>CM075961.1:128623068-129973068 GCA_038048745.1 Coluber constrictor foxii
CCCGGAGGCTCCAACTGGTCCAGAATGCGGCCGCGCGGGTGATTATGGGAGCGACAGGGCGCTCCCATGTGACACCTCTCCTGCACGAGCTGCACTGGCTTCCGGTGGTCTTTCGGGTGCGCTTCAAGGTGTTAGTTTTGACCTTTAAAGCGCTCCATGGCATGGGACCGGGGTACCTGCGGGACCGCCTGCTGCTACCGATAACCTCCCACCGGCCAGTACGCTCACACAGAGAGGGCCTTCTCAGGGTGCCATCAGCCAAGCAATGTCGGCTGGTGGCCCCCAGGGGGAGAGCCTTCTCTGTGGGGGCACCTACCCTATGGAACGAGCTGCCTCCAGAAGTTCGTTTGATCCCGGACCTCCGCACTTTCCGAAAGGCCCTTAAGACCTATTTATTTCAACAAGCCGGCCTTGCTTGATTGTTTTTAATGGGGTTTTAAACAAAATTTTCTTAATTGATTCCTGGGGTTTTAAATTGGGTATTTTAATGGGGTTAGAATTTTATTTGGAACGCCAATGAATTTAATTTAATTTTATTATTCTTTTAATGCTTGTATTATATGTTTTTTAAATTTGGCTGTTCACCGCCCTGAGTCCCCCTCCCGGGGAGAAGGGCGGTATAGAAATTGAAACAAATAAATAAATAAATAAATATAGAATAAGAGTATATTCAACTAACAAATATGTGAGTTTCATTAGCTTCTGATGCTATTTAGGATTTAAAAAGGATTTATGTAAATTCCTTACAGCAATATTTTGTAGATGTTGTGAATTTTCATTGGTTTTTACAATGAAAACCTAGCAAGCTACTTTTTGGCCAAGCAAAATAAATGTGGGGGACTTTTTTGTGTATTGTTTTCAATACTAAAAAAAGACCATTCTGCATTTATATATATTTAAACTATACTTTTACAGCAATTAATTAGTTTGGCTACAAAATACAGACCCATCCCCCCTTACCCTTTAAAACCTGACCCTTATGCATTTAATGCAGAGTTACTAATGTAAATTTTAAACACATTCATCCAAAGTTCCTAAAACCCTCCCTTATCAATTGAGAAGATTTAAATTATCTGCATATTGAGAAATAGCTCTATAGTTCTGTAAAATTAAAGAATTAGAATATAATCTAAATTATATAAACTTGTCATTTCGTAATATAACTATCCTATTCTCTGTTGTCCCTGAATGTTCAAAATGATTTGATTTGGGCTGCAGCAGAGTTGTTCATTCTGATGTAACTGAAATAAAGTATTCAGTTGACATTTGAATTACTCTTTTTTTCCTTATGCATATGATGTGCAAATGCATAACTTCAATCATGCAAATATTGCAACTTACATACTAACATCAATTGCATGGTTATATCCTCACATGGTTTATTGCAGTTATGACAATCTTGGAATTATCCTGTGCTTCATAGTTATCCATATAAGACAACTTCTTTTTGAGGAAAATTAAACTAATGTAAGACTTAAGTGGATCTTTTCTTTGTTTGCTTCTTTTTTTAATTTGTTACCATTCTTTTGTCTTCTTTAAGCAACTCTTTTATTTCTTTGATTTGATTATATCTATTGCTCATTAAAATATATATTATTCAACCATCTAAACTCAATTTGAGTACTGGCTTGTTTGAAACCTTCTGTATATGTAAGCTACCTAATGTACCCATAGATTTTTCCTTCACCTTTTCCATCTCCTTTTGTGTCCATGGAGATTTTCATCCAGGACTTGTTTGTCTCAAAGGTCCTCTTTCAAAAGGCAACTGAAAACAGGGAAAAAATAATCCAGTTGCCTTTTGAAAAAGCACCTTTGAGGTCTCCCTTTGTGTCCTTTTTTGTTTTCAGATTTTTAATAGACTTTTTATACCAGGGGTCCTCAAACTTTTTGAACAGGGAGCCACTTCAGGGTCCCTCAGACTGTTGGGGAGGCCGGACTGGCTAGGTGGGTGTGGCTGGGGGCCCCGTGTGACTGGGTGGGCATGGCTAGCTGGTCATGTGACTGGGTGGGCGTGGCTATGTGCATAAGGACTACTCACAGGGCTAAAAAAAGTCTTTTCTGACCGGTTTTCACACTTATGACCACCCTCACATTTATGCCCATTGCAGCATTCTTAACAACCATGTTGCTCATTTCACAACTACTTCTCTTCACCACGGTGACAAGATAGGGCGCAAAACATAAAATGTGAGGACAGTCGTAAGTGCAAGGACTGGTCAAAATTGTGAGGACCGGTCAAAAATAACTTTTTCAGCCCTCTGAGTAGTCCATATGCACATAGGGACTACCCAGAGGGCTGAAAAAAGTGATTTTTTCAGGTCCTCACACTTCTGACCGGTCATCATTTATGCCAATTGCAGCACTTAATTAAATTAATTAAATAAAAATGACCTACTGGAGCTGTCAGAGCTAGTCTGAGGTGGGCTTTCGGGCTTGCTGCAGGGCAAGGTGATACAACCGGGGTAGGTAGGCCGCTGCTGCCCAGGTGGGGGGTGGGCGCAGGCCTATAGGACTAGCTGCCGGGTGAAGCAATCGGATGGGGTAGGTCAGGGGTCTGCAACTTTAATTACTCAACCTGAAACACATGTAAACTCTTAAACACAACCTTAAATCTGAGTAGGCATTGCCAACTCCATATCACTTACTCCCACCCAAGTTTTATGACTCTCAGTATTTTCTTTTAAACAGGTATTTCTGTGTGTCTCTTTCGTCTCTCTCATCTTGTTCTTTCTCCACCCTCTCTTTCTCTTCCCTTTCTCTCCTTCATCTCTCTTCTCTCCATCTCTCTCCCCCCCTCTTTCTCTCCTTCATCTCTCTTTCTCTTCAAATCCCCCCCCCCCTTTCTCCCCTTCATCTCTCTTTCTCTCCTTCATCTCTCTTTCTCCCCTCCCGCCCAGACGGTGGCAGCAGCAGCGCACCTACAGCACCATCAAATCACGATGGGTGGGCGTGACCAACTTTTTTTTTCTTTTAAAAGCATTTTTTTTTACAACCTTAAGAGGTTGCAGGAAAAAAATGCTTTTAGAAGCCTCTGCCGATCAGGCAACTCAGCGTACTTGGCCCGCGGGTCGTAGTTTGAGGACCCCTGATTTATACAGATGTGGAAGCTTTTTTTGTTGTCTATTTTTACCTGTCACTGGAATTGTTTGCAGCTGTTCATTGGTTTCTCCTGTTTTAAGAACTGCAAACAGAATCTATTTCCCATTAAAACCAGCTTTTGTAAAATTCACTCATCTTCACTTTCCATTACCCCATTACATGATCTCTTTCTCTCATTCCAGCTTCTGATGTTTTCATGCTTTTCTCCAATCTATGAAGGAAAAAGTTATCAGTAGACTAGTCAAGAATTTTTTAGAATAGGTATGCTTGGTAAGTTTGCTTCTTACCAGATGTCAGGCTAATAAAAGTTCCCTGTCATTACTATCTTCAATGCCCTTGCAGATGGAAGGAGGTTTGTACTCAAAATCTCACAATACATGGCCCCATTCTTTCCTGTACACGGATCAGTCGTCCCTTTGCAGAGAAACAGCTCCAAAGCATGATGTTGCCACCCCCATGCTTCACAGTAGGGATGGTGTTCTTTGGATACAACTCAGCATTCTCTCTCCTCCAAACACGACAAGTTGTATTTCTACCAAACAGTTCTACTTTGGTTTCATCTGACCATATGACATTCTCCCAATCCTCTTCTGGATCATCCAAATGCTCTCTAGCAAACTTCAGACGGCCCCAGACATGTACTGGCTTAAGCAGGGGGACACGTCTGGCACTGCAGGATCTGAGTTCCTGGCGGCGTAGTGTGTTACTGATGGTAGTCTTTGTTATGTTGGTTCCAGCTCTCTGCAGGTCATTCACTAGGTCCCCCCATGTGATTCTGGGATTTTTGCTCACCGTTCTTGTGATCATTTTGACCCCACAGGATGAGATCTTGCGTGGAGCTCCAGATCGAGGGAGATTATCAGTGGTCTTGTATGTCTTCCATTTTCTAATTATTACTCCCACAGTTGATTTCTTCACACCAAGCTGCTTGCCTACTGCAGATTCAATCTTCCCAGCCTGGTGCAGGTCTACAATTTTTATTTTTATTTTTTGGTGTCTTTCGACAGCTCTTTGGTCTTCAGCATAGTGGAGTTTGGAGTGTGACTGTTTGAGGTTGTGGACAGGTGTCTTTTATACTGATAACAAGTTCAAACAGTGCCATTAATAAGGTAATGAGTGGAGGACAGAGGAGCCTCTTAAAGAAGAAGTTACAGATCTATGAGAGAGCCAGAAATCTGCTTGTTTGTAAGTAACCAAATACTTATTTTCCACCATAATTTGCAAATAAATTCTTTCCAAATCAGACAATGTGATTGTCTGCATTTGTTTTCTCATTTTGTCTCTCATAGTTGAGGTCTACCTATAATGACAATTACAGGCCTCTTTCATCTTTTTAAGTAGGAGAAATTTTAAGTTGCACACCTTTTTAAGTTGCACAATTGGTGACTGACTAAATACTTTTTTGCCCCACTGTATCTATAGTTCTGTAAAAATGTTGTTCACTTTATAGACTTTATTATCTGCATCTACATACTATAGCTGTAGCTTCATGGACCACTGAAAGGAGGAAATGGCTCACATGCTTTGCCCAAGAGTGTGATAGGCAGGTGCTTGAGTGGCTGCCACAAAGAAAGGGGGGGCAATGTATTTTCCAAAGAAGCAGAAGACAAAACAAGAAGCAATGGATGGAAACTGAACAAAGAGAGAAGCAACCTAAAACTAAGGAGAAACTTCCTGACAGTGAGAACAATTAACCAGTGGAACTGCTTGTCTCCAGAAGTTCTGACTGCTCGATCACTGGAAGTTTTTAAGAAAAGACTGGACATTTCTCTGAAATGGTATAGGGTCTCTGCTCCCAAGGTCCCTTCTAAGTGTTATTCTGTTATTCTGACACCTTTCCCAGGCCCTCCATTCAGAATTTGGCATCCTCAGTTTTTCTGCCTGAGCAGGAAGTTGGACTAGAAGACCTCCAAAGTCCCTTTCAACTCTGTTGTTCTGTTATTCCTGAGCTAAATAGCTAAGACCCTCATTGGAATCCTATCTATTTTGCTCCTTCTGGACTAATGAATTAAAAATATTTTTTTTTAGAATCCTGCAGTTCTTCATGTCTCCTTAACCTGAAGACCCAATTTATTTGGAATTTAATCCCAAAATGATTGCCCTTTTGGCATTTCACTTGATATTTCTCCAAATTGCACCACCAAGAAGCCACCTCCCTTCCCCCCTCTCTTCCCCCCTCTCTTTCACACACACACTCAATTGAAGCAAATTCCCTTATCTTGGAGACTTTAGAAGGCAATCATAGGCTAGCAGAAGGTGGTCATAAACTAGCAGAAGTTGGAGATCTTATGGTTCAAAGTTTTGTTCATGGCAGAAGACCTCAGACATACTTACAAGTTCGCAGTCATCCTGGCTTTTGCTGCAAGAACTGCAGGCAGCCTTCCCCGCCACAGTGTTCCATCTCCCGCCACCTCATGCTAAGTGGGAGGCCCATGCTACAGCAGCAGAAGGCGAGTTCTAGAACAGCAGCGGCAGAAGGTGAGCTCCAGAGTGGCGACGGAAGGCAGAATGTGAGTGCCAGAGTGGTGGCAGAAGGCGGCAGTGACGGCAGAAGGCAAGCTCCAGAGTGGCGGTAGTGGTGGAAGGCAAGCTGCAGAGTGGTGGCAGCAGTGCTCTGGGGGGGAGATGTCCTGGGGCTGCATGTGCGCACCACAGCGGAAAAGCAGTCTTGGCCCCAGAGTGGCATCTCTCCCGAGAGCCGCCACCCACCCACTGGCTGGGTTGGCAGTGGCTCATCTCCCATTATGGGCTGGATTCAGGACCCAAGGCAGAGGGGAAAGTGAGCAGGTGGCAATCACCTAGAGGCCCAGCAGAAGCTGAGCATGCTAGGCCCAAAAAGCGAGCAAGCCTCACCTTGTCTGCCTAAGGTGGCTCTTCGGCTGAGCGCAGTGGGTGTCTCTCCCCTGACATCGGTGTCAGCCTTACCTTCCAAAGCTTCCATGCACCTCCGCCGGCCTGAACGCCCTGCCCTTCAGATCCCAATGGGGCCAGCGTGTGGCTGCCCATGAAGGTAGGGGTGATGGCGGGTGGCCCTCGGGAGAGACACCGTGCTAGGGCTGAGACTGTGTCCCCACTGCAGTGCACGTGTGCAGCCCCAGGACATCCGCCTGCCCTCCCAGAGCACCACCACTACTGGGTGCTGGGCCCATTGGGATCTGAAGGACAGGGCACTTAGGCCAGAAGAGACATGTGGAAAGTCTGGAGCTCCTCAAGGCCTTCACGACAGATCAGGTCATCCAAGGCTTTGCACCCCGGGAACGGCTCTGTCGTGGAGGGCTGTGTGCCCAGTCCCAGGCGCTTAGGCTTGGGCCTCGAGAACCAGTAAGAGGCAGAGGGAGAGAAGTGATAGGAGGCTGAGAGAAACGGTAGGAGGCAGTGGGAGAGAAACGGATTGAGGCTGTGAAAAGTGATAGGAGGTGGAGGGCAAGAGAAACGGGAGGCTTTGGAGATGAGCACCTTTCCCAGCCCCGCTTTCCCAAGTGGGCACCCGGATATGCTTACTTGTTCTGCTGCTGGAGCGATCAGGAGCAGCCTGAGGTGGATGTTCGGAAACAGACCAAGACGAGCGGGAAGCTGCCACGTCATAGGCTGCGGCAAAGGTAAGCAGGCTGGACCATGTTGCCATGTGATCAAGGCAAGGGAGCTAACGAACAGCTGCTATGTCATGGTGTGAGTGGTGGGCTGCAGATTTTTTAACAACTGGTTCTCTGCCCTAATGATTGGCTGGGTGGCATGGCTGGGTGATCATGTGACTGGGTGGGTGTGACACGGGACTCGTGTTACTAAGGCAGGACTTCCTGAAACCCTCCCTCATTCTCATTATACAGGTAATGTATAATGCGCATGAGGTATGTCAGGCTGGGGAACATCATGTAGGGCCTAGTGCTGGAACAGACTATCCAAGGCCTCCCCCAATCCACTGAGATACCTCATGTTCTCCTGGGGTCCCCACAGTTGCTTCCCCCACCACATCTGCTGGGTCTCCACAGACTGGGCCTGCTTTGCTAGCATTTCAGATTCCACTTACTCCTTTCCACACCATTTCCCATGGATTACTTTCTTTTCTTTTTTTCTTTTCTTTTCTTTTCTTTTCTTTTCTTTTCTTTTCTTTTCTTTTCTTTTCTTTTCTTTTCTTTTCTTTTCTTTTCTTTTCTTTTCTTTTTGCTATAAAGGTATATTTTTTTACTTATATCTATTCTGTTAATATAACTAAATAAGCCATTATACGCCTGAAGCATTGTGAAATACAGTCTGTCAGAAACAAGAAATTTGATAAGCCTAATGTACAATGCTTGATAGTAGCATTATAAAAAGACTTCCATGAAATGTTTAAATGTTTAAACACTCAGAATTTTTAAATCTGGCAATCTTATGTCAAAAATGGATAAAATGATATGAATACTTTTGAAACATTGAATTCTGTGACATGGATTTCAAGAACTACAAGAAGACAAAACTACATTAGTTGTTCAGTGAAGTCTCATTCTAACATTAGCACAGACTCTCAAGTAAACATAAAAATTTGCTGGATTTGTGATTATTTTGCCCCCCCCCCCCGTCCCTCCATATTGGAAGCTGTTCTGCTAATGGAAGCAGCTATCTGTTATCGTAGGTACTTTCTAAAATTTTAGCAAGTACCAGTATATATATATATTATTGGAAACAGTAATACTTGTATTTTAAAGTCATTGTACTAGCTTTTTACTATGGTAATAAGACCACTTTAGAGACCACTGTAGGGTCCCTATACAGCTGTAGGGATTTTGCTCCCTTAGGAATTCCATTGTCTTTTTTCTGCTTCCTTTATGTTGTTCTAAATAGACAAATTATTAAGAAAAATCAGCTAAGGAGTACAGCTTTAGAGGATGGTGAGAGAGGAACTACTCTGAAGAAACAGATTGATTCTCAATGAATATTCACTTTTATCAAAACAAAAATGTACAATTTGCTACAAAAAACAGGATGGACATAAATTATTTAGTTGCAAATCAGGGACATTTTTAACTTATAATTCTTTTATATTTTTAAACATAATCTTAATAGGTTACATTCATGTTAACTTAATTACCTTTACTTCCCACTGAAAATAATGAAAATGTTAAACATGCCATTTATTTTATTACTTACTTTTTGAAGTTCTTATTTTTTTGAAGATCTCCAGAGGTCCAGAAGAGGCTGACCTCACTGGCAGAGAAGCCAAAGTGTTTTATTCAGTTGATGGTGAAGCTGTAAGAACATGAAATCTAAGAAAAATATTTTCACCAGCTTCTGAGTAAAAGACTTCGGCTGGGGCCATGTGGCCAGCAGGCCTAGGCCTGGACTGGGCCATAGCAGCTTTCTGCTTCAGGGATTGAGGCAGCAACAGCAGCAGCCAATAAAAGGGGAGATAGTTTCCTTTGTCTCATCAGGCTGAACTGCAAGACCCTTGTTAATTGGCTGCCATGCTCCAATCCCTGAAGTTGGTCATTCGAACTAGCCAGTCAGCAGGAAGCCGACTGGGTCCAAAGTAAGCCTGACCAGACTGGGTAAAAATTAAGCCTGCAGGACCTCATGGCAATGAAGCTGAAGTCTTTTATTCAGATGGGGAAAGCTGTTTTCCTTACATCTCACGTTCTTACAGTTTTACCTGCTTCTGAGTAAAAGGCTTCTCTGACAATAGCTCAGCCTCTTCTGTAGCTGTTTGAAAAGAAAGTACAGTAAAGCCATGGAAAATGGGGTGGGGAGGGTGGATCGGGGCCAGCAACCCTCCATTTCGGCCTGTAAGAGGCCGGGGAAGCTCTAGGAAGGCCCAGATGAGCGGATCAGGGCCAGGGGCCCTCCATTTTGGCCTGTAACAGGGAGCCCTAGGAAGGCCCGGATGGGGTCTGGGAGGGTGGATTGGGGCCAGAGATCCTCAATTTTGGCCTATAACAGGCCATTTGTGCCAGCAAACAGATAAAGGAAGGCAGGTAGCTAGGCGCATGGAGGCTGCAGGGAAATCAGGCAAGCAATCTGGGCTGCTGCGACCACATGAGGGGCAGCTGGATGAGAAGCGAAGGAAGATTCACTAGGCAGAGATCAGCTGGGCCGCATGGACAAGGCATGCAACAGAATGAGAGTGCAGCAATAGCTATGCCTCAGACGTGACTCTAGCCACCAGCCAAGGCAGGCGAGGCAAGATAAGGAGTGACTAGGAAGAGTGTGGTGGGCGGGGCCAGCCAGTGGTGGCATTTGCTGGTTCACCAAACTGCACAGAATTTTAACAATTGGTATGCCTGAACTGGTATGAACTGGCAGCAGCCCACCTCTGCGCTGTGTGACTCTAAGGCATCAGCCAAGGTGTGCGAAGCCTATAAGTAGTGACAGGGCAGGGCAGGGCCAGCCAGCAATTTAACAACCAGCTGTTCAGCTGATTGGTGCGAACTGGTTGAATCCCACCACTAGCCATGTTGCTTCTTAGAATTAAGTCAGTGTTGAGAAAAACTGAATTAGCCACAGAGAAAGCACACAAGTATTTTGCTTTTAAATTTTATCTAGGATTTTTAAAACAGTAGTTTTGATGGCATAATATAAACCATAGGCTTAGGGCAATAGTAAGCCTTAAATGACATGTCACAAGTTATATTTGTTAAAAGACTATTAATATGAATATTCACCTTTTGTGTAATGATTTTTCTATTCTATTATCTTAAGGATTACTGTTTGGGACGATTTCCGGAATTGCTTTGGAGTTTTAACAGCCATTAGATGGTAGGTTTAAAGGCAGTCGCACAAAGCAAGTCTGAGGATAGTTATAAAGTATTAAAACCTACATAAGCCATTTTATATTCCCACCATTAATTAACATACACATAAACTTCGGCTGACACAATCTGCATCCTGATGTGCTGAGCTTGATGATAGCTGTTTTTTAAAAATTTAAAAATAAAATGGATAGGTCTTTTCAAAAGGTAACATTAGTTTTACAGATTGTTGTTTTCTGTGGTATTAATCCATACTTGTCAGGCAATCCTCTTTTTTCTTGCATATGTGAAATTAATTTTCTGCATAAATATATATATATATATATATTGACCAGGAATTCCTGTAATCACTTGAAAATAAAGCAGCCCTAATCTTGTCTTCTAAAATATGAAAGGATCCATGTCATGGACTTCCACAGTGAGAGAAAGACTTTTACAGTGATGCTAATTTTTATTGTTTCTTCATTTTAATGTGAGCATTTTGAGATGTGATATTTTTGTCTTGCAGCTGAGTAATTAAAACGTGTTTCATACAAGTATATTACAAGACTTGCAAAGTTCTGTTTGGGAATAAGGTAGAATAAAATATGTCTCCTTGTTATCACTTAGAGTATACTAGTAAAGAACCCTACTGTTTTTGTTTTGTTTTGCTTCTTAAAGCCCCCTGCTGCTGTTGATTACACCTAGATCTGCTACTGATTGGAACTGTTAAAAGGCAAAGATAGTGTGGATGGTTGCTGAATCTTTTAATTGTAGCACTAATAAGATGTTTTCCCTGGGACATGATGGAACTGATCATATTAATAAATGTATAAAATGTCCATGAAAATTCCCTTTGCCTTCATATTTTGAAGGTGTGAATCTAGTGCTTTCAATCTTAATGTGACATGTCAGGTGCAAGTTTTTTTTAAAAAACAAAACGCTTCTACTGAATATAGTTAACAGGGAATGCCATAGCAGGAAAAACCTTGCATAAAATATATTTTGTATTATGAGAACATTTTAAAATTTGCAGTTTCTGTTAAAGAGAACTCTAGGAAAAAGAGGTAATCCTTGATTTATAGCCATTAAGTTAGCTACTATCTGAAGTTACAATACACTGAAAAAAGTGACTTATAAACTGGTCCTTGCACTTATGATTTTTGCAGGATCCAAATGATCATGATCAAGATTCGGGTGGTAACCAACTAGCATGCATTTACAGTGAACGTAGGGTCATGTGATCATGCTTTGTGGCCTTCCCAGTCGGCTTCTGGCAAGCAAAATCAATAAGGGAAGCTGGATTTGCATAATAGCCATATAATTCACTTAACAACTGCAGTGATTCTCTTAAAACTGTGACAAAAATACTTTTGCAACATTGGGCATGACTCACTTAATCATATTGCTTAGCAGTGGAAATTTTGGTTTCAACTGTGGTCATAAATCAAGGATTATCTGTAATTTCTCTGCTTTAAGGGCAAGTACAAAAAATATCTGGAAAGCATTTATCTCCCACTTTATACCCATGTTTAGTGAAAGGAAGTGCTGTTTCTCCATAGTGTAGAAATGGGAGGGATATTCTATGCTCTAGCTCTATGTCCTGAGTTGAAAACTTCTGAAGATCCGCCTCCCTGGTTATGTCTCTTCAGTTTTTTTCAACTCAGCCTAGCTCATGATTGCAACTTTTTCAGCTCCTGAGCTGTGAGTTGAGCTTAGGATATTTCCCTGGATTTTTTTTTTTCTATTAGTCTAGTTTAATTTTATGTTTTTGTTTTTCCTTTGCTTTCCTCTTCTATTTTCCTGTGTGTGTGTTGCTGACTACTTGCAGGTACTTTTCTGGGGAGGGCTCTCCGCTCGCGGATTGAGCTTGAGGGTGTGTGGTTTGAACAGCTTCCCCCAACCTCCCCCGTTTACTTAGTGGCTGCGGGGTGCTAGCCGGCTGGCTTTTGCCGCGGTTTCCCCAAAAGCAAGCAGAGAAGCGAGAAGGGCTTCGTTGCAGCCGTGATAATGTAATTAGCCTTGCCGCAACGTCCCTTTGATTCCCGAACATCAGCTGTTCGGAGGAGCGGCTTTTTTCACTTTTCACCGCTTTTGAGAGCTACAACAGCCATGCCAAACTTGAGCAGCCTGGGAGCTGGCTATTTGAGCCAACGTTGTCGGAGGAGCCTGTGAGGGCTGAAGAGGGCAGTGCCAGCCGCCAGGGTCATGTCAGAAGATTTGAGGAATTTTTGTGCAGAGCGGGCCCTTGGTTGTGCTTGTAAGTTGTGGCGGCCATTGTTCCTGTGCAGTTTGTGGCGGCATTAAGTCCGGGCGGCTTTGATTCCCTGGCATTATCTGAGGCACGGGCTGGTAGGCTTTCTGCTGGAGCGGATGGGAGCCTTGGACTGCTGACCAGCATTATTACTGTCTGCGGGCTTGCTTGGCGGCCTGACCTGACTTTGCTTGCACCCTTAGTTTTGTGATATCATTTGAACTGTGGCAGTTATGAGTGGCCATTTTGAAGATCACAGCAACCATTTTGTCTTTGTTCAGGCCAGTATACCTATCTTTCTTCCATTCAGCCCTTCCTTTGGGACTTTGTCTACCAGTCAAAGGACTTTCGTTGTGTGAATTTGGCCTGGGAAGCTAATTTGCAGATATGAGGGATGCGGATAGACATGTATCTTTTTCTGCTGAGGGTTCTTGGTCTCCCAACTGGACAGAGGCAAGGCACCTTCCAGACCATGAACTGCCAGCGTGGCGGCAGCCAATAAGATTAAAGCCAAGGCTAAGGCTCGCTCTGGGTTTACCAAGATAGGAGAGAAGTCAGTTAACATTAGACAAAGGGCATTGGACAAGGAATTTGCAAAGGCATCAGCTTCCAATTTAACTTAACACCCCCCCTCCAGTTCCCTTGGCTACCCATCACCTGCCTGCTCAGGGTGCGGAGGTAGCAGCCCCACAGATTTTGCCTACCCCTGCCTTGACAGGGTCTTCTAGGCCGTGGTCCCCGGAGGTTTGTGCAGACCCTCAACCTCTCCCAGGGCCTTCTGGGAGCACCAGGTAGACTACCTGAGGCCACCTTCACCCCCACTGCGGCAGGGCTCCGTCAGGGTGAGGAGGATGTCCTGAACTTTATGAAGTCCTCGATAGATCAGACTATTAGATGAGGCATTGCGGATGGTATGCAGCTCTAGTCAGGCTTTCACCCAGATGTATGCTTCCGTCCATAGGTTGAGCCTCAAAGATGTATGACGGTTCCTGAGTAATACCAGGACCCAGACTCCCCTTCTCTATCGGAATTGGCGGATTATGCCGAGGATTATCAAGGGGAGGGAGAATTTTCTGATCTGGATCAGGACCAGCCCCCTAGGCCGTCATTTAAGGGGTCCGGCCCTTTTGAAGCCGCTGCTCACCAAGGCTAGGGCTACAGTACGTTTGGGTCCAGATCCATCGCTCTCAGGGGCGGATAGTGGAGAACAGGACGATTACCTATTCACAGAACAGGCCGTGGAGGCAGACACCATTCCTATTCCAGAAATGTTCCTGGACATGGTATGTAGACAGTGGGCTGCCCCAGCTGTGGTCTCCAGGGCTTCGGGTCTGGACAATCAATTGTTTACTGTAGATTCTTACATGCTTAACCTGTTGGAGGTTCCCAAGGTAGATGCTCCGGTGTCGGCGCTCACCTCTTCTTCGGTTTTACCACCTGATGCAGAGGACGCCTTGAAGGCAGAGGATAGGAGGGAGGAGACAGCGCTTCGTCGGGCTCACCAGGCGGATGCTTGGGCTGTGAGAGCGTCTTCAGCAGCATCCTTCCTTACCAGAGCGTTGGTCCGATGGCTTTGCCAGCTGCAGGGCCACTTGGTGCCAGATGATGTTCGGGCCCATCAAGACTTCTCTAAAATTCTGGCTGCTGCAGTGTATACAGCAGATGCTACCTTGGCGGCCGCCAGGTTCTCTGCCAGGGCCAGGGCCTCATCCGTAACTGATAGGCATATGCTTTGGCTGCATCATTGGCACATGGATGGGAAGAACAAGTGGAAGCTGGCTTCGGCTCCATTTGAGGGAGGAAATCTATTTGGGCAGGCCCTAGATCCTTTGCTTATAGAGACTAGGGATGAATTAAAGTTACTCCCGTCCCAGGGCAGGCGAATTGATTTCCGTCCCTCCCCTTACTACTGATGGCCTTTCTTCTGTTGGAGGCAGCTGGGCCAAGCTTTCTTCGTCAGCAGCAGCCCTTCTAATTCTCTAGGCCTATTGGGGGCAGGCTCACCCTGTTTGCGGACCGCTGGGACCACCTGACATCAGACAATTGGGTGAGGGAGGCAGTAAGAGCAGGGCTCTCCCTCGAATTCCTTTCACCTCCTCCGAGTCATTTCCTCCGTTGCCCCATTTCTGGAGACCCGTCCAGGCAGGGGCTTCTGGAATCAGCTATCCAGCATTTGCTGGATATTCGAGCCATTCAGCCAGTTCCACGGGGGCAAAGGGGGTGTGGGTTCTATTTCGGCCTATTTGTCATCCCAAAGACCTCGGGGTGGGTGGGTGGAGGGCAATTCTAAATTTGAAGGGACTCAATGAGAACATTGTTTACAGGAGGTTCAAAATGTACTCCCTGCATTCCATCTTAGCGGGGATCAGGGAGGGAGATTTCTTAGCCTCCATAGATTTGGCCGAAGCATACCTCCATGTCCCTATTCGGCTGGAGCATCGTCAGTACCTGAGGTTTTGTTATTCAGGCCGCCACTACCACTATCTCACCCTGCCGTTCGGGCTGGTCTACCCCCCCCCCCGATGTTTACCAAGATTCTCTCGGTCTTGGTGGCATAACTCAGGTCTATCCCCATCAGGATCCAGTGCTATCTCGACGATTTGCTCCTACAGGCGTCCTCATAGCGGCGAGCGGAACAGGACTTGGCCATGATAATAGGTGCGCTGAGGGACCTTGGTTTCTCTATGAATCTGGCCAAGTGCCAACTTGTGCTTTCAATGAGGCTTGTTCACTTAGGGGCCCTGATAAACATGCAAGCGAGGCAGGTTTTCTTGTCCCAGGACGGGTAGGACAGTATAAAGGCGCTGATTCAGCTGCTTCAAGGGAGCCAGACAGTGCAAGTAGACCAGTTGTCCCAACTGTTAGGGAAAATGATTTCTTGTCTGAATATAATTCCCTGGGCCAGGTACCATGCGAGGCCACTACAGTGGTTCTTGCTCCTGTTTCAGAGGGTGGGCACGAGCTCCCCCAAGGTCAGGGTTCGGGTACCGCCACAGGTGCTGCGCTCCCTGGCTTGGTGGACATCAGAGGCCATCCAGAAGGGGTGTTACTTCAGGGAACCCCGCAGGGGTTAGTATAATAACATAGGATGCCAGTTTGTTGGGCTGGGGAGGCCATTGCAGGTCTCAGGTGGCCCAGGGATGCTGGTCCCACCTAGAATTCTCCCAGCAGATCAATTGGTTGGAGCTGCAAGCAGCTCATCTATCTCTGCAGGCATTTCTTCCACAAGTGAGAGGGCAGCATGTGCTCCTTCTCACAGACAACACGATGACGAAGGCCCATATAAACAGACAAGGGGGGACTCGTTCCCGGCCTCTAATGCAAGAGGCAGAGACCCTTTGCCAACGGGCAGAGACTCATCTTTTGTCCCTGACAGCGGACCACATCGTCGGAACGGACAACGTCGAAGCCGACTGGTTGAGTCGGGCCACTGTGGACCCATCGGAGTGGAGGGTCCATCCCAGCCTCTTTGCAGACATAGTCGGCCGGTTCAGTCACCCGGTGATGGACCTCTTTGCCTCTCCAACGAACACCCAACTTCCCCCCCGGGAGCGGCGGAGGTGGACGCTCTGCAGACCCCATGGCCCAGGGGCCTCTTATACGCCTTCCCTGCCCTTCCTCTGATCCCAGCTGTCATCTGGAAGATGTTGTTGGAGGGGGCAGAGATAGTGTTGGTGGCCCCACACTGGTCCAGAAGGCTGTGGTTCGCTCACCTGGTCGACCTACCAGTCGCCAGGCCCTGGCGGATTCCCCTGGACAGAGTCTCCCTCAGCCAGGGGCCGGTGCAGGACCCGCACTCTCAGAGATTGCAGTTAGCCATTTGGAGGTTGAGCTGGTGCTCTTGAGGAGGGAGAACTTTCCAGCCAGGGTCATCCGGATGATGCAGGCGGTTTTCCACCACCTGTATATACGAGGCCACGTGGAACAAGTTTGCCAGTTGGTGTGCCTCCAGATGCTTGGGCCTAACTTCAGCATCGATGGTGGAGGTGCTGGAATTCTTACAGGAAGGCTTGGAAATGGGGCTTTCTACTAACACTTTACGACGACAGGTGGCTGTGCTGGGATCCGTATTGACATTTGGAGAGTGGGCTCTCTCGCTAACCACCCGAGGGTAAAGACTTTTCTGCATGGAGCGGCTAATTTAAGACTTTGTCCGCTCCATCGTTATCCCACTTGGGACCTCTCAAAGGTTTTGCAAGCATTGACGAAGGCACCTTTTGAACCATTGAGGGAGGCTAGTCTTTGTCTCCTCTTGTGTAAGGTAGCTTTCCTTGTGGCCGTCATGTCTGCCCAAAGGACCTCAGAGTTGGTGGCATTATTGGTGCGGAAAGTCTTGTGTATTTTTCACTCTAACAGGGTGATCTACAGCTGGACCCTACCTTCCTTCCCAAGGTCAAGTCTTTGTTTCATCTAGTGCAGGAGTTGGTCCTGCCAGACTTCTGCCCAAGGCCTAGGCACGCCTTGGAGCAGATCTGGCATACTTTGGATGCGAGGAGGGCCCTCTGTATTTACATCTCTCAGACCTCTTCTTTCCGGAAAACGGAGGCACTCTTTGTCTCCTTCTAGCCGTTGGCTCTTGGCCAAGAGCCTTCCATGGTGGGGCATTGGCTTCAGACGTGTATCTCGTCTGCATATGAGCTTCAAGCTCTCCCGGTGTCTCAAGGGATAATAGCTCACTCTAGCCGCAGTGCGGCCACAACTGCAGCCTGGGCCACTCAGGCATCAGTCGAAGACATCTGTAGGGCTGCCACATGGACTTCTCCCTCTCCCTTCATTTGTCACTATAGACTCAATTCCTACGCTTCGGCAGAGGCGGTGTTTGGGAGAAGAGTATTGCAGAGGGTTCACGAAGATCTGGGGTCGTCGGCCCAGGACAGTTCCCACCCGTAGTGCTGGCCAATCTTTGGTATATCCCAGCCTGGCACCTCCCATTTCTATACTATGGAGAAGGGATGTTGGTCTTACCGTGATACGTTCCTTCTCGTAGTGTAAAATGGAAGGTGCCAGCCCCACCCTGGCTGTGTTTGCCTGGGGCATATTTGTTTCTATCTTTCAGACGGCGTACCATTCTCTTTGGCTTTGTTGGCAAAACTGAAGAGACTTAACAGGGAGGCGGATCTTCAGAAGTTTTCAACTCAGGACATAGAGCTACAGCATAGAATATCCCAGCCAGGCACCTCCCATTTTACACTACAAGAAGGAACGTATCACGGTAAGACGAACGTTCCTTCTATTCCAGACAAAGAAAGGTTCAAAACTCAACATTTGATGCATATCTTCTATCTGTGTGTGCGTGCGCGCGCACACGCATGGCTTAGTGCCACAATGCTGAGGGTGGTGGAAGTGGAGGAGAAGGAGGAGGAGGACATCTTAATATAGCTAAGCTTGCTCCTATAAACCTGAACTGGCAACTCATCTGCATTTTCCTGCTATGTGTTGGGGCAGTTCAACTCCATTTGCTTGTTTTCTAATATCATTCCCATCCCAAGCACCTACTGACAGTTTCTACAGATTAGTCATAATTATACAAAAATATGATAGGTAAAAACAATGCATTTTTATCATTCATCACCTAAGACGGTTCAGTAACAGAATTTACAATTGCAATAGCTATTGACATGCCATTTGCATTTTTCAGCCTCAGAAACATGTACAGTACTACAAATAATTAGAAAATTCTGTGATACTAAAAATCCTACAGTTACTTTTTATAAAAGATGATTAATCAATTAAACCAAATGGTGGAAAAAGTGTGTCTTATACTTCAAAAAATACAGTAAATACCACATAGAGGACACAATATATTGTTGTGGCATGTTCTAATCTAGACACTGTCTAAATAGCAACTTTCTAAATAGCAACTTTTATATATTAGTAATAAAAAGAAACCAAATTCAGCTTGGCAGATGGAGATGGAATTTGTTATATTTTGTGCCTGTAACTAAGTCCTTGGTCTTCTTGTAAAGGGAGTTGTAAAAGGCTATTCATTGACACAAGTATGTATGGAAAGGTAGTGGTGAAATTTTTGAGGATACATTTTGGGGATGTAATATCATGTTTTTAAAGTACAGGAATGAGAAATCAATGAAAATTAAATCCTTCCAGATTCCCGAAAAAGGATTACCAGAATGTGCCACCAAAATTAAATGGTAAAATAAATGACTCAATTTTATTTCCCACCACCATCACCTCTAGGCTTTGGCAGTAGTTTGCTTTCCAGAGCTTGCTGTTCATAGTGTTGGGTTTTTTTTAAAGTAGCAGCTAGAGAGAATAGAAGGGAAACCAATAGTGACCAACTATTTTAGAGTTTAGAGGAATATACACAGGCCATTAATTCCCCTGCCCACTTCCTTCATTTTTTCATGTGAAGCACTACTCCCAAAAGGATTGCTGAAGTCTCGGTTCCAGGTGCCCTCTTTTTCAACCATCCAGCTGCCTTCCCCTGCTACAGTCCGTTGTTATAGCTGCCAGTTCACTCTGGTTCCTTGCTCAGGCACCTCCACTTGCCTGGGTCAGCTGGACTGCTGTCTTCTTGTTCCAGCTGATCACTTGTGCAGTCTCCTCCCAGCAAACAGGTCACATACTGGGATGGTGGTCAGTCTCCTCTTAGCAGACAGGTCACATGGGGGGGGGAGTTGTAATCAGATGGCCATAGACTGTTCTTCCTCTCTCTTCATCCCCTCCTGCTGCTTACTGGTGTCTCCTTCTACTGCCTCTGCTCCATTATTGATTCCTCTGCCTGCCTCCCTTTCTACTGATCTTTCTCCTTCTCATCTTTTTTCAATTTTTTCACACACACTTTCCCCTACTTTTCCCCATACTCGTTTCTCCACCTTCCCTCACATTTCTTTCTCTACCTTTCCTCAACTTATCCTCATGCTTTACTTTCTCCTCCTCAGTGGGATGGAGGCCAGGTGATCTGGTAAGCCCTGCTTCTCTTTTCTCCCTTTTCCCTCAGGTTTGCCGCCAAAGAGACTCACCTCTCCCTCTCACCTTCTCTCTCTATCCCTTGCTCTTCTCTTGTTCCCACCAAAACCTCCTTCTTTTCATTCTTTTCTTCCTCTTTCTCCATGCTACACATTTCTTTGATATATATACCAATCTTTAACAAGAGTGTTGGCTAATATATAACCATTTAAATACAAAAGCAGGAAGCAGGAAGAGATTATGAGATAATGAAACTAACAATTCATAATCAAAGTCTAGGATATGAAGAAGGCAAAAAAGACGCTTGTAGAGGAATGGATGGCAAGGCAGAATTCCAAATAAATCCTGGTTTTTGTTTGGTTGATGAGGAAAGATGAAACACATAAATTTTGCCACTTTGGATTGGAATATATAATTTAGTCATACCTCATTTTTTTCATGTACTTATTTTTGTAAGCACTAGAAGTCCATCTGTTTGAAAAAAACAGCAACCCACTCAGATTATCTTAGTTTTGAAATTTGCAGCCATTGAAAAAGTTCTGAGTTTCAACATTCACTCACCAAGGTTGGGAAAACAGTTTTCCAGATTGACAGAGATCTAAAAGCCATTTTTAAAATCAGTTGGTCCAGTCTGCCTGTCCTGTTCAAAAAAGACAAGCCCTTTTCTCTTTACATCAAAAGAGCAGGAGAAAAAAAATCAGAAATCTCTCACCTAATTTGCCTGTTTATAATGTCTGATTTGAATATATAGTACTCAGGGTATCCTTATTTTAATCATCTTAATACATTTTACTAATCAGCTCTGAGAGACTGTTTAAGATTAACTACTTTTAGGCTCTGCTGCTGCCCAAGAAGTCTGATAAGCTGTATAAAGCAGCTGTAGATGTGTGATTTGAAATTAACTAATTAACTAATGTACTAACATTAGTATATCTTACAACACTGAACTTGTCTATAGCATTTTTTTCTTTTTTGTGGAAATGTCTATTAAATTTAATTAATTAGTTAATTATTTCTATACTACCTATCTCACCTAAATGATTCTGGATGGTTTACAATAAGTGTCCAAAACAGTTTGTATAAGTTTTGGAGCAATTTTTTTTTTTTTTTACAAACAATTCATTAAGGAAAATGCCAATATTCTCCTGTACGCTGCTTGGAGAGTCCAAGCATGCGTTAAATTAGTCTGATTTGTCAGAGACTGAGTTGGAATTTCTTTGTCCATGCTTTTTTCTTCTGGCCAAGCCTCAGTTTTTTCAACTCAGCCTGATAAGAGAGACTTGTTTTCAGTTATCTAAATTAATAAATTAGGAAAATTGGTTATTTAAAAAAAAAAGAAAAAGAAAGAAAAAGAGCCTCTTTGAATTTCGGTTTGGTGAAATGGAGCACAGAGAGTGAGTCAGCACTGTGGACTCTGCTAAGATAGTGCTTGGAGCGCTACGGAGGCAGTCATTGCCACATGGCCAAATTTTTACATCAGAGGAGGCCAAGCCACAGGCAGCCAGAGCTGGTGCTGGGAGGACTGAGGCTTTGGTTTTTCCCTTTATTTTGGCAACATGAGAGCCGGGGCTCAGCTGGGACAGCACTGATCAGGAAACTGATAGCCGCCATTTTGTGGGCAGCAGCCATTTTGTTTGCAGCATTTCAGCAACATTTTGAGTGCTTTGGTGGCCCTGGTAGCAAGAAGTTTGGCTGGAAATCACTTCTAAGGCCAAGTCATTGAGCAGAAGACATTTACACACAAGTAAACTGGGTTGCCAGTTTCTAGGCATTAATTGGGAGCGTTTTGTGACTGTGTTGCCGGTCTCATGCCATCCCAGCACATGGAATGCTTTATTGTTGCTGCTGCTGCATTGATTTCTGCCTTGCAGGGATTTTACATGCTAACAAGCTGTTTTGTCGGTTTGGTGTATTATTGAAGGTTTGGCCTGCACAGTGAGTACCTTGTTTAGCCTTGCCTGGATTTCTTGACTCCACAGTTGGTGGTTTTTTGTTTGTTTGTTTGTTTGTTTTTACTATTCTGTTATATTTATTATGGCAAATTCTAGTGACTCCCCTAGTCAGCATCAGACTGAGTGTTCTCTGTCTAAGAAGCCTAGATTGCGTTCCAGCAAGTCTGCCACTAGTTCCCAAGCCAAGCATTCAAAATTATATTCTGCTGCAGCTGAAAAGGATCCTCAAAGGAGGCAAAAAGCCTTAGAGAAGCATTTTGCAAAGGCTCAGCAGCAGTTAAGGCCCCTACATCTCCAGAACCTTCTGGGAGTCAGAGTGGACCTTACTTACAGAATTACCACCTCAGTTACCTTTAGAGGATCGGTCTAACTGGTCTCCTACAATACCTCAGGAATTTTTT
The DNA here is from genome assembly GCA_038048745.1 of Coluber constrictor foxii. Lineage (NCBI taxonomy): Eukaryota > Metazoa > Chordata > Lepidosauria > Squamata > Colubridae > Coluber > Coluber constrictor. The sequence continues at coordinate 128,644,403 of CM075961.1, forward strand.
CCTGGGCCTGCACAGCTGGCCTTGATCCTGATCCTGTTAGTCATACTTCAGTGGAGGGACAGGCTATCAGGCATTCTGCTCCATCTGCCACCTTTATGCCCACAGCAGCTGGCCTCCGCCACGTAGAAGCTGCAGATCCAGGATTGTCTGCAGAGTTATGTTATGCTATAGTGCAAAAAATTACCCAGGGCATTGATGAAGCACTGGCATAAAGAGGGTTGACTGCTTCCTTACATCCAGCACCTTCAAGGTCTGCTTCTATGTATCACCCTTCGCATAGAGGCAGAGATTATTTTGAGTAATCACATCATGCCCCCATTCAGTTCACAGCAAGGCCTCACTGGAAGGAGAAGATAAATTAGGGGATTTTGAGCTTTCAGGTGACAGCTAACATGGGACGGATGGATAGTTCCACTGTAGATTCTATCGAACCTCAGGATCTTTGTGCCACTCTTTTTACAGAACAAACTGCAACACAGGAAGTCATTCCTTCCCAAAATTTTTGTTGATGTTATATAAAGGCAATGGGAGCACCCTGCCTCGGTACCCGCACCTAGTGGCATGGATAAGAAAATGTACACAACTGAAAAGGATCTTGAGGAACTTCTTCAAGTTCCAGCTGTAGATGCCCCTTTAGCCAGTTTGGCTTCAGCTGCTTTCCTCCCTTCAGACACAACTGAAGGATTAAAAACTGAAGATAGGAAGGCAGATTTATCTACCCGTAAAACTCACCAGGCGGCACTTTGGGCAATTATATCTGCCACAGCAGCTTCCTTTTTTTCCAGAACTTCACTTTTATGGCTGAAATAAATGCAGGCCATGGCCTCTCCAGAGAATACCTGGCTCCAACAAGACATCAGTAAGCTCATCGCTGCAACAGAATATATAGCTGATGCAACTATTACTGCGGCCAAGTTTGCATCTAGGGCCAAGGCATCCAATGTAACCTCTACACGACTGTTATGGTTACACCAATGGCAAGCTAATATGAGGTCTAAATGGAGATTATCTGCAGCTCCTTTTAAAGGGTGTCAACTGTTTGGGGAGGTGCTAGATCCTATCCTGGTAGAAGGTAAGGATAAGCGCAAAGTTCTATTTCAGATGGTTAGGAATTCAGACAGAAGAGCTACTCCCTACTATCGCAGGCAGCCCTTTCGGAATACTGAGGTATTCCGCCTCGCAATTCCACAGGCAGTTTTCCCACAGTATGGATAGGCCACAAGACAGGTCATCCTTCAGAGACAGATCTCGGCAGCCACAATCCCGGCAACCCTATAGGGGCTCTGGTGGACGCTGTTCCAAATGATTCATGGGCCCGGATCCCCATTGGTGGCAGGTTAAGGATGTTTGCCGACCAGTGGAGGGATACCTACCATGGATGTGTGGATCTTGCAAACTATAAATCTTGGATTAACTCTAGAATTTTGTTCCAGGCCTCCATGATGATTCATTCAATGCCCCATTCCCAGAGATGCCACAAAGAAGGCCATGATGGAGGCAGAGATTCAGCATTTGCTAGACATCAAGGCCATAGAACCAGTACCAGTGGGCAGAGAGAGTTGCGGTTTTACTCCGTATTTTTTCTAGTGTCCAAGAGTTTGGGAAGTCAAAGAGCTATCTTGAACCTGAAAGACCTCAATGTTCATATACAGTCAAAGGGTTCAAGATGCAATTCCTTCATTTGATTTTAGGTTGCCTCAGATTTTTTGACATCAATAGATCTCAAGGAAGCTTACTTCCATGTTCCCATAAGGCTGTCCCCCAGGTTCCTCAGATTTGCATTTGTAGACTGCCACTGGCAATACTGGGCGCTTCCATTCGGCCTCTCGTCAGCCCCGCGAACCTTTAAGTTGCTGGACATAGTAGCAGCTCAGTTGCAGGCGCAGCCCATCCGCCTGCAGTGTTATCTAGACGATGTTTTAAGGTGACTTGTTCCCTGCTCCTTCAGGAAGTGCGGGAGGACCTCTTGGAGGGCAGAGCCAAGGATTTTGTACAATATCTGTATGACAAAATCACTCCTATTGAGGAACACTTGGACTCTGACGAGGCAGTTTCAGGGGGGATGACTGGGGCAAGTTTTGAGAAAGTTATCTGGGAAGAGTTTGACTCTGTGACCCCTGAAGATGTGGACAGGATACTGGGCAGACTGAGCGCGGTCACATGTTTATTGGATCTGTGTCCATCCTGCTTGGTGCTGGCCTCTTGGGGGGGTTACACGAGGCTGGCTCCAGGGGATTATAAATGCTTCTTTAAGTGAGGGTGTCTTCCCGCCACCTTGAAAGAGGCGGTGGTGAGACCTCTCCTCAAGAAGCCTTCCCTGGACCCAGCAGTGATGGCTAATTATCGTCCAGTCTCCAATCTTCGCTTTGTTGCAAAGTTTGTTGAGAGTGTGGTTGCGTGACAGCTCCCTCAGTACCTGGATGAATCGGCTTATCTGGATCCATTCCAGTCGGGCTTCAGGCCTGGGTACAGCACGGAAACAGCATTGGTCGCATTGGTTGATTTCTGGAGGGCTTGGGACAGGGGCTACTCTTCTGTCCTGGTCCTATTAGACCTCTCAGCGGCTTTTGATACCATCGACCATGGTATCATGATTCACCAGTTGGAAGATTTACGGGCGGGGGGCACTGTGTTGCGGTGGTTCTCCTCCTTCCTCTCCGACCAGTTGCAGTCTGTGTTGGCAGGAGGGCAGAGGTCGACCCCGAGGCCCCTTGTATGTGGGATGCCGCAAGGATCAGTCCTCTCGCCCCTTCTGACACCAATAGCCTCCCATCGACCAGTATGCTCCCATAGAGAGTGGCTCCTCAGGGTGCCATCAGTCAAACAGTGCCAACTGGCGGCCCTCAGGGGGAGAGCCTTCTCTGTGTGGGCACCTGCCCTTTGGAATGAGCTCCCCCCGGAGAAGCAAAAGATCCTGGATCTGTGCGCTTTCCGCCGGGCCCTCAAAACATTCCTATTCCAACAGGCTGGCTTGGCCTAACTTCTCTTATATGCTGCTTGTAAATTTTTAATTTGTCTAAAGAGGGGTGTTTTAATTTGTATCTTTGGCCAAACTATTTAATATATTTTAAATGATTCTTTTAACGTTTGTATTATATGTATTTTTATCTTTTGGCTGTTCACCGCCCTGAGTCCTTTGGGAGTAGGGCGGTATATAAATAAAATAAAATAAAATGAAATAAAATAAAATAATAAAATAATAAAATAATAAAATAATAAAATTAAATTAAATTAAATTAAATTAAATTAAATTAAATTAAATTAAATTAAATTAAATTAAATTAAATTAAATTTAAAATAAAATAAAATAAAATAAAATAAAATAATAAAATAAAATAAAATAAAATAAAATAAAATAAAATAAAATAAAATAAAATAAAATAAAATAAAATAATAAAATAAAATAAAATAAAATAAAATAAAATAAAATAAAATAAAATAAAATAATAAAATAAAATAAATAAAATAAAATAAAATAAATAAAATAAATAAAATAAAATAAAATAAAATAAAATAAATAAAATAAAATAAAATAAATAAATAAAATAAAATAAAATAAAATAAAATAAAATAAAATAAAATAATAAAATAAAATAAAATAAAATAAAATAAAATAAAAAAATAAAATAAAATAAAATAAAATAAAATAAAATAAAATAAAATAAAATAAAATAATAAAATAAAATAAAATAAAATAAAATAAAATAAAATAATAAAATAAAATAAAATAAAATAAAATAAAATATAAAATAAAATAAAATAAAATAATAAAATAAAATAAATAAAATAAAATAAATAAATAAAATAAAATAAAATAAAATAAAATAATAAAATAAAATAAATAAAATAATAAAATAATAAAATAAAATAAAATAAAATAATAAAATAATAAAATAAAATAAAATAAAATATAAAATAAAATAAAATAAAATATAAAATAAAATAAAATAATAAAATAAAATAAAATAATAAAATAAATAAATAATAAATAAATAAAATAAAATAAAATAAAATAAAATAAAATAAAATAAAAAAGTCATTGTCTCTCAGCCAGGCGGAACGGGACCTTCAGGTTACGATTCATTCTCTCCAGGACCACGGTTTCATTTGTCACGGTTGTTCCTCTCTCAAGACCGCAGAGACAGCATAAGGGAGATGGTAGAACAGATACAGGGATTGGAGTTAGTGCCCTTACTGCTCTTTTCCCAGCTATTAGGGAAAATGATTTCTTGCCTAGCAATAGTTCCATGGGCTCGTTTGCACACAAGGGCATTACAGTGGCTCCTTATACCCAGTCAGGGGTCAGGGCGCAGCAACTCAGTGAGCAGGATCAAGATTCCTCAACAGGTTCTTCATTCTCTGAATTGGTGAAAGTCAGCAGCCATGGACAAAGGATGCTTATTTCGAGATCCTCCCAGACTGGTGCTGATGTCGGATGCCAGCCTCTTCGGTTGGGGGAGCTCACCTGAATTCCAACTTACACAAGGTCGGTAGTCTCAGCAGGATGTACTCAACGACATCAATTGGCTGGACCTGAGAGCGGCCCATCTGGCGCTATGCCACTTTCAAGCCGAGTTGTCCAATCAGCACGTCCTTCTGATGATGGACAATGTCACCGCCATGGCGCATATCAACAGGCAGGGGGGCACTCGGTCCAAATGCCTTATGCGTGAAACAAGGTTGTTTGGCATTTGGGCAGAACGTCATCTGCTGTCGCTACAGGCCGGGACATTGCCGGGACTTCCAACTCCAAGGTGGACTGGTTGAGAACAACAATTGACCAGTTCGAATGGAGGCTCCAGCCAGACCTTTTCCACCTCATAACAGTCCGCTTCGGGACTCCGGTACTGGACTTATATGCCAATCCACAAAACACTCACCTACCTCGGTTTTTCTCCAGGTACTAGATGCCAGCAGCTGAGGGCACCAATGCCTTTCGTTGTCTGTGGCCGGCAGATCTGTTGTATGCCTTTTCTCCCATTCCTCTGCTCCAGAAGGTAATCAGAAACGTCTTGGAGAAAGAAGCGGAGGTGCTCTTGGTGGCACCTCATTGGCCGTGACGTCTATGGTTTGTGGATCTGATGTCACTGTCCATCTCCCGTCCATGGATAATACCACCACACAAGATCTCCCTCAGCCAAGGGGCCCTTCAAAATCCAGATCCTCAGTGGTTGAAGTTGTCTGTTTGGCACTTCAGTAAAGGATTCTTTTTGCCCGAGGTAATCTCCACCATTCTGGCTTCCAGGAAGGCATCAACGATTAGGATTTATAATGCCACCTGGGCATCACTCTGTCGTTGGTGCTCCAAAGATAAATTGGTCCCTATTTCCGTGACAGTTCTGCAAGTTCTGGATTTCCTGCAACAGGGTCTGAAGAAAGGCTTGTCTACCAATACACTCCGGCGTCAAGTTGCTACCTTGGCAACCATCTTGCCAGGTGAGGGACCTCTTTCTCTTTCTTAATATCCTAAAGTGCACAGCTATTTGAAGGGGGCTGCCAATCTGTTGCCCCCAACAGTTCATAGATATCTGACCTGTGATATTGTCTGTGGTATTGCAAGCTCTCACTTTGCCGCCGTTCGAGCTCTTGAGGTCTACCACTCTTAGACTGTTCACATTCAAGGTAATCATCTTGGTGGTGATTATATCTGCACGCTGAATATCTGAACTGGCGGCTCTTTCTGTGCACCAGAATTTGTGCATTTTTCACCCGGACAGAGTCATTCTTTGCTTGGACCCAACATTTGTGCCAAAAGTAAATAACTGGTTCCATAGGGCCCAGGAGGTCATTCTGCCAGATTTCTGTCCAACTCCGAGGTTCCATGTAAACCCTTGTTTGTATCGTTCCAGCCCATGTCTATGGGGAAGAAAGTGTCACCATCCACCATTGGATGTTGGCTCAAGGCTTGTATTGCCTTAGCTTATGAGCAACAGGCCTGTCCTGTACCACGTCGCATTATGGCGCACTCTACTCAAACTGCGATAAACACAGCACCCCTGGGAGATACAGGCTTCGATTTTGGCTTCCCCTTCTCTGTTTGTGAGACATTACAAGTTGGACCAGTACGCTTCAACGGAGAAAGCATTCGGAGATGTGTATTGCAATGAGTCCTGTCGGCTGAAGGGACCCTGAACGAATCTGTTTCCCACCCAACAACATTTTAGCTTCGGAATATCCCATGCTTGGACTCTCTAAGCAGCGTACAGGAGAATGAACATTGGACTTACCTTGAATATTCTTTCTATGTGTGCTGCAGAAGAGTCCAATCCTACCCTGGCTTGTGCTGGTCCGGGGTCCAGGAGTGGTCGTTTGTTTGGATGGATTCTCTGGTTCTGGTTTCGTTGAAAGAACTTGAGGCTCAGCCGGAAGAAGAAGGCGTGGCCAAAGAAATTCCAACTCAGTCTCTGACAAATCAGACTAATTTAAACCATGCTTGGACTGTCTTGCAGCGCACATAGAAAGAACATTCAAGTTAAGTCCAACGTTCATTTTCTCTAGTAAAATATAGGAAAATGAATACTTATTTAATTACAAAAGAAAATATTTCTAGGGACCATAAATACATTTAATATAATGTATATATTAGAACTATACATTCTCTATATTATTCAAAACAATATATTGGTTTTTAGCAAGTGATCAAAATAGTTTGTACAGGTTTGGGGGCAATTTTTTTTACAAATGTTTCACCATGAAAAATGTCAATATTTTCTCAAGTAAAATAATAGGAAAATATTTAATTATGAAAGAAAGTATCATTTCTAGGGACCATAAATGCATATACTGTATATTTTACACACGATACATTCTCTATATTATTCAAAAGAATATATTTAATTTTTTTTTTGCAGGAAAGGAAATGAAATATGGTTTGAATGTGGAGATTAGAAGGAAAAACATTCAGGGATTTCAAGAATAGTTGTAGCAACTGCCATACAAGTGTATAAATTATCATTTCACTTATTTCCTTCTCTTTCCCCCCTTCTCTCCTCAACAACTCTTACTATAATTAGCCAACATTAACAGCAAATGTTTGCTTTGGTTAAATTATTCAGAACATTTATTTTACTTGTCAAAGGTTAGATCAGGTTGTTGTTTGAACTGGTAATTAAATGCAGGCTAATACACTACCATATTTATATGCACTGTAAGCCCTGTTTCCTTCTCCTTCTGTATAATTTTATAATGTTGAGAGTTGACATTTAGAGAGACTTTTTAACTCAAGATGCATAAACCAAGCTGAAAAGCCAGACTTGGTTTGTACATGAACTTCAATAAACTGTGCATATGTATAGCTGAAAGTTGGGTTTTAGATGATATAGTTCAAGATTACATTAAAAAATGCACATTAAAATGTTCTCATATGACGTCTCCCTTACTCCCTAGCATCCTTCATGTTCCTTTTCATTACCCCCACTATATATAACTGTATGCTTTTTTTATATTTTTGTACTGTTTCCTGAAGTATAATTGTTTTTCTTGCTGCTCTCTTTTGGGATTTAAGTAGCACCTCAGCCAAAATACTGAGGCTTGTCAATGGTTTTGATTTTCAAGTTTCTAGAAGGGTAAGCAGCTTTTGGTATACCAGATGTTATTAAAACGTAAGTCCTAATATCTTTCACTATTGATTATGTTTGCTAAAAACTCAGAAATTATAGTTTAGGAACTGAGCATAATTTATCTACCTCTATTTTAGAGTTTGTATGAGAGGATAGAGAGGAACTCTTAACATTATAGATGAAAAAGTGTTCCAGTATGGTTGATTAATGTATTCTGGACATCTAATCTAATTAGAAGTTATATGATAATCCATAGACTTTTGGAGAAAGCTGTTGCAAAAGAAAGGAATATAAGACTGATTATCTCTGCAATCATAGAGCTAAAGAGGGAGGAGCAAGTCCCTGCATCTGAATGTTTACAGAGCTAAAATTTGAATGTATTTGTTCCTTGCACCTATTACAGTGTTCATTCATATGTCTTCAGCATTTGGTAAATTTAAGGTATTGCTGACAAGTGTTTCAGATCTGCAGTTTCAATGCAATGATAGCTGTAATTAGATTCTTTTGACATTTGCAAATTCTTACTTTGTCTAATAATTTCAGCTTCAACATAGTCCATAGTTGTGATAGGGTTGTATCCAACTGATCTTTTGTGTGAACAGAAAGTATGAGAGCAATATAGTCTATTGATCTTCCTAATTTATAAGATATAGTAGTATATTTGCATACCACCCAATGATTCTTTTAAAAACACGATTTTCTAGAGTTTTCATAATTGAGATTAAGTAATCCTTGGAAGTTCCTTAATATTATAAATCTAAATATTGCAATGCAAAATTTATCTTATTTTAATTCATTTTTGGTAAAAATCAAACATCTGAGTATACAATTGGACCTTCCTTTTTCTTATCCAGAACTCTCTGCCTATCTCTGTTGTACTGTATTTATGTTCCTTAGGTTTCAGGAAAAAAATCATTCCCTCGATTTAGGACCATTTCCATTAATGTAAATAAGGAATTTGTTTTCAGTTTGTATATAATATATACTATATGCTGTAGAATTCTCTCTCAAACACACATTAATATAGGCGTCATTAAAAAGCAATATAGGTGGCTTTCCTTATTTACTCTGCCTCAGCTAAAATTGAGACAATACATTTTTTAACAAAATTTCTCAAAAACTTTTGAATTTTGCCAACGTGTTGCACAGACAGCCATATAATGTCTAGACTGAATTCAGGGGCCTCATTTTTAGTTGATTAGTGGCAGCTGGAAAAGATTTATAGGAAAAATGAAGTGAAAAACAGACTACAATAGCTTTTTTAAAAAGAAAAGAAAAAATAAATCAAGGAGATTTATGACTATCACTTGTTTACATCTCCTGTGTTTTTTTTAATAAAACGGGCTTAAAAGATTAGTCACAAGGTGTTACAAGATTTATATAAAATATAAAGACAGATGTTGTTCTTAAAATCTTCTTAATGTTTAGTGAAAAAAATAAATTATCTTGTATTTGTTGCATGCACATGACAACAAAGCAAAGCTTCCATGAAAATCAGTACTAAAGAGCAAACCTTATATTGGCAATACAAGCCATCAAGAATTGTGTGTTATCTAAACTATAAATGCATGACATCTATATTTGCTCTGTGCTGTTGCTGTTGCCATTATATGTTTGGAAATACATGGTCTCAGGATGCACGTCTAAATATTTCTTTCACTGGGATATCAAGGATTTGTAATAGGCGTTTCCAACCTTAACTTGCACAATGTTTAGTGGCATTTTAGCATGCTAGGAAAAAATCAACATCAATTCAGTTGTGTCCTTAAATAATAATATTGTATATTATTATTACAATATATTATCAATACTGTATATGATTGTGTGTTTTTCCTGCACTTACGAATAACAAATAGAGTTTTGAAGAAGATGAGTAACATGGAAACAGTGGAAAAAATACTAACAATTGCATTTTTCATATCCATTCCTTCGTATTATTTAATTCAACAGACGTTCAAAAAAATATGATAACTTAAAGGTAATCATCTTATTTGCATAGTGATTGAATAGAATATAAGAAAGAACAATCAATGACAGCAACTACAACAAAATCTGTTTCTTCACAGATTTTGCACTCTAAAAATGGATAGTTTTGATGAACAATGAAAGGGAATAGAAAAATATGTGGGAGATAAATTTTTCCAAAATTCCACATAATTTGCAGGGTGTCCCTCCCCCTCTTAATTAGAGAATCTGAAGACCACACTGGAGATTTAGGGGCTTACAGATGCTACAGGCATATAAATTGGATCTGCAAATTTTGAATGACACTACTATTGCTGACTCTGACAGAGTTCTCTCATTGGGCAGGCACAATGCACAATCTCTGATTGACTACACTACTATGTGAAGAAATTTATCTTTCTCAATTCCACTTTAACAACCATTCCACTTTAACAACCACTGTCCCAATGTATTGCTTTTTAAGATCTTTGTGGCTCCCTTTTTGAAAATTTACTCCATCCAAAGACAATGCCAAGGGACAAACACGAACAAAATGGACTATGTATAGCCATTTTGGATGATAGATCCTGTGACCAGATTTTGCCATTTTGCATTTAGTTTCTTTGGTCAGTTTTTTCTACCCATCTGGTGCTAATAGGAATCATAGCTCTTTTAACCAACCCTGGTTCAATAGTTATGCAGCCAAGATTTTCCTGCTTTAAGGAATATAAAAAGGATCCTCTTTCTCATGACACACAGGACCTGCTCCTAGCCAAGAAGAAACAACCTATGGGGAAAGAAAAGGCATGCCCTATTTTGGAGCAAACTAATCTTTGCTACTGTTTCCCAGAATGCAGTTCTATTCTGGAAATGCCTAATTGGGTCAGTTTGCTTCCCTTAATCTACAAATTTCTATTCCCATTTCAATTTGGGAAGCATTTCAGATTGTTTTACATACAGGAGGAATTGCCCCACATTAACAGGGAACTAGACTGTGAAGCTCATCTGTTTCCCTCCTGGCTCTCTGTGTCAGGCTCTGAATTTATATAATCTCAAACACAATTTTATTTCAGCAGAATTATCCAAAACAATTTAGATTAGTTGGTGCCTGTTTTGGCTTCCCTATTTACTTACATTGATAATCATGCTAAGGTTCTTGATGATTGGAGCCTAGTTTTAGTGACCCCAATCTGCAAAAAAAAAAAAAAAAAGAGGCAAACATCTACCCACCCTATTAGCACTTTCAGTGTGGTTAGCAAACAGTATGTTGGACATTTGTATAATAAGTAGCTGGGTTGATTGTAACTAAGAGGTTGGATGACAAATGCTTCAGAGAAGACTGCAAATATTGACTATGCTTCAGCCCTATAACATCTAGTTGAGAAATACTCTGGAACACGTTCATCACTCTGCAGATTGCTAATTGACCCTAGATATTCCTTTGATCTTATTTCAAGCAAAGCAAGACCTTTAAATATTTTAAGATTGTTTTCCAAGCTATAGGTAACAATAAATTTCATGCTGACTATGTCATTTTAAATGCAGAAAACTGCTGGTTTTACAAGCCTTTTATTTTTCCAAAGGAGAACAACATATACCCACAGTGAGCAAAATCTCAGCTAAGATCTAAGCCCAGCTTCTTTTTGGAGCTCTTGGGCTCTACAAGTCATTCCTTTCTTTGGGTTGGGTTGGGTTGGGTAGGGTAGGGTAGGGTAGGGCAGGGCAGGGTAGGGTAGTGTAGAATAAGAATAGACATTCGAGGTCTTCTAGTCCAGCCCCCTGCTCAAGCAGGAGGAACCTATACCATTTCGGTAAGTGACTGTCTAATCTCTTCTTAAAAACCTCCAGTGATGGAGCACCCACAATTTCTGAAGGCAGGCTGTTCCACTGGTTAATTGTCCTCACTGTTAGGAAGTTTCTCCTTAATTCCAGGTTGCTTCTTTCTTTAATTAGTTTCCAACCATTGATTCTTGTTCAGACCTCTGGTGCTTTGGAGAATAGTTAGATTTCCTCTTCTTTGTGGCAACCCCGCAAATACTGGAATACTGCTATCATGTCACCCCTAATTCTTCTTTTCTTTAGACTAGCCAAATCCAGATCCTGCAACCGTTCTTCATACATTTTAGTTTCCAGGCCTTTGATCATCTTAGTTGCTTTTCTTTGAACTTTTTCCAAAGTCTCAACATCTTTTTTGTAGCATGGTGACAAAAATTGGTTACGGCATTCCTGGTGTGGTATTACCAGGGTTTTATAAAACAGTACTAATACTTTACGTGATCTTGATTCTATGCCTTTGTTTAAACAGCCCAGGATTATATTAGCTTTTTTGGCTGCTGCTGCACACAGCTAGCTCATATTCATACAATGATCACTAGAGGAACTCCAAGGTTCCTCTCATAGTTACTGTTTTTGAGCCAGGTCTCACCTAATTCAGTCCAGGTTTTTGAGAACCATCTCAACCATCTTTGAGAACACCTCGCTCTCAAACACAGTCCTTCACTATGATGCTAGCCTCCTTAAAATGGAAACAACTAATTGGATTTATATGTTTTCTTGCTGGTTCAAACTCTTCTTCTTTCTTGTCAGCTTGGCCCCTTTAATTATGTCTGATACCTTCTAGTGTTCTTAGAAGCAGGCAATATATATCAACTTTCTGGCTATTCATGGCCAGCCATCACCTCGATGGTTATGAATGCACATTACTGATTTCAAACAGTGAGCCAATGAGTTGCAAGCAGACTTTCCAGCTCTACCCAGAAATTAATGATGCGTTTGACCCTCCCTCTGGCTCAATTTGGTCATCTCCTAGATAGTTATATTTTAAGGATTTTATTAAGCTAATCACTCCGATAAATGCAATTAACTATTATGATCACATTGAGGACAGCTCACTTCAGATATCCTGACAACCTCATTTATTGGTTTCATATAGAATAAATCAGTTGTTAAAGGGCCATTTAACCTGTCATTTCTTCAAAGTCATACTGCAGTTTGGAGTAGATATGTTATATCATCATGCATCTATAGAATAATCATCAGCACCAGTGCAGTAACATATGAAAATAAATAAATTAAAGGAATATGCTGGTTGTATGATTCTCTTCCATCTATCTTTCCAACAATAAATGTTACATGTCAGACCAGATGCAGTAGTTTCAATGTCAAATGAACATTTAAAACTGTTGAAATAAGTTTAAACAATTATTTTCCTCCAAAAATGGTAGGCTCCAGTAAAATGTATTGTCTGGTATTAACAACAAGTGAATTGCTAAAAGTATTTAAGTACAAAGAATAAGTTGGATAAGCTGATCTTCAGTTCTTCAAGTTGACATCAGTAACTATATTTTACATTGGATTGTGATATGTAAAACATTATATAATGACCTTTATTTTATATACATGTGGTTCTTGCAGTTCCATTTTATAAACGTCTATTCATGTTTCCTGTGTATTTGAAGCAATTCATATTATTTTTCATTTTTGACATTTTAATATATGACAGAATTTATATCTTTTCTTTAAGTGCTACTAAGACAATGTGGCAGAGTTAAATCTTTAAGCAGTATTTTAAAACTCCTATGCTTATTATTCTAACATACATATTTCTGTGCTATGACTTGAGAAACAACTGTTTAATAGGCAACATTTGAATAATACAAATGGTTGGTTGGTTAAAATGGATTGAGGCTTCAAGGTGGTACCATTGGGTGATATTTAATATTGAATGACATGTATTAAGACAAATGCTTTTATATATAATTTATTTGATGTTGCAAATGCATTTATCTTGTGAGATTCAGACCCCCTGATGCAAAATAAAGCATTCTGGAAAGGTTTTGAGTAAATAAATAATAAAACCACTTTGATACATAATCTAACAATATTAAATATTAAGACTTTCACATGATTGATTTTAATACTTAATTAACGTATTTAAAGTCCAATGAAACGCTGCTTTGTATTGAAGGTTATATTGATAGTATTTAAAAGTTCCAAAATTTTGCTAAACAGAATGAAACTAGATACAATTCGTAATCACTAGATTTTATAGTTATTAGTGTCAGATTATTTGATGACATGAGCTACTGCATTATGTTTTGGAATCCAGCTGATATACTTCCTTGTATTAAACAGATATTTTATTTGCATCGTTCCATTTTAATGATCTAAAATCTGATACAATTTATAAGAGAAAACATGCTTGCTTTGCATTATCTAAAATATGTCAAATTGTGTATGTTTTATATATCTAAAGAAAACACTTGCTCGGTGACAGATGGTGGTTAGTGAATTATGAAAGAAGCTTGGTAGGTGAATAAGAAAGATGTTCAGTGTTTGATGACTTTTCTTGCTTTCTGTAATAGAGGCTGAGAGCTAGTGCTCCTTTCATCTATGTGAAGGAACTAGAGACAGGCTACTTTTTTGAGGGAGATTTTTACCTGCAAATTTAAAAGGTCAGCAATATAAAGGCCTGAATACATCTTTTTATTTTGCTTCTGTAAGAATTTCCTTGTTTGAAGAGAGAGATAAACCTTTTAAAATATACTTCTAGGGAACACACTAATTATTACCTTGTTTTCTTGGTACAGTGAAAAGTACTGGAAAATGTTATGCACAGTAAAGTGATATAATGGCTATTTGAAAAATAGAATATATAGCAACCAAATGAGGGGCACAGTTCATGTTTTGGAACATGAAATACCTTGGCATTATATAGTATGTAAAGTAGGTAGTAAATTTAAACCACATTATTTATTTACTACCATGAATCAATGATAAAAGACAACTTTTGCAAACAAAGAAATAATTGAGTTGTTTTCCTGTTAAAACTTGCAAGGACCTTCTGCTAAAAGTTATCATGGTCAATACTAACTCAAATAGGTTTAGAAATTTGAAATATAAATAAATAAAATACCATAGTACTTAAAAGTTTGTAAATTATTTTGACTTCCAATATTTTTGCATAAGTATGATTTAAAGCATAATCAGTTGGCAAAACAAATCCTAAAACTACATGAAGATAACCCATTTAAATAAATGTGTCAGAACATTATAATTTTTTTGTTAATTTGAGAAAAACTACCCGAAGCTTGTTATTTATATTATATAAAAATTATATTCTCATCGGGGGTAAGTGCCACATGTAAAACATCTTATACAAATTTTCTTTATATGTAGTTGACATTGTCATTTTATAATTTTGCGACGACAATTTTTGCCATTTCTCTAAATCAATTCCATGTCCATAATTTTTCCCCCAAGCAATCATTGTTTCTTTAACTTGTTCATCCTCCAATTTAACCTCTAATAAATAACCATACAATTTTAAAATTATGCTTTCATCAGTACCTGTTAAGATTTTATCTAAACTAGTCAAGTTGTTATAAAAGCCTTCTGTCTTATAATTTTTATCATGTCTAGACTGTATTTGCAAATAAATTTGCAATTCATCTTTATACCTTGTACTTCTAATTCTTGCAAAGATTTAAGTTCACCCTTTTCATTCAGTAATTCACTATATCTAACAATTTGTTCCTTTCTAAATGTTATTGAATATGAGAATGCTTCAATAGTTGATAACCAGACTGGAATTTTAAATAATGTTGGTTTTTTTACCTTCTCCCAGTTTAATAGCAAAGCCTCTCATATGAAATGTCTTCTAATAATGGAATGTGCAGAAATGAGTAAATTGACATTTGAAATTAGAGAACAAGAAGATAAACAATATTACAAGATATGGAATCTATTTTACCAGTGGTTAAATAAAAAGACATGGAAATGAAATATGGTAGAGATTTTCCCAATGCAAGAACTGTAGAATTATATAAAATACAATATAAAGATGTACTGCTATTGGAATGATTTAGGAGAATGAAGGGCATAATACAAATTAACTTAAATTTTAGATTATTTGGTATAAAATGAGGGAAGAAACAGCCATAGTTAAATATATGACTAATCAGGATAATAATACATGGATATATATGAATAGAGTGAAGATGCACAAAAGACACAGTATTTACATTACATTTACATTACATTTACATGTTTTTTATTTGTTTTTTATATATTTGTTTAAAAAATAAATTTTTTGTCAAAAATATACTTATATACATACCTATGTATAAATTATATTAATATATTAATCCTTAGTATGACCCTCATAATTTTTGATACAATTGAATGATGTTTAATAATTAAAGATGTTTAGTGATAATCTAACATATTTTAGTGCATGCTCCTACAATAAGTAAGCTATGTTCTTCTAGCTCAACTTTAACACTCTAGATAAATAAACTACAGATAGTCCGTGAGTTAAGAATGTAATGGAGCTTGCCAATTACATTCATAACCTGAGGATTTGTAGGAGTGATTTGCATAACTTGACCATGATCACTCCCTTCTTTTGCACCTCCATTTGCTAATCATATGTGTGGGTTGTTAAGTGTACATGAAGTATCTCAGAGTGGGGAAGGACATGGGGGCCTAGCAATGGAACAGGCCACCTACTTCAGACCACCCAAAGCCTCCCCCAACACACTGAGACACCTCATGCTCCCTCTCCTGGGTTTCCCACAATTGTCCCCCCATCCTGCCACGCCACTTACCTTGTGAAGATCTGTCTCCTCTCTAGCCTCTGCTGTGGTTTCTTTGTCTGCTTGCAGTCTTGGCACAAAAATTGTTTGCAAACCGAATAAACTTTGGGGCAGCAAAGTCTTTAAGCCTCCCTTCAGCTTGCAAACACTTTTTGTGCCGTTCCAGTCTCAGAACGAAGAGCGCTTTCAAGCCGATGAGACTTTGAGAAGCGAAGTCGCATTGGTTCAATCTTCCCATTGGTTTGCAAGTGCTCTTCGCACTGAGACTGGAATGATCAAAAAGCGTTAGCAAGCCAATAGGAGGCTTCAAACAATGCAATTTCTCTACCCCAAAGTCTTGTTGGTTTTCAAGCACTCTTTGACCGTATCGGGTACATGCCCCAGTTCACAGAAAATAGAGGCCTAAACTACTGTAGTGCAAGATCAGTAGCACAAGGTCTCTTGCTACAGTAGTTTAGGCTTCTGTTTTCTACATGAATTCCAGGGCAAAAGACTTTGCAAACGAAGAGGCCTTCCCTCTGTTTGCAAAGCCTTTAGTAGCAGATCTCATGCAGGTCTTGGTTCTCAGAGAACAGAGGCCTAAAGTACAGTAGTGCGAGATCACATGAGATCATTAGTGGGTGATTTTGCGCTACTGATCTCACGTGATCTCGCATTATTTTGTAATGCATTACATTACTCGCATCTGTTTTCTGCATAAGCAGAAAGCAAGCAAAGGAACCAATGTCTTGCTAGATCATCACAAGGTAAGTGACTCTCCACAGGCCTAATGGCTGTGGAGACTCAATAGGGGTGGCGGGAATAGGCAGGGCAAATGTTGCTGTGCCTTTGCTGTGATTTGTAAGTATGAACGATGGCTGTGTGCTGGAACATATGTAACTTTGGGACTGGGACGGAAGTTCTTGGGGGAGGCTATGTCGTAAGTTCAAATAGTTGCTAAGTGAACTGTCATAATTTGGGAATTACCTGTAATAGTAAAACTTGTTTTGAAGATATTTAAGGGAATATTTGCGCTGATTATTATTATTACATTATTATCCATGAAATCTGTCTAATTTTGGACCCGTAGGAAATTTCTTATAGACTGTTGTAGGCTGAATTGAATAAAATCTGAATTCTGAATCAGACTTAATAAATGATTTTCTTGTTTGGCTATCTTCCAGCCAATTGAAGTCATTTTAATTATTATTCTAAATAAAAATATTCTACAAGTGTTGTTAATTAATTGAGAATATTTTATAGTGTTTCAATTCACTGTAATATTGATTAATGATCATAGAAACCAAAGAGCTATTTGCTAGTTTTGGATGTTAATTTTTTAAAAACAATTTTATTTTGATAGATTTATAATGTGGGTTTGATGGGGTGATAAGAATTTCCACACATCTTTTTCAATTTCAGTGTCAAAACAATTGCATTTTAATAACTGCTACCAGATTGTAATATTTTTGTTATTGTAGCCTTGCTCAACAATGCTCTCTTATATTCTCTTTTCTTTAGAATTGTGGACAATTCTAAATTATTTTAATTTTAATTTGTTATATGTTAGGTGAAATAATTATTAAAAGTAAGACAGCAACATTTCAGCATTATCACAACAAATTGCCATTACAAGGAGTAGTGAATAACTTCATTGCAATCATTGTCCTATTATATTTGACAGAAAGCAACATAAAAACCTTAACATTTTTTGTACTTATATAATTCTAAAATTAAAGTATTGAGGCAACTATAAGTAATTTTGGTAATTGTCTAGAGATATAAACATTTCAATTCAAATTTTGAAAAAGAAAATAATCTTTAGGATAGGATAACCTCTGTTAATACGTGGTCTTATTAGGATAGGGCACAGATACAATTGTTATGGAAAGGATATCAAAGGAACAAGTGGGTTAGATTCTCTGGTTCCTCCAAATCACAAGAGCAAGTTTGTTTAGCAAAACGGGTACTGTTAATAACTTCTAATTCTATTTAGAGCAATAAAGTGGACCTGAAGAGGTATGTGAACATTTGCTGGCCAATTGGGACTTCTCCTTGTAATAGCCTTATTGGCAACAGAGTTTAAAACAAAAAGCCATCCTGGCATACTTCATTCTGCAATCTACTGTTCGAAGAAATAATGTCAGAAGGGATCATGATGCCAAGGATCCACTGAAACAATGAAGCTTTTTCCAAAAGTTCAGTAGAGAAGTATGAAGTTCTCAGGATCCAGTATGGGGGTATAGACTTCAGTAGAATCATCCCAATTTCCCATTTTAAATGCACCAAGATATCCAAAATAGCATTGTTAGGAATCTGGACTAGATAGTGCAGATAGTTTAAGATATTATAAGCTTTAAAGTAAGCTGTATAATATTGAGATTTAGCTTAAAGAGTTTTATGGCAGCAAGTACATATTTATATCATTTAGCTTTAGTTCTTTCATTTTTTAAGTATGGCTTTAACATAGTTGTAGTCCTTATTATAATGGATTTAATATTTTCATTATAGATTTCAGATGATTGAAATATAATACCAGATATTTGATAAACAAGCAACCTGATGATGTATGCTCGTTTATCTGTCATTGATGTTTATGTCATCAGGGTCCAGTTTTTGTTTTTTTTAAAAAATCACAATTTTGAAAACAGGTAGTCCTTAACTTACAACAGTTTGTTTAGTGACCGTTCAAAGTTAAAATGGCACTGAAAAAAGTGACTTATGACTGTTTTTCACAGTTATAACTGTTGAAGCATCCCCATCGGGTGGGTTTCAAAACCCATCACTACCGGTTTACTTGTGGGTGTGCGTGCACTCACGCACTCATGATGCTTCTATGCATGTGCAGAAGCATCCAGCTGGGTGGGTGGAGCTTCCCCATCGCCGCTACCAGTTTACCTGAACCGGTAGCAACCAATCACTGATCCCCATGGTTACATGATCAAAATTCGGACACTTGACAACTGGCTCATATTTATGACAGTTACACTGAGATTTCCTTTTGCGATCTTCTGATAGGTGAAATCAATGGGGAAGCAAGATTCATTTAAGAACCTTGTTACTAACTTAACAACTGCAGTTATTCACTTAACAATTGTGGCGAGAAAGGTCATAAAATGGAGCAAAGCTCACTTAACAAATGCCTCACTTAACAACAGAAATTTTGAGATCAATTGTAGTCATAAATCCAGGACTACCTGTAGTTTATTATGAGTCTTGCAACAGATCACTAGGGCCGTGATGGTGAACCTATAGCCATATTGGGCACGCGAGCTCAGCTCCGGTGTGCACAGGCCTTCTAGGCCCACCAGAAGTAGGAAAACAGGCTGTTCCTGTCTCCGGAAGGCCTCAATGGGTGGTGGGGAAGGCCCGTTTTTCTCTCTCCCCAAGCTCCAGAGCCTTTCTAGGAGGTTGGGGAGGGTGAAAACGACCTTCCCCACTGCCCCAGAGGCTCTCCGAAGGCCGGAAACGACCCGTTTGCCAACTTCTAATGGGACTGGAAGGCCCGTTTTTTTGCTCTCCCCAGAATCCAGAACCTTTCTAGGACCCTGGGGAGGGCGAAGAGTGAGGAGGAGCAAGGGGGCCACATGTGGATGCATTGGGCGGGGCATATAGAATAATGGGTGTGGGCATGCATGTGCGCAACCCCCCCTCCTGGCACGCGATGGCAAAAAGGTTAGCCATCACTGCACTAGGGCTTTTTTAAAAAGAATAGCCAAGCAATCAGAATAAAGAACCATATCTAACTTTTGTACTGATAATTTAGGGAGATAGATTCTGTTTCAAGTTAAGTTGCTCATATCTGATTTCAAATAAATCTTAAAGGTGACAGAATAAATCCTATTTCCATTCTTCTAAACTGGCATATTAGAAAAATTGTCACTACTAGCACATTTAACTTGATGATAGGAAAAATGTATTTAATACTAAATACTATAATTTAGTATTATATAATGGTATGTGAGAATGAGCTTCAGGAATTAGGGAAAGAGATGTTGCTTAGGAATTGATCTAACAAGAGGTGGGGGAGAGCATCAGTGGCTTCACAGTCAGCAAGAAACTTTGGAAGTACCCACCCTAGTTGATCAGGCAATTAAAAGTGGCAGCTGGAGATTTGTACCTTGGATTTGGAAGGTGTGTGTGTGTGTGTGTGTGTGTGTGTGTGTGTGTGTGTTTTCATTCATTCAGCATTCAACATGCTGAATGTAGCCTTACAATAAAATAGGATTAGCTTATCTGGTTGTATCTGCGAGGGCTGACATATTTTTACTGAGGTATTCCCACAAAAAGCAGTAATTAACATTTTGTAATTAATGAGAAATTTATGGAACTTGCAAAAATACACAAAAATCTCTGAACTACATTTTTAATAGCATATTGGAACTAGTATACTAATCAAAGAAATACTTATCTTGGGGTTACGTTTCATATCCATATGGCATCTACCAAGGGAATATAAAAACTGAAAAATAAATTCTTATGTGTGAGGAAGGGGGGAAATCTGTATTTGTATGTGAATTAAATAAGAACCAAAGGACGGGACATTGCAGGAGAAGATGTCCCAATATTTAACACCAGTGCGGTTTCTATCACTCTGAGCTCATGTCTAGATCCTAGAGAGCAGACCTATATAGGCATGGGCCTTCAGTTGCTACTGATGAATGCCAAATTAGCTAACACACACACCCATTTATGACCTCGTTGAAGAGGCCAACCTGGTTGACTCCAAGTGAGATGTGTTCAGTTGGGTTTAGGGTTTGCACTAGCCAAAGGCCTCTGGGAGAGGATGTAGCAGTTGTCATACAAGATTGGGGGGGGGGGGCTTTAGAAACCATACTCCTCAGATTTCCAGATGCGAAACTCTGTTCTTGAAGCTGGTTTTGTGGGATTAGTTAGCATTGTTGCTGATGTATCAACCTCCCTGCCCTATGTAGAAACTAGTAGCGTGGTTCAGCTCTTTCTAAAATGCTGGTCTCAACTGATGTTAATAGGGAGTGAGGAGTCCAGTCAAAGGCCATTACTTTGTGGGGTAGTGCAGGACTTGGAATTCTCTACTCCTTAACTTCTACATGAAACTGCTTGATGAGATTATCTAGTACCATGGGATGAGGTATCATCAGGTGATACTCATTTCTTCATCTCCATTTCTGATGATGCTGTGGTGGCCCTTTCACACTGGGGAAGATATGGAGATCTGGATAAGGCACAACAGGCTTCAGCTGAAGACAGAATGGATGTGGGGAACCTTGTTTATCATCACAGAGCCTGGTGACGCAGTGGACTAAGTGCTGTTAAAGTAGCACTTAGTTGCCAGCTGCCTGCAATTACTGCAAGTTCAAATCTCACCAGGCTCAAGGTTGACTCAGCCTTTCATCCTTTCGAGGTAGGTAAAATGAGGACCTGGATTGTGGGGGCAATAAGCTGACTTTGTATAAAAAAGAACACCGCTTAGGGGGTGGCCGAAAGCCCTACTAAGCAGGTATATACGAAAGTGTGAAGGCTATTGCTTAATGCATTGAGGGCTTGGGACGGGTTGTTCCTCTGTCCTGGTCCTTTTAGACCTCTCAGCGGCTTTTGATACCATTGACCATGGTATCATGCTGCGTCGGTTGGAGTGGGGGCACCATGATACGGTGGTTCTCTTCCTTCCTCTCTGACTGTACACAGTCTGTGTTGGCGGAGGGGCAGAGGTCGACCTCGGGGCACCTTACTTGTGGGGTGCCGCAAGGATCAGTCCTCTCGCCCCTCCTGTTCAACATTTATGTGAAGCCGCTGGGCGAGATTATCCGTGGTTTTGGGGTAAAGTGTCAACAGTATGCTGACGATACGCAGCTGTACATTTCCACCTTGGACCACCCCAATAATGCCCTTGACGTGATGTCCCAAAGCCTGGAGGCCGTGCGTATCTGTATGGGAGACTTAACCCCTTGGAGACTTAACCCCTCCAAGACTGAGTGGCTATGGCTCCTGGCGCCCCGGTATAGCCAGCTGGCTCCATCGCTGGCTATTGGGAGTGAGATTTTGGTCCCCTTAGAGAGGGTTCGCAACTTGGGTGTCGTCCTGGATACACGGCTGTCTTTAGACGATCATATGATGGCTGTGGCCAGGGGAGCCTTCTATCAGGTTCACCTCATTTACCAGTTGTGTCCCTTTTGGACCGAGACACCCTGTGCGCTGTCACTCACGCCCTCTCACTACCTGTCTGGACTACTGTAATGCTCTCTACATGGGGCTCCCCTTGAAGAGCACTTGAAAGCTCCAACTGATCCAGAATGCAGCCACGCGAGTGATTATGGGGATGACACGTCGCACCCATGTAACACCTCTCTTGCGCAAGCTGCACTGGCTCCCGGTGGTCTTCCGGGTGCGATTCAAGGTGTTGGTTACCATCTTTAAACATTCCATGTCTTAGGACCTGGCTTCTGCCACCGATTGCATCCCGTCGGCTGGTACGCTCCCACAGAGAGGGCCTCCTCAGGGTGCCGTTGTCAAATTATGTTGACTGGCGATGCCCAGGTGGAGAGCCTTCTCTGTGGGGGCCCCTGCCTATGGAACGAATTGCCCCCGGAGATACATAGGATCCCTGACCTCCGGGCCTTTAGTAGTGCCCTTAAGACCCTGTTATTCCAACAAGCTGGTCTGACGGAATGATGAGTTTTAATGGGTATTTTAGCTTTGGGATTTTAATTATTACGGCCAATTTATTGAATCTCTTTTAATTGTTTTTAACTTTTGTGTCTCTGTTGTTTTTATTATGGTCTGTACACCGCCTTGAGTCCTTCGGGAGAAGAGCGATATAAAAGTTTGATCAAATAAATAAATTGTAAGCCGCCCTGAGTCTCCGGAGAAGGACGGCATATAAATCAGACTAATAAATAAATAAATAATTAATAAATAATAATTAATAAATAATAAATAATAAATAATAAATAATAAGTAAATAAACAAACAAACAAACAAATAAATAATCTTTAGTTCTGGGTGGGTTTGCACTATCCAAACAAATCCAATTAACAGCCTGGGGATTTTCCCAGACCCGTGATGGCGAACCTATGGCATGGGTGCCATAGGTGACACGCAGCTTCCTCTCTGCTGGCATGTGTGCTGTTGCCCCAGGTCAGATCTCCATGGCGTAACCTCTTGTCACGCTGCCTGTTTTGGGATGCCCACTTCCCACTGGCCAATTGGTCTTCAGGTCTCTGCTGCGCATGCGCTCATGCGCGCATGTCCATGCATGCATGTGTGTCTCTGTTGCGCATGTACGCATGTCCATGCATATATGCATGTTTGCGCATGCACATATCTGCACGCATTCATGTATGTGCGCATTTGTGCATGTGCATGTTTGCAGTTTGAGCACTCAATGTCTAAAAGGTTCGCTATCACTGTCCTTGACTCATAACTCCGGCTCAAAAGAGTAGGTGGCAGTCATGACTAAGAGAGTTTTTCTACAACTTCATGTTTTGCACCAGTTACACCCATATCTGGATCATGTAGCCCTGTGCACAGTCACTAGTGCCCTGGTCATCTTTCAGATTGTTTACTGCAATGTGGCTACATTGAAGCTACCCTTGAACTGTCTTTGGATGCTACAACTGGTACAGAATGCAATAATGTGAGCAGTTCTGGGGGCCTTAGGGTAGCACAGATAATACAGATAATTGTACGAGCTGCATTGGTTACCATTTTGCTTTCGCATCCAATTCAAGTTGTTGGTTGTTACCTTTGTTATTTTTAAAGCCTTTTGTGACATAGGTCCAGGAGCCTTTTTGCCCCAGTGGGATTAGCCCATAGCATTCGCTCCAGTGGAAGGAGCCTCCAGGGCACTCCACCTAGTAGTCTGATAAAGTCAAAAAGAATATCCTTTTCCACTGTGGCCCCCACCTTGGGGAACATTATATCGCCGCCGGTGAGAATATTCCCACCCTTTCGGCCTTTTAGAGGATTATTAAAACCTGGTTTTGTCAGTTGGCTTGGGACCCAGTTGGCTTGGAACCCTCCCTGCTGAAGGCAGTGGATGATGTAAATAGATGTCATTCCATTGCTATCTGCCATTTGGTTTTCTAGTATGTATATCATTCTTCTTAATTTTAACTGTTTTTATATTTATCATTTTAAGCTTCCTAGAGTAACTTTATCAGTGAAGAGTGGGGAGGAGGAGCTCATAAATTTAATAAATAAATAAAGCATACAAATGAACACAAATACAATTCTGTTGAGTTTGTCTGATACTGAATATACATAAATTTTCGTTAAATTCAAACTCAACTGATGATCTTCATGGATATAGTAAGTCACTTTTTTTGAGAATAATGCAGAAATGGTCATTAAAAGATTCTATGGGTTTATATGAGAGGTGAAGAAAATACATATTGGGGCATGCTTCAAAAAGCAAACATGTATGTATTGCATAATAATACACATTTCTCATAATCTTTTGTACTTTGTTAGTAATTAATAGTATGATTAGTAGCTGTGCCATGTAGAAACACTTAATAATTTTCTGAATGAAATACTGCATTTTCTGAAGTCTTTACATTTTAATACAATAGGAATAGTAGGTAATACGATTAATCATTTACTTTTAATTTTTCATATAGATAATTCAACGTACTGATCGTGCCAAATCTCAATATGTATCACTCCATTTCTGGAGCTAGCCATCCTTTGCAAACTGAAGAGCAAGAAATAGGAATTGATCCTCTTCAGAGTTATGGGAACAAGCCTGATGATGGTGAGTGTATAATTTCTGTACTGCAGTTGCACTTTAAAAATATTTGGAAAAGTTTGGAATGACAGCTTCTTTTGAGATGCATTTCAGGAGAGGAGTTGTTTTGTTTTCAAATCAGTAAAATTTGTAATAAGCAGAGCTTTGAAACAGACATAAATAAAACTCTGAGAAGTCAAGTTAAAATTACTTTGGAACACTACTGAAATAAGTTACCTTTCCCAGTCATTAGTGAATAATTATTTTACCATCAGAACATTGGCATTCAATATAACTTTTACTAAGTGTCTACAAAGATGAACTCATTTTTTCTTCCATTCTTGCTACTTAATTTTTATTAGTGTTATGTCTTTGCTAAAACAAATATTAGGTGTAGTATTTTATTGGATCAGTACAATACAATCCAGACAACTACCCTGTTTCCCCGAAAATAAGACCCAACTGGAATTATAAGCCTTAGCATGATTTTTCAAGATGTTGGAAACATAAGCCCTACTCCAAAATAAGTCGCAGTTAAGATTGTCAGCCAGACTGACACATTTAGTACCGTATTTCCCCCCAAATAAGACCTAACCTGAAAATAAGCCCTAATGCATTTTTGGTGCAAAAATTAATATAAGACCCAGTTTTATTTTCAGGGAAACACGGTATTCCCCTCATTTTTACTTTCAGAAGATAACAAAATAGGTAGATCATACCTTCATTCTAACAGGTTATGACTCTAATTTTGCTGTAAGTATTTCTCCGTATGTACTCTTTATTTTGTTAGCTTGTTTAAATGATTTATATGCTTGAGTCAGGAGACAGTCACTAATTTAAAACCAGTAAGTAACAAAATGGTAATAAGTAATAGAAATAAAAATAATAAATTGTCAAAAATAATAAATTGTCAAAGATTTAATATGAACATCTGGCTGGCTATGTGACCAACCATGATCATAATAAAAAAATCTTATAATATGGGTTCTTTAGAAGTTTATTTTATATTGATTTATTAATCAAATTTGTATAGGCACCTATAGCTCAAAAAGTGACTGAGTTGCATAAAGTCATTAAATAAAATAACAGAAAATCTACATTAAAATCTACATTAAAAGATAAATATTATAAATGCAAATATATAAAGAGAGGATAAGAATGACCACCTCCACAATAAAGCCATCTACAATAAGCTTGTCTCCAGTTCCCTAGGAGACCCAAATCTAATAACATAATGCAGGTCTTGAGACAGTTAGAAAATATCAAAAGGAATGGAGTTAATCTAATTTTGGGTCAAGAATATTCCATAGATGGGCATGACAGCAGTGAAGGCACATCTCCTGGTACCCACCCAATGTAGGTCCCTAGATGAGGGTATTTGCAGCATGCCATGTCTGTCAGTTCTGATGGGATGGGATGGGAAAACAACACGATCCAGGTGGTCAGGAAGGCCCAACAGAGACACCATTTCCTTAGGGTCTTGCGTAAAAACAGGATGGAACAACTAATGACCTCCTTTTACCAGTCCACAATAGAAAGCATCCTCACTTATTGTATCATGGTTTGGCATGCTGATCTGGCAGCTGCAGATAGAAAAACATTACAGAGGGTGGTGAGTATAGCACAAAACATCGTGGGCTGTCCCCTGATACCACTAGATGAGATCTCTAGGGCTCATTGCCTTAGAAGAGTGAGGAAAATTCTCAGGGATGACTCTCACCTTGGTCACCATTTCTTTAACTCCTACTATGGGGAAGGAGATATAGAAGTATAGCCAGCTGCACAAACAGGCTGAAGAACAGTTTTTATCCGTGGGTTGGCAGACTCCTGAATGAGAAAACATCATAACTATGTAGTATGATGGACTGCAGAGCTGGCGCAATGTGTAACATGTTCACACTGGTGCAATAGGACTGGGTATTTTGTTAATATGATTTCTTGAGTTAGGGATTTTCTGTCTTCCCTGTAAGTTGTATTGTGTTGGGGTGGGGGTGCACTGAGGGAGCTCAACCAATCTCATTGTACATATGTTGTGCACTGACAATAAAGATTTGAAATTGAATGGAATTTAACTTGAATGGGATGGGCTGATGTAACTAAGCCCCTCAGAGAGAGGTGGGTTGCTCCCGGTTCGCACCGGATCGCAAGAACCAGTAGTAAAAAAATTTAATAGTTCGGAGAACCAGTAATAAGATTGGCTGGCCACGCCCGCGAACCGGTTCCCGGCCCTGTCGCCGTTCGCTTACCCCGCCCACTCCCAATCTATTGCTGCCTCCTGAGTCCCAGCTGATGGCTAGAGGGAAAAAAACTGTTTAAAATGTTGCCGCGGGGCTTCAAAGGGCCACCCTACAACTGATCAGTGTTAAAAGAAAACAAATGAATAGACCGGTGCCTGCAAAAATAGAAGGAAAAAAAACCAGTCCCTTTCAGCTTCAGCATAGGTTAATTACCACAAGTTGATTAGCTCGGCTCCCGACTCTCAGCTGATTTGCTCTCAGCTGTTTTGCTCAGGGCTCAGTAGCTTCAAAGAGAGCTGGAGCAGTTTTTTTCCCCCCTAGCTATGCTGAAAAAGTGAAACTGAAAGTAAAGCAGGGTCTTTGCTGCAATGTGACAAAATGAGGCAAAGAGAGATTTCTTTTTCGTTTTCCTCACCAAAAAAGGTAGGTGCAAAACTGCAAACAATGGGAAATTTAGGGCAAAAGAGGAGGATTCAAGATTTTAAAACACAAAAGGAAAAAAAGCTCTATTTAACTAGGGAATTGTAATAATTGAGATACTATTAATTGTATATTGTGTTGAAAGCAGAAATGGTTAAATTGTGGTTTGGAGAAATATATGGTGGAAATTATTTGGTTTATTATTATTGGTAAATATAATTAATTGATTTGTAAGAAATTGGATTGCATGGAAATAATTGGAATATTCATATTCATATTGATTAATATACAAAAAAGATAGTTATATAACTAATTGATTTATATTAAAATGTTGAATTTGTATTAAACAACTGTAATATTACATAATTAACCAATGTGAGGATGAATATAAAAATAGATAACAATGGGAAGGGGTATAATATAGAATAGAAGGGAAAAATTGAATTTGATTAAGATTAGAGATGAGGATGAAGGGTAATATTGATTTTTTTAAAAAATAGATGAGGAATAAATATGGCAAAAAGGAAATATAGAAATTGTAAATTTAATTGAAATAATTAAACACTGTTTAAATTTGTGAACCGGCCAAATACTCTGTTCAAAGAAAATACATTGTACGTTTGTATGTGTGTTTCTAATTATTGCTATTTATTCATATTTGTTCTCTTTTATTCTTTAAAATTTAACAATTCATTCTTTATCTTAATATCTTTATATTTGTTTGCGGTTGGCTTTCTTCCCTTTCATCTTCTTTATTGTATACCAGTCTTTCTCCTCAAACCTACCACCTCTCTCTTTTCTTTCCTTCTTACTTTCTCTCCCCCCCCTTCTTCTCCTCCCTACTTTCTCTTCCTTTCTCCTTCTCCTCCTCTCTTCTTCCCTCTCTTACCCTCACTCCTACTCTAATTTCCCTTCCCTTCCTTCATCCCCCTCTATTGTTGTATCCTTTTATGCATATGGATTATTCAGAGGGCTGAAAAAGTTATTTTTGACTGGCCCTTGCACTTTTGACCAGTCCTCGAACTTATGACTGTCCTCACATTCTATGTTTTTTGCCCTATGTTATCACCATGGTGAAGAGAAGCAGTTGTGAAATGAGTGACATGGTTGTTAAGAATGCTGCACGGGCATAAATGTGAGGATGGTCGTAAGTGTGCGGACCAGTCAAAAGTGCGAGGACCTGTCAGAAATAACTTTTTTTCAGCCCTCTGAGTAGTCCCTATACATATGACCATGGCCACCCGGTCACATGACCAGCTAACCATGCCCACCCAATCACATGACCTCCAAGCCACACCCACAAAATAAGCCACGCCCATAGAACCGGTAGTAAAAAAATTTAGAACCCACCCCTGCCCTCAGATACCCTTGTCCCATGCCATAAAGACTTTAAAGATTAAAACCAGATAACCCTTACAGTTTCCATGGGGTAGATGAAACATGGTTTCATTTAATTTTGCAGAGTAGAGAAATACAATTTGGTTTCATCAGTCTACTTATAATACCTCATCATGTGGCAATGATTGAGATCACTGACTATCCTGTTGCTGAACTAGAGTTCCCAGCATCCCTCCCAGCTGCCCATGCTGGTTAGCTGCTCTGAGGCTGCTCTGCTTCAATAATATCTATAAGGCTCTGATTGGTTAGGAGAGAGCAACACCCTGTGTTTGAAAGATCCTTAGTACTCTCGGTGCTTGGTTATTATCTTGAAGAGTTTCTTTATCCAAACTATGTAAGATAATCAGTGCTATCCTGTTTCCCCCAAAAGAAGACATTCCCTGATAATAAGCCCAATTGAGCTTTTGAACGCATGGCAATAAGGCTAAGCACTTATTTCAGGATTCAAAAAAATATGAGACGGGGTCTTATTTTTGGGCAGACATGGTAGGAAGTGGGGTTTGGTAGTAGGAAGTGGGGTTTGTTCTCAATTTATATTTTAGTGGCTTGCTATGGTGGAAGTAGCCTTAGTGATTGATTCTTGGTTGGGCTGTTTGAACTGTTTACCGTAGGCTCATTTGGCAGTTCTTTGATTGAGGTATTGTTCACTTCTTGATTGTTGGTTTGATATTAATCAGGGAAAAAACAGTGGTGAAATCCAAATTTTTTTACTACCTGTTCTGTGGGCGAGGCTTGGTGGGCATGGTGTAGCTTGGTGAGCGTGGCAGGGGAAGGATATTGTAAAATCTCCATTCCCATTCTGGGGCCAGCCAGAGGTGGTATTTGCCAGTTCTCCGAACTACTAAAAATTTCCGCAACTGCTTCTTTGAACTGTTCAAAATTTCCGCTACCAGGTTTTCAGAACCTGTCAGAACCTGCTGGATTTCACCCCTTGAAAAAACCCTCTAAGACCATTCCCACCAATACTGACAGGGCAAGCCACCAGAATATAAATTGAGAGCAAACCCCATTCTACTAGTACTGATGATGTTGCTTAGTTTGGGTAATGAAATATCTGCAGGAAAACAACCAAACTCAAAAAGTACCAACGAGCCCTCATTTTAATCATGAGCTACAAATATTCTCCTTTAAAATTCATTTTGAAATTATTTTTTCGTATTTTTATTTCTTTAGTCAAGAAATGCACGTGTCAGAAATAATTATCTGCGATAACTTTGTACTACTTCCAGATTATCTTTCTGAAGCATTCTCTCTCTCTCTCTCTCTCTCTCTCTCTCTCTCTCTCTCTCTCTCTCTCTCTCTCTCTCTGTCTCTGTCTCTGTCTCTGTCTCTGTCTCTGTCTCTGTCTCTAAAATAATATGTGTATTTTTAAAATATATGTATTACACAAACACAAACTGGCTGTCTGACGCAAGGAGCAGTGCTCCCAGATCTGGACGCATATGAAGGAGCACAGCCACACGTTTGATTTTCAAGAGGCTGAGGTTATTGCCAATGATAAGACTAAGGGAGGACGCCTACTAAAGGGAGCCTGTTTCTCCAATAGCAGTTCTATCCACAGGCATATAGAGCTGCTACCAGCCTACCAGGCTTTGAGACACCAGGAGAGACCCTGCAGGAGGAGCAGAGATGGTTTTCCATTGGTGAGCAGAGACCAACGGCACCCACCCCCCATCTCTGGGCATGCAGTCTCAGCCTGTGAAGGCATGGTTGGTCCTGACCAAACACGGAGCAAGCCGGCAGGGCTGTCTCAAAGTGCAACAGATAGGATTAATGAGAAACAAACTGGCTGACCACGAGGTCACAGACAAGGCAACAAATCGCAATAGCTGACAGGCTAACATCCCCCCCCCCCAGTGATAAACAGCTAGGAGGGAGGAAACAGTGGGAGTAAAGCCTCCATTGTCCAGTATGACGACAGCAAAAACAACACAGCTGATTATAAGTGGGAGACGGCTGGAAAGGCCTATTACATGCGCAAGGGCTAAATTGATTAATGGCATATAAATGCAGAGATCCCTGCAATGGTAGTTTAATACTCTGATGATGTCAGCAGATGGCTGATGAAAGCTTAGTAAAATAAAATTTTAATTCTTTTAAAATTTTAAAATCTCAAGTTCTGATAGATAGATAGATAGATAGATAGATAGATAGATAGATAGATAGATAGATAGATAGATAGATAGATAGATAGATAGATAGATAGATAGATAGATAGATAGATAGATAGATAGATAGATAGATAGATAGATGATAGATAGATAGATAGATGATAGAGATATATACATCATTCTTTATGCTAGGCTTTTCCTACGAAAATCAAGATGTTTCCCAGCCATAGTTCAGTGAAATCTCATTCACTAGTTTCTAGGCTTTCTCAGACATCAAAGCAGCATTTTGCTGTCTGTTTGGAGATTTGGGAGAGACTGAGATAGATCTATTTCTGGTTTATTTGCCTTCATCAGTCAGTTACGCCCCCATTTTATACTCCGCCCTGAAATGGTCAAATATTTATTTTATTTTATTTTCGTAGGTTTTTATAAATAAAATAAAATAAATATTTGACTGTTACAGGGCGGAGTCATGAAATGGGGGCGTGGCTGACTGATGAAGGCAAATAAGCCAGAAATAGATCTATCTCCGTCTCTCCCAAATCTCCAAACAGACAGCAAAATGCTGCTTTGATGTCTGAGAAAGCCTAGAAACTAGTGAATGAGATTTCACTGAACTATGGCTGGGAAACATCTTGATTTACGTAGGAAAAGCCTGGCATAAAGAATGATGCACATAAAAACCTACAAAAATAAAATTTTGTGTGTGTGTGAGAGAGAGAGAGAGAGAGATTTTAAAATAAATATAATATATATTTTTAAAGCTAAAATATTGGGAAAAGTTTGTTTTTGCATCCAAAATTAAACAAAAATTGAAAATGTTTTATTTATAATAGAAAAATCTGTATCTCTTGAATATTTTAGCTGTGATTCATAATTTTTAACTTCATTCAGCAAGTATATTTTATTTATTTGTTTCTTCTTTTTTCTTTGTGCCCAGGAGCAATTAGTTACCTATACAGGGGAAGACTTCCTAGTTTTTTTAACTTTAACATTGCTATGACATACAAAGTTATTAGTATTTGAATTGATGTTTAAAAAAGCCATTAATTCATTTACCCCAAATGTTCATTAACAATGTAAATGTATGCTGATGTTCTATGAGACAAGGAAGTGACTAATGACTCTTCGCACTAACAACACTTAAAATGAATAGAAACTTAAGATAGCTAATCTTGAAGTAATCAAGACCCTCATTCAGCTTGCCATCTCTGTATGCTCTAAAACAGCTGTCAACTGTTAAAAATATATACACAACACACAGATATGCACATGCAAAGATAGACATATGTAAATACATGGTTCCTCAAAGTCATAAAGGTTACCAACCATGGTACATTTTTACATTCTATATGTAAATATTTAATATAAAGCATCTATTTCATCTCTATGACTTCTTTTACAGTGAAACACAAACTGCATTTTAATCTAATGCCATATGCAGCCAAGATTCATAATCCTTCAGTTTATGCTATTATTTTAAATAAAGTATGCTATAGATATTGACAATAGAATGGACTTTAGCATAATTTTCTTAGCACAAATACCATAAGTCAGAAATTTAGTATTAAGTAGCTACAATTGCTTTATTAAAAAAGGAAGATGTACTTTGTACATTGCATAAATCTTCCACTCTTTATATGCTACAATGCATTTAAGTAACAATTTAAATTAGTCTATATCTTCATCTGATAATTAGGAAATTTTGTGGCTTGATAGTAAGGGTTTTAACCTAGATAGAAAAGATAAATTCAGTATCAGCTCAGATAAGGATAATATAGCTTTCATTGATTGAGGGCCAAACTATATGGAAAAAAGCATGCTAAAATTAACCATTTATGTTGAAGAAAAAGCTCTCTAATCTTTTTTATAAAATAATATTGAAGTAATGGCCTTTTATTATGGTAAAATTATACACATACACACACACATACAATTTGAACAACCTCCATAGCATTGAATTGTCTTTTTATAAATATCTCCTTTAACATTTATTTTCATTTAATTTATTTAAATATGAATGGAGGGTTGGTTCTATTTGTTCCAAAGGGTTAAAAATATAACAGGTTTCTTGATTCATCTTTAAAAATACACTGGGCTTATTGTAAATAATATTGTCTTTTATTATTAGCTATGAAAGTCATCATTAGTCAGACTAATCATATATTAGAGAGACAAGGTGATATGAATATATTTAATGTATCTATACATTATGTATTTATTGAATAGAGAAACATATTTATATATTTTTTATTTATATTTCTTTAGATTTGTATACCGCCCTTCTCCTTGCGGACTCAGGGCGGTGGACAGCCAAATAAAAACAATACACAAAAGTTAAAAATTTCTTAAAAAGGCATATAACTTTGGCTAAGAAATTAAAACCATTAAATATTAAAATACCCAACCATATAATACAAATCTTAAAAATTTTTTAAAAATTTAAGGGGGTCAGGCTAGACCAGCAAACTGAAAGAGATGGGTTTTCAGGGCCCGACGAAAAGTCCGGAGGTCGGGAATTCTTCTCAGTTCTGGAGGGAGATCGTTCCAGACGGTGGGGGCTGCCACAGAGAAAGCCCTCCCCCTGGGGGTCGCCAGCCGACATTGTCTGGCTGACGGCACCCTGAGGAGACCCTCTCTGTGGGAGCACACCGGCCGGTGGGAGGCTATTGGTGGCAGAAGGCGGTCCCGTAAGTACCCTGGTATTGGTGGCAGAAGGCGGTCCCGTAAGTAACATACTCTCTTAAATATATGACTGAGGTTTTTCCACTTCCATCTTCTAGACCAAGTAGTGCATTTGCACCTGTAGAACTTACGATTTTTCATACCTATCCCATGGAATTTATAGTATTCTTCACTCAATCATTTTGGCTGCTTTGATTCTCTGGTAGAAGAGAAAAAATGAAGAAGCTCTGTCAGGATTTCTAGATTTTGTTATTATACCATGATCAATAAAATAGAGTTCCAGTAATTTAATTTAATTTAATTTAATTTAATTTAATTTAATTTATCATATTTCTATGCCGCCCAGTAAACTTTGCATAATGTATTTCCTGACCTTGTCTAGTTTGAAGCACTGGTTTGGGCTTTTCCATGTCTTCACCAAGTGAAAAGATGCATAATTTCTAAAGCAGTTGGGTAAAGAATAGTATAAATTCAAAAATGGAAACACATCCAATGTGGCTGATAAGACTTGGGGGAAAATCTGTCCTGATTTATATTTTATAAGGATTTTGATTCTGATTTTGGTATTTCTGTGGTCCCTTGTTAAACTAATTTAATGTAATTATGTATTTTTGTGGCTTAGTCTATGAGCCAAACGTTCAAATCTGCTAGGCAAGAGATAGATATGCACATAATTTCTTTTTTAAAAAACACATCAGGTAGATATTAATTATAAAAATCATTATTCTGGTTATAAATAGAGATATAATTCCTCACTTGATATGATTACAGAAAGAAATAGATCATTGGAGTTGCTTTGGTTATAGGGCCAATTAGAAAAGGTAAGAATTAAACATGAAAAATTTATTTTAATGTGACAGGTATTAAAATATATCTCAAAATATTTGTTTGTATTAGAAAACTGAGTTATGAACAATTAAGAGTTGTGTAGAACATTCAATACTGAAACTTATTAAGTCTGCTTTATTTTATTCTCTCTAAATAGCATCAAAACTTCCTTCTGTTTCATCCAACACCAGATGCTACTTAGCAAGCTTTTAATAGTCATTTATTAATAATAGCTTCTGTGTAGTTTTATCTTACTTGAACAGCTACAGATTTCTAGTGACAAAGGCCACTGGAATATCACTTCTCCACTTATGTCTGATAATAATTATTCCTGTCAGTTGCTTCTTAAATAGTGTTCTCCTGTATAGTATAGTACAAATTGGAGCATAAAACACAGTGAGCATCATTGTTTCTCTTTTTCTTTTTTTCAAGAATTAACATAGTTTAAATAATATTTTTAAATATATCTGAACTAATTTATAACTCTAATGCCACTTGTATTATGCCTCAATATTATTTAGATTTTGAAGATACTGCATTTGAAATCAGCTGATAAGCCTAAATACCTATTTAGAATTATTTGCTTTTGATTATGTAAGTATTAACCTAATTTTGGTTACTTTTGACATGTACAGAAGTCACTACAGAATCAACATAAACTTGATCTACAATTGAAAACATCCAGTGATAAAATTCCTGCGGCAGTTCTTTCAGTTTGTATATGTAATTTATATAAATGTAAAAATTTCTCCTATAAAAGAAAGTAGAATGAATCATTTAACAATGGTTGTGGTTAATAATATTTTGCCCATCAAAACTTCTACTTTTTAAGTTTAGAGTTGTCATCTGCAAATCTGTTGTTCTTCACATAATCTATATAGTGGTAAATAAAATTCTAGCATCTATGTTATTAAATTATTGATTAAAATAATATTTTATTTTTAGGGTTTTTTCTGACAGTTCAGATTCTTTAAATTCTTGAGAAATCAATCTGTTGTCATTGATTGAGAATCAAATACAGCTTTCCCACAAGTTTTCTGTTTCTCCAGTTAAAAATAGAGTTAAATGGATTAGTTATAATTTTTAAATTAACTTGGTAGTTATATGCAGATAAAAGATTTGAGCCCATTCTTTATGTATTTAGTAATACCATCTAGTCTTAAATTGTGTATTCCAATTCAAAATCTGTTCCAAAAAAATGAAATAAAATCAAATGCCTGGATTTGAACCTGATTTGTCATAAATATTTAAATTTAATTTAGAAGTCTAAATAAAGATGTTGAGCTTATTTTAAACCTTATAGTCCAGTATCTTAAGTCTTTCAGTGTAACTGCATTAGGACATATAATATGAAGAAATACAAGATTGTCATGACACATACCTGATAGGGTTTTTTTGCTTTTTTCAACAAGGTGCATATTATTTATGGGTGATATGGCTTTTTTTAAACAAAGAAAAATCTGTCTATGCTTATATTGCCATTTTTATAAACAAAACAGCTGATAGTTTAATGAATACCATACTGAGGGCCATGTAGGACATAAGGCAAATTAAGCAGGTTACAAACTGCACATCTTCTATTTAGATACAGGAGATCTTCCCAGTCCGAATAATTAGTTGTACTAATCAGACAAGCCGACAGTTAGAAACAGAAGGAGACCATTTGTATCAATTTGAACAACATAGCTGTAATGAAATGAAATAGCTACACTGGATAGTTTTCACCTCTATTTTGGATTATACTGTTTTAATCTTGTTTATATTTAATGAATATTTAAAAAATCTATGCATTTAACAAAAGCTCACTATTTAAAAAAAAGTGAAATAAAATGATGTTGTATATAAATAAATATAACTATTTAAAAATAAGGATAATAGAGATTTTTAAAATGAATAAATTGGAATTAGAAAAGAGGTTTTTCCTCAAAATAAATGCTTTTTGTGCACAAGCAAGAATTAAATTTCATTAACATTTTTTTCTATGTAGATTCTTTTTCTTCAATAAGTCTGTTCTTGTATTTTAGTAATTCAGTTAAGAAAAGTAGAATAGAGTGACAAAATAACTTCAGGGCACGCAAACATGTTTGTGTGTGTGTGTGTGTGTGTATGTGTGTGTGAAAGAACATCAAATATATATTGCATTGATTTCCCTTAAAAAAGAGAAAAATATTATCTTGCTGTATAGAAGTCTAATACATCTGGAATAAAACAATATTGAGAAAGATTATTTAGCATTTTCTTTATAGACTTTATAGAAGAAATAATCATTATTTTTATCTCATGTTTCTCTTCACCATTCTATTAAAAAAAATCCAGGTATTTTGTTCCCATATATTGCTCTAAGAGAGAGAGAGAGAGAGAGAGAGAGAGAGAGAGAGAGAGAGAGAGAGAGAGAGATGTACACACACACACACACACACACACACATGTTTGCATTGTTTATTAAGTTTAAGATGAAAATTTTCTAAAGTTCATCCTAATTAGCCAGTAACGTGTTTAATTTTGATCTGATTTTTAGATTTGTTCATATCTCTGAATCAGTAATCACATAGTTGTATTGTTGGAAAATAAAGCACCATCAGCTGCAGAACATATAGCAGCTGATATTTAAATTTCCTTTATATATTTTATTGTTCGATACATTCACATGATCACTCATACACCAGAAGAATTCTAATTTCCAAACATAGTGTAATTCATCAGGAGCCAGAGCTGTAGAGTACTTATATAGTCTGTTGATCTGCTACAACTTATGTTGAAATTGTATATTAGAGCAAACGTCTTCAGTGTTG
Organism: Coluber constrictor foxii; assembly: GCA_038048745.1. Classification (NCBI taxonomy): domain Eukaryota; kingdom Metazoa; phylum Chordata; class Lepidosauria; order Squamata; family Colubridae; genus Coluber; species Coluber constrictor. Next base: position 128,681,659 of record CM075961.1, read on the forward strand.
CAAACTGTAAGCCTTTCTTCTAGATATCTCAGGGTTTCTTCCTTTATAGCTTACTGTCTTCCTTTCAATTTCCAGTAGATCCATTACTTCATATAGTTTTATTTGATGGGTTATGACCATCCTCTCCCATTTTATAGTGGCCTTTTACACATTTTAAATTCTCCATTCTAAAAAGTTGCCATTGTATTTAAATTGCAACAGAAATACAGGTGCAACTGTGGTAATAATTATTATAAATGAATACCTGTGATTATAGAAAATAAAATAAACAAAATAATTATATGACCATTGATAAGTAGTATATGGATAATTCATAATACAAATAGAAGAGATCATATCACTGTTCCCAAGTGGAAATTAATTTATAAATTTTGATTTTATGTAAACAGTTGAAATAAGATGATCACTTTTTAAATGCTCCAAAGATTGACCTTATTGTACAATAAACAATTTAGAATATGTAATTTACAATTCAAAGTAATTGATTTTCTCCAATGCCACAATTTTTCTCATAATGTCTTCTAGCATTTAGAACACATGATTGTTTCATATAGTGAAATAGGTAGATGATACCATATTAATTTCTCAGAAAATAGATTTTTCTGACAAACAAGAGTCTCATTTTCATTTGCAAATTTCTCTTTTATTTCAGATATATATGTGCTGTTGATACGTTAACTTCAGTTTTGAGATGTGCATGATTAATACAAAAGCTTTTCATGTTTCAAAGAAGATTTAATTAGTATAGTTGATGAATTGATTGATAGCAAGAGCTGGAGCTAATGTTTTCCATTTACCATATAGATCATTTTTAACACTTTAGAATGTTCAAAACATTTTGGGTACTTTATTTCAGTGAACCTTGAAAGGAAGTTGTAAAGTAATTCACTTTTTCTATTGTATATTACTATTATAGTTACAAATATTTTATTAATTTCCATTTTTGTGTGTAAAACATTTTTATACACCCATTTTACCCCATGTCTGGGCAGCTCTTGGTCAAGAACTAAAAGAACACATAAAAGCTATTAAGAACATTAAAAACATTGAAAATAAAGATGTAGAAGAGTTAAGGGCAAATTTGGCTAGAGGTTTACCTATCTGTGATAATATTTGTACAATTTCAGAAAGAAAAATTTGATAGTATCCATTGAAATAGTAGGATTTTTAGCAGTTTTTCATGTATGAATTTATATTCTGGCTTTTGGTTAAATAGGCCTTTAATACATTTTATTACTGTTTATATAATACAATGAACACCATGCATGCAACAAACGCATCAGGAAAGCATTTATTATTATGACCAAGACTGTCTTGGTGACCTGGATTTGTAAAGGTTATTGATCTACTTAAGAAAGATGAGACAAAACTACAAGAAGTGATGACTGTCTTAGCTGAAGAAGCAACCAAAATTGGCCTTAAGATAAGTACCAAGAAATTAAAAATCATGTATGTGAGTTCCAGTGCACAGATATGAGGAATCATACTTAGATCACAGCAACTTGAAAAAGAATAAAGGATTACCTGTTTGAGTAGTGTAATCACCAAAATGGAGATGTAGATTTGGACATCAAGTGCTGCATTGGAAAAGCAATAGCTTGACATCTATATCACAGAAACATAAATTATGTTTGGTTGCCTATGTAGTAATACTATCAGCTCTTTATGCTAGTGAGATTGGATTATATCTGCAGTAGTAAATCAGACATCTAAGCAAAGTTTACTCTGGATTCATATAGATTGGCAGGTATTCTTTTTTAATCTTGTGAATTTTGATATATGTTGTCTATACTTTATTGTATTATACGTTTATCATTAGAATTAGATGCTTCCTTGCTATGTAGCATATTGGGCAGGAAGGGATTTCCAGCATTTTCAGTCTTGGTTGAATACAATTTTTCTGGAAGCGTTCAGTCTTGGAAGAGTTCAGCATCTTCCCATGTAAAGTTTAGAGTCTTTAAGCCTTCCATGCATTTTGAGGGCCTTGTCTTGAGCATTTAGCCTCGGGGTATGTGTGTCCATCTCATTACCATCTTGGGGATTTGATTGTTCTCCATGTGAAAAATATAACTTGAGGTAGTGCAGTCTTCTATGCTATGTATGTTATGTTATGACAATGTTATGTAGTTTGCAGAATAAACTCTTTTGGAGTTTATTAGTAGTTTGGTCAAAATAGCGAATGTTTAGGATTCAACGAAAACATCTTTATTAGAAGATATCAAGTATCTTGTTAATACTTGCTGGTGCATTCCAATTCTATGAGTAAAATATTATATGGGTCCCCCGTGCCAAACTTATTACAGAATAGAAGTTTCTCTTGAGCAGCAAATAGATCTAATCTAAACTTATATAGAGTTACAGTGTGCCATTTGTTCCCTAGAAGTAATTTGCTCTGGCTAATATGAATAACCAGCAATCATATTTATAATAAGAGCAGCGTATTTTTCAGTGTTTAGGAAAAACCCTGCTTAAATGAAAGCCTAGAATATATGGATACTTGTGTACCAATGAATTTAAAAAATGTAAAACTATTTAAACATGATAAGGCTTATCTTAATTATTAGAATATAATCACCTTAAACATTTATAAAGCAAGGTGCAAAAGTACAGAGAAAATGCAAATATGACTAGAGCAAGGGACCTCAAAATTGTATCCCTGCAACAGCTCTTCTCATATGAGAAGCAACTTCATCATAGCTTCATCAAATAAGGAGACGTCAGCAAACAATTCTGAGGAAAAGTTCAACTATTCCCTTTGTGTCTGTTCTTCACTGTTTGAAATGGGTCCACTGCTCCCCATTTTAATATTTATTTGGCAAAAGCATCCTAATATTTTCCATATTAGAGGAGCTACAAACTAAGCCATAGAAATTCAGAAGTGGCTCAGTGGCTCAACACACTTAATTTTCTTCTCTCTTCCATTAAGACAACATCTGTTCTGGCCACCAGTCAGCAAATCAAATTTGATGAGAATTCATCTGAGCACAAGGTAGAAATGCCTGCTAATGGACAGATTTATGATTCCTCCCTCTTCATAACAAAGCTCTTAAATTTTTGAATTAAAAAGTAAACAAAAATAACTGTGAGATCCTGAAGAAAGAAACAAAATGAGAAACGTGGATATTTTTTCCATTTTACTCAAACAAGTATCTAATAAATTGAACAAAAACAATTGGTAAATAAGAATACATATTTTTCTTTAAAGGATTTTGAGTTAATCATACACAATACAGTATATCCCTGTGTTATAAAATTGTAAAATTTTAAACTTTAAGATGATATGTGTAATATTCTAATTCCTTTGTTTTTCTTGGCTCTTTTTAATAAAACTTGATAATCAAAATATTGCTAAGTAAACATATTGTTATTATCTACCATATATTGTCTGATGGCTGTCCCTTCACTTTGTCAAATGAATGGATGGAAATGGATGAATAACAACAGAAAGGATGACTATTATTTGAGTTATTGGATAAATACCTACGTCTGGGATCAAACAGTATTGGCTTTGACAATGATAATTGCACTTTTAGAGAAGTAAAAATATGTTGGCTATATAGTAAAATATGATAATAAAAGAATCTTATCTTAATGTTGGCAATTAAATTTATATCCCCTCTTTTATTTGATATTAACTAATTCATCTCTTGTAACAGTCTGTGATTATTTAACTGCTTTCTCAGTTTCTTGAATAGTTTTTTTTCCACTTTCTCCATCACTAATGCTGTCTTCATCATTAATGTTTGTACTAGGGAACAAACAATATTGCTTTGATAATGTTGATTGCCTTTTTAAAGAAGTAGAAATATTGTGACATTAGGTTGTTTTCCGTAGCTGATTGATACACTTATAGCTGGTAGCATTGCCATATGTTGAGTGGGACCCTGGATATGCATATGATTGCATCAAGGCCTATGTCAACAAATACTTTTTCAGTATCTCTGAATAATATAAATTATTTTCTTATGGGTTTTCTTTCATCATAATCTCTAACTTTTAAATTGTGGCAATCAGACTTGTATATCTTTTTATCTGTGATATCATATAGTTCTTCACTTGCATAGCTCCTTTTCTACCTCTGGTCCACATGGATACATATCCACTTGGAAAAAAGTGTTATAAAAATGTTGTAAAAAACAATTGTATGCTTGTCTTATATACTGGGCATTTTTTCATATGCTTCAGCATCGCAGATGAGAACAACCTAGCAGCAGCTGCCACACTATAAGAATAAATTAGAAACCCACATTTGGCCTCAAGACAGTTGCCGCACAGATACATACGTGTGCGTGTCAGATTTTATATCAGTAGCAGGGAATTAAAGACAATAGCTGTTACTGTCTCAAATGGTCTAAGTGAAGAAATATTATATATGAGATGATTAAGTAAATCACTGAAAGTTCATTTGATGTTAGATTTTAAAGTATTTTTTCATCTGCATAAGTTATGCTCTAATAAAAATTAAAGAGCAAGATGCATTTGGAAGATCAGGTCATCGTAATTCATTGACATTAGGCCACATAACTGAATAATGTCTTACTTCAGTGAAATACATCAAATGAGATCAACAATTATGACTCATAAACATGCCTCGCAGGCATAAAACAGCAGGGAATTAGCATGTGAGGCTGATAAATATGCATGTAAATAAGCTCCCAGAGGAATAACATGGGTTTGATTGATAGGTTTAGAATTGGAACATATGTAAACCCCTTTATTCCTCATTCTGGTGTAGCTAAGTAAAGATGCACTTTACTTGTTAAAAAGTTTCAATAACTTTGTAAATCTCTATTCCACATCTGTGTTTGTATGACTGTCAATTGTAAGATGAATTGAATTGTCTGTAGGGAAGATGGCTTTCTCCTGGAACAGAAGTGTAGAACCATCTTTGTAAGAGGACTATTTTTATGTGTGTAAATGATGGGTAAACTTAGTCTTCCTTGTAACCAATCTATAAATCCCTGGGGTTTTGGGTAGACAAATAAAGTATGTATTTTGTGGTGTATTTGTATCTTTCAATAAGATTTTGGATATACAATGTAGGCGTTTATAATTAGAGAGCTGAGAATTAGCAGTGATTAACATTTGAACAACACAATGATTGTATTTTTTCCATAGTTTTTGTTACTTGTGCTTTAAAAACAAGATTCCCAGGTTCAATTTAGCACCTCTGGACAAGATCATGAAAGACTCCTGGAGATTCATTGATAGATAGCATCAATGAAAGATTGGCAACATTATTGGATGGTTTCTTATTTGAATTTTTTCAAGCATTGTGGATCCTATGCCCATTTGCAGTAATAAAATTATGAATGGGTGGGAAGAGAGAAGTTCAGACACTTAGAGCATTTTAGGCATAGACAATATCAAATAGAATTTACATATTATTTTTCAACTTTGCACAAATAAACAGAAGTTAGGGATAAGCTTTTCTGCAATTGTGTGCCACATCTTTTAACTTCCATTATACTGTAATAGTATGATGTGCTTATTCATAATTAATTGAATTAATCCAATTTTCTGGATTTCAGGTTAAAATGTGATTGGCTAGTGTGCATATTACAGTCCGATGACACTTCCAGTTTACAATGGTGCAGTCATGCTTGATTGTAAATGTTTTATCATTTGGCCCCCCAAGAGGAGATATTTTTTTACGCTTCTACTATAATGATTTTCTGGAATGTGTTTTTATCTTAAATGAAACACCCCTGCTTTTTCATTGCGCTGTCCAGAAAGGAATGAAAAATATTCAACTGCCAGTTTCCCTGTATTTGTCAGTTGCATTTATTGCCTGCTACTACAAAGTAAAGAAATATGTTAACCCAACAATTAACCAGTTTTATTATTGTGCTGTGTGTGAGACAGACAGACAGACAAGCAAAAAATAAGAGAATGTGCATGTACTCCTTCAGGTCTGTGCTGAGTCCAAGAAACTATCTAGGCTAATATCTGCAGTTTTTTTGTTAAAAGTTTTGGAATTAGTTGCCATTCTGACTAACAGTTTCTCTGGCTCTTCTTTCCTGATACCTATAAAGTAACCTTCTTAATTGCACAAGTTTAGCAAATGCTGCTTCTTTTTTCCTCGGCTATCCTTACCTTGGGGTTTCTTTATTTTACACTTTCCTTTCAAAATGACAATGAGTGGAAGAACAAACAAGCTATTCTTCAGAAATCCAGATAGAATTCTGAAGTGATAATCTCTGTGTTCTTGCTTCAGTGTTTTTATTGTGGATGTTTTGCACGCTATCAAATGATATGCTGATAAACCAGGGAAGAAAAAAGCATGATGTCACATGACTCCAACTTCCAAGGTCCTGCTGACTTCCCCACTTTGTTAGTTGAAGCCAGCATGGATGAAAATCGATGATTTTAAAAAAAAATTGGATTTTTAAAATTTTTTATTACATTTATTTTAATAAAATGCTTTTGGAGTAAAATCTATCTATCTAAAGGTAATTTTCTATTTAAGATACATTAATAATTTAGTTTATTCAGCATGAAATGGAGCTTCATTATGTAGCATGCGGCTGTATATCCTGCAATATTGGGATTGTCAGTGAGTTAACAGCGGGTCAGAGGAGGAGGAGGAGAAGTTGCTGCGGGACAGAGATGACAGTTGCTCTTTAAAGATTATGATTTAAATCAAGCCTTTTTACTAGTGATTTAAATCATGATTTAAATCTATTTAAATCAAATCCACCCTGGTTGAAGCCAACTGAAGTTGCATATAGCAACTACGATACTGCAACTGTCATAAATTCCCACTGGTTGCCAAATCATGGTCATGTGACTTTAGAGATGCAGCAATGGCTACCAGATTCAAGGATCAGTTGAAAATTTCTTTTTTCAGTACTTTGGATGTTCATTGAACAAGTAAGTGAGAACTATGTATATTTTTATTAGAACTACGTATATTATTTTTATTTTTCATTGCAATACTGCCTTTTCTATCTTTGGATTTTATATGGATGTTAACCATATATGGATTTTATATGGATATCATTATTGGTGGTTGCTTTCAAACAAGCGATGTGAAAGTACAAAAACTGCCTTCTCTAGAGATGTGACCTGCTGCCAGTCTTTGAATAATATGCAGACGGTATCCTAACTGTTGGCTTTGACTCCTTATGACCTGGTCACATCTGCTAAACCAGTGACAGATTGATGTCAATTTCTTTGTTGTATTTTAGTCAGACCAGTAGAAAATCAGTGCTCCTTCCATCTTCACTATTGCAGTTAGCCAATTCAGATATGAATGGTACCAAGCCAAAGCAAGATGTATATCATACTTTTAGCAAAGTGGGTTTCCCCTTATCAAGATTAAGGAGAGTTGAGAATTATTGTTAAAGCAAAATGCAGATGTGTGAGATTACAAAGCCAAAAACATTATTCTGGAAAAGGATAGAATAACATATTCAGTAACTGTTGTGAGAATTATGTGAATCTCCTGGTGTTTTGTTTATTTTCCTGCTTAATAATCTGTGAAAAAATCATAATAGATGATTTTAAGATAGAGCAGAACCACAAATTTTCCTTACCAAGGATGACTTAAGTTACTATAGTACGTGTCTTCAGAAATTATCCACAGCCTCCTGATCATTACTTTAGTTTTTCTCTGTAGAATTTTACTTGCTTGATCTTGGCTATAAAGACTCCTGGAGAATCAAAAAAGGTTTATTCTTTTCCATTGGTTTCAGCTGAAGAGGTGTGCTACTCTTCAAAGTCTAGCATATTTTTTGTTCAAAAGCTTTTGTATGTATGAGTTGTAAGAGAAATGAGCTTCATTTAAAAGAGTCTTGCATTGAACAGCTGGTCTGCTTGACATATACAAGTTTTATATCAGTGAATATACAAATTTCATGCAGGTAAAAGTGCCTAATGATGATTTACTCATCTTTAACCACCTATTTGGTTTCCACATGATCTATGAAGAAAATAAAGTCTCCTCCACAACCATTGGAAATGGGGTGATCTGATTTAAATTGAGGGGGAGATAGATTTACCTTACTCATCTTTAACCACCTATTTGGTTTCAATATGATCCATGAAAGTCTCCTCCACAGCCATTAGAAACGGGATGATCTGATTTAAACTGAGGGAGAGATAGACCTTACATTCAGAATTCTTCCCGAAGAAAACTTTATATATATATATATATTTGATAACTCATGATTCAAATCTTTTACTAAATTGCTAATATGTATACTTGTGTTACTAACCTCATTTCCAAAGTTACCTATTGTTGTCTTATTTACAAGGGTGACATAATAGAAACAGTATATTTCTTTTCATAAACTCTTTTTAAAAATGGATTTTGATTTAAGTATTTAGAAGATTGTAATAAAAGCTTTTTTAGAAAGGAAAACAAACTTTGGCTTTCCAACTTTGGCTTTATAAAATAAAAACCCTATTCAGAAATACAAATACTATAAAAGTACATAGCACAAAGAATACTTACATAAATATTTTGTTGTGATCTGTGATCTTACATACGAAAACCCTTAATTTAAACTCCATTATTTTCAAGGCTTACCTGTAAGAAGCAAGATACCGGCTTTATGATACTAAATAATATCACAGGGGGAAAACTTTCCACCCTTTACATTTTGAATTAATCACTATCTTTATCAAATACCTAAACGATATTTTTAAATTAAAACAATGTTACAGAATTCTTAAAGTGAAATCTCTTCATGAAAAAAACTACATTGGAAGAAGATCCCACAGAATACATTCATTGGAAGACAGATCCCCCATGTTTAAAAGACATCTATTTTTAAAAAAGAAAAGAAAAAAAGTCAATATCTATCTAAAAGGAATTTTATAAGATGGAATTTCTTTCTTTGGAGCTTTCTTTGTATGGATTTGTTCCTTTTTGCTCCCATCTGTAGTTGTTATCCCTGCCAATTTTACTCCTCAATTCTACTGGAGTGTGGGGCCAGCAGTCAGGAATGGGTTAAATCTGTCATCTGTCCTGGATTGAGTCTTCAATTTGAGAAGATCCTGCTCTTCCTTTTGCTTTCAAGATTTCTGACTCAGTCAATCTGAATGGACAGACTTAGCTGAGCTGCCCATTCTTGACTGCTTTGACAGGCCTTTTGGCTAGCATTACAGCTTCTGTTTCTCTTTTTATTCTGCTTATTTACTGCAGGGCTCCCAGGGATCTGGTAGATCCTTGTCTTTCCAGTGCAAAGGGCTCACGCCCGATACCACTGAGAACCACATCAGCGGTTTGGACAGGCACCTCCCGACTCGTTCGGTTGAGGGCCTGCCTTCCCAGCGTGAATGGCCTTGGTCAGAGCCCACTGAAGGCCACTCTTGGCAGTGGCGAGTCTGCCAGCTGGCAGACTCTGGAACAGCATCCCTGGGGTTCTCCCCACACACCTGATAGCAATGGTGGTTTGTGAAGATTCCCAACTGCCACCATTTTGCAGAGGACTGAGGCCTTGCCGCTTGGTAGCAACGAGGTCTACTGCTGCCTTCCAAAAAGCGCCAGCATTGGTAAACCTGTTCTGATCCCCCCCCCCCCGGGCCTCCAAGGAGTCGGCTGCTAATCAGAGCCTTCCCTTGCTTTTTGCGGTGCATTCAGGGCTTCCCTGGTGTCCACCATTTTTGATTAATTGCCCTCATGTTGGTGGCCATTTTGACTTGCCTTGCACAAATTAGGGGCCTGGTCCTCTTTGGATTGTGTCATTATCAAAGCTTTCCATTGTTTCGGCGGCTCCTGTCGGGTGTTCCCTGGCGGTCACTATCTTGAATTGACTGTTTCTTGTGCCGGTAGCCATTTTTGAACTGTCTAGTGTAGATTAGAGGCCTACTTCGCTGTTATCACGATGGCCTCCACTTCTTCTCCTCGACCCTCTAAGAGGGCCACTTCAGGCTATACACCATCAGACCCTCCAGGCCCTTCACAGCCAGGCCCCTCTAAGACTCACAAGCCCCAGAAGGCTCCTAAGGCCTGTCCCAGGTTCTTGGAAAGAACTTGATAGTTAGATAAAAATGCCAAATCAAGTCTGAACATCTGGTTGAATGTGTGATAAACCATAATCACCATAAGTCAATTGCAAAAGTGGCTTTACTTAAAACAACTTATAACCTACACTGATACCTTTAACACCATCAGACAATAACATCTGCATATCTCAGGTCCTTGGGAAGGACTTGATAGGTGGATAATAATGCCAAATGCAGTCTAAATATCTGGCTAACTGTGTGACAAACCACAATTAAAATAATGCTCTCAACATCATCAAATAACATCTTCTTATCCCAGGTCTTTGCAAAGGACTCAGAAACAAAGCAGTTGGGATGGCTAAGAGCAGGAAAGTTGAAGAAGGAGACAGAGGAGCTAATTCTGGCTGCACAAAATCAAGTCTTTAGAACAGAAGAATACAAAGCCAGAATTGAGAAGATACCAACAGACAGCAAATGCTACCTCTACAATGAAGCTGAGAAAACAATGGACCACCTAGTTAGCTGCTGCAACACAATCACATAGACTGATTACAAACAATAGCATGACAAAGTATCAATAGAGCTTTGGAATACCTGCAAAAAATACTCCTTTTTGTCTGCAAGCAAGAACTAGTGGGACCACAAAACAGACAAATTAATAGAAAAGGAAAAAGATAGTGTTTTGACAAGCACATAACACATATTATTATCAATTGTCAGTAATAAAGATGAAAATGTCTGGACAATGGACGTTGCACTACCAGGAGACAGCAGAATAGAAGAGAAAAGAAATTGAGAAAATAACAAAATATGAAGACCAACAAATTGATTCACTGGGGCAGAAGGAAACAGTTAGTTCCAGTAGTGTCTTAGTTGTCTCAAAACAACTATAGAGAATCTTTTTTTTTTATTGAAAATTTTTAACAAACATTTTTACATATATTTTTCCTTCCCTCCACCCATTTCCCCCAATCCCTCCCTAACCCCACCCCAACCCTCCCTTCCCAAAGCAAAATACAGAGTATCACATTAAACAATCATAAACTAATTTAAGATAGTAATCTATAGTTTCTCATCACCCTCTTAAACTTTTAACTCCCCTTAACTAATCTAACCTAATATACTTTGTAACACTCTATAACCCATTCCCCATTTAAAAAACTGATTGTAATTTTCTAGTCTTATATTTGTCTTGAATATATTCTATCCATCTTTTCCATTCTAACCTAAATTTCTCATTTGAATGAGAAATTTTTGCCATTTCTGCTAAGTTCATTACTTTTAATGTCGATTCTTCAATAGATGGTAGTTCTTCCTTCTTCTAATACTGCGCCACCAGAAGTCTCGCTGCAGTTATTAAATTCAACATCAACTTAGTTTCTATTACCGTACAGTTTTGTATAATACCTAACAAATGGAGTAAATTCTATCCATTTTTTCAAAACATTCTATACAATCCACCATATTTTTATCCAAAATGCTTTAACTTTTTTACACGTCCACCAGATATGAAAATAAGTAGTCTCAACACAGTCACATCTCCAACACTTAGGTTGCAAGGTAGGATACATACAAGCCAATTTTTTTGGATCCATATGCCATCTGTAAAACATCTTATAAAAATTTTCTCGTAAATTTTGTGCTTGTGTAAATTTTACATTTCTCACCCAAATCATTTCCCAAGTTTCCATCATTACTGGTTCTTCAAAATTTTGTGCCCATTTTATAATGCAATCTTTAACCAACTCTGTCTGAATCAATTTCTATCAGTACACTATATGCATTGGCCTCTGGTCTCTAATCTGTTGTATCAAATGCTCTTCACTATGTGCAATTCCAATTTTTTGGTCTTTTTTCCACCTATTCTGCAACTGTACATATTGAGACCAGGTTTGAATTAGCCTTTCCTCTCTTAATGTATTCAAGGACTTTAACTGATATACACTCTTGTCTGTAATCAATAATTGTTTATAGGTAACTATATCTTGTCTTTGCTCTATACTTATATTCTCAATTGCATGTCTGGGAACTGTCCACAAATGTATCTTATCATTTAGTTTATATTGATATTTTTTCCAGACACGCAATAAAGCATTCCTTAATATATGGTTTTTAAAAGTCCTATCCACCTTTTTATCATAAATCAAGTAAGCATGCCAGCCATATATCAAGTCATAACCTTCAATGTTCAAAATCCTTTCTTCTGTTAGGTTAATCCAATCATTGATAGCCGCTAAAACAGCTGCTTCATAATACAATTACATTGTATTATAAATTGGCATTTTCAAGCCTCCTCTTTCACAAGTATCTTGCATTATTCTTAACTTAACTCTTGGTTTCTTGCCAGCCCATATAAACTTATTAATACCTTTCTGCCAATCTTCCAAATTTGCATCTTTTTTTAATATTGGTATCATTTGAAACAAAAATAAAAACTTAGGCAAAACACTCATTTTGACTGCCGCAATCCTACCCAACAATGACAATTGTAATTTTTTCCATTTTTCTAAATCTATCTGTATTTTATGCCATAGCACTTCATAATTATATTTATATAACTTTCCATTTGACGTTGCAATAGAAACTCCTAAGTATTTAACCTTCTTCATTATCTCACAGCCCGTTACTCTCTCCAACTCTTGTCTGTCCTTTATAGTCATATTCTTGGTTAACATCTTAGTTTTCCCTACATTTATTTTAAATCCTGAAACTTGACCATACTGTTAGACTATATCCATTAAAATCGTAGCTGATTTAACTGGTTGGGTTAAGTTACAACCACGTCGTCTGCAAATGCTCGAACTCTATAATCTTGTTGTCTAATCTTAATACCCTGTAAACTATCTGCCCCCCGTATTTTGTTCAACAATACTTCCAAAGTTAGAATAAACAACAATGGAGACAGGGGACATCCCTGTCTTGTACCTTTTTCAATTTTAAATGTTTCAGTCAAATTTCCATTAACTATTATTTGTGCTGTTTGTTTCTGATATATCGCTTGAATTGATTTTATAAAATAGTCCCCTAGTTGCATCTTTTATATTACCTTCTCTAAAAATTTCCAGTTCAAACGATCAAACACTTTCCCTGCATCCAAAAACATGAGCACTGCAGGGATCTGGTTGTTCCTTCCCAAATATTCCAATATGTTAACTATTTATCTTACATTGCTTTTCATTTGTCTACCTTGTATAAACCCAGTTTGGTCATAATTAATCACACCTTGCAAAACTGACATTAACCTATTTGCTAAAATTTGCAAAAATCTTATAATCTGTATTAAGTAAAGATATAGGCCTATAATTCTTTGGCTGAGTATGATCATGATCTTCCTTTGGAATCAAAGATATGAAGGCTGTTCTCCAAGATGGTGGAACCTCTCCCTCCATTTGTATTCTGACAAACAATTCTTTAAGCGGTCCACCATTTCAAGTTGTAATATGCCAAAGTCAAACAGTCTGTTCCCGGAGCCTTTCCACTTTTCAGTTGGTTAATTGCAAGGAGAATTTCCTCTGTAGTCATCATTGAGTTCAATCTTCTCTTTGTTCCTCATTGATTACAGAGACATTCTCCTTCTGCAAAAATCTATCTATATCAGTGCCCTGTATATTATCACCAGCATAGAGCTTTGTGTAAAAATCTAAAAAAGGCTTTTTTAATCATAGTCTGTTGATATACCTGTTTACCTTTATATTGTATTTTATCTACCGTATGTGATTTTTGTTTCTTCCTTAATATATATGCTAACCATGCATTGCAAAAAGTATTATGCTTAGCATATTGCAAGTTTGTTGCCACCTGGTCTGACATCAACATATTGAACTGCCCTCTCAGTATTGTAATCGCCTCTTTTAAATTCTTGTCATCTGGTTTCTTTACTAGTGCCTGTTCTTTATTTTTTATTTCCTCCTCCAATTCCCTCCGTTTTCTCCCCTGTTTTTGCCTATATACATTATTTAAATTAATTAACACTCCCCTCATGTATGCCTTACTTGCATCCCAAACCATTTCCATAGATATACCCTTGTTCATATTTAGTTCAAAAAACTCCTTCATTAATTTTTTACATTCATTTACATTTGCCTCATATCTAAACAAGTTTTCATTCAGCCTCCAAGACCTCCTGGATTTTTCTCCAACCTCTAGCTCCATCCATACCGGATTATGATCTGACAAAATCCTGGGGCAAATCTTGGTCTTCTTAACCCTGGAAAGAAAATCGTTAGTAATTAAAATAAAATCAATTCTCAAAAAAGATCGGTGTCTATCAGGGAAAAAAGTAAAATCTTGCTCGTCAGAATTTCTTTCACGCCATATGTCTCTTAACTCCATATCATCCACCATATCAAAAAAAGATTGGGGTAGTTTAGCCCGTGTATGTACATTTGGCACTGTTCTTTTCTTGTCTTTTTTGGTATCAATTACCCCATTCCAATCACCAATCAATATACATGATGTATAATCCATTTGTACTAGCCTTGTATGCAAAAATTTGTAGAATTTCTCTTGTTGTTGGTTTGGTGCATAAAGTCCATTAAAAGCACTTTCTTCCCTTCTATTAATAACTCAATTGCTATATATCTTCCTTGTATATCTGCTTCAATTAAATTAGCTGTTAAGTCCTTTCTAATATATATAACTATTCCATTTTTCTTCTCCGGTGCAGCTGCTACAAAATGTGTCCCCAATCTAGCATTTATCAAATATTTTTGATCATTTGTCCTTATATGAGTCTCATGCAAGCAAATTACATCATTTTTGAATTGTTTCAAATAGTGAAATATCTTCCTCCTCTTTTGTGGTGAATTTAATCCATTAACATTCCAGGTCAAGAATTTAATTACCATCTTTGGCTCTTGAAAGCTTCTGGAGAACCTTTTCGAAATCCTGATGGAATTTCTTAGGTCTAGCTCCTCCCACAGCTTCTATATTAATAAGTACCATTTCTTGGGTTAACATCTGTTGTTTCTTCAATTCTTCTTTACGTTTAGTTGCTGCCCATGTCCGTCTTTGGTCTTTGGGTTCTTCCACTTTTTCAAATAAATCCAATAATTGAACATCCTCCGTAATTTGCAGTAACTGTTGTTGATTAGTCAGTGCACCCCCTTGAGCTTGATCCAGCTTTGATTCTTCTTCCCCCTTTTTAGCTCTTCAGTATCTTTCTTTTTTGTTGCCTGTGGAGATGGAGGCTTTCCAGCTTGCAGCACAGTAGTATAAAAATCACTTGCTTTCCACACTGAATTAAGACAAATTCTCTCACCCAGGTAATTCACCACTAGCCCAGCTGGTGCCTCCCATCTGTTCTGTAATTGACGTTTTCTAAGTTCCTCCATTAAAAAAGCATAGTCCTTCCTAGATCTCAACATTTTCGGGGGGATCTCCTTCATTACTGTGACTTCCTGTCCCTCCACTTGGAGTTTCTTTTGGTAGGATGCCTGTAAAACTTGATTCCTCATCCTCCTTGTTCCAAAATAAATCACAATGTCTCTAGGCAGATGTCTTTGTTTTGCAAACCATGAGTTCACACAAAATATTTTATTCAATTGCCAGGCACACTCAGCCTTTGCTTCTCCAGTTAGATGTGCAAGGGGTTCAACAAAGATCTCTCTAAGATTTTTTTGATTATTCTCTTTCAGTCCTCTCACCCGCACTGCCCATTCCATTGATCTGTATTGTTCCATTACAAGTTCAGCTTCCACTTTCTCCATTTTTATCTGAGCTTTCTTCAGCTTAACATCCACCTCCAAATTATGCTGATCAATTTCATCCACTCTTTCCTCCAATGTGGTGGCCAAACCCCACACTCCTTTAAAGGCTTCCACTATATCTTCTCTTATTTCATTATTGTTAGTCTGGATTGTCTCTTTGATGCCCTGCAAATCTTCCTGCACCTCTTTTAATGTTTCTTCTAAACAAATTGTAATTTTTTCTTCCAAATTGTCAGACAATTTCTTCAATGCCCCCTCTAGTTCTTCCAAAGTTAAGGCTTGTGATTCTGTAGGAGCTGGGGGGGGAGGGGGAACCAATGATTGAATTCTTGAGGTCTGAGCTGGGGATGATCCAGCACTTTTCACCACCCCTGTCTTTGCTTGTCTAGCCGCCATTTCCAGGTTTCACTTTCCCCCAGCTTCTCCCCAGCAGAGCCAGCAAAATTCTTATTTAAAATCCTCTAGCTTTTACAACTGATCAGCAAATAGTCCTGCCTCTTTAAGCTTCAAGCCTCTCTCCATTCAGTAAAGTCTTAAACTGTTAACAACCTTAACAAGTGCTAACGAGCGTTAACGATCACTTTCTTCTTAAGTTTCAATTTCACAGTCTAAAACAAACCAGCGCCATCTTTGAAAGCTTTCTCTAACTTCTTGAAGGAAGTGAAAGTTTTGGAGTTAAAGTTGTTATACTTGCTGTTAATGCCAGGTCTTCTGCTTTGCTTTGCCTGCGTCTTGCAATCTGTTGGTCTCATTAGGCTGGCAGGGGTGGTTGCGGCACTTTGTTCTGTCGAAGACAGAAGCTGCCCAGGTCCGGAGCTTTTATTAGGCGTTTGGGGAGTTCTCTCCCTCCCCACCCCAGGGGATTAATCCTGGGGAGATTTGGGGGGCTCAACCCATGCCTAATTGGCTCACTCTCCCCTCTTTGCCCGAGGGGAAAGTTCTGAGCCGCTGGAGCAGCTGATTTTCACTGCTCCGGCGGTTTTACGGTTCCCGGGGGAACGCGGCTCTCGAAAGAGCTGCTGCGATGCCCCAACTATAGAAAATCTTGAACACCACAGGCATTGACAAAATCACCATCAATCAATTGCAAAAGGCAGCAATTACTTCAGACAGCTTACATCCTGCAACAATAGTTTTAATAACATCAAAAACAGTATCTGCCTGCTTCAAGTCCTTATACCAGATAGGTGGATAAAAATAACAAATCCAGATTAAATATTTGGCTGATGTTTATTGTCATGAGATTAACCATTATAATACTAGTGGAAAGACCAGTATAACACTATTTAGATGCTTCCATAGACAACTTGTATTCTTTAATTTCTGAAACCTTCTCCATGGAATTTTTTGGGAAGATGCAGACAGCAATATTTTACTTGTAGTTAAATTGTAATTCCAGCATAGTTTCCTGCAAAAGGATGGAAACCAGCATTCTGTAAAAGCATCTACATTTCCTTGGTAATGTTACCTTTGTTTTATGGTTGTTTCAGAGGGGCATTTAATCAGATTTCTCAAATTTTCATTGTCCATGCATAGATTGCTGAATAGTTGCTTGAAGATTTTTAACCTTTTTTTCCATATTGTTTTCCGGATCAAAGTCGTCATTCTAAGAAGACTACTATGATGGAGAAGACAACAAGCTTTAAAAGAGTTAAATCTCCATGGTATGGTATGAAAATGAGATGACAAATGTACCCTCATCTGAAAATATTTCATTTTCTGTATTTATATTTACGTTGCAGACAGAAGGTTTTATACTGAAGGCTGTAACTACTCTGCACTTACTTTGATGATGCTCATTAAGCCTTATTTAGTGAGAAGGTCATCCAAATGTATAGAAAGCTTCCATCAATTCAGCTTCAAGTCTGATTTGGCTAAAATATTATTCATCTGCCTCTCTGTTTTCTTACTTTCATTTTGATATCTATTCAGCATCTAGGACAAACAGCCCTAGCCTAGTGAAGATGTATTCTATTCCAGGTCCTGTATCAAAGCCTAATTTAACTGTTGCAAAGAGCTCAGTAACATCAGATCACCTGTCAGATTTTCACACTTTGGTATTAGAGAAATTATTTTATTATGGAGCTAAATAACATTTAGTATAACTTTATGATGGTAGTGATGACTTCTGCTTTCATTCTAACCAAACAGCTATTTAGACTTTCTCTGACCCTATTCTTAATTTTTCTAACTTCTAACTATTTAGCAATATTTTGGGTTGTTTTCACATATATTTCTTTCTATCTTAACTACGAAGTCTTCTCAGTGTAATGATTTGTAATTAGGAAAACAGTTGGGTGATAATATTCAATTGAGTGTTTAGCCTGTAGCCTCCCACAACAGAGCAATTAGATAGCAGCAAGGAGTTCATTGTTTCACATTCTTTTGAATATGCTACCGTGAAAGCCACACAGTAAAACTCTTAAAAGGTACAATCTTGCATCTTGCCTAGAATATTAAAAATCTTTGGTTTAATCTATGTTTGGAATTCATGGAAGGGCATTTTTTTTTACCACTCAATGAATCCATTTAATTTTCTGCTAGTTTTTGATTGAGTATGAATAAACTGCTACCACATGACAACGGGTCTGGCCATTCTTTAAAATAGGAAAGCACTGTAATAGGGCAAACCAACAATGCCTTCTGCCGTAGAGATTTGAATGGTGCCTACTCATACTCAAAGTAGTCAGTTGTTTTCTCTGTCAGGGCATGCATTGAGAACTATTTTTTTAGGGTGGTAAATAATTGGAGCAAGGACAGATTTCTAGACAAGCAACTTTCAGTACAAAAGGACCACATTGGTTAATTTAAATAATAAACAGCATCTCTTTCTCCTTGCAGGCAGAGTTATTCCATGATTCTTGAAATTGTGCAGGGAAATTTCAAAAGCAACATAGCTTTTATGGCAAAAAATAAACAAAAAATAAGGTATACAAAAGTATTATGCTGTAGCTTCCCAGACTCCTGTAAAACGTCCTTCCATTAATTAATTACCATGATATTAGAATTGACTGAGCAATGAAGTTGTTGATTTTCATTGGTTGAAATGTTTGGATTTCTGGATGGATATATTTTTTCATAATTTGCACTTAGCGTACTTCTATATTAACAGCATTGATTCACATGCAATTAATATTTGTAGAAGGCTAGGGTTTTTAATTCATTCAATTTTAAACTGACTTTCAAATAAACAAGTCCTTTCAATCAAAAACCAATCATATTACCAAAGTTGACAAATATAAAGAAACTAGAACAGTTACTTTGCTCTGACATCACAGGTCCAGATCCATCTTGATTGGATAGTCTCTAAGACTTGCAAAGTCTGTTGCTGGCATTTGTTGAATACTACATATTTATAGTATCAATGCTATTTCCTGGCCATTGAAGAGGCCAGTTCAGTCTTCCTTTCCAAGTTCTAAGCCAAAGATTATCTGTCCGATCTATTCTACTAGACAGGATGCATGTGATCCAGATTTCCCACCTTAGAGGTTGCCATTTGCAGGATCTCAGAAGTATACATTCTTAGTGTCTGCCCCAGTTCTTTAGAACAAACTTCTACCTGAGTTTCCTACTGTTTTGTCCTCTGGAAAGCTATAAAAACCTGGCTGTTTCCCAAAGCATTGGGCTTGGATAGGGTTTGAACTGCATGGAAGTTTAGTCTGCAGGAAAGGTATTTCTTTTTTAACTATGGATTTTATGAATTATTGTGAGCTGTTTAGAGTCATCAAATGATATACTGTAGGCTGTCATATAAATTTTGAATGAATGAATTACTGAATGACTGAAGGAAGGAATTCATTTATTCATTATTAGTGAGATAGATAAAGTGCATATCACACTGTTTATATCTAGTCTACTGAACACAGGGGTTACCTCTGGATATTGGCATCTTTTAAAATGTGGAATTGTGATGAAATTTATCTTAATAGCATGTGGATTGTTCTAAGTGCAAAATATTAAAAAAACATCTTAATTTTATATACTGTTATATAAACTCTGTTCTGCAGTTATCACTATTATTTTACCAGTTTATCTGTTCTTATTTCAGTAGTTATAAGTTAAGGCTGTAATTCAGGTATCCCAAATCTCCATTTTCACATCTACATTGCTTTGGCGGGTTGGGGGGAACAAAACTATGCCTTTCTCCAAACAGTTACTTTAAACAGCCAGAAGTTTGGACATTTAGCACAAAAGATTTTTACAGGAAGCAGTTTATGGTCATATATATAGTCTAGTATTTTACCAGAATAGATATTAAATACTAATGAATAAAATGCAATATTATCATATAAATAAAATAACATTTAATGTGGAATGTAAGATTGAAATTAGAAATCACATTTCCAGCACCATGCAAATATAAATTCTTTTAATATTTAGAACAGAGTTCAATTGTACACTCCTTTTTAGTTGAGATCATGAAATGGAGTTGGAATTATAGAATAATACTTTTTTTCTGAAAGTAAAATATTACCTTGCTAAATCTATCTATCTTTTATTAATGGATAATTTATTAAATGGATACCTGTATCATTTTGGTCTAGCAAATTTTTGTATTTTATCTGTTTTGGGAAGATAAAAGGATTGGATCAATCAAGTTGGGTCTGTTCAAAATAATAATACTGAGTTTATTCTTCACATTTTCCTGCATTCCCTGCTGCCTTTTGTATTTTCCATATCCTCCTTGCAACAAGGTTAATTACAGGCTTGCCTTGTTAAGTGAGCTTTGTTTTAAATTGAGCTGCAAGAGAGTATATGAATTAAATCTTAAATTATTCAGGCAGAAACTGGATGGAAGTAATACTAACCTTCTGTATCTTCTTTCAGCTTTCTATAACTGGTACATCAATCATAGTATCCATTTAGATCAGCTTCAGGATTTAGGATAGGAAGTAGGATGTTATATTCATCCTCTTCCTTCTTCCATAGTCAATTCCAGTCAGAGTTGGTAGGGCGCCAGATCTACCCCAGAGTTCCTGTATTGTTGCGTTCCCAACAGCTCTGCTCTCTCATTTAACATCTACATGAACCTATGGGGTCATTTATAAGTATGGGGCTAGGTGTCATCAGTATGTGAATACACATTATTATCTCTTGTTCCAACCAAGGAATGCCATTTCACCCAGTATCTGGAGACTGTAGGAGTATGATTAGCAAAAATAGGGAAGGGAAGTACTTCCTTGTAGGGAAGTAGCTGTGAGTTTAAGATTTCCCAACATTCTGAGAATTCTCTGTCTGTGGATCTTGGATTACCCTCTCCCAAACAGAACTAATATGCAGTTAGTAGTCTTTTTGGATTCTTGACTCCTGCTGGATGAACAACTGGCAGGAAGGCTTTTCACAATTCTATCTTGGGTACGGATTCCTTTTCTAGATTGAGAGGCCATATTAATAGTCACTTACGTTCTAGTTACTCCCTGTCTCAGCTAGCACCATGCCTTCATCAAGTCTCCTTGAAAATTACTGAAACTGCCATAGGTATAGAATATTGTGCTTCAGGTAATCATGAATATATCTCAGAATGCCCATGTAATGCCACTTCTTCATGAATTGAATTGGCTCTCTATTAGGATCCAAGTGCAACTCAGGGTGCTGGTTGTTATTTATAAAGCCCTTCATGGCACAGAGGTGGGACACTTGTGGAATACTTACCTGCAGTTGTAGTTTATGTGAGATCTGGCACAGTAGATATGCTTTAGGTCTTTTCCATAAAACAGTGTCACCTAGTGAGACCCAAGGAGTTGTCTTCTGCATTGCATTATCCCTGTGGGATATGATTTCCTTTTTAAGGTTTGGAGGAGCCAAATCTTTCAATTCTTCAGCACAATCCAGCAGATTCCTTGCTGGCCAGGCAGGTAGTCTTCTTGGGCATGCCTCTCTTTTTCCCTAAGTGGGAAGGGGAGCAAGGCAGTGGTGATCTCAGCGGCCACTTCTTTTGTGGGAGGGAAGCAAATAGATTGATCGGAGCAGAATCGTTCAGAAGTGAGGAGCTGGCTGGCCAATGCAGCTTGCAAACCCTAGTTTAGTGACCACTAATCTAATGGGAACAAGAAGAAGGGCTTTTTCCATAATGGTTCTATCCAATATCATCCCTGCAGAGATAAGATTGGTACTCAGTTCTAAAGTCTTTTGCAATCCCCTGGAAGGAAACCTAAAGTGTTGCGGTGAGACCGGCTGGAAAAATAGCAGGCCCCGACGAACTCCGTGAAAATCCAGCCAGACAAACCATTATCGGGGGTCTTCGGACTGGAACCATCCTGTAGGGACAGTGAAGAAGGAGAAGCGTCTTAGATGACCAAGAGGAACAGGCAAGTTCCTCGAAAGGTCAGAGTCAGTTTTTTGGACTGGCAGCGGGGGTGGCGGCCACTGTAAAATAACCGCTCTGAAGCTGGGGCAACGGGACTAAGTTTTTGTGCAGGAGCGGTGTTTGAACGGAGTGCTGGTACTGGGTGAATGATTGGCCAACTCACAGGTAAAAGAAAATTTTGAATTGGAACATTAAAAGGTAACCCGGAGCTGAAATAAGCGGTTAATTGGCATTTGAGAAATTCTATGGAGGGAGAAGAACAAAGAAGAGGCTAAAATACTAAAATCCTAGAAAGTTTTCATATCTACAATTGGATTTGGAGAAATTAAAAATAATAAAAGAACCTGAGGAAAAGTATTTTTTATGTGGATTTAAAGTATTTTTGACAGCTTTGACATTTAGTGGGTTTGAGAATATTGTGGATTTGAGAGAGACGTCCGTTGGCGGAAAGAGAGTACTGCAATATTTGTTGGAAGATAGAAGAGGAAGTACAGCTGTAACCTTGACTACTAAAAGATAATTTGGAAACTGGGAACTTTTAAGGAGTATTTGTCTTTCTACATTGCTTGGTTTTGATTCTCAACAGCAATGGAATATAACAAATCTTTAACTTGGATTGGATAAATACTTGAATTGGATGTTATTTGAAAACAAAAAGAGACTATAGTTTTTAAATTTTAATTAAATGTGACATAATTCAAAAGTGTTAATAATTTCTTAAATTGGCAATATGGAGTCTTGGATGTGTGAGGAATTAATTGAGATGTTTAAAAATATGCAGGAATCACTAAAGGATAATAAAAAGCCAGAAATTTTGCTGGAACATACAGAACAGGAAATAGGGGAGAAGGTGGTAAAAAAGAGCATAAATGAGGAACAAGAAAATAATATTGAAGGAAAAGGAATTGAACACAAAAAGCAGTTAGATGATTTCACTGGGATTTACAGTGGCAAAAAAAAAGAGTGGATAGGGGGGAATATCCACCCAAAAATAATAAATCAAAGGTTAAAGAGGGAAAAGTGGAAAGAGATTAGGAAAAAGCTTGGCCAGAACTACTTGAATAATATATCTAAAAGTGAGAAAAAGGATTCAGAAGAAAAGACATAATAAATATAAAATCAAAAAAGAAAAGAAGAAGTTAAGACAATGGGATAAAGGAGAAAATTATCAAGAAGTGGAATTTTGGAGAGACCAAGAGAAAATGGTTAAAAGAAGGGAAAATTAGTGGAAAGGAGGAAGGGAAATAAGGTACATACTAGTAGATTTAAGGGAACTGTTTTAATATTATTAATTGTGGAAGGTCAACTAAGTTAAAGAGTTTTAATATAAGATTTGAATATGATGATGTATATTGCTTATAGTAAAACAAAATAGCAAATGAAATGTGAAATGGCAATTTGGTTTAATTTTGAAAATAATTTAAATTAAGAGACAAAGTTGAAATGTTAAAAAGTGGGATGGGAATTTTGAGAAATATATTCTGTAGTGGAGAAATAAGATACCCTGTTTCCCCCAAAATAAGACATCCCCTTATAATAAGACCAATGGGACTTTTGAGTGCATGGCAATAAGGCCAAGGGCTTATTTCAGGGTTCAAAAAAATATAAGACAGGGTCTTATTTTTGGGGAAACACAGTAATTAATTGATGTTATTGTAAGAGATTAGGAATTAAGAGCAAATAGTGATACTGTTTATGTATTATGTATTAAGAAGAAATTAAGATAAGATAAAGAAGTATGGAAAAAGAATATTATGACTGAAATTGGAAACATGTAAAATGGACTTGGTGGCAGGAAGAACAATATGACAAGTTGAAATAACAAGATATGGTGAAAAATGATTAATTTGTGATAAAGAATTACCGTATTTTTCGGAGTATAAGACACACCTACCTTTTTTGATGAGGAAAAGAAGAAAAAGAAATCTCCCTCTGCCTCTGCCTCTGCCTTTGCCTCTGAGCAATTTTGCCTCCTTGCAGCAAACAGCAAACAACCTACTTTACTTTCATTTTCATTTTCAGCATAGCTTGATTAGCACAAGGAAAAAAAATCTCTCCAGCAATTTACCTCTTTGCAGCAAGCAGCAGAACCCTGCACAAAACAGCTGAGAGCAAATCAGCTGAGAGCCGGAAGGCCAATCCAATCAACTTGTGCTAATTAGGCTGTGTAAAGCTGAAAGGAGCTGTTTTTCTTGTTGTTTGCTTGCAAGGAGGTAACTGCTGCAAGGCAGAGGCCAAAGGGTGGGGGCCAAGTGGGTGGGTGGGGCTACATTCGGTATAAGCCACACCTAAATTTTCACCCCCTTTGGGGGGGGGGAGAAAGGTGTGTCTTATACTCTGAAAAATACAGTATATAAAAGAGATGAATATGGAAAAAATGGAAAGATTGGAATAGATTATAAAGATTAATATATATAAATTGTATAAGATGTGACCCGGTCAACACTCTGTTCATAAAATATGTAGATGAAAGAAAGATTCTAATAACACTTGTTTACAAAAAGCAATGCCCTGAAAACATGGTTCTGCCAACAGACCTGGGGATCCCAGAGTGACATGGACCCCATAAAATGGCTGATCTGATTGTTGCCAGGGGAATGGGATTTATTGGTTTTTGTATTGAGCCTTCTCTGGAGTCACCTTGAGTAAGTTTGGCAGCCATATGCATTTAATTAATTAATTAATTAATGTTCATATGGTGGATATAGAAACAAGTAGATCTAAAGAAAGTAAGGGGGTAAGCAATTATACTTTAATATGGATTCTTTTAATTGCACTTAAGTACAGAATCTTCTGGTAACCAATATTTAAAAAAACATCACAATAACCCAGAATAATCATGAGGCTTTTGTGGGTTTTTCAAGTACAATTAAATATTATAATTACAAACAATTAGTACAAAATAAAGAAAAGGTAGAAAAATAAAGTAAAAAGTGCAAAACAGGAAAAAAAACCCTTGATTCTAGATATTACAGGTATACTTTAACTGTAGTAATTGTGACTGGAGTTTCTGTTGCTAAGTAATGCAATCATAAAGCGAAACATCACAGGACTGCATCATTTAGAATGGCCATCTCAGCAGTTCCCATTGCCATTGTTAAACAAAAATCAGGCAAGGACCTTACAACTTCCTGCCAGCTTTCAACCAAAGTTAGTTAGGAAGCCAGCAGGGAATTGCAAATCCCAGGCAGCTCACAAGCAGGCTGACAGGCAAGTAACTGAAATGTGTAATTTTTGGCCTACAGGTGGCTGATGCCAGGTGGGGGAAGTGCACAGGTGGTTGTAGAGACACATGAGAACAATTTCAGGCCATGGGAATATTTACCCAAACTTCATTGCTGGTTTGCTCATTGATTTTACTTCTGGGGAGCTGACAAAGAAGATTATGAATAGTGATAATTGTGAATGAAGAAACTGCAGCCGCATGTGACTGACTACTAGCCAAGTGCCCATATCACAATCATGTGACCTTGGGGTTGTGCAGCAGCCAGAACTTTGATGAACAGTGGTAAAATATTTCAGCAATTTTGCAACTTCAAATAGTTGCTAAACAAATGGTTGATAAATATATAACTTTGTTTATAACAATTATTGAACTACTGAAACCAGATGAACATGGCTTAGAGAAGGTAAGTGTTAAAAGTAAGATATAAATCCAAAATTAAATTAATATTAAAATACAAAATATATATATTTAATATAATATATTAAATATTATATAATATTATATAATATAATATAACGACCAAATTTAGAAGTTGTCAAAAGCCCTCCAGAAGAGTAATGCTTTCACTAGCTACTAAGAATGCTTGTCATTGGCTCCCATCATGCTACATTTGTGGTAAGGGGGACCAAGAAACAGCAGTTCCTTAGTTGTATAGTCAAAAATATTACATTAAATTGAGTTGAATTTCAAATTAATTTGGATTAAATTTCTGTGCTTTCTTTTGGAAATGATAAAGTTGAGAGACTTTTATTTTTAATATTGGTTATTCAATGAAGAATTTAAATGTTTATATTACTTCACATAGAATGGCTTAAAAGATTTTTATCCTAAACAACTGGGGATTACTACCAAATAGGAGAAAAAGAATTAAATTTCCTAAAGCAATCAAAGCTTTCAGTGTTTATTGTATAGATAATTTTCTCCTTTGAAATGTTGATATAATTTACAGTTTTACTTGAAGACCTTCTTCTACATGCAATACAAAAATATGGTGTTCTGAATTTTGTAGCCTAATAATTACTTCAGAACTATCCAAAATGCAATACACAATTCTGTAGCTGAAGAAGTTATATTTGGTTTCTGTTTGCTGCTTCAAGCTTGCTCTGTTTAATCATTTTTAAAGCTTAGGTGGTGTAAATTGAATTTAACACTGTAGTTGCAAGGGTGTTATACAAGAAGTCCAAAAGGAAAGCTGCTGGCACTGATTCTTACTGATGTTAACTCTGTAGCACCCTCTGTTGTCATGTGGAAGCAGTATCGGGTATACTGTCTTCAGCAACTGGATATCCATCATCAAAATAATCAAATGTACTTTATAGTATAATTAAGCAAAAGTTAATAGTTTAACTTTTAATTTAAAATTTTATTTTATTCCTATTTTTGTATTTCATCAAATAGTGAGTTTTGACTTAATGCAGGGTTTTTTTTACAAATTTCTATAATATGGGATTTGTTTTATAGAGAGAACTGTCACATATGTGGTATATAAATTTCCAAGTTGTATGTTCCCCATAACATTTTTAATTCTTTAACTGCCATGCTTCAAATAGGAAAAAAAACCCTGAACTTATCAGTGCTAGAATTAAAAATGTATAATTGTATGGAACAGATGTTTTCATAAATATTTGGTATAATTAATTTCAACTAGGAACAAAGCAATTGCTCTTTTTCTAAATTATAATTCCTTTCCCCTATGCAGATAATTTTAAAATACTGTATTTAATATTGCTAATGAAACAAATCTGTTTGATTTTCACAATGAAAAAGAAAGAATAATTGATTGTATTATATTTTGATCTTCAAATCAATTAGAAAGTATTCTTAAGTGATAAACCTAAAAATCTTTATAGAAATAAATTGCAGTAAATTCTAGCTCAGCAGGAATCTTTTTGCATTTATAATTATTAGTATTAGATAGTATTGCCATATCTTTTGACCTCCCCCCCCCACCCCACCCAGCAGTTTTCTTCCAAGGGCTAAAATTCAAGAATTGTATATATTAACATCATATTTGTATACTGTGTCTGCTGTCACTACAGAAAAGAAAAATATCCATTTATTCTTCTTGGATGCCAATTTACTTTCCTTGCTATTTCTGCATTTATAAAAATACATCTTAATTGAGAGAGCATCTTTTAAAAAAAGTTTTAAAATAAGCACAGCTTAATTGTTTTACACCTGAAAGCTCAACTGCAGCTGCAAGAAATTTTGAGCAAACCAGTATTCTTGACTGATCTGTCATCTACAAAGTGTGCAAAGAAAAATAGGTAGCTGTCATTAAAATTACATTTCAGCTTTCAATAACCATTTAATGAGTAGTGTAATTATATAAGTATGGTACCTCAAGTACTTCACTCAATAATTAAAAATAATCTCATCTTTAAAGTGAAAGCTCTAATTATTATTTGACTTAACCAGGACCACTGTTATGATCTCCAGTGGCATCTCAGAATGTTTTGAAGGTATAAATTAAAACTGAATAAATCATTAAATTATTAAGCTTTAGATATGCTAAAATGAAAGTATGTGGTATTTTAAAAATATGCAATTGCATTTCACAACTTTGTAATGTAAGCAACTTCTTT
This sequence comes from Coluber constrictor foxii, assembly GCA_038048745.1. NCBI lineage: Eukaryota > Metazoa > Chordata > Lepidosauria > Squamata > Colubridae > Coluber > Coluber constrictor. The sequence continues at coordinate 128,709,439 of CM075961.1, forward strand.
CCTTTTCCCTTTTTTTCTTCTCTAAGATCACAGATTGTGCCCTTTTAAAAATATACATATTGGTATATGATTTTTTTTTTCTTGAGTTACTTCAGAGCAGAAACCATGGTGATTAATAATGATCAAACATTAACTTTTTTTTTTACAAAAAAAGAATACAATACTCTTCTGGTTATATTATTTGTCCTTTCATCTTGATTTGTAAAAAGTAGAAATTTGAAATTCAAAATGTTTAGATTATTAAAGCAGCAAATTACTTTTCTTTTATAACTAATAATAAAAATCTATATACAACTTAAAAAGAGAAAAACAAAAAAAAATCATTTTCAACTACAAATTTATATTGTAAAGTTGTCTACAACTAATAAATAACATAGTTTGATTAACCTTCCTCCCTTTCCCGCCCCCCCATATTTAAGTACAAAATAATATGGACAAATGTAGTTTCTATCTTAAATCTGCAATTTTCGTTACTATAATACTTCTAATCAATTAGCTCTATGAATTGATTTTTTTTTCAAAGTAAACATTGATGATCTTCTGTTGTTCCAATTTTTAAAAAGAGGGGAAATGTGCTTAGAAGTACCTATAGACCAGTTAGTATGATATCAATACCCAGAAAATCCTTGAAAAGATAAGCAGTAGGTTTGAAAACGCATAGAAAGAAAAATGATTACTAAAAACCATTATGTTAAAGATAAATATTGCCAAAAAAAATCATGTTGCTTTTTTTTGATAAAGTGATTAGATTAGTAGACCAAGAGAATGCTGTGGTTTTAAAATACATAGATTTCAATAACAAAATTGACATTGTTTATAAAATGGAACAGTGTGAGATGAATGTTCCCAGTACCTGATGCATTTGTGGTTGGTTGAATTGCTGTACCCAAACTGTGATCCTTAATGGATTTATATTTATGAAGGGGAGTATGCAGTGGGGTACTGTAAGCCCTATCCTAGGACCAGTGGTCTTCAACATCTTTAAAAATACCTTGGATGAGGGATAAAAGGAAAGTCATCAAATTTGGGAGACAACATAGTCTAGCGATGGGGACTTTCTTAACACAACACAAGACAGGCTTAAAGTTTAAATTATCTCAATAGTTTTCCCAATATCTTTCCATCAGTGTTTGTGCTTTTGTTACTGCTTAGCTTCCCTTTGGCCCATCCATTTTGATCTTTGAAACGCCTTTCCAGAAACCTTGAATTAAGAAACTTTGTCAAATTTAATCTGCTAAATTTGAAACCACCTAGGTCCATGAAATCCAAGTTTTTACTGTCTTTCAAAAAAAATGTGTTACAATAATCAATCTGGAAACTAAATTGTACTATTCATATTTGAATATTTAATATTAATGTTCATTAGTAGAATTTATAGGGAGGGAGAAATTTATGAAATCCCTCAAACCCTACAATTGAGCTATTAATGTGACACCTTTTTCCATGCAATTTTATTTCTCTAATATCATACTATGTTTGCTTTTTAGTATAGTACAAGGTAGCTATTATCAATTATTGAAATCCAAAACTAAAACTTTCCATGTATAATGGTAAGGAAGTCTGTAGAAAACTATTTATTGTGTAGTGCCTATTAAAAATATTTTAAGCATAGCAAAGAAAATTACAGGTCTTACAAATATTCCTAAAGTGTGATTGTGCATGTTCTCCAGTTGCACAGTATCTCCAAACAAAGGTCTAATATACGTTCATATTTATGCATTTTGCATTTAACATACTGAAAACTCTCATGTCTTAACATTTCAGATGTGTCAAATGAAAATGGAAGAGTACAGCTTACTTTGGATTCTGATGGGATCTTTTTATCATATAGGTAAGAATTCTCCAACTTTTCTTTCTGGACAGCTTTTCTTAAATTTACATTCATAAAAGAAAGAGGAAATAAAGTATATTTATATTTATTAAATATATATTTTATTCTCATAATGTTTGCTGAACTTAAATCAAGTAAATTAGAAAGATGATTCAAAAACTTTGATTCTACAGCTTGGAATGGCTGATAAAGATCTTTGCTACTGCCAGCTATTGTGACACTGTATATATACACATTTTATTTCAAAAATATAAAAGAAACAGTATATTTCAGAATATCTATAGATAAACTTCTTATAATCAGATAATAAAATATGTGAAGGAAGTTAGTTGTCAGTTTTAAATTCATTTCCAATTCTCAAATAATTTTACAATGATTATCTGCCTGTGACTGTCTACGGAGATTCTCAGTCATCCAAGTCATGGTTGTCCCAAAGATGCTTTTTCAAAAGGCAACCAGATTTTCTTTGTTTTTCCTTGAAGACATTTTGCTTCTCATCCAGAAGCTTCTTCAGAAATTGCCTGTGACTATTTCTTTGAGTACTTTCAAGGTACTATTTAGATTCTTACCAATAATCATCTTGACTTCCTTTAGTCTATTTTTCAATTATTATTTTTCCCAAAATTTTGCATGTACTTCATTAAATGAAATTATATGCTGTCAATTCTAATATTTTGAACAATTCAATTTTTAGTTGTGATTGTAGGATTGTAGTTAAGGATGACAGATTAGAGAATGTTACATCAAGTAAGGAGTCACAAGAAGTTGAGCTACATACTTTTTCAAGATATTATGGTACATCCATAGTAGCCTCATAGTTAGATTGGATTTGGCATTTCTCTGCAAGGTGGGGACGTCGGTCAGTGTGGGTTGTGACTGGCTCTATGCAGCAACGGCCGGGTCGACAAATTTGCATGGCTCCGCCCTCCATGCCCAGTGTTTCGACTCAGCCTTTGCTGGCCAGACGTGTCTTCCAGCTTAGTCCTGAAACGCTAATTTTTTTCTATATTTGTGAAGTCTTGAGGTGGCTTGCTGGTTGACTCAAGGTATTACTCTGCGCTCCCTGAGATCGGGAGCTTAGCGCTGCGTTAACCAGCCTTGACCGGGCAGCAGGAAGAGCCTGAAATAGGAGGTCTATCACCTCAACGGGGCAGAGACAGAGGCAGAGGCTTGGAGCTTCGGCTGTCAGACGGGGCGATTTAGCGGTTGGGATTCCGCTCGCCTTTGCAGTTTCAGCAGCCGGTTTTTTCCTTCTTGCTGAGCCAGTAAGTGCCGCTACCGCCGGGGGGGGGGTTGGCGGATCGGATCGCCATCGTTAGCACCCCCCCACCCCTCTCCCTCCCCCCCTCCCTGTTAGCGCCGGGGAAATGAAGACCTTCGTTCATGCCGCTCTAACAGCCCTTCGGCTGGCGGTTTTATTTCAGAGACAGGCGCTAGCCGATGGAATCGCTGTTAATTCCTTGGCGATCTCGGCGAATCTACTCAGGCGGGGGATTTTTAGCGGAGGCGCGAAACGCCGATTTTTGCGCCTTTTTATAGCGGCGGCCATTTTGTTTGTTCCCCGCAGGCTATGTCCAAGATGGCGGACGCTTCTAATTCCGCCCAAGGTTCTAAGCGCCCACATAAGAGGCCTGCTCCAGCGGATCCCTTAGAGGGAACTTCCACCGCGGCTCCTCTCCCTAAATGTTCCAGGAGGGACAAGCAACCAACTAGCTCGGGCCCCACTCCTTCCAGAGAGGAAGTACGCCGCCACAAAGCTATCGAGAGGGTCTTTGAGCGGGCGCAAGCCAAGGCAGCTCTCGTTGAATCCGCCTCTGCTCCCAATCCAAGGGGGAGGTCTAGGTCACCGGCTCCGTCGGCCACAGGCAGTTCCATTAGGGAACTTTCCCCGGATGTCTCCATCCAGGAAGGCCCGGCTCCAATCCCTGGCACTGAGCCCTTATTTCAGTCTTCTTCTGCGGGGATGGCCCCTCCCTCCTCTGGAGTTATAGTGCCTCCTCCTCCTCCTCCTTCTGCTGCGGCTATGGGGGGCCCCAATTCTCCGGAAGCCTTTGAGATGATGTTGGCCAGGGCCTTCAGACAAGGCCTCTCACAATTTTTCCAGCAAGGGGACTGGCCTCAGTTTCCCCAGGTGGCTCAGCATACCCCGGTTGCTCAACATCCTAGGGAGGTTTCACCAAATGACTCCATTTCTGAGCAGGATGTGGGTGATCAGGATGACCATGTGGATCAGGCCTCCCTTTCTGAGCATGAGGAGATCTTGGATTCAGCTCTGTCAGATGATGAGGGCCCCATCCCTGATCAAGCTCCCTTCGTGGGCCTTTTTCGCCCTCAACTTTTTCGATCATTACTGCATAAAGCCATTGCCACCACACGTCTGGGGATCGTCCCGTCTCCTACCCCTCCTTCTGACAAGTCTGATCCTGCTTCAGCCATGTTTGCCAAACTGGCGGTGAGTCCTGAGACCATTCCGGCTCCCAAATTATTTCTCGATGTCTTATCCCGGCAGTGGGCTTCCCCAGGGTCTGGGCCTAGTCCCAACGGCCTGGACAAACGCTTGTACAACTCGGCTCAGGCCCTATCGGATGTATTGGTCCCTCCTACGGTGGATCCTCCAATTGTGGCTCTCTGCAATTCTTCTCACCCGGCGGGCCCGGCCGAGGATGCCCTTCGCCCAGAAGACCGTCGCGCGGAACGAACCCTGGTTAAGACTCATCAGGCCGCTTCATGGTCCGTTCGAGCTTCGACTTCTGCATCCTTCTTTAATAGAGCCGCCCTGTTATGGATAAAGCAGCTTCAGGAACGTCTTCCGGCCTCGGATGTCCGATCTCGACAAGACCTGAATAAAATTGTGGCTGCCTTGGAGTATTCAGCGGACGCTACTTTAAATGCATCCAGGTTTGCTGCTAAGGCGCTCGGGTCGTCCATCACTTCGCGGCGGCTTCTGTGGCTCCGGAACTGGAACGCCGATTTGAAAAGTAAATGGCAGCTGGCTTCCACTCCGTTTTCTCCCGGCCTTCTCTTCGGACCAGCTCTTGAGCCTCTCCTCGGGGAAACTAGGGACCGGCGGAAGATTCTTCCTTCTGTGGCTCGGAGAGCCGAATCTCGTTTTTCTGCTTTTTCCCGGCCCCAGTCCTTTCGGGCCTCCGAGTCCGGTGGGTTCCAGCCCTGCTTCCAGCGTTCGTCATCCTTCAGACCTCTCGCCCAGGATTCCCAGGTTCGCCAGGGGAACAGGTTCCCCCCTAAGAGGTCCTTTCGGGGGGGAAGAGGGCGTTTTCCTCGCCGCTCCCATTAGTTCCAGTTCTGAAGCCCCTATTGGGGGCAGGTTGTCCCTTTTTCACCATCGTTGGGAGTCTTCCACTTCAGACAGTTGGGTTTTGGCCACCATTCGGTCTGGCCTGTTTTTAGAGTTTAATTCTCCCCCTCCCCAGGTTTTTCTCCCGTGTCCTGTTTCCCGTGATCAGGCGAAGCGTGCCTTGGTTTCTGCAGCTATTGACCACTTGTTAGAGATTCGGGCCGTGCAGAAGGTCCCTCTTAGTCAGCGGGGTTTGGGGTTTTATTCCCGCTTGTTTATTGTTGAGAAGAGTTCGGGGGGATGGCGTCCTATCCTGGATTTAAAGGCATTGAACCAGTACGTAACTTACCGCCGGTTCAAAATGCACTCGTTGCAGACCATTCTCCAGTGCATCCGGCAGGGAGATGTTCTCTCTTCCGTTGATCTCACTGAAGCTTATCTTCATGTGCCTATTGCCCACGCCCATAGACAGTTTCTTCGTTTTTGTTACCTGGGGGAACATTATCAATATAGGGCCCTTCCCTTTGGCCTGTCCTCGGCTCCCAGGGTCTTTACCAAGATTATGGCGGCCTTGGTTGGGAGCATCCATTTCCGGGGGATCCGCGTTCAATTTTATTTGGACGATATTTTGATTCTTTCTTCTTCCTTTCAAGCGGCCCAGCTTGATTTACATAACGTTTTGTCTATCCTTCAGGCCCATGGTTTTTCCGTTAATTTTTCTAAGAGTCATTTGGTTCCGGGACCCTCTTTGGTTCATTTAGGGGCCTTAATAGATACTAGATCGTTGGAGGTTTTCTTGTCTCTGGACCGTCGGGTTAGTCTTAGGACTTTAGTTTCTCAATGTCTTTCTGAGTCCTCTGTTTCGGCTCTACAATTGTCTTGTTTGTTGGGGAAAATGGTTTCCACATTCGGTATTGTCCCTTGGTCTCGGTTGCACAGCAGACTTCTCCAGTGGTTCCTGCTTCCTCTACAACGAAAGGGACAGGCTGCCTCTCGAACCCTCCTTCGGCTGCCTCCTCTGGTCAGGTCCTCTCTTCTCTGGTGGAAGTCGCAGGCACTGGAACGGGGGTCGTGTTTTCGGGATCCTCCTCGAATCACCGTGGTAACCGATGCCAGTCTGCTGGGTTGGGGGGCCCATTGTCGCCACCATATGGCATTTTGATAATAGTGTCCAAGTAGAACTCCGGTTGTTTTGGCATTGCATCCAAGAAGCCTGTTACTATTGATACTATTTTTGCTTTCTTCTGCCACAGTTGTTCTACTTGCATTTGCAGATCTTTGGATCTTGTGATTTTCTCCAGTTCTTTGTTTTCTATTCTGCTTTCCTCAGGTACTGCCCCATCCACCCTCCAGACTCTTTTGTCTTTTTTTAATATCATTTAGTCTGGAATGTAATGTGGCAGGTGCTTGTCTCTTTAAATTCCCAGAGCACTTTATCTTTTTCACTTTCTATTACTTTGTTTATTTTCTGGTCCCAACCATTTTTGTGTGTAAGTAAGTGGTATTTTGTAGATATTCCAGTGCACCATTATTTTTACTTGTTTGTACTCAGGCTGTGTGATATTTTTGCAACAGCTAGCTAGGTGATCCACTTTTTCAGCTTCTTTGTAGAAGCAACATTTGCTGTCTATTGCTGTCTTTTCAATTCTGCCATTTGTGAATGCATTTGTTTTAAAAGCTGGATCTTGTGCAGCCAGAACTACTCCTCTGTCTCCTTTAACTTTCTTGCTCTTAGCCATTGCCAGGTCTTCTTGTTATCTGCTTGGTCTGGTTTTTTTTAATGTACTGACCATTATTACTTTTTCTTGCCATGTATCTTATTCATTATTTAGTCTTTGTTGTTATATACAACCTCCATTCAAGTTGGTCTTCTTTCTCTTGCAGTTTTCCAAAATTATCTTGTCAATTAAGGCTGACCCTAACCCTAACCTAATGTGCTGCTCTTATTTTCCAACCTTATCTTCCATTTTGGTAATACATTGTTTGGCTTTTTTCCCCTCTTCGTTGATTTTACAATTCAGTTATTCAGTTACAACTGTATAGCAGTTGGTTCATAGCAGTTCTTGCTATGAGTTGGTACTTATATTTGATATTACTGTATTGATATCTTTTAATTCTTGTGTTAGCTGTTTCTTTGGAACAAGCTTCAATGTACACAACCTTATTCTTTTTTTGTATGTGCTGTTCTTGATGTTCAGTTGTTTCCCTTTTTTTTATTCTTTCTGAGAAGAAAGCAGAGGAATTTCTTTGCTCCGAGTAGATATTTTCAATTCTTCCAATTCTATCTACCTACCTACATAATTAATTAGTATATGACATCTACAGAGGTCAGGCAATCACTGATATACAACATTAATAAAACATATGGACAAACATAAATATAAGTTTAAATAAAGCATCAGCATATGTATGTATGTAAATGTGTGGACAAAACAAGACTTTATTTTCCTTTTTCTCATATTTGTGATATCCAATTTACATTCCAGCTTTTCTTCCAGAAGTCCTGAAGCTGCTGGCTCTGATTGTTCAGCCACCAGTCCTGAGTGCTATAGCCCATTTGTCACTAGATATCCACAAACTCCAACACTTAGTACTGTCCTTGTTGACCTGAGCGATAATTGATCCAGTATCCCTTTCTTATGTCTTGCTATATTATTTAAGGGAAAGACACTTTTGGTCTAGCTCCTTTGATAAGACATGTCCTGCATGGTTGAACTTTTGGCATAGGTCTCATCCACTCACAACCATGTGAAGGTAGTGCCTCTCCAGGGGCACCTGGTTATTACTATTGTTGGTTCACAGCTAGATATTTAGACTGGATCTAACATTTGGGTTCATTATTATTATTACATATATCATGGCTGCCAGTCCTTTAGCTGGTGTTGACCTTCATATATATCAAAGCCTTTGGAAGAACCTAGGAAGTCATAATGTTTTGGCATAGTATCAGAACAGATCCAAGCAGTGTGGCCTTTTGTAATTGATAGATGATATGTTGTCAATGGACATAATTTTATTAGTGCTGGTCACAATGTGCCGATAACCATTTTCGTCATAATCTTCCCATTTTCATTTTCAAATCTTGATACTTTGTGATCTTCTCCAATTGTTTTTCTTCTACTCTGCTATCTCCTGGTATTCTAGCATCAATTATCCACATTTCCTTCTTTTATCATTAATATTATTTCTAACTTCTTATATTTTGTTGATTATTATTTATTAATACAATGCAAGGATTAGAAGGTTATCTTACCCAAATTGCTATCTAATTGAAGAATGCGCTACTATAGTATGCTGTCAGATGGACATCTAATTTCTGTTCAAACACTTAAATCAGAAAACTCAAAAAAGAACAGTTCAGAGTTCTTTGGAACATTCTTTTCCAATTTTGAACCGTTCTTACCATTAGAAATGCTTTCCTGAATTCCAATCAAAAACTACTTTCTTTTCTATAAGTGAAATTCATTGGTAATTGTCAAGATATTACTCAGAACACTATTGCCCCATCGTCTATATAAGGAGTGTCCAGCTCACATCATCATAGCGGTGTCACATGATATATCAAGGCTTTTTTTCCCTTCACTAAACCGGGTGTGGGCATGACCAGCACCTGATGCATGAGGCCCGTGGGCCAGGAGTTTGCATTGTTTCTTCACAGCCATCTCCTGTCATCTCCAGGTTAAGCACACTCAGCATTTGTAGCCATTGAATACAACTTCTTTTTCTAGCCACTGTCATCTCCCTCTTTTAGCTAGTGTCTTTCTAAAATGAGTGCCAAACCTGGATACGGAAAGGTTTTATCAAGATAGAATAGAAAAGAACAACGACTTCTCTTACAATGGCTGTCGTATTATTTTTATCCTTCTCATCTTCTCTACTATCCCCTCTTATTAGTATCATATTATGGTTATTATTACTTTGGTACTTTGCATGCACGTTGAGAGTTTCTGCACCAGAGACAATTTCCTTGTGCATCTAATCACACTTAGCCAAATACTATATTCTGTTCTGTTGTATTGCATTGCATTGCATTCCATCCCACCCCATTCCATTCAATCTCTTCCATATTTTGATACTTGTACCTAGGACTGCATTTGCTTGTTTTGACTCATACTGTTGCTCGTGTGCAGTTTATGATTCATTGAGATAAAAAAGATCTTGTTTTGCATATGCTACCCATTGTGGATCTTCCATCCTATATTTATACTTATGATTTTACCTATTCAAATGTAATATTATGTAATACATTTACCATATATTTGCCCATATTAGAATTTGTCTTGCTGTATTCTGCTCATTGTTCTGCCTAGCTTCTCAAGATTACTAGATTCTAAGGTATTAGTTACATCCCCATCTTTTTCATCTGCAAATTTGATCATCATATATTATTATTCTTTATCCAAAACATTTAGAAATCTGTTGAATATTGCATAGTTTAGATTTGAATCCTGAATTATGATACTCAACAGTTCCTTTCAGTTTGCTATAAGTTATAATTTCTATAACTTAGTACTATATCTTATCCTTCTAACAGTAGAATAATCCAGCCCACATTTTGTCACCTTTCTCCTTGTATATCTCTGGATCCTTCATCAAATACTTTGGTGAAATAAAGATGCATTGTACTTATTTTACCCCATAGTCAATTAAACAAATATTTTTTTAAAAAGATGAGTTTAGTTGGATGTGAATTGTTATTGATAAATCTATTTCCTGCGGTGCAATGCTTTATTTTATAAACACTTACCAACCGTTTAATTATCTTTTATAGAGTTTTATTCACTGTCAGTGTCTAGCGTTGAATGTCTTCCATGATAGAGAAGACCTGTATTCAAGCAGTTGCTATATGATATTCAGTTGTTTTTCTGTTTATAGAGCAGGATCTGTGCAATTGATGTCCAGCCATGTGACATCAATGACCAGCCATGTCTGTATGCAAGTGACCTTACAATACACTTATTCATTGTTTAGGCCTTATATTCTACAGCCAAAACAATGGATTAGTAACTAGTTTCTATCATATAAATGGCAGAAGCTACAAACTGAATAATCTACTTAAAGTGTTTGAGAAGAAATTAATAATGATGGCAGAAACTTATTAAACAGACATCTTGCATTGTTAGTAATATTAAATAGATTAATATTACCAAACTGCTTATTTATTCAACATATTTCTTACATAGCACTATTGATGTCTAGCAGAAGTTCTGTTTGCTGCAAGAATAAGGATAATACAAACTTTGGAGAATTACAAAAGGAAAAATTGAAATATTACATTGTCATTAGCATTCAGACCCTTCACTCTGTACTTGCTTGAAGTACTTTGGCTGCAATAACAACTTCAAGTCTTTTTTGGTATGATGCAACGAGCTTTGCACACCTGGATTGGGGGATTTTCTGCCATTCTTCCTTGCAAATCTTTCAAGCTCAGTCAGATAAGGTGGTGACTATCAGTAGACAGCCATTTTCGGATCCCTCCAAAGATGTTCAATAGAGTTCAAGTCAGGACTCTGGCTGGGCCACTTCACTTCACTTCACAGAGTTGTCCCTACGCCACTCCTGTGTTGTCTTGGCTGTGTGCTTAGTATTGTTGTGATGTTTGAAAGTGAACGTCCGACTGGAGTTCCTGAGTGCTGTGGAACATGTTTTCATTGACAATCTCCCAGTACTTTGCTCCATTCATCTTTCCCTCGACCCTGATCAGACTCCCTGCTATTGAAAAACATCCCCGCAGCATGATGGTGCCACAATCATGCTTCACAGCTGAGATGATATTGGGCAGGTAATGAGAAATGCCTGGTTTACTCCAGACATAATGTTTGGAATTGAGGCCACAGTTCAATCTTGGTTTCATTAGAGAATCTTGTTTCTCACAGTCTGAGAATCCTTCAGTTGCTTTTTTGCAAACTCCAAGTGGGTTTTCATGTGTTTTGCATTGAGGAGAGGCTTCCATCTAACCACTCTGCCATAACGCCCAGATTAGTGGAGGGCTGTAGTGATGGTTGTCCTTCTGGAGCTCTGTCCCATCTCCACATAGAATCTCTGGAGCTCAAACAGAGTGACTATAGGATTCTTCGTCACCTTTTTTTTTTTACTAAGGCCATTCTTCCCAGATTGTTCAATTTGACCAGGCGACCAGCTTTGGAAGAGGCCTGGTTGTGCTAAAGGTCTTCCATTTGGGAATTATGGAGGCCACTGTGCCCTTAGAAATCTTCAGTGTGGCAGAAATTTTATTGTAGCCTTCCCCAGATCTGTGCCTTGCAATAATCCTGCCTCTAAGCTCTGCCTTTGACCTCATGACTTTTGCTCTGCCATAGTATCCATTGTCAGCTGTGAGGCCTTCTGTGGAGAGGTGTATGCCTTTCCAAATCATATCCAATGAATTTAATTTACCACAAGTGGATTCCAATCAAGATGTAGAAACATGTTAGCAATGATCAAGAGAAATAGGAGGCACCATAGCTAAATTACATGTGTTGGTGCAAAGGGTCTGAGTACTTATACCAATGTGATATATCAATTTTTTCTTTTTGATAAATTTACAAACATTTCTAAATTTCTGTTTTCACTTTGTCATTATGGGATACTGAGTGTAGATTGATAGGAAAAAATGAATTTCAATAACAGAATCAGGACGCAGCATAACAAAGTTGACAAACACAAAGGGAGTCTGAATCAAAGGTGATATTCAGCCGGTTTGCACCAGTTCGGGCGAACCGTTAGTGGAAATTCTGGCTGACCACCCCTTCAAACCAGTCACCTAGTCCCCACTTACTTGCCCCACTTGTTTGCCCACCCAGCCCACTACCTGCAGAACCTAGCCGCATAATTATGCTCATCGCTGCTGGCAAAGGTAAGGCCGAAGGGCATGGGCCAGAGGGTGGGCGGGGAAGGGAGAGCTGGTGGAGCGGTGATACCAGTGGTGGGTGGACTGATGCGTGCTGGGAGGGAGGACAGCACGCAGGATATCACAGCACCGGAGCCCTTCCCATCTGTTTCACCCAGCCGGCCTGGTCCGCGAGGGAAGCACGTGGGAGATCGTGGCACCAGAGCCCTTCCCATGTGTTTCCCCAGCTGGCCTGGCCTGCAAGGGAAGCACGAAGGAGATCCTAGTTGTAGTTTACTCGTGAGCACCATTGGGCAGGAGAGGCAGGGAGAAAGCCCAATGGTGCTCACAAGTAAACAGCACCCAATGGTGCTCACAAGTAAACAGACTCTTAAGGGGGATCAAGCCTCCCTACTCACAACATCGTCATCTGATGGTATTGCTGGCAGCCGCTTCCTGCATCAGGAGGTCTGTGTTCTTCCCACTGCTGCTCGGCCACCTCGATGCGCAGAGGCAGGAAGCGGCAGTTTCTTTCACTGCCTGTGAGCTGCGGGCGGTAAGCAGCAGAGCAAGTAAGCCAGTATCTGCCGGCTGCCTCTAATCTGCAGTTTACTCGTGAGCACCATGCTCACGAGTAAACATGCTCATACGCTTGTCCCTCTGACACTCGCCAAGCCTCCTCCCGCCGTGCTTCTCTTCCTTCTCACCAGAAGCCCTCGCAAGTGACAAGACATTGTTATTTTTGGGGAAACTTGGGATTGCCCCCATCTAGTCTTCAGTACGTGGCTCGTTGGCTTCTGGACGTCAGATTCCCACTACCCATCACCAGTTCAGAGGTTCTTCCCCCCCCCTCGAACAGAAAGAGAGAGGAAGGGAAAGAGGGAAAGAGAGAGAAAAGGGGGGGAAGTGAAAGAGAGACAGACACAGAGAGAGGGGGCAGAAAGAGAGAAGAGAGGGAGAAAAGGAAAGAGAAACAAGAGACGGGGGAAAGAGAGAGACAAGACATAGATTGAGAGAGAGATGAGAAACAGACAGAAAGAGAGAAAAAGAGAGAGGAAATAACAGAGAGAGAGGGAGAAAGAGGTGAGAGAGGGAAGGAGGGAGAAAGGGAAGAAAGGGAGAAAAGACAGAGAGAGAGTTACCTGTTTAAAAGAAAATAGAAAAATGGCTCTTCGAGTGTTTAAGGTTGCAGACCCCTGAGCTAGGCATACACCAAGGTTGTTAAGTGAACCTTGTGGTCATTAAGCAAACACTGGTTGTTAAACAAGTCCATTTTCCCCAATGGCCATTTTTAAATGAAAACCAGAAATAATTGTTGGAAACTGGCAAAAAACAGAGAAAACCTTAATCACATGACTGTGGGATGTTGTAACTGGTCGTGTGTGTGTGTGCGTGGCTGTCAAAACTCCAAAAACAGGTCAAGTAGCTCTGAGGAAGTCCGTCGTAAATTTGAACTCTTGCTAAGCAACCGGCCATTAAGCAAGGACCACTTGTATTTGGTTTGCCTTAAGAGTTCAGAACTGTATGGAATCTGGTTTCCTTTGACCCTTTGGGGGATTGCAAAAGATCCGGATGCAGGAATGCTCGTAGGGGGAACTAGGAATATGACCACCTAGTTATGCCCCCCAGTCACATGACCACCAGGCCACACCACTGTCACATGACCACCCAGTCACATGACCACCAAGCCACGCCCACCAAACAAGCCATGCCCACAGAACCAGTAATAAAAAATTTTGAATACCACCACTGGTCTGAATACTTTCTGAATGCACTGTATATATTAATCATAGACAATTTAGAATACATATCAGAAAAAAGAGCTAAGAATCTTGAGAGGTAACAAGATTGATACTATATGGTATAAAGCTATTACAGAATCTAGATGTCCTGCCTCGGATACTGTGAAGCCTCCTCTCAGAAGGTAACGAAGAAAACCGGTCATGGAATGGATGTGTAGTGTTCCAGACAATACTGCAGACCCTAGTCAAAGATCGCTTCTGTGCTATGTCCTGGATAGAAGGAAGCGAACTTCCAATCATTTTTTCTGCTATCCTTACCACTCTCTGCACAGGCTTTCTGTCCAAAACAGAAATACCTCCAAACCACAATAATACAATATGACAGTATGCTTTCAATTGCCCCTCAACAGAAGTCACTAACATCTAATTTGTCAAGATAAGGAAATTCCCAAATAGTGTTCTTGTATTTTGTAAGCCTTAATTAAGCTTTTTAAAATCTTTATAAAGAAAGGATTGCCACTAATTGGTATCAACCTGAATGGGTGTAGGAGGAAAAGGGGTATTCCCTTTTAGAATTGCCTGCTTGTATGGGTATTGTCATATGAGAAATCATTTAATAGCTAGAACTCTGATGACCTAGCTAGAAGGGCTTTGCCCAAATTTATCTTGTGCTCCAGTTGTACCCCTTTTTGTACCTGAAGGCTTTTATAAAAACCTATGCTTTAGTTAGCTCCTTTGTAAACTACAATGTGTTCTACACGGGACTACCCTTGAAAACTACTTTAAAAGTTAGAGCTAGCCTAAAATGCAGCTGTTTGAATAATTATGGGCTCACTTCACTACAATCATGTGACACTATTATGTGAATTGCATTTATTGCCCCAGCACCTTTTCACAGCTTTCTGCACAAAGGGAAATTAAATATAGGATGATAGTGTGTAGGAAAAAGACATCCAAGGAATACCCTTCTAGAGGAGCTATATCAACACCTTTTTCAAGAGCAATGGAGTTTCCACTTCCTACACGATATATTGACTATGGCCAGACTATCTACTTAGATATCATTTTGTATCTGTTTCAGATTTGGAGGGAATGTGAACAATTTTGTTCACTTTTAATTGTTTGGAATTAACCATTTGGAGAATCAGAAAATATAGATTTAGTCTTTATTTCAGTACATTTAGTTACTTTTCTTTATTGATTAGCCCTTGGGCCATATCAAAGTGCAGAGTTCCAAACACAAATTATTACTAAAATCCAATAAAAACTATTTAAAATGGAATTGGAATAAAATACAAATTAAAATGAGATTGGAATAAAATACAATAACTTAATATACATGGATAAATAAAATATGATAAAATTATATTTTGATGTCACTTACGGTCTACCCTAATCAGTCTCACATATGCCAATTTCAACCGACCATTTTGTTCAAGTACTGTGCTGTATTACATGTTATTTTCAAACTCTGGCTGCACATAAGGCAATTATTTTGATATGGGGTTCCCAATGGATCATTTGTTTAGTATATAGACCGAGGTATCTGTCTTTCACCCTCTTATACAGGCAACAATCAAACAGGACATGAGCCAGGTTTTCTACCTCTGCCATTCTGCAAATGCAGAGACGCCCATTATAGGATATAGAATGGAATCTCCCATAGCTGACCATTGTGTCAATATTTCAGTAAATTGTACAAGGATTCTTTTGTACATAGTGGTCTGCTCTATTTAAAAAAATGAATCATACTTGTTCATAGATATATGAATAAGATTACAGTTACCCTTTTCCCTCCCCATGTTGTCACATAGTCAGCTGTTATAGTTTTAAAACATCTTATGGATGTATCTTCATTACAAGATCACAGAATAACACTTGTGCTTCAGAATTAATGTTGCAAGGAATAACAATGCTAAAATCATACTAAACCATAAAATAATGCCAGCCTTTATTGCCGTGTATAGTATTAATTTATTGTTACAATTAGAAAGTGAAAATGATAGAGCTAGGTCATACAGTATATTAAAGAAGAAAAAAATGCCTTGGCTTTTAATAGTTGGCAAACCTGGCACTGCTATTAAGTAGCATTACAGCATTTAAGGTGTGAAATGAATATTTTATGCTCAGTAACAAGTAACTCCAAACATATAATGAGGCGAGCTGTAAATTGCTGGCTCCAAGTTACAAATTATATTGCAAAGAACAGAAGAGAGCTTGATGAGCAGGAATGTGGGAATGTTAACATTAAAATGAAGTATAATTGTGTAAAAAATTAATAATGGAGAAATAGAAATTGGTCAAATCTCTAGTGTCTTCTGAGCAAGCTTTGAAAATAATTGAAATTGTTAACATAATGAAACTAAAAGATCAATCTTTACAATTCAGTACATTTATTTATATCTAATTCTAGACAGAAGCATGTTACTGTTTTTAATATTATACCATTTTGAATTTGATGTAGAAAAATCTGAAATACAGTATGCATGTTTATAGTTGTAGGAATTGACTATTATCCACATATTCATCACGTATTCATCTTCCTTGTTTCATGTTGTGCACTGTGAGGTAAATACCTTTATTAGTGTATTCCACAACTAAGCATCTAGAATTTTAGCCTGAATGTCTAGTTTATCAGCATGAAGTGTGAAAGACTTTCATATAAAAAATGAGTCAACTAGTGATTCATTATGAAAAGAGGTTTGTACAGATATGGCTAGAAGATTTAAATTGGCATTTGTCTTTTGAAATTCTTTTTAATGATCTATATTTTTATTTATTTCAATCCACCACAAATAAATTGGAACTCTTAATAGGGTTTTCCCCGCTTTTGTCCAAAAGTATGTGCTTCTTAATGGTTGCAATGCAGACACTTTACTTGAATTTGCCTTACCTGCGGTTTTTGCAGTTTGGTATTTTAGAACATAAAGAGCGTAATATTTCCTGTTCCCCAACATAATTATAATTAAATGGCAACAAATGTAAAAGTATTGCATGCAATATTAATATTAAATAAGTATTTCTAAATAAATGTGGGCCAGTTAATAAGAACATTGAAAAATTTTTGGCAGGCCAAAAATCTATTTTATAAAATATTGAAAGGATTTTGCCATAGCAAAAGAAAAAAGTAACAGGCAGACTAGATTGGGAATTCCAAAT
Organism: Coluber constrictor foxii; assembly: GCA_038048745.1. NCBI lineage: Eukaryota > Metazoa > Chordata > Lepidosauria > Squamata > Colubridae > Coluber > Coluber constrictor. The sequence continues at coordinate 128,726,292 of CM075961.1, forward strand.
CCTTCTTTCAGGTTGCCACCTATTACATTGCAGATGGTGATGGGATTGAAAGAAGGGCTTCTATGAAAAGATTGTAAACTGAGCCAAATGTAGATTCTTCAGTAAGTTTGTTCTTCATAATTCTTACGTTTTTATCGATTACCAATAATATAGACCAGTAACCAATGACATTGCTGTAATGTAGGCATTATCTTAAATTATAACTGACCTGTTTATTAATTAGGTTGCAATTTTCTGATTGAACAGAGTGAATGCACTTCAATCTTAGCTTCACTCCATAATCCATTCTATTCACTGTAAGGATCCATCATAACTTATCATGTCTTTCCTGCCTCCTCTTGTATTGAGAAACTGGAATTAGTAAGAGTTGTTTAGTGATTATTTCTGGGCTTTAGTGTAGTCAATACATAAACACACACACAGACACACACAAACCTGTAACAGCACAAATCATTGTTCATTATAATTTGCATCAGATTGTATCAGTATTATTGGCTAACTTAATTTGATATTCTTCTCATTTAGACCAGTGGCCTCCAACCTTTTGGGGCTGAGGGACCGGTTCCATAGAGAGAGTTTTTTCTGCAGACTGGAGGGGGCATGGTTTTACATGCTGCCTGCATCCCACAGATGGAGCTTCCCTTGTTTGCACAGCTTGATTTCTGGCATGCCATGGCCCAGTCCTGGTCCATGGACCAGGGGTTAGGGATCCCTGATTTAGACACTTGATCCATTTTAGCAATATTGCTTTATCATTTAAAGTTAATTGAATGGTGGATTCTTACACATTCTAGTATTACATTCAATTGTAACACTTATTTTGCATTTTTAAAGCAAGAAAAAATCCTGTCTTCACTTCCAACATATGCATTTAAAACTATTGTTATAATTTTAATATATAACAATGTAATAGAGAATAAAACTAACAGCAAAGAATTTAAAATATTTAAGTATATCAGGAAAGGAGCAGAGATACTGGTTTGAGATGAAGGCTATACAAAATAAATAGAGAGATAGATAAACCTATTAGTTTTAGACAGATGAATTTTCCTACTGGTGTCCATCTTTCAAAATTACCCATTGTGGATTTTCACACATTCCTTTACCCAGCTTCTATAGATAAGGAAATCTAGAGCAACATCTCATTGAAGGAACGTAATACTAGACAATGCAATTAATATGAATTTATTCTTAAAAATATTTAAATTTTTAATGGATTTGAATTTGCGATATTTCGGGGGGAGGGGAATTATATTCTTTTTACACAAAACCCAGATATAATTTTCAAAAATCCCATGTCCCTTTATTAAAGTTTTTCCTTTCAACCGACAAACAATGGATTTCTGTCTTTTGCAGTGTAAATATCACTAGAAGGTATAAATGCTGTCTTTCTCTCCTTCCCAAGGGCAGCTGACCTTCTCCTCGCCAAAGAGGTGAACCTCTTGCCAGCACATATGACTACAGACTATTACATTAATCTGTTTAGCCGCAGTACCAGCTGCTTGCATGTTTTTAATTATCTTATTAGATAATATAACAGTGACCTATGAAATAAAAGTGAAGGTGAGGTTTTTTAACTTTTAGCATTTCACAAGTATTTTCTTCAGTGTACACTAATATTTATCAATAATGTTTCTGTTTTTAAAGTAGTTGAATTAGGCCTTCATTTTATTCAGTGAACAGTAATTTTAAGAGAAAATATAATTATTGTAAATTATATTTATATGTAATATTAAAAATATTTACATTAATTTCACTTCTACTTGAATATTAGTTTGAATGATTTACTCTAGTAAATATTATTTGTCATATCTATATTACTTTTTTCTTATTTACTGACAAATCATACAAGAATTTTCTGAATAAATCAGTAGCTCAACACAGAAAATTATGTAGAACGTTTGAGTTTAAGTTGCAGGTTTTGTTTCATGTAACATGGATTCATGATTCATTGAAAGGCATATGTACAAACTGTTAGCATTGCAAAGAATTGGTCCACAAATCTTTTACATAAGTACAATATTTAGCCCTGCCTTCAAGCAAAGCTAAGTTATTCCAATGTAAACCCAATGGAAGTACATATTGATATATCTAAAATAATGTGAGAGCTTCATATTATTTCAGATACATTTATGTCTCCTACTCAATTCCCTCTCAAGCTTAATTTGAAACCAAATGCCTGGATTAAATCAGTTTCTGGCATAATCCAGAAAAGCTCTTCTTTGGTTAATTCAAGATATGTTCCATTTTAGCTCAGCTTTTTGATGCTGTAGAATACAACTCTGTTGTCCATGTCTGCTAATAGTGATAAGTGACACAAATGTAGGCAGACAGATCTTTCAGAAAACGATGCATTCTAATTCATCGAGAAAGTCAGTAAGGAGGAATAGCAGACAAACTAGTTACATGGTTTCTAGTTACATGGTTTGTCTTTATTATTTCTGTAGCCTAGAATCTATGCCAATATATTCCTAGAGTTCTCAGTTTAAACACGTGTCTCCTCCTCTGCACAGTGATTTACCTAAAGGAACTAACCTGTTCCAACAGTTTCCATTAATATTATGAATCTGTCTTGTTTCACAATTGCTCCTTTACAGCAGAGGAAAAAAATAGGCATCTGTATTAAGATATGCATAGTTATATTAGCTAGGTTCTATTTTCCTCTCTGTGGTCTTTGTTTCTTCTACATTCAGACCCATTAGAGAAGGAAACAAAAATCTGAACATACAGAAGTACTATATCCACACAGAAATACTATGCATTTTTACACTGCTATTTCTCACACATGTATACTTGTCTTAAAGCCATGTTTTATATTAGAATTATGAACAAGAACTTTCCCAAAGTTTATTGCAGTGTTTGATTCCCCCCCCCCCCCTTTGCTAACATTATTGTTTAATTTTACTCCAATATACTGAACAGGTGTTTCATAAAAGAGAATCATTCATTGATGCACCTGGAGAGATCTGAAAGTATAGATGAAACTACCCCATTAAATGAAAAAAAAAATAATTGCACTAATATAATAAATACAATTAATGGGACTACATAAAAGAAACTCTTTGTAATATTTTTGGGATGGTATCTGTATTTATAACTTTCTCAATGGGCAACAATTTTATTCCAGGTAAATATTACAGCAATGTGTTTCCTTGTCATTTGCACAATAGCATAAATCTTTCCTTAGAGAAAAACAATTCCCTTTTTATATATATTCCTACAATCTTACCTATTTCAAATTTTAAAAAAATGCCTAAAATGTGACTACATTGAGTGCAATTTATTGAACGGAGTTTTCAAAGAAACTTGCTATATAGAAAGAGAAAGAGAGCTGTACACTTAAAGCCAACTGGCAGAAGCAGCAAACCAAGATTCATAATAAGATTGATACTCTTTGATAACTCATCCTAGAAACCATGTAACTAGCTTGTCTGCTATTCCTCCTTACTGACTTTTTCTCGATGAATTATAATACATCATTTTCTGAAAGATCTGTCTGCCTTTTGTCTTTAGATTACAGAATTCAATCTCATATAGTTTTATTTTTAAAGAAACAATAAAAATATTTTAAAGAAAACATTTAAGGTATTAAAGAATATTTGTTTAATATCTTAAATATTTTATACTGATATCTTAGTCAAAGATGTTTTAAATTTCAGCAAATTCACCTATCTATGAATACCATCAATTGTTCATTACTAAAATGAATATAATTAAAATATTTATTAAAAATCTGAAATACTGTGGGAATAAAAAAAACATGGACATTTTGTTTTACCAACATTTCTTAATTCAAAACTCTAATCTAGAGTGCCAGCGTGACTGAAACTGACAATTAAATCATACCATGTTTCTGGGGTGTTGAATTGTTCTTTTTAAATTGTAATCATCCTGGCATTTGATCATTTGAGAATTAAACTAATCCATAAGGTTTTTAGTGACCTAAAAAACAAGAACAGCTGCTGCAGAATCTTGGGAACGTTGCTGGCCAAGTTAAGTAGTTTAAGAGTCTGCAAAAGCTGTTGTTTTTTCAACACTACATTCTTTGCTCAAGTGGTAAACTTTTGCTTTCAAGGATTAATCATCATTATTATACTTTATGTGTGCATATGTGTGTATTTCAAGATTTTTTTATTGTTTCATATGATAGTGTTCAAGAAACGTTGGAATTATAGAGGCTTTGTTATTGGCTGTGATAAAATTTCATTTAAAATGTTTTGTAAAGAAAAAATTCTCTGAAAGAACTAATACAAGATCATGACTTCTGATGCTGGCATTAGGTTGAAAATTTTGATTTCTTGCAGCATGCTTGCTAACTTTTGTTTCAACCTCAGAGGTATATAAAGCTTCTGTAGGACAGGAGCAACTTCTGCATTGTAAGTTTAACATTACATTTGTGGTCTTTTTGTATTACCCAGAAAGCTTAAATGGAGATGATTTCCAAATTTACAAATGCAGTGCATGTATTTTCACATGGTGGTTTAATGGTCTTTGACAAAGGTCCTATTGACCTTGATCACTATAGAATTCAGTGGGTTGGGATGAAATACAACGTAAATGTACTGAGTCAGAGATATTGTTTAACCAAAATTCATCTGTCAACCCCTACTTAACTTTGGATAGTTCTGCACTTTCCCAAAGGACCGTGTCCATGACTTCAGGGTACTCTTAGATTCACAGCTACTCCTGGATTGGCAGCAGGGATCTTAGGCCACCTTTAATTGGTATGACAATTGAGGCTTTGCTTGGAGCAAAAGACGTTCATCACATCTCATTATTTCTGAAGCGGACTAATGCGACTTCAAAGCCTTTGAAGACTGCTTGGAAAATACAGTTATTGAAAAATATGTGGGTAATTTGAGTATGAGAGCCATTATAATTGTGTTATATTGCTTTTGTAAGTCCTTCCAGTAGGTCTTCTAGTATGTTAATAACCTGTAAAACCCTTAATGGTTTGAGTCCTTTAAAAAGATGCATCTAATCCTATACTTGCTTTTGCTGAAGGAGTTTTTATGTCACCTCTATCTGGGATAACATCTCTCCATCACAGCACCTTCACTAGAATATCCTCATCCCAAGTGCACAGTTAATATGTACCCCACCACTCTATATGAAATACAGCACAACTGTAGGAGCCAATGGGTATTTTAATTCATGTACCATTGAGCTGCTTCTTATTGTTAATTGTTTTATACTTTTACTTGAACTGCATATAACAGAGATAAGGAGATAAGGAGAATCCAAGACCTCGGTACCTTCTGCTGTGCCCTTAAAACTTTCTTTTTTCAGCAAGCTGGGCTGGCTTAACACTTTGAAATGTTTTAATTGGTTTGTTACTGTTTTTTAATTACGGGGCCAAATTTATATATATCTTTTTAATCGTATTTTAATGTTTGTAGTCTATGTTTTTACTGGGCTGTACACTGCCCTGAGTTCCCAGGGAGAAGGACGGTATATAAATTTGAAATAAATAATAAATAAATAAATAAATAAATAAATAAATAAATAAATAAATAAATAAATAAATAAATAAATAAATAAATAAATAAATAAATAAATAAATAAATATAAATACAAATATAAATAAATACATTACACAATCTCATCATATATCTCTGAACAAATGATAAGTGCCAGGATTTATTTTAAAAGCCTGAGATATTTTGTCTTCCCAAAGTTCTATTCTTATAATTGTGTGATGAAACTTTTATTTCCATCTTAAATTTCTCCACAGAAAAATATAAAATTTAAATTAATGGAAAATCAGAAAGCCTTTGGTACTTCATCATAATTCTTTGAATTGGAAGAAATGCAAGGTTTAAAAAAAATTGAGGGTTTTTTTTTTTAATTGGATTGAAGTTTGTTGTGGAATAACTGTTTTCTTATCTAATAGTGTATCTAAATGGAGATAGATAAGTAGTGATCACAATACAATTTGCAGAAATAATTTAAAGATTTATATTCCCTTGAGAGCTTTATCATGATTTTTATCAATATCAGTAGCAGGTTTTGCCTTCGATCACAATTGATGCGATGCTAGTCATTATTTTGTCTATTATGTTAAAGAAGATAATCTACAAAGAATTTAAAAGGACAACACCATGATCAAATTGTAAAATATTTTTCTTTGTACAGAAAGCAGACTATGTACAGTTCTTAATTGCCTTTTCAAGACTTGAGTTCCCTCATTACCTGTGATTTAAGCTAAAAATGAAGTAATTATAGATAACAGTGTTTATCTGGTTGATCTTGGCACCTGCAATTCTAATGCTGAAGCTTTCTCTCTGGTACTAGGATTGAAGGTGCTTTATATATTTCTACTAAATTTCCTGTGAAAGTTTCATAGGCCATGTTTTGCAAAAAGTTATTTGTCTAAAAGATTAACTTAGTAAAACAATATTGAAGTGATTATTGGAGAAGAACTGGCTGATTTTTTTCACTTCTTGGACTCCTGGTAAAATAAAGTCCATATTGCTTTGAGAAGCAGCATTACAGAAAGCAAAAAGAGGCATCAGAGTGGAATAATAATGGTCCTTTGAGGTAATTAGGCTAAATAGGCTGTTTCGTATACCAAAAGAAGATTTGTAGCTTGTGGGCAGTGACTGTTTCAATATAGACTCATAGACTGGAATTTTATTAGAGCTGCTAGGGAAGCCTCAGAGCACCACCATTTAAATATGTCTCCCTTTCAAATTCTTTAAGTTAAACTTCCCTGGAGATGTCATGGTTGGAGTAGATCTGGAGAACAGAGTTTAATAGATGGATAAAAACAGTTCACTATTTATACCCGTAGTAGAGGCCACCATGAGCATTTATCCAGTGTTTCTTTTCTTTGTATTCTATATCTGCATAGGAGTTAACAGGAACAATTATAATGCTTGAAAGTAGAGAACAATTTTACTAGTTGTATCTACCGTATTTTTCAGAGTATAAGACGCACCGGAGTATAAGACACACATTAGTTTTTGGGGAGGAAAATAAGAAAAAATCTGATTGGCAGGTGGATCTGCCTCCTGGAATACCCCCAATCAGCTGTTTCCAGAGGTGAATTTTAGCAACAGGTTCCTTGGTTGTGAGCTCTGTGCCTTGGGGTGTTTTTTTTTTCCCTGCCTCTGAAACTTCTGAAACAGAAAAAAACTTTTTCCTGCCTCTAAAAGCTTCTGAAAAAAAGCCTTCAAAAAAAGACCTCTGAAGCTCTGTTTCCGGGCTTCTTTTCTGAAGCTCTCTTTGGGGGCTTTTTTTCTGAAGCTTCATTTCTGATGCTTTTTTCAGCCTCTGAAACCTCCATTTGAAAAGCTGGGAGAGGCTACATTTGAGTATAAGACGCACCCAGATTTTCACCCTCTTTTTTTGGGGAAAAAGATGTATCGTATAGACCAAAAAATACGGTATATTTTAGTAGCTACAAGAATAGTTAAAGATGTGTTCCCCTTTATCTGATGCACCTAAATGAGTGTCTGAGAAACAAATGAATCTGTTTTGAGATTATTTTACCCAGACAAAAGAATTTGGTATTTTTTTCACTTATCTCAGATCTGTATGAACATAATAAATACACTTCCATTATTTCTAATGTTGGGTTTAAATATTAAAACAAAAACAAAAAACATTTCACTTGGCAAGTTAGGGAACAATATGGATTAGCACTCTGCCAACTGAAGAATGTTAAAAAAAACCATATTTAGCCCTTTTTTTACTGCATAAGTAACATTAACATTCCAAATAGCAAAAAAAAAAAAATAATAATCAAGATTACTACTGTTAATTGCCAGGGTCTCTAAATAATACTACTCTCCATGTATGATAGAACCAATTCTGAAAAAGAATTGACTAGAAAATAATGCATAGATTGTACAACTTCAACTCAATGGATTTTTTTCAAGACCACACAGAAACTGCAGTTAGTACAGAGTACAGTGGTCCACTTATTAGCTAGTATTAATAACCAGGAATATATTGTACCTATGTTACAGTATTTTATAGTCAGACTTATAATGTGTCAGCCTATCTAGATTTTACTGATAACCTAGATAAGTAACTAGCTCTTTAGGCATAAAGAACTTTAATGGTGACAACATTTTAATTGCACACAAAAACTTACTGGTAAGCTTTACAGCTCAGAAAGCAGGGATATTACATGGGTGAAGCAGGAAGTGCTTATATATCTACTTGCAAGATGCATTTTATATGAGTTTTAGTTTTCAAAGGTTGCCCCCAGTAGACCAAAAAGGAGGTGACAAGAGGATAAGATACTATGAGTAGTGTCCCCCAATTCAGGAGAAATCACTCTTGGTGCACAAAATGACCGGTCATGACTGTCTACTGCATATTGAGCAGGATCAGAGTCCAGGAGGACTTCTAAATTATACATCATTTCTAACTGTGGTTGTGCCACTGAAGTGAGAGGTATAATAATATATCACTGTGACTAGTAGGTCCTTAAAACCAAAGGTATTTTAGTCTTGATGAGATGGAGTCTAAGTCAACTTCTCATCCAGAACTTTCTAGTATCTAGGTACCAAAACAGGATCTTTGTCTCATCACTTACTCAGCCAGGGGTTGAGAGAAACATTGGATATATTACCTGTCTCCATACTGATAAATGAATATCTGGGGCCTCATGCAGATGTTGAATAAAAGTGGAGAAAGTGTCAAGCTATATAGACTCTACTATTTTGGGTTTGGGGCTGAATCTCTCTCATCCATCAACACCATCTAGAATTGTCTTGGAAGAAAGAAAAAGAAACATGTGCACACATACACATCAACTCTAGAAGGTCAGTATATGATCAATATACTGAACAGGGAGAAATGAAACAGGAAAACATTATCTCAGTCCCACCAGCAATTATCTGCAAGTGTGGTCAATGTTGTCCCAGGGTCCAGACCAGGGTCCTGACTGGAAAAAACCTCAAATAAAACTACTTTTTCCTTATCCACATTCTTTCATTCAAAAAGACGTGTTGAGGAGATCCACACCACTGCTTTCTTCAAAGTCAATGATAACAATCATGTCATACTTTTCATTTTAAAATCTCAATAGCATTAATAATGCATGCATGACAGAAAAGTAACCTTTAATGCCTTCTTTGCATTTATTGCTTTTATTTTTGTTTACCTGTTTCCTTTTGTACCTTATGTAATTGCTAAGGAAAACAACACAAAACATATCAACCCACTCACATTAATTCTTTTTTCCGTAACAATTTAGAAAATAAGAGTTCTCTCTCTGAACAGAAACAGTAACAGAGAGCACTGTATGCATAGTAGGTCTTCAATACCAACTGCTGCTGCTGCTTTGACTCAGTGCTTCATAGGTCTATATATACTTTACTTCCATCCACAACAGTTCCTGTCACTCAAAACTGTGAGTTTTCAAAGAGAGTGTTTGTTTTAATCTCAATAAAATTCTGTGTGGCTATATACTCAACATTGAACATTAACATTTGATGGAAATGTATTATTTTAATGATTTTCAAAAGTAGCAGTATATCTATGTACATATAGGGTACTTAATAGACCATAGCAAGCTAAACTCAAAGGGTATGTAACTAAGAAGAAAAGTTATTAGAACAATTGTGTAACAGAGTAGCAAATATTTAACTAGACATTTCAACATAAATCAATGGAAAATTAATATAGTTCTCTAAATTAGCTCTAGATAGAAATATGCTAAATAAGATGCAAGGCTTTACTATTTCCGAGAAATTAAACATTAATTTCTTCAACATGAATTTAAAGAGCCTAACGTGATAGCTTTAGTATTAAATTATGGTTATTAATGATTCCAACAAAAGATTCATTCACTTCTTGCAGTAATATAAAACTTAAGGTCACAATTTTTACATAGAGCTAGCTTTGGAGTACTAGAATGTGATATCCCAATATTTGGGTCAATTCCAAACGATTTTCCCCAATCAAATGGGGAATATGGGGAATGATTTTCCCCATGGATAAAACTTCAAACAAAATATACAAACTTGAAATTCCAAGAAAGTTCAAGCATTTGCTTGAAATTTTCTTGCGATGGCGAATAAAATCTAATGTATGACTGTCCCCAAAACTACAAAATTCTCATTTGGATGTTAATTCTTTCCAAAGAATATTGTCTCAGTTCTCGTATGATGAAAAGCAGAAAGATGAAATGAACGAACATTTTTTGTAATTGGAAATTGACTTTTGGGATTTGATTTCAAAATAGATATTACCTGATTCTATAAATCTAAACTTTATTGCTTCATTGGCTAATTCATTAGTCAAAATAGATAAGAGCAATATAGAACAAACACATTTTTTAAAAAATGTATTACATAAATACAATACCTTGATTGGTGAAACATGAGTGTGTCCATGTGATTTTCATGGCAAAAACAGGGAAATCCTTTGCTACTGCCTTCCACATTTTTTTTTACTTTCCCATCTAGCTTGCTGACACATATTTTGTTTCATTCCCCAACAAAATATTAATCAGTTCTACTTGGCTTTTTTTTCATAATCCAAGATTAGCTAGGTGCTGCTGCCTAGCTATACATAGGTAATATTCTGTTATGATGTAATTTTATAACTCACCTTGCATTTTTTAAAAACATCAAGTATTCTTTCAGTTTTACTTACATACATACCTGATAAATTGTTTTTGTTTTGTTTATATCATCTTTGACAATGAATAAAGAAAATCTTTGGACAATCTCATTTTAGCTTGTCAAGTGAGTGATAGTGTTCTGTGAAAAATAAAAGACATACAGTTTCATTCTTGTATTCAAATTCTCTATAAATGATTTGAGACAATTAATTTTCAATTGTTTCCCAGAAACAGATATATCAGACTTTGAGATTATTTTATCCAGAAAAAAGAATTTGATTTTGTTTTTTTCACATCTCAGATCAGTATGAACATAATAAATGTACTTCCATTATTTCTAATGTTGGGTTTAAATATTAAAAGAAAAAAAATATTCACTTGGCAAGTTAGGGAGCATATGGATTAGTATTCTTTTCAACTGAAGAATGTTAAAAAAAACATATTTAGCCCTTTTTTACTACATAAGTAACATTAACATTCCAAATAGCAAAAAGAAAACATCTCAAGATTACTACAACCTTTAATTGCCAGGTTTTCTAAATTATACTACTCTCCATGTATCTGTAAGATAGAACCAATTCTGAAAAATATTGACAAGATAGAAAATAATGCATAGATTGTACAACTACAACTCAATGGATTTTTTTCAAGACCACACAGAACCTGCAGTTAATACAGAGTACAGTGGTCCACTTATTAGCTAGTATTAATAACCAGGAATATATTATACCTGTATAATAGTGTACTGTACAGTATAATAGTGTACTGCACTTATAGTGTGTCAGTTTATCTAGGTTTTACTGGTCAGACAAAAAGAAAAGAAAATCTTTAGACGATTTCATTTTAGCTTGTCAAGTGAGTGATAGTGTTCTGTGTAAAATAAAGGAAATACTGTTTCATTCTTGTATTCAAATTCTCTATAAATGGTTTGAGACAATTAATTTCCAATTGTTTCCCAGAAGAGTAGATTTACTTGTATATTAATGAAGCACAGGTGTTAGGCCCCTGGTGTCTTTGTGCCTGGGAGGCATATTTAGGTTGTTTATCTAGCCAGCCGTAGGTACTGCAAGGTATTCAAGCTTGCTTTTAACAGTTTATACAGTGAGGGGTTTTATTTCAGGTTTGTTTAAAAAAAAAAGCTAGCACCTGTTAAATTTTTAAAACTCTTCATGTAGAAAGAAGTAAAAGAGATTGCAAGAGTAAATAGCACTAAAAGTTAACAGAAGTCATCTTCTATGATTCTTAACTGCCCAGCTTGATAACATGAAGAAAAGAAGCTTCATTTAACTAAATCTATCATATGAAGAACTATCAGTCAATGCTATACTTCTCTGATCAATAATTTTGGAGTAAGGTGTCCTTTTAAATAGATGCTGTTTTATCTATGGGTGAAACCCAAATGTGCTTGTATTAATATTCATTTTTCTTGTTTATTCACTGAGATGCACTGCTAACGTTTTAGAGGAAATGGAATAGCCTCCACAGACATTATGAATTTCAGTTGCTGGCATAATTACAGTGATCTACATATTCATTAAATTCGAGGAAGAAATGTGTCCAAAAAGACAACCATGCGTTTAGAAATAGCACAGTGCTAAATATATACATTTAAAACTTCCTTTTCTTTTGTTTACCCCAAATTACTTTATGTTACACTGCTTCTCACTTAGCTAAGTCTTTAATAATAATTTTAAGAAGTTCTTTCTTATGTTTGTTCCATGTAGTAAAGAATGGGAAGAATTATTTGTAAACAACAATTACTTGGCAACGATACGGCTGAAGGGGATTAATGGGCAGCTGAGAAGCAGCAGGTTCCGTAGTGTTTGCTGGAAGGTAAGAAGAAAATACTTATTTACAGCTTGTACTTGTAATAAATCAGCACATTACCTGATGCACTTGAAGATTGCTAGTGTAAAGAATTGTAGCATTTTCAAGAAATTTCAGTCTGGTATTCTTATGAGCTGTTACCATGCACAAGACAGGTATTAATTTGAAATACTGTAGCTGAAATGAAAATTGATAGTTTTGAAATATGACTTGCAGATATATGGAATGATGATGGAATGTTTGTTTTAACGAAATACTTGACTGATCACAAAAGTATACTTAAATGCAACATATCTGGTAAAATAGTGAATATCTATGGTTGCTTCTGAAATATCTGGAGTAAAAAAGAAAAATATTTTTTTTTATCAACAAGAATCAATAAAAGTTTTTAGTCAAATGTAAGTAATAGTGGCCGTATTATAATATTATAACTAAAAACCTATCCTATTATATTACAAAAAACAATAGTCCTGCCATTCCACTATATACCATTCACTTAGATATTAAAAATACATATACATTTCAAAATTGGCCCAGAAGTAAACAGATTTTTCATAGACATCCAGGCATATACTACAGATATTTATGATTGAACTGTGTTTAAGCAAAAATGGTAATAATATTCTAAAATATAGGGGGAGAAAAATCAGTCTAATCCAAATTAATTACAATAGATTTATTTTAATGTAAACAGCCATATGTATGCTAGAAAGGAAAAACCATTTTGATAAATATTTTGGATCAGTAGAGCACATATCAGCTGGATATTTTAACAGACTAAAAAGAAATATGTAGAGGTAGAGAAGGTTATTTTTTCTCCATTAAATAATGGAAGGAGACCTTATGGAAATAGTAAGTAATGTTAAGAAAATTAAAAGCCAGGTAAAAGTTTATGCTTGTCTTGAGATGTTTATAGTATCCACATAGATGGCTGGTGCGAACGTTAGGTAAGCCGACGCATGGGGCATGTATCTTGGCTTACTGGTCTTTTTGCTGCCACAGTTACATAACAGAAGCGGCCTGGTGGCCAGGGTTGCTGGAGCAGCCACCATGAGGCTGTTTCATGTGGATGGCTGGTACAGCTGTTAGGTAAACTGGTACGAGGCTCCCCGTCTCCTACCGGTACATGGGGTTGAAAATTAAGACCCTCATCACCCCAAAAAGAAGCCCTAGGCATTTTTCCAGGAGTCAAAAGAAAATAAGACCAGGTCATTTTTGGGGAAACACAGTAATTTTTTTAATACCTAAATTACAAGTGGATTCAGAACCAGCAACTCCTATGAAACCATAATGAAACAAGCAGTCATTATGAGCTACTAAAGCTGAAATAAAAAAAACCCACAGTTGTCTGTATTACATATGGAAACTTGCTTTGAATTCAAGCAGTGAAGACTATCAATAGTGAAGAATTCATGGGTCAATATCCAGAAGGCCACTAGTTGCCATTCCTCTCTTACTGGATACAGACACCGTATTTTCCAGCGGTATAAGACAACCCCTGACTTTTCCTATTAAAATATAGGGTTTGGGCTATACTCGCTGTATAAGACTACCCCTCTTCCAACGCACGCCAAATAAAAATGAAAAAACATCAACTGGCACACCCACAATGTAAAAGCAGCTGTGCTTAGACCCAAAATGGCCCCTGCAACAAGCAGGAACCTCACACAGCCACAAAAAGCCCAAAAGTCCAACTTTCACACTTTACACACACAAAATTCCACATACAGCTTTGTGAGATTTTGTGTGTTTGTGTAGTTAGAATGAAACACTACAGAAACACACTAAATCTCAGGAAGCTGCACAAATATTATTCTATTTTATTTTTATTTTTCTATGAAAACTAAATTTAAAACTTCCTAAACTTTAAATGGCTAGGTCTAAAAAAGAACAACTAAAAAAAAACCCAATTAATTATTTTTTTAAAGCTTCCAAAGGGGGAAAAAAACTTACCCAATAGAACAGGGGTCTCCAACCTTGGCAACTTTAAGACTTGTAGACTTCAACTCCCAGAATTCCTCAGTCAGCTTTGCTTTGCTGGCTGAGGAATTCTGGGAGTTGAAGTCCACAACTCCCTGCCTGCTTGATTGCAGGCAGAGAGATTCAGTTTCTTGCTGATGCAATGGATTGCAGGCAAGTGAAGCAAGGCAAGCGTTGTGACTAGCAACTAAGGTAAGCAAGCTGGAGGGGGTGGATTTTTGCTACCGATTACCAGGCAACTCAGCTGGGATCGCCAGAACCATGTAAAAGAAAAAAAGTTTTTTCCTTTTACATGGCTCTGGCGATCCAAGCTCTGACCATCCCAGCTGAGTTGCCTGCTACATTTCTGTCAGAGCCATTTAAGCTCATCAGAGCCTTTCAGGGTGGTCTGCCTGGTTACAGGAGAACGACATCCAGCATATAAAACAACCCCCGACTTTTGAGAAGATTTTCATATGTTAAAAAGTTGTCTTATATGCCGAAAAATACGGTAATTCTTTCCTGGGTCTATACATTTTCCAGGAAAACAAAGCAACCTTGTTGGTCAAGAGAAGAGAGAATAAAAATTCTGATTCTAAGTACAGAGTATGAGAGGAAAGAACTCTGAAGAACAAGCTTGAGTGCCAATCTACAAATATGATTGATGCTCAAACTTAAGGAAGAAATGTTTGTGCCTAATTTAAAGCAAGAATGCATATATTTTTTCAGGCTAGCTACCATAAACTCATAGAATCATAGGTTTGGAAGGGATCCTTGGAAATCTTCTATCCCAGCCCTCTGCCTAAAATTGGATCTGAGTAATATATTTTACTTGCAATTTGGGGCCACATTTTCAGAAATAATTATTGCTACCAGAACAAAAATTAAATTAAATTTTCATAAATTAAATATAATGAACATAATTCTCCGGTATTTAGTCTTTTTGTCAGTTTGGTATAGTGGTCAAGGTGCCAGCCTAGAAACTAGGAGACCGTGAGTTCTGGGTCTATGAAAACTAGCTGAATGGCTTTGGGCCAGTCATTTTTCTGTCTGTCCAGCATGTCAGCTGCAAAGAACCAGGACCATTGTTGAGTTTAAGCACAGGGGATTTTTTATTGCCACTATACACACAAATGTAGGCAACTACAATACTAAATTGACTCTACATAAGGGTCAACAGAATTCAGCACAAGTTTGTACTAATGATAGACTAGAATAAATGTGAAAACAGAGTGACCTTGTCACTATTAGAAATTAAATAATAAAAGTTTCAAAAATTTCAAGAGTTTAAAAAGTAGATAATTCCTTCTTATTTTAGGAAGAATTGTAAGATGCTGAGTACTATGATCCATTCTAGCAAGAATCAGTATTCCCCTTAGATTGAATTTTGGAATAAAATTCAAATAAATAAATAAAATAAAAATTAAAAATGTTGCAGTTTATTTTCAATTGGTATTAGTTAATTCATTTCCCCATTAATCACAAAAATGATTGATATAACATAATCAATGTGTTCAGGCATTATAGGCAATTTGTTTTAATGATCTTATATGAAAAAATACTTGATAGAATTCAAATGACTCTGCATCCATTGTAAATAAATGTCTTTTACATATCTAGAGAAAAAATATTTAGAAAATACTCAAAGTTAAAAATGATGCTTATTTTTCTGACCCATGTTTTGTTTGCTTTACAGCTATTTTTGAATGTTCTACCTTCTGATAGAAATCATTGGATTACAAAAACAATAAAATCAAGAGCATTATATAATAATGTAAAAGAAATTGTAAGTAAAGCTTAACGGAAATTTATTTATTTTTGAGTTCATATTTTCATTATGCCTTAAGTGCAGCTATAGTAATGCCTTCTTCCTATTTACAGCATATTACAAACCCTCGGAAAGCTGGACAGCAAGACTTAATGATCAACAACCCACTTTCACAGGATGAAGGGGTAATTAGGTTGCATTTGTATTTTTTGACTACATAACCATTATTTTAAAAATGTGATCTAAAAGTTTATTTATGTATTAAACATTTAAGCTATTGCATAGCAGTGTTCTCTAGGCTAGTCTATTAAAAGTACTAAAACACTAAAAACTATTTTTGTTGGATTATGTGCCATCAACACATCCCTGCCCCCCCCCAACCCAAAAACTTGTACTACTTCATCATAGTGGTGAATGTATCCAAAATGGGTAGCCAAGAATCCCAATAAATTATATCAAGAGAATATAAGCCCAACAAGGTCACAGTTAAAATTTAAAATGAATGATGAATATTATCACTCATTGTAAGTTTTGAATGAGTAATGATTATGGCTAGTCCTCATACTTATGATCAGCATCCTTTTAGTCATGTGATTGTTACCTGTGCGCTCATTGCCCAGCTCACACTTACAACATTGTAGTATCTTGGGGTCACATGATTGCCATTTTGAACCTTCACTGCTAGTTCTGATAAGCAAAAGTCAATTGGAAAGTTGGAAAGAGATCACAATGGTGATCCCATGACATCATGCTTAATAACACTATGAGTTTCACTTAACAGAAATTCTGGAATTGATTGTGAAGTGACAGAGTCGTGTGACATCACTGTTTACCATCATGATGCTTAGTAATAGAAATTCCTGTCCCAATTACCATTGTTAGGTGAGAACTGCCTACATTACATAATGCCCATATTATCATTGGATTGTGTCAGACCCCAAAACAAAGAATGACATATATTGATTGTTTCAAGCTGAGTTCTTTATTATTTCCACATGTATAGTCAGAATTCTGCCAAATTAAAGCACTCTACTATCTGCATCTCCCATATACTCTGAGAACTATAAGGGAAGCTCTGTCTTCATCCTCTTTCATACAAAATATATGGACTGAATTGTTTCTGAATTGTTTCTTATTCCTTTGGAATATATCCCCTCCCTCCTGGGAATTTATTTTACTACATTCCATCACAGAAATTAGCAGGTTGTCCTCCTGCTTCATTTCAGTCTCCTAGGTCATATTATCCAACTACATTTTCCTCCTTAATTTTTCCAATTTTGGCATTCCAGATTCCAGTTATAAGCTGCATATTGTGGTTGCATGTGCTGTTAATTTCAAATAGAATTTGATCATAAAATTCATCAACCTCCTCTTCTGTATCTATGATTGAAGCATAAGTTTGGATAATTGCCATATTAATTATGTCAACCATATTGACATCCTGATTGTCCAAGGTTTAATTGATATTATTTAGTTATGATTGCATTGTAGCCAAGTACTGTTCTTGTTATACACTTCCTAACTATGAAAGCAATACCATTCCTTCTTTGTTTTTGATGTCCTAGTAGTAAACACAACTAACTATAAATGACCAATTACAGTCAATTTTAATTTGTTGTTCCCAATTTGCAGTTGATTTATTTCATCTTTCATTATATTGAGGTTTCCCATATTAAGCCTTCTTATGTTCCATATACTGGTAATCCTTGCTTAATGTCTTCTCTCTCAGCAGCCATTGTTGCTGACAAAGTTACGACAATGCAATAAGGATGGTAGGCCTTATAATCACAGTCATTGCAATCACTGCAGTCACATGATTGTGATTCAGACACTTGGCAACTACCTCCCAATTACATCATGGTATCCTGCAAGAACACAATTTGCAACTTTTGTTGTCAACTGCCAACAAACAATGGGAAAGCCAGCAGGAAGTCACAAATGGTGATCACATAATTGTGCTATGCTATGATTATATGATTTAACCCTAACCCTATGATTCATCTAACAACAGCAGACTGCTGTTATAAGTCACATTACATTGACTTATTACATTGTACCTTAAAATCATATCACTTGATAACTTGAGTTCCCCATTCCAATTACTTTCAGTAAGCAAGGATTATCTGTATCCATCGTAATTCTATCTTTGTAGTTTGGGATTTTTCCTTCATGGCAATTTTTGTGAATATAACTGCATTTTGTTATACTGTTTATAAAACCAGACACATTTTTATTACTTTGATCAGTTTGTAAGCTATACTGTCAAATTATATGGCAACATTTATTTACAATGCCAGTTCTTCCTTAATAATTTGTTGATTGCTATCTATCATTTGGCACTATATCATTAGTAACTTATATTGTCCACCCATGTAATTTTCTCAGTAAAATACAGGAATACTTTATCACCACTTACAAAATAACTCTTTTGTCATTATCATCGGCCTCCAGCACTTTCCTTTATTGCTGTTGCCCAATAAAGATACCTTGGGTGATTCTGCTGGGGTTATATACATTTGTCATCAAGTTTTGTTATTCTTACAAGGAACACACCTTCTACCACAGTGAGGTAACATAGCAGGACTTTGGAATACAAAGAATTGTACAATATATTGCACAACACACAATCCAATAATTATGTTTAACATATAATTCCAGTAGGTAAAATTATTGCAAATCCTCCATATTTAGTTAAAAAATCTGAGATTGAGATTAAATGTTCCCTTAACAGCAATAAAAAAATTCCTGAAAAAAGTCATTGAATATGCCGCCATTTGCAAGAGTGGCAAAATTGTTTTCTTGTAACTTTCCATTTTTCAGTACATTACAAAGAAATACTTGGGATCAGTAGTATTTCAAATTGTAAGTTGTGTGTGCATATTTAAAGAAAAAAAATATTTATAATAGATTAATATGGTTCTTCAGATGCTGTTTTGCCTGGATTTGGGGATGCTGAGCACTTTATATAAGTTATCTATCTATCTATCTATCTATCTATCTATCTATCTATCTATCTATCTATCTATCTATCTATCTATCTATCTATCTATCTATCTATCTATCTATCTATCTTATAATTATATGCAGCTTGGTTTGGGTGGCATATATTGCACTGTGAACAACTTCCCCCAAATCTCACTGTTTCTCATTAATTGTAATATTTTCATATCAGAGTGATTCCAAAAATAGGTATTATTCAGGATGAACTTTACAATTAGATCATTTTTAAATGCTGTCTTGACAATGATGTGCAGTTAAAAAAAAGATATATGTTTAAAAGAATTTTGTAAAATATAAAATAACATTATTCCTTAAAGCTACTTGTAGTGCTAGTAAAATAAATGAATGATTTGGTTTTTTTATAAAACTAGACAAGATATTTATAATTCGTCATCTCTACAATTATATCTTTGGTTCTCAAAAGAAATGAAAAGGCAGTTCAATAGTTGAATAGAGTAGTAGACACTTAAACAAATAGTAGACCTTTAAATATTGTTTATGGAATTATTTTGCCTGCTAGCATCCTATATGCATACTATTCCATGTTTTCAATTACTAGAGCAATAGAATGATCCCTAAGGATAGGAATTCTTTTCACTAGTTTTTCAAAAGGAAGACGGAGTATCACAATTTAAATCTCATCATAGTTAAGGAACATCTGCATAGAAGTTTGATTTTTTTTAATAATTTACAGCTTTACAATACTGAAAATATTACATCCCAGTTATTTCTAATTGTTCAATTTGTAGTGTCACATTGACCATGTAGTGATAAGACTGGAAGTATTTTGAATTGTAATGTGGTAGATAAATGTATTTCCCCCCTCTAGAAGCAGAATTCATTTTCATTTGAAAATTTATTCTTAAATGAAGATATTTCAGATTCACACATTTAACAAGAATCTAAGTGTTTTAAAACTTTCAAACTTTATATAAGAACAGGAGTTATAGGACTTTCTCTATGGCTATAAGGACTAAGAGGAAAAAACATACCAAGGTGTACTATATTCAATCTTCTAAATTTATGAAAATTACTAGGCTCAATTCTGAATTTTTTTAGCTAGAATTATTTGTAACTTTGGCTATTAACATTAGAATTGGTTATGACTATTTAGAGTGAATTGTTCTGTAATAGATAAACCAGTTATCATAGCATATCCTTTTAGAAATTGGAATTTCTAAATAATTCCAATAATTATTTAGTAACAATAAATATTTATAATAAATAATAAATAATTATTGTTACAGTTCATTATTGATGCTGTGTCTCCATCTTCTAAGAATCAATATAACTGAACCAATTGCTTCCTGTTTATTTCCAAGAGGTAATCCATCCATCAACCCATTTTTGCCATATCACTATTAAATATCTTTGTGAGTTAAACTGTATCTTTATTTAGCATGAATATAAAGTGGTACGTGAGCTATATATAAACTTTTCATTCTTAGAATAGTGGAGTTCTTTATTAACATGCTCTTCAAATTCACCTTAAGATCCACTATTCAAGTAATCAAATGCACTTGATGTGACAATCCTTAAAGAGAAAACAGGGATGAAAATTCTCTTCTCCAGAAGTGAAACGTGCTCTGTATTCACTTTTTTCTGATAGAGCCTTGATGAGCAAGAGATCAGAGTAAGGATTTTGTTTCATTCTCTCAGAGAGTTGCCACCTGTTTTTAGTCATTTAAAATAAATTTAGTCATCAGCTTTTTTATTTAACATTTCTGCAGGGTTTTTTTTAAAAAGCTGAATGTACTATGATTAATTCTTCTAGTGAATATCAAGTGTAATCAATAATGCTGGTGTGTTGCCTGTTGAATAGTGTTTTATATTAGACACACGGAGATAGAGATTGATTGCCTGGAGAGCAATTTATTACTATAAAAATGACATATAACAAGAAACATTTAATGACTTTTTAACCTTTTTGTTATTTTTCAGCAAGTGAAACTATTTGCTAACTTAACCACCACTACTGAACAAGTGTCCCATTTTTACCAATAAAATATATTTTGACTTTTTTAATGCCAACAATAGCCAATGAAGTAAAAAGAATAATATTAAACAGTGTTTCCTGTTACTCAACGTAAGGAAAGAAAATCAGAAAGCTGTACAAACTTCATAAAATTATATTCAAGCTTTTACTGTAGTTCTTTTTAGGTTAGGCATCATTAAGGCTATTGTATTCTCCACATAAGAGATTATAATAAACCTTATCCTTCAATTTTCTGTTGTGATGTAAATCCAATTGGAGATTCTGTAGTACAATATGATTTCTACATTGAAGAACAGGAACCATGTTTACACTGTGATATTATGTATGAATGTAGTCAGTTTAGAGTCACAGTGTTTTACAAAAAGTTTGATTTTTCCTCATATTGATGAAAGCTAGAAAGAAAGAGTACTATGATAATGGTAGTATCTAGCCTCATGATAAGTAAACACTTCATGCTTCAGCAATAATTTTTAAAGCGTTTTAAAACTGTTGCATTGAATCACTAAGTATCATTTTTAAATTAGAATAAGTTATATATTCCAACTGTAGTAAAAAACTTAAATAAACCAAAATCATAAATATTAAAATAAAAAATATTATAGCTAAACTTAACAGAAAAATGTTCCTGAACACAACAGTCGTGCTGTTTTATTCCTGGACAAAACAATTGTGCAACAGTATCAGTAGCTGGAAGGGAGGATTAGACAACACATATGTCTACATAAATATATAAATGTTTTCTGAGGTTTTCACAGGTGTTTATATGTAGGTCTTCGGTTGTTCGGGTGTTCTCCCGCATAGAATTGGATGTGTCTTGGCGACGTTTCGATGAAGTCTCATTCGTCATCTTCACGCTGGTGTTCTTGGCTTCGTGCTTCCAGGAGCAATGTGAGATCACTTCTGTTTCTTTCTTTTAACTGCTAGTGGGGGTGGGAGCTGATTGGGTGGGAGCTTGGCTGTGTTCTGATTGGGTGGAGGTGTGTTCTGATTGGTTGGGGGCTTGGCTGTGCTCTGATTGGATCAAGCACATCCTAGATCTGACCAACCACTGCCTATCCAACACATACTTCATTTATAATGGACAAAAATACAAACAGATGGAAGGAGCACCCATGGGATCACCCCTCTCACTAACCTCTTCATGGAAAACTTTGAAACCTAGAAAAATCTGATCACAAACCCAAACTCTGGCTCAGATACGTAGACGACACTTTCATAATCTAGCCACATGGGAAAGAAAAACTGGACAATTTCCTTACACACCTCAACAGCCTACACCCCAAAATACAGTTCACCATGAAAACAGAAGCGAACAACCAACTTCCCTTCCTGGATGTCTTAGTCTACAGGAAATCCAGTGGCTCCCTAAGACACACCATCTACCAGAAGAAAACACACACAAACCGCTATCTGCATGCACTCTCACACCACTATCCAGCACAGATCAACTCGGTAGCCAAGGCTTTCCAGAACAAAACACTTAGCTGACGAACAACACCTAAAAACCGAACTACACACTCTCACTAACATATTAACATCCAGTGGATTTCAAAGAAATAAGATTACCAACCTAATCCAAAAAGAAACCCCCACTAAAATCCAAGGCAGAGAACAAGAAAACGGCAAAGCCCTCCTCCTATACATAAAAAGCACCACAGACAAAATCAGCAAGATCCTCCAAAAACACAACATCAAGACAGCATTCTGCACAAACCGAAAAATATCCACCATCCTAAGAAACCCCAAAGACAAAATTGAGTTAGAAAATCAAGGAGTATATGAAATCCCATGCACCGCCTGCCCCATCACATACATCGGACAAACCAACAGAAGAATAAGTGCATGTATTGAAGAACACAAGAACGCAGTTAGAAAAGAGGAACCAACTTCTTCCCTGGTCCAACACCTTAAAGCCACAGGACATGAAATTGACTTTAAAAAGACCAGAACTATCGCCAAAGCTGAACACTAACAACAGAATAATCAGAGAAGCCATCGAGATAGAAAAACGCCCACACAGCATGAACAAACGAGATTATACCTCCCGCCTACCAGCCATTTGGAAACCCGCCCTTATTGACAAACGAGTCCCTAACACGAGGAATGACACCAGAGCCACACTCACGAGAGCCACACAGGATGTCACCACCACACATCCACGCAGAAAGCAGACTCAAACCCACACTGATTATGAGGCACGACCAAGGACCAGAAGCCAGACCACAGCTACATCATCAACCACTTTAAACCCCTCCAATCCATACATGAAGCAGACTGACACCCACCATGAAAAGCTAGCATGGCCACAAACAAGAAGCCAAACAACAGCAACGCAGCTCACCAGCTCAAATCCCCCTGCAACTCAGACTAAACCGAGCACAACCAAGCCCCCACCCAAACAGAACACACCCCCAGCCAATCAGAACACAACCAACCCCCCATCCAATCAGAGCACAGCCAAGCCCCCAACCAATCAGAATACACCTCCACCAGCAGTTAAAAGGAAGAAACAGCAGCGATCTCACATTGCTTCTGGAAGCACGAAGCCGAGAACACCAGCCTGAAGATGATGAATGAGACTTCGGCAAAACGTCGCCAAGACACATCCAATTCTACGTGGGAGAATACCCGAACAACCAAAGACCTAAATATATAAATATACATATATGAATGCAGTATGGATGCATATGTATGTATGTATGTATGTATGTATGTATGTATGTATGTATGTATGTATGTATGTATGTATTTCTCTTTAGCCAAGTTCTTCCTACGTAAACCAAGATTTTTATGCAGCCCTAGTTCAGTGAAATCACAATCCACTAGTTTCTTGGCTTTTTTTCTGGCAGCCAGCAGACCCTCTGCTGCCCATTGGGAGACTAAGATAGATCTATTTCGGGCTAAAGAGAAATACACATAAAGCCTGCAAAAAGGAAAGAAAACAAATATAAATATATAATTTATATTATATAAAGAAAGAAATATAAAGAAATATATATATTATATAAAGAAAGAAAACAAATACACAGACACAGACATACACACACACACACACATACACACACACACACACACAACATGTGCAGACATACTTTAAAACTGTAACAATAGCAGGCAGTTTATTAGCTAAAATCCGAAAGGTTGTTCTTTTGAGATATTCATTCTTTCTAGTAGACAGCAATGGAATATTTGCAATTTTTGCAAATCATATAATTCAGGATTTTTAATGTTGGATTTTTAGAAGGACATTTTTGGCTTAATGTGACATTATGACAGACATAGCTGAAGTTCTGATTGAAGAGGATGCTTTGTCTGAGTTCTAATAAACAGGCCTATATAGAAAAAATGATTTCTGTGTGTAAAATAGGATGGCCTATTCCAGTGATGGCTAACCTTTTTGCCGTTGTATGCCAAAAGCGGGGGGGTCGTGCGCACATGTGCCCACACCCATAATCCATTTCGCCTCGTGCATGCAGACGCAACCCCCCCACGCGACCCACGCTTTTTGCCCTTGGGCCCGATAGACCTGTTTTTCGCCCTCCCCAGGCTCCAGAGGCTTTCTAGGGGCTTGGGGAGGGCGAAAATGGCCTCCCCACCTCCAGAGGCCGGAAATCGCCCATTTCCTGGCTTCCAGTGGGCCTGCAAGGCCGAAAATCAGTTGGTCGGCGCATGCATACACACTGGAGCTGAACTAAGGCAACACTCGTGTGCCCACAGATACTGCTCCATGTGCCAACTGTGGTATGCCATAGGTTTGCCATCACAGGCCTATTCTATCGATTATGTGCCCTCAAGGTTTTTTTCAGCTCCTAGCAGCCAAATAGATGTATGCCCTATCAGTTCATATTTGGAGATTTTTTTTGACCCTGATGTATTTTATCATCATTTATTATCTTTCAAATAATAATTTATCTTTTTGCAGAGTCTTTGGAACAAATTTTTTCAGGACAAGGAACTTCGAAGCATGATTGAACAAGATGTAAAACGAACGTAAGCATCATTATTAAACATTTTATAACATTTCATTTCGATACAATGTGTTTCCCAGTTTGGGGCTTAGATGTGGACAGCTAGAACTGCCATTCTGCGTTTATATGAGTTTGAAGAAAAGTTTGGCTTATAGGTAATATTGTAGCACTAAAAGCTATATGCTTTTCCTTCCATGCCTGAAAGAATAGCAGCTACTTACTCATAACTTAAATACCTGGTTTCAGTGAAACAAAAAAATATTAATTGCATATAACTTTTTTGATTAGTAGAATAATTAGGGATTTTTAAACATGTATTTTTGAAAAACAGTATATATCACCAGAAGCCCTAAAATGGCTTCCCTGAAGAATGAGGGATATAGTCAGTTATAAAATGTCCACTTCCAAATATACACACTAGTGATCTTTTGTCAAATCCTCTGCAGCCTTCTATTTTTTTCTTTAGTACCCTAGTTTACCACAGCCTTTTTTCTGTCAGACATTTTTATTTTATACGAGTTTATTACAGTTTATTATAGAAGTTGACATTTTATGCAGCATAGCCACTAGCTGTGTTTTGCAAACATAAAAAATATTAAAATCAGATGAGGCAGGGATGCTGGGAGAGACCCACAGATGTATTGTTGCTCAGAGCACCAGATTGCCTATCCTGCATAGCCAAATATTTTTTATTTTCTAATTTGCCTTTTCATGTAATTGCTTTTATTATAAATCAGTACTATATGTTACATTAAAATATAATTATATGTATTTTTAAAAGAGTTTCTGTGAGAAATAAAAAAAGAATGAGAGGAACTCACAGATCTTGCGATTAAATTATGTTTATAATACAAGATTGAACAGATGATTTTCTGTAATTCCTAACACTTAATCAATAAAAAGTAATGTGTAATTAGTGAGAAATGTCATTCATCTAGAGGAATTTAGCATTGCTATTTTTGTGAATAACTTTCCTACTGTCAAAGACTCCTTCTTTAGTATTCCTTATTATCATTGTGAATGTACTTTCATCTCCGTAGCCCTGGGTCATTCCTGTTAAGGAACTTATCAAAGCTAGAATTCAGATCCGGAAAATATTTTGTCAGAGGGAGAACTCTGATTGCATTAAGTAATTCCAATTAAGCTCAATTACTATTTATCTAGTAACTTTCTGTTATGATTATAGCATAGTTCTATACTGAAATTTGGGATAAGAAAATAGTTCCTATAGATTTTAAAACACAACTTAGTATGATGCCTTTTTCTATTTATAGAATTAATAGGCATAAATAAAAAAACAATGCTCAGGAAATATTAACATTCCTTATTTCTTTATATTGTGTGCCTATACTGAAGCAGAGTTTTCAGATATATTTATGCTGTTAGATGTATAATTAAAATCTGAGTATGCTTTCATGTAAATGTTCGCAGATGGTATTTTTTGTTTTTAAAGGGGAACAGTTCAGAATATTTAAGATTATATAAATATCTAAGTTATAATTGGGAAATTAAAATTTGAATAAGGATAGCTTTGCTAGTTTTAGAGCCATTGTAAAAATATTGCACTATTACTTTGACAGAGGGCATGATATGTTTAGGAAAAATGTGTTCTTTTTAAAAAAAACTGCTGTTGGTAAATTAAAAAATCTTGTACATGCATCTTAGGTGGTTGCTTATTGCCATCTGATTATCCTGTTCATTTCTATTTTTAGTTCTATATTTTCTCACTATTCTAGATTTGAAGGATTGAGATTTAAGAAAAAATGGGAGGTTCTGTTCAGTTCTCAGCTCTTTTCTAACATTCAGAACTTTCAAAACGAAATGAATAATAATCTTCTCAGTATGTTTTCTGTTTTATTCTTTCATTTTTGTATTTCTTGTATTTCCATATTACTGTAAACAGGCTGTCATCATTCTGTGTTGCAGTTTCATAGAAATTTCTTCTTCATTGCTATTGTTTAGCTTTAGCTCAGGTGAATCCTTCTAGAATCCATATGGAATGTGGTAATATATAAAATAAGTAAATCACCTCTAAGTGTAATTTCAATTACAAACTATATCAGAAATGTTCTTGTGTATGGTAGCAAAGCACTCTGTATGAGTAGTATACTCATTGGAGGTTAATTGAGTAAAAAAGGAAGAAATTTAACTATTGAAACCTATTGTAATCCTAAATCATTTTGAGCTCTGTCATTTATATTAAGTTTTTTTTGTTGTTGTTGTTGCTAATCAGATTTCCTGAAATGCAGTATTTCCAGGAAGAAAATGTGAGGAAAATTCTTACTGACATTCTCTTCTGTTACGCTCGGGAAAATGAACAGTTACTTTATAAACAGGTAATAAAACATATTATACCAGTGGCAATCCTTGGCTCAACATTTTTCCTATACTTCACACAATTAATTGAACTGCAAGACAGTCTTTATTATTCTAAAACTGGGTATAAAGTTTAAGAAAGTAAAAAATAAACCATTTTATTTGTTGTGTTATGAAGAAAACAACCCATTGATGCTCATATTGTCCCTGTTCATGGTAAAGTACTCCTTCAAATTGTTTTCAGCAGTGCTGAGACTTACCGGTATTTTCTATGAAGTCAAAAATTCTTGTTAACTTCATTGCACTTTTTGAAAGAGATAAAAGGAAAATCTTTAATGTCAAATCTCCTGCTAATAGAAATTAAAGCACGTGTAAGTTGGGCTGGGTTTTCCTGGAAATAATATGAGGTCTGAGGTTTCTTGCAGTTTTAAAGAGTAAAGATTGATTGATTCCAACAATTTTAAATGCATTACATCCTAAAACAAGCTTGAAATAGATTAAGAAACTAGGGTCCCCATATGAACCATATGAAAAAAATATAAAATATAAAATTCTATTCCATCCTTGTTTACTGTAAGAATCATCTCCACTTCTAACTGAGGATGAACTGAAGCTACCAAACAATTATCTCTCCCTTAAATAATACAAATAGATTGAAATATGGTATTGAAATAAAATGACTGAAATATAATTCTCAGGAACAACCCAAAATGTTTGGCTATCACAAGTCCAGAATAATTAGTAGATGACATTTTCATCTGTCTGTGTTTTGAGAGATTCAGCAATCCCCTATTGTTCACACCTTTGTGAAAACACGTATTTAGAGTATTAGCATCGCACTACTTCATCAAATAGGACAAATTTCCATATAACAAACAAAAAAAGAACATTTGCTAAAATGAATAACTCATCTTAGTTGGATGTGCTTTATTACATGAAAACTGCACGTGTAGTCAGACCAATTTTTTTAGAAAAACCTTTTCCATTTCCTCACAAGCTGTTAAGTTGTATTAGATGACCTGCTAAAAATAGACCATATTGTTAATAGTTATGAGATTTTATTGAATTAATGTTATCATTTTGTGGAATATCTTGCTGAGTTAACCGAAGCTGAGAAATTATATAAGTGGTATTAATGAATTTTGACTGACTGGTCAAATGAACCTTTTATCTGCTCATGTTTGATTAATCCACTAAGCAGTTTTCATTAAAGAACAGGTTCAGTTTTGTGATCCTACTTGCTGTCAAGGAAGAAAATGTTTCTGCTTCTGTTTTTGAGCTGTGTCATTCCCATGATTTACCTAGAGGTAAAGTACTGTGGGAAGTAGTGGACATTTCAGTTGCTAAGCATTTGTGCACATTAAGAGATTGATATTAATTGACAGTACTACAGATTTACATGTATATTATTAAAATTCTCTAACTTTTAACTTGACATTTTCAACCAGTATACCTCAGATGAGTTAATTTACAATATACAGGATCTGTTATTCCCATAGAATTGAAATGTGGTACATTTTATAAAACATTTTATGACAATACAAAATTTAATTAACTATTTCAAGGAGATATAGCTCTGAATACCTCTCTAAATTTTTAAATACTTATCCAATACATTCCAGTATAACATTGTTAAAGACATGAGATACCTGTTAAGGAAATATCACTGAAATGATGATCTAACAAGTGGCAAGTTTTCTAGTTTCTTATAATGTTTCATGGATAATAATGTATTTCTATACAAAAATGTATTGATGTTATCCAAAATATTATTATATCATCCAATAATTTATCAATATATTTACTTATTAATTAATTATACATTTTAAATACATTCCATAAATTGTAAAGATTAATTTTTCTAAATTTTTAATAATTCTAATTTCAATTGTTGCTTGAATTCTTTTTCGATACAATTCTTTGAAAAAAGTTTAAGCACCCTCCCATGTCAGAATTGCTAGCCAGAAATCTTCAGTTATTTTATTAAAGTCTTTACTTTGTAATTATGAATTATTTTCACCTGCACATACTCAGAGAGATGCTTAGAGGCCTCCTGATTATTAAAAATAAACAAAACCACAGTTACAATCTGAATGGAAAGACAGTTCAGAATATTTGTTATCTGTGGAATTGTCCTTCCCTAGCTAATTTTGGGACCTATACTAAAAAGTGATTGAGCCACATTTAGCTCTATTATTAGCATTATTAGCACCTTAATAGTAGAAGAAAAGACTGAATCAGCTGGAAGGGTATCCAAACTTTGTACCTGCCATATTTGCTGTTTTCATATTTTGAATCTGTAAACAATCTCACATAAATAGCAAATTTGTATTCAAATTTGGAGGAAAATGACTTGTTTAATTTGGTGCTAAACTGTTTTGGCATGCTATTATGTTTTCATTTTATTGGAAAAGTGCAATGAGTTTAGATTTGTTTTCTTAATTGTATCTGAAGGATACTTCTAGGCATTAACATTAAATAGAATCAGTAGCTAATTTCTTGTATCAAATCTACAAGTAAAGGATCTCTCTGCCAAATTCTTTTGGGATATAACTCCCACACAGACACCTTTATTATAATAATACAGGCAGTTGTTTAACCTTAAAATATGCTTGTCTCTAAAGATGATTTAATTTAACTAAATACAGTCTTGAATCAAATAAAATTACAGTTCTAAATTTGAAGAATCCATATATGTTGAGAATATAGTTTATAATTGTTTTTATAACTTCTTGCTTATATCAGAATATTTGGGTTATTGAACCATTTGAAATTATCATCTGGACATACAAAGCAGGGTATTTCATTTCCAGCAAGTCTTTCTTCCCTAAATATCATAAAATATTTGAAAGGATTCTAAAATTAAGAAAGAAATAATAGTACAATGATGTCATTTTATTCCAATATCAACTGTTGAAGTGTAAGAAAGAAGCCCAATGGAACTATCATTAAAACTTTAAATTTGCAACATCTTTTTTTTTTAATCTAACATTGTGTGCTGGCTATTGTGCCAAGAATTTTAAATGGAAGAAACTGAAACTCTAATTTCATTTCCATTTTTCCGTTTTCAAATTTATATTTCTCTTTTAATTCATTAATACTACTAAAATAACCCTTACTCCCTTCTGATATACTCTCTATATCGTCCCAGAACTAAGCGTAATATGTCAAAATTAGTATAGAAGTCATGCCAAAGCAATTGTAAAAGATTTTAAGCAAGTATAGCTAATGATAACAAAAAGTTTTTAATGTACTTGATTATTGTTTGAACTAATCAGTAATGAATAGTGCTCCTTATTTTCTGCAGAGTCATGCTTTCTTTTTTAACAATGCTTTGATTCTCAAAGGAATTGTAGGATATAGATATACCCAATGGTTACTGATTTTTGCTTTGGAAGATTTATCTTTTACAATAGTTTATCTGCTTGTAAGCAGTTCTTTCCTAAACATTGTTTAGGGCAATTGTTTCATGACTGAGCACATATGTGATTGGCAAAAACAAAATTTAAAGAAAGACCCATCTACTCTTTTATATCCAAAGGACGTATTTAGCATTGCAGTGCAGTTATGATATATAAGGTTAAGTATTTTATTAAAAAATCATAACAATAATATAAATATAAAAATAAAAGAAACTATTAGCAGGTAATAAAAGCAAAGGAAAACTAGCAGCAGAAATAAAAAGATCAAATGTCTATAGTACATGCATTAACTTAGTTCTTGAAATGTGAATGTGATAAAATGTTCTTCAATTCATACCAACAATGCAATATTATAGTTTCCAAGTAATCTTTCTTAGACATTTTCTACAGATGGTGCTACCAGCACTGAAAAAAATTATTTTGAGTTGGTGCAATGTTTTGAAAGGAACTTGAAACCAAGGGTAAATATGGGAAGATATGTTTTTTTCCCATTTAAACAACCTACTACAGGGGTGTCAAACTCAAGGCCCACATCCAGCCCACGGGGTGCTTAAATCTGGCCCACCGGCCAGTCTGGAAATATCAAAGAACTGGCCCACAGTGCCTCCATTTTCAGGCTTATCAGCACCCCATTTTGGCTGTCAGGGTGCTGCAGGAGGCATCCGTCCCGTCTCTCCCCCGCTCCACCCTGCCGGCCTGCAGAGGAGAACAACAATGCTTTTGTGGCCCTCCAGTTTGACACCCCTGACCTATTATATAGTAGGACTATGGGTTCCAAACAGTTTTCAATGGCAGTGCTGTGCATCGCAGATAAGGTCATATTTTGAATGCTAGATTACCCTCAAACTAGTTTGAGAAATCCAGTTTGACACCCCTGACCTATTATATAGTAGGACTATGGGTTCCAAACAGTTTTCAATGGCAGTGCTGTGCATCGCAGATAAGGTCATATTTTGAATGCTAGATTACCCTCAAACTACAAACCTTATCCATCATCTTCATCCCTCACTTCCATAGAACATTTCCTAGTGCATTCACTGAAAATTATGAGGAGTAAGAACATAAGACATAGTCTACAATATCAGGTAAAATACTTATATAGGCCATTAGTCTTTGTCATATGGTGGTCACCTAGGTAGATTCAGTTATCTCACAGCATAGATGTTGATATTCTTCAATTATCATTCCCTATAATTGTTATAAAATGTATACTGCCTACCATTGAGGAGACTCTGTACTAACATCAGGACTAGTAATCATTGATTAGGTACTAGTCTTGATCTTCCATGAAAACCCCAGTAGCTCTGGTCTTTCTTCATAGTAGAGCTGTTATTATTCACAATAGTATTTTTTAAACAAAAAAGGGTTTTAAATAGAGCTAAATGTAAGTTCTCGGTGGTGAACTCACTGATACACTGCTATTTTAAAATGCTGTGATTTTTCCATTTGTTTGAGAATACTATAAATATTGATTAAAATGTAATCTATATTAAAATCACTCGGTAATACAGGGTTGATAAATTCTGATACATTGGATAAAATCGAATGTTTTCTTTTTAATTGTAGGGCATGCATGAACTTTTAGCACCTATTGTCTTTATTCTGCATTGTGACCACCAAGCTTTTCTACATGCAAGTGAAGCAGCACAACCAAGGTAGTCACTCTAGAATTTTTTTTCATACAAAATACATTGCTACTAAAATAGAATATGCATTTGGAACTCCAAAGGTAGTATCTGTTCGCTTGTCAATTGCCAAAATTTATTATATTTGAAGAATGATACAATCACAGAGGAACATATTTTAACGTGGATGGAACTGTCCAAAATCTAAAACTATATAATTGCTGTGTTGCCTCCTTTACTGTCGTAGTTAAATATGGTAGATAATAAATACTAATAAAAGAAATTTTATTGATGTGTGTTGTTTTTTATTTTAAATTTTAAACATAACTGTCAGCACATATCCAAACTTTATATATTGCTGTTTGGATTTCATATTAAATAAATACAAGCATATGAATGCAAGCCAATTTAAAATATGTCACTTAATATTAAAAACCCTGTATGTATAAGAAGAAAACCTACATTTCATAGATAAGCTAAATATATAAATTTGTGAATTACTTCATGTGCTTTCATTTACAGTCCTCAGAAAGTTTTTAAACCCAATCTGAAAAGATTTACCTGTTGAAACTACTTAATATAGGCAGTCCTCAAGTTACAAATATAATGGAGCCTCCCCATTCCATTCATAACCTGAGGATTCATGGGAATGAATCTAGTACTTGAATGCGATCACTCCCACCTTTTACCCATGCATTCACTAATCAAATAGGTGGTTTGTTAAGTGCACATGAGCTATTTCAGGGTGGGGAAGGCCATGGGGAGGCCTAGTAATGGAACAGGCCACCACCCAAGTCCTCTCTAACCCACTGAAATACCTTATACTCACCACAATTGCTTCCCCCCCCCCAACCTGCCACACCGGGTCACTTAGCATGCGAAGATCTAGCAAGCTGCCTCCTCTCCAGTCCTCTCCAGCTACGGAGGGGCTCAATGGAGCCCCTCTGTAGCTCCATTTTGGTGTGTGCAGGCCTCACCTAGCACTTTGCTGGCCAAAATGTAGCTTGTTTTAGTATGTGCAGGCCTTGCCCGACACTTTGCTGGCCAAAATAAAGCTCTATTTGGTGTACATAGGCCTTTCCCCAGCAAGCCCATCCCTCCGACACTCTGTTTTGGCCTGCGCAGGTCTTGCCCAGTCTAGATAAGTGCCCCCGTGTTTATGAACAAGT
Source organism: Coluber constrictor foxii (assembly GCA_038048745.1). NCBI lineage: Eukaryota > Metazoa > Chordata > Lepidosauria > Squamata > Colubridae > Coluber > Coluber constrictor. Next base: position 128,759,924 of record CM075961.1, read on the forward strand.
CTCAAAACTACAAATCTTTCAGCACTACGTCAGTTGTTTGCCCTTACAAACAACCACAGAGGCTCTGCAACACTCATCCTGCGCAGGTCAAAACAGAATGTCAGAAAGGCAGTCTATACCTCCGTTTTGCCTCCATATCTCCATTTTGGCCAGCAAAGTGCAAGACAAATGTTGCCAGCCCACAGTGGTTGTTCATAAGGGCGAACAATTGCTGCAAGATTCGTAGTTTCGGATTTGTTCATAAACAATGGGGTGTTTATTGTGTAACTTCAAATGTTCGCTAAGGGAACACTTGTAACCCGGGGATTACCTGTATTGCTCATACTTCTGAATAAGTCCTTTTATATTATATTTAGCATCTAGAAGTCTTAAAATTCCAATAAATTGGTTTGTATACTTATTTTGCGTAACAGTAGTTATATATCCAGAGAACTATTAGTAATATCATTGGATTTACTTTCTATGCAAGTTCTGTATATTCACTTAATTTTTTTTAGTTAGCTGCTTTTTAGCTATAAATACCTAATATTTGGGAACAATTTAAATGTAAGAGTCCTTTCTTGATAAATTGATGTTTAACCTCAGATTTATCACAGGGTCACTATTTGGAAATAGAAAGACTGAAGTGATACTTTTAGGCTGTTGACACCATTGTATTAACTCATGCAATGTTGCAGGGATCCGTAAATGATTTCCATTTTGCAAGATTGCCAAGTATGACATTTCAGGAAATTTTACTCTTTTGAACTCCATACTCTTGCATACGTACCGCACATTTCTATAATGGTCGAAGCAACATACATGATAATTTTAATCATGCATAGTTGTTAAAGTTTGGGATTATTGGCACATGTTCTTTGATTCTCAACCACTTGAAACAGAAGAAGAGTCATTACCCACAGTGCTTTGTTCTGTGATGTCAATATAGATTATTGTAATGCTCAACATAGAGAACAAAAGTTTTGCTAAATGAAATCCTTCCTATATTGAACCAGGTGCTTATCAAATAATTAGGAAATGGCTGGGATCTTACCACTCTTGGCAAAATCTATATATATAAATGTGAAAACCACTCACACTATAATCACTACAATCTCCAGAACCATAAAGCCTACGAACTTGAAATTTCCCACATGTTCCTCTTGACTTCTAGGTGCTCACTAAGAAAGGATTTTTCAAAATTACCATCAGAGCATTAGTATCCTTATATTATGATTAACATGCTCGGAAGTTAAGGAGTTCTACTCCCCCTCCCCACCTGAAAAGAAATCTGTTCCAAATGCAAAACATAAGCAGAGGACAGGAATTTCACTTTCAGTTTTACTTTCACAGCAATAGGCAGGGGGTAGGATAGGGGAGGCTTCTGTGGGGCAAGGCTGAGGGAGAGAAGAGGATGGCATAGGAGGCATTTCTGTGGGGCAAGGCCGAGGGAGAGAAGGGGATAGGATAGGGTTCTGTGGGGCAAGGCTGAAGGAGAGAAGGTGAGAGGTGAGGCCGACTGTAACTACTCATTAATTTTCAAGCTATAAGTGTCAATTTATCAACCCAGATCACATAGTTTCGTAGCGAAGGTATCCAGCTAGTCTATTCATATGAGCTGATGGTTACACAAATTACTTGCTATGCCAGGCTATGTGTTTGTCCATAGAATCAATTAGCCTACAAGAGCTCTTTTCCTGAAGCAAAGGAAGGAAGAATCTCCAAGATCCAAATTCTTTGCATGCATATGCTTGAAATTTGGTTAATAGGTGCAAGATCTAATGAGGAAAAAAAGTATCAATTTTTTCAGTGGTACATTCACTGGGAATATTATGCTTCTTTCATATTAGAGTTCTAACTGCAAAAGAAAATGAATAAGAATCATTGTCAATGATTAATTGCTGGTAAATAAGATTTAAAATAATTTTTATTAAAATAAAATACTGTTTTAATATTGTATTTGCTGGTAAGCTTTTTGTTTGTCTTCAACAAACAGTGATCAATTATTCTAGATCAAATGTATTGAAATAATATATTGTGGCATTCAGTAATTTGTTATTTCAAATAATTAGATAGTTCTTCCATTGTTTTGCAGACAACGTAACTAGGTTTTTATTCTTGATCTATAGAAAGACTGATCTATAGAGAGAATAAAGGCTCCATTTGTCTAAGCTGGAATTATAATTTTATGATAAAGGCTAGTTTTACATAGCTTTCTGTTATAAGTAATTTAAGGAAAATTCCAGAAATAAATGTTTAAATATGTATGTATTTTTTCCAGTGAGGAGATGAACATTCTTTTGAATCCTGACTACCTGGAGCACGATGCCTAGTATGTTCAATAATTTCCATTTGTTCTTAAATTTATGATTCTAATTATTACAATTATCATTCTTATGTAATGATATAATCTCTTTCAGTGCAATGTTCACCCATCTAATGAAAACAGCGGAACATTGGTTTTCAACCTATGAGCATGACAGTCAAAAGGTACCAGTTGATAGAAATTAATATGTAAAAATATTTTTTAATTAATTATGTCAAATATTGAAAGAAGTAAATATGCCATTTAAAATATGTTATAACAATATATTTGAAGAATTTAGTCTTGGATAACTTAAAATGTTTATGGTAAACAAATTTTATAGCTCCCTATTCCTGTGTACTGTACTAACTTAAAACAAAACTACATTAGTGTTTTTCAGATGGAGATCAATAATCTGATCAAATCAAATGTATCACTTTGCTGTTTAATTCTTTATGTAATTTTCAGCATAAACTCCTGTTGTTGTTCCTTTATGCCCAACTTTTAGCAACTCTTTGGGGCTTACAATTAATTAAAAATGCAAAACAAAAAGGAAACCAAATCAATATATAACCAAAAAAAAAAAATCCCACCCAAGGACCTCACTTTTCATTCTGCCCCAAATGCTAGGAAAATTAGCAGGTTTTTAACAGCTTTCTGAACATCATCAGATTTTAGCCAAATAGAACTTTGTGGTATAATTCCAAAAACAAGTTCTGAAGCAAAGAGCGCATTTTTTCTGGATCCCAAAGGACAATATTGCCTAATTGATGGGACTTGAAGTCCATCCATTCTGCCTAATTGCAGCAAATGGGCAGAAATAACTGGGAAAGAGTGATCCCTCGTATATTTATTTATTAAACAAATTTATGTTGTGGTCCCATCAGATGTATATCCTTAATAGATGGGACCCAGAATATACTATGTAACAAGGGAGTGATAGTCTTTCAAAGGCCCCAAGTCATGTAGGATTTTAATGGTGTTGACCAACAGCTTGAGTTGCATCTGAAAACAAATCAGGATCCAGTAGATGTGACACTGCAATTTGAATCAAGTGAAACTTTGGAATATTCTTCAAGGGTGGTTGCATTTAAATTACATTATGTAGTCCAAATGAGAAGTGACTAGGTTGTAGGTAACTGTGAGAAGGGCTTTTTTGTCCAAGAATGGACATATCCAAAGGCTTTGAAGGTGATAACTAACACTGAACTGTACTTGAATCGCATAATACACACACACACACACACACACACACACACACACACACACACACACACACACACACACAAACCAAGAAGTTCCTGTGACTTGTTCTCCACCAGCAGGAGATGAGTTTCTTTAAACAGATCATTGCATTATTATCATTAGGAATGATTAGGACAGAAAAATAGCTGTTCTCTGCCCTTATTGCCACACTTTGTTCAGTCAGATTTAGTCTTCAACTTCCTCCATCTGTTCTTCAGGCTTTTGGCACTACATCATCCTGAGCATTTTAGAAAGCCAAGAAACGGCCCAGACTGGCACACAGGAAAAGATTGCATATGAGCAATCTGGTCCAGGGACTAGCCCTTGTTCATTCTTTGGCTAAACTACATCCTCTTCCAAACTGGGGAAACCCCAATTTCTTCTGGAAACCCTCAAAGACCATCGTATACCTCGGACAATCTAATCAAACATATCTTACAGCACAGAGTGGGAGTCTAATCCATCTATTAATTTGAATTTTAAATTAGATATTATAGTATCTCCAAGCTGCAGTTCTATGGTGGGATGGGGAGAATCTCCTCTTGATGTTGACTTAGCATATTTGGATTGTAGTCTTTATAGATTAATAATACTGCTTACAACTTTTAAATCTAGAATCTTAAGTTTTCTTTCCTTTTAGTAGAATGTTCAGCTGCAAGAGATATTATTTATGCTTCCATAGTCGCAATTATCTTTTGGAAAACTCATTTGAGCATCTCAGTTAATAATTGATTTAAATTTATTTTTCTTGTTTTTATCAATTTTAATAGGAAAAAGATGCTGTGATGACTCCTATTCCATTTGCAAGACCACAAGATTTAGGTCCATCAATAGCTATTGTTGCAAAAGTTAATCAGATCCAAGATTATTTGCTAAAGAGACATGACATTGAACTTTACATGCATCTGAATAGGCTTGAGATTGCACCACAAATATATGGACTGTAAGTATTTGGTTTGATTAATTTTTAAATTCAGGAAATGTTAAAATGTTAAATTTAAAACACATCAAAAGAACTTTCAGTGATTTCCATCCGTCATATATGTTCCATCTACTCTCATATTTCCAGATATATTCCAGAGTTAAGCACTTCAGAGTTTGCAAATATAATTTGTTGGACTATGATAAAACCAGAGAAAATGGAACCAGAGAAGATTACTTTTTACATCTTTGGGGGGAGAGGGAGAGCATGTTTAACAACTCCAAAAGTTCCAAAATTAGGCAGACATTAGTTGATCTATGTAATAATGAACTAACAGGTTAACTAACTGTTAGTCGCGTAAATATTGTGCTTGCAACATCTTGCAGCAAGAGTTACATTTCCTCAGGATAGCCTGCTGGAGCCATGTGCTTGGGATTTGCAGGTTCTGTTTCGTAAGTAATGAAAGCTGCCTCTTGTCTTTTCCTTCTTAATTTTTTATTTTTCTTTCTGATATATTCTTAAATTTTCAACTTTTCTTCTCATTCTCAATTTCTAGTCCTCCATTTACTCCTCTTAACTATATGAAATTAAACACTAGGGGTTTAAGGTTGCCCACACTAACATGATTTTATTTAACATGTCATTAAAATATAGTTTGAAGGAGAAAGGATGTATTGTATGATTGGCAGCAGGAATTGATTTATTATTCTTAAGTCCAGGAAACAATTTGGAATGTCCTCCTTCTGTTGTTATTTTTTAGCAAGCAAGCAAGAAGCCTAGCCTATAAGTTAGAAATTCTAGCATTAGCCAGCTGTGTTCTGTTGAAGCATACAGATTCACCTTGCTCATTCTGTGTCCCCCCGGCAAATCAGTGCAGATGGCTTCCTTAACTATTAGTGTTCATAGCAAAAATTTTGCAAATAAAACACCATAAGAATGATAAATGAATACAGATTGCATCCTGTATACATGGTAAATGGCTTCTAATGTTTTTCTTGCTTAGTATAAAATAATGTAATGTTTCAGAGATATCAGCATTTTATAATATTAATTAAAAGTAAAATATTGTATTAAAGATACTAAAAATATTGTGCTCTAATTTATATAAAAATCATTTTAATAGCAATAAAATAGAGAGCAGAGTTAAAGCAAAAATACTGTTCCTAATAAACATATCCCTATCAAGGTTGAGTAAAATATTTAATGCATAGAGGGTTAGCCATTGTATTATTTATTTTTTTTCAGAAATTATGTAAAATGAACATAATTCATTTTACATAATTCATTTTCAATAGGATATATACTGAATTTTAGTTTATGCTCTCCATCAGCCTATATAAATCAATGTTTGTAAGGTTGGACTCAGACCGAAGAAGCACCTGGTTCAAAAATATATTCAGTTATGTAATTAATTCATTGTTGTTAGGCAGTTACAGTTTATCAACTTAATGTATTTCAAATAGTTATTTTTGTGATGATTAAATTAGAGGAGAGAGCATTATCTTGACTGCCCAAAAGGAAAATGGCACATTTATTTAACTCTAAGTAAATAAATGATACCATAGATTTAAAAAGTTGTAGTTGAAATGCTACTACTAACAAATTAGAGAATAATAAAGTGAGTCCACGTTGTTCAGACCTGATTTAAATATAATTGTTAGCGTTATAGAAATGAATCTGGAACAAGGGATGGATAATCCTGTCTTCTAAATTTTCAACAGAACCAATTTCTTCTAAGCCAGAGGTAGCCAACTTGTAGACTCAAAATTTATTGTACATAGTAGTACTGGAGATAGGTCATTTAAATATATATTTTGAAATGGCCAAAATCTTGAAAGGTGCCATGTTGCTAACCTCTTATTTATGTATTTTATCTATTAATCTTCTTATCAGATTGTATAACAGAGTTCTCCAACCTTTCCGGCTTTGCAGATCGGCCGTGGGGAGAGGGGATGGTTCTGTGCAAGCAGTGGGCACACAAACTCCATTTGTGTGCACACTGTGCACTTGCACCCTCTCACTCACACTTGAGTGTGCATGCATGCGCTCACTCGCTCCCTACACAAGTGGGGATGCATGCATGGACTTGCCCATCATTTCCGCAATCCGGTTCCGAACTGCTTAAGGCCCAATAATGGGCCGCAGCCCAGGGATTATGGACTCCTGCTGTATAACACATGTAATAGCTTTGGGTGGCATAGAAAATTCAGAAGTTTTGTATGATAGAGAACTAGTCTGCAAAGAGAAAAAATAGCATTTTTCTTAATGGGTGTGCTTTTTCGTTTGGAACTGGTTATTGAAAATTGACATTTAATTGCAGCTTAATACACACCTTGATAACCTCATCACATTTTTATTACTCACTATTAACTAGAAAACATATACAAATGCTTACTTCTCTCCTGAATAAACTGACAGGTGAAATAGGTGTGAAGAAACTATAGTAGTTACCCAAGCATTCAAGTAAGTAGAGGAAGGTGACATAAGGCAATGAGATGAGTGATGACCATCTGTTGCATAGGATAATTAATTTTACAATTGGAACTTTATTTACAGATAAGTGTCTAGAGATTTGTAATCTGTCATTAAATGTACCATTGTAACAGAATTTCACTTCAAATGGAATTATGTATTATTTTATTTCTAATAATATGTTAACATACAGTAATTTTTATGTGTAATGTTGGGTATTATATACTTTTTTTCCTGTAATGACTTTGAATTATTTTCTAAATGTTAGTGGAGAATGATTCTGATTCAGAGTAAAGGAGGTAATTTTGCTAACAGTTTTTTTAAAGATTAAAAAAATAAAGATATTCAAAAAGTTTTCATATTTCTATATTCACTATATTCAATTACAGGTCAGAGTTAGAAGAAGCTTATTAAAATGATCTTATTTAGAATAGAATAGAATGGAGTGGAGTGGAGTGGAGTGGAGTGGAGTGGAGTGGAGTGGAGTAGGACAGGACAGGACAGGACAGGACAGGACAGGACTGAACTGAACTGTACTGAACTGAACTGAACTGAACTGAACTGAACTGAACTGAACTGAACTGAACTGAACTGAACTGAACTGAACTGAATTGAATTCTTTATTGGCCAAGTGTGGTTGGACCCACAAGGAATTTGTCTTTGGTACATATGCTCTCGGTGTACATCCAATGTAAAAGAAAATACGCCATCTAAACCATTGCTTATTTGTACCCTATGACCATCATTAAGTGTTGCATCTTACAATTCTTGATGAATGTATCTTTTCTTTTATGTACACTGCGAGCATATGCACCAAGACAAATTCCTTGTGTGTCCAATCGCACTTATCCAATAAAGAATTCTTTCTGTTCTATTCTATTCTATTCTATTCTATTCTATTCTATTCTATTCTATTCTATTCTATTCTATTCTATTCTATTCTATTCTATTCCATTCCATTCCATTCCATTCCATTCCATTCCATTCCATTCCATTCCATTCCATTCATTTATATTTGAGTTATCCACTTAAGACACTTTTAATATATTACTTCATGTAAAGCCGATGTTTCTTGAATATCAGAAAAAGAAAACAGATCATTTATACAACTTCTCTCAACAAAATAGATGTCCATTCAATTTTATAATACAGCACCTGACCACTCAACCCAATATAGCCCAACCACATAAGCTGTGGAAAGGGTAATGCTGCCATACATTAAAAACATCCCAGAAATTACCAACAGACTATTACAACGAGTTGGTATCACTATAGCACACAAACCATATAAAGCCCTCCAAAACATCTTAAATAAACCAAAAGAGCCAGCAGCTCAGGGGGAAAAAAAACCAGGAATCATCCACAACATACAGTATAAGGACAGCTACTATGTAAGATAAATTAGCAGAGCACATCTATGAAAACCAACTTGCAGTTAGTAGACATAAAAACTTGTTAATTTCACAGCATGAACAAACTTAACCATAGTTTCAACTAGGAAACTGAGCATCCTGGACCAAGCAAAAGCCTGGATAGTTCAGCAGACTAATGCATTGTAATTAACTCCAGCTGTCTGCAATTACTATAAATTCGAATCTCACCAGGCTCAAGGTTGACTCAGCCTTCCATCCTTTCTAAGGTAGGTAAATTGAGGACCCAGTTTGTGGGGGCAATCAGCTGACTTTGTATAAAATATACAAAAGTATGAAGGCTATTGCTTAATGCATTGTAAGCCGCCCTGAGTCTCCGGAGAAGGGTGGCATATAAATCAAATTTTAAAAAAAATATATCCAAAAACACAAAAGAGTTCCTGGAAGCCTGGCCATCAATGGTCACATAGAAACAACATCTACATACTATTGAAAAGAGATAAAACCCTAAAAAGGCAACAAACAGATGAAACACTTCCTCATCAACAAACAACACCTAGATAAGCAGAGATTAACACTAAGAATAATATTAGACCAATAATCAAAAGCCAACATTATCCTAATCAAGAAACTACCAAACAAGCTAAAAGTAAACAACAGCCCAATCAATGAACCACCGAAATCACTCTCACCAACATTGGATATGGACTGGTCAAGTCACTAGTATATAAAATGAGATCAAACTACACTCCTTAACTAGCATTGACGATGTTACCTAGTTTGGTAATGAAACATTTGCAAGAAAACAGCCAAGCTCAGAGTGTACCAAGTACCCCACAATGTTCAATCCAAATATATATTATGTAAAGGCAATGTTTCTTGAGTTCTTGTGTTCATATCATGGTTTAATTTTCCTTAGAAAGATGAACAATTGAAACATTAATCTAGAACAGTGCCAGTGAAAAGGCAAAGTCGTAATGAGCAATGAAGTTGTGCAATATTTGAGTTGGAATTGGTGGAAAGGTACTCTGCAGCTGTTCCTTTTGCAGTGTGTTGTAGATATGCTGCAATAATTTGTAGAGTGTTTTGTGTGTCCAAGTAAAGGACGATGTGAAGAAATAGTTGAGATTTATGCATAATATGCATAATATAATTGTATATTATGCATTTTGTGCTAGAGCAGGGGTGTCAGACTCAATTTCATTGAGGGCCATATCAGCATTATGGTTGCCCTCAAAGGACCAGTTGCATGTAAGACTATGATGACTCACAGCAGCCAGGTGGAAATCACTGGGTCAACATGTCTGGGTGGTCACAGCCAGGTTGCCGTGGCTGGGTGGGCATGGTTGGCTTGACGCCATTCACTGGGTGCGTCTGACTCTGGATGGAACAAGTCATACCAGCTAACTCAACATGGGGACAAGTTAGTGCCTCACAAGCTTCTGGCCTCCCCAAACTGCTGACAACCAAGTGTGTGCGTGTGTGCACGCGCACACACACACACACACACACACACCTCATTCTAAGTTTGGGGAAGGAGAGGACCTTCTCCCCAAACCCAGACATGATGGGCAATTTGCAAGCTCACATGTGGATGAAAGATTCCAAGCTTGGAATGGTGTGTGTGCATGTGTATGCACAGGACGCAAAACGGTCCTCCAATCCTAGACATCTAATCTAAATCTAAATCTAGACCTTGTTTAATAATTTGTTCTCGTGTTTTAAAAGTAAATGGTATATAAATTGGTTGAAAAATGGTTGAAAATTGTATAGTGAGATTTCTTTACGCATGCCACTTAATTATATGCTGAGATGTTATCAGAACTTCATCAATGTGAGGATGGAATATAGATTTCTTACAGAATTTCTTGATACAAGTTCTACACTTTCGATCACTGTCCCTTAGAATATGTTATAGCAAGAAATAGAGATATAGATATGGATGCATAGCAAGCACAAGCATGACTTAGTAAATGGAAGAAAAGTAAGATAAGATTGAAAGTTACAATACAGTGCACTGGATTACATATGTAAGATAGATAAAGGACTTTGGTCATCCATATGATTCAAATGTAGGAAAGGGTTAAAATGTATTTAAAGGCTATTTTGCTGAATTTGGACAGTTATTATAAGAAAAAATTGCAAAAGATTCTATCATGATCTGAGAACAGTTATTAACATAAAACTGATCTTTCCTAAACTACCCAGGAAAAATGTCATAATTTCTAGTATGAAAAGAAATGACAAAATAGATGTACATAAAAAGAGATACATATAATGTCATAGGTAATCCCATTGCCTGCATTATTTTTTATCTTGTAGGAATAGGAATATCATGGTATTTAAATATCTTTTCCATACCTTTTATAGTTATTCTGCCAAGATCTTGTCTGTAGCATATTTCATGACTGCATAGTCCTTTATTGTTAATAGGGGATCTGAAAAGCACACGCAAAGTACCCCTTCAATATTTTTTTGTTTCTTCTAAGGCTGTTTTTTACCTGTTAGTTTATTCTTTATATTAAAATTTAGTTTCATTTTTATCACTTTGTTTCTTTATTTTTATTATTAGAGCTTGCAGATCATTTGTATTTCTGGCTATCAGGGTAGCATCATCAATGTAGTGCAGGTTATTGATGTTTCCCCGGGTTTAAATCATATTCATCACTTTACAGTCTGTTTTCCCTTAATATATATTTCGCTTGTAAAGGAGAAAGTAAAACATTCCTTTGCCAACTTGGAGTCAGTCTGTTTTGCCATTTTCTGTCCAAAATATGGCTTTCTGGCTTATATACAGGTTTCACATGAGAACAGTGAGATGTTTTTCTTAACATGTTCCACAGCTTAACATGATTGGCACAATAAAAAAACTTTCTGTAGTCATATCATCTGAACCACATGATAACTTCTGTCTGATATTCTCAGTTATCAGAAGGCATCAGCCATAATTTCTCATACTCCCTGGCTTTTTCTAAAGTAAGTTTGAACAGCTGACATCTTTTTTTCCATGTAGAGCTTTAATCTGCATTGGTTGATTATTTTGCTAGTATGTGAAATTAAGGATCTTCTGCAATAATTGGCTCACTCTGTAAAGTCTCTCTTTTTGATATTGGAATGTAGATCGACCTCTTCCAATCTGTTGACCACAGTGACATTCTCTAGCTTTGCTGCCATTGCTTGTTGGTTTTACTGTTGTTTGCCAAAATGTTTTAGTCCTCTGATTTAGTAATGATCAGAATGCTGATCTAGCTTCATCTTTAGAATAGAATAGAATAGAATTCTTTATTGGCCAAGTGTGATTGGACATGCCAGGAATTTGTCTTTGGTGCATATGCTCTCAGTGTACATAAAAAGACAAGATACATTTGTCAAGAATCGTAAGGTACAATGCAATGATAGTCATAGGGTACAAATAAGCAATCAGGAAACAATCGATATCAATATAAATCGTAAGGATACAAGCAACAAAGTTACAATCATGCAGTCAAAAGTGGGAAGAGATGGGTGATAGGAACGATGAGAAGACTAATAGTACTAGTAATGCAGCCTTAGTGAATAGTTTGACAGTGTTGAGGGAATTATTTGTTTAGCAGAGTGATGGCATTCGGGAAAAAACTGTTCTTGTATCTAGTTCTCTTGGTGTGCAGTGCTCTATAGTATCATTTTGAGGGAAGGAGTTGAAACAATTTATGTCCTGGATGCAAAAGGTCTGTAAATATTTTGACAGCTCCCTTTTTTAATCATGCAGTATACAGGTTCTCAGTGGAAGGCAAGTTGGTAGTAATTTTTTTTTCTGCAGTTCTAATTATCCTCTGAAGTCTGTGTCCATCTTGTTGGGTTGCAGAACCAAACCTAACAGTTATAGAGGTGCAGATGTCAGACTCAGTAATTCCTCTGTAGACTGTATCAGCAGCTCCTTGGGCAGTTTGAGCTTCCTGAATTGGTGCAGAAAGAACATTCTTTGTTGTGCTTTTTTGATGATGTTTTTGATGTTAGGTGTCCATTTTAGGTCTTGAGATATGGTAGAACTTAGAAATTTGAAGGTCTCTACTATTGATACTGTGTTGTCTAGTATTATAAGAGGTGGTAGTATGGTAGGGTTTCTCCTAAAGTCTACCACCATTTCTACGGTTTTGAGTATGTTCAGTTCCAGATTGTTCCGGTTGCACCACAAGGCTAATTGCTTAACCCTCCTATTTGTATGCAGATTCATTGTTGTCTTGAATGAGACCAGTCACTGTTGTCTCATCTGCAAACTTCAGTAGTTTAACAGATGGATCATTTGAGATACGGTCATTGGTATATAGAGAGAACTATATTAGAACTAGAGGTTCCTTTAAATAGAAAATACATTTTAAGATACCTTGGATGTTGACATTTCTACTTATAATAGTCAATATACTTCTTTCATCTTAGATCTAGTTTGAATCAATTACTTTCCATTGACTCTGACCACTGGCATTCTCTATTGTACTAATTTAAAGTTAGAACATCCTTCTGAGTTCAGAGATTTTTTGAAAAACTTTCCTTGTTTTTTCTATATCTGTTTCCATCTTCAATGTCTGTAAAGTTCCTCTCTGGTTTTTTTCTCCCTTTTTTAGCTTTGCTTCTTTTACTGGCAATTTCCAGTTTGCTCTGACATCCAGTTTGCTTTCTTCTCTTTCTATATTTTTGGCAGTCTCTTTTCACATTCATTCTTAACAGTTTCTTTAAGTTCACTATATAGTTCCTTAGGTTGTTTATCAATAAAGTTCAGAACTTCAGAACAATTCCAGATATTCTTCTTGAAAATGGTAGTATACTGTATGTTCAAAATCATATCATAAAACTAGGTAACTTTCTTTTCCTTTATGTTTGAATTTCCATATGAGTAGTTTGTGATTTGTTACACAAACAGCACCTGAACATGTCCTTGATGCTACTATTAAGCTCTTCCTCTCTTTAGCATAATATTGTCGATTTGATTTCTATAAACTCCCATCTGTGATGTTTATGCATATGGGTCTCATTTTGATTGTTTGAAGACAGAGTTAGCTATGAAGAAATAATTGGAGTGACATTGGTAACTTGGTTTCCTGCTTCAGTACGGTTTCCTAAACTATATAATCCAACTAAATTTATTTCCTTAGTATTTCTAACTTTGGAATTCAGTCTCCAATCAAAAGCAGCACATTGTACTTGCATGCTTTGTCGATTTCAATTTAAACTTGATCATAAAACTTATCAACCTTCTCCTCTTCTGAATCAATGGTTGGAGCATAAACCTTGATGGTCATCACATAAAGGGTTGTCCATGAAGTCTAATTGATATTATTTAGTCATAATAGCTTTGTTGCCAAGTACTGTTCTTGATATAACCTTCCTCACTGTGAAAGCTACACAAATACTTCTTTGTTTTTCACCTCTAATAAACAGTGATCTTCTTACTAAAAGTGTCAAATACCAATCATTTCACTGTGTCTAAAATATCACTTTGTAGTCATTAATTTATTTCATTTCTCACTGTGTTGAACTTTTGCATGTTCATTCTGCTCATGTTCTATGTTTCCACTGTGAGCCAAACATGCAGTTCCAGATCTTTCTGTATAGCAAAATCATGTCCCAAAAGCTTTAAAATATCCATATCATAAATACCATTAGTGCTTCAAAAGATCCTCATCTCCTTTTCAATAGTAAGCCATCCAACCTGACAGGCCCATCACCTGGTACTGTAATCATTTTGTATTTTCTATCCAAGTAGTTTTCTTGATTAAAAATTCAGGGCGATTTACTATTGCTTTCTCCTGCATAGTATACATTTTTCCTTGTAATTGTCACTATAGTGATTACCCACCTCCAATATCTTCCTATATTGTTGTGCTCAATATAGGTGCCTGCTTCCTTTGGATAGGCAGCTAGACTGATATTAAGAGATTCTGTTAAAAAGATATATTCTTGACATAAGTTCCCAGCATTTTTTCTCATCCCTTTGAGGAACAAACACAAGCACGCATATCCACCACAGTGAGACAGCACAGTATGACTCAGGCTGAGAGAGATCCAGGGATCTAGTCTTGCAATAAATAATTTCTGAAAGTTGTTAATTTTCTATTTTATTTATTTTTTATTCTTTATTTAATCTTTTACTACTTTGGATGTCGAGGGAGATACAATCTTGCTCTTCTGGCAGCCTCAACTATTGTTAATTGATGTTGTGGTATTGTGTCTTTGATGGTGTCTCTCCATCTTCTGGGTCTACCTCATGTTCTTCGATCTTCTCTTCTTTTGTAAATGCCTTGTACAGTAGGGACATTTTTTGTTGTTAATACAACGTTGTTAATGCCAAACATTAATAGCTTTTATAAGTTTAACATAAATTCTTTCTCAAAATCAAGTTGTGATGACTAAATAAACAAATGTATGTAGTCATCTTCACAAAGTTAATAAATTTGTCTATTCTTCAAAAAAAAAATTAATTTTATACTTCTGGTATTTCCTGTTGGACTTCCCAGAACATAACAAGTTCTCCAGCGCACTGCTTGGAGAATCCAAAAGTGTGGCTTCTTATTAGTCTTAATGAGCCTTAGTGGTGCAGCAGACTAAGTACTGTTAAGTAAAACCAGCTGCCAGCAATTACTGCAAGTTCGAATCTCACCAAGCTCAAGGTTGACTCAGCTTTCCATCTTTCTGAGGTAGGTAAAATGAGGACCCAGATTGTGGGGGCAATAAACTGACTTTGTATAAAAAAGAGCACCGCTTGAGGGGGGCGGCAAAAGCCCTACTAAGCAGGTATATACAAAAGTATGAAGGCTATTGCTTAACGCATTGTAAGCCACCCTGAGTCTCCGGAGAAGGGAGGCATATAAATTGAACTAATAAATAAAATAAATAAATAAGTCTGATAGCCAGAGACTGAGTGAATATGCCTTTAAATTTCGTTGACTCCGCCTCCACTGCCTAGCTGAGGCTTCGTTTTCTTCACTCAGTCAAGCTATAGAGACTGTTTGATCTTCTCTTCGTGAGCAATTTAAAGATATATTTAACCACGACTTTGGATTCTTCAACCTTCGCTTGCCTTTCATTCTCATTATTATTGGAGCTGCACCGTATTCTATTTGAGGAGTTTGGACTTTGCGATCGACCCTCCTCCACTCCGGGCGGGTGGTGAGTTGTCCCTAAGGCTCCAGGCCAGCTCCCACCACCCATTGCTTCTATAGCAGCGCTGCAGTGCTCTGTCCTGTCGGACATCTCCGTTTGCCTTATTGTGCCACTGGTGAGCGCGCTGGTTTCCCGGCTTGCCAGCAAGACCGCCGCCACTCCCTTCAGCTCCACGGACACATGAGGTGGCTTTGGAGTCCCTGCCCAGACCTGCCGCGGCAAACTCTTGTCTGTTGACTTTGCTTTGCTGCGCTTGGAATGCAGTTCAGTGTTTGCGCACTTTTTGGCTCATTGATAGGACCGTGGGGCGCTGCAGGGCCTTTTCCCACTCTCGCGCCATTTTGACTTTCCAACAGATAGCTGCCGCAGTGCTAAGGGAAAAAAGTTCCACTCGCGCAATTCCTCTAATTGCTGTCTGAGCCACTGTTGCAAGGTGGAATGCCTAGGTCTTGTTTTCCTTGATCTGGGGGGCAATTTGCGAAGCAGCTCATGAGGCATGGTTCCTGCCTGCACCCGTTACTAATTGTGGACTATAACAGCCTTTTCTCTGCTGACTGCCATTACTACCTACCATCCCTGAGCGCTCTAGGGATGCTTTGCTGTTAGCGCCAGAGTCTTCCTTTCACTGGATTGCTCCTAGTACACGGAGCTCACTGTGCCTATATATATATATCTTTATATATATATAAAGATAGATTAAATTTAGCTGGATATATATCCCTTCCATCATTCCTCAATGGCTGATTCTGAGATTTCCTTGGATCTTGAGCACAGCTACAGTCCCCCAAGAGTTCCAGCGCTTGCCAATACAGCATGCAAGGGAACAAAAAAGGGCTCCAAGCACACTCCTAGCGTTGACAAGCCCATCTCTTCCTGGGCATCTCGCCACTCCTCTGTAGAGGCCAAGGATGCTAACAAGAGACATCAAGCCTTAGAAAGGCAGTTTGCCTTGGCTCGCAAGAGATCTAACGCCTCAAGCCATCAAGGGACCACCACTGTCTCCACAGCTATTCCAGATACTGGCCTCATTGCTTTGCCCTCTGCCACCAGCTGTTTAGGACATTTCTCCTTCTGTTGCCCCCCTCCAGCCCCAAGATGCTGGCAGTCAACATTCTATCCAGGCAGATGCACCTATGGAGCCTACAGTGGGAGCTCCTATCCATCCTATGCCACTATCTTCAGTACCAGCTGCAACATTCACCCCCATGGCCGCGGGGCTCTGCACTGGGGGAGGATTGAATCTGACTCTATCCTGCAGCATGCAGGCCTTAGTATCTGAAATGATTTCAAAAATCCTGTCAACTGGACATCCACACTCCATCCAGTTACCCTCTGTGTCCAGGCTTCCTCAGCCACCAGTCCAGTTGTACGGTGGGCTGGAACATGAAGGATTTTCTCATCAAGAGTTGGTCCACAGCGAGGACTCCTTACTTGATGATAACAAACATGAGGCTATGGAATTTTCTGATGACGAAGGTCTGGAACCTGACAGACCATCTTTTACGAACCTTTTCTGTACCTCCCTCTTTACTGAATAAGACTAAAGTCTCCACTTGTTTGGCTTCTTCCAAGGCTCATCTTGATCATCAGGAGGCGTCCAATCCCCATGAGGTTTTATTTACAGTCCCCAAGATGGAACAGAATTTCATTCCCTGTCCTGAACTCTTCACAGAAGTGATACAACAGCCATAGAGCCAGACTGGTTCTCTAGCGGCACCTAATGGTCACGACAAAACATTATACTGCTCTGTACCAAGTCCGCAGGGTGCACCTCAGTTACCATCGGTTGATGCACCCGTAGCCAACCTAATCTTCTCCACTATCTTGACAAATGATACCGCGGACAGTCTGCGAACAGAGGACCGTAAGGCTAAATTTACCTTCTGCAAAACCCATCAAGCAACCGCCTGGGCCATTAGGGCGGCTACTTCAGTGTCATTCTTCAATCGAGCATCATTGATTTGGCTCTGCCAACTGCAAGAATGCCTCCCCCCAGAAGACACCAGGCTGCACCAAGATATCAACAAACTGGTTGACTCCTCTCTGATTTCTACGAAATTCGCTTCCTGCTCCTTGGTCTCCACTATAACATCTCACTGCCTCCTTTGGTTGCACCATTGGAGGGGGGACGTAAAATTCAAGTGGCGCCTTGCTTCGGCACCCTACAAGGGTTCCAACCTCTTTGGAGATGCCTTAGACCCTGGAAGATAAGGATAAGCGGAAAATTATGCCATCCTCCTACAGAAGAGCGGACTGCAGATATACCCCATACCAGACGAGGCAGCCCTTTTGGACAGAGCCGGGACCCAATCCTACAGGCCTTATTTCCAAGGGTCCATCCATCCATCTGACCGGACCTCCTTTAGAGATCGGGGCAGACACCAGCCCCACACCAAACGTCTTTTTAGAGGATCGGCCACTTGGCCTTTCCAATGTGGCAAGTGATTGCCAGGCCACCTATCCCATTGGCGGCTGACTACCGCACTTCCTTCCCCAATGGGAGCAGTCTACAACAAACGCGTGGGTCTTAAAATCACTGAGCTTCGGTCTCACCTTAGAATTCTCCTCCAGCCCTCCCAACCACTACATCCAGTGTCCGGTTTCAGCGAACCTGGACAAGAGACGCTTGATGGACGCAGAAATCCAGCATCTCCTGGACATCTGTGCCATCGAGCTGGTTCCCATAGAAGATCGTGCAACAGGTTTCTACTCCATCTTTTTCCTCATTCCAAAAGGTTCCGGGGCCTGGAGGGGGATATTGGATCTAAAAGAGCTAAACAAGCTGGTGGTATACCACCAATTCAAGATGCAATTGCTGAAATTGATCCTGGGCTGCATCCAGGAGGTGGACTTGATGACTTCCATAGATGTCAAGGAGGCCTACCTTCATGTGCCAATATGGCCGTCCCATTGAAGGTTCCTGTGTTTCACATATACCAGTCAGCACTTTCAATACCGGGCCATGCCATTCGGCCTCCCATCGGCCCCCAGGACCTTCACAAAACTTCTGGTCATGATGGCTGCCACCTTCTGGCTCATTCCCATCAGAGTCCTTTGCTATTTGGATGACATTCTTATCCTGTTGTTCATCTCATGTGCAAGCTCTACAAGACCTGACAATGGTATGCCAGACCCTGCAACTTCATGGGTTCTCCTTGAATTTGGACAAAAGTCATATGAGGCCTACCACACGCATCCTCCATCTAGGTGTGGTAATAGACTCGGTCCAGAGTCAAGTTTTCCTGTCCCCGGATCGTCACCTCAGCATTGTGACCTTAATATCCCGGATCCTTGCAGCCAGATCTGTTTCCCTGCTTGTCTCAACTGCTTAGGAAGATGATCTCGCACATTGCAATAGTACCACGGGCTCGTCTCCACGTCCATCCCTTACAATGGTACCTGCTCCCATACCAGAAGTCTCTTCATAGCAACTCCAAGGCTAAAGTTCTGTTCCCACGATCGGTCCGCCTGTCTTTCACTTGGTGGACTTCCATGGCCTGACGAAGGGGTGCGTGTTTCAAGAGCCACAGAGGGTCACCGTAACAACAGATGCGAGTCTGCTGGGTTGTCATCTCCTCTCCAGAGTGGCTCAGGGTCGCTGGTCGTTGGTAGAGCTCCAGAACGATATTAACTAGTTGGAGTTGAGGGCTGTCCATCTAGCCCTCGGACACTTCTGCTCAGACGTGTCAGGTCAGCATGTGCTTATTTTGACAGACAACCTGATCATGAAAGCACACGTGAACCACAAGGATGGGACTCGTTCCAAGCCACTCATGGACAAGGCTGCGAAGATGCTGTCCTGGGCGGAGAGGCACACTCTTATCGATCACTGCACAACACATCTCAGGAGCAACCAACATCCAAGCAGATTGGCTGAGTCGGACCCGGATAGATGAGGCAGAGTGGCATCTACATCCCACATTATTCAAAGAGCTGTTACACCGGTTTGGACATCCAATTGTGGATCTCTTTGTCCATTCCAACAATGCTCAACTCCCCAGGTTCTTCTCCCGGTTCTCGTGTCCAAAATCAGAGGGGGTCAATGCACTCCGGTGTCCTTGGCCTCCAGGCCTCCTCTATGCATTTCCGCCCCTCCCACTCATCCCAAGGGTAGTGCGCAAGATCCTGATGGAGGATGCAGACGTTCTTCTGGTCACCCCCTATTGGCTGCGTTGACCGTGGTATGCGGACCTAGTAAGTCTGTTGCCTGTCCCTGGAGGATTCCCCGGGACAGGATTTCTCTCAACCAGGGGGTCATCCAGCACCCAGAGCCCCAGTGGCTCTGGTTGACAGTCTGGCACTTGAGAGGATCCTCTGAGGAAGGACAATCTTTCATGGCGGGTGATCTTCACCATTCAAGCTTCTCGGCGTGAATCCACGAACCGGATCTACAAGACCACATGGAGGTCCTTTTGTTTGTGGTGTTCCCAGAGGTACATCGATCCAACCTCAGCTTCCATGTTGGACGTCCTGGAATTCCTCCAGGATGGCTTCAACAAAGGTCTCACCCTGAACACACTTCACAGGCAGGTAGCGGCCCTGCACACTGTTCTACCAGGTACAGCAGATCACCCGTTTACACAGCAACCGAGGATTCACAGTTTTCTTCAAGGAGCTGCCAACTTGCGTCCTCCAGTTATACACCGCTACCCAATGTGGGACCTTTCCCTGGTGCTCCAGGTGCTCATGTTGCCTCCATTCGAACCTTTAGGATCCATCAGCCTCCAATTTCTTACTCTGAAAGTCACCTTCTTGGTGGCGATTACTTCTGCCCGGAGAGTTTCCGAGATTGCTGCCTTGTCCATTAGGAACAATCTCTGTATCTTTCACCCGAACAGAGTTGTCCTGCGAATGGACCCTTCTTTTTTGCCCAAGGTCAACTCATCATACCATCGCGCACAGGAACTGATGCTACCTGATTTCTGCCCAGGCCCATGGCACCAACTGGAAGCCCAGTGGCACACCTTGGACATCAGAGGCCCTCCGCAGTTATATAAAGTGGACTGCACATTTCCGACGGTCTGAGGCGCTTTTTGTCTCCTTTCTTCCAGCTTCATTGGGCCAGAAAGTCTCCTCATCTACGATTGGCCACTGGATTAAAGTGTGCATATGCAAGGCATACACACTCAAGCACAAGCCCCTGCCCAGCTGGATCCTGCCGCACTCTACAAGGAGCACCTCCACCACCGCAGGTTGGGCCACTCAAGCATCTGTAGCCGACATCTGCTGGGCGGCCACCTGGACTTCGCTGACGCCATTCATATGCCATTTCAAGGTTGACTCCTTTGCCTCAGCTGTGGCTTCCTTCGGATGGCGGGTGTTGCAAACGGTCCACTCTACAATGGCCACCCAGGAGCATTCAGCCTCCCTTCCTTCCTAGTACTTGCTTGAGTATATCCCACACTTTTGGGTGTTGCAAACGGTCCACTCTACAATGGCCACCCGGGAGCATTCAGTCTCCCTTCCTTCCTAGTACTTGCTTGAGTATATCCCACATTTTTGGATTCTCCAAGCAGTGCGCTGGAGAACGGACATTGGCTTTTCTGAACGTCCCTTCTAAGCGCGCTGCTGGAGAATCCAACCCGCCCTGGCCAGCTTCTGCTCTTCGGTTCCGGATGGCTCTACTTCCTATCTCTTCCTCCATGAACAAAACTAAGCCTCAGGTAGGCAGTGGAGGCGGAGTCAATGAAATTTAAAGGCATATTCACTCAGTCTCTGGCTATCAGATTAAGAAGAACCCGTGCTTTTGAATTCTCCAGCAGCACACCTAGAGGGGACGTTCAGGTAAGCCAACGTCCGTTCTGACTTAGCTTTATATTTTGAAAGTTTAGTGAGTTTTATATTTTAAGATTGATTAAATTAGAACTTTGAAATCCAGGAAGCTGTGTACAGTTAAGATACTAGTTTAAATGATTATGAAGATATAAATTTGTTTTGAATTCCTGAATGGAATTTTAGTCCATCCATACAAAAATGTAGTCCTATTTAATTCCATGCTAAATTTCCACAGGCGTGGCTGAAGATAACACATTATCATAATAATATTAAATTTATTTAACCGTAAGGACAGAGACCATTCGAACCCCTTAGAATAGAAGCTGCATATTTCATCTAGATGTACGGGGTTTTTTGCCTGTAATTCCCTTTCATTAATGAGATTGCATGGGAGAAGCTTCCATGTGAACTACTCTGCAAACTCCCTAATTGTTTGGTTTCCATTTAGATTTACTACACATTCCCCTACATATAAGGTATTACAGTCAAAAGATGATATATACCGGTAATGATTTCATTAAAGTTAAAGAGAAAGCAGAATGTTTCCTAACAACATACTAAAGTGAATTAGAACCAACAATGGTATTTTGGAAGTGTTTCTCAACTTTGATAATTTTAAGATGAATAGACTTCAACACTCAGAATTTTCCAGCTAGTCATATTTTTTCAAGAGTTTTTACCCATCCAACTTGATCCAACAGATTGGCACATTGCAGATCCTATCAGCCAAAGAGTGTTGATTGGTGGAAATTAGAAGACAGGCTGTGAACTTTGAATGGAACCTGACTGCAACCATCTTTCTCAGTTGCCACACTGACAGGGAAGGGGCGAATGAGGTTGGAATGCATTACTAGACAGAACAGACAGCTTTCTTGTGAGAACCAAGGTCATCTCTACTGGCAACCGATAAGGTTGGGGAAGGAGTGCCTGAAGAGCCTGCCAATTAACCCAGTTGGCCAATCTATGGCACCTGGAGATGGGTTTATTTCCTGGTTTAATTATACTGAAACTGCAGGAAATATTTAGAATTGGTTTTCCATTGAAGCTGTACCAATATGATGTACTCAATAAACAGGACATTTGAGAAGGAGCTATTTCTCAAAAGTTCTGATTTCCTTGGGTTCTTTAGTTGGAGTCTTGACACAGGCTTTTTCTTTTGTAGCCTGGGCTTTATGGAATATTCTCCCCTTAACTATTAGAATGGCCCAATCTTGTTGGCTTTTTCCAAAACTTTAAAAACCAGGCAATGTATCTGGGGCTTAGAATGTGTTAAAGATTATAGAAAGTGAGTGAGTGAGTAAATATATAAATAATTTTACTTTTTTAATCCGAAGGCTATATTTAAGGCCAGGAAATAAAAAAATTATACAATGTCAGTTTGTTCTAGAATGTATTATTAGAGTTGAGTAATAATGTGTCAATATAAGTAGAGCAGATATATAATAGGAAAAGTCCTACTTGCAAAAAGTTGGTGAGCCAGTCATGTTTTCATTAATCTGGTAGTAGTGGTGGATCATTTTCCCACATTTTTCAGAATGAAAATTTAATGAGAATTCTATTCTAATCATAGTGAAATTTAGAAGCGTTAAATCATCTGTGTTTTCTCTGTTAGGAAACTGACTAACAAATGCAAAATACAGTACAAGCAGCATTAGCAACTGAAATGATGAGCTCTTGGAGTTGAGAAACTAAACAATTCAGAATGGCTCTTTCAGTTATGGGAAGGGGTTTTGCATGACATTATGAATCATCTGTAAACAAATCAAACTTATTTTTTTTAATCAAATCACAAGAACTCCATTGAAAGTGGAACACTTAATATGTTAGTCAAAAACCCAAAATGGATCTCACTTAGGAAAAATCATACAGTACATCAACAGGGTATGTGAAACAAAATGGAAATTTCTTATTCGGATTGTAAACTGTGTTCTCTAAATGTTAACTAGAATAAGGACATCTACAAGGATACCCAAGTATTTATCAGCATATTAGTATGAATCTGTTTGGAGTAATTCAGGATATTTCCAACCTGTCAAGACAGCCAGTACTTGCTAATAATATTTAATTGTGCTTACAAATAATTCATATTAGCTGTGTATGTTTATGGGCATCAGCAAAATGTTTACAAATTTTTTGTCAGTTGCATGAATGAAGTGAAATAACAGTAAAAAGAAATTCTCCTCTGATCCCTCTTCCTTAACAATTGTGTATTAATAGCCAATTCGGTGTAGTGTAGTACATCTGTAGCTCATAAATTGAGGAATTCTGTTACAGATATTGAGTGATAACAATATCAGTAGGACCACTCCAAGAAAAAGAGACATAGTTTTGGGCCTATATATCACCCCTTGTACAATCAGTGTTTGATTTTTTGGTAGCAAATAAAAATTATTTGGCAACTGTAATGATTAGATATATTAATTGCATGATTTTTCATGATTTTTTTTTAAAAAAAGGCTTCACCAGAATGTCCATCAATTCGAAATTATATTAGTTGAATTCAAATACAGCTAGACTGTAGTATGTAGATGAAAGTAATTGTTTATAATTCATGAGAATTCCAATACTTACAAATGGTGTAGAATGGTGTAGCTAAACTCTGTTTTGAGATTTTGTGGTTTTCCTAAAATATTTACTAATAGATTTTCATAGTTCTTACATTTGTTAAAATTGATACATTCAAATAATATATGATCTGGCCTGGCTACCCAAAGGAATACTGTTCATTTTCTTTTTTGCATGATGATGTCCAGAAAGCTAATTTGCAAGGTCATATGAAACAGATTGTGCGGAGAGTTCTGTGAGGCATGCTGCAATGATTGTGCAATGTTTCTTCACATATGCAGGAAAACATGCATCATGTATTGCTAAACATTTGGGCTATATGTTTATATAGCCTCTGTATGAGTGGTGAGCGTCTGAACGGAGCCTCCAAATTGGGCTATTCAAACTTGCCAGTGACATCACCAAACAGCTGTGTTACACTCTTCTTAAAATAGCATTAAACCTTTACATTTTAAATGATTTTTTTTCTTTGCAGGGAACTGGAATACATAATAAGCATCTGCTGGCTATGCAATTAATGTCATTTGTAAGGAAGGACCTTCATGATGCACTAGGGCTTCAGTATTCTTAAATTATGATTCCTTTATTGCACTCAAGGGATAAATTCTATATCCCCCAGATGCTTATTATGTATCTTCTATGTCCCTTAATTCCTATTAGCTGGATTAGCAGTTGTTGTGGATGTGAAGGTTTATGGTAATTTAACTGGGACTGTTCTTGCAGATCAATAAATAAACTTTGGAAAACTTAACCATCTGTATTATCTTTCAATTTTGATGCATTCAGTGTGCCCGTAATTTAACAATATGCAAAAATGTGTACTTATAGATGTTTGGGATACATATATTAATATCACTGATTTCAAATAAATAGAAAAAATTACATAATGCTAATGGTTAGACTACTACATTGCAATGGAAATTAATAATAAATCATTTTTTAACAATTACTGTTATTGCTCCCAGTAGTTAGCATCTATACTCTATTACAGGGAGATCCTAAGCATTAAAAGCAAAACATATTGGCTCTTTAAATTTCTCATTCTTATTTAAAATGTATGAATTGAAATGTGTATCTATGTTTTAATGTACATAATGCCTAGAGTTACAAATGAGTTTTGAGTTTTACATAGTATTACTGAACCCAAAAAAGAATAAGACAACATACATTTGTAGAACATTTTATAACATTTTTCCTTAGATTATAGTTTGATGTTGTTTTTTTTCATAATTCTTTCCATAGGTTTCTCTCAAATTTTTGCATCTGTTTTATCACACAGTTCTTAATTTATTCCATCTCTGTGTTCATATTTTAGCACAGTTTACAAATATGTCCTGCTAGATTATATTTTTTTAAAAAAAGTTTTATTGTTTTATTACTACACATTTTGACAAACACATGTGACTTCTCCCCACGTCTCTCATATTATTTCATTTTCTTCATTATCCCCTTTTTGATTGATTACAATGTATTTTCTAATCCTAATAGCCTTAATTTTATACATTTCTATATATTTGTTTCAGATACCTGAAATGTTGCCTGAAAAACCCATTAAAGCTTAACTTTTTTTTTTCTTTTAAAACAATTAGCTTATATATTACTCCCATATTATCGTTACTCCCATATAACACCCCTCCTGCGTCAGCTGCACTGGTTACCAGTGGTTCTCCGGGTCCGCTTCAAGGTACTAGTTCTCACCTATAAGGCCCTACATGATTTAGGTCCAGGATATTTACAGGACCTTCTCCTGCCTGCTTCCCACAGTCCTGTTCGCTCACATAGGGCCACTATCCTCAGGGTCCGATAGCGAGCCAATGTCATCTAGCGGTGCCCAGGGGTAGGGCATTCTCTGTGGGTGCTCCCACCCTCTGGAATGAATTACCTACCGAGCTCCGGATGGCTCCTGATCTCCGCTCCTTTCGTCAGGAGCTGAAGACTTGGCTGTTCAAGCAAATAGACTGACTCTGATTCTGGGTTTATTATTTATCCTTAATTAGTTATTTGATTTAAAATGCAATTTTATTGTACATGTTTCTTAACTTGTGTTTGCCGCCTGAGTCCTTCGTGAGAAGGGCGGCATATAAATACATGTAATAAATAAAATAAATAATAAACATATATAAAAAGTTAAAATCTTGGGTGTTTTCTGCGTCATTAAAAGTCTGTTAGTTGAAATGCTTAAAATCCTGGCTAAAATCCCAGTTTAAGATCCTCCAAAATCCCAACAAAATACTTTGTAAGGTCTTTTGAAGAGGTCTTTGTAAGGTCTGTCTAAAATCCTAACCAACACTTCAAAAGTTTTCTTTTTGGCAGCGTTTCAACAAGCTCTCTAACTTGTTATCATCGGGCCCCTACTTTCAGTGAATGGGATTTCACTAAGCTACGGCTGTATAAAGATCTTGATTTATGTAGGAAAAAATCCAGCTGAGAGAAAAATACACATAAAGGCCTACGAAAAGACAAGAAAATATATTGTTCTTTATTTCTACTCTCAAGCCATTCATACCATTTGTTCCAAATTGTATCGTAATCTGTCTCTTCTTTTTCTTTAATTTCTTTTGGTAACTTATCCATCTCAGCACATTCTAAAACTTTTTTTTATCACTTCTTCATCTGTTGGTGTTTCTTCCTGTTTCCATTTTTGTGCATATGTTATTCGAGCTACTGTTATGATGTGTAAAATCAGATATTTTATGTCTTTGGTATATGTTCTTGTAACTATTCCTAGTAGAAATGTTTCCAGTTTTCTTTCTATTGGTTGATCTGTTATTTTTTCTAATCATTTCTTTATATTTGTCCAGAATTTTTTCCCCACCGGGCATGTCCACCATAGATGGTAATAGATTCCATGGGTTTTCTTACACTTCCAACCTGTTGGATGATTATTTGGGAATATCTTTGTGATTCTTGTCAGTGGTAAATGCCATCTATAAAACATCTTCAACTGGTTTTCCTTGTATGATGCTGATAATGTTAATTTTGAATTTACTTGCCATGTTGTTTCCCACTTCTCCAAATCTATTGTATAATTAAAGTTCTGTGCCCATTTAATCACTGAATCTTTCACTATCTCCTCTTCCATTTTATAATTTAGTAAAAATTTGTATAACCTGCTAATTAGTTTTTCATCTGTCCCTAATATAATTTTATCTAATTCATGATGTTCTCTTTGTATTTCATATGTTTTTGTATCTTCTTTATGTTTGGATTGGATTTGTGTATATATATCCAAATCCAAATCTATATCTCTGTTCAAATCCAATTCCAGTTCTTGTTTTGATTTCAGTTTTCCTTGTTGATCTATTAGGTCTTTGTATCTAATTATTTTACTTTATTCTGTTAAATTTGGGTGTTTTAATATTTCTGTCCGTGAAAGCCAAAGTGGTATATTTGTATAGTGTTGTTTTTTAAATTTCAACCAAATTTGTAATAATGAATTTCTTATTATATGTCTCTTAAAGTAACTATGTATTTTAGTTTTCTATAAGCATTTCAAATCCTTTCATATTTCTCAAAGTCCTTTGATCTCTTTTAAGATCACTTTTTTTTAAAAAAATCAGTAATTTTCATATATACTAGCAATGGTAAATTCTTTATTTTATGAAAAGACACACCAATTGTGAGATAAGAAAATACATATTTCAAAGTATTTAAGCATATATTTTAAAATAATTACAACAAATTATAGGAAAAAAGATCTTGAAAGTTAAAGAAGTCTGAAGCTCTCTTGGCTAAAACTTATTGTGATAATTAAAATGAATATATTACTCAAAATAAACTTTCTATTCTAAATTATCCTGATTCCAATTTCAGAGAAAAACTTGCAAGATGGCAAAGAATAATGGCAAATTCATATGGAACAGAGAAAAGCTAACAATATGATTTAAAATTTTACTAGATTCAGAGGGAAAAAACAGCCTAGCATTCCCCATTGTACTATAGAGAAATTTGCCTTTCGTGGATAACAAAATGGATAAAACTTCCAAATACTGAAATATCAATAATAGAAAGAGCAGTTCTAGCTATTAAGCTTTTGTTTCTGTGATATCCAGAAACAAAAAATAATAATTTTCTCGAAACAATGCGTAATAAGACAAATTATGCTAAAAATCTGGGGTATTTTAGAAGAAATAATAAGTTCAACAATTTCACCGTGTGCCTCACCATCAAATGCTTTCTACTGTAAGGACTGTTATAAATACAATTTAATTATGTATGCCAAAATGATACATCTAGATTCAGAAAAGAAAGTATATAATGAAAGAATTCTGAAAAAGAAAATAATATGAATGTTTTCTTATAAAATTTAGAGGCAGCCTCAAAACTATTCAATATAAATTTCTTGGGACCCTATTCAGAATGCTCTGATTCCAGTTAAGGCTGAGAACTAGTGTGATCTCCATAGGCACATACTTCCAGAGAGACACTTAAATTACTGGCCTCAAAATTACTAGCTTCAATTCTGAACAAGTTTTACTTTTCTGACTTTGAGATACCTCCATATCTATATGATATACAAGAAAATTGCAGCTCTATAATCCTAAATCTTATCCTTACCATAGCTTAGAATCCTGGGGTTTCATTAAAGTTCAGTCAGAGGTGAAACAAAATTTCCTTGACATAGTTTTTCAAACAGAGTTTTATGCTCAATGATAGTATCCTTATTATTGTAATGCTGCATGAGGAACAGTATAAATCAAGAAAGATAACCAGTTAAAGTCAGTTAAAGAATTCCTACAGGCAGGGTCTAGAAAGAGAACTTTCTCTGTTACTGCCCTGCTTTGTAAAATATCCTCTCCCAGAGGTGAGGTAGTCCTCACTCTCCTGGTCTTCTGAAAAGGAATTATCATACGGCTCTGCAGCCTCATATGGGGAGCTCAGAGGTGCATGCCATGGTTGTTGTTCTAAGAACCTTCCCTTTGCCTTTTAAATTAATTTCTAACAGCAATTAGAATTTCTTCCATTTCCCATCTTTAACAATATTCTACCAAGGTAAGAAATTCACTCTGTTTTGTCTGCCAAAGACAACTACTTTGGTCTTTGAAACATTAATGGTCAGATCCGTATTCCTCTATCTCATATTATCTGCAAATCATTTGGATTCTCAAATAAAAACATTTGCATACAAAATTACACATACCGAACCAACTTATCTCTAATGTCACCACAAGAATCTCTTGTACATTTATTCGGAGTACATTAAACAAAAAAGGGACATGACATATATTTCTTTTACTTTCTGCTAATACTTTATTGTAACAGGTATTTATTAGTCAATACTGTGTGATCTTGTTAAGTTTTATGGGGGTTTTTTAGCCTTCAAATTAAAAAAAGAATCAGAGGAGACCTATTATCTACAATATAATTATATTAAGATACTAGATGGTTGTAAAAAAACCCATCCCTTGATACTGAGTATAAAAGTTTGTGAAGAGCCATGTTTTGCCTCTGAATAGAATGCTAGAAGAAATACTCCAAAAGCAGGACAGGATCAGTAAAAATAAATGGTTGAATCCTTGATAAAAATTCATTTGATTACAATGCATTTAAATTAATACTACATATTAAAAGCATATAATATGGTTATTCCCCGTGTATTTACCCGGCTTTAGTTATATTGAAAATTACAATTCGCTTACAGTTTTTGAGGTTTCCTGATTCAAAACACAAAGCTTTCACAAACTGCATGATGACCAAAGACATTAAATTGCATACTTCCATTTTACAAATTTCTAGGTGACATTGCATGCTGTTTCAAGACATAAATATAAATAAATTAAGGACCTGATGCTATTCAAGTAAGCATTTGAAACTAATACGGTGGGATGCTTTTTTGAGAAAAAGATAGCAACCAAAGGAAAAAGAAGAATGTGAGATATTTATGTTAATGTAATTGAAATGGGAATTCATAGATTGATGTATAACTATTTGAATTAATATGGATTTTCCTTTTAAAAACAAATGATTCGTTGTGTAGTCATCTCCATTTTTCTCCCTTGGAATGTCTTTTAATAACTATCCACTACAATGCAAAAAGAAGCACATTGCTGACTGCTTAATACTTTTCAGATGATGATTGCAGATTTCTCGTCTGCACTGCTTAAAAAGAGATTTTATAGTGCAATTTTTACAGGACAAATTTGAATTTAAGCCATGATGCCACCATGGATCCTGTACCTGAATTTCTGCCCACAGTTGTGACAATCATTTTGAGAACTCTTCCAATTATACTACATCCAGGCAGTTTCCTAGGTAACAACCATACAATTTGAATAAGGACTATACACATCACAAGAAATAAAAACAAATGGCAGTATTCCCAGTTTCCCAATACATTTTAATTGTAAATTGTTACTGAAGGTTGTTTTTAAATTGAGCATCTAATGCAGTATAAAATATAGCATAGGTATTTATGATATTGAAAATCCATTTGATATAAACTGGTTTTTAGATACTTCTTTTTTAATGTTGCAGTGCAGATCTTTTCTTCATAGCATAGCATAGCATTGGTAAAACTTGGGAACTAGAAGCTGGATATAGAAAGATATGCCAGAATCTTTGTAGCAGAGGCCAAATTCAGACAATGGAAGAGGAATTGGTTTAGAAGTTAATAAAAAAGAGTCTCGAGAATGAATATAAGGAAATATTTATTGCAAAAATTTTGACTTGTGTGTTTATAAAATGTGAATAAATTAGATATATAGTAAAATGACTTTTTTTTTCCTTCTGTTCAATCATGCCAGATTCTTAGAGGCTGCCTAAACAAATCCCTGAAGTTTTCTTTGCAAACTTTTGAGAAATAGTTTGCCATTGCCTCTTTCCTGGGTCTGAGAGAGCCTGACAGTTCCAAGGTCATCCATCTGGCTTTGTGCTGTAGAAGGGGCTAGAATTCAGGGTTTCTTGGTTTCTTGCCTGATGTCTTAACCACTACGCAAAACTGAATCTAGAATGATCATACCAACCTTGAATCCCATTAATTTTCAAAGCCAGTATGTTTATTCAGCTTAGTACAATAATTAACTTTTAAAAAGTTATTTGAAAACCTGGCATAGGTTAGATTTTGCCCTCCAACTCATTAAGTAAGTAGAATTGGGAACTGGAAGCTTAATATTGAAAGATATGCTGGAACCTTTGCAACAGAGGCCAAATTAGGACTGGAAGAAAGATTGGTTTAGAAGTTAATAAAAAAGAACCCTGAGAATGAATGTAAGAAAATATTTATTGCAAAAATTTCTATTGTTGCTTTTCACAGAGTGACAGATTTATAAATCTAATCTGTGAAACATTGTCACTGAAACAGTAAATCTGTAAAATTTCAAGTTTTCTTTTAATTACCTTGTACTTTATATATTAGATCCAAGCTTCCTTTTTAATCATTCTTTTTTCATACTCTAGGCCAGAGGTGTCAAACTTGATTTCATTGAGGGCCGCATCAGGGTTGTGTTTGATCTCAGGGGACCAGGGTGGGCATGGCCAAGGTGGGCATAGCCAGCTCGACATCACTCATGTTGGGGTTGCCTACGGCGGCCTGAGTGCTCTTCCAGTGAAAATGGGCTCCCAAGCTCTGTTTTTGCTGGCAGAGGCACCACGAGCAAATCCTTCTCTGTTTCCAGGGTGGGGCGCGGGCCAGATCTAAGCACCCAACAGACCGGATCCAGGCACTGGGCCTTGAGTTTGACACCCATGCCCTTGGAAGACATCCAGAGTACAATTGTAATGTGCATTTATTGTAATTTAAATTGAGTAATACTATTTTCATAATGAGGATCCAGATTGTTGGGGGCAATATGCTATTTAGTATACTGTCCATTGTTGTAAGCCGCCCAGGGTCCTCAGAGAGTGGGTGGCATAGAAATATGATTAATAAAATAAATAATAAAAATAAATAAAATAATGGTTCCAGTAACATCAAGCAGAGGATTTTGGGGTGGTGGGGAGAAGGAAGTGCCTCCAAGTTAGTGCTGACTACTTGGACCACTGTCTGCAACTTTCTTGGCAATATTTTAAGACATAATTTGCCATTGCTGCCTTCTTAGGAATGAGAGAGAGTGACCGGCCCAAGGTCGGCTTCATGGCTAAATCGGACTAGCACTCATCTTCTCATTTCTAGCCTGGTGCCTTGACCATTACACCAAATTATCTCTCAACATGTTTTTTTAATCTAAAATGAAATTTAAAATTAATTTAATTTAAATTTAAAATGAAAGCCAGCTAGAGGACTTTTCTCAAGGCCAGCTTATTTCAATAAAAACTACTTCACAGGAAAAAGGCAGCAGTATTAGGTATGTTCACTACCTTATATGTAATTATATATTAAAATGGTGGAACAACAATAACAACAATAACTTTTAACACCATCAGACATCAACACCTGCTTATCTCAGATTCTTGGTAAGGACTGGATATATGAATAAAAATGCCAAAACCAATCTCAGTTTCTGATGGTGAAACATAATACTAATAACCAAAAATGGAAAATCTGGTAAAGGAGGATTTCCATAGGATCTTGAAGGAATCAGGATCTTATGGAAATAACACCAAGAATCTAGATGAAAAAAATCACAATAAATAACTAAGCATCCTTTAAACTAACAGCATTAAGCACACTGAAGTCAAGGAAAAGATTAGAAGCGAAGAACAAAGAGTGAAGAAAATCTTGGAAGTCCAAATTCAGTGGAGCAAATTCCATCAAGGAAATAAACACCTGGGCATTAAATACACAACTGAAATACTGGACAGGGCTTCAGCAAATTAAATGCTCCGAATAGGAAGATCAGAAAAATAATAACAATCATGCCTTTCATCCATGCGTCTACTTACAAAAGAAAATATATGGATGTGGTATGTTGGAAATATGTCAGATAGTGAAGAAGAAGAAAGACCATTTGAAGAATATCTGAATAGCAGTGAAGAAAATGCACTTAAGTTAGTACACTAGGAAGGATTACTGACTATTGGAGAGATCAAAATTGCCTACAAGAAGGATCAAATAAAGAACAGAAAAGAAATGTGGGAAGAAAAAGTATTACATGGCTAGTATATTAAAAAATAGAGGCAAAGCAGATAATAACACCAGTAGTGGCTTTCAAATCCCATCGCTACTGGTTCACATGGGTGTGCGCAAAAGTGTCCAGGTGGGTGGGCAGAGCCTCCCACTGCTACCGGTTCACCTGATCGGGGCGAACTGGTAGCAACCCACCACTGAACAACACCATAGCTAAAAGCAGAAAAATTGAAGAAAGAGTCAAAGGGCCTAATTCTGGCTGCACAAGACCAAGCCTTAACAACAAATGCATACAACACCAGAATTGAGAAAATGGCAATATTCTGCAAATGTTGTCTGCAAAAAAGCTGAAAATTAGTGGGTCACCTGATTAGCTGCTATAAGAAAACCACACAGACTGACTAGAAAAGACAAAGTAGCAATAATGGTGCATTGGAAGATCTGCAAGAAATACAATTTGTTTGCAAGCAAGAATTGGTAGGACCATAAAATACAGAAAGAAAATAAAAAAGCTAAAGTGCTCTGGGACTTTAGAATTCCAACAGAAATGTATCTTCTACATAATACCCCAGACTCAACAATTGCTAATAAAAAAGACAAAAAAATCTGGATAATGGACATGACAGTACCTGAAGGAAGCAGAAGAGAAGACAAAGAACTGGAGAAGTTACAAAGAAGATACAAAATACAAAGACCTGCAAATAGAAAAAAAAATGACTATGGCAAAGGCAAGCAAAGATATTATGAATAGTAATAGGGACCTTGGGTGCAATCCGAAAACAACTGGAGCACCATTTGAACACTATCAGCATTGACAAATTTGCCATCCATCAATTGCAAAAGGAAGCTTTACTCAGAACAGTTTACATCCTGTGACCATATATGTAACAACATCAAACATCCAAATATGCCTATCCCTTGGAAAGGACTCGGTAAACAAAAATGCCAAATACTGTCTGAACATCTGGCTTACTATGTGGCCAAATATAATAGTAATAATAATAAGATGGATAGCAATTAGAAAATCTTTAAATTGAGAATTTTTTAATCTGTCATTTACAAAGGGCCAGACTGTTTGGTCCGCATATACACTATGTCAGTACATTGCTATATTCTAAATTCTTGGGAAGAACTCAATGCATATGAAGGCTAATACCTTTAAGGAATTAATAGCTGTAATTCACATATTGTGTTGATGATGATGATGATATAATATAATAATGTAATTAATATAATATAATTAATATAATATAATATAATTAATATAATATAATATAATATAATATAATATAATATAATATAATATAATATAATATAATATAATATAATATAATATAATATAATATAATATAATATAATATAATATAATAATAGGTAAACCATTGCCAGATCTTCTGACTTTCTGTAAGGATTCATCTAGTCAATATTATTTTAACACAGTCAAAAAGTAGAAGAGGAAATCTTTCAGCTAATGGTCTTCATTCCTCAGAGGCCTTTGTATGAACATACATATGTTCAAAACTAAGACAAGATTGGAATTCTTATATTACAATTACCTTACTTATCTCTTTTGCTGGAGTATTGGTCATTGGGGTAAGATGCTGTTGTTCTTTAATTTATTTTTCTTTATTTCTAATGACAAAATTTTTTTTTTTAATTTGATTTATATGCCGCCCTTCTCCGGAGACTCAGGGCGGCTTACAATGTGTTAAGCAATAGCCTTCATACTTTTGTATATTTATACAAAGTCAGCTTATTGCCCCCAACAAACTGGGTCCTCAATTGACCTACCTTAGAAAGGATGGAAGGCTGAGTCGACCTTGAGCCTGGCGAGGATTGAACTCACAGAAATTACAGGCAGCTGGTGTTAATTGCTGCCTTTAGTAGGAGGCATTAGCCCTCTACGCTACACAGGCTCCCTACTAAGTGACTTACTAAGTGGCTTCCAAGTAGTCCACCTCAGAACACTAATTTTCTGTATATATTGTTGAATCCTTGTAGGTTTTTTCTGATAAATAAAGATATTTGGCTTAATTTTTATAAAATCATACTCCATTGCATATCTGCATTTTTAAAAAAAGTAATATTCCTTACAGCAGTGGTTCCCAACCTGTGGTCTGTGGACCTTTGGGGGGGGGCGATGTTGTCACAGGTGGTCCACGGAGGCTTGGAAAATGTTATGATTTAAATAGTTAAGTCCTGGGGGTCATGGCCATGAGTCCCTGGCCATAAAGGATTTAAAGAGGATCAGTGGTGAAGAAAAAGCTGAAAACCACTGCTCTTGAATATATCATTTATGGTATTGGTTGTTGTTTTAAGTTCTGCAAGTTTATTATTATTATGCTTTAGAAACTCAATGAACTTTCATGCAAGTAAAGTGCTTAGTTCTCTCAGTGTTATTTGGCTTTATATTAATTACTGATTTAAAGAAACCATAAGATTTCTCAAACATATATATGAATACATAGTTCCTCTCAATAAAACAGAATAACAGAGTTGGAAAGGACCGTGGAGGTCTTCTAATCCAACTCTCTTCTTAGGCAGGAAATCCTACACCACTTCAGACAAAGGGTTATCTGATATCTTCTTAAAAACTTCCAGTTTTCACAACTTCTGGAGGCAAGTTGTTCCACTGATTAATTGTTCTGTCAAGGAAATTTCTCCTTAGTTCTAGGTTGCTTCTCTCCTTGATTAGTTTCCACCAATTGCTTCTTGTCCTGCATTCAGGTGCTTTGGAGAATAGCTTGATTCCCTCTTCTTTGTGGCAGGTCCTGAGATATTGGAACATTGCTATCATGTCACCCCTAGCCCTTCTTTTTATTAAACTAGACACACCCAGTTTCTGCAGCCGTTCTTCATATGTTTTAGCCTCTAGTTCCCTAAACATCTTTTTTGCTCTTCTCTGCACTCTTTCTAGAGTCTCCACATCTTTTTTACATTGTGGTGACCAAAACTGGATGCAATATTCCAAGGCATTATAAAATGGTACTAACACTTCACATGATCTTGATTCTATCCCTTTGCTTATGTAGCCTAGAACTGTGTTGGCTTTTTTGGCAGCTGCTGCACACTGCTGGCTCATATTTAAATGGTTGTCCACTAGGACTCCAAGATCCCTCTCACAGTTACTATTATCACATAGGGTGTACCTGTGCATTTTGTTTTTCTTGCCTAAATGTAGAATATTGAGTTAAGAGTTAAGAGAAAATACATTTATTTATTTATTTATTTATTTATTCAATTTCTATACCGCCCTTCTCCCGAAGGACTCAGGGCGGTGAACAGTTAAAATGACATACATATGAATATAAATAATTAAGCTAGTTTGGCTCAACAGTAAAGAAACTTCAGCATAAGATTTAAAAAATTAGAAAAGATTTATGCCAGACCGGCTTGGTGAAAAAGAAAGGTCTTAACTGCACGACGGAAAGTACGAAGATCTGGGATCATTCGTATCCCTGGGGGTAACCTGTTCCAAAGGGTAGGTGCCCCAACAGAAAAGGCTCTTTCTCTGGGAACCACTAGTCGGCATTGCTTTAGTGATGGCACCCTGAGAAGGCCTACCCTGTGGGAGCGTACTGGTTGGTGGGAGGTTATCGGTTGCAGAAGGTGGTCTCGTAGATACCCAGGTCCTAAGCCATGGAGGAGTTTGAAGGTAAGAACCAACACCTTGAAGCGCACCCGGAAGACCACCAGAAGCCAGTGCAGCTCGCGTAGGAGTGGTGTCACATGTGAGCGCCATGTCACTCCCAATATCACCCGCGCAGCTGCATTCTGGACCAGTTGGAGCCTCCGTGTGCACTTCAAGGGGAACCCCATGTAGAGAGCATTACAGTAATCCAGACGGGAAGTGATGAGGGCATGAGTGACTGTGCGTAAGGAGTCCCGATCTAGAAAGGGCCGCAACTGGCGAATCAGGCGAACCCGATAAAAAGCACCCCTGGCCACGGCTGTCATATGCTCTTCTAAAGACAACCGTGTGTCCAGGAGGACACCTAAGTTGCGAGCCCTCTCTGTGAGGGCTAATGACTCGCCACCAATAGTCAGCGATGGTATCAGCTGGCTATATCGGGACGCCGGCATCCACAGCCATTCAGTCTTGGAAGGGTTGAGTCGGAGCCTGTTCTTCCCCATCCAGATCCGCACGGCTTCGAGGCACTGGGACATCACTGCAAGGGCATCATTGGGGTGGTCTGGGGTGGAGATGTAAAGCTGAGTATCATCAGCGTAAAGATGGCATTGCACTCCCAAACCACGGATGAGCTCACCCAGCGGCTTCACATAAATGTTGAACAAAAGAGGTGAGAGGACCGACCCCTGTGGCACCCCACAAATAAGGTGTCTTGAAGTCGACCTCTGCCCTCCTGCCAACACAGACTGTGACCGGTCAGAGAGATAAGAAGAGAACCACCGTAGAACAGTGCCTCCCACTCCTAGCCCTTCCAGCCGGCGCAGCAAGATACCATGGTCAATGGTGTCAAAAGCCGCTGAGAGATCTAATAAAACCAGGATAGAGGAACAACCTCTATCTCGAGCTCTCCAGAGATCATCAACCAATGCGACCAATGCCGTTTCAGTGCTGTAACCAGGCCTGAAGCCGGACTGGAACGGATCTAAATAGACAGTTTCATCCAAGTACTGCGGGAGTTGCTGTGCCACCACACTCTCAACAACCTTTGCCACAAAACGAAGGTTGGAGACAGGACGGTAGTTTGTTAGAACAGCCGGGTCCAGAGAGGGCTTCTTGAGGAGAGGTCTCACCACCGCCTCTTTCAAGGTGGAAGGTAAGAAACCCTCACATAGAGAAGCATTTATTATCTTCTGGAGCCAGCCTCGTGTAACCTCTCGGGAAGCCAGTACTAACCAGGAGGGACACGGGTCCAATAAACATGTGGTTGCGTTCAACTTCCCCAGTAACCTGTCCACATCTTCAGGGGTCACAGGGTCAAACTCATCCCAAATAACATTCTCAAGACTCGCCTCCATCAGTTCGTCTGAACATATCCAGTCAGAGTCCAAGCCTTCCCGAATCTGAGTGATTTTATCGTGTAGATATTGTACAAAATCCTCAGCTCGACCTTGCAAGGCGTCTTCCCGTGCTCTTAGATGGAGAAGGGAGCGGGTCACCTTAAACAGGGTGGCTGGGCGATTATCTGCCGACGCAATAACAGCGGAAAAATAGTTATACTTTGCCGCTGCTATCGCCACTAAGTAGGTCTTAATAAATGATCTCACTAGTGTTCGGTCAGATTCGGAACGACTGGCTCTCCAACTACTCTTAGTGTGTGTATGAACATATCTACCATATAAACAGTTAAATTAAGAAACCTTAGGAAGAATTCCAATCTAAAAATATTTTAAGTCCAAGTCAAGTAATATTTTAGTACCATGTGCAAAGAATAGCATCTTTGAATATTCCTTACTTGCCTGTGGAGCCACAACATCAGGATCAGAGGAGAGCAACCAATGTGATAAAGAGTCTAGAGGAAAAATTTAGGAATAATAGTTAGAGTTGTTGGGTTTGTTTCATGGGGGGGAAAATACCTATGGGAAAGCACAATAACTTTCTTCAGATACATTAAAGACTCTTGTAGAGGATGGAGCAGATTCATTCCAAGTTGTAGAAGACAGAATGAGAACAGTTATATTACAAGGACACAAATTTCAATTGGAAAACTTAGAAAAAAAATAAAGAGTTGTTCAATAAGGAAATAGACTTCCTCCGGAAGTGGTGAACTTTTCTTCCTGGAAATATTAAAACAGACTAGATCCGTGATGTCTAACCTTTTTGCTGTCGCATGCCAAAAGTGGGGGAAGTGTGTGGGGGGGGTCATATGCAAACATGCCCACACCCATAATTCAATGCCCCCCGTGCATGCCTGCGCTCCCCCCGCTTTTGGCATGCAACAGCAAAAAGGTTACTGTTAGGTCCGTTTTTCACCCTTCCCAGGCTCCAGAGGCTTTCTTGGAGCCTGGGGAAGGCAAAAACGGCCTTCCCCATCCCCCACGGAGGTCATCTGGAGGTTGGAAATGGCCCATATCCTGACTTCCAGTCTAAAAAAGTCTAAAAATCAGGTGGCCCGCATGCGCTCTGGAGCTTAGCTAGGGCAACACTTGCGTGCCCACAGATATGGCTCTGTGTGCCACCTGTGGTACGCGTGCCATAGGTTCGCCATCACAGGACTAGATCATCATCCATGAGGAGTGCTGTAATAGTGGATTCCTGTACTGAGCATGAGTTGGACTAAATAATCTGCAAAACCGATTATAAGCTTTATATTCTATGTCCCAAAGTTGTTGGGTTTTTTCAAAATTCTATTTATATTCTATGACTGAGTTATCAGAAGTGGTTCTGTGATAATTCATTTGGTCCAAAAATGTGATGTCTCCTGCAGGAATTCTTAGCATTCTTCATGGTCTCCTAGATAGGGAGTTCTGGCCATGTTAAATACTTTTTACTACATCATTTAAGCTGCCTGTACATAAATTCAAAAGTCAACCGTATTTTTCTCCCAACACATAATGGTAATGATTTACATCTATCATGCATTAGTGATATTGGTCAAAGAATAAGAAAAGAAGGCTCCTAATCTTTAAAATCAGCAGATATCACGAATGAATAAGGAATGAGCAAGAAGTGTATTTGTATGCGTTTTTATGTGTTCTGTCTCATGAATAATAGAAGGAAATTCAGTTATCACGTGTTTGAAAAAAAGCCAGTTGGATTCTAGTAATACAAATGTAAAATCGATGCAGTTTGTTTTCATCCTTACATACACGGACATATACATATGCAATACACCCACAGAGACACGGGATTTATTTTTATACTCTCTCAATTCATTCATAAAGAATTTCTGCTAAATTCATAGATACCTAGAATACTTTTAGAGAGAAAATAGCATTCCAACAGCTAGAAAACAGAAAGCAAGAATATTTAGTCAAACTGGTTTTTGTGAGTTTTTTAAAATCTTTGTCCCCCTCCTATTTTCTCCAGTTGTAAAAATTACAGTGATTACACATCATAAAGCCTATCTGTAATAAAACGCATCAGCTGGCCAAGGTTTTCATCGCTCACTCAATAATCCATTAATACAGCAATGCTGCCCAGGCATCTTTATAATACCAACTCAGAGGTAATTTTAATCAGCTAGACCAGCTGGTATTTAACAGCAGCTGCTGGAGATGCCACAAATATACTCAATAGCTGACATCTTTATTTGCAGTTTTTCAAGGGTAGACAAGATCTCCCCATAGTTACTCAGATAAGGTTTTCTAAAAGAATACTGTATATATGAAGGTAATCTGATTCAGTGCAGGAAGGGTTAATCGAACATATGTATTTTATGCAAATATTTTTAAAGAAAAATAGCATATATACTTAATATGCTATTTTTGTTAATAACCAATTCAATAGAAATGTAACAGAGCATCTTCTCTTTTAGCAAAGCTTTTTTATTTATGTGTGTGTGTTCAGAAGTGAAGTTTAACTATGTGCAATGAATTTTTTGTCTTTAAGTACCATTTTCCATTTAAGTTTAGATAAGCATTTCACTCTGTGTAGTGTTGAAACTGTGAGCTTTGGATGCCCTTCACATCCAAGGCATATTCTGTGGAGAGAGTGGGGATGGGAACAAGAAAGGCAACATGAAGAAAACACTCACATAAATAAAAATTTAATTATGATTGAGCAAACCTGACTAACAAATAGAACAAAATAGAAATCTATAATAAAACATTGGCAACTAGGGATTGTGTTAGAATCCTTATGCCTCTCTTTTTCTGGATCTAGTACTTAGTGCTTTCCTGGTTAGACTGCAGAGGTTGTATTTTGTTATGTGGAAACTAGTATGATTTATTAAACAGGGTTGTCAAAGTGCAATATGAGAACTCTTCTAAGTATTACTTATATGAGTATTTTCTAGGTTAAATGAGAATTACATATTTTAATATTGAGGTATACTATCTTGTTTTGCAAGATTCATGGTTTCAAATATGCATCTTGGATATAATAGAACTTAATAGTATGTTAGGCAACAATTAAATGAACATACAAACTTCAGTTATGTACAATATTATTAGCTATAAAATTATTTCTGATAAAAGCATTTGCTGTTCAAGTATCAAGATACAAATAATTTTTGAACCAATATTCCATGATGAAATCAGATGGATTATGTTTATTAGTGTTTCATGTTTAATCTACTAAATGTATCAATACTTTTACTTGTTAGGATTGCTTATGTCCTTATTAGAAATGAGAATTTGAATGCATGTTTTTTAACTAAAGTGAGGTAATATTAAACGAAACAGAAAAACAGAGTTAACTTAAAAAGTAAGATGTATTTTTTACACTTTTAAAATACTATATTTAACTTAAAATAGCATGTACTTTTTGTTTGCTATGATAAGTGTTTAAGTTTGTATAGAGTGTTTGACAACAGACAGTTTGATATATTGCTAGTCACAGCAGTAGGTTGGACTTGAGTGGTATTAGCTTTCAGTGTTTTGATTAATGGTAATTGTTGTGATGAAAAGGCATGTTTTATGTACAACTCATATTTCTGGAAAACAGAAGTCAACTTACAAGATCTGTAATTACTATTCTGAGTTAGCATATAAAAAGAGCATAGAGAACATACTGACAGGGCACAGTGGGGTTCTTTGTATGTGGGTTTGTTTAGGACTGTGTTTCATTAATATACCATTTTAAAAGTAAGGAAAAATGTTTTGCTGTATTCTTAAATTGTATAGAGTTTGATTTCCAAGGTATATTTTTATGTAAAGGTATTGTTTTATCTTGCCTTCAGAGCTAATAGAACTAAGAATTGTAAGATAATTATTTTTAAAAAAATCATATATAATAGAAATGTTTGGTAGAAAAATAAAGCAGAGCTTTCTTGCTGTCTCATAGGTAGATTTTATGGTTAATTTTTATTTATTGTTTATACTGATTTTTCAGGATTAATTTGTTTAGATTATTCATTATTTTAAAACATTTGTAAGTTAACTCGAGGTGTGCCTATTAATTCAATTTTATTAAAGCTCACTGATAGCCTTAAGAACATGCAGTTGAAACTTAATAGAGTATATCAGTCTTAGAATTATATGCTTTGGGGGGGGGCAATATTACTAAAATCCTGCTCAGTTAGAATTTATACCTTACCCTACTGAAAGCAATGAGATTCCGCTTAATGTGAGCGGATTTCCAGCCAATCTTTAAATTATTGAATATATTGATTTTAAATTCATAAATTAAACAGTACTCTTTTACTAAGTTTCTTAATGACATTAATCTTGAGATTTTTGCCTTCTTCATACTCCTTTTCATGATATTATATCATAAGAGCATTTAGTATTCTATGTTAAAACAGGTCTACAGAATTGTTCCCTAAACAGGTTTTATATAAATAATAATAATGATATCAAAGTTGCAGGAAGACAGGTACGATTTTTAATTTCAGTGGCAAATTTATAGTTGGCAATAAGACAGTTAAACACAGAAGGGAAAAGAAGAATTAAGACATCTTGATAATACCACGGTATGAAACTTATTAGAATTTGCCTAAAAATTTAGCTCACAATTCATGCTCTGTTCTGTATTTGGGTGAGAAATAAAATCTACAAAGCATGAAATTGTACTGTTATGAAATAATTTATTTCAAAGAGTAAATTATCTCATTTCAGACAACTGGCTTGGAACAGTGTGTTAGAAATCAGGTAGTTTACTTAATAGCAAAATAAAAATAATAGAAAAGTAATAGAAATATCCTTAAGCATCCTTAAATCTATGTTCTGAAAATAACCCCTCCCCACACCCTGCTCTTGGTTTCACTGCAGTTACTAACCATGTATCATCCTTTATTGAAACGAACTTTATTAAGTAGCATAAACTTGTTGGATGGGCTTCAATTAAATGATGATTTGTTAATGCAAATGTGTAGCGAATGACTGGTAGTACATCTGTCTCTTCATCCATAGGCCATTACTGTGGAGCATTAGCACATGATTGTGAAAAACTGAAATCATTACGTGCAGGTAGTACATATTCAATCAATTCTGACCTTATGTCTCCGATGAAATAAAAAAACCCTAAGTAATGTAAATTATATTTAATTTGTAATTGGGGGGAAGGGGAATCTTGGAATATCTGTGATTCAAGCTGTTACATGATGTGAGGTGACTGCAATTTGGAGATGACAGTCATTGGTGTCTCCAGTGGGAAACATTAATCCTTAGTTACTCCTCCTACCTGGTCTTCCAATCCAAATAGTAATGTTTTGGTTTGTGACATCTCTCCCCTCCTCCCCTGCCTGTTTTCTTTTGGCACACAAAATGTTTTAACTTCAATGAAAATGCAGAGATAGGACAAACTTTTTGTGACCAACATTAGTTAGTTAAGCAGGCAGTTATGACAATTAATACCTCCCCCCAAAATCATACAATTAGCTTCAGTTCCATAAGTATCTAATGAGCCATTTGTCAGTCTTTTGGTGAAATAAACTACTCAATCTTAATTCTCCACTCTTGCAGCAAATAAATAGAAATTACGAAACACACGGGCACCAATAAAATATAATTTATTTCAGAGGGCATGATAGAACTCTTTACATCTCTAAAATGAATGTGTTATTTACAAATGACTTGTGATACTAATATATAAAAAAGGATTTCAGCACTAACGCCTTTCGTTAGGCAGTAGACTTTTTCCCTGATTTGTTTAATCATTTAAATGTGTAATTGCTCCTAAAGGCATACGAGTTAAAATGACTATTCCTGACGTGATTAACTCATAAAGTCACAATGAACCTCACAAGAGATCCTGGGAAATGCCAGAGATCAGCATTCTGCAGCTGAAGGCATTAAGACATTTCAGGAAAGGACAAAGTAATTATTTTCATTATGGAACATTTCTCAGCTTGCTCTATATTTCTGTCCTCTTTAGCCTTGTCAACACAAACCTCATGTGCCAAACAGGGAAGAGAAAATCAGTTCAAAGAACAAATCTCAAGAACTCTAGATCTTTCTTTGGATTCTATGTAAGTGGGATACTTTTCTGGACCAGTGGTAATTTCCATTCTGAAAGTTTGTCTCAAGAATTACTAGGACAATTACAAAGAGAATGCAAGTCAGGAAACCTCCCTGAAGAATTTAAGATTGCAGACTTTTCTTTCTATAATGGCTAAACTGAGAAAAGGTGCATCAGTTTTAAATGCTATTTTATTAAGAAGCATCTGCTTAAGCTTAGTATATTTGATTTTTTTGCCTCCTTCCCCCCACTGCCTTCAAAAATGCCTAGCCTTCTCTTTCCCAGAAGAAAGCCATTTTTAAATGATCTGGATTCACTAAAGCAGACCT
The DNA here is from genome assembly GCA_038048745.1 of Coluber constrictor foxii. NCBI lineage: Eukaryota > Metazoa > Chordata > Lepidosauria > Squamata > Colubridae > Coluber > Coluber constrictor. The sequence goes on from CM075961.1 coordinate 128,804,056, forward strand.
AGTAAAAACAATGGCTGCTTTAAAAATTGAAAAAGTATCATTATGTATCTTTGGTCCTTAAGGTATTGATAAAATGTAATGAAGGTGGAATTAAAATTCTAATAATAATAGTAATAAAGGCAATTAAAATGCTCTCAAGACAATTAACCCCGGGCAATTCCAATTATTAGATACACAGCTGGAATAGTGGACTGGACTCAAGCAGAACTAAAAGCCCTGGCTAGGAAGACCAGAAAAAGAATGAAAATGAATCATGCCCTTTATCTTCACAGTAATGTTGACAGACTCTGCTTACCAAACCAAATAGGTGGGTGTGGAATCTTGCAGCTCAAAGAGTTAAAGACTGAAAAAAGCACATTGAACAAGTATCTGAAGAACAGTGAATAAGACACACTGAGACTAATATAACATGAAGGCTTATGAGTACTGGGGAGAAAAAAACTTCTCTACGAGAAAGACTAATCAAGAATAAAAAAAGCCATGATAAGGCAAAATATTACATGGCCAATATATTTAAAAAAAAAAACAGGCAAAGCAGATAACAACAAGAGCCAACAATGGTTAAAAGCAGGAAAATTGAAAAAAAAGACAGAGTGGCTAATTCTGGCTACACAAGACAAAACAAATACATACAGTGCCAGAATTTAGAAGACAGCTAGGCAGCAAATGTCATCTCTGCAAAGAAGCTGAAGAAACAGTGGATCACTTAGTTAGCTGCTATATGAAGATTGCACAGACTCAGCAATATGACAAAGTAGCAACAATGGTACATTGGAAAAAATATGATTTGCCTGCAAGCCAGAACTGGTGGGACCACAAAATGTACAAAGTAATAAAAACTGAAGAAACTGAAGTGCTCTGGGACATTAGAATTCAAACAGACAAACACCTGCTACATAGACGTAACAATTGCCAATCAGAAAGACAAAAAAGTCTGGGCAGTTGTAATATCTGGAGACAGCAAAATAGAAGGGAAAAAAGTGAAGAAAGTCATAAAATATAAAGATCTGCAAATAGAAATAGAATGTAGTAAAAGAAAACAAAGAAAAAAGGAAAAATAATAAAAAGCTAATAAAAAGAAAAACATGTAATATTACAAACATTTTAAAAAAGGAAAAAGTCAAGGAAACAATTGGTCTATTAATGGGAGCAAATAACAAGAAGTTGAGTAGCAGGGAGAAAGCAAAACTACTTAACTCATTTTTTGCATCTCACTTTACACAAAAGGAAAAAAAAATCCAACCTATAAAAAAATAATGTAAAATAACAGATTAGCAATAGCACTTAGATTTATATACGACTTCACAGTGCTTTACAGCCCCCTCTAAGGGGTTTATAGAGTCAGCATATTGTCTCCAACAGTCTGAATCCTCATTTTACCAACCTCAGAAGGATGGAAGACTGAATCAACCTTGAGCCAGTGAGAATAAAACTGCCGAACTGCTGGCAATCAGCAGTCAGCAGAATTAGCCTGCAATATTGCTTTCTAACCACTGTACCACCATGGTTGTTGGAATGCAAGCCAAAATAAGCAAAAAATGGTAAGAGAATACCTGTCCACTCTAGATGAGATCAAATCAACAGCACCAAATGGATTACATTCAAGGGTTCTGAAGGAGCTAGCAGATGTCAGCTCAGAATCATTGAACCATATCTTTCAAAGATCCTGGATCATTGTGTAACTACCCAATGATTGGGAAAAGGCTGATGTGATTTCCATTTTTAAAAGGGGGGGGTGGATTCAGGAAACTACAAACCTCTCAGTCTGATATCAATACCTGGGAAGATCCTGGAAAAGGTAAATATCAAGTCTGTGATCACTTAGAAGCAAGAAAAATCATAACCAGAAGCCAACATGGATTTATCAAAAACAGATCAAGCCAAACAAATCTTATTGCATTATTTAAGAATGTTGAATAAACAAAATTAGTGGACCAACAAAATCCTATGGATATATTTTTCTTGGATTTCAAAAGCAGATCACAACCTCTTATTTGATAAGACAGAAAAGTGTGGGTTAAACAGCACCACCATCAGATAATTTGTAGCTGGCTAACCAACTGTACTCAATGTCTGGTCCTTAATGGAACTGCATTTGCATGGAGGGAAGTATGCAGTGCGGTATCAAAATGATTTAGATGACGACATAGAAGGGGAGCTCATCAAATTTGCAGATGACACCAAGCTGACAGAAATAGCCAACACTTCAAAAGATAGGGTCAAGATATAGAAGGCTCTCAATTTCAGTCCTGAAGCTATTCTGGCTGTGGGTTGTTGCTGTTTTTTTTTTTTCCTTTTCTGTAGGGATTTTATTCTATTCTATTAGGGATTCTTTCATGTGGCTTCAGGCCTGACAAAGTTTGGAGACAAAGTGGGGTGGAGTTTGTAACTAAAACAAACTAGTTCACTCCTGGGTCAAGGACATTCCAACTACCGGCTGTGTGGAGGTGGAGGAAGGAGTTGCTAAATAATCAGCCAGTGCCCGGATTGGACAATGTGATTCATTGTTTTGGGGGAAAGTGAAACTTTCAGTTCATTGAGGTGGAAAGCCAGGAAAAATTCAAAGTTGACTTTCCACTAGTTAATGCCAAGATGATGTCTCCTCAATAAAAACTGTACTTTGAGAATCTGCCTCAAAGTTTTGTTTTGAAATGGGGACATTACTTGAAATCCTGGCATTAAGCCAACTCTGCAAAATTCCCACTCCCATGGGAGCTATTCTCTGGGGTCCTGAGCCCTGGCTGCTTGCCTGGTGTACTACCCAGGGAACAGAAAGACTGAGGGAACATTGCCAAATGGAGGAAGAAGGGGAGGATGTGAGAAGTTGCTGTGTGGATTGCCTGGAGATGCAGCAGGCTCCTTCAAGCAGGCAGCAGTTAGCGGAAGCTGAAGCGGAGACCGTGCAGCCGACCAAGATTTGCATCAAGATGCCACTTACCAGAGACTCATGCAGGGTGGAGAATGGATTACCGCACCGAAGTTTACTCCGGGGACCAGTGAGGGACACCTGGGAACACCACAGTGGGAGCTGCTTGCCAATGTCATCCTGGGTGAGTTGGGCCTGGAGGGCTCTCGATGAAGTTGTGCAGCCATAGCCCAGGACCGGAACAGAGCCTGCCAGGATGCTGCGGTGGAAGACGGCTGGCCACCCATGCAATATTCCAGCCGGGGAAGCAATCACAGACTTACTGGGTTTATAACACCAGCTGTGGCTGGTTCCAGATTCAGTGGGCCCCTACCCCAGATCTATTGCTGCCAAGAATCCAAAGCCAGCCCAGGAAGTGACTGCTCAGTCAGCGACTCGGGCCACAGCTGCTTGGAAGGCCCACGAGTAATGCTCCTATGGTAGCAGCCAAAGCCTCAAGCTATGGATTACATTGGGTCCAGAGGAATCAGGATCCTGGGGATCCAAATTCCATCCCGCACCAAAGGCCTGGGCTGGAATGGACCCTGCTGAGACCTCATGGACAAGACAACCCACTGCAGTCCGTGGAGCCGGTTCTTTTGTCCCCCCAGCTTGCAATCCTGCCACAGATTCAAACCAGCCTCCAAAGCGCCCACTTAGCCAATGATTCCTGTCCTGGAAATCTGAAGAGCTGCCGAGAGGGTCCCACCCATGGCCCACTGAATGCACCCGCGGTGGTCACCAGGGCCACCAGGCAGTGGAGGACTTGGTCCCTAAACCTCAGCCAAGGTTGGGGACCACCTAGCAGAGGATGGCAGAAAAGGGAAGCCTTGCCCTGCAGGCCATTGAGGTCTCCCCTCCCCCAACTGGGAAAACGAGAACTCCGGCCCAAGAACCCCAGATACCGGTGGTCTATGATACCGATGATGAAGGTGAAAATGACTTGATGGTAAGTGAAGCCGTCTGTCCAATTACCATCCGGTCGAGAATAGTAGCACCCAAGTGGGCTGTACCCACTTTCTGATCAACTTCCCTACATACTTGAAGCTGAGGATCAGGGCAAATACCCGACAATAACCCGACCCATACAGTTTTAGCAAATCAATGGATCGTTGATAGGTGGGGCCCCTGCCACACTCCTCACTGAAACTGTAAGGCTGGAAATGGACCAACACTGGGAATTTATCCGATTTGTGGTGATACCAAAAATGACAGAAGTGGTGATTCTAGGTCTAGTATGGCTGGACAAGTGGGGGCCCACCATTTCCTGGGGAGATGGCTACAGGAAGCTAAAGCTGGGAAAAGGCCCCAACCCCCCTTAAGAGGTTGCTGAAAGAAGTGCGGTCCAATGACAAATTGGCGCAAAGCAAAGTGAAAGAGCCATTGTTGTCTCAGTACTGCTTTCCCACAAACCTCAGATCCCTAGAGAATACCAGGATCTGGCGGAAGTATTCAGTGAGGAGGAATGTAACGTTCTACCTCCCCACCCCCACTGACTATGCCAGAGTTCGTACAAGGGGCTCAACTACCCAAGCCGAAGATGTACTCCATGATCCCAGAAGAGATGGGGGAGCTAAGAGAATACATCAACACCAACCTGATCCGTGGATTTATCCAACCAGCCAAATCTAGAGTAGCCATCCCAGTCCTCTTTAAAGAGAAAAAGATGGATCAATGAAGCTATGCATAGACCTCAGGGGAATTAATGCCATATGCATAGAGAACACCTAGCCACTTTCCCTCATGAAGGACATGTTGGCTCACCTGGCTAAGGGGGAGGTGTTCACCAAACTGGACCTGCGAGAGGCATACTACCAGGTGCAAATCAAGGAAGAGGATGAATAGAAAACTGCATTCAACTGCCCTTTAGAGAGTTTTCAGTTCAAAGTAATGCCTTTTGGCCTGCAAGGAGCCTTGTCTGTATTCATGCAGCTAATAAATGAAGTGCTGCATGAGCATCTGTATAAGGGAGTTCTTGTGTACTTAGATGGCATTCTCATCTTCACTGAGACACTAGAGGAACACATGAAATTGTCAGGTGCTGAAAAAACTCCTTGGGGTCAAGCTGTACCCAAAGCTGTTGAAATGCAAGTTCCATAAGACCTGCCTGCACTACCTGTGCTACCAAGTGACGAGCAAGTGCATGGAGATGGATCCAGCCAATGTCAAAGTCTGTGGCAACTCCCACAGACACAGAAACAGCTGCAGAGCTTCCTGGGGTTTGTTAACTTATCCCGGAAATTCATCCCTCCTTCACTGAGATCACCCTACCCATCACTGAACGGGTAAAGACTGGGGAGGGGGGCTCCACAAGTACGGCTGAGTCAACTCCTAAAGTGGACCTTAGAATGTCAGCGGGCATTCGAGGAATTGAATTGAATTGAATTCGAGCTGTTCATCAAGGAGCCAATCCTAAGGCACTCTGATCCAGAATTGCCCTTCATAATCCAAGCTGACATCAGTGATGGCGGTCGCAGCAGTCCTCCTTCAGAGGAATACAGAGGGTAATTTACAACCCTGCGCTTACACCTCCAAAAAACTGATTGAGATTGAACGGAGGTGGGCAGTGTGGGAAAAAGAGGCCTATGCGATCAATTGGGCCCTGCTGACCTGGAGGCACTTTCTTGAAGGTAGTAGTGTGCTTTTTGTAGTGAGGTATGGACTGACCATAACTCCCCCACCCCCAAAAGCTCTTCTCAAAGCAGGTCCGCTGGGCACAATACTTCAAACAGTTCAAGTTTGAGCTGAAGTACATCCCTGGGGGGGGAAACCTCCTAGTGGTTTGTGCAACAAACCTCCTGCTTTGTTGCACAAATCACAATACCATAGTAAACATGAAGAGGTGGTTCACACTATGATTCTCCCCCCCCAATCCGCCTTGCAAGCCATAATCGGGGGACACGCTAAGCAAAGGAGAACGTGGATGGGGGGATGACTGAAAGGTGAACTGCCAGCTGACCCGTGGTACAAAGGTAACCCAGGAATACTAACCCTCAAAGGTGGATTAGCCTGGAAAGGCTCTAAATTGTATGTTCCCAGCAGCTTGTGACTCCAAGTCCTCCAAAAGAGTCATGATTCCAAGCAGGCAGGGCACTTTGGCTGTTTGAAAACCCTGCGTCTCGCCAGAGGGCAGTTTTGGTGGCCAAAGATGAAGAAGACATTGAGGACTATGTCAAGAGTTGTGCCACATGCACGGCCATGAAGAAGAGGCCAGGGAAAACCCCCTGGTTGCTCCACCAGGTGTCCCTGGGAAGAAATAGCCATGGATTTCATTGTTGAGCTCCTCGAGAGTGGGGGGACTATGGTCATTTAGACTGTAATAGATTTGTTTTCAAAACAAGCTCATTTTATAGCTTGCCCAGATCTTCTGTCAGCACGGAAGCTGGCTAACCTGTTTATAAAGCATATATATAGGTTGCATGAGGTTCCCTGCAGAATTATCTCCAATAGGGGGGTCCAATTCACTGCTAAATTCTGGAAGGAGTTCATGAGGTCCATTGGGTCCTTGCAGGGACTTAGTGAACGTGCAAACACCAAGGTGCAGCAATATTTGAGGAGCTATGTCAACTATCAGCAAACAGACTGGGTGGAGTTGCTACCATTCGCTGAGGTAGCATACAACAATGTAGTACACAGTAGTACCGGCCTGACTCCTTTCCAAGTCACCAGTGGCATGGAGTTTGTCCCCATGCCTGTGTCACTGTCAGAATGGATGAAATCGTTAAAAAAACATGGGAAAATACCAAGCAAGCTTTAAGGGAGGCGGCAAAAACCCACAAAGAGCAGGCTTACAAGCGCTGGTCACTCCAAACACAATATAAGGTGGAAGATAGGGTTTACTTATCCATAAAGTACTTAAAGTTAAATCTATCTTAGAAGAAACTTGGTCCAAAGTTTGTATGGCCATTTCCTATAGTGAAAGTAATCAACCAGTCACAGTACAACTCAAACTTCCCAGGTTGCTAGGGAAAGTTATCTGGTTTTCCACAGTAGCCTATTAAAACCAGCAGTGAGTTCCCAAGTCTTAGCAGTAGACTGGGCATCATCCAAACCACTTATAGTCATGGGTCAAACACATTACAAGGTAAAGAAGATCTTGGACTCGAGGGTATATTGCGGTCAGTTGAAGTATTTGGTGCCCTGGAAGTAGTAGCCCATTTCGGAGGCCACTTGGGTGAACAGTTGGAAAGTGAATGCCACACTTCACAATTGGGGAACAAGTAACCCCAAAAACCGAAGGGTCCTCCTGGGGGAGGGTTAGGAATAATGTTCAACTAACTCTATTGTACTCTGTCTCTCTTTGCAGGAGGGTTCCTTCTGATAGGGTGGAGGGCAGCCTGTCAACTCCAAAGCTGTTCTGGCTGTGTGGTTTTTCTTTTCCTTTTTCCTTTTCTGTAGTTTTCTATTAGGGATTCTTTCATGTGACTTCGGGCCTGACAAAGCTTGGAAACAAGGGGAGCGAGTTTGTAACTAAAACTAGTTCACTCCTGGGTCAAGGACATTCTAACTGCCTATTGTCTAGAGATGGAGGAAGGAGTTGCTAGATAACCAACCAGTGCCCGGATTGGACAACATGATTTATTGTTTTGGGGGAAAGTGAAACTCAGTTTTATTGACATGGAAAGCCTGGGAAAATTCAGAGTTGGCTTTCCAGCAGTTAATGCCAAGATGATGTCTTCTAAATAAAAACTATTCTTTGAGAATTTGTCAGAGTTCTATTTTGAATTGGGATCATTACTTGGAATCCTGACACTATCAGACTTGAACAAGGCTCCTATCTAACAAAATGAAATTCAGTGGTGACAAATGCAAGGTTCTACACTTAGGCAAGAAAACTAAATGCACAAATATAGAGTATGAGGTAGGGTACCTGGCTCAATAGCAATAACTGTGAAAGAGATGCTGGACTTCTTGTGGATAGCCACTTAAATATGAGCCAGCAAAGTGCTGCAGCCACCAAAAAAAGCTAATGCAGTCCCACGCTGCATGAACAGAGGGATAGAATCAAGATCATGTGAAGTGGTAGTATCACTTTATAATACCTTGGTAAAACTTACACTTGAAATATTGTGTTCAGCTTTGGACTACATGGTATAAAAAAAGATGTGAGACTCCAGCAAGAGGTCAGAGAAGACCAACAAAGATAATTAAGGGACTGAGGCTAAAACATATTTATTTATTTATTATTTATTACATGTATTTATATGCCGCTCTTCTCCCAAAGGACTCAGGGCGGCGAACACAAGTTAAGAAACATGTACAATAAAATCGCACTTTAAATCAAATAACTAATTAATGATACCCATCCTTTCTAAGGTGGATAAATTGAGGACCCAGTTTGTGGGGGCAATAAACTGACTTTGTATAAATATACAAAAGTTATGAAGGCTATTGCTTAACGCATTGTAAGCCCCCTGAGTCTCCGGAGAAGGGCAGCATATAAATCAAGTAAAAAATAAACCCAGAATCAGAGTCAGCCTATTTGCTTGAACAGCCAAGTCTTCAGCTCCCAATGGAAGGAGCGGAGATCAGGAGCCGTCCGGAGCTCGGTAGTTAATTCATTCCAGAGGGTGGGAGCACCCACAGAGAACGCCCTTCTCCTGGACACTGCTAGATGACATTGGCTCGCCGTCGGAACCCTGAGGAGAGCGGCCCTATGTGAGCAAATAGGACGGTGGGAAGCAGGCAGGAGAAGGTCCTGTAAATATCCTGGACCTAAATCATGTAGGGCCTTATAGGTGAGAACCAGCACCTTGAAGTGAACCCGGAGAACCACTGGTAACCAGTGCAGCTAACGCAGGAGGGATGTTATATGGGTGTAACGAAGGGCTCCCGTAACAACCCATGCGGCTGCATTCTGGATCAGCTGGAGTCTTTGGGTGCATCTCAGGGGCAGGCCCATGTAGAGGGAATTGCAGTAATCCAAGCGGGAAGTAACCAGGGCATGAGTGACTGTGCGAAGGTCATCTCAGTCCAGGAAAGGGTGCAACTGGCGCATCAGGCGAACTTGTGCGAAGGCCCCCCTGTTCACAGCCGTTAGATGGTCTTCTAGGGACAGCCGAGCTTCCAGGAAGACACCCAAGTTGCGAGCCCTATCAACAGGGGCAAGTTTTTCTCCATCCATCAAAAGTGATGGGGCTTCTGAAATCCGAGATGCCGGCATCCACAGCCACTCAGTCTTGGAGGGATTGAGTTTGAGTCTCTTTCTACCCATCCAGGCCGCGTCGGAAGCCCAATTGGTACGGGTCAAGGTATTCCATTTCATCCAGGAACTGTGGGAGCTGTTGCACCACTACAGTCTCAACAACCTTTGTGACGAAGCGAAGGTTGGAGAGGGGACGATAGTTATTAAGTTAGTCTGGATCCAAGGAAGGCTTCTTGAGGACAGGTCGAACCACCGCCTTCTTAAGAGAGGCGGGGAAGTTCCCCTCTCTCAACGAAGCGTTGACAATTGCCTGGATCCAATCTCTAGTCACCTCTCTGGCAGCCGAAACTGACTAGACTAGAGATGACTAGAGCCTGGAGATGACTAGAGCCTGGAAGCCGAAATCAACCAGGAGGGACAAGGGTCCAATAAGTTTGCCCATAATCCTGTCCACTTCCTTGACAGAAACAGGGTCAAACTCAATCCAGATATTATTCTCAAGACCCACCCTAGTCTCCCGATTGGATTCTATCCAGTCAGAGTCCAATCCGATCCGGATCCGAGCGATTTTATCATGCAGAAACTGTACAAAATCTTCAGCTTTGCCCTGTAAAGGGTCTTCCCTCGCTCCCTGATTGAGGAGGGAGCGGGTCACACGAAACAGGGCCGCTGGGCGGTTTTCTGCAGATGCAATGAGGGCGACGAAGTAATCTCGTTTCGTCGCTTCCATTGCCACTAGATAAGACCTAATATGGGTTCTTAACTGTGTTCGGTCAGATTCAGATTGGGAGGACCTCCAACGTTCCTCTAGGCATCTTTTCCGACGTTTCATTTCCCGGAACTCCATGGAAAACCAAGGAGAGACCCGGGATCTGCGGCAGGTTAGAGGCTGCAAAAGTGCAATTCTGTCTAAAGCGTCAGTAGCCAACCGTTCCCAGGATGCCACTAGAGCCTCAGCTGAATTGCAGGATTGAGAAGTGGGGAATGTCCCAAGCTCCTTCAAGAACCTTTCTGGGTCCATCAGGCGCCTGGGGCAGAACCATTTTATGGGTTCCGTCTCCATGCGGCAAGGGTTGGCAAAGTCTAGTCTAAGGAGGGAATGGTCAGTCCATGACAGGGGAGTGATGGAAAGTTCCCCCCTACAATGACCATTTATCCACTGCCCAAAGAGAAAAACCAGGTCGAGTGTATGTCCTCCCCTATGAGTTGGGCCCTGAATAACCTGAGTCAGGTCCATGGCTGTCGTGGAGGCCATGAACGCCCGGACTGTCTCAGATGACTCGCCTAAGGAACATGTAAGGAACAGTTGCATAAATTGGGTATGTCTAGTTTAATGAAAACAGGGACTAGGGGTGACATGATAGCAGTGTTCCAATACCTAAGGGCCAGCCACAGAGAAAAGGGAATCAGCCTATTCTCCAAAGCACCTGGAGAAGAAGCAAGGGATGGTAAGTAATCAAGAAGAGAAGCAACCTAGAACTAAGGAGAAATTTTCTGACAATTAGAACAATTGATCAGTGGAACAGCTTACCTTATGATGCTCCTTCACCGGAGGTTTTTAAAGAAGAGTTTGACAAGCGTCTGAAGTGATATAGGGTTGGACTAGAAGACTTTCAAAGTCCCTTCCAACTCTGATATTCTATTCATAGGTGTAATCCCAAAACAACTGGAGCACTGTTTGAACACCATGGACATTGGCAAAATCACCATTTGCACAATGCCACTTTACTTCGAACAGTTTACATTCTGAAACAATAACTTTAACTCCATCAGAAATCTAGAAAGGACTCAACAGTTGAATAAAAATGCCAAATCCAGGCTAAATATCTGGCTGATTGTATGACCAACCATAATAAAAGAGATGCTTCTCAAGAACTCACTCATGTTCCAAAGCACCTTTTTTAAATGTCCAAAGAGACACTTAGAGTTAGATATCTTATTTTCAAGCATTCAAGAAATATAAAAAGAAGCGTACTTGGCAGACCAAAAACCAATCTAGTCTAGCATCTTCTTTCTATTCTTGGCAGCCTTATGTTTTTCAGCACATGAGAATGCCACTTTTAACTTATACATGTGAGAAATACTCAGAGAAGCAGTCATCCTGTCAATTGGTTAATAGCTTCAAGAGATCCATTGTAAGAAGTAAGAAGTACTATATGCTATAAGCTACTTAGTCATTGTTTTAGTTATTATTAATCTTTGATAACAAGTTGTATATAGCCTTGTTTAGTCATTGTAAGTTATAGCCTTTTATTTTTAAAACACAAATTATCTTAGTTATAACTTAATTTTTTTAAAAAATAAAATTTTTACAGATTTAATTCAATATTATTTATATTATACACACATACACACACGCACGCGCGCACACACACACACATTTTGTTCTGTCAAATGTTTATGTAATAATTTTGAAAATGAAAGAATTTGATGTTCCAAAAAAGGGAACTTGATCCATTTTCTAATCATAATATGAGTTAAGAGCAAAACAAGGTTTTAAAATAAAACATTGATGGTAAAGCAAAGACAAAATTATAAAACCATGAACATCAGTAGGTCAATCAAATAAGGCATTCTATCTCTCACCATACACCCACTGGAATTTTGTTTTCAAATAATCTAGTGGGAAAAACAGTGGAGGACAATCTGGTTACTAAGAAGAAGCTATTTCATAGTGCTGTTACTCAAAAGAAGTGCTTATCAGTCTCATCCCAGTATTCCTCACAGAAATGAAATGAGTTGCACATGTGGGTGGGCCAACTTTGTTTTCAGCATAAATCTAGAAAGATTTTCTATAGGAAAAAATAGCTTTCTTGAGAATTATGTTATTTGCTAACAATAAATTGCAAATACAGTATATATATGTGTGTATAAGCAAATATTTCCCTGTAAAGGGCCACAAAATAGGCATAATGTGATCATAGTGACTAGAACAAGTCAAAATGTAATCTGCTCAAGTGGCTTTCAAATGCAATCCTATGTAGAGTGCTTTGCAGAATCTCTCTGTAGGAATAAGGATGAGTTATTGTAGGCACATCCTTCTGTTCCAGAAAGAGACATAACTCTTAAGCTGAGCTGGGCAAAGGCTATCCTACCCACAATCCTCAATTCTTCAGAGGCTATATTGGCCATAGCCTCCATCTCTCCATCTGGTAATAGCTGCAAGGTACAAGGGAAAATCCCAAGTCACAAATTTATTCTTTCAAGGGAAGTGCCAAGTCTCCCTGGAACTGGCAGGATACTGTAATGGATAGACTGTAATTCGCCTTTACTAAGCATGTTTTGTACCATTCAAACTCTATCAGCGTCCAGATACTGTGATAGGATTTTACTGCACTTGCAACCAGTCCATGGTTGGCCAAATAGAACTAGATATAATCAACATATTAATGGTAGTGCACCCTAAATAACCAGACGGCTTCCTATATAGGTTGTCCTCAACTTATAACCACAATTGAGCCCAAAATTTCTGTTCCTGAGACATTTGTTAAGTGAGTTTTCCCCATTTTATGACCCTTGCCAAGTCATTAAGTGAATCAATTCAATTCTTAACTTAATAACTTAGTTGTAAAGTAAATCAAGCTTCCCCATTAACTTCGCTTGTGGGAAGGTAACAAAAGCACATGACCCTGAGAAAGTACAACTATCATAAATATGATTCAGTTGCCAAGCGTTCTTAAATCTGAAATACAACAGGTATAACCCATAAGAAACCTTATATAAAAAGGTCATTTATGTATATATGCACACATACTCTATACTGCAACATTAATTTTGATTACAGCTACTATGAAAAGCACATAGTTGTAAAAATGTTGCAATGCTGTCCTTCCAGCATCTCTTCTAAAAAACGCTTTAAAAAATAGATGGTATACTTTCAGGTGAGAGACCTATAACATCAGCAATTTGGTTTCCACTAACTTTCTTATTCAATCAGGAGTTTGTACCAGTCATTTTAACTACATGCTACAGTTCATATTCGCTATATTTGTTTATTCTACTAGAATATCTACCCTCTTTTTAAAATGTATTTATTTAAAAGCCAGTGGGGGCATTTTAATATGTATTTGGGTCATTTGGCACCACATTTTTCAATACTATGATGCTTCCAAACATACTGGAAAAGAATTATGATATGCAGCAGATTGAAAGTATCTAAGATCAGAACAAATCACAGAATTTTGACTAAGATATAACCACTTCAATGACTAGTTGATATTTAATACAAAAGGTACACTTAAAGAAAGCCCAGAAATCTAGGCAGAATTCTATCATACCAAATGCAAAAATATTTATTGCCATACCTTTTTACTATTCCATATAAGATATCCAAATACAGCCCAGATACTATGCTACTAACATTATTCAATTCTAAGTGTATTTTAGTACTACTTTTTAAAAATGCCACAGTCATGTCAAGTTAAAATTCTTCAGTGGTAAAAATATAAATATCATAGAGATTTAAAGAATTATGATTAACAGTTTTAAGTGCTGTATTCTTCTTCATGGGACTTCTATCTTGTCTACCCTTCCTTTTTGGAAAGTAGTTCTAATAACTGATTCTGATTTAACCCTTTGGCTGCTGTTTGGGAAAGGTTAGCACATTTCAGTTAGAGTGCTAGATTAAAATGTTACACTGGCACTAGGGAAAACTATTGTAATTTGTCCACCTTCAGCTCATTGTCTATGGAGATTCTCAGTCATCCAGGTCATGGTTGTCCCAAAGGTGCTTTTTCAAAAGGCAACTGAACTTTATTTTTCCTTGAAGACATTTTCCTTCTCATCCACAAAGCTTCTTCAGTTCTGGTTGGTCAGAGAATCGAAACGTCTTTGAAAGGAAAAACAAAGTCCAGTTGGCTTTTGAAAAAAATTATTTGGGACTTCAGCTCACTGGATCAGTCACCCTCTTTTTAGTACAATCTATTTCATTGGATTGTTGCAGTGGGAGACAACAATAAAAGGCAGCATCATTATGATAGCTAAAAGTCTTAAAATAGATTTGAATCTAACAAATTACCTTGAGCTGCATATTGTAATTTTACTATCACTGCTGGAGTATACAATCTTAATCCATGATTACAAGCAAGCTCCAGAGATTATCAATATTTATAATTTTAATTGACTTGATTAGATGATAATTTTATTAAATATTTGGTATGAAATGTATATATAACAGGACCCTCAGAATATGGATGATAAAAGAGAACTGTTGAAATAAAGACATATTAACCCAATGGAGAAGGAAGCATAGAAAGAAAGTAGGTGTAACTCTATCCAAATTATGCTAAGCATAAGTTGATATTGAAAATTACTTTAGTTAACCTTCATGGTGCTATTACATTACTTTATTATCAGGACCAATATTTGGCAAAATCCAAGTGATTCTTGTTCCTGAATTTGCCAGCCTCACAAATACTTGTCTAGATAAGAATCTATCCTTGAGTAGGAACTCTGGAAGACAGTGGAGAGATACCTTTGAGATGACGAGTGTCAAACTCGTGGCGTTACGTTGCCATCATGTGATGTTTTGTGACATTTTTCCCATTCGCAGAGCTGGGGTAGGCGTGGCCTGCATGTGACACATCAGCCCAGTGGCGGCCAGTTTGACACCCCTGCCTTAGAGCATTAACAGGAAGATCAGATGTAAACCTGATCTCATGTTTGAACTTAAACTGTGGTAACTTCACCCTTATTAATGTTGGACTGTATCCCAGCCTTTAGAGTGATTTCTTTCATTTTGTAGAGTGAGTTTTGGCAATAATCAAATTTGTCCAGAATCCCAGTTGACAAAATCTATGATGATAACAGAAGTAGAGTTTTGCAATATAATTTAATTAATCTCAAAGATATGGATAGAATGCATTATTAGCACCATTCCGTGTGAACTGGACCCTTGCCCTACTTGGCTCCTTTGAGAGAAGGGTTAATATAAAATTCAATGAATCACTTTCAGGTGCAAGAAATCAGGAAGCAAGGTGGATCAAATGAATACAGGTTTATTATTTGCTAACACTCTCTACAAGAATCTGCACTACTAACAGTCAAAGCATATTGGTACTAGATAAAAGTCAATAGAATTCAAGGTGGACTGGAATTAGATTTCTTGTGGGCATGAAGGGGCTCAAGACAGATAATGCACTTGGCCCCTCCCTCAGGCTCAATCTGGTCATCTCCTACAATCAGGGAGAAAGTCACTGCCTCTCTGGGAGAGGATGTGGTACTGTAAGCCTTAAAAGAGGCAGTGAGCTATCTTTTTCTGAAAAGGGATTCCATGGATGCAGCTGAATTAGATCACTATCATCTATTATGCAGTTTTCCCATTCTGAAAAAGATTATTAAAAAAATGTTGGGATTTTCAGGGTGCTCTAGAGGAAGCCAATTGTCCACATCCTTTTCAGTCTGGATTGTTGCCTGGATAAGGGACAGAAAACATATTACTGTATTTTTCAGACTATAAGATGCACCTAAATTTAGGAGAGGAAATCAAAAAAAAAATTGGCCACTGCATGCCCCATTTTCGGGCCTTTTTGTGGGGGGGCTTTTCCAGCCTTTTTTTTTTTTTTTGGCCCGTTTTCAAGGCTTTTTTCTGCCCATTTTCTAGGCTTTTTTCAGTCCGCTTTTGATGCTTTTTTCAGCCTGTTTTTAAGGCTTTTTTTGGTCCGTTTTTAGGGTTTTTTCAGACCATTTTTCCTGAAAAAAATGGCCAAAAAAGCCTTGAAAACGGGCCGAAAGAAGCGTCAAAAACAGGCCAAAAAAGCCCCCAAAATGGGCTAGAAAGCCTGAAAAGGGCTGAAAATGGGGCATGTGGAGGCAAAAAAACAAGCCGGTGTGTGAGCAGGGCTTTGGCAATATTCAGTCAATAAGATGCACAGACATTTTCATCCCCTTTTGGGAGACAAAAAAGTGTATCTTATAGTTTGAAAAATACGGTAGTTGCCCTGTTGGGTGACTTGTATCAGCTCTTGGATGGAGAGAATATACTCACTTTCATCCTCTTCGATCTCAATTCATTTACTTCCATTGATTCCTCAAACGATTTAAAATAAGGTTTCCCTTTTTTAAATAAACAAGTAGAGTTGGTGGTGTGACCACTATAGAATTCTTCTTTCTTTCCTCAACTATTCCAGTTTATTTGAACTCATTGGGAGAGGTCAACTGCCAATGGGAAGCTGTAAGAAACAGATTGAAACTGAATTCCAAAAAAACTGTTGTTCTTTTGGTGGTGCAGTGTTAGAATGCAGTACTGCAGGCTATCTCTGCTGACTGCCAGCTGCCTGCAGTTTGGCAGTTTGAGTCCCACCGGTTCACGGTTGACTCAGCCTTCCATCCTACCGAGGTTGGTAAAATGAGGATCCAGATTGTTGGGGGCAAGAGGCTGACTCTGTAAACTGCTTAGAGAGAGGGCTGTAAAGCACTGTGAAGCAGTATGTAAATCAAGTGCTATTGTTATCTTGGTTCTAGAGATGGAGTAGCACCTTCCTGAAAGATCAGAACTATGACTCTATAATGAGTTATGGCTAGTGTTAATTGGGCAATATTGGAGCCTGTATCTGGGGTGACTTCCTTCAGCTTTAGTTGGTGTATCAGTTGCAACCCTTTCTGAAGCAGAACTGTTGCCCTAGCAAGAGTTTCCCATGCTCTTACTATTCCCAGGGTAGGTTATTGCAGTGTGCTATAATGGACTGCCTGTGAATAATAATTGGAATCTATAATTGTACAAAATGTAACAACCCTCTTTTTAATGGGTAAAAATTGCTGTTCATACATAATACAAGTGTTGTGGGCTTTGCATGGGTTACCTTAGGATTTCTATATTCCTTGTTGAATATGGTCGTAGAGAACTACATAAAGTAGATGAATGTATATATGCATACATATATAGAATCCAGTGAGGTTAGTTAAAAATAGAGCTGATATGGTACAATGATTAACATGCTGAACTAGTCCTTTGGAGATCCAGATTCAAGTATCTACCATATTTTTTGGTGTATATGACACTTCCCCCCCCCCCAAAAATGTGAGTGGAAATGTTACCCTAACCCGCCCACCCACTATCCCCCACTCTTCAGGCTCTGCCTCCCAGCAATTTGCCTCCTTGCAGCAAACAACCTGGTCAGCTTCAGTACAGCCTGATTTAGCACAAGCAGCTGATTGGTGGTTGGAACTGCCTCCCATAATACCATTTTCAGCTGTTCAAGGCTTTGGGGATCACCACTGTCATTGTCACTGCTGCCTATCCCTGCCTCTGCATGCCCCATTTTCGGCCTCCACATTTTCGGCCTCCACACGCCCCATTTTTGGCCAGTTCCAGGTGGCAGGGATTACTGCCACCTATCCCTGCAAAGCTGAAAACGGGATGTGCGGCAGCTGAAAATGGGATGTATGGAGGTGGCGATAGATGGCAACGGTGATGGGTGGTGGCGATCCCCACAGCCTGGAACAGTTGATAGGTGGTATTCCAGGAGGCAGATCTGATCGCCAATCATCTGCTCATGCTAAATCAGGCTATGCTGAAGCTGACCATGTTGTTTGCTATTTGCTGCAAGGAGGCAAATTGCTGGGAGGCAGATTTTTTTTTCTTGTTTTCTTTCCCAAAAACTAGATGCATCTTATAGTCCAGAGTGTCTTATAGTCTGAAAAATATGGTACTTGAAAATGGAGCGGGGCACTGGGGGCATTCTCTTGAGTTATTAGTGTTCATGTAGGTCAGTTGTGAGTCCAACCACTTGAAAATCTCTCTCTCACTCCCCCCGCCTCTCTCTCTCTCTCTCCTCCCTCCCTCCCTCTCTCTTCACAACACACATTGTGAGAGGGAGGGAGATAAATGTAATGGACTCCCATTAAAAAAGGATTACATCTTCCATATTGTGCTGGACCCAAACTGACAGTGAAGCCAAACTGCCTGAGCTTGTAAAGTATACATTTCACATGTAACTGTAATGCATGCAATTGTACAAAGTCATGATAGAACATTCATCATGTCTAAATAATGGAAGGTGCATATTGTTTGAATTACTAACACTCAAATTCACTTGACATTAATTTCCTTGGTCAAATCTTTTTTGAAATAAGTCTGTTTTGACAAGCAATTTACCAAGTATCTTTGTAGAGAGAGCTAGGCTTGATGAGTTGTTGCATTAGCTACTTGACATTTGTCCCCAGTCAGACCGGATGCCACATGAAAAATTTACTCTGGCAAAGGGCTCCCAGGAATAAACAGTTCTCTAGTGTGGCTCACGGGGGAATCGACAAGGTGAGCGGAACTTCAACTTGTCACGGATGCACTGTTCTGACGAACATAAGTAGATGCTAATGGCTAAATCGTGACAGAATAAAGTCCCACAACCATATGGCTAATTGCCACAACAATATCTTCAGTGTTATTAATCAAGTTTTCATAGTGTGCCATGATAATTGGAATAATTAGAAGCTGCATAGGCATTGCTTTTTTCTCTCTGTCTCTCACACACACATGCAGACTCTGCAGACAAGCATCTAGAAGAACCACTATTTCTATGCTGCATTATTTAGTGCACATTTTTCAACGAATATGGTAGTTAATTAATGAATTCTCTGTTTTTTTATCTGAATCTTTTATTACCAAGTGGGTTTCTACAGGAATATGTGGATAATTAAATGAGTCCATTGTCTTCTATCCATAGTGGCTAAATTCCCACTATGCAACTCTGCTAGCTGTAGGCAGTTTATTTTAGAAAACGTATGTCTGTTGTTTTATAAGTCACATGTAAAATAGAATATGACTGCTATCCCACTTATGTTTGCCCTGGAGTAATCCTAATTGAAATCTATGGGACTTGACTCTGATGTATTTCGTTACCCAATCATTCTTTAACAGGCTGCAAATATAAGAACTACATGTCGAAACTCTGTTGCAATATTAATAAATCATACATTAGAGTGTAGTGAACTTATATGCAGCTTTGTTTTAAAGTTTTTTAATTGCATTTAAGAAGCTTACATGAGGCATATTTTTAACACTGATAAGTGCAATATAGCAGTTTAGTTTTAGTACTGTAAGAGCTCAAGAATGCCAAAAAATATATGCTACATCTGAACTAAAGATATAAGTAAAGCATCTATTTAGCATTTTTTGCTTAGGTGAGTGTTTAAATCACTTTTCATTCATTTTGAATGTATACTGGGTCTTTCTACAATTTTATAGGCAATGAGAAGCCACCCAGGATTTCCTGGGTATATGTATAAATAGTTACTGAACTGGTCAATATAACTGGAAGATGGATGATAATGGCTTTCTTCATGAATATATGAAGGCATTATTAGCCAAACTAATGGATAGAAATGGACTGCTGTCTATGGCCTTTGAAGGGCAGCTTAATTTAGTTTCAGAAGTTAATTTAGGCATAACATTAAATACTGTGGTGACAATAAAACCATTCTGCTTCTGTTTTCTAAAAAGTTAGTTTTTCCTTGATCAAGAATTTCCAGAACAATATCCTTCAGGCTGCATGACAAAGTGTCCTAAGCTACTAGAATTGAAAACGGGCTTTGACTGAAGCTAAAAGTAGACCACCGCAACCTGGTGTTCTCCAACTAGTCTGGAAGTACAACTTCCAAAATTCCTAACTAGGATAGGAGGGCAGTTGGTACTTTTAATTTCAATCAATTGGCAGGCCACAAAGCCAGAAAAGTGTGCATCATTAGAATATGTTATTTGTCTCTATTCTTTTGCATCTATTCATAGCTAAGCCTTGTAGAAAGCTTTGGTAACCTAGTATGTGCTTTCTTTAATATATTAAATTTTTAATAGAAAGAAAAGAAACAACATCATTTTACCTACAGAACTTTTGGTAGTTGTTTTTGGCACTAAATAGCTCACTAACAGTTATCCTACCACATTACTTCACTGCATTGAATAATAGTTACTTACATGGGAGAAAATAGAGAAATGAATTCATGCAAACAATTTTCTTTTCTTGCCACTTTATCAAGCTATCTCTACTAGTCATGGTTCCTTTTGTTTTTAATCACATTTGAGTCCTTTTTCAGGCATTCAGTTTAATGCATATGGGTTTCCCTCTGAATAGAGAATGATCTGTACATGCTATTTCTAGCCTTTTCTTTCCTTGGCAATGTGTTCAATTTGGAGTATGAAGGGTAGTCTTGTAGTCTAAACATCAGTACTCCACATGCAAAATTCATGTTGGTGTATATTAGATCAGGGGCAGCATTTCTGCCATTGTCATGTTTTATTGTCTATTAAAATTATAAAAATATGTGTATAACTATCTGAATTGATGCATTCTTCCAGCAACACATCTTTCAGCATTCATGAATAAAAATTATGAAGCCAAGATAGATTCCACAATATTAACAGTAGTTGATAAAACAGAATATAATTCTTGCCCTGTTTTGTTGTATTTACCCTACTTCTCTTAACAGTAAGTATTATTTTTTAAAGTCTTTTAAAAGAAGATAATGAAAGAAAACTAAAGGAAGCCATAACAACTTCAGAGAAAAGCAATAATTTTCAAAATGCCATTTTGAATATGAGAGCTTTTTTCAGTTTAGATAAAGCAATCTGAGGCATATTTATAGAGAATAAAAGTTATGAGAAGAAAATGCAGTAGGGGAATATGTTATTATGCTTTTATATTATATTTTTTACAGAAACAACAATATTAATCCAATTCTGGCAAAATTTCCAAGGTGTGTGAATTTTTTTGTACATTTGTCAGATGAGGATAAACAAGTTGCCTATAGTGCGTAAAAATTATGTAATAGCTTGCAACGTTAGATAAACATGAGAACTACACAATCCTTGAGTGCATGCTAATAGAAGGTGTCTTAAGATTTTTAATAGGACTGAATTAATTAATAAGAGATGCTACTGACTTTATAAACAGTTAATATAGTTTACTTTTGACTAATAAAGTTGATTTGACTTAGCATAATATTTTGGAAAACACCGTTTAAGGAGCTATTTACTCCTGAATTCTTTCATTTTTTCTGTGAAGTAAGAAATTATACAATTATACAAGAATATCTTTTTAAAAAGATGTGTTAATAGAGAAAACGTTTGGGACTTGTAGCAGTCATTGACATGGCTTGAATTTTGACATTTTAATCTACATTATAAGGAAGTATTCATTGGCTTTTCTAAGTATCAAAACTGCTTCATTTTTCTACTTCTAAAATATACAGAAAATCAGGGCACTATACCAGTATATGAATTGTACAAGGCAAATTCTTAATATTTCACACATGGGAATGGGCTAATGGATTATTGTACAACACCTAAAGACAAGTCAATATTAGATCATTAATATGTGCCCTTTGTAAATTTTAGTCCTCTTTCAATAGAAATTGTCTCATATTCTTGAACTATTTTATATAGCATTATACTATATACTATACTATTTTTCATTATGTTTCTCTTCTAAAAATTTAAACATCATGTTGTGATGGTACTCAAATCATGGTTTGATAATATTCAGAGACCTGTCTCTATGGCTCTAGCTCAAAAGCCCTCTAATCTCCAGCCACTCACCCTGCATGAACATCAAGTGAGAGCTGTGCTGAAGGCCATAAATCCCAACAAAGCTGCAGGTCCAGACAGAGTAAAAAAATAGTAAAAACCTGTGCTGACCAATTAACGGGTCCTGATAAGGATTTTTAACATCTCCCAGCAATTGCCTAGAGTTACGTCTTGCTTGAAAGCAGCCAAAATCATTCCAGTTCTGAAGAAAGCAGCCATAAATAGCCTGAATGACTATAGACCCATTGCATTGATGTCTATAATGATGACGTGCTTTGAGAGACTGGTTCTACAACACCTCAGGTCCTATGTTCCACTAAATTTTGATCAACACCAGTTTGCTTATAGAAGCAACAGGTCGACAGAAGACGCCATCACCACTGCATTACATACTGCATTGAGACACCTCGGGAAATCTGAGAACTATGTCAGAATGGTTTTTATGGACTATAGCTCGGCCTTTAATACCATTTTACCAGGCATTCTCATTGAAAAGCTGACTGACCTGAATTTCCCTCCCCTCATTTGTGTCTGGATCAAAGATTTCCTGACAGACTGTCCACAAACAGTAAGGGTTGGGTCTCTGACATCTTTTACCCTGAAGCTCAGTACAGGCTCCCCTCAAGATAGTGTGCTCAGCCCTTTCCTGTACTCGCTGTTTACATATGACTGCATATCCTCGAATCCATCTAACACCATAATAAAGTTTGGAGATGACACAAGGGTGTTGGGTCTTATAACTGGAGGGGACGAATCAACATACAGGGAAGAAGTCCAGAGGGTATCCATATGGTGTTCAAAAACAACTTACATCTAATTTGGGAGTGCTCATTAGTCAAGATCTCACCTGGAAAAATAACACATCCATGGTGGTTAGTAAGGCTCAACATTTCCTTAAGAGTCCTGCGGATAAGGTGGAACAACAAATGATTACTTCTTTCTATCGGTCTTTCTATTGGTCTACAATAGAAAGTGTCCTCATATACTGTATAACAGTATGGTATGCTGGTTTAACAGCTGCGGAAGGCACTACAGAGAGTGATCAATTCAGCACCAAAAAAAAAAAAAAAACATTGGTTGCCCTCTAACGCCACTAGATGACATCACCAGGTCTTGCTGTTTCAGCAGAGTAAGGAAGATACTTGGGATGATTCCCACCCTGGCCAGTGTCTCTTTTCGCTTCTACCATCAGGCAGAAGATATGGAAGCATAGCCTGCCCGACAAACAGGTTTAAAAACAGCTTCTACCCATGGGCTTCAAACTCTTAAAAATAATCACAATCACTCTACTTACATACGGAAATATATGACTAGTCTGTTTTTCCCAGTTACTTGTATAGGGATTATTCTCTATACTATTTATGTTGTTTTGTATTTTCTGTTATGGATTGCACCAGAGAGGCTAAACCAATTTTGTTGTATATATGATGTACAATGACAATAAAGGCTACACTATGCTATATTTCTTATTAAGCATTTTTGTATTTTATTTATTTATGTCATACCATTGATCCAGTTATCTATGACTTGTAGCTGTATTCATTAAATTTATTCTCAGTAATCCTTAAAAAAAATAATTTCTTTTGAAAATTTTAAATTTAATATTTTTAAAGTCATTCTGGAACATTAATATATCTCTTGAAGGTCATTATTAAACTACCATTTGTGGATAGTAATAATGGACTGTTTTGATGTTAAGATTTAATTATATCGAAATCATGTGTAAAACACATGTAAAAAACTTCCTTAGAAAGGAAATAGTAATAACTATTACTGTTTTTTTTAAAAAAGTCCTTCAGTATTTTAGACTGATTTGCAATTCTATGTTGGTGTAGTAAATACAAATTATTGTGTTATGAAATGTGATAAAAGGGTGCACCGTCTTGAGCATAGCAGTCTGCAGGTGTAGCAGATGTGAGGCTAGAATTAACAGGACAGAACTATAATTAAACTATACAACCATTCAAAAGAAAGGGACTCCTCTTGTCCAATGGTATCATTAAGTGAAACTTAGATTATATCTACATATTGGAAAGAACAGTAAAAGTGTATTAATTAGTATAAAAACATTCCGACTCAGACATAATTCTTTAGAGCATCTACTTTGTTTTATAGGAAGAGAAAGCATGCTGTAGTCTAGCCAGTTAGCGATGTTAGGGATCCTTAGTTTATGGATACTACTACAATATTGTTGAAAAGGTATAGATAGCAGTTAGAATACAATAACTTTCAATTGTGTGAATTGTACATACCTCTCAACTCTGCAAGGCTGATATCCCTATTATTTCAAAAGCAGAGAAATTCTTTAACTCTCTAATTTTGTAAAAATAATAACTCTTCATTCCAGTGCTTAATATTTTCAGGAGACAATTTTTTTTTAAAAAAAGCACCAAACAGACTGACTTGACTATCCAGAGTTAATGCCACATCATAAAATGATACAGAAGAAAATGGAATTTCTGATTTTTAAAAAAATTGAATCCTACTATGACACAATATGTTTCCCTCTCCCATTTCACAGACACAAATATTCCTTTTAGTGTATTAATTTTATCTGTTTCTAGTACAAATTTCTCACAACCTGTGAATTGTAAGTTTGGTGAAAAGAGAAAGATTATATTTGTAATACAAAAAAGAAATAATTTCTGTATGGTAGTCACCAAGACGAAATCTTCCTCACCTTATGAAGTACAATTAGCAGTAAATTGTGCAAAACGTCTATGCTTCCTCTTCCTTTTCAGGTTTTAGGAGTTCTGATTTGTAGCACTTGAGAGATATATTGTATTTGCTTGTATAAATTACATGAAGAATTTTATTATATTTCTGAATTTTAATTGCATCAGCTATTAGCATAAAATACAACTGAAAGTTAGTTACATCTACTTAGGATAGGTATTAGACATAGGACTAAAGTATTTGGTTCAGTTACTTATGACCTTTTAAATGAAAGGCACATTTCATAAATAATTTGATCAATTCTGTAACAACTTTTTATAATTGAGCTCAACAGGAATGTAAGATTGGTAGGTATACAAACTACCAGCTTAATAGCATTTCAAAAATAGTGTTTTTATACAATTAATATACTTCTATATGTAATCAGGTTAATGCAGAATCTGACATTTTCTAAATCACATATTGGCTTACATATCAGGAGGAAGGGGAACCTATTCTTAGAATTACTTTCATACGGAAAGTTCAAAAGTGAATCATTAATGTGTCTCCAACTACAATCATGTAAATCCAGTTAAGTACTATCTAATAAATTATTATGAGAGGTCCTTGGTGCTCTCTGAGCTTGCTTGTTTTCTTGTAGATGTTTCATTACCCAAACTAGGTAACATCATCAGTGCTAGTATGAAGCTTTCAGCAAACAGCACTCCTTACTAGCACTGATGATGTTACCTAGTTTGGGTAATGAAATGTCTGCAAGAAAAAAAGCAATCTCAGAGAGCACCAAGAACCCTTCACGTCAACCCTGAGCTACAAATATTCTTCTTTATTAATAAATTATTATGTATTGGATTTCTCTATAAATTATTATTTCTCATTTGTGATGTGCAGTCTTTTATGTGTTCCTTGGAATTTCTTTCTAGGAGATGGATAAGGCTGCTATTTGGACGAGAATTTCTCCTTCAGGACCTTCTTGTTGTGTGGGATGCTTTATTTGCTGACAGCATCACTCTTGATTTAGTTGACTACATTTTCTTAGCTATGTTGCTATATATTAGAGATGCCTGTAAGTATTATTATCATATCTAAGTAGTATATATAACTTGTTCTTGTGCAATGTGCATTACTTTTCTACTTGAAATATAGTTTCTTTTAAACTAGAAATAGATGGTATTTAATTGTTAGCATATGAAAGCAATTACATTAATAGTAAAAATCATGTTAATGCTCATATTCCTTCTATGCTGCTTTTCATATACAGAATTCTAAACAGAATTGCATTATGTAGTGTTCAAAGTAAGTATAGATCGCCACCTTCTGCCAGATATTACAAACTGAGTACAAATCTGTATTTCATTATTGACATATTTTGGAATTCCTTTCTGTCCTTTTTTCTATTATCTATTTAATATGTCATTTATGTATTACAATTAATTCAGAATGTTTATCATAATTTCAGAATTTATAGAGGAAACACTGTTTTTTAATTAAATGCACAATCTATTATATGAAATTCAGAGTTTTAAAAAAATCTTTCTTAAGCAAATAGAACATAGGAATCTTGGGCAGCTTAGAAGTAAATAAAAGACATTGTAATCTAACTCAAAATTAGCTCAGTTGTTTGATGAACAGGCTTAAAAGTACAAGATAAATAAAATAAATAATTAATATTAATTGGACCATCCAGTTTAGGAATCTACTACCATTATAAATGTAAAAACCTGTAACATCTTCTTGATACACTTCTAAAAAAAATCAGTGTTCTTTAGTTGACCTGAAGAAATTACCCAAGCCTCCAAAAACTTACTGTATATATCCTTTTAAAGCCAACTCTTGAAAACATTTATGTTACTTTTTTTTAATATAATATTCTATTGCATCACATTGTTCCATTCTCAACACTCAGAAAATATGAGGTTGGCTTCAAAGATCTATTTTGATTTTATCTAAAAATTAATTCAGCTGCCCTACATGTATCCCCAGTCTCAGTTAGATGTTCTCTTTGGTCAGCTTGTTTTCTAGATCATGTTGAATTAATGCTCCTACATTTTTGTATACTATAAAAATGAATTTCTTTTATTAAAAAAAAACACAGCTCAATTCTAGGCTTTTCTTCACAACAGCAGTGAAGCAGACAATACTGAGTTCAAACCTCTGAACTAACATAATGGGAAGCTTGCAAAATGAATATTTCTTACCCCCATCTCTTACAATGCTAAACACTTCAGAAATTCTTCTGTGACAAAGTAGTTGTAGTCTGTGACAGACTTTGAAGACTTTATACGCATCTCCCAGCTTTATATTAACGATAGGAATAGACTAGAAATAAACTGAAAGCCAGGAGATGAGATTATAAAATAGAGCATTAGTTAACAGAAGTAATAGAAGTATTTAGAAGTATAGTACTTTTAATTTAATATTAGTAATTGGACGATCCAGTTTAGGAATCTACTTAACTTATTTCACTTAATAGAAATAACTTCTATTATGTCTGAAGTTGCAGTAAAGATTAAATAAAATGGAGATTTGAGAACTTAAATCACATTTGATGCAAACGGTGTACAAGTTGGAAATGAATGTTTCATTGTTTTCTAAAAACCCATTAAAAGTACAAACTGCTAAATTTTCTAAAACTTGCCTTGGTATGTTCCAATAAACAGATCCTTAACATAAGTAATTCACTTTTTTTTTTACTATAAGCAAGCAAAACTATCACACAGCTGCCACATTATGAAAACTGAAAGATTTCAAATCTCAGGTACAGTAAAAGATTTAAAGTTGCCAAGACCAAACTATATTAAATATAAGCACCAGATTGATGTAATGGTTAAGGTGCTGGACTAGAAAATGAGGGACCGCGACTTCTAATTCTCCTTTTGCTATGAAAGCCAGATGAATGGCTTCAGGCCAGTCACATATTACCTCATAGGTTTGTAGCAGTAGGCAAAATGTGAGGTAGAAACATTGAATATGCTATCTTGGGTTGAAGAAGGTAAAGGTGAAATATGAAACTAACAGTGAATTTATAATAAAATAAAAATATCATTACTGAATTATGTAAAAAGTATTATATTAAAGCAATATTTGTTTAATATATAGGCAGCATTCATAGGTAGCATACCTATTCAGAAGGTCAACCAGTCAATTTTATGTCCAATATGATTGTTGAATTTCATTCTTCTTATTGCAATTTTCCTTAATCATTTTCTAACCGATGTTTGGTATTTCATAGCTAATAAATATGCTGCTTCCCCATTTTTTGAGGTTGGATGAGGTTAAGTGGGATAGTTGGGGAATTCCTTCTTACTTTCTTAGATATATTTTTCCTGTGTGCTTGAATTTTTTTTTCTTTAGTTGCTATACGGATTAGTCCCATAAGTGCTTTTTCCAAAACACAGCTGGACTTTCTTGGGTTGTTTTTTTTTTCTTTTCACTTCTCATCCAAGAAGCTTCTTCAGTTCTGCTTGGATAAGAAGCAAAACATCTTAAAGGAAAAACAAAGAAAACCCAGTTACCTTTTTTAAAAAGCACCTTTGGGACAAGAACGTAAAAAGGACTTTTTGTCCAAATTTTTTTTTTCCAGAAACCTAGCTCATTTTGTCTGGAAATTAATCCATTTTTTCTTTTGTATAATTATATCTGAATACTTCAATTCAAATAAAGTCAGTTTGTTATTCAGCATTTTCTAAAAATCCTTTTTTGACACATATAAATAGTGCTATGATCCTCTGCATTATTGTCTCTATATTAATAACCTGTCTGAACACATGATCCCATGGCAGAATCCAGCCATTTTTATTTTACTTTTATTTATCAATCTTTGAATATTCTAATTCAAAGATTGATAATTTAAGAAATTGCTAATCCTTAAAGGTCTGTGAAGATTCTCAATCATTCAAGTCTTAGTTATCCCAAAGATGCTTTTCCCAAAAGGCAATTGGACTTTCTTATTTGTTTGTTTTTTATTTATAAAAAAATACTTCTCATTCAAGCAGAACTAAAGAAGCTTCTTGGATGAGATGTGAAATTTTAAAAAAATCCAGTTGCCTTTTGAAAAAGCGCATTTGGGACAACCATCATGACCTAAATGATTGAGAATCTCCATAGACATTTATTTTTGAAGTAGACTGGAAACTACCAGTTTCAAGAATAATAACATACAAAATGAATACAGGTAGTCCTCAACTTACAATAGTTCATTTAGTGACTATTCAAAGTTACAACAGCACAGAAAAAAGTGACTTATGATCATTTTCCACAGTTATAACCATGATCATGTGATCAAAATTCAGATGTTTGGCAACTGACTCATATTTATGATGGTTATAGTGTCCCGGGATGTGATCCCCTTTTGCGACCTTCTGACAAGCAAAGACAATGGGGAAGCCAGATTCACTTAACAACCATCTTACTAACTAAACAACTGCAGTTCTGCCATTGTAATTTTGAATGGTCACTAAATGAACTGTTGTAAGCAAGGTTTCACTTGTCATCCTGGCTCAAAGTTTGTTTGTCCGTTTGTATGTTTCCTTACAAATAATTCAAGGCGGCAAGCATAACAAACTCACTGTCACCTTCTATTTTTCCTACAATAACCCTGTGAGGTAAATTGGGCTGAGAGAGTGTGATTGGCCCAAGATCACCCAGCTGCCCTTCATGATAAAGGGAGGACTAGAACTCATAGTTTCACACTTTTTTAGCCTGGTAGTTTAATCACTAA
This sequence comes from Coluber constrictor foxii, assembly GCA_038048745.1. Taxonomy (NCBI): domain Eukaryota; kingdom Metazoa; phylum Chordata; class Lepidosauria; order Squamata; family Colubridae; genus Coluber; species Coluber constrictor. The sequence goes on from CM075961.1 coordinate 128,833,016, forward strand.
ATCGAACAGGCAAAGACAGACCTTGAAGGTAAAGATAAAACCAAGTTTTTGGAATCTTCTTGAAGACTAAGAGTTGGGGTCAACCAGATTTTAGAGAAGACATTATTCCAAACAGCTGGCACCTCAACAGAAAAGGCATCTCTGTTATGAGCCTCTCATTTCTTTTAATTCAGGAGTGGAGAATTTACACTCCTCTACATTTTCCTAAACCAAAATTCTTTATAATTTTCCATTCTAGCTGCGACTGCTGGAAAGTGGAGTTTAACAATATCTCATAGATTTGGGATTATAATATCTAAATTGACAGAGAGAAAAAAATATGCAGTTAAGTGTCACATACTACAGTTTATTCTATAATAGTATTCTCCAGATCTTCTGATTTAGGAGATAGGCATAGGAAAGTGTGGATGACATATAGGCTAATTTGTAAACAAGCATAAGTGAAATGCCTGTTTGTTGAGGATTATAATATGCATTTCAACTCCATTCTTAGTATGAATATTTTTAATGTTGAAATTGGTGTGTGCATTGCAAATTATATTTTTATGAAATACCCCTACATATTTTCAGGAATGCAAATTGACTAGATCCGTGATGGTGAACCTATGGCAAGCATGGCAGAGGTGGCACACAGCACCGTCTCTGATGGCACACAAGCCATCATCCAGTTCAGCTCCGCTGCGCATGCGCACCCATCAGCCAGCTGGTCTTCGGATCTCTGCCGTGCATGCGTGTGGGTGGGGCACATGCGAGGAGCACGCATGGGCATGTGGGAGATGGGGCATGTACATGCACGGGTGTGTAGGGCATGTGCATGCACAGGAGTAGGGTCCATGCATGGGGATTGCACATGCATTGCATTTTGGGGTTCGGGCATGCACACACACACTTTGGGCACTTGATCCAGAAAAGGTTAGCCATCACTGGATTAGATAAAAGGTAAAGAAAGCTTTACCAAAGCAGATTATACTTATAATTTACATACATCAAAAAAACAATTAGTTTCCATTAGGGTTTAATCACAGAAATAATTCATGGGACCACCCAAATGCGACCAATTGAATCTACAACTAGGTATTTATATGTCCATGCCAAACATTATCTGATCTCTGATTATATATTTACATGGTCTATGAAACATATTTCCCAAAATTCAACAACTGAACAAATATGTAGGTAATGCAAGTACTAGCATACATTAACCGGTATCACTTAATTCATACTGATTGACCATAATACTCGGTATATTGAGAAGGAACGTCTGTCCATGTTATTCCTAAAAAATGCATAATGCACAAAACTTCTTGGATTTATTACGCATAGAAAGTGCTTTTGTTTTACCAAAAAAATATGAGAAGACGACAGTTGCCCTAGATGGAACACTTGAATTTCTGCCTTTAACCCGAAGCCTACTTTTACTTTATGAAACCTACTTTATTTAAAATATAGTGCCATTCCATCTGCCAAAACTGCTAGATTTATCTTAGCTTTACTTATTTTAAGGCCTGTTGGACCCAGAGATCTGTTCATCAAATCTCATTCCAACAATAAACCATTTTCTCTTTCAGTTTAAAAATCAGATATTGTTAGTATGTCAGAAATCAATTTGGAATGAAATGTTGACCTTAATTTATTATTGATTGCCAGCACTAATTTTGGTCATAATATTGTGAGCATTTTGTAAAGATGACCATTGACTCAGATAGGAAATGTTCCTTGTTCAAATCTGTTCAAATAATTATTCTAAAAGAATAATTATTTTAAAATGCTTTTTGGAATTTTCCTGTATCTTTCAAAAATAAATGGAATTATTTTCTTAACTCATCAATTAATTTTTATTTCAGTCTTACATAATATAAAGTATACATCAATGTTTATTACGCCTTTTTCTTCTGCCTCGAAGGCTGAACTAGTGGTTTTTGTCCCAGGCTTCAGACTAGGGTCGGTGAAGCCTTTTTGTTTCATGAATCATCTTAAGAATCAACTAATATAATAAAACAAAATAGAAATTAAAAATTCTTAAATCCTTGATTAGGATTTGAATTACTACATTTCCACCTGCCTTAGATTGTGAATCTAACTAGATAACTCATTCATAATAATAACCATGTAGGTCCTTGGGAAGGATTCTCTAGCTGGACAAAAATATCAAATCTAGTCTAATTTGGTGACTGTACAACCACCCATAATAATGCAAAATGTTATGTATAAAGTTGTGCATATTTTCACCTTGCATTTGTAAGGAAAAAATTACAGAAAACAAAGAAGACAGACTACAGGTTAGTATTCTCTAAGGAGCAAATTTCTTGCTGTCATTAGCTACTCCGTGGAAACCCTCTTTGCATGTTTAATATATTAGTATTTTTGATGCTGAGGAATGCTTAACATCTGGCAGACTCCTATTTGTTTTGTTTTCAGGCACTGATGAAAGAACAATTTCTTCTCTGCTTACTTCACAGTATAGACAGTATCTTGTGGTTCATTCTTTTATGAAAAATTGATTTGTATTTGCAGGTTTTTTCCATTTTTGAAACACTGTACAAAGTAAACATTTCATCTCTCTCTCTCTCTCTCTCTCTCTCTCTCTCTCTCTCTCTCTCTCTCTCTCTCTCTCTCTCTCACACACACACACACACACACACACACACACACACACACACACACACACAGAAAAACCAAAACATTATTTGACCAAACCAACCAAACAAATGAATTTAGTGTCTAAAATAAATAAAAGACTGGGTTTTATTTTAATTGGAACTGTGCATTGCTTTTCAAAATATCCCTGTATTATATCAATTGCTGTTTGAATTGTTTAACTTTGTGAAAAGCTGGAGGCATTTTCATACTTTCTTGCTAAGATTTTTTTTTTTTTGCAGCTGGCCTTTACCTATGCCACCAACCCCAATTTAATTAACAGTTCTGTGTAATACAATGCACATTTACTGTAGATATCCCATATTGCTGATTCAAACATGATGGGAACAAGTACTATCTAAATGATTCCATTACTGCTGTTGTCAAAGATCTGAGTAGGAAGACCTGGTTTAAAGCATGTACTTTAAGCATGTCTGCTGGAAAAAAAAGCTCAGCAGACTCCAGATGAGTAAGAGCATGCAAGAAATTACAAACAACTCAACCTATTTCAGTTCACAGAAAAGCAACTATTCATTTTCACCGCTTCGGCATTGCATTCCATGTATGACAAGACAATTTATATAAATCTCCGTCCCTCTGCCCCAGGATAGCAATCAACATATTGTTACAACAGAAACTAAGTAACCACTATTCAAGCAAAGAATTATTAAGAAAAAGGATCAGAGGTATTAATCCTTGCTATTAGGCTTCAGGATTTAAAAAGTAGTTTTTTACTACTACCACATAAAAATACTTATATAATTTTCCCTATGGAAAATAATGAGAAATGGATGCTGGCAATTGTGTAGCACTATAAGCCTTCAAAAGCCACTAATAATTACTATCTTCTTAAAATTTGGCTTGTACTAGAACATTTTTGCAATTGTCTGTAAACAAATTTAATAATGAATTGTATCTTATAATTTAAAATATTTATAAATTCAATAGAAATTATGTAAGCATCTTGATTTTTTATCATATTGGGAATTTAAAGTGTAATAAATAATAAAGTTGACCATTCTGTGTGTTTTCATATGTCTTTTCCATAAGCTATATTTTGCTTTCTTTGAATATGAGATATAAGAATTTGAATATGAGATATAAGAATTTATTTAAACATGCTGATTTGAGGATAAATCCCATTAAATATAGATGAAATTACTTCTGACTAAATATATTTGTCTACATTATCCCCAATTCATTAGCTTATATAGGAGTGTACTATAAAATAATATTTTGTCATTTTTTTCATATGTTTTGAATTTTTACTATTATATTTATTAGGTAATTATATTTATTTATGCTCATTTTGAATAAATTTCCAGTACTAAGACTGCAAATCTAAGCCCATTTACTAAATGACTAAAACATAAATGAACACAATGGATTTTATTAATTTTTCTTTATGAGATTTATCTCTGTATTAAACCTTAATGAACCTTAAGGTTACATTTTAAGTGATGCGGACGTTAATTAATATTTCTCCAATAGCTCTATTTAAATGAAAATAGTTGTTTAGTCCCTCACCATTGTTCATAATTATTTATGTACAAGAGTTTCTTGATTGCTCTATTATAGCACCTGTAACTAATTTACTGTCAATATTCTGATCATTATTGAATCCAGTCCTTTTACCAAAATTATCTTTAAAAATAATATCATACCCAGTCTTTTTTCCAAGAGACAATCAACAGAGGAAATATAAAATCTGGTTTCAGTTACGATGTTAAAAAGGAGTGTTTGAAGAAAATAAATCAAACACCACTTCAGAAAACCCATTAAGGATATGCTAACTACTTTCAACATTGTTTATAAAACAATGTTGAAGGATTTCTTATCATAACTGCCTTTATAATGTGCTACATTTCATTTGATTGGTTCTATATAATGCACAGTCCATTTATTATATTCAGCAGAAAGATCTCTTGACTGAGCCCTTTGTATTCTATTCATTATAGTAACTTCAAGTAGAAAGAAAGAAGAAAGCAGGTATCTGTACATGAACAAGAAAAACAAAAGAAAAAAGAAAGTGAACAGATAAAGAATGAGTAGGATAAGCGAAAGCTTTATAAATGAAAGCAGATGTATAAAATTACAAGCTGTCAGATCAGCAGCAGAAATGAAGATGATAAAGTGTCTCCCACTATCAATTATAATTATTCGTTTTGCCCTGTCCTGCAACTTTTCCTCATAAACCTCTTCAGATTATGATGGAAAGGCACCAAATGATGACTCACATGGAAGAAGAGGGGGACAGAATCATTCTCCTAAATGTCCAATTCTGTTAAACAGCCAATATATTTGTATGATTTTCATTTAGTTGAAGTGTTCTTTCCTTGTTCTCCAAAAAAAAAAAAAAATTCTGTAAGATTTATAGTTAATGAAAAGAGTAGTGTTTATATAACTGAAATTTTAAAAGAACAATATGTTTATAAAACTATACTACGGTACCTATAGATGTCTCGTGGGACAAATAATTTTAGAGTAATAATCATAAGCTGCTTAGACAGATATAGTGTCAAGATTTAGGCCGTCCTATAGAATTAAAGCAGTTTACATAATATGTAAACAACTACCTAAAGATACGTATTTAATCTTTCTTGTAATTTTGTTTAATTTTCCTATCATGCCAGATAAAGACAGTCAAATGGCAACTTGGCTTGCTTCCTAGAATTAAAAATCTCACAATTTAATTTTAAGAAAGATGTGGATGATGTTCTGTGTTCTTTATGAACAGAAAGAAATCAGGTTTGTTCTCAATTGTTTGGGAAGTAAATGTATTGAAAGTAATGCTATAGTATTTGATGGTTTTATTATAAGTTGGTTCCAGTTTAGAATGAATTGAAATCAAGAGGTTAGTGATGGTGTTAGATATACTTAGAACCTATCTAGAATACTTTAAACACATTGGATGTGTTTAATTAAAATCATTTGTTCTGTGTTAAACGGTTTAATTTTCAATTTCAACTCATAAATGGAAAAGGATAAACTGGCACTGGATTTATTTGAGCAGAATTATCATAACCTTTTACATTTATTTTGTCTCCAGATAAGTATAGTTTTAAAATCTTACCACCACTATCCCAAAATGATAAAGTATTCTGATACTGATATAATCCATTATCAATTCTCTTCTTCCTCCTCCTCTTCTATATGATTACTTAGTATTTTTAATCATGATGATGAAATATAATCTGTCTTTCCTTTATTTGATGGGCTAAATATTTATAAATAATATAAAGCTTTATTTATCTGTCTGTTGGAGCATGGTTTGCCTTCATCCTCTACCTGCATTCCAGAGATTCTAGGTTTGGCTGTCTCTTTGATGTCTGGGAAAGAGCCCCTTTCTACTACACTTTGGGATGCATTCCACCAGACACCTTTTCCTTTCTCTATGTATCAGTTTTACCCTACTTCTGCCTTTTGTCTCTTCTCTTTTTTTCCCCCCTGAGTTTTCCTTTCTTTTCACTTCTGCCTTATAAGGAAATGCCAATTAACTCTTGACTGTGTTTATATTCAACTAACTACTAGGCATTTCATTACAGTGGGTTTCTTTCTTTCTTTTAGTGATATCAAGTAATTATCAGACTTGCTTGGGCCTTCTGATGCATTATCCACCTATCGGAGATGTTCATTCATTAATCTTGAAAGCCCTTTTTCTCAGAGATCCAAAGGTAAGTTATGCTAAATTTTGTCAATTGCCAAATTTTAAAATCACTAATGGGACCCCCAAATGATATTAAACGATTGAAATTGGGAGCCACTTAGCACAAATCTGGTGCTTGTATAAACTATTTCACTTTTCATTCATACCAATCATAGTTGGTTGGAACCAAATGATTGTTTTCAGATTCATATGTGTCTGAAATTATTGAGAAGTCATTCATTTCACTATATTCTCCTCTGAGTATAACAGAATGTGAATCAAACGCATAATATTTAAAAAGTTATATCTGTGTGTTTGACAAATACTGATAGTTCTCAATTTACAACAGTTTGCTTATCATTCAAAGTTACAATGGCACTGATCCTAAATGATTGAGGACCATTTTTCACACTTCTGACCATTGCAGCAGCCCCACGGTCATGTGGTCAAAATTCAGACACTTGGCAACTGACTCATATTTATAACGCTTGCAGTGTCCTGGCATCATGTATTCACCTTTTATGATCTTCAGACAAGCAAAGTCAATGGGGAAACCAGATTCACTTAACAACCATGTTACTAACTTAACAACTGCAGTGATTCACTTAACAACTTGTGGCAAGAAATGTCATACTTAACAAATGTCTTGCTTAGTAACAGAAATTTTGTCTCAGTTGTGCTCATAAGTCGAGGATTACCATGTAATAGATGTTTTATGGCTGTAATGGAAGATACATGTGTGTTTGACAAATTGCAGGTTTTTTCCCCTAACTGAAGACACAAAAATGTATCATTGTAAACACATATTAAAGCTTGTAATAACTATTAAAATATAATTGTATTTATTTATATTTTATATTTGTAAATTGCCCACCTCTCGCAGAGAGAGACTCTGGCAGTATGCAATTTAATGTAACCATAAGTAAAACAATATATAAAATTTAAAATTAAAATCCTTGTATATGGAATGAAATACAGTATTGGCATCAAATTTTCTTACCTTTTTAAGAGCAATTTGCAGTTGTGATCATATTTCTAGAGAGCCATCTTTGCAATCTGAAGTCTTAATGCACAATTCACAGTTAATGCTTTCTTGAAGAATGTCTTTAAATAGGCTCAATAGCTGTGTATGACACATAGAACTTATTTTTAATGTTAATTTTTTCAACCTCCTTCATGTGTGTGAAATGTTTGTTTTAATGCTAAACAAGCTATCTTCTTACCCATACTTAAAGCATCCAATAATGCATCTTAAATCTATGAAATTTAAAGCAGAAAATAATGTACTTTTAAAATTGAAAGTTCTTCAGTAGCAGGAAAAATATAATAATGGATTTTATACTGTGTGCTCTGGTAAAAAGACATTAAAAAATTGGTCAGGAAAAAAATCATTACGTGAAACAATGTTTTTATTTTTCTGTATTTAAAAAATATGGAAGACACCTATTTCTGTTTTCAAAAAAGACAGATTTCTCACATGGCTGTTGGTTCTTAAACAGAGCCATTACAGGCATAGCGCTGGTGCCTATAATTTAAACTGGGATATTCAGAATAACACCCAGGTACACAAAAGTACTCATAGACATTTTTCTTAGTACTAAGCAAATTCTATGCCTCTCTTAATTTTTTACAGCATCAGACTTACTTCCAAAAATCTTCATTCCAGAAAGTACCTTTTTAAAAAAGTACACAAAGAAAATGGAAATGTCTCAGAGAAGGGCAGCAGGAATAATCAGGATTAAAATCTTGAAAAAAGAATTTTGTAGTGGATGCAGTCAGTATTCTTCAAACACCTGGAAAAAAAATCTTATGGAACAAGGTTAAAATGTGTCTTGTTCTGAAATACAGGAACAAAATTATTAATTTAACTTAAAGGAAGGCAGATTCTAATCAAAAATTATGGGAAAATGTCCTAACAGTGCATTTCAACAATGGCAACAGTGGTGGGTTGCTCCCGGTTCTGTCCGATTCTTGAGAACCGGTAGTAAAAGCGTCTACCAGCCTGGATGTCATAAGATACGATCTGCACATGCGCAAAAGGGTGTGCATGAGCAAAGCAAGTGCACGCTCCTGTTGCAAACCCGTAGTAAAGATAAGTAGAACCCATCCCTGAATGGCAACAATTATGAAAAGAGATTATACAATTTCCCTCCTTTGGATTTTTCAAAAAATTAAACAGCTATCAATCTATCCATCTGGGATTGTTTAATCTGGATTCCTGCACTGGGCAAAACCCAAATGATTTTTTAATTCTCTATTGTATGCTTTTGTTAATGTCTGTTGATGCCAAATCATCCCTGAATTCTAAAGATATTTGCATGCATTTTGAATGATTTTATTAAAATTTATTTGGTCTTGACTATTATCTTACTCATTACAAATAGAAAGTCTATCATTTCAGCTGCAATATTTACAAAGCACTGTTGCTTACAAAACCAAACTACTAGAAGAAAAAAATAAATGTTTCTTAGAACAACGTAAACCTACAGAGGTTGGATTAAAGTTACCGTATTTTTTGGAGTATGAGATGCACCTACCTTTTAGGGTTGTTTTTTCTTAAAAAAAGTTTTTTTTATTTTTTAGGCAAGCACACATACAAACATACAATGTATTTTCTTTGAACAGAGTATTTGGTTGATTCACAAATTTAAACAGTGTTTAGTCATTTCAATTAAATTTACAATTTCTATATTTCCTTTTTGCCATATTTATTCCTCATCTATTTTTTTTTTAAAAAACCAATATTAGCCTTCATTCTCATCTCTAATCATAATCAAATTCAATTTTTCCCTTTTATTCTTTATTATACCTCTTCCCATTGTCATCTATTTTTATATCCATCCTCACATTGGTTAATTATATAATATTACAATTGTTTAATACAAATTCAATATTTTTATATAAATCAATTAGTTATAACTATCTTTTTTGTATATTAATCAATATGAACATGAATATTCCAATTATTTCCATGCAATCCAATTTCTTACAAATCAATTAATTATATTTACCAATAATAATAAACCAAATAATTTTCCCCATCTATTCCTCCAAACCATAACTTAACCATTTCTGCTTTCAACACAATATACAATTAATAGCATCTCAATTATTACAATTCCTAGTTAAATAGACCTTTTTTTCTTTTGTGTTTTAAAATGTTGAACTCTCCTCTTTGCCCTAAATTTCCCATTGTTTGCACCTACCTTTTTTGGTAAGCAAAAAGAAAAAGAAATCTCTCTCCCTGCCTCATTTTGTCACGTTGCAGCAGAGCCTGCTTTACTTTCAGTTTCGTTTCAGCTAGGGGGGAAAAAAACCTTCTTCAGCACTCTTTGCAGCAAGCAAAGAGCTTGCAAAACAAGAGCTTGCAAAAGAGCCCTGCACAAAACAGCTGAGAGCAAATCAGCTGAGAGTCAGAGGCCGATCTAATCAACTTGTGCTAATTAGCCTATACTGAAGCTGAATGGGGCTGTTTTTTCTTGCTATTTGCTTGCAAGGAAGTAACTGCTGGGAGGCAGAGGGCAAAGGGTGGGGGCCAGTGGGTGGGCAGGGCTACATTCGGTGTATAAGACGCACCTAAATTTTCACCCCCTTTTGGGGGGTAAAAAGGTGTGTCTTATACTCCGAAAAATATGGTAATTGCACTTGGAGTAGATGCTTCGAATCCATGTGCCCTAGTTTAGTGTTTAATTTAAATCCCAGAAATTTCATTAGGGCTTCTTCAAATTTCCTAAGTCTTGATCCAGCTCAGTGAGGACATGGGGGACCTATTAGGTTATGGAGGGTAAACTCCAAAATTCTCTTTTACTTAATACATGTATTCAGAATATATACATTCCATTCCATAGAGATTGCACTTTTTCAGAATAAAAGTATATTTCTCAAAATTACTCTGATACATATTAATATGATTTGAATGAATATTGCACCTTGTGAGAAATGAATAAGTGGAGTGGTTTCTTCCCCCCCTCCCCAAGATATTTTGGTTCATCACGAGCTTTAAATGGAAAATAGGCATGGCAATCACAAAAATATAAAGCAATTAAAAACAGTTCTAACTTGAGTTGTTCAAATAAAAAAATTTTTAAAAAAACAATTAGAAACAAAAGTAATAGAAAATGAACATATTGTGTTCCTTAAATAACCAGATGTTCTTTTCTTCCTGAAGGCAGTCAAGCCTATGAATAAAAGGTTGTTTTAAGTTAACTGTGAATTTTGCAAATCTGTTTTACCCCATAGCAAATAAAATTCTAACACAGCAACAGAAGCAGAATCATTTCATCTTTGTATGTGGCTATGGTAGTTCTAACCTTATCGCTATGACTTAATATGAAACTCAACAGTAATACAGACTATTTCCATTTCAGAAGTTATGCAAAGAATTATCAACTACCTTTGATCAGAATGCTCAAAGTACTTGTGTGAAGAATTTATTCCAAAAGAAAGTTTAATTATTTATTTATTTATTCAGTTTTTATACCATCCTTCTCCCAAAGGACTCAGGGCGGTGTACAGCCACAATAAAACAGTATAAGATACAAAATTTAAAAGCAATTAAAGCAAATTAAATACTTTTGGCCCTTCCATTAAAAAACCCACAAATTTAAGACACCCCCCATCCAAACCAGTCCAGCCTGTTGAAATAGCAGAGTCTTAAGGGCACAGCAAAAGATACACAGGTCAGGAATCTTACATAGCCCCGGGGGCAGTTCATTCCAGAGGGCGGGTGCCCCCACAGAGAAGGCTCTCCCCCTGGGGGTCGCCAGTCTACATTGCTTAACCAGCGGCACCCTGAGGAATCCCTCTCTGTGGGAGCGTGTTGGTCAGTGGGAGGCTATTGGTGGCAGAAGGCAATCCCGTAAGTATCTGGGTTCTAAGCCATGGAGCGCTTTAAAGGTGGTAACCAACACCTTGAACCACACCTGGAAGACCACTGTGAGCCAGTGCAACTCACGCAGGAGAGATGTCACATGGGTGCGTCGAATCACTCCCATAATCACCCGCACGGCTGCATTCTGGACCAGTTGGAGCCTCCGAGTGCCCTTCAAGGGGAACCCCATATAGAGAGTGTTACAGTAGTCCAGACAGGATGTGACAAGGGTGTGAATGACCGTGCGCAGGGCGTCCTGGTCCAGAAAGGGACGCAATTGGTAAATCAGGTGAACCTGATAGAAAGCCCCCCTGGCCACAGCCATCATATGGTCTTCTAAAGATAGCAGTGCATCCAGGAGAACACCCAAATTGCGAGCCCTCTCCATGGGGGCCAAGGTTTTACCCCCCAATAGCCAGCGATGGAACCAGTTGGTTATTCCGGGATGCCGGGAACCATAGCCATTCAGTCTTGGAGGGGTTGAGTCTGAGCCTGTTTCTCCCCATCCAGATCCGTACGGCCTCCAGACATCGGGACATCACGTCAAGGGCATCATTGGGGTGGTTTGGGGTGGAGATATACAGCTGAGTATCATCAGTGTACAGATGACACGTCACCCCAAAACCATGGATGATCTCCCCCAGCGGCTTCACATAAATGTTGAACAAAAGGGGCGAGAGGACTGACCCTTGCGGCACCCCACAAATAAGGCGCCTCAAGGTCAATCTCTGTCCCCCTGCCAACAAAAACTGCATCCCACCAGAGAGGAAGGAGGAGAACCACCACAGCACGGTGCCCCCCACTCCTAACCCCTCCAGCCGGTGCAGTATGATACCATGGTCAATGATATCAAAAGACGCTGAGAGGTCCAATAGGAATAGGACAGAGAAGCACCCCCTGTCCTGAGCTTTCCAAAGACCATCAACCAATGAATGAACCAATGAATTAATGAATCTCTGAGCAGTGATATGACTGTAGCTGAAGTAAACCAAAAGTAAAACAGCGTGATGTATGATATTACCAGAAAGGGACTTGGATTTATATATACTTTTACATTTTCTAAATCTATTTAGGGCCCATTAATAGATTTAAGGCCATTTAATGGCTCAGTTCCAGAAACGTGTACCAGACAAAATCCTGAATAAGTCATTTGGAACAAAGTTTCCATATATGTATCAAGGTTTATTCCATCTTTGTTTATATATTGATGGACTATGAACATGGTCCGATCAAGTTTATCCTAGGAGTCACAGAAGTTAAAAATTCCCCTTTTTGGTGTCCTGATATTTTCCATCTCTTTCAAAGGTTTTATAAATATTGGCAGAACATGTCTCAGCCTGTATAAAACCTTGTTGCAGGCAAGTAGGCCTTGTTTTATAGGACAGCGGTCTCCAACTTTTCCAACTTTGTGGATCAATGTGGGGGGAAAGGGGATGGTTCTGTGTAAGTAGTAGGTGTGCATGCATGCATGCATAGCTTCATTTGCTCAAGAGGCTGTTAGAAGGGTATGTCTGCAGTCTTGGCAGGATTAGTTTGAGATCCATTTTCTGACTCTCAAGGAGCTGCCTCCAGCTGTGTCTGTGAGGTATTTCCGGTTCCTATCATATGTAGATTTATATCTGCAATGATGGTTTGTTAAGGCTTTTTACTGATGATTAAATCTATCTGAAACATGGTGTCAGAAGCCTAAATCCATGTCTTCCAGACACATTTGAAGCATACTTCCGAAAGCTAAGCAGTGGAAGTATGGCAGCTGCTTATAGTATACCTCTGCCTGAACCTATGAGGGTGAGTGGAGACTGTGATAGCAATTGGAATGAGTTCAGAGCAGAGTTCGAAGATTATGCCTTAGCTACAGGCTTGGATGAGAAGCCAGCAGCAGTTCAAGCTGCCACATTAAGGAGATTGATGGGCAGTGAATGCCTTCATATCTACAGACATAATTTAACACTTTCTGTGGAGCAAGAAAGAGATATCAAAGTTATTCTAGATGCTTTAAAGACTTTTTTCAGACCTCTCAAAAATGTTATTTTTGAAAAATACATACCGTATTTTCTGGCGTATAAGACGACTGGGCGTATAAAACGACCCCTGACTTTTCCTGTAAAAATATAGGGTTTGGGCTATACTTGCTGTATAAGACAACCTCTCTTCCAACGCACACCAAATAAAAATTAAAAAACATCAACTGGCACACCCACAATGTAAAAGCAGCTGTGCTAGACACAAAATGGCCCCTGCAACAAGCAGGAACCTCACACAGCCACAAAAAGCCCAAAAAAACAACTTTCACACTTTACACACACAAAATTCCACATACAGCTTTTTGAGATTTTGTGCATTTGTGTAGCTAGAGTGAAATACTACAGAAACACACTAAATCTCAGAAAGCTGCACAAATATTATTTTATTTTTATTTTTATTTTTATATGAAAGCTAAATTTAAAACTTCCTAGCCTAAAACTTAGACCTCGCCTTTAAATGGCTAGGTCTAAAAAAGAACAACTAAAAAAACCCCAATTAATTATTATTTTTTAAGTTCCCAAAGGGGGAAAAAAACTTACCCAATTGAACAGGGGTCTCCAACCTTGGCAACTTTAAGACTTGTAGGCTTCAACTCCCAGAATTCCTCAGCCAGCTTTGCTTTGCTGGCTGAGTAATTCTGGGAGTTGAAGTCCACAACTCCCTGCCTGTTTGATTGCAGGCAGGGAGATTTAGTTGCTTGCTGATGCATTGGCTTGCAGGCAAGGCAAGGCAAGTGTTGCGGCTAGCAGCTAAGGTAAGCAAGCTGGAGGGGGGGGGATTTTTGCTACGTACCAATTAGCAGACAAAAATTAGCAGCTGGGATGGCCAGCACTGTGTAAAAGGAAAGTTTTTCCCTTTTATACATCGCTTGGCCATCCAAGCTCTGGTGATCCTAGCTGAGCTGCCTGCTAATCAGGCAACTCATCTGGGATGGCCAGCGTTGTGTAAAAGGGAAGTTTTTCCCTTTTAAACAGGGCTTGGCCATCCAAGCTCTGGCGATCCCAGCTGAGTTGCCTGCTAATCAGGCAACTCAGCTGGGATGGCCAGTGTTGTGTAAAAGGAAAGTTTTTCCCTTTTACACGGGGCTTGCGTGTAACTCAGCTGATTAGCGGCAACTCAGCAGGCAATTCAGCTTGGCTCCTTAGAGCCATTTAAGGCTCGTCAAAGCCTTTCGGGCTGGTCTGCCTGGTTACAGGAGACCGACACCCGGCGTATAAGATGACCCCCGACTTTTGAGAAGATTTTTGTGTGTTAGAAAGTCATCTTATACGCCGGAAAATACGGTATTTGGCAGCTGCAAGCAAGGAGAAGGTGAAACGATAAGTAATTTTGTCACACATTTAAAGAAAAAAGCGGCCAGTTGTTACTATGGCCCCTTAAGGGATGAGCTCATTCGGGACAAAATAGTTTTGGTCGTTGCTAGTGAAGGCACACGCCGCTACCGTTTCTTGAGGGAGCATAATTTAAGCCTACAAGCAGCAATTGAGATGTGTCAGACAATAGAACTTACTGACAAACGACTGAGAGTCCAAGAGCAGAATAAGGATTGTGTTAATACAGTCTCCAAACAGCAGCCAAGCATAATGAATTATCAATACAAATATCAGAATAAAAGGCAGTTTCATAATTCATCCATGAACAACCAAGTAGCATGCAAATATTGCAGCAGTATGCACATACAAGAGAGAGAGAACAGTGCCTAGCATATGGGAAAATCTGCAGAACGTGTGGGAGGCTAAACCACTTTGAGGCGTGTGTCAGACCCGTAAAAGGGAAGTAAGGAAGTTGAATACAATTGAGCAAATGTCAGACTCGGAGAATGTATCTCGGGAGGAGGCATCATTGTTTATTACTGATGCGATTTTCAGGAAAGAATGAATCAGTGTAGTACATTCCAAGAGCAAAAAATGGTTTCTGAATCTCAGGTTTAACAACGTAATTCAACCCTGTCAGCTGGACTCAGATGCAACCTGTGATGTTATGAGTTTAAAGGACAAAATGAGATTGGCACCCGAGATACCTCTTCAGCCCAGCAGTACCAAATTGAAATTATATTCAGGATAATTAATGAACTCACTGGGCCTATTTCAAAAAGAATGCAGCATACGTGGGGATATTCATAAACTTGAATTTCAGATTGTGGAAGTGGAATGGTCAGAAACCATTATTGTCAGGATCAACATGTGAGCACTTGTGGTTGATGCAGTTTACCATTCCGGCTGAGTTACACATGGTTGTGAGACACCTCCCTAAATATTGGGTGGGGCCATTGACAAAACAGCAGATCCTCCAAGTATACCAGGAAGTGTTTGAGGGTCCCATAGTATCTGTTCCAGGAGAGGTTCATTTTGAACTTGACACTGCTATTTTCCCAGTACAAAGTGAACCACGCAATGTGCCTATAGCCATTAAGCAGCAGGTTAAAGCACAACTGGATAAGTATGAGGTGGAAGGACATATTACATCTGTAACCGAGCCCACTGACTGAATAAGTAATATGGTTGCCATTAGGAGGCCGGAGAAGATTAGAATTTGCATCAATCCCAAGTTTTTGAATATGGCCCTGAAGCAGTCACATTATTTAATGCCAATGCTTGATGACGTCTTGCACAAGCTACCCAAAGCACAGGTTTTTACACTTGTTGACGCGAAAGATGCCTTTCTAGAGTGTAAACTGGATGAAACAAGCAGCTACATGACTATGTTCTGGACCCCATGGGGTAGAAAGAGATGGCTTAAGTTACCCTTTGGCGTTTCGGTAGCACCAGAGGTATATCAAAGAAAGCAGCATGAATTACTGAGTAGGCTCAATGGAATTGAGCCAATAGCTGATGATATCCTTATAGTCGGCTGTGGTGAAACAGATGAAGAAGCTGAGCATGACCATGATGAGAAGTTAATAGCATTATTGGATTGGTGTAGGCAGGTGAGGTTTTATTTATTTATTTATTATTAAATTTATATACCGCCCTACTCCCGAAGGACTCAGGACGGTGAACAGACAAAAGATAAAAATACATACAATACAAACGTTAAAAGAATCATTTAATATATATTAAATAGTTTGGCCCAAGATACAAATTAAAACACCCCAGTTTAGACAAATTAAAATTTAAAAGCAATGTAAAAGAGAAATTAGGACAGGCCGGCCTGCTGGAATAGGAATATTTTGAGGGCCCGGCGGAAAGCACACAGATCCGGGATCCTCCGTATCTCCAGGGGGAGCTCATTCCAAAGAACAGGTGCCTGCACAGAGAAGGCTCTTCCCCTGGGGGCCGCCAGTCAGCATTGCTTGACTGACGGCACCCTGAGAAACCCCTCTCTATGGGAGCATACTGGTCGGTGGGAGGCCACTGGTGTCAGAAGGTGGTCCCATAAAGGGACCTGGTAAAGGTTAAGGCTCAGTGTAAAAAAGTTGCAATTTAAGGTGCACAAAGTCCTCTTCCATGGGCATATTTTGTCCTCACAAGGTTTAAAAGCTGATCCAGAAAAGATCAGAGCGGAGTTGCCATCACCTGTTGATGTTAAATCAGTGCAGAGATTTGTCAGATTTGTTACCTATGTAGCAAAATTTCTGCTGCACCTATCAGAAGTGTGCCAACCATTGAGTCGCCTTCTGGACAAAGATGCAGTTTGGCATTGGCTCCCCAAGCACGAGCAGGCAGTACAGGAGATAAACCATTTGGTCACTATTGCTCCAGTGTTAAAATATTACGATATTACAAAGACTGTCACAATTCAAAGTGACTCGAGCAAAAATGGATTAGGATGTTGCCTAATGCAAGAAGGTCAGCTGATCGCATACACATCCAGAGCGCTTTATGCTGCCGAGTTGAACTATGCCCAAATTGAAAAGAGTGCTTAAGTATTGTATTTGCCTGCCAGCATTTCCATCACTATCTTTATGGCCGGGATACAGTCATAGCCGAAACTAATCATAAGCCATTAATAGTCATATTCAAGAAGCCCCTTTTGTGTGCTCCCAAACATCTGCAGAGCATGATGCTTAGTTTGCAGAATTACAACCTAAATGTTGTCTATAAGCCAGGACACGGAATGTATATTAATAGTAGGGTTGTGTGAGTAGGGCTGTGTTAGATCAGGTGACACTCAGAGAAGAACATGAGCATCAGACAGTCTGCTGGTTGCAACAGGAACAAAAAAATGTTGGCAAAGTTAACCAAGCAGACTATCTTAATGTCACAAATCACCATCTATGTCAGCTTAAGTAGCACACAGGTACAGATGTAGCTTTACAGGCACTGAAGGCTATTGTCATGAGTGGGTGGCCAGATGAGAAGGCCGTCTCACCGGCAGTAGTAAGGAAATATTCGTCTTTTAGAGATGAGATCGCCGTACAAAATGGGATCTTGTATGAGGGCCCAAGAGTCATAGTGCATAGGTCAATGAGCAGAGATGCTATTGTGCATACACTTGAGCTATATTGGCGGAGAGGCATCCTATAGACAAGCCCTTGATACGCTTTACTGGCCCAATATGCAGGGCGAAATCAAGGACTTTGTTAGCAATTGTTCCACCTGCAATGAAAATGCATATGCGCAACAAAGAGAAACCATGAAGTCACACGAGATACCATCATGTCCTTGGCAGATTGTTAATATGGACTTGTTTAACTATGTAGGAAAAAAAATACCTAGTATTAGTGGACCATTATTCTGACTTTTGGGAAATCGAACCCCTTACGGACTGTTCGGCTGAGACTACCATTAAGAGATGCAAGGCGCAGTTTGCATGTTACGGTCAATCACATAAGATGATCTCAGATAATGGTCTCAGTTTACGAGTCTACAGTTTAGAAAATTTTCCGCTGAGTGGGAGTTCAAGCATGTGACCTCTTTAGCATGTCCTCCACAAGCTAACAGCAAAGCTGAATCAGCTGTGAAGATCGCTAAGAATCTATGTAGGGAAGCTCACAGTGAAGGTAAAGACCCATGGAAAGCCATTCTACATTGGAGAAATACCCCATCTGAGGGCATGGACAGTAGTCCGGTACAAAGACTGATAGCAAGGAGACTAAAGACATCACTACCTGTGGCCGACAGTCTACTTAAGCCTTCGGTGATACAAGGGGTTCCAGAAAAGTTACAGCTGAAGAGACAGGTGGTCAAGGCAAGATACGACAACTCAGCTAGAGATTTGCCAGAATTGAAGATCGGGGAATGGATTTGGATGAAACCACTCCCTGGAAATCAGACAGGTCACTGGAAAATGGGTAGCTGCTTACAACAAGTGGCTCCACGTTCCTATTTGGAGGACATTGATGGAACTTTGTATCATCGCAATCAGGTAGACTTGCATGTAGTTAAGCGGCCAAACTTTACATATCCTGTGGACAGGCCAGATGTATCTGGTATTACCATGCCATATTTACCAATGGACAATGAGGAATTCACAGGGATGGGACCTCAGATTAATGTTGATGAGCAAGCAGGTATACTTGATAGCAGTCGAGCACTGGACACTCCAGTAAGTGGTGAGAAGAGCCCAATGGTTTCAGTGAGGTCGGAGAAGCCCAGAGTGCAAAGAGAGCCAGTTGGCTCAAGAGGGCCAGTTGTTACTCGCAGCGGCTGATGTTCATGACCACCTGACAAACTCAATTTGTAGAAAGTGTTGATATTGTTTCTTTTTACAATTTGAACTCTTTTGCAATGTTTTTTTCTCTCTCTCTTTTAATGTTTTAATACGTATTGTTTGAAGGGAAGATGTAAATCCCAGGTTGCCTGGTATATATGCCATGGCCATTATCAATTTTGGAACAACTTCATGAACTTATATTTGGTAAAAGAAGAAGACATTCCTCAACAATCAACAAACTCTTGTGATTGCATAAGCCATTCATGGGGGGGGGGGAGCTCAGCCTGGGCCCGAGACCTATTGGCTTTGGACCTGGAATACCTGGTTTTCTATCTTGCCCATGCTCCCAGATTCTACCTAGAGTTGGACCTTAGATAGCTTCAAATCCATGAGCCTCAAATTATTTGATTGAGTGATAAGCTTTAATTCCCTTTGTAAAAGGCAAATTTGATTTATATTAAAAAAACCTAATGGAGGAAAAGGGGAAGGTTCTAAAACGGTCCCTCAGGCAGTTAGGGGACCGGACCAGTTGGGTGGTAGGTGGGGCTAGGTGGTCATGTGATTGGGTGAGCATGGCCAATTTAGAAGTCCATTAAACAATGCACACAAATTAAACTTTAATTCGTTAAAGTTTAATGAACTGGGGGTGGAAAGCAAGTTAATGAAGGGATGCGGCTGTCTTGGGGCTTCTGTTTGTGTGTGTGTGCCCTCCCCTCTTTCTCTCTCTCTTTCTCCCTCTCTCTCTCTCTCTCTCTCTCCCCCCCCCCTCGGCTAGGGAGACCAAAAACGGGCCTAGTTTTGGCCTCCTGAAGCCTCAGTGTGTCCTGTTTTTGGCCTCTTAGCCCTCGAGAAAGTGGGTGGGGCTGGCGGGTAGGTGGGGCGATGTGGGTGGGGGAGACTCATGGTCCCTCGCGGGCTGGATTAATGGCTTCAGCTGTAGTTTGACGACCCCTGTTGCTTTGTTTAAAGTGAGGTGAAAAGAGGTGAGACGGTGTTAAATAACAATCCCTTTATTTGGCAAGACCTCAGGCAATAACAACAGTGAACACCCATTACAACAGTAACAAACAAACGAACGAGGCAACAACTTCTGTCACAGCTGCTATTTATACAGCAACTGTCAAACAGGTGGCCAATCGCGTGCTCATTTCTCCCGCCGGTCAAGCTATCACTTTACAGCCAATAGGCAAGACTTCTGTGTTGCTGAGCAGAGGCGTGGCTATGTATGCCGCACTCCTCCCCCCTTGCATGGCGCATGCGTATTCTGGCAAATACACTGGGCACCTGCCCACCCTTCCAGATCGGTGTATTTCTGGGGCCTCGCATGATGGAGGAGGCACTTGTTCTGAACCCTCAGAAACTACTGGGGCTGGCGATCTAGTCAAGCTAAGCGAGTTAGCCACTGGATGAAAAACAGGTTCTGCAGGTAAGCCAGGCATTGGAAACGTTGATTGGGATGGTGTGTTGGGGACATTGGCTGTCTGCGGAGTTGGTGCTTGGGTCAGCCCCACAGGGATCCCGGGAGGCAAGCTGCAAGGTTTTATAGGGATGGCGTATGGACGTCCACAAAGTTGGTCTATGTGGTGCTGCCAGGTACACCCATCATCAAGCTCTACCCTGTAAGAACGGGGTCCTGTTACTTGAACGATTTGTCCCAGTAACCATAGGGGATCCCCTCAATAGTTCTGGGCATACACTCTATCCCCTATTCTGAAATTTCTGATTCGGCTGGATGAGTCCAGTGGTTTATCAGTGGCGTAGCTAGGGTGCAACCTATCCAGGGTGGTCCGAAGGCGCCGGCCCATTAGGAGCTCAGCCAGGCTGCAATTTGTAGTTGGGCATGGGGTGCTGCACCAAAGATATTTTGTTAGTTTATCCTGCCAGTCTCCCTGCCCAAACCTGGCCAGAGCTTTCTTAACAACCCGGACTGCTTGCTCAGCCCAGCCATTGCTGGCAGGATGATAGGGCACCACCTGGGCATGCCTAATACCCAACTTTGCCAGAAACACCTGGAAACTAGCCAAAGTGAACTGCAGCTCATTTTCTGATACCACCACATCCAGCAGGCCTTGAGTGGCGAATAATTTGCATAGGACCCTGTTGATGGCTTCTGAAGAGGTTGATGCCATGATATAGCCTCTACCCAGTTTGCATCAACCACTACTAAAAAGGTTTTCCCTTGGACCGGGCCAGCCAGGTCGATATGGATTTGAGACCATAGGCTTCTGGGGGTCTCCCATTCTGTAGGGGTGCCTGCGGGGGTCACTGGCCAGGACTGCTGACAGCTGTGGCAATCCTCTACCCATTTTGTGACAGCCTGATCTAATTTAGGTCACCACACATAACTGCGACTCAAAGCTTTTATCCTGGCTATGCCAGGATACCCTTCATGCAAGGATTTTAATATGGGGGTGCATAAATTAGGAGAGACCACTATTCTGTTGCCCCACAATAAGCAACCCTTCAAGACGGACAGCTCATGCTGTCTCACCTTGTACGGCAGGAATTCCTCAGGCAGATGTCCCTGTAGCCACTCCCTGCGCACCCCGTCAAGAACCTGCACTATGGTGTGGTCTCGTTTGGAATATCTGGCAATGTCAGCCACGGTGACCAGGGTAGGAAATTCGTTCACCAAGAACACAGTTGAGGCAGGAGCCAGGTCTTCCACAGCTAAAGGAAGAGGGCATCGGCTGAGAGCTCTCTGCCAGGGCGATAGATCAGTTGATAATTGTAGGCTGCAAGGAAGATGGACCATCTAGATAGACGAGGGGACATGATCTGGGGTGTTTGCTTGTCACTAGCTAACAACCCCAGCAGGGGCTTGTGGTCAGTTATCAATTGGAAAAAGCGGCCATACACATAATCGTAAAACCGCTTGATGTCAGCAACAGCTGCCAGGGCCTCTTTGTCCAATTGACTATAATTTCTCTCGGCTGAGGATAAGGTCCAAGGAAAATACACAGTTGGAGCCTTGGTTCCATTTGGCAGTAGATGGCTCAGGAGAGCCCCTATGCCATATGGAGAGGCATCACAAGCCAAAGTTAAGGGGATATTGTCGTAATATTGGACCAGTACTGCATCTGAAGTAAGGTGATCTTTGACAGCAGTGAAAGCCAAGGCCTGGGCCTGCCCCATACCTAGGGAACCTTACAGTCTAATAACCTGTGAAGAGGTTCAACCACAGATGCCTTAAGTGGCAGGAACACACTGTAAAAATTGAGTAAGCCTAGAAAAGCCTGCAATTCAGCTTTGCACGTCGCAGTAGGGGCTTTTTTAATGGCCTCTACCTTCAATGGGGTAGGGTGCAGACCTTTAGCATCTATCAGGAGACCTAAGAACTCAACCCTAGGAACCCCAGTTGTACACTTAGATTTTTTGAATTTAAGGCCCGCTTGCTGAAACTGGGTGAGAACTTGTCGTAAGCGGCTAATAAGGGCATCTTAGCTGGTGGCTGAGATTAAAATGTCATCGAAGAAAGGGATGACTCCCAGTATCCCATGTAATAGCCGTTCCATAAAGCTCTGAAACAACCCAGGAGCCACACTGATTCCAAATTGTAAGCAAAGGCACCCCCGTGTGTGATAATTGTCTGGGCAGCAGCTGTGGCATCATCCACAGGGAGCTGCTGATATACCTGTGCCATATCCAGCTTGGCAAAAATAGATCCCTGACCCAAAGAGTATAGGAGGTGCTGGACCACAGGGACTGGATAAGGGCGTGCTTGCAATGCACAGTTCAGTGTGCATTTGAAATCACCACAGATGCGCACAGAACTATCTGGTTTGGTGGGAATGACAATGGGTGTCTCCCACTTTGAATGATCCGTGGGCTCAAGCACCCCTATGCAATCAGCTTATCCAGTTCTTTGTCACTTTAGGACGTAGTGCAAAGGGCACCCGTCGAGGCTTAAGCCAGATAGGGGACACTTGGGGATCAATGTTGAGGGATATAGGGTTTCCCACATATTTACCCAGGGAGTCATCGAAAATTTCAGCAAATTCAGTAGTCAAAGCCTCAAAATTGTTAGGGTGGTAGCATGAATGCCTGTGATTTTGAGGCCCAAGACCTTGAACCAATCAAGCCCTAGCAAACTGGGGAGGTTTCCCTTTACAACTAGTAATGGGAGGCAACCTGAGAACATGCCTGTCTCCACTAAAAATTTGGCACACCCCATAATGGAAATATTGTTCCCTTGATAGTCACAAAGCCTGGTGTGGCAGGCAGTTAGGTGACCTCTGGAGAAGCTAGGGACTATTTTTTGTAGTGTGTTCCAGGCAACAATGGTCTTGGAGGAGCCCCTGTCCACCTCCATCTTGCAGGGCATCCCTTCTATTCTGACAGTTAGAAAAAGTTTTTTGTTGGGCTTGTAGATGAATGGCTGATTGATACTGCAGGGTTGGTGTCCTCTCTGGTGATGGTGAAACAATCCTCTCTGGTGGCTTGGTGGCCTCTTTGGAAGAGTCTGGCTGAGCGAGGGGTGTTGTTCTGTGGGCTGGAGCGACTGACTTTAGCCGGGTGACCCCTTTTGCCACATCGTCGGCAGACTGCAGTCTTAAAATGGCACAATGAGTGAGGATGGTTTCGCCACAGCCGAGGCAGGGTGTTTGTTGTGGTTTTTGTTCCATTTGCCATTTGCTTGTTGGGGATGATTAGAGGCGACTCACATCATCTTCCTCGTCTGTGGGGGTCATCAGAAAGGACATTGTCATGGTAAATGGCAGCTGACCGGGCAGTTGCAAGCGCCTTGTGCATCTCAGCCACAGATTTTTCTGACATTTCATACATGAGCACGCCTCATCCAAAGCGGATTGGAGGCAGATGTTATTTTTTGCTAAAAGTCGGCGTTGTAGTCTCGTGTCCCTCTCACCTCTCTCCAGCTGCTGAAGGAGGGAGTCATCTAGGTTTGGGAACTCGCAATCTACTGCAGCGGTCCTGAGGGAAGCCATGTAAGAGTTAATGGACTCCCCTTCCTTCTGGACCTTCTGGCGGAATGTAAATCGCCAGGACATGCAAGAGGGAGCAGGGGCATAGTGTGCCTTTAGTTTGCCCATCAGAGTTGCCTAGGGCACTGTAGAGACAGGTTGCGGTGCCATCAGAACCCTGGCTGTTGCAAAAATATGCGGGCTACACGCATTCAGGAAATGGGCACGTTTCCTGTCACTGGACAGTTCGATAAACTGGAGGAAACAATCAAAACGTTCTACACACGCATCTCATGTCTCGGAAGCTGGTTCGTACGGAGCGAAGTTTGCCTGGGTAGACATTCTTGATGAATTTAACAACGGTACGGAGTGTAATAACTCTATTGCTGTGCCAGCGCTCTACCGCCTCCTCAAAATCCCATCCTCCGTTGCCAGTGCTTTGTTTAAAGCAAGGTGAGAAGAGGCGAGGCGGTGTTAAATAACAATGCCCTTTATTTGGCAAGATCTCAAGTAATAACAACAGCGAACATCCGTTACAATAGGAACAAACAAATAAGGCAACAACTTCTGTCATGGCTGCTATTTATACAGCAGTTGTCAAATGGGTGGCCAATCATGCGTGCTCATTTCTTCCGCTGGTCGAGCTGTCACTTTACAGCCAATAGGCAACAATTCCATGTTGCTGGGCAGAGGCATGGCTGTGTATGCCACACTCTTCCCCCCTTGGATGGCGCATGCATATTCCTGCAAATACGCTGGGCACCTGCCCACCCTTCCAGATCGGTGTATTTCTGGGGCTACATATGCCGCATCTGTTCTAAAGCCTTATCACCCAAAATATGCTGATTTCTACTATGTGTTTAGCAAGCAAGAGACCATAATGATATGTGGGAATTATCTTGGGAGATAGAGAGAAGAGGTGCAGCTAAGGGAACGGTCAGATAAAAAGAGCCTTAACCTGCAGCATGGATATGGATGGGGCAAATAGTTCAGAAGAAACCTTCCTTACTTTCTTGGCATGGGGTGCAAATGTGCTTGTAGGCTTGCAAGATTCTGTTTTGTTTTACTTCTTCCAAACAATATTCTGAGTTGGGTTGTATTGTTATTTGTTATTCATTCTTCTATATATATATTACTCAAGCTCTTTTTGTTGTGATCTTTAACTGGGCAAAACAGTGTAACATAAGGCAATAATTTTTCAACCATGGTATCTCAAATGGGCTTACAGGATGTATTGAAGGAATGAAATGTGGGGAAATTGTGGCAATGCAACTGGGCTGCTGCTGTGATCATGAGGGCTCTTCATTTGAACATTCTATGACAGTTTCCCAGCTAGTCTCACTTATTTCCTTATCCTGCAACAGCCATTTATCTGCCAACTGGAAAGGGAAGGGAAAGGAAGGGAGAAAGTATTAGGAAGAAAGCACCCTTACTTACCCTTCCTGGCCCTTTCCAACCCTGCCCTTTTTCAACGTATGATGCCCCCGCCCCCCATGTCCTCCAACTTTCAGCTCCCACCGCATGCCTTTCCCCACTCATGCAGCACTTCTTGCAAACCTCTATACATCCTGTCACCCTCTGCACACCTTCCCTGACCTACAAAACATCTTTTATATACTCTAAAACACTCTTAGGCACCCTTTTGACCCAAACCACTCCCCAATTGCCCTACTTGATCTGTCATCTTTATGCACCTTTCTTGACCCATATCTCCTCCCATGTTCCTACCCAATCTGCACAGCAAATCTCACACAACCCTGGGCACCCTTCCCAAACCACACCAGCCATCTTTGCACTTTTTTCAACATGAAGCATCTCTGGTGCAGATCCCCAAATAACATTCTTGACTTGAACCCCCTCACTCACTCCCCACCTAATCAGCCACTTATCTGCCTGCCTTGGACTTGCAGCTTCTGCTGGCTCGCCCATTGCTTTTTTCCCTGTAAGTTTCCCACAAGCAAAGTAAATGGGAAAGCTGGCAAAAATTAAAGGAGGGAGGGAGGAAGAAAGGAACATTTTTGATGTTTTCTCAATTTTCCAGAAAGAAATTTTTTGTCCGCCTATGGTCATTCTGTTTGTCTATTTTGGTAAGGAAATCTCTCAGAAATGATGGCCCAATAGGTCACAGGTTGTCTAGTAATTATTAAAGATGCAAGAGATGACCCATTTATTACCCCTCCCCTATAGTAAAATATAGAATTCTAGCTATATGAATGAACAATTACCTTCATATGAAAGTTTAGCAGTATTATTTTTTTTAATCTTAATAATAGGGTGATATTCCCTCACCGTAACAAATGGTTGTTTCAAAATATCTACAATATTTTAATCATTTGAGACACTTTAAAGATTATGATATTCAGTTAAATATACTGCTATGTATAAAATTACTTAGTGGGTGAAATGTTTCATTAGTCACAATTATTTTTACAAATATGATTTAAACAATAATTAACATCACCCATTACATGTAGCTATTCTTTGTTCATTTTTAATTTAATCCACCAGTCATATTATCCTCCTTGATAGCAGAGAAGGAAGTCAAACTTCAAAGTAGGAAATCTTAGTACTTAATAATTATAGGCCTTCACAGTTTAAGGACTATTACATTATAATTTATGCTGTGCTCTTGTTTATGTACAATTGATAAATAGGCTGCAGGTTTATAATTTCAACATAGATTTTATTTGTTATTATTTTATTCTAGAATTCCTTGAGTATTTTTAATTGTACTGGTCTTTGCTTGTAATAAATATTTGTCTGACTGACAGACAAACTAGGAAATCAGAACTCTCATGTTCCATTCAATCCTATTTTAACAACTCTGCTATCTTGCCTTACCTCTACTATCAGAACCATCAGAAAATGAAAATAAATCAAAATGTCTAGCCAGGACTGGGAGGAATTCTGACTAATTAAAAGGAGGGGAGGGGGGAAATACCCAAATAGAAATATCAGAAATTCCTAGCCCAGCACTTGAAAAAAAGACAAATTAAGGGACATCTAGGCCATGCTCAAATAGTATCCTGAAAATGATCTCAGTATGCCCCTCCAAGTTCAGTCCAACCTAGATATCAAATAAAGAAGAACCAGTTTTAAAAACAGCATTTTTTTTCTTTTTCCATCCTCCAAATGATTTCCTTAATTGATATTTTGTAGATTTGAAAAAATATTTCTGTCTTTTTGTCCTAAAAACCTGTCACTGGGACCTTTGAATCTTCTCTGTATTATCTATTAATAGAAAATATTTATTTTTAGAAATGGATTAAATCTTAAGAATCTTGGATACATTTGCAATAATGATTATCTTCAAGAATAGATCTTAAAAAGTCTTATTCCCTCTTCCTGAAGCCTTACCAAATAAAATGGTGGACTAATTGTACATCATATTGATTATATGTGTATTAGCATTTTAATAACCATTATTCAAGTTCCGTTAAAGCAAACTAATATTTAATATTATTAATGATTCAACTGAATGATTTGCTGGAATAAAAAATGAGGGGGGTGTATACAAATATGTTTATATATAGCACTTTTGTTTATTCTTAATGTTTCATCTTGAATGTTTTGATAAGTGGAGAAAAAGGCTGGATGCACCATCTAGTGGTTGTGCTAGTTTGTTAAATTTTGTTAAAATAGATATACTGTAACTTGAGATTGAATAATTATGTTTAATGCATATATTTAAAATGTCAGTACTTTTAATTTAAATCTTATTGGATAGAAATATGTTGGTCACATTTTAAAATGTTTTAATTGTTCACTCTAACAATTCTCTCTCCCTCCCTCCCTCCCTCTCTCTCTCTCTCTCTCTCTAGAGAAATCCCAGACCTATAGCTCACCAATTCCAACAGAATTTGGATTACTATAAAGCACATGGAGCTGACTTAATGAATAAAACTCGGTAATCATGCTTTGTATGTTATCTGTAAAAGTGCTTTGTCAATAATTCCAATACATATTTCAAATATATTTTATCTATATTATGAACCAGTAACACCAATAATAGTAGCTAATTATTCAGTGATGTTAAGAAAATACTAGAATAATTTTCTCAATCTTAGAAAACTGAGTTGACACAAGAAAGACCTTGCCTATTGTCACACTTAACTGTTCTAAAACCTAATCAAGTAGATGAGTGGTAAAATCCACTTACCTTCACTACTGGTTCAGGAACAAGAGTGTGCACGTGCTACATGCGCATGCGCCTCTGATGGTAAAAAAAAAAGGACACTATCGGTGCTACCGGTTCAGCAAACCGGATAGAACCAGGGGGATTTCACCACTGAAGTAGACTTGATAGAGATTATTCCATAGCTAAAATTCAAGTATCAAGAAGACCACTTTATTTTCCACAGCCAATTGTAAAGAGCATTCAAATTAACATGGAAAATTCTTCTTCGGTTATTTGAGACTCAAGAGACTATATGGGTTATTGAAAGTCAGTAATGATACTTATGTGATTGGGGGGGGAGATTATGGCTTCGGGGGGCCTTTGGAGCACCAAATTTCATCGGCTCTGCCATGGCCCGGATGGAGGAGCGACTGTGTGTTTCCCTGAGGGGTCTCTGGCTTTATGAGACCCCTCAGAGACCCGCGGCGATCAATAAGAAGGCAGGACGGTGAGAGCGTCCTGAAGGAAGCGAGGGCAGTGACCAGCGTTTTCCTCAGCGGAAGCGGCTATGCCTAAACGATGGCGGGGTACCATGATGGTTGGCGGCAGCACAGCACCCTCGTTGGGATCCTCACTGGCCCTGAATCGCCCTGGACGTGTATAGGGGCAGAAGCTGGGCAAGGTGAGGATGAGGAGGCTGACGGCGCTGGGGCGTTGAAAGTGCGGCTGCCGAGACAAGGAGTAAGCCCCCGGAGTTTTGGTGTGGATGGGAGCACTGGAGATGCTGAACAGCAGCAACTCGCAGAACTATTGGACCTCCTGGGCGATTAGGGGGGTGTCGTTTGACCCTTGGTTGTCCCAGAGACCCCCATGAAGATTTATGGAGGTTGGGCGAAGGGAGCAATATGGACTTTAAAAATGCCTGAGTGGGGGGGGGGGGTTGGAGAGAGCCGGACGATGACTGAAGGTTTTTTCCCTATGGCACTTTATTGCCTCAGCTCTTCTCCTCCCATCCCTCATTTCCCCAAAGCCTGTTTAAGGCGTTTTTGGAGACAGCCTAGGGGCTGTACCATGTTGCTCCTGCTGGTTGGACAATATCTCCTGGTCAAATTTCATCCTGATCTCCCTGGACATAAGGTGTTTATGATCTCTGCGGGCTGAATTCTGAACTTTGAACTTTGTTTCCGGACCCTGAGAACTGACCTGTCTCCTCTTTCTCCCTTAATTGATGGGAGAGTTACATCTGGGGTTGCAAGTCGTGATGGAGTTGATCCACTGCTGTTGTCTCAAATCCGGTTTGTTGGACGATCTAGGCTGGTCAGCTGCTATGAGAGAGGGCTGGACCACCCACACCGGATCGAAATAATGTTTACTCCCACCCTTGCCGTGAGGGGGCAATGGGGCCTCAGGATTGTCATCAAAATCCGGCATCATGTTCCTTCGAACTCTTTATAACATCGAAGTTGATCCCCTGACTAGTGGCCATGGATCATTACCTCCCTTTGATGGCAGATGTACTTGGAAAATGAACTCCATGCTCTGCAAGACTCCCCCCTCTTGCAGGTTTGGCCCTCCACTTTATCGAGGGCCTATCTTAATGACGGGTTTTGGAACCCCGAGAGATGGCATGCAGCGAAGAGGGGGTTGAGGGGTTTTCTAACAAAATTTTTAAGGAAAATTTTAAAAGATTCTGGGATGGGGGTGGGTTATGTGGGTCTGGGGGAGAGCCCACAGGGAAGGGCACCTGGGCCAGCCAGGAAGTGCGGCATGGGAGGTACAGATGGTGGGTCCAAGGAGGGGGTTAGAGCCGATCCTGTGGATGGCTATTATATCGAGACTGTAGGTGGGAGGGGCAGATATGGTGGGAGCGGGGGGCCACATCAGATTTTGGGAGTCCACCCCCGCTACTTACAAGCGGTGCCACGCTCCAGCCCCCAATGCTCTTCCAGTTCCCTTGGTTGTACAGATCCTCAGACCCAGGGCCTTCGGCTGATGCTGTGCAACGCCAGGTCCATGGTAAATAAAGCCCCCCTCATTTGTGATCTTATTCAGGAGGGGGGCGCGGACCTGGTGGGTATTACGGAGACCTGGTTGGGTCAGGAGGGGGGTCCTCCTTGTTGATATGTGCCCACCTGGTTTTCGTGCATTTCATCAGCCAAGGTCACAGGGGAGGGGTGGGGGATGGCGGTTGTTATAAATGAGGGTCTTATGCCGAGGGAGGCCACTGTTCCTCAGACGGCTGTCTGTGAGTCCCTCCTTGTGAAGTGGGGTCATAGGGTGCAGTTGGGCATGCTAGTCACGTACCTGGCTCCCTGCCACGTGGCAGCGGCCCTGCCCGAGCTGCTCGACGTTATTGCCGCGGTGGCAGTTGATACCCCCAGGCTTATGGTCATGGGGGATTTTAACTTGCCATCAATCGGTGAGACATCTGAGACCGCTCGGGAGTTCATGGCTTCCATGACGGCTATCGACCTGACCCAGTTAATTTATGGCCCTACTCACATGAGGGGGAACACTAGACCTGGTTTTTGTCTCTGGACAATGGTTGAGTGATCTTGAGATAGGGGATGTAGCAATTGAACCCTTGTCATGGTCAGATCACTCCCTCCTTCACTTAGACTTTCGAACCGCCGCACCTCGCTGCAGGGAGGCAGAACCGGTGAAATAGTTCTGCCCCAGGCGCCTAATGGATCCGGATAGGTTCCAGATGGAGCTTGGGCCATTTCCTGAGGCTCTGGCACACGGCTCGGCCGAAGACTTAGTGGCCACCTGGGATGAGGCGGCCACTGGGGCTTTGAACTGAGCTGTGCCTTTGTGGCCTCTGATCTGGCACCGTTCTCACCTGGCTCCTTGGTATAATGAGGAGCTGAGGGAGATGAAGCGCTGGAAAAGACGCCTAGAGAGCAGTTGGAAGGCCAGTCGTTCTGAATCTGACTGGACACTGGTAAGAGCTCATATTAAGACTTACCTAGTGGCGATAAAAGCGGAGGAGTTACTTTTCCGCTCTTATTGCGTCATCAGATAATCGCCCAGCCGCCCTGTTTAGAGTGACCCGCTCCTTCCTGCAACAGGGGGCACGGGAGGACCCCTTGGAGGGTAGAGCTGAGGACTTTGTTCAATATCTGTATGATAAAACCACCCAGATTCGGGAACAGCTGGACTCTAACTCCGAATGGGTAGATCCAGGGGAGGTGACTGGAGCAGGTCTTGAGACTATTATATGGGAAGAGTTTGACTCTGTGACTCCAGAAAACGTGGACAGGATACTCAGCAGTCTGAGCACAGCCACATGTTTATTGGATCCGTGCCCCACCTGGTTGGTGCTGGCCTCCCAGGAGGTGGCACGAGGCTGGCTCCAGGGGATTATAAACGCTTCTTTGAATGCGGGTGTCTTCCCCGCCGCTTTGAAGGAAGCGGTGGTGAGGCCCCTCCTCAAGAAGCCTTCCCTGGACCCGGCAATGTTGGTAAATTATCGTCCTGTCTCCAACCTTTGCTTCGTTGCGAAGGTTGTTGAGAGTGTGGTTGCGTGACAGCTCCCTCAGTACCTGGATGAATCAACCTATCTAGCTCCATTCCAGTCGGGCTTCAGGTCCAGGTACAGCATGGAGACGGCATTGGTCGCGTTGGTTGATGATCTCTGGAGGCTCGGGACAGAGGTTCCTCTGTCTTGGTCCTATTAGACCTCTCAGCAGCTTTTGATACCATTGACCATGGTATCATGCTGCGCCGGTTGGAGGGGCTGGGAGTTGGGGGCACCGTGTTACGGTGGTTCTCCTCCTTTCCGACCGGTCGCAGTCTGTGTTGACGGGGGCAGAGGTCGACCCCGAGGCCCCTTGTATATGTGGTGCCACAAGGGTCGGTCCTCTCGCCCCTCCTGTTCAACATTTATGTGAAGCCGCTGGGTGAGATCATCCGTGGTTTTGGGGTGAAGTATCATCAGTATGCTGATGATACTCAGCTGTACATCTCCACCCCAGACCACCCCAACGATGCCCTCGAAGTGATGTCCCGGTACCTGGAGGCCGTACGGATCTGGATGGGGAGGAACAGACTCAGTCTCAACCCTTCCAAGACCGAGTGGCTGTGGTTTCCGACATCTCGATATAGTCAGTTAACACCATCTCTGACTATTGGGGGCGAGTCACTGTCCCCCACAGATAGGGCTCGCAACTTGGGCGTCCTCCTGAACTCGTGGCTGTCTTTAGAAGGGCATATGACAGCCGTGGCCGGGAGGAGTTTTTATCAGGTTCGCCTGATTCGCCAGTTGCATCCTTTTCTGGATCGGGATTTTTTACTCACGGTCACTCATGCCCTCGTCACCTCACGCCTGGACTATTGTAATGCTCTCTACATGGGACTCCCCTTGAGGAACATCCGGAGGCTCCAACTGGTCCAGAATGCGGCCATGCGGGTGGTGATGGGAGCAACGTGGTGTTCCCATGTGACTCCACTCCTGCACGAGCTGCACTGGCTCCCAGTGGTCTTCCGGGTGCGCTTCAAGGTTCTGGTTACTATCTTCAAAGCGCTCCATGGCTTAAGACCAGGGTATCTTCGGGACCGCCTTCTGCCACCAATAGCTTCTCACCGACCAGTCCGTTCCCACAGAAAGGGGTCCTCAGGATGCCGTCAGCCAAACAGTGTCGACTGGCGGCCCCCAGGGGGAGAGCCTTCTCTGTGGGGGCACCAGCCATCTGGAATGAGCTCCCCCCTGAGATAAGGAGGATACAGGACCTACGTACCTTCCGCCGCAACCTAAAAACGTTCCTATTTCATCAGGCTGGCCTGGCTTAAATCTCCCTTTATAATGGGTTTTATACTGGGTTTTTAAATGTCTTTTATAATTGGATTTTAATTGCCTTCAGCCTAATTATTTAATTTATTTTAATTTTTAACTTTTGTATGACATTGTATTTTAATCGGCTGTTCACTGCCCTGAGTCCTTCGGGGAGTAGGGTATACAAATTTGAATAAACTAAACTAAACTAAACTAAACTAGAATTTGGGCTATAAGGAAATACTTAGCGACTACATTTTTAAGACTGGCTGTTATTTGCTTAGTTGATTTCTCCCCCTCCTCCCAGTTATTCTATTATTTCATACATAATTAAATTGTGCTTTTCCTTAGCCTGTGAACAACCACAACAACTACAAGGCAAGGATTCAAGGACATAATTCTTCAGCAAGTTATTGCTTTGGTATCTAGAGAGATTAGATGGTGCAGCTATAAAGATGACTTGTTTTGAACAAATTTTGTCATATTACTCAATTATAGCTACCGTTTTTAGTTATCGTTGAAATAGGTCTTTCTCATCTAAAATTGGAATCCATACTACTATGAGAAAAAAATAAAAGAGAAACCAACTAAGTATTACAAATCTATGTGGATCACATTTACATTACTTTGTTTTCCAAGAATTTGTGCAGATTTCTTTTAAAAATTCACGGTATTATAGCAATTTTTCTTTTCCAGTTCTCATGTGCAAAAAGAGATGTCCTTGAATCAACTTTATAAAACAAAACATTTCATTTACACACACTGCAGAGGCTGAATCATTGCACAGCTTTGTTTTAAAAATATCCTATTGATATTCAAGGTCAATTATTCTTATTATGATTAACAAAATTGTTTTCTCCATGTATTGCATTCATGTATCCTTGACATTCATTTAAACAATACCTTGCTTTTAAATATATTTCTTAATGACCATAAGGTAACCTTCATTTTTTTTATCAGTGTTGTCCCTTTTTCTGATTGTCCCTTTCCATCTTTTCACCATGATGGTAAAGAAATGGATTCTGACCCTTGCATTATAGTCTTAATCATCTTACATTTATGTTTCAGAGCATTCAAAACTAGCATAAAGATAGAACTTCATTTGTTAAAGTATCTATATCATGGGCCTTGTTAAATTTGTAACAGCAATTTAGGGTGGTTGCTATTTATGTCAAGGGCATTGCAAGTTAAGAATATGTACACAAAAAAGTTAATGAACCACCAAAATTATTGTACAAAAGAAAGGGGGGTCATTATGAACAAATTACTTCTAATTGTAATGATGTACAGTCAGCTTATATAACAATGTGAATACTTTTCCCTAGCATCCTTCTTTATTAGGAGGAAGAGAGAGATTGAGAGACCTGAAGATTGTTTTAGAGCATAAACTGGAGACAGGCAGTGTGAGCCTTTCCAGATATTATTGTTAATGGCAACAAGAGATGTTGAAAGCATTAATATTCACTCTTAATTTTACTGGGTTTTGGCTATAGAAAGGCAAAACCTATTATTATCTGTTTTTAACAGTGTGGTGACTAGGTTGTTACCCTGTTTCCCCAAAAATAAGACATTCCCGAAAATATGTAAATACAAAGCTGGAAATCAGGTAAGACGGCAAGAGGAATACCATCTTGCTCCACGCACCCCAAAATAATAAGACCTCCCCAAAGATAAGGCCTATCACTTATTTCGGGGTTCAAAAAAATATAAGACAGGGTCTTATTTTCGGGAAAACACGGTAGTTTGGAGGATAAAGGAAGGAAATGGACAGGGTCCTCAATGTTGTCAGTAGAACCATCCTTCCATGAGATCCTTGCCCTGCCTAGTTGATGAAAGCCTGCAGGATAGTGACTAGCAGGTGGGTACAAGCAATGATTAATTTCTCACTGCAGGTATATTCCCGGGGCCTTTAAAGGAGGCCCTTGTACACCCTCTCCTTAAAAAAATAATCCTGGATCCTGGATTAGAAATTCTTGTGTTCAGTCATTCAATTCCTAGTCATCTCACATTTGGACTTCTGCATTCACTTTACATGGGCTATCCTTGAAGAGCATTTTGAAGCTTTGACAATGCAGAGTGTAACTACTAAGCAGCTCTGGAAGATGAAGCGCCAGAAGAAATGTCTAGAGCGATACTGGAGGACCAGTAACTCTGAATCTGACCGAACACTCTTAAAAGCCTTTATTAGGACTTATTTAGTGCAGGCAACAAAAACTTTGCATTTTTCCGCACTTATTGCATCCGCTGATTCGCGCCCAGCCGCCCTATTTAGAGTGACTCATTCCCTCCTTAATGTAGGGGGAGTGGAGGAGCCCTTGCAGGGTAGAGCTGAGGAGCTTGTGCAGTTTCTGTCAGATAAAGTCGCTCAGATTCGGATGGACCTGGATTCTGATTGGGCAATCCCGACCGAGATGAAGGGGGCAGGTCTTAGTCCTATTGTGTGGGATGAATTTGAGCCTGTGACTCCTGAGGAAGTGGACAAGGCTGTAGAAGCAATGAGTTCCTCCACTTGTTTGTTGGACCCATGCCCCTCCTGGCTGGTTTCAGCCAGCAGGCAGGTGACACAAGGCTGGTTCCAGGCTTTAACGCATCCTTGAGGGAAGAGTCCTTCCCGCAACCATTAAAGGAAGCGGTTGTAAGGCCTCTCCTCAAGAAGCCTTCCCTGGATCCAGCAGAATTAAAGAACTTTCATTCAGTCTCCAACCTACCCTTTGTGGGGAAGATGGTAGAGAAAGTGGTGGCACTTCAGCTCCTACGGTAATTGGATTATCTAGACCCTTTTCAATCTGGTTTCAGGCCTGGCTACAGCATGGAAACTGCCTTGGTCACCCTAATGGATGATCTCTGGCGAGCCCGAGATGGGGGTCATTCCTCTATCTTGGTGCTACTTGACCTCTCAGCAGCTTTCAATACCAGTGACCATGGTATCCTTCTAGGATAACTAAGGGAGTTGGGAGTGGGAGACACCGTGTTACGGTGGTTCTTCTCCTAACTCTCTGGTTGGTCACAGTTGATATTGGCAGGAGGACAGAGGTTGACCCCTTGTTTGTGGGGTGCCTCAGGGCACGGTCCTCTCTCCCCTCCTATTTAACGTCTACATGAAACCGCTGGGTGAAATCATCCGACGATACGGGGTGGGGCATGCTGATGATACCCAGCTGTATATCTCTACCCCACGTCAGTTCAGTGAAGCGGTGGATGTGATGTGCCGGTGCCTGGAGGCTGTGAGGGTCTGGATGGGAGTCAACAGGCTCAGACTTAACGCAGACAAGACCAAGTGGCTGTGGGTATTGCCTCCTAAAGACTATGTTGACTGTCCATCCTTGGTTCTGGCGGGGAGAAATTGTCCCCCTCAGAACGGGCTTGCAATTTGGGTGTCCTCCTAGACTCCCAGCTAAGATTAGAGCAACATTTGGCAGCTGTAGCTAGGAGGACCTTTTTTGGTCCCCCTAGCTACAGCTAGGTCGCACCCAATTGTGACCCTACTTGGATCAGAAGGCTCTCCTCACAGTCACTCATGCCCTACTTGGATCAGGAGGCTCTCCTCACAGTCACTCATGCCCTTGTCACTTCATGTTTAGATCATTGCAACATGCTCACATGGGGCTACCCTTGAAGAGTGTTCGGAGACTACAGTTAATCCAGAATGCAGCTGCGCGAGCTGTTGTGGGTGCACCTAGGTACACCCACATTACACTAATTCTCCGCGAGCTGCACTGGCTCCCTATTGGTCTCCGGGCACAATTCTAGGTGTTGGTTATTACCTTTAAAGCCCTACATGGCTCAGAACCAGGCTATCTTCGAGATCGCCTTCTACCACATAGCTCCCAGCGACCAGTAAGATCCCACAGAGTTTGTTTCCTCCAGGTCCCGTCAGCTAAACAATGCCGGCTGGCGGATCTGTGGGGGAGGGCCTCCTCTATGGCTGCCCCAGCTCTCTGGAACCAGTTACCTCCTGAGATCCGGACTACTCCCACCCTATTGGCCTTCCGAAAAGCGGTGAAGACCTGGCTTTTCCAGCAGGCCTGGGGCCATTGATCTCGCTGTTGCAATCTTGCAAGATCCAGCCATGAATGGTGTGCATGGGCTTTTAATGTTTTTAAATGTTTTTATAATGTTTTTTAATAATTTTTCTATGTTCATTGTTCACATTATTTTTGCTGTAAGCCGCCCAGAGTCTCTTGGGAATTGGGGGGCATAAAAATGCGATAAATTTAAATTAAATTAAATGTGGGCAGTTTTAAGGCCCCTAGAGGGGCCCATGGTACACCATTGCTCTGTGAAATGCTCTGGTTACCGGTTTGCTCACATGTGCAATTTAAGGTGTTAGTTATTACCTTTAAAATCCTGCATAGCATGGACCCAGGTTACTTGAAGAACTTTCTCACCCTGATAGGACTGGCTTGCCCCACCTGCACTAGCAGAAAGGGCGTACTGCAGATGCAGTCAGTCAAGGAATTTCAGCAAGATCACATAAAGTGTTAGTACTACTTTATAATGCTTTGGTAAGAGCACATTTGAAATAGCATCCAGTTTTGGTCACCACAATATAAAAAAGATGTTGAGACTCTCTTAGAAAGAGTGCAGAGAAGAGCAACAAAGATGATTAGGGGACTGGAGACTAAAACATACAAAGAAAAGTTGCAGAAATTGGGTATGTCTAGTTTTATGTCTATCTAAGGGGCTGCCACAAAGAAGAGGTCAATCTATTCTCCAAAGCACCTGAAGGCAGGACAAGAAGCAATGGATGGAAAGTAATCAATGAAAGAACCAATCTATAACTAAGGAAAAAATTTCCAATAGTGAGAATAATAAATAATAATAATTAATTAGTGTAATGACTTGCTTCCAGGAGCTATGGGTGCTCCATCATTGGAGGTTTTTAAGAAGAGATTGGACAACCATTTGTCTGAAATGCTATAGGGTTTTCTTCTTGAGCAGGGGGTTGAATTAGAAGACCTCCAAGATCCTTTTCAAGTGTTATTTTGCCCTATTAAACGTCTTGCCTCCTGAGGTGAGATTGGCTTTCTCCCTTCTGACCTTCAGCAAGAGCCTTCAATTTTGGTTCTGACAGATGGCTTAGGGGCCCAACAGGGGAGTATCACACTGAAAGTGGTTGATTAATTAAGATGTAATCCAACAACTCTCCTCCTCCCCCAAAATCTGGCTCCCTCCTTCCCATTTTGTAATTATGATTTTACTTTGATTGTATTTTCATTTTGTGTTTGAAATATTTATCTCTGAAGGTTTTAATGTTTGCATGCTGTAAACTGCTCAGAGTCACTTTGAACAAGATGGACAGCTGAGTGAGTGAGTGAATGGGTGAGTGAGTGATCTTGATTGTAAAATATTCCCAAAACAGACAAGTTTTTTTTCCAGTAAATAAAAACGTTCTTGTGGAACAAAGTTCAGTGTGACTTTCAAAGGCTCCAGAGAATGAAACAATCTACCTCCCTAGAAATAACTAGTGTTACAAGTAGAATAATATTGCATTATACTCTCTAGAATCATTGTAATATTTTCTTGGGGTGAGTGGGGTCCTTAATTACAACAAATTTATTTTGAAATTTTCTGATTAGTTTGGTAGTGTCAATTAAACATGGTATCAGCAGTTTGTTTTCTTTTTTTCTTTTTCAGTGTCAATGCAAAGGTTGCTCCACTGAATATAAATAAGGTTTCTAGTAGCTTATTGAATTTTGGTCGCAAGCTGATTTCCCCAGCAATGACTTCTGGCAGTGCAACTCTTCCAGTTGCAGGTAACAGTGGCAATTTTTCTTCTGTTGTCATGCCCACAAGGAGCACAGTAGAACTCCCTCCATCTCAACAGCAAAGAATGATGAAATCTGAAAGTGTGCCAGTTCAGCTAAGCAAAGGTAAAAATATGCCATTCCTGTTTTTGAAAACCAAATTATATGATAAACCAAGATAAAGAGCTTTCAGCATAATGTAGGATGGTGATATGAAATCTGCATATCAACTTCAACATTCTTCAACATCTTCGCTTGCCACCATGTCCTACCTGATATAATTTATTTGTCAGATTTCCCAACTGTTTCCCAATTTCAGTTTCCTTGTTTGCTTTATTTCCTTTCTCATTACATCTTTATTTGACTTTGTCCAACTTCTGTTGTTTGCAAATGCTGAATGCATACTCTTAGGTATGTATTCATTTTGTAAATCGGGGGCATCCAGCAAATTTCCTTCCAAAACTTATTTTTTTAAATATTGCTTGGTAATAGAAAATATAAAATGGGAATCAGCTTGCTATAAACCAAATGACAGTGTTAAACAGTATTTTTATTTTATATTTTGTGAAAATGCTCAGAATTCCAAATGCCCTTCCAATTAAAAATGAAAATGATAACCTATTAACTGCCTTTAATACTATTTGTTTATTGTGTTCTTCTAATATCAACATAACTCTGCTTATGTGTAAGTTTAATCAGTGGAAATGCATGCCTCTATGTTATTGCAAAAGTATATTACATTAATTGATTTTACCATTTTCCTAATATATAAATATATTTGTAGCCAAAATAAATACTGCCATTCTGCCATCTTATTGTCCTAGTTATTTTGGATATAATTTTTATTAAGAATTAAAGTATTAAAAACTAATACAAATTAATGCTAGGAAAAGAGAGAGAAAGAAAGAATAAAAGCACAAGAAAAAAGAAAAAGAAAAAATATAATTTCAAAGAGAGAGAGATGACTTCCAGCCTTAGTTTCTTCACTAAACTGGTACTTCTTAATTCCATATCCCATCCCCTATCTAAGTAAATCCATAAACATACACTTTATTTAACCTTAATAATTAAAAAAACCCAATTTAATATTCCTTCCTTTTACTTATAACAAACTTGTTAAGCCAAATATTATCATAGGATTTGGTTCCACTTCAATTCTTCTTTATCTCATCACACAGATTTCTTCAAGGCTTTGACAAGCCTCTTTTGTAGATCTAATAAAAAAAACATTTTCCAGGTCATTTTCCCAGTTTATCATTTTAATTTTTAAAACTTCAGCCAGTTTCTTTTGTATATCCAATACAATATCCTTTTCCAAATCATTCTTGTTGCCTGTTATTTGCAGTTTCACATTTTGTACTTTCTCTATCTTGTCAGATAAAATTTATTGCAAATCTTGTCATTCTTTCATTTACATCTTTCAGACATAGTCTTTCCATAGAAGCAGACATAATTACTCAGGGTTGATATTGTAGTTATTAATTTATGGCCTTATTCTTCAAAGTTCTCCTTTAATATTTCTGATACATTTTGTATCATTTTGTAAGCCCGAATATTAACAGACATCAATAACAAGTTGTATTTTTTTTCTTCGACATGAAATCTTTAGTTCCCTTTAGAGTCAAGTTTCTAAAATCACCTATCTTTTCTTATGTCTTGCAGTAGCCAAGATAGCCAAAATAAGTTTGTTTCCCATGACAAGTTATTTTTATAAATGCCAATATCTTATAATAAATGTCATTATTCCAGATTTATATGGATCCTTATTTAATTTATACTTTCTTAAATAAAATTTTATTTAAATTATTTTTTCTTTTAAAGTTGAAGATAAACTCTCCCAATGAAGACTTTTCAAACTTATCATTCTAAAGGTCTCTAATAATTTTAAAATGATTAATAAGAACTTTCCAAAAATTAGAAAGATGCGTGAAAACTTAGTGCCTTTCAAAAGGCTCCACTAAAGAAGTGAAAGCTGATCCCAACCTCAGACCCACAGAGAACTATTATCCTGAGATATCCTTGTAAGGAGCAACCATCTGGAACACATTAGGACGCTCTTCCATCCTTTCCTTAATTGGATGGGAGGATAAAAAGTCAAGTTGGTGGTTGTGAACGTGAAAACAAATTTTATATCATAAAGGAACAGTGTTTCATTTATGTCATGACCACTTCTTAACATTTCTATTTCCCCCACCACACAAATACTCATTTTACATTGCATTGCCATTAATTCTATCAAGTTCTGGCTACAAATAAAGGATCATGATTAGTATTCTATCATTCATATGACTGAGTTCTTCCAATTCCATTTATGCGATATAAATTTTATTTCCCTGTTCAAATGAAATAAAAAATTGACATAATCAAGTGACCTCACAGTCCATATTTATTCTGAGGTAATTGTTTTTTATTCGAGCAGAATACATCTCACTTTCAACCAAATGGACAACAATCCCTACCTTCATTTAAGTGCTTTCAAAATATTTTCTCACAAGTCTTAGATAACAGGTTATACTTTTATTACTGCAATCCTTTTTTTTGGTCCTCACTTGTGAATAGTCTGTAAATCAAACTATTAAAGCTGAACATAACTTTCTTTTATCCACAAAAAGTCCATGAATCAATGACTTATAATATTATGATTTTTTTTTAAATGGCACAAACTTAAATGCTGTATGCTATGTTCATTGTTATACTTTAAATAATAGAACTCAGCATATTTTGAAACTTTTCTGTAATGAGCCTAGCTTAAACGTAGATAACATAAAACTGTGTTTGGTCCTTGTTTTGAATAATTCTGAAAGAATTCCTGGTGATGTAAGAGCATTTGTAGAAAACAATGCAACTCTGTGTGTTTGAAGTTACTTTCTTAGAATTGACCACTAGCATTTGTATGATCACTATCAGGTTTCTAAACTCCATTGGAATGTTGCTATTAATAGCATTTTGTCAAAATTAATTATAAAATACAGGGCCAAGAGAAAATATGTATAATAAATGCATAGAACTAAGCAGAAATTTAAGGTATTGGTGTTTCTAATGCTCATTTTGCACTATTAACTTGTTTCCATTAAAATTAAAAATATTGAGATAAGTGGAATATTCAAGTTGATATCGTTGGAATAGAAATAGTTCTTGTGCATACATATTATTTAAAAAAACAGACCACATCAGATGTTTTTGAATATAACAACTTCATTGACTCTTCAGTTATGTGAAATTTGGAAGATTTGACTATTTGTTTTACTTAAAGATTTATTTAACTTTACTTATTAGGAGAAGTAGTTAAAAGCAGTGATGCCCAGGTATCAGTTCCTGTCCGGAATCTAAGCAACCTCCATGGGACAGTTACTACCGTAATACATGGTATGTTTGTCTATAATATTGTTATTTGGGAACCCAAAAATACATGTTGTTTGAAATTTTTAAATATGTACCATATATATGGATCCACTAAGTGGCACTGTTGTTTAGGGGAAAAAGTATGCATCTTCCTTGCATAAGAACCCAGAGTGGCTTTTTAAGAAAATAGGAGAAAATATAATCTTATAATAAAACCAAAAGCGCTTTAATCTGGAACCTTTGTTATTATTTAATAAACACCGAGGTGAAAAGCCACATCTTCAATAGCTGAGAAAGCTCTTAACTGGGCCACAACATCCAGGTTATTGCAAGTTCCATGGTATTTAGGGAAGTGATTTTTTAAAATACTTGACTCGTAAACCAATTAGGACTTTGTAAATTAATATCACCACTTATTAATATCACTTAATATTGGATGGGATAATTCTCAAATAACAGTTTAATGTTTTGGGACTGGTGTGATATCCCATTTATACTCATGCAGCTACTTTCTAACCTACATTCTTTGAGAGTATATGTTCTCAGATTAGGAGTCCAAAAATAGAAAACCTAGAGGCTGAAAAACATTCCAGAAGAAGGCAATAGCAAATCATTTCTCTGTTACCAGGAAAAATATAAATATGTGTATGTGAAATCACAAGGAATTGAACT
Organism: Coluber constrictor foxii; assembly: GCA_038048745.1. NCBI lineage: Eukaryota > Metazoa > Chordata > Lepidosauria > Squamata > Colubridae > Coluber > Coluber constrictor. Next base: position 128,875,363 of record CM075961.1, read on the forward strand.
CAGAATTGCACAGGCTTATAGTTCCTATTCTTGATATGTTGCTAAATCTGCTAATTTTGCTTATAGCAAATCTCTACTCTTTCATGTGAAATTTTCCTCTTTCAAATACAAAAATATGAAGGATAATTCTGTCAATTAAATTATTATTAAAGGGTCATTCTGTTGAGCAAAATATACCTCTTTATACAAGAGATTATTTCCATGTAACAAAATCTTTTGGTAGCTAAATATTCCATTAAAGGAAAATAAACTGATAAATCAAAGGTGTAGGTTAAATAATTATAAATGTTCTGTAGTCGAGAACACAGTACTTAAACAAGCAAAAGTGTACTTTTTCACTTCTACTGTGGATAGTATTTGTGGAAGAGAATTGATAGCTTTGATTCAAAATACCGTATTTTCCGGCGTATAAGACGACTGGGCGTATAAGACGACCCTCCTCAGAGCCATTTAAGGCTCGTCAGAGCCTTATGGGCTGGTCTGCCTGGTTACAGGAGAATGAGACCCGGCATATAAGACGACCCCCAACTTTTGAGAAGATTTTTGTGTGTTAGAAAGTAGTCTTATACGCAGGAAAATACAGTAATTAGATTAATTAAACTGGCATAGCTAGAAAATTCAGGTTACAGATCCTCAACTGGATTACAAACAGAATAATCACCTGTTTTATAGAAAATCACATTACAATTTTGATTTCCATTTTGTTTAAAGCATTATATCACTAGATATCAGAGGAGGTCTGGGATTTTAATCTCAAGGTATCTGGATGAGAGCTGAGGAAGCTGGGCTTTGAATGTGATATGGGGAGGATACCATCTCACTCTCTGTCTGAAACCATAGAATAAATAATATCATCTGCATGATTTGTAGTGTTATTGTTATACTTATGGACTTTACTTTCTGTGGACATGTTGTCCACAGAAATCTATAGCAACATACTTGCTTTTGTTTCATAACTGTCAAACATCAAAATGTTTGAATGTGAAAATTAATTTGTGTCACATTTTTTAAACCTATATGGTCCACAATTTGAATATCTGAATAGAAAGGTTTTTTGAGCACATAGTCCTGTCCCATTATGATAAGAGACTGCACACAATTTCTGGAATTAAGAACATACAAATGTAAAATTCAACAAAATGCTGCATTGTAGAGACACACCTATTAATATTGTTCATGGCATTTATGTTATTTATCTACATATTTGGGGAAATTTTTGTTTGAAACCTCCATTCCTTCTCTAAAAGACCACTAACATTCTTTCCCACTGAGTAAAAGTATTCACTTCTAGTCCTGCCTTAGGCATGAAGCCAGGTGGGTTTACTGTGTCTCTCTTCCCTAAGAAGTAGCAATAACAAACCACTTCTGAAGAACTTCATCAAGAAAACCTCAAGGATGTCTGTGGAGATTCTCAGTCATCCAGGTCATAGTTGTCTCAAAGATGCTTTTTTTTTCTTCAAAAGGCAACTGGGGGAAAAAAACCAGGCCAGTTGCCTTTTGAAGAAAAAAGCATTTTTGGGACAAAACCACAGGGACTTGTTCTGGCAGTTTCTGAGAATCAAACATGGTAGGTAGGGTAGGTGGGTAGATGGAGAGAGGGGGAGAAGGAAAGGAAGGAAGGAAGGAAGGAAAAAAGAAAGAAGGAAGGAAGGAAGGAAGGAAGGAAGGAAAGAAAGAAAGAAAGAAAGAAAGAAAGAAAGAAAGAAAGAAAGAAAGAAAGAAAGAAAGAAAGAAAGAAAGAAAGAAAGAAAGACTTATCTAATACTATCATTCTTAAAAGGAATTTATAATCCCTATGCATTACGTCACTTCATTCCTTTCTTCAAAATACCTAAACCATAATATAATTATATATAGCATACATACTGCAACTGTATCTACATAAAATATATATTGACTGTGTTTTCTTTTGCCGGGTATGTTTTTATGTACAAGTTCTATTTTGTTGCTCACTTTGTGGCTAAATACATGTTGTATATAGCTCTATATGTCCTTCATATCCCTTGTAATAGCATTCTGTTCTATGTCAATAAATGTGTTTTGATATCATAAAATTCATGATATGCAAATCTGCTTCTGAAAGTCACCATTCAGTTAATGAGCATGATGATGATGATTGATTGATTGATTTCTTTCTATTTGCTTTGCAGGGCAAAGTTCAAAAAATGGGAGTCCATCTCCAAGCATTGAAAGTTTTTCTGGAGGACGTGAATCCACTGGATCTCCTCCTTTGTCTGCAACCAAAAAGGAATCTTTTTTCAGTACAATTTCTCATTCTCGTTCTCATAGCAGAAATATGAGCAAAAAAGAATCTGTAAGTGTCTGTGAATTAGTGAAATAAATTTCATTAATTCAAGTTGTCTTATTTATATTGGTTCACATTTTTACTCCAGATTTACATAGGTTAAAAAAAACCCTCATATTTCTTAACAGAAATGAAACAATAATTTTCTATAAAAGCTTAATATATTTGTTGTATTTTCTGGAGTATACATTTCTTGACATTTCTTATTCTATTTAAATAAAGGCAACTTTATTTTTCCTTGGAATAGTTAGAAGATAACCTGGAAAGCAACTAGCAGCAAATGTAGCTTTTAAGATAGGGGTAGAGGTAGGACTTGGCAGCCATGTCTTTTTAAGCCAGCAATATTTCTCAACAATCCCCAAAGATCACTCCACAAACAATACATACATTGATATGATACAATCTTAATGTTATCAGAGTATATATAATTAAAATGAGACCATCTTCCTTTTAATAATTTCTTCACTATGCAGAAAGGAGATTTTGTCACCCATAAGTTCAAAATGTACTTCAAATGCAGCTAAGTAGATTTAGTAATGAAACTAATCTTATTTGATCAGATATGGCATAATTTGCTATAAATTTATTTTGGAGATAAATATTCTTGAAAGTTTCATTGCCATTCTTAAATAGTAAACGTGTTTGAGTTTAAATTAATGCTATCACTTCTCTAATCGGTTATCAAACTTTTTCCTAGCATAATATCTCATTACATACTGATTCTCATTTAGTCAGAGATTGAATTGATTATGAACAATAAAAATTTAACAATGGTGTAGTATGACCAGATAGTATACTTTTTATCTTCGCAATAGTACTTCAGTTAAACTCTGGTATATAATTACAGAATTATTACTCACTTTCTCACAAGGATTTCCAGAGTCTGACTTTTCTTTTGTTTTACTTTTTTCACTTCATTTTTCTTTCTTGTTTATTTCGATCTCACTATTATGTTTCTTTGTCCTCTATCCTCCCACTCCCACCCATCCATCCCCACCCCCACACCAAGTTCTTTTAGCTTTCTAACTTCCTTATGAAAATGTAATGTTAGCCTTTTATTGCCTGTTGCAGCTAAAAAAATTTTTTAAGTATATTCTATTTCCTGGCTGGATAAAACATGAGCAAAGAGAGAGAGAGGTCTTTCATTTTATAATCTGCTATTTTTTACTCTTCTTTAGTTTTCTCCATCACAGTACCACTTCAATTTCAAGAAGAGCAACCTGACCATCCAAATTAACAGATCTTTCTGATTTTTATTTCTTGATTTGCTTTCTCCATACTGAGTTCTTCTTCCTCTAGCCTTTTCAGAGTAGGAAATATATGAAACTCCATCAATTGTGCTGCTAGCTGAAATATAACAAAAAGCTAGAAGATTCACATATCAATATTATCTTCAGAACAAGTCTTGATACTATTAAACAGTTATTTTTTAAAATAAAAAATGTCTCTCCTTTTTTCCTGAATTCCTGTATTTTCTTCCCACCATCTCTCCTGTTGTTTTTAATTTTTCAGTCAGTCATAATTGACTGTACTGCAGTTCTGCTTTATCATACTGATCATTATATTTTTAGAATCAACTAAGATGCTAGTAAGTTTCTGCAAGAAAGCTGTTATGAGTTTCTAAATATTTATGCTGAGGAGATAGCGATGATGAAAAATTCCATTGCTTACTTTTCAGATTGATACTAACTTCTTCCAGTTTTAGATGAACTTGAACAGTATGAAGCTGAATTTTATTGCTCTGCCTTTTCCAATATATCTGAGACTAGCTCTAATTTTCTAGCTTTATCTTCATTTTTTTTTTGCTATATATCAGTATGACAGCTCGAAATCATTTTCTTTATCCTACTAAAGCAGAAATATTAACTTTTTCTTTAATTTTTATTTCATTGGAATATTCTTTATTGGCCAAGGAATTTGTGTCTGTACATAAGCTCTCAGTGTACTTACATACCACAAAGTGATAAGCCATAGATCATAAGTCATAAGATATAGTCATAAATCACGATACAAACAAGTGATAAATCATAAGATATTAATAGGAGAAGGTAGTATGAATGAGAAGATGAGAAAGATAATAACAATACAGCCCTACTACTACTACTACTACCACTACTACTACTACTACTTGGATAAATATCTTTAGGCATAAGACAGTGATGTGACAATTACGTATTTAAGAGTGATGGCATATGGGGTGGGGAGGCTCTGTCTTTGTGCCTAGTTGTTCCAGCATGCAGTGCCCTATAGTGATATCCTGAGGAGAGAAGTTGAAACAATTTATTCCAGGATGTGATGGGTCCGTAGATATTTTCTCAGCTCTCTTTCTGGCTCATGTAATATATAGGTCCTCAATGGAAGGCAGGTTGGTTACAATTGGTTTGTTGCTTTGCTTTGCTTTGCTTTGCTTTGCTTTGCTTTGCTTTGCTTTGCTTTGCTTTGCTTTGCTTTGCTTTGCTTTGCTTTGCTTTGCTTTGCTTTGCTTTGCTTTGCTTTGCTTTGCTTTGCTTTGCTTTGCTTTGCTTGTTTGTTTGTTTGTTTGCAATCCTAACTATCCATTGAAGTTTGTACCTTCCTGTTTATTTGCTGTGCCAAACCAGACAGTTATAGAGGTACAAATAAAGACTCCATAATTTCTGTGAAGAACTGTATCAGCAGAACCTTTTCATGCGCTTGCTTGAAATCTCTTGGAGAAATAGTATCATTTGGAGCTGAACTAAAGGTGCTTTTTCAAAAGGCAACTAGATTTTGTTTTTGTTTGAAGACGTTTTGCTTCTCATCCAAGAAGCTTCCTCAGTTCTGGAAGAAGTTTGAGGTGAAAGTAATGTTTCTCTCAAAGCAAAGGGGTAGGATTTTTAAAAAAAAATATCCCCTCTCTTTCAAATCCAACATATGTTGTTCATTAGTTTTCATTCTGTCAGCAACAGATGGCTGTTCTGTCTGCTCTGCCTGGTGTTCTCCTTTTTTTAACAGCATTCACAAATGAGTTCCTTCTACTGCCTCATCTGAAGCTTTTACTGCTAGATTTTTTTAATGTGTTGTCACAGATTTTTCTGTAGCCAAACTTTAAACTTTTCTGCTTCCATTTTCATCTTAATCATTTCTGCCTTTCTTAATAGTTTCTTCTAAATGCTTATTTTTATATAATGTCTTCCTCCATTTCTTTCTGCAGCCTTTTCTGGTATTAATGTTGCCTTTTCAATGCTATATCAGCTACTGCTTTGTTAATTGCAGTATTAGTAAATCTTCTGCTACCTCTGGCTTCATCTCTATAATATCTTTTTCTCAGACACAACCCTTCCTATGGAAGAGTATGAAAGACATAAGTAATTTCCAAATGAATTTGTTGTTGCCTTTGTTTATTATGAGTTTATTGCTATGTACTAATAGACTTGCATATCAAGATCCAGGATTTTATTTATTTTTAACTCCATCTTTATTATCTTATAAGTAACTAAAGGCAGTGAATATAACATTCTCCTTTCTTCTCCTGTTTTCTTCATAACAACCCTGTGAGAGGGGTTGGTGACTGATCCAAAGTCACCTAGTTGGCTGTCATGCCTAAAACAAGACTAGGACTCAGAGGCTCCTGGTTTCTAAGCTAGCTTCTCCCTGTAATGATATATACTGATAGTCTGTCTCAAATAGCACTTTTTATTCTCTCCATTTCATTTATACTCTGACATGTGGTAAATTAAAATGTTTATTTCCTAGCCTTTTTAACCATAACAAGTAGGGAAATGACTTTTTAATCCACCAATTTTGAATTTACAACAGACATGGAGGAACCTGAATCTACCACATTACCATCAGTCACTGAACCTCTAAGCTTATCCTTTAACTTATTACATTTAGTTATTAAAAATCAAAATTAATGCATTTCTTTTTTAACTTCCTTTTGGGGATGATTTGTGGTTTTGATGCTCCCCTTACATATTAGTGATCTTATGTGCCACACTTACAATAGTTTACATTTTTAGTTCTTTTCCTGTAAAGGTTCTATGGTATACTAGCTATTAAGAGCATTTTGTTTTATTTTGCTTTTGTCTTTGACCTGAAAAATGACACCACCACCCTTCTGTGCAATACCAGTGAATCTCAACTGCTCAAATTACTATATCTGGCCTTTTATGTTTTAGTTTTATCTTTAACTCCTGATATACAGCAAAAAAGTATTTAGTCAGCCACCAATTGTGCAAGTTCTCCCACTTAAAAAGATGAGAGAGGCCTATAATTGACATCATAGGTAGACCTCAACTATGAGAGACAAAATGAGAAAACAAATCCAGACAATCACATTGTCAGATTTGGAAAGAATTTATTTGCAAATTATGGTGGAAAATAAGTATTTGGTAACCTACAAACAAGCAAGATTTCTGGCTCTCACAGACCTGTAATTTCTTCTTTAAGAGGCTCCTTTGTCCGCCACTCATTACCTGTATTAATGGCACCTGTTTGAACTTGTTATCAGTATAAAACACATCTGTCCACAACCTCAAACAGTCACAATCCAAACTCCACTATGATGAAGACCAAAGAGCTGTTGAAGGACACCAGAAACAAAATTGTAGACCTGCACTAGGCTTGGAAGACTGAATCTACAATAGGCAAGCAGTTTGGTGTTAAGAAATCAACTGTGGGAGCAATAATTAGAAAATACAAGACCACTGATAATCACTCTTGATCTGGGGCTTCACGCAAGATCTCACCCTGTGGGGTCAAAATGATCACAAGAACAGTAAGCAAAAATCCCAGAACCACACAGGGGGACCTAGTGAATGACCTGCAGAGAGCTGGGACCAATGTAAAAAAGGCTACCATCAGTAACACTACACCGCCAGGGACTCAGATCCTGCAGTGCCAGACGTATCGCCTGCTTAAGCCAGTACATATCCAGGCCCATCTGAAGTTTGCTAGAGAGCATTCGGATGATCCAGAAGAGGATTGGGAGAATGTCATATGGTCAGATGAAACCAAAGTAGAACTGTTTGGTAGAAACACAACTCTTTGTGTTTGGAGTAGAGAGTGCTGAGTTGCATCCAAAGAACACCATACCTACTGTGAAGCATGGGGGTGGCAACATCATGCTTTGGGGCTGATTCTCTGCAAAGGGACCAGGACGACTGATCCATGTACAGGAAAGAATGAATGGGGCCATGTATCATGCGATTTTGAGTGCAAACCTCCTTCCATCAGCAAGGGCATTGAAGATGAAATGTGGCTGGGTCTTTCAGCAGGACAATGATCCCAAACACACCGCCTGGGCAACGTAGGAGTGGCCTCATAAGAAGCATTTCAAGGTCCTGGAGTGGCTTAGCCAGTCTCCAGATCTCAACCCCATAGAAAACCTTTGGAGGGAGTTGAAAGTCTGTGTTGCCCAAAGACAGCCCCAAAACATCACTGCTTTAGAGGAGATCTGCATAGAGGAATGGGCCAACATACCAGCAACAGTGTGTGCCAACCTTGTGAAGACTTACAGAAAATGTTTGACTTCTGTCATTGCCAACAAAGGATATATAACAAAGTATTGAGATGAATTTTTGATATTCACCAAATACTTATTTTCCACCATAATTTGCAAATAAATTCTTTCCAAATCAGACAATGTGCATTTGTTTTCTCATTTTGTCTCTCATAGTTGAGATCTACCTATGATGACAATTACAGGCCTCTCTCATCTTTTTAAGTGGGAGAACTTGCACAATTGGTGGCTGACTAAATATTTTTTTGCCCCACTGTAAATGAGAATAAAATTTAAGGAAACATTTCCATATTATGTTGACTATGGCACCATATACTCCTATTTGTACCCAAAGAATACTATGAAGTCATTGGAAAGATATTATAGATATGTGGGATTCTTTAGTAAACTCAACCCTATTAATAAATATCTATAATTAATGTAATGCCACTGAATCATGCCTACAAATATAACCACAAATTGCAATGGGGTCCATCTGTTTGTTTCTATAAAGTGCAGATGCATGGCTTGACTGATCCAGAAAATAAACAGAATAGACTCATAATTGTCATTATAGGTATAAACTATGTGGTGGCTGTAATTTTTCTTGATTCAATGAATGTCACAAATCAGAAATGATCCAAACTATTGTGATAGAAAAACATACTTGTCTATAATATCTGACTAGTGGTTTTCAATTTTTACGTAAGACAATGGTTAGATGAGAAAGAGTTTCTAGCTTGCATGTTGTATATGCTGAACTAGAATTATTTTGGTCTGAATAATAAGATTTGGACTGGAATGAAAGATCCCTCTTTAGATAAGAACCAGTGATGAGATTATTGGCAGAGGTTCTTATCCATAGCCAGGAGTACCATTGGAACAGGGACTCCTGGGATTTGGGCATTTGGATTCCTATAATAGGATCATTATACAATTGAGCATACCATTGTTTAATCTGTAAAGCTCAGAGCTAGTATAGAAGCCTGAAAAAAAAGTGGGCAATAATATGATGAAGAAGGTTTAGCAATGCAATGGCAGTTTGGAATTCCACGTAAGAAAAAATATGTATTTATGGGTCAAGCAGTATAGAGAACTTACTATTTAATTTATTACCCTTTATTCCAGTATTTAAGGAACAAATACCTTGTGGATTTTACTCAGTTATAGGCTTACTGATCTACAGGTGAAACTCGAAAAATTAGAATATCGTGCAAAAGTTCATTTATTTCAGTAATGCAACTTAAAAGGTAAAATTAATATATGAGGTAGACTCATTACATGCAAAGCGAGATAGTTCAAGCCTTGATTTGTCATAATTTTGATGATTATGGCTTACAGCTCATGAAAACCCTAAATTCACAATCTCAGAAAATTAGAATATTACATAAAATCAATAAAACAAGGATTGTACATAGAACAATATCGGACCTCTGAAAAGTATGCATATTTACTCAATACTTGGTTTGGGCCCCTTTTGCATCAATTACTGCCTCAATGTGGCATGGCATGGATGCTATCAGCCTGTGGCATTACTGAGGTATTATGGAAGACCAGGATGCTTCAATAGTGGCCCTCAGCTCTTCTGCATTGTTTGGTCTCATGTCTCTCATCTTTCTCTTGGCAATGCCCCATAGATTCTCTATGGGGTTCAGGTCAGGCGAGTTTGCTAGCCAATCAAGCACAGTAATCCCATGGTCATTTTGGCAGTGTGGGCAGGTGCCAAGTCCTGCTGGAAAATGAAGTCAGCATCCCCATAAAACTTGTCTGTGGAAGGAAGCATGAAGTGCTCCAAAATCTCCTGGTAGACAGCTGCATTGACCCTGGACTTAATGAAGCCCAGTGGACCAATACCAGCAGATGACATGGTTCCCAAATCAACACAGACTGTGGAAACTTCACACTGGATTTCAAGCATCTTGCAGTGTGTGCCTCTCCACTCTTCCTCCAGACTCTGGGTCCTTGGTTTGCAAATGATGCAAAAGTTGCTCTCATCAGAAAAGAGGACTTTGGACCACTGAGCAACAGACCAGTTCTTTTTGTCTTTAGCCCAGGTAAAATGCTTCTGACGTTTGTTGTTCAGGAGCAGCTTGACAAGAGGAATACGACATTTGAAGCCCATGTCCAGGATCCATCTGTGTGTGGTGGCTCTTGATGCACTGACTCCAGCCTCAGTCCACTCCTTGTGAAAGTCCCCAACACTTTTGAATGGCCTTTTCCTGACAATCCTCTCCAGGCTGCAGTCATCCCTGCTGCTTGTGCACCTTTTTCTTCCACGCTTTTTCCTTCCACATAACTTTCTCTTAATGTGCTTTGATACAGCACTTTGGGAACATCCAACTTCTTTTGTGATTATCTTTTGAGGCTTTCCCTCCTTATGGAGGGTGTCAATGATGGTTTCCTGCACAACTCTCAGGTCAGCAGTCTTTCCCATGATTGTGATTCCTACTGAACCAGACTGAGAGATCATTTAAAGACTCAGGAACCCTTTGCAGGTGTTATGGCTTAATTAGCTGATTAGAGTGGGACACTTTGAGCCTAGAATATTGAATCTTTTCACAATATTCTAATTTTCTGAGATTGAATTTGGGGTTTTCATAAGCTGTAAGCCATAATCATCAAAATTATGACAAATCAAGGCTTGAACTATCTCGCTTTGCACGTAATGAGTCTATCTCATATATTAGTTTCACCTTTTAAGTTGCATTATTGAAATAAATGAACTTTTGCAAGATATTCTAATTTTTTGAGTTTCACCTGTAAGTAAAGACTTTATGCTTTTTAATCCAGATTCAAAGGTTCCAAAGAGAGGCTTCACCTTCCTGCTGTCAATATCTGAAAGCAAAAATATTTTTATACCCTCCTTGCTGTAATGTGAAATGGCTTACAATTAAATAGCAATAGATACATCTTTAACTAGTATTTTTGAACTGCAAATCTAAGTAAACTGTTACAGATTTTTGGATTGTGTGGATTACTATTATACATGTTCTTGTTGAAATTTTTGCATTATTAGGATTTGTTTAATTATGTTTAAGTAACCTTGGGAAATGATTGTGTTACGTAGGGTCCTTTAGATTTGATCAAAGTAAACATGTTATAGTAATAGAATTTCAAGCATGTGAAAACTACTGATTCTTTTTAATTTGATTATTATATCAAATTAAATCTAAAAGATGGAGATTACAGTACTATGCAAAAGTGTTAAGCAATTGTGCAAAAATGCTATAAATTAAAATGCTTTCAGAAATAGAAATGTTAATAGTTTATTTTTATCAATTAATAAAATGGAAAATAAATGAACAAAAAAGAAATCCAGATCAAATCAATATTTGTTATGACCACCCTTTGCCTTCAAAATAGCACCAATTCTTTTAGGTACACTTGCACATAGTTTTTGAAAGAACTTGGCAAGGTTCCTTCAAGGTTGTTCCAACCATTTTGGAGAACTAACCATAGATCTTCTGTAGATGTAGATTGGTTCAAATCCTTCTATCCCTTCATGTAATTGCAAACAGACTCAATGAAGTTGAGCTGCAGAATAAATTTGGGGCCAATCACATGCCTCCCTGATGCTAAGGAATGATGATAAGTATCTGCCTGTATTTCTCAGGATTGAGGATACTGTTTATCCTGACCAAATCTCCAACTCCATTTGCAGAAATGTAGCCCCAAACTTGCAAAGAATCTCCACTATGCTTCACTATTGCCTGCAGACACTCAATATTTTACCACTCCCCAACCATCTGGCAAACAAATTGCCTCCTCCTGCAGCCAAATATTTCAAATTTTGACTCATCAGTCCAGAGAACCTGCTGTCATTTTTCCGCACCCCAGTCTCTATGTTTTCATGCATAGTTGAGTCATGTAGTTTTGTTTCTATGTCAGAGGTATGGCATTTTTGGCCGCAATTCTTCTATAAAGACCACTTCTGGCCAGACTTCTCTGGACTATAGATGTATATACCTGGGTTCCAGTGGTTTCCACCAGTTCTGTGCTGATGGCACTGCGGGACATCTTCCATTGTCGAAGGAATACAAGCATGATATATCTTTCATCTGCTCATTAAGTGTCCTTAGCTGACCACTGCATCGCTGGTCCTCAGTGTTGCCTGTTTTTTAGTGTTTGTTCAAAAGAGCTTGGACAGCACATCTCAGAATCCCAGCCTGCTTTGAAATCTTTGCCTGGAAGAAATCTTGGTGATGCAGTATATCTACATTTGGTCTAGTTCCTAAGTTCCTGCTTACCATGGTGTATGACCTATGACATGAAACTGTTTTCCACAACCTCAACTTAGTAGCAAAGTTTGTCTGTTCTTCACCTAGTTTTAAGCCTTCCACACAACTGTTTCTGTTTCAGTTAATGACTGTTTTTCAACATACATATGAAATTGATTATCATTAGCACTTGCTTGGTATAATTAGTTAATCATACACTTTAAACCTAAAAAATCCCTGATTTTGTGCCAAACTGTCTTCCATCAACCTAACCTTAGGAGCAGAATTTGGCTGTTCCTCATCCAGTTGTAAGCCTCCTACACAGCTGTTACTGTTACAGTCATTAACTGAAACACAAAAAGCTGTATAGGAGGCTTAAAATTGGGTAAGGAACGGTGTGCAAGTATAAGAATTGATGCTGTTTTGAAGACAAAGGGTGGTCACACCAAATATGGATTTGATTTGGATTTCTCTTCTGTTAATTTAATTTCCATTTTGTTAATTGATAAGAATAAACTATTAACACTTCTATTTTTGAAAGCATTGTTAATTTACAGCATTTTTACAGAGTTGTCTTAACACTTTTGCACAGTACTGTATGTTGGGAAAAATTGTGTCAGATGTAGAATAATTGATGATAATCTAACTTGCATTTTATATTACTATCTATCAGCCCAAGATCAGGAATGCAAAAATTTCAGATTCACTTTATTGTTTTAAGGTATAAAGTCAGGACAAGCAATCAGATCCGTACATGAAAAGTTCAATTAGCCATTTTATTATTCATGCCTATAATACAGGAATATTCTAAGACTGGCAGTTTGCACCTGGCCAGACTAGAAAAAGTTCAATGTCATTCAAGAGGGAATCCAGTCTTGCCCTCTTGTGCCTTCATAGAGATTCCAGACTAATTCCCCGCTTGACTCCTCCTCCTGGCTTGGTCACCCTGTCTTCAACACACAATAACAGAAACTTAAAAATTCATCAGAATACATTTTATATCAAACTGCATTTCCTCATAACATTTGCTGCAAATACTCTTTAGGCCTTGCCCCAGAGCCTGGGGACTCTAATAATCTATATCAGTTGTCCCCAAACTTTTTGGCAGCAGGGACTAGTTCCATGAAGAAAGATTTTTCCACAAACCAGAAAATCTTTGTATCTAATATAGTTTCTTGATATGGAAGTACATCTGTTGCTGATTGGGTAGAATAACACTGACCAAGGGGTTCTTAGCCAAATGCAGTTAGCACATGAATTGTAGCTCTGCCAGGAGGAGGAACAACTTGCCCATTAACTCATGATTTTATCACCACTGTTGGCATTTGCAATGCGCTGTAAATGGGACTGTCTTTGAAGTTCTAAACGTTAATTCGTTCTTGTTACTGTGAAAATATTAAATTATGCTGTACTACACTGTCATCCAATAGACATCTGGATCCAAATCAAAGTGCTAGCTTTTGATCTATACAGAATGTCTGGTACTTAGATTTCCATATAGAATCATGCTATCTGTTTGATTGTCCCAGAAAAAAAACTACTGATAGTACCCCACTACAGTATTCCAGTAGTGAAAAGATGGACAAGGGTTTTGAAACTTGGAGGTACCATTTTTCAAATGGTTGTGTTTTGGAATAGCTTTCCAATTAAGGTTGGACTTGCCCCCCCTGTGGTTTCTTTTCAGAAAATGCTAAAGACAAAACTCAGGTGAAAAACATTTGTAGTCTTAAGTATATGATATCTAGGATTGTACATCGGTGCTGGATTTTTAGACTTTTCTTATAATACAGTTGATTCCCCTTTCAATCTGTTTTTTCTTTGACTTACCATGAGCATTTCATTTTCTATTTTACCAGGAATCTTCTATATTATACCTTTCATTGTTAACTACTGGCAGTCCTAAAGAAAATTAGAACAGTATGCAAGATGGATAAATGAACTTCACTAAAACCCAAAGCTTCAGTTCAGAAGTGTCTTGGATTTAAGTCTCTTTTAAATCAATAGGATATGTTATGATTGAAACACAGATTTCAGGAGAACCAAAGATTTTGATCTTTGTTCTTTATCAAATCTTGGTGTCATGTAAGAGAAAATGCCATATTATTATCAGCTACAAGACATTTTTATGTTGCTATTAAAGGAGAGATGTAGCAACGTATCAGTATTTTAAGTGCATAAGGAAAAAGAACACATTGTTTTAACTCATTCTGACTTTGCATTTCTGCTGCTGATTTTAAAAAAATATAAGTATATTTATTTCTATATCTATTTGAGGAAGGAGAGCAACTGTTAAACAGAAACTAATAAACTGAAAGTGTATCATAATCAGAACATATGAATATCTTAGAATAATAAAATAAATTATAAAGAGTGTCATACACAAACAGAAATACTTTCAGTATAGAAACATATATAAGATGTTTTAAGTGACAGGACCTATTTATATTGTTTGCTAAAATTATACAGAAAACTTACTGATGAAGTCACAATTGAAAAAAATTGTACATTGCATACAAATAAGGCTTTGCTAATGAGAAAAGTAAATTAATGTAGCTAGATATCTTGCACTTAATTTAGCTATGTAGCATGAACTAAAGCAATTTGAATTATAATTTTTTGAATAAGGTGATTCTGAAAGCAGTTGATAAATAACAAGGAAGAAGAAGAACACCCACACCATGTAAAGAATTGGCAGCTGTGACTTCACTTTATTGTGTGAACACATATTAAATAGTCTGGCTATTTTCACGATTAATACGGTAGATGGCATCAGCTGAGTTTCTCAGTTCTATATGCTCTCATAGTAGACCTTAGATCTCTGGACAATAGCAGAACTCAGAATGTTCCTGTCTTCAATCTTATGTTTGTCTTTGCAGCAATTTAGTAAATATTTTTTTTGAAAAGTTGAGATTATGAATATAGAGTAGCTGTAAAGTTAACATGGGACAGGAGCTCTTTGAAAATCGATGCAGCAGGAATGTAAAATATATATTTTTGTGTAATTTTTCCTCAACTTTTGACAAAAGTTTTTACTTAGTCAAGTTTTTATTTTACTTTTGATTATAGGAAGAAGAATTAGAGACTCAGATTTCATTTCTTCAAGGACAATTGAATGAGTTAGAAGCTATGTGTAAATATTGTGCAAAAATGATGAACATACATCTAGGTAAGAAGGAAGTCCATATTTCTAGATATGAAATGATGATGTGTATCTTCTGGATAATGTTTATATTATCAGGTTGATAATAATATATTAGGAAAGTATGTATGTAGGTGTTTATGCATACAAACAAAGAATATAGATAGCATCAAGCACAATATTGGTTTAAATCTAGAAAAATTAAACGAAGTTCAAAACATCATAAAAATTGAGAAAGCTGATCTCTAAAATCATTCAGTTAGGTGTAATTGCTATATTGTGCCTAAAGTGAGGTCCAGGAGTGGGGAAAGGCAGTTTCTCTGACAGCCCTACAGAAAGAAATTGAAAACATCTATCTACCAATCTGTCCTGGATCAGCAAGCGGTGGATTCTTTAAAGAATACATTTTATTACATGAAATAGCACCAGATTGTATAGTTACTACTGAAGCACATTTTGGTTTCCCTTCCTACCACATAATTTGAAATATATATTTTCCTCATTTGAATAAGTATTATGGATTGTCACACAGCCAAATGTTCAAACTGGATTTGGCATTTTTATTAAACTATCAGATCCTTCTCATGGATTTGGGATACGTAGATGTGGATGTTTGATGGTATTACAGATATCGTCACAGGATGTAAACTATTCCAACTAAAGCTGCCTTTTCCAATTGACTGATAGTAAATTTGTCAATACTGATGGCATCCAAGTGGTGCTCCAATTGTTTAGGGATTGCACCCAAGGTGCCTATTACCATTAATACTACCTTTCTTTTGTTACAGTCATTCTGTTTCTATTTGCAGGACTTTGAGTATTGTTATCCTCTATAGTTACTTCTTTTCTCTTCTCTTCTTCTGTCTCCAGTACTGCCATGTGCCATTTTTCTTTCTTATTGACAATCAAGTTTGGATTTTATTATTACTAAATTTATTTGCTGCAATTCTTGCCTTTGGATTGATCTCTGTTAAACCTTTGCTAGGATTCTCATTTAATATATATTGCAATCTTTTTCATTTTATTTACCATTACATAACCTTTTCTTTTTGAAGTAGTAAGCCTTATCAGAAACTAGATTTGAATGAATTTCCTGTATTTTATCTATAATTTATCCACAAATTGGAGATGTTCTCAGAATTCCATCTTTTGTAACTAAAATCAAAATATTAGTTTTTACCATAGATTTTATCCACAAACTTCCAACTTTATAATTGTATTCCCTGGAACATAAAGGAGGAAATGATGAGTTAGAGTAGTAATTTCTATTTGTGTGTTTATATAAAAGCGTCCTCATTAAGTGTTCATCTACTTGTTTTGCGGCACCACACAATGACAATATAATTATAGATTTGGGACTCTGTCTTTGTGTTTCTATAGAAATGAATGCAGAGCCTTGTATAATACAAATACAGCACGTGAAATAATGATATATTGATTTTTGTGGCAAGTTTAATATATATGGAAAAGAGCCTTCACATTTTGTAGCTATCCATTGTGATATAGACAAAGACATTTGAAATATTTAGCAGTATTATATTCATTTTAGGGGGTCATTATTCCAGGGCATTAGTAACTTTGGTTCTAGATAAGTTTTAATAATGTGAGAGAATTGATTGTTACCTGCTGAGTTTTGCTATAAAAAAACCAATGTAGTCTGTTTAATATTCCTTAATACTAGCTTTGTTGCAGTATTAACATTAGGAGCAAGCCTAGAAGTATTAATACATGCCATCCTTATGCAGGCATTTTGTAGAGATTAAAAGTGTGAAGGATAGATGTACATGGAAGGGCCATCCTAATGACCTAGCTTCCACATTGATCCACTGTGTTATTGTTAAACATAATATTATAGTTTAATAATAACTATAATTAAACATCAATAAAATATTAAACTGATATTGTTCTGAGCGTTCTAGAATTTAACCTTAAAGTTTAAACAATGCATATACTTTGCTGTGTGCCACAAATTACTTTTTGAATTATTGTCATTCATAGTCATTTTAAATTCTAACCTGTGTAGGAAAAATTACTAGAATTTATAACCAGTTTCTAAGTATTTATTTGGTTACAAAACAATCTGTTGACAGAATAGACATATTTTGAAGAATGTATATTAATTTCAGAGATCCTGAACAAGAATCATGGTTTTTATATGCTCTTGAACAATATGAGTCCTAATTCAAAAAAGTCATTTATGACAGAGTAACAGATTTTCTTTGCTTTGCAAATAATTTATATGTCTCATAATTCATTTGTGAAATATAAATGCTCACTGTTCCAGAAAAGATGTTCCCAGGCTGTTTTCTGTTTTAACGCAGCTCATGAAAGTTTTATTACTTCTTTTAATCAGAAAACAACAACATCAGAACTATACTTCAAAGCTAAAATGTTACCAGATAGGCATTTTTTCATATGTGCAATACAAATTTATCAATACAAATGCAACCACAAAGTTGGACAAAACAATAATACCCTTTTATATATTATATATAAAGTATATACATTTAAATATCCCATTGATATTTAAATGATATTTTACAAAATACCAGGTGTTAAGGATTATTTTACACTTATTTGATTTAATTGCTTACTTGCATCTTGCCATTCACTCCTATTAATTTAATTTGCTGTCTTATTCATATGGTTAGGTAAGTAAACTGCAAATGCAGTAATATCCACATTTTAAACTATAAAGTTACAATATTGGTAGATCCTTTGTAAATAATGTGTAAGATCTTTCTATTAGGGGGTAACTAGGAAAATGCAGTTATTTAGACCAATGCTGAAATTGGGGTTCAAAAGAAAAAGAATCAAAGCTATAAATTATATTCCAAGCTATGTTTGGATATATTAAATGAAGTATTTTAGGTAAGAGATCAGGATTAGACCAACCACAGACTAATACTTTGTCTCTTTCTTGAATGTCCAAGAGATTATATTTTAATTAGTTTGAGGTTAGCATTAAGTACAAATTCTAAACTGTGGTTACTCGTAATTATTGATAGTAAAACAAGTCAGTCTGATAACCACATTTGAAGTTGTTTGCTCCAATAAACACAGCTTTAAGTTTGAGGCTTAATTTAAAAAAAAGAAAAAGGATGGAAAAGATTTAGGTCTGTCTTTTTATTTTATTTAGGCAGATAATTTTCCTTCATTAAAAATAATATTAATGATAATACAGTAAAAAAATCAATACACAATTGCAAAGATTAAATTGAAAAAGAGGATTAGAGCTCCTCTTCCATAGAAGTAGGGTTGACAAAACAGGGTTTTTTGGAGGTGCGTAGAAGTTTAGGATAATATGGCTTTGCATGCTCGTTCTGCTGTGATTAGTTCCAGAGACTGTAAGCCATCTAAATAATATCTTCTAATTCAGATGATCATGTTCAATGACTTCATAGTAGGTGTTGAGTAAGCATAGCAGTGACTGAAAGGAACCTGTGGAACCCACAACTCAGTTACTGTGAGGTTAAGATATATATGTGAATGGAAAAATGACAGTACTGTGCTCTAGATCCCCAGTCACAGATTTCCAGCCTCTCAAAATCAGAACTGAGCCCATAACAGGAATAGTCCTAATGATTATTGAAACTGCACGGTAAGCAGCCTCTAAATTTCTTTCCTGAGTATTAGCAGTTAGCCAGTATTTATTAAAAGCAATTGGACCCAGCAGCTGTCTTTTAGAAATGGGCTTGCTTTTGTTTTCTTTAAAGCATTTCATACCTGTCCCTTTTTTAAGGGTGCATTTATCACTCACTGCTCTCAGGCAGCCTGTCCCTCTGTCATTCAGTTAGATCCAAGCAGCTATGAAAGAAGGTTTAAAAGATAATGGTGTTGTATACAGGTTCAAGCATCCTCTCCATTATGCTCAGAGTTCAAAAACTAGAATTTATCTCAAAATTGGATTAAATCGGTCATGGAATACCTAATTCAAATTCACAACAGTGAAGGCATCATGTTGAAAGCCTCAAAACTATACAAACCCTGCTGAACTTCACTAAACCTTCTTTGTTGCCTTTATTGCACCATAGTAGTAAAAAGAACATGCTCAAAATGACATTTGGTCATCTTTCAACAACATTTCTGCTAGCTGTACATTAGCCATCTCTAGACCTGCTTGCCAATAGATCCTTCTTTTCTTGTTCTGGAAAAATAGCACTCTTTCAGGAATTATCTAAAAGTTCTGCCACTATTTCCAAAGAGGTATGGAGCAAAAAATTAAGACTTTATTAATAATAAAGATGCTCATAGGGATCAGTGGTCTGTGATATCCCAAAGAGAAATGCTTCAGCATTATTCCTGTCATCTAGAAAATAACTCAGGGCATTCAAGAATTCTTCACATTCCATGTTTATCCCTTAGATGTGTTAGTAAGAGAATAACAAATGGACCATGTACTAGAAGTTCTATTTCTTATATCAGTAGCAAGTAAATTATTGCTGCAACTGTTGAAGAAGTACTTGTGCTCATTAATAGTCATGTTTATCTTTAATTTAATTATACTGTATAACCTCAGGTTTATGAACGTCATGAACATTTTTTTAAAAAATTCTTAACAACTTGTGATTTTTAACAACATTTTTTTAAAAAAACAGAAAAGCATGTCTGTTTCATAGAAATAAACATGAGACTGATTCATTGATACTAACATTATAGGAAATATTCAAGAAGTCATCCTGCAAGAACACTTGGAAAAAGAAGATGAAATTCTAGTTTCTCTGGCTGGGCTGAAGCAGGTATGGAAGAAAAATAATGTAATTTTAATATTTTATTGATATATAAATCCTAACATTATATTTAAAAAATCAGTGCAGAGGAAAACTAAATTTCTCTAGACTACTTTTAATGGCTTTGTCTTAGAATATCAGATAAATTTTCTCTGGGAACATACCTTGATTGACTGAAATTCCCTTCTGTTTTAATAGTTACTTTCCTCATGTTCATTAGCAGCCAGAGCTTTCTATTTTCTTGTTCTGTGATAATAGCATTCTTCCCAGTGGTGGGATTCAAGTAATTTAACAACCGGTTCTCTGCCCTAATAATTTCTTCCAACAATCAGTTTGCCAAACTGCTCAGAAAATTAACAATCAGTTCTCCCAAAGTGGTGCGAACTGGCTGAATCCCACCACTGATTCTTCCAGGAAGTACCCAAAAATCCCGACACTATTTCTAGAGAGGTATGGCTACCCAAATTCTGCCTATCTGTTCCCATTCCCCCCTCCCATTATTACACAATAGTGTGGCTTCTACTGTGTAGAGCCAGGGGGATAGAATCATAGCAGGCAATTTTACCTTCATCCCAATGATCCCCACTTTTCCTCAGATGCTGTTGAAACCTGAAATGTCAGGTGCGAAGCATGTGAAATTCCAATTAAACTGATTTATTACATCATCATCATCATCATCATCATCATTGGTTAATCTTTAGTGAGATTCACAGACTTTGAGGCTGATTAATAGCTATTATATTATTATTATTAACTTGCATGGTATATGTCAATATTTTAATGATATTAGAACTAGGTTGTGATACTTTATTCTTTTAAATGTATTTGCCTTGCCTCATCATTTTGACTAAAAGATTCATGAGTTCCCTAAAGCCTTTACTGAGAAACACTATTGGCCATTTTGTACATGTTTTGATCAGTTAAGATAGTTGATGACAGGATAGTTCTCTCTACAGAATCTAAGTAGCCTTTTTTAGAATTCATCCAAAGCATGCATTTCTGTCCTTATATTCAACAGATTAAGGATATTCTGAAAGGCTCCCTCCGTTTCAATCAGAGTCAATTGGAAGCAGAAGAGAATGAACAGATTACAATAGAAGATGATCATTATTGTTCCAGCAATCTGAGCAAGAGGGCAGCTGAAAATGTAGAAAACATCTCAGCTCCAAAGCAATTTGTCCCTCTACTGAAGGAGGTAAAATGCATGCTTTTCAGTGAAATCCTTGAAGAGAATGTATCCATCAAAAAGTATATTGCTATAGTTCAACAATAATTTAAAACCTATACAGACCCGATCTTATGCATTCTTACATACAAAAAAGTTCATTGAATTTGTGTGTTTTGTAGTTTTAATATTTAGCATTACCTCTTCATTTTAATTTTAACAGATCTATCTTCTGGGCTAACATTAAGCCTTAGCAGTTGTTCTAATACAGGTAGTCTTTGTTTAACTACCATTCATTCAACAACCGATCAAAATGACAATAGTGCTGAAATGAATTGATAGTTACGGCCAGTCGTTGAAGTTAATAGCTGTTGCAGCACCCCTGTGGTCATATGATCAAAATTTGGATGTTTGGCAGCATGCCCACACGTAGAACTACAACATATATTTCAACTTCTATAACCTGCCCCCGATCTGTTCCCCATCTCTCCACTTTTGGCAGCTCTGCATTCTGCAGCCACTGTCTACTACTAATATTAACCCTTCTGCTTGGCCTGGTAAGCTTTAATCATCAATGAGAAGAATATGGCAAAGATTCAGGTTTATATACAGCCAACTTTAGCAGTATAAAATTGCTAAATTTTTATAGGAAATCAATCAATTACAATATTATAATGTAAAATCAGGAACATCTAAGCTAAAAGATCTGTGGCATTTAATAATATTAGCTACTATAAATTGAAAGTAACACATAAGAACTTACTGACTTATTTATTTTAAAACAACTTCACAGAAGTCCATGGAAAAAGAGATTTTGGTACATTTTAAATGTAGTTCCCCATTGTCATTCACATACTGGGTACTCCTGTTCCTAACGCTATGGTTCCCCATCTTTTTTAATGACAAATTTAATATAGTCTCACAACTATTTATAAATAGATTACAATTCAATAAACATAAAAGACTTATACTATTCCAAAGTAAAGTAGTTTATTTGTTTGTAATATGGTTTTAGAAAAAAAGATTATAACAAAAAAAATTCTCTGTAAAAATCACATAAAATAGTTTATAGTGGATGAAACAAATAATGAAAAAGATAAAATATTTTTATGTTTTTATTATTTATATTTTTAATTTTTAATATTTTATATATTTAATTTATATGAATATAATAAATTATATAATGTATTTTATTTACATAAGCACAGCTTACTTAAATGGATTTATATATTTAAACCATTTAAGTTAGCCAGTGAAGATGTCAGAAACTGGTTTCGTCTTCATTTCTTCTAATGTAATAGCACAAAATTTGTTCATTTTCACATGATTGCGCTGGACCACTCTCTCAATAGAAAAAACTTTATTTCTGGTTAGGACCATTTAAAACATCTGCTGATAGTGGGAATGGGGAGAATTAGATAAAATACAGAGGGGGTAAAATATAGAGTGCAGGTCAGGAAGACTTGTGCAGTTATGTCAACCTCTGCATCTGAGGATCTGCAGAACTCTTCTTAAAAAGGAATGTTGCTAAACCTCCA
The DNA here is from genome assembly GCA_038048745.1 of Coluber constrictor foxii. Taxonomy (NCBI): domain Eukaryota; kingdom Metazoa; phylum Chordata; class Lepidosauria; order Squamata; family Colubridae; genus Coluber; species Coluber constrictor. The sequence goes on from CM075961.1 coordinate 128,897,918, forward strand.
TCATGTTCAAAGGTAGGATATATGATATATATGGGGATAACAGGGATTGTCAACAAAGACAACAAAAGGATAAAGGTTTCCCTGTCCAGTCATGTCTAACTCTAGGGCATTGTGCTCATTTCCATTTTATTGTGAAATTAGTGGAAAGGGAAGGCTTCAGCAAGCAATAATGAATAAGAATGATTGACTATTCTAGCATCCTATTTCTCACTCTTCAAATAAATCTAACTTCATAGCCAATGATTTAATCTCTATAGAGTTCTGGTCCAGATATTTTGACAATTTATTCAGTGCTCTTTTGAGAATCGCTCCCTTGATACCTTCCCTTTTCTAAATCTTTCTTGATTGATGCTTAGGAGATCCTTGGTGCTTGATTGGTTTTTTGTAGCTGTTTCATTACCCAAACTCAGTAACATTGTCAGTGCTAGTGAGAAGTAGGATTTGCTCTCAGTTTATATTCTAGTCACCAATAGTGACAGGGCAAGCCACTAGAATCTTGGTTGGTGTGGATGGTTATTCTGTACACTTCAGTGGTGGGTTCCTCCCGGTTCGGCCCAGTTCTCCCGAGCCGGTAGCGGTGACGATATAACATCACCGAACTGGTTCTACTTCCCCCCCCCCCCACGCCCTTCCCTGCGTTATTCTTAACTTTTATTTGGCCTCACCCCCAATCTATTGTTGCCTCCTGAGTTCCAGCTGATGGCTAGACAGGAAAAAACTGTTTAAACTCTTGCTGTGGGGCTTCAAAGGGCCGCCCTACAGTTGATCAGTGTTAAAAGAAAACAAATGAGTAGACCAGTGCCTGCAAAAATAAATGGGTAGAGCAGGGCCTGCAAAAATACATGAGTAGATCAGTGCCTGCAAAAAATAAATGGGTAGATCAGTACAGCTCTGCAAGCAGTTAAAAGCCTGGTAGACCAGTACCTCTGCTAAATCCTAAATAATTGTCAAATGACCATCAAGCCACACCGACAAAATAAGCCATGCCCACAGAACCGGTAGCAAAAAATTTTAGAACCCACCCCTGGTACACTTGTCCTTCTCTGATACAGTGGATTTCTTTGAAAAAGTTGATGATCCTGTGAATGTTCTATAATTGGCCCTTTTATATTGAAATGAAAATGTCATCTACGTATCTGATCCATATTTTGGGTTGTATTTATAGAAGTGCTGTGGCTTCTAGATGTTGCTCAATGACCTTTGCTGTAAGTCCTGAAATCAGTTGTGCAATAAGTGTACTCTAATTCACTAGTAAAGTATGTAATTTGAAATTATTAAGTTTCAAATTAAAAGTAGGTAGATAGGCAGAAGTTTATAAGATCCGTAGTCCTGGTGTTTCAGTCTTAGTATATTTGGTTAAGTCAGGTGTGCTAGGGAGCTATGTGGTCATAGATTTGGCTAATTCCAGATCTGTAGACATAAAAAAAGGCTGTGATATTTACCACAGAATTTAAACAGCATTAATATGATAAAAATGATTTCTGGCCAGGATTATTTAGATGATGGACTATTGAAATGAAAAATGGTTACACAAAATAAAACTGATAAAAAATATGTTTTGCCAAAGCACAGCAAGTTTCATCTAAAGTTACTTTGAAGTAAACTCTGACGCAAGGGCCTTGGGATAAATACTGGTACACTATAGGAAAAAGAGTATTGCTGCAATGGAACCTTTAAGTAATTCCATTAAAATCAGAAAAAACATTAATCCATGAATAGCCTTCACTGTCTGTATAAACAAAGTATGGAAAATAAAAAGAGTTAGAACTATTAATACAGAAAAACAAATATAATTCAACACTTATAATGAAGGCCAGCAGGACAGTTTCTGTTAGAATATAGCCATTAAATAAAATAATTTATTCCAAAGGAATACCAAAAAAGAAAGGAGATACTGGAATATGTGGTAAAAATATCATTTTCTATTCCAGAATTCAAAAAAATTAATTCATCAATATTGTAAAGCAAACCTAATGTAAAATAAATGGACAAAGAAAAGCAAGGCTGCTGTTCATGTCCATTGTTACCATCCCAAACAAAAAGATGAGCAAAAAGATGATGCCTCAATCGCAAATCTTTCAATGAACCCTGAAGTTGCAGTGATAGGAGATTTGAATTAATTCACTGCCTGTTAGAAGTCAAACTTCAAAATGTGATCCTAGGGGAAATTCCTGATTCATCTTGCTGACACTTTTTTCTTTCAGAGGACAAAGAAAAGATGATCATCTGTGCTTGATCTGTTACTAATCAGTAGACACTTAGCTGAAGAAGTAGAAGAAGAAAGAACTATGAAAAACTGCAGTCCTTATTTTATAGTTAAATATGTATTTAAGGGAACTTTAGTTTAAATGCTTAAGTGGTAAGCAGACAAGTCCAGTTATTTGTCTTTATTTTTTTCTGTCTGATAATGAATTAGGGAGCCAGTTCAAGAGGATGGAGAAAGCAGCGGACTTTTATCAGAGGAAAAATTGAGATGAAGCAATTAGAATATAAGAAATATTTCATATTTTTTAAGACAGAAGGGCCAGTTTGGCTTGGATGGGAGAGTACCTGTACTTTATTCTCAGAATGTCCACCCTGAATATCCTTGTAGTATTAATTCTCATTCGCCCCCCCCTTCTCCTTTTTTTTTGTTTCCTTTATAGGAAAGGGCTATATCAGAAAACACTCCAATTATATCTCATTCTCATACAATGTTACATGCTAACATGTATGGTGAATGTACAGTGATTGTTGCACATTCAATACCATGCAAAAGTGTTAGACAGTTGTGCAAAAATGCTATAATTTTAAGAAAGCTTTAGAAATAGAACTGTTAATAGTTTATTTTTCTCAATTAACAAAAATAGAAAGTAAAGAACAAAAGAGAAATCCAAATCAAATCAATATTTGCTCTGATCACCCTTTGCCTTCAAAACAGCATCAATTCTTACAGTTGCACATTTGCAAGGCTGAAATACAGTCATTAACTGAAACAGCAACAGCTGTGTAGGAGGCTTAAAATTGTGTGAGGAACAGCCAAATTCTGCTACTAGGATGAGATTGTGGAAGACAGTTTGATGTTACATGTCATACACCTTGGCAAAACTAAGCACAAGAATAAGACAAAAGGTAGATATATTGCATCAGCAAGATCTCTCTTCGACAAAGATTTCAAAGCAGGCTGGGGTTTCAAGATGTCCTGTCTGAACTCCTTTGAAAAAGCACCAAGAAACAAGCAACATTGAGGACCAAGGACACAGTAGCCAATTAAGGACATTTAATGAGCAGATGAAAGATATATCATGCTTGTATCACTTCGACATTGGAAGATGTCCAGCAGTGTCATCAGCACAGAACTGGCAGAAACCACTGAGACCCAGGTATACCCATCTACAGTCCAGAGAAATCTGGCCAGAAGTGGTCTTCATGGAAGAATTTCAGCCAAAAAGTCATACCTCTGATGTGGAAACAAGTGACTCAACTATGCACAAAACCATAGAACTGGATGCAGAAAAATGGCAGCAGGTGCCCTGGACTGATGAGTCAAAGTTCAAAATATTTGGCTGTAGCAGGTGTTGTGACCCAAGCCCAAGTAATTTGTATTAAACGCAAACAGTTCAAAAATAAACAGACTTTATTAGAACAGCTGAGGACTCATTCTCAGCATAGTCCAAACTAAATTAAAGCAAATTATTCAAAACATCAGTCCTCAGTTTATCACCGACCTTGGTATAATTAGGCAAACTGCCAAAGGCTTTTTTGGCAAAAGTTCAGAAGCAGAAGACGCCGACAAGAAATGAATACAGTGAAACAAGAAGCAATTCTCTCAACGTTGTTTTCTGGCAAAGACGCCAAGAGCCATTGCTGATTTTTTAAGCCTTATGGGAGGGGCCAATGGCCCTACTCCCGAGTCGTCCTCTCTGCTTTATCTGTTCCTGCCTTCTGGCAGCTCTTCTCATACATGCAGTAGGAATAGGCTCCTCCTCTTCTTCTGCCTCTCTACTGTCAGCCTCTGGAGCCTCCGAAGTCCGCACATCATTCCCCAATGGCCCCGGCCCCATCTCTGCCTCAGACACAGAGCCCTCATCCGGGCCTTTCCCAGCCTCCGCTGCCAGCTCCGCAAGCTGCTGGCAGACCAAAACAGCAGAAGCCAGTTTGTTCATTAAAGGACTGGGGAACAGTATGATAAATGAGTGTCTGCCAGCAACAGTGAAGCATGGTGAAGGTTCCTTGCAAATTTGAGGCTGCTTTTCTACAAATGAAGTTGGAGATTTGATCAGGATCAATGGTGTCCTCAATTGCCATTGATACGAATGAGGTACTTCAACTGATTTGTTGTTCTGCCTGTCATTAAGGGATTTAATATCCAAGAAAAAGTGGGATGGATAACATCAAAGAGGAAAAGAAATATGTGAGTGTTACTCCTGAAGATGCCATGGATAGACCCAAACGGAGACGGCTTTGCCGATTAGCATAGTGTGGGAATAATGCTAGGAAGAAGAATGGCGTCATCAATGCAGATACTTATTGGCAGATACTTATCCATCATCCATACCACCAAGGAGATGTGTAATTGGCCCAAATTTTATTCTGAAGAAGACAGTGGCCCCAAACATACAACCAATCTCATGAAGAACTACCTTCAGTGTAAGCAAGAAGTCCTGGAAGTTTGACCCTCACAGAGTCCTGATCCGGTGGTGGTTGGGCCGATCCTTGGTGCTCCCTAAGCTTGGTTGGTTTTTTGTAGATGTTTCATTACCCAAACTCAGTAACATTGTCAGTGAGAAGTAGAATTTGCTCTCAGTTTATATTCTAGTCACCAACAGTGACAGGGCAAGCCACTAGAATCTTGGTTGGTGTGGATGGTTATTCTGTACACTTCAGTGGTGGGTTTCTCCTGGTTCAGCCCAGTTCTCCCGAGCCGGTAGCAGTGACGATATAACATCACCAAACTGGTTCTGCCCCCCCGTACTTCCCCCCCCTGCGCCCTCCCCTGTGTTATTCTTAACTTTTATTTGTCCCCACCCCCAATCTATTGTTGCCTCCTGAGTTCCAGCTGATGGCTAGATGGAAAAAACTGTTTAAACTCTTGCCATGGGGCTTCAAAGGGCCGCCCTACAGCTGATCAGTGTTAAAAGAAAACAAATGAGTAGACCGGTACCTGCAAAAATACATGAGTAGACCAGTGCCTGCAAAAATACATGAATAGATCAGTGCCTGCAAAAATAAATGGGTAGACCAGTGCCTACAAAAATGCATGAGTAGATCAGTGTCTGCAAAAACAAATGGGTAGTCCAGTGCCTGCAAAAAATAAATTGGTAGATCGGTACAGCTCTGCAAGCAGTTAAAAGCCTGGTAGACCAGTACCTCCGCTAAATCCTAAATAATTGTCACATGACCATCAAGCCATGCCCACAAAGTAAGCCACGCCCACAGAACTGGTAGTAAAAAAATTTAGAACCCACCCCTGTCCTGATCTCAATATCATAACACGTAATTGGAATTATATGAAGAGGCATCCTACATCCCCAGAACATCTGTAGTTAGTTTCAAGATATTTGAAACAACTTTGAAGGAACATTGCCGAGTTCCTTCAAAATACTTTCCATTTTGTTAATTGATAAAAAATAAACTATTAACACTTCTATTTCTGAAAGCATTCTTAATTTGCAGCATTTTTACATAACTGCCTAACACTTTTGCACAGTGTGTATATTTCTATTTTTTTCCTAAATCTATGCCACATCCATTCTTTTTTTTATTGAAAAAGTTTTACAATACAATTTTAACCCCATTTCCCCCACCCCACCCCCCCACCCTTTCCCCCCATCCCTCCCCCCCCCCTGACTTCCATTACAAGCAAAACATAGATTTTTATATATCAATCATTATTAAACATTGGATATAAGTGAGATCCAAAAAATATATCCTAAATTTAACAACAAGTAAAATAAAATTAATCCAAAGTACTTTACTAGTAAAAGGAGAAACTTAGACAGTTAAAAATTATAAATGCACCATTAAACCTGACTCAAACATAAATCATTATAAGAAAAAACTCAACCAATATTTTTAAAGAAATTCCCTTCTTTTTGTTCAAGACAGCAGTATAACCAAAATATATAAATTTATATCGATTTAATAATTATCTAAATAACAATATAATGTATATATTTAATATAATAATGACTTAAAAATAATTCTATATATATAATCTTCAGACGTATATATCATACCATACTAGTAGTTTCAAACCCCTAATAATTATAAATCAAAAAACTAACTGAAGATTCTTGGTTTGATATTTATTCTGCACATAATCAACCCACTTCTTCCATTCCCTAACAAAAACTTCATGGGTCCTATCCTTTAGGTATGCAGAAATCTTAGCCATTTCCGCAAAACTAGCCATCTTTGACATCCATTCACCTATGGTAGGCACACTATCTTTTTTCCAGTATTGGCCTATCAGTAGTAGCCTAGCTGCAGTAATCATATACAAAATCAATCTCGTGTCACTCGATGAACAATCCCTAACTATACCTAGCAAAAACAGTTGCGGAGAAAATTGAAGCTTCTTTTTCAAATCATTTTGCATAACCCACCAAAGTCTGATCCAAAATGCTTTCACTTTTCTACAAGTCCACCAAATATGAAAATATGTAGCATCCAAACAATCACACCTCCAACATTTAGGTTGGACATTTGGATACATAGCTGATAATTTCTTAGGATCTAAATGCCATCTATAAAACATCTTATAAAAATTTTCCCTCAAGTTCTGTGCTTGTGTGAATTTAACATTCTGGACCCATATCTTTTCCCAAGTCTCCAACATCACTGGCTCTGCAAAATTTTGTGCCCATTTTGTCATACAGTCCTTAACTAATTCACTCTCTGAGTCTTTTTCTAACAATACACCCTCTTAATATGCATTGGCCTTTCCGTTTCATCTGGATCACCAAATCTTCTTCATGTAACATTAGTCCAATTTTCTGATCTTCTCTCCATCTCGATTGGAGTTGAGAAAACTGCAACCAAGTTGAAATCTTCCATTCTTCCAACAGAGTTTCCAAAGATTTCAAATTCCATCTACCCCCATCAATAAAAAGCATCTCTTGGTATAAAATCCCCCCGAGTGACTTTATATTTGGCATAATCTGCCCAAGATCCAGCCACAAAGGTATTTTGTAATCCAATTGGAACTGGTGCTTCTTCCAAACTCTCATCAGCGCCTGTCTCAGTATATGACTTTTAAATACGTTATCCAACTTGTCTTCATAAAACAAGTATGCATGCCAACCAAAATCCAGATCATGGCCTTCTATATTCAAAATATCATTTTGCATTGTACCAAACCAATCACCCACCTGTGTCAACACTGCAGCTTCATAATATAAACGTAGGTTTGGAACTTTAAGGCCACCTCTTTCACGAACATCTTGCATAATTTTGAATTTAACTCTTGGTTTTTTCTCATTCCAAATAAATTTATTTAAACCTGACTGCCATTCAGCCAATATTTTATCGCTTCTGAGCACCGGAATCATTTGAAACAAAAACAAAAATCTAGGTAGAACATTCATCTTAACTGCTGCTATTCTTCCAAGTAAAGATAGTTGCAGTTTCTTCCACGTTTCAAGGTCCTTTTGAATCTTATGCCACAAAACCTCATAATTGTTTTGAAAAAGTTTTAAGTTAGACGCTGCAACCTGAACTCCTAGATATTTCACCTTTGTAGCTATTTCAAAGCCTGCCAACCTTTCCAGTTCATTCCTTTGTGGTTCCAACATATTTTTAATTATCATCTTAGTCTTTTTCTAGTTTAGTCTAAAACCTGAGACCAAACCATAGTCCTCTATAATATTTTTCATCTGGATGATTGATTCCAAAGGTCGTGTTAGGGTTACAACCAGATCATAGGTTCTATAGATCATTGGTTCTATAGTCTTTTTGCCTTACAACTATTCCGTTCAATTTGTTCGAGTCCCGTAAAGAATTCAGCAAGACTTCTAAAGTTAAAATAAACAACAATGGAGATAGCGGGCAACCTTGTCTAGTTCCTTTCTGTATATGAAAATTGGTGGTTAAACTTCCATTAATAACCATTTGTGCTGTCTGTTCTTGATAGATTGCCGCAATTGCTTGTGTAAACTGATCTCCAAAGTCCATTTTATGCAAAGTCTTTACTAAAAAGTCCCAATTGACTCGATCAAAGGCTTTTTCTGCATCCAGAAATACCAGCACCGCAGGGATCTGTTTACTCTTCTCAAGATATTCCAATAAATCTATGACTTGCCGCACATTATCCTTCATATATCTCCCCTCTATAAAACCTGCTTGATCACTATGAATCACCTCTTGAATAACTGGCATCAATCTGTTGGCTAAAACTTTTGCAAAAAATTTTATAATCCATATTCAGGAGAGATATTGGTCTAAAATTTTCTGGTTTTGAAGAACCATCTTCCTTTGGTATAAGTGAGATAAAGGCCGTCTTCCAAGAGGGGGGTATTTTACCCCCCTGCTGTATACTGCAAAATAAGTCCTTAAGATGCTCAACCAATTCTGATTGTAAATTCTTATAATATACTGCTGTCAAACCATCCGTCCCAGGAGCTTTAGCTGTTTTCAATTGTTTAATTGCAAATAAAATCTCTTCAGACGTTATTAATTGATTCAGTCTTTCTTTTTGTTCTGATGAAATTTTGGTAACTCTCATCTTTCCAAGATATTCATCAATAAGATCCTTTTGAATATTATCTGTACGATATAAATTAGAATAATAATCTAGAAAAGCTTGATGTATTGAAGTCTGTTGAAAAACCTGTTTGCCTTTATATTCAATAGTATCTATTATACGAGAACTTTGTTTCTTTCTTAAAGTATATGCTAACCATCTGCCCGGCTTATTAGCATTGCAAAAGGTATTATGCCTAGCAAATTGTAAATTAGTTGCCGTCTGATCAGCCATAAGCATCTGAAATTGATCGTTCAAAAATTTTATAGTAACTTGCAATTTCTCATCAGCCGGATTCTTAATATGCAGTTGTTCTTTCTGCTTTATTTCTAGCTCCAAATCCAATTCTTGTCTTTTGTCTCATTGACCTATACTTGGAGTTCATATAAATCAGTACACTTCTCATATAAGCCTTACTTGCATCCCAAACAACTTCAATAGGTGTACCCTTATTCAAATTCAGTTGAAAAAATTCCTTCACGTGTTTTTTAAGATCATCTATGTTCTTCTCATATCTAAATAAATTCTCATTCAATCTCCAGGATCTTCTCTCCCTCTTACCAAAGTCCATTTCCATCCATACAGAACTATGATCAGTCAAAGTTTTTGGAAAAATCTTAGTCTTAGTTGTGTTAGCAAGTAAATCAGAAGAAACCAACATAAAGTCAATCCTGGAAAAGGATTTATGTCTATCAGAGAAAAAAGTAAAGTCCAATTCCTTCAGATGATGAATTCTCCATACGTCCTTCAATTGTAATTCTTCTTTCAATACAAAAAAAGTCTGTGGTAGTTTATTCCCCTTCTTAGCCAATGTCTTTTTATCAAGATTTGTATCAATCACTCCATTCCAATCTCCCATAATCAAAAAAGACTTATAATTCCATTGCAGTATTTTACTATGTAATAATTTATAAAAAGTTTCTTGCTGCTGGTTAGGGGCGTAGATTCCTATCAAAAGCAACTGAACATTCTGTATATTTATTTCAACTGCAATATATCTTCCTTCATCATCCGATTCTACAAGTTTAGCTGGTATTCTTTTAGAAATATACAACACTAATCCATTCCTTTTCGCCAAATTAGAAGACATAAAGTGTGCTCCAAGTTTTGAGTTTATCAAATATTTTTGGTCCTGGGTTCTAATATGAGTTTCTTGCAAACAAACAATCTCATTTTTATACTGCTTCAAGTAATGAAATATTTTCCTTCTTTTCTGTGGAGAATTCAAACCATTCACATTCCACGATAGAAATCTAACTGTCATCTGAAGGTTCGCGAAGCTTACTGAGCATTTGCCTAAGACCCTGTTCAACAACAGAAGTCTTTGGTCTCACTCCTCCCACTGCTTCAGATTTTTGTGTTCTCCCATTCGTCCCCTTCATTTCTTGTGGCATCTCGGACCTCTGCTGTTTTTGCTTCTCTAATCTCTGTTTTTCTGCTACACGAGTTATACGTTGGTCTTTTGGTTCTTGCATCAACAGTTCAAGGTCCGGATCCACCTCTCTTGTTGCTCTGGAATGTTTTGTTCTAGGCTCTGGGAGGTCAGCAAAAAAATCCTCTGTTAGGCCACCTTCTGCTCCTAAAATTTCCTCCCTTGCCGTTGCTTGAAGTGCCTGTTGTTCTTGTTCCCTTTGGAGTTCTAAAATCCCTTCCTCATAATCCTTGTCTTGAGAGACTCCTTCAACTGATAACAATGTAGATGAACGTGGTGGTGTTGGAGATCTTTTAAGAATGTTCTGGTAGAAATGTTCTGCTTTTTCTAACGAGTTTAGACGGTATCTTACATCCTCATATCTCAAAATAATTCCAGCTGGTGCATCCCATCTAAATGGAATCTGTCGCCTTTTCAATTCATTTAACAGGGAGCCATAGTCTCTCCGATCTCTTAACATTTTAGGTGGTAGCTCTTTAAAGACTCCAATTTGATTGCCCTCAGCTTGAATAGTAGTATGAAAAGAACTTTGCAAGATATCGTTTCTCAGCATTCTATCAGTAAAATAAATCACAACATCTCTGGGCAAATTCCTCTGTCTCGCTACATGGGAGTTAACCCTGTAGATCTTATCAATTCTTTTAGCAATTAACTCAGGTTCCAACTTTGAAATTTTGGCCAATATCTCCACACAGGCAGCCCTCAGGTCCTCTCTGTTATTCTCCCTCAATCCCCTCAATCTTATGGCGAACTCCATAGAACGAAATTGTAACATGGTAATTTCACCTTCTAACCTCTGGTTCCTCACATCCACTTTAAAAAATTTCTCCTCTGCATCCTTCTTGTTCTTTTCCACTTCTAAATTTAGGTCATCCACTTTTTTTTCCACCACCACCAATGCATCAGTAAGAGCAGTTACTACTGTAGTTACATCCTGGTTAAACTTCTCACTTTTTTCCTTTACAAACTGCTTCATTTCAATTTGATTATTTTCTATCTTCACATTCAAATCTTTAATTTGGTTAGCAAGAGTTGCTGTTAAATTAGCCATGAAAGCTTTCAAATCCTCATTCCCTCCTCCTTGCGTTTGACTCTGAGGCTGGGTTAATGGCTTAGCTGATAATTCCTTTGTCTGGTGGGAAGGGGAATCCCCACCAGCTTTCTTTGAAGCCATGCCTGGACACAATCTTAGTTTCTTGAAAAAAGAAAATCTTCCTTTCCTAAAATTCCAGTCTTTCTCCCCAGTTTTGCAGAAAGGGGGAACAGCCAAAATTATATTTCTACTTTAAAGTCTTATTGAGTTAAAACCAGGCAGGTTAAAACACTTTAATTAGCACTTTCACTTTCTGCTTTCACTTCCTTCTTTTTAGCCAGACGCCATTTTCCGTTCCTTTCACTCCAAAATTTAAACTGCAAACTTTTTTCCTTTGGCTCTCAGCAGACTTAAGAACTTTTAAAAAATTTCCTTAATATAAGTCCAGATCTCACCTAAATCTTGAGTCAATACAGGATCTGTAGATAAGGGGTGGGGTTGCTCCAGTCGTCTCGCTCTGCCGCTTGACAGAGGTCCCTCGGCGCGCGGAGCTTCGGTGAAGTAGAAGGGGAGCCTTCACACAGAGCACCTTCCAGGGCAAAGAAACGACCCTGGCGGTGCTTCTGGGGGCTCTACCTGAGCTTCACCGGCTCTGTCCTCTTTTTTGGGCAAAAAGAGGATTTTTCGAGCCGCCTGACAGTTGCAGCACGGCTCTAACACGCGTCGAAGCCGGCAGCTATTCAAAAGCCGCCCGGCGACGACGAAGCCGCCACCCGGAATTGTTCATTGTTCATCTTGATTTGTTCATTTTTTATATCTATATTTGATTAGATGCCTATTGTGGCATATATATTTTTGCAATGTTTTTTTTATATACTATTAGCATTTTTAATTAGGGGTCCTAATTTTCCCAACAGTATTAAAACACATTGTTATTAAGAGTTTTGCATTTTGTAAAAAAAAAAAGCTGAAATAAAACTTTTAAAAATTTCTTTATACAAATAAAGTTGCAAAAGTTTTATGGTTGTTTGGGGTACTTTTAAGGGACACATTAATATATATTTCTTTTTATGGAAAAAAGAAATTTTAGAGTTTATATATAAAATATTGTGTTCTAGAGAATATACTCATCTTTTTCTGCCATAATTTATCTCTAACTTTTCATCATGACTATATGACACTAATGCATCAGCATTTTATTGCAAACACAATGTGGCAAGATAAAATGATTGCCTTATCAGCTTGTAGGAAAATAGAAACTGGTTTGTAGTTGGTTTGTAGCCCTCTTCTACATAGGGGTCAGCTTTGTGCTGGAATCAGTTAAGTGCAAATTCCTGAAGAATATGCTGCATGGGCATTTCACATTTTGGCTGTCTCTTGGCTGCCAGAATGAGTCTCTGCCAGTTGAAATTCTGACTGAAACAAATTGTGATGGCTAAAGAGGGTGGAGGGAGTTCTTAGACCAGCTTATTGTGTCTGATTATGTTAACCTAAGTAAAAATAGCTTCTGAATTGACTTATCATGAATTCACAATCTATGTTCTATTTCAGTGGTGGGTTGATATTGACGATATGATGTCACCAAACCAGTTCTGCCCACCCACCCCGTGTTATTTTTAACCTTTTATTTGGCCCCATCCCCAGTCTATTGCTGCCTCCTGAGTCCCAGCTGATGGGCTATAAGGAAAAAACTGTTTAAACTCTTGCCTCGGGGCTTCAAAGGGCCGCCCTACAGCTGATCAATCGTAAAAGGCAGTTTGACGGTAGACCGGTGCCTGCAAAAATAAATGGGTAGCTCAGTGCCTCCAAAAACAAATGGGTAGACCAGTGCCTGCAAAAATAAATGGGTAAACCGGTACAGCTCTGCAAGCAGTTAAAAGCCTGGTAGGCCAATACCTCTGCTAAATCCTAAATAATTGTCACATGACCATCAAGCCATGCCCACAAAATAAGCCATGCCCACAGAACCGGTAGTAAAAAAATTTAGAACCCAGCCCTGTTCTGTTTATGTTGGGATTATAAAAAGCCATGGAGAAAGCATTTAATTCAGAGCTCCAAATTATCTAAAGATTGAGGTGCAAAGGTTGCTGTTTTATTTTTACAAATCTTTTTTTTTCCAATCATGGGATAGGTGGATAGTAAAAAAATGGTTGGTGTCTCTTAGGTATACCGAAGAATAACCACTACTTTAGACAATAATCCATGCCATTTGCAATTTATTTACTATTAAAAATTTGTTTTTATTTAATGTTTAATTCGTTTAATTCTGCAATAAATTGCTGTTTGTTTATCTTGTTTCCCCTTGTTCCGGATTTGTTTGTTCCCAATTTGCTCCCAACAAAGGAAAAAAAGAAAAGTAAAAAGAAATTGCTTCTGATATTTTTGACAGAAGTTATAAATTCTCTTATATTTCACCCTCTCTTTTTAAGGTTAAGTTCTAATTTCTTTCTTTCATAACCTGCCCTTTCTAATCTTCAAATGCATAAATCACAAGTTCATTTTTCTCTGTTTTCAGCAAAAAGACTCTTTTGGGATTTCCATTCACTGATATTATAGTGGCCATTCTTTTTCAGATCAAACAAGTTAATATTTGCCATCTCTGTTGATTCAGTCATCTTCACTGATCATTCTCCCAATGTGGCTACTGCATAGGTTTTTCACTTTTGTGCACATAGTAGGCTTGCCACAGTAATCATACATTAAAATAATCTTCCATGGTTGTTCTTTAATTGACTATTCATTAACCCCATCAAGAAAGGTTCTAATTTGATTGAATGTTGATCTTTAAAATTCAATTCAGTATTTCAATTCAGAAATTATGCCTTTTTTATGAGTCCATCAGGCTTGATAAAATTATCCTCAGGTTGTCCACATTTACAACATAAATTTGAAGCGTATTCTACACTTATACATTCTAGATAATTTTCTAGAATCATATGCCCAATAGTACATTATTGTATAAGAATTCTTTTTTAAGTTATATAAATGTTAATCCTTTTAATCACATAGAACTGAGGTGGCGCAGTGGTTAGAGTGCAGTCTGCAGGCTACTTCAGTTAGCTGCAGTTCAGCAGTTCAAATCTCACCAGCTCAAGGTTGACTCATCCTTCCATCCTTCCGAGGTGGGTAAAATGAGGACCCAGATTGTTGGGGTTACCATATTTTTCAGAGTATAAGACACACTTTTCCCCCCATAAAAGAGGGTGAAAATTTGGGTGCGTTTTATACATCGAATGTAGCCGCACACACCCACCAGCCCCCACCCTTTGGCCTCTGCCTCCCAACAATTTACCTTCCTTGCAGCAAAACGCCCGTTTCAGCTTCAGAATAGCCTAATTAGCACAAGCAGCTGATTGTCGGTTGGATCGGCCTCCTGAACCTCAGCTGTTTCAGGCTGCAGGGATTGCCATTGCTTATTGCTGTGTGGGCCTCCGCTGTTTGCTGCAAGGAGGCAAATTGCTGGACGCAGAGGCAGATTTTTTTTTCTTGTTTTCCTCCCAAAAAAAGGTAGGTGCATCTTATAGCCTGGAGCATCTTATACTCTGAAAAATATGGTAATATGCTGACTCTGCAAACCGCTTAGAGAGGGATGTAAAAGTACTATGAAATGGTATATGACTAAATGCTATTGCTATTGCTATATTTTCCTACTCTTTGATCAGTAAGACTTCACCTGGTCTTCTATTTCAAATTTCAGTAAAAAAAATTATACATTTTATCAATTTGCAAATAGTTTAATTTCTGTCTTTTTCATTGAAAACTAAATCCCTCTGCAAAATAGCTCTTTTTGATTTAATCTTATATTCTATATTAAAAGAATTAAAATTTTAGAATTTTTAATTAGAAATTATTTAAAAAATTAAAGTGGCAATAATAATCAAATTTTGTTAAAAAATTAATTGACAAAAGAAAAGAAAGGTCTGCAATAACACCAGCCAACCCCAGAACTGCATGCTTCGTTGGGCTCCTTACTTGGAAGGCCAGAGAGCCATGTTTTAACCCACTTTTGGAAGAGGAATATTCTGTAGGATGGGGGCATTCACAGAGAACACTGTATTCCTAGATCCCACCAGTCAGTTCATTAATTGATGGGGTCAGCAACATACCTGAGTTGGCGGGATGCAATGTGGACTAACCTATTCCATTTATAAGGAATGCTTATAGCAATGATAAAAATGTGTACCGGTTGAATGATTTATAGAGAATATTAGATAAATATGGGGATACAGTGAGAATGGCAATACAAAATAATGACGGGAAAAATGAGGAAGTAAAATTAACTTACAGAAACAGTGCAAGAAAATTAGAACAGATAGAGATAGTTCTCGGTTTATGACCATAGTTGGGTCAAGACTTTACATTGATAAGCAAGGTGGTTATTAAGTGAGTTGCACCAGATTTTATGACTTTTTTGCCACAGTTGCTAAGCAAATCACTGTATTTGTTAAGTGAGTTGTGTAATCATGAACTGACTTTGCTTATCGGAAGCGGGCACAGAAGGCCACAAATGATTGATCACTTGAATTCAGGATGTGGCAATTGTCATAAATACATGCTGGTTACCAAGCACCAGAATTTTGATTACATAACTGTGAGGATGCTGTGATGGTCACTATTGGAAGGACCAGTCATTAAGTCATTTTTTCCAGTGCCATTGTAACTTTGAACAGTTGCTAAATGAACGGATGTAAGTCAAGGACTAATTTCACATAAGTTTCCATATCTTCACTATTAACATCGTTCTTTTTTTTCATATTTCCCCAATTTTCATCTTTAACAATAATTCAGTCTTAGCCTTTGAATTCTATCTAGTAGTTAATCAAATTAGTATGAATTTGTTTTTAATTTCCTTCTATCCCTCCCTCCTTCATACATATGATATATATTGCTGATTTGTTTTCTCATACCATGATAGAAATATAATTATTTTATATAATTACTTTATATAATAATTGTACACTTATGAAGCCTGTTGCCCTGATGTTTGAGATATTGCTTAGATATGCTTGGTTGACTATATTTGATACTATTGAGTTTTATTCCCTAACCAGAAATTCATCAGGAAAAGTATTCTGAAGAACCATATGGCACTAGGTTTAAGGTTGTTAATTTTCAAAGCTCCTGGAAGTATAATTCTGTCATTTTCCATTTATTCGGGAATGGGAGCAGATGGAAGAAAACATGCTTTGTGTCACTATAAGATTTTTTAAAACGGAAACTGACAGAGAAAGAATAGGGATAAACTCTGGAGATACCAGCATCAGAAAAGGCTAGGATTATCAAAGATGCTGTAGAAACCTTTGTCTGTGAAAATGAGTTGAGAAAACAAGTGTATATATCAAGTTTCACATTTTAAACTTCTGCGTTGAAGCTATTTCAGAATATTTTCTTTGCAGTTTAATACTTACCATTAAATCTATTGTTTTTTATATTGTAAATCACTGAGGACCATCCTCATAGTGACATTTTCCATGCATAAAGATACTCGCCATACAAGAAGACAAAGTGCACTCAATAAAAATGCAGAAATACTTGGCAGTCGGGAAGCTTAGGAAATTTTCTAAATTCTATGCATGCATCTATTAAGAAAAGGAACATCTCTACTTGATAAACCAACTCATCCTTTATGATCTATAGGAGAGGCGCTGCTTAAAGAGTTTCCGTCTAGGACCCCCTTTATATGTACCTTTTTTGGCATATAACTTTATGCGGGAGCAATGGTGGCGGCATCACCAACCACAGTTGTAGAGGTATGTGCCAGCTGTGATTATGGCTGCTGTAGCTGCAACCTAAGGAAATGACCACTTAAGCTTTATCATTTAACTGTTTTTTTTTCTCTTTCACAGGCTATTGATCATCCAGGTAGAAGTCCTATCGAAAGACACAGTGATGGTTACATCCTAGAGTCTAAAAAGGAAGGAAACATTGTCTCTGCTTCTGACCAGGAACAGACTCTGCCAGCTTCCCAGGATATGAACATGAAGATTGAGGCCCCATGTCACACTTCTTTAGCCTTCACTGATCCACTGCTGGGATCTATGTCTGCCTCTTCAAGTAACCTCAGTTCTAGTCCTGATGATAGCAGCAGCAACAACAGCAAGGATTCTGATTTTACAAT
The DNA here is from genome assembly GCA_038048745.1 of Coluber constrictor foxii. Lineage (NCBI taxonomy): Eukaryota > Metazoa > Chordata > Lepidosauria > Squamata > Colubridae > Coluber > Coluber constrictor. Next base: position 128,915,223 of record CM075961.1, read on the forward strand.
TGTTAGTCCTCTTGAAATGTAAGAAAGTTATTCAAGAAGTTAGCAACTCCTGTGCCTCAAGACTTGGTCTGCTGGGATTCCAGATTTATAAGGCTAAACATGTCAGTGCACAGACATCATCAAGGCAACCCACGTTAACCAAAAACTAAAAACAGCAAACATGTAATGATTGCCTTTAAAATACACACATGTGATATCAAGATAATACATGAGTGCAGATACTTGTTGGTTTACTCCTATTAACAGATTTTTGAAACATTGAATTAGTAAATTTATATTCCTTCATCATATAAAATAAAATGCATTGCATAATCTCATGAATTTACCTGCTTAAATTAAGGGAAACAAAAGAATATAAAAATAATTTCGGAGCCTAATAGATCATAGGCTATAAGTAGAATCAGATATTCCTGTCATCAGACAAGAGGAATAAACATTTCAAGTTATATCCCTCTACTTGTCTGATGCTGCCTCCTGAATCATTTTCTGAAGAAGAGAACAGCCATAATCACTTTATAGATGGTGCCGAACCAATAGCTACTTATTCATGCAAATATTCATTCTTACAAGGTAATACAAATTAATACAAATTCAATGCCTTGAAACAGTTGGGATTATAGCTGTACTAGCTATAATGCTATAGTACTAGCTATAGCTAGCTGTCCTGAATTTGTTTCCTAACATCTAGGATGTATTTTTAGTTATTTCAAGACTTCTGCCATCCTATTTTGCCTAGGAACAAAGTTTATTGAGAATCTTAATGCTGTGGTATCCTTAACCATTTAAAAAAGTCATTGTTAATTTAAAGTCCAGGATCTATCTTTTTTCATTAAGGACAGCAAGACTACTAAGTGTTTGAATCTCCATGCTGACTATGATTCACTCAAGGGCAGAACTTCTCTGTCAGCACTGTAGAGGACTAAAATATTTCTGGACACTAAATTTACTATTTAGTAAATTATTTACTAAATAGTAACAGACATCCACTTTACATAGAGAATTAATTACATAGAGAAATGGGTATTGAAGCCAATATATCTTTTTAATATTCCAGCAAACTGGAATACAGGTTTTCTCCAGATCTAGTTAAGAAGAGAGACATTTGTTCAATGATTTAGCCTCAAAAAACTAATAATCTACTGTAATAGGCAGAAGAACTGTAATAGGAATCAACAGTTCTTAGACAGAAAACTGCCCATTAAACCCATTAAAAAATTGCTTTACTGAAAAGTTTAGGTATATTATCTCTTGAACCCTTGGAACTAATGATGACAAGAGTGGCTAGTATAACGTGATCATTTTTTCTCCTCCTGGTTAGTAATATTCTCAGAGCTTCATTCTTAAGGAAAACACTCCCTATATGTTTATTTTTATTGGACACTCAATACTGTAACCATAATCATGATGAGTGATAGAGTATGAGAATGAGAACTGATGTTTAACAAGTTATTAAAATTTCCGTGAGCAATTCTTTTCTCTGTGAATATGACGTGTGAATCATGATAACCCAAAGTATAACCTGATCACAAACCACAGAGAATGTGGTTACACAGCATACAGCTCTTTTTGAATATTACGCTAGTAACTTTCTAGATCATACAGATAGAATTTGAAATATTGAAAAATCTACCACTTTTTGAACATGTTCTGAGCTTGATGTGGTAAATTTAACTGAATTGATTGTCCTAGAATTCATTTACTCCTTTCTCCCCAAAGTCACTTGGATTTGTAATGCACTGTCCTTTAGCCAGCATTTTGCATCTATGAATTTCCTGGCATAAGACTAAAATTATCAAGTAATTGCTATTATATATGGCAATTGTATAATTACATGTTCAAATAACTTGAATGCGTTATGATAAGATGTTCCCTGGTCTTTTAAAGTTAGATATAATATTGAGAGTTTCTATAAAGAGCTTCAGAGTATATAGCTAATGAATAAAGTAATCACATGACTGCTGATTCAAATGAAAAACCTAAAAATGTTCTGGTTATGCAGTTTTAAATCTAATATTCTTTTACTTAAACTTTCACAAAATAAATCACCTCAGGATTCAGCCCTATGATCTGTGTAGATTTATTTAATTTCCTTGATTTTCATGAGGATGATAAAAGAGGAATACAAGACGGGTGATTAATTTGACATGGCTAACCTTACTCCTTTATGCTCTGAATTTTTCCTTTCCTTTCCTTTAAAAGTGCCATTTAAAGCAAACTCTTTAATAGTAGAAAATGAAACAGAATAGATGAGAAAATAGTAGATCACCTTTCACTAAAATAAAAAATGGTTGGGAAGAAGTTTATTTTGTATGTTTTTTGTTTTGTTTTGTTTTTAAATGTTTGACTCCTTTGCCTATTTCATGGTTCAAATTATTTTTCTTGTCAGAACAATTTTTGCTGTAATATGTTTGCCTTATTTAGTATATATTTACTTTCTCAATGTTATGCTTCTGGTTTCATATAATAAATAGCACTTCACTAACAGAAAGGTGAATAATTCCTTTGGAAAATTCAAATATAGTAATGCCATGTGGTAAAATTTAATAATATACCAAATTTCATTTTCCATGACAGTGGAAGTGTCAATCAAAAAAGATTAGACCATAGTAACACATTGCTTTCTGCCAGGTGTACTAAGGTTCCTAAATTAAAGCACCAATTTATTTTCTCTCTTAAATGCAATCTGCTCATCTCAGCTATTGTTAACAGTAAGCTGACAGGAAAGAATATATAGTATAAAGGTTGGTTAGTATTAATATGTGAAGCTCTAAAACATTTTTCAACCTGTTAGAAACTCTTCTGGATTTCTCGCATCTCTAAACTACAGTTTTATCTTTTGCATGTCATCTGCATTGCTGAAGAATGTCAAGGATAAGTTAGTGACTAGATCTGTTCATTTTTAGCTGTGAAGGTTGTATTTTTCCTCTCTAAAAATGACTGTCTACTTTATTAAAGAAAGAACTAACATGCACACATCTTGAATTTTGTGTTTTATCGTGTAAAAGTTGAGCTGTTTTATTTCTTACCCAGTTTAAGAAAGTAGAATTCTCTCCAATGTTTTAATCCATGAAAACATGGCAATAAATAATGTAAAGTACCTTTAAGACACTATACTCTGAGATATGTGTTTGAGTCAACAATGATGGAGAAAACTATATACAAAGAGAGGAAAGATGGACCTATCCCATATATTTTTACAAATATTTGGTTATGATTTTATATCACACTTTCTCTTGAAGAAGCCTATTCCTGTCAGACTAATCCAACACAAATATTAAATATTTGTTGCATGGACAAAAATTGGAATGTGTGCTAAAATCCTGCTCCTTCAGCTCAATTTTATTGGAAGTTCTCATATTTTATGAAGCCCTTCAATTGTGCAGGATTCTATAAGTGATATTAAACATAGTTACATCACCACTAATATTTTCAGTTTTATTCACATTTAAGAGTTTTTATACATCTGAAGCATGGTCAAAGGCAAGAGTAAATCCCAAATGACAAAATAAAATAAACTCTGCCCCTTTTGTATTATGAATTGCAATAGATCGCTACATCACATGATAACATGGTGCAATTCTGAAAGTAGCCACCATGTAGGAAAGAGGAGGGAAGGAAGGAAGGGAGAAAGAGGGAAAAGAAAGGGAAAAAAAGATTTAAGATGAAGTTTTTCCAATTACATATGTTTATAAATCCAAAGTAATCAGCAAAATGATAGGAAAAAGGCATCCAAATAAGATGGTTAAATAAAATATAGACAACGGCCCCTAACATCATAAACAGAGATTCATCAAAAACTAAAGAATTTAAGTTCTCTATATAAAAAGGTAACAATTGCAAAGAAACAAGAGTTCCAGACTTTAGTCTTCTCATTCTATAAACCAAATCCAACATCCAAATAAATTTTCTATAAAATAATCCTGAAATACTGAAAATCTCCAAGAAGAAATATACTTCATAATTGAAGAAAGCCTCTCTTAAATTCAAAAAGTAAACGTAAAAGATGCTTTAGAAATGGGATCAGTTCCAGTGTCCTTTGAGCTATGCCACAGCATTGATCAGCCATCTACTCAGCAGCAGAAAGCCAACGTCCCTTTTCATGATCCCACAAACACCACTTGTCCCTTAATAAAGAGGTTAATTTCCAGACTCTTCTAAACTCCAGAAGTTCTTCCAGCTGCAAGATCTCTGCCCAAGCCTCAAAATGAATTGGGTACTGCCTACTACAAAAGAAGAAGCTGTTCAACTGCTGTCTCTCTTTACCCACCAGAAGTTACCAGTTAATTTCTGGTGGATGAAGAGAGATGACAGTTGAACAGCTTCAGTTCTGTGGAATCAAACATAGAACCCCAAACCAATAATAACTCACCATAGTATTCATTCTTAATAGTGTGCATTGAAGAAAGTTCCTCCAAAAAATAGTGGGAGGAGCATCTACAGATAAAACTATGCAGCCATATTTATACATTTCAGAAAAGAAGAAAATTATATAGGCTACATATGCATAAATAATAGATGATGTAAGTATACATATTTATAATTACCAAATATCAAATTACTTATCCACCCTTCTGTTACTATTTTCGAGAAATGATTTATTGTCTTAATAAAAGACCATAGAAATTGCCATCGAAATTTTGATGACTTAATAAGAACCAGACATTTCATGTTTGCCTTTTTAATCTTCCAATATAGCATATATAACTTTGGGGTTTCTATTTTGCTAATTTATTTTATTATTTTATTTATTTTATTTATTCAATTTCTATACCGCCCTTCTCCCGAAGGACTCAGGGCGGTGAACAGTTAAAATGACATACATATGAATATAAATAATTAAGCTAGTTTGGCTCAAGAGTAAAGAAACTTCAGCATAAGATTTAAAAAATTAGAAAAGATTTATGCCAGACCAGCTTGGTGAAAAAGAAAGGTCTTAACTGCACGACGGAAAGTACGAAGATCTGGGATCATTCGTATCCCTGGGGGTAACCTGTTCCAAAGGGTAGGTGCCCCAACAGAAAAGGCTCTTTCTCTAATATGGTAATATGCTAATATGCTAATATGCTAATATGCTCCAACCCTTTAAAAAAAAATTCCTTTATGAAGTATGATTGTCTTTCCAGATATAACAGTACAGAATCCAATGCCATTTGCAGTGCCCTTTGCACCATTTATCACAAATCAGTTGAAGACATAAAGTACTGAAAAATAAAATATTTAGAATTGTCCATTTTCCAATGCTTACTTTGAACCAGAGCCCAATACTATGTTTAAAAAACCCTCTTGGTTTAAAATTTGCCTCTTAAATACAATGTGGTTGAGTAAAAATTGGAGCAGTTTATAAGCTTGTGTTTGTATCAGTGTCTGTGTCTATAGAAAGAGAAAGAGAATTCTTTTTGCTTACCTAACACAATGATTAAGCATGAAAGGTATAATTTGATAGCCAAACTTGTCCTTGTGCAGGATAGTAATCAACCTGCCTACTGCAGTAGGAAGCTCTCTGGAAGACATTAATTAAGGCTGTGAGCTAAAATTAGGCCAAATTACATATTAGAAAAAGAAACATATGACTAGTCTATTTAAAAAAAACAACCTTCAAATGTAGCTATAGAAGTTTATATGGCTGGGATAGTAATGAGAGCGTTCAAAATCCATGTTAGATCAAAGACCAAGAAAAATATGTAAGCTTTCAAGATCTCCAACACTTAGAGAATGTTAGAAGAGGTAGTAAAAGAATAAGTGAGAAAAAGAAAAACAGAACAGTATTTAATTCAAGAAATAATCATTTCCCCAGACACCAGATTTAATTTTCCTGAACCAGTAGCAGCCAGTTTATTTGACTATCTATACATTTCTCCACAGATGATTGTTTACATGCCATCAAGTAATCATCAACTTTTAGTAACCAAAGAGACAGATTTTCTCTATGATAATTTGTCCCTAACCTAATCCTTCAGCTCTTCCAATGCTCCCCCTCCACTGTAACTGAGCCAATCCACCGGTTACTGGTCATCCTAGTCTTCTATTTCTTCCATCTTTCCAAGCGTAAGAGCCTTCTCCAGTAAGCTAGGTTTTCATATAATGTATCCAAAGTAGGATAACTAGTCCGACTTCAAATGAGCTAGGGTTTCTAGCACTAAAGTTCAAAAGCATCGATTCTCTTCTTGTCTTGCTTCTGTGGTGCAGTGGTTAGAATGCAGTACTGCAGGTTCAAAAAACAGCTTCCAGCAGTTTGGCAATTCAAATTTCACCGGCTCAAGATTGATTCAGTCTTCCATCCTTCCGAGGTTGGTAAAATGAGGGCCCAGTTTGTTAGGGGAAATATGCTGACTCTGTAAACAGCTTAGATAGGCTGTAAAGCACTGTACACTGTATTCTTAGAGTTATAATAGCAATTGTAATTGGTGTTTCAGCTTTCTTTGAGGTTTGTGGTTGGTCAGACACTGTGTGACGACTCTCTAGTATCGCTCCGTCTGGCCTAGAATGAAAAGTCTACAGCTGATTATTGACCAATGACTTCATTTAACAGTTTCATACAGAGTTGTTTATTTTAAAAAAATTAAACAGAACAGAAAAAAAAAGGAAGAACAGAAAGGAAGAAACAAAAAAAAATGAAGAAAACAGAGCCGAAAAAGCTTCTTGAATGAGAAATGAAACATCTTCAAAGAAAAACCAGAAAGTCCGGTTGCCTCTTGAAAAAGCACCATTTGGGATAACCATGGCCTGGATGACTGAGAATCTCCATAGAAAAAAATTAAAGTAACAAAAACAAAACAATAACTTAAGGATTTATCATACATGTATGTATATGAAAACCCATATTTTTAATACTTCTTAAGAAGGCAGAATTGAAGCTAACTAATTTCGGGGGAAGGGCATGAGAACAACAGAAGAAGCATATTTCCTGGCCATGCCAGCAAACATTGCTTGATGTATGCCATCCCTGGGAATATTCCTACGGAATTCAGAATTCTGAATTTCGCCCATATCTAACTCTGTCTGTCTGTATATCTATCTAATGTTATCTGTCTACCCATTATGAAAACATTCATGAAACATAGCATTGGGAGTCTATATTAGGTCCCTTAAACATTAGTGATAATATTTATTGTCACACAAAAGTTTTAAAAACATTAGTTCTTATCTACTGGACTGGAAAGAAAGATACCTTACAAATCAAGATGGCCACTTCTTTTGCCCCGGTCTACATGAGTTTCTACTCCCACCCTCTCTTCTGTCTGCTAAAAAAAGAATCATACTATATCTACCTTAAACAAAAAAGAAGAAACAACCATCCTAAGAGGAACTAGAAGAAGGAAAAAATACTTACAAAACTCTGTTTAGTAACACTTCCAAACAAAAAATAAAATATTCTAAGCCCAATAATACAGTAGTAAATCAAAGATTGCTAAATATAAGTTAAGTGGAAAGGAAGAAATGTCTTAGCAGAAAAAAGAATTTTAAATTTTCTAATGTGACAGTGATTATGATGTTGATGATATTTGATTGCTTGTAGAATTAAACATTTAGAAAAATGGAAATATTTAAGTCTCATTTGAAAAGATTCAGCAGAGGATTTTGAATTCTGGACTTCTGGCTGACATTGCAGCGAGAACAGACATGTAGAGCAGGTCTCCATGCTCCTGTGCTAAGTTCTCCCCATTGGTGGAGCCAAAGCCACCTTGGAGGGGCGGTGAAGCAAAAAGAGACACCCCATGAGGTCTCAGAGTGTCGCAGCTCAGGACTTACTTTCCGTTTTAGCCATGATGAGAAGAGACAGCCTAAGATGGCTGCCACAAAGCTGGGACAGCTGATGACCACCTAAGCTTTGAGCTGGAGCGGATTTTGGTGAACAGTATGGAACTGAGAGGATTTTTTTTACCCAAAAGTTAAAAGAGACATAGGATTTACTCAGAACTTTCGAAAGTGGCAATCAGACACTTTGAGAAAATTACCACACCAGAAGGAAAGGATTAAAGAGGGGGGGGTGTGAAGGGGGACTTTTTTTTTCTTTAAAAACACAGGAAATTGGACTTTCAAACTGAGAAGACATGACATTGGGAAGGCAATTTAAAATATTAGAATTACGGATTTAAAAATTATCACTGGTTCTATAATTGAATTACAATTTGAAATAATTAAAATCAGATTCTTAGTAATAGTAATAGTAAAAACTAATTTAAGAGCGACACCTGCTGATGAAAGGAAAATACACAAGCCTGGGAATACTTATTTAAAGGACTGTGAAAATACATACTGAATATATACATCCTAGGATCACTGGAGATTTAAACGTGAGAATAAGGAAGACATCTAATTAAAGTGACCCTGAATGTTAAGCTATCTGACTGAATCTAGAAAGGTGACTCGAAGAGGCTTGGATAACTCCCTGGACTGATTATTTATGGAACATAAAGAACTGTGATCAGAGCAGACTTTGAAAAGTAACCTCAGATTGGAATAAATGGTTCTTGGGCTATTAACTAAAACTGGAATTTATTAAAACAAGATGCAACAGAAGGAGAAAATGAGCAGAACTTTGATTGAGATGGATTTGATGTTTCAAAGCATAAAGAACATTATATAGAATGAGCATAAGGCGATGATGGAATTAATGGATGGCATAGATCAAAAATTGGAAAACATCATACAAAGGACAATGAATAATGACCAAGATGCCCAGGAAAGGAAGGAGCTAGCAGAAGGAGTAGAGGGAAAAACAGAATTGAGGGATCAAGAAGATAATGAGGAATCATTAATAAAATTAATAATGTTTGATGAATCAAACCAGGGGGAAAATATTTTAAGAGATCTGAAAAGAGAACAGGAGGAGCAAGAAGATACTTCGGGAAGGGAGAGAGGAGATAAGGCTGATAACTTTAAAGCTAGACAATGGAAAAGGGTAGGGATGGGAGAAATAGATTGACTAGGCAGGATGTAGACATAAGATACAGACAGAGATAAAGACTTAAGAGAAGAATATGGGAGGCAAGTTTTAAAAACAATAATTAAAATATCGATGCAGGCAAGAGATGATGGATAGAAGGCAGATAGGAAAAAGAAGAGAAGGAGAAGAAAGAAAAAATCCTCTTTTCTCCATAAGGAGAAATCAGAATAGGCAAGCTCACACAATATTGTGATTAGTAAATGTTGAACAATTAAATAATGAAAAGAACATATTTTAATATAAACATGTGTAATTAATACTAGAGTTATAAATATTGGATGAAACAAGAATATGAATAGAATTATTTTGTATGTTTAAATAATATTGTGATTGGCATTAGAATAATATATTGAAATATTGAATAATGAAATAATGAAATAATGAAGGATAAATAATGAGTAATAACATTATGAAACATTTTAATACTGGTATAAACAGGTGTATTAATAATGGAATCATATAGATTGGATGAATGTAAAGAATATGAATAGAATTAATTTGTATGCTTAAATAATATTGTGATTAGTATTAATTGCATATTTAAATATTGAATAATGAAATAATGAAGGATAGTATTGCAATACAAAGGGAATGTCTTTTAATATAATGGTCACATGAATATAAGTTAGAATAAAGACAGAAATTAGAGAAAGGGGGAATATTAGTATACACATTTCTATAAGATAAAATAAATGTAATGATAAGAGAGAGGTTTAGAAAATGAACGTTGGTAGCATTATGCATGTTTAAACAATATGATATAATGAAAGATTATAATTAGATATAAATGTGTATTACTTTTAGAAATATATAAACTGGATGAATGTGATAACTATGATATATAATATTATTTTATTTGTATTGAAATGTATGGCACCCAGGTGTCTCACTCTTCACACATTGATATGTATATGTAATATAAAATAAAAAACTTGATAAAAAACATTTTGAATTTTTGAGGAAATTAACACATAACATAGAAAGAAAGTACATGAATATTTCAACTGCAAAGTATGCAATAAAGTGCATGCTTTATTTAAATATTTCCATTTCTCTAACATTTAGTTTGAAAATGTGAATTCCTTCTTCATTGGATCCCATTCTAATTAAGATTTCATTGTTTCTTGTATAAATCTATGCAAAATCACAATATTTTTTAGGAGCACCCATAAACTGAACAATAATTAAACTAGTCCAGTGGTGAAATCCAAATTTTTTTACTACTGGTTCTGTGGATGTGGCTTACTGGTCATGGTGTGGCTTGGTGGGTGTGGCTTGGTGGGTATGGCAGGGGAAGGATATTGCAAAATCTCCATTCCCACCCCACTCTGGGAGCAGCCAGAGGTGGTATTTTCTGGTTCTCCGGACTACTCAAAATTTCCACTACCGGTTCTCTGGAACCTGTCAGAACCTGCTGGATTTCACCCCTGAATTGGTCCCAGCTCAGTTCAATTGGTCCCAATTAATTTGGCTTAGCATCAGTTTAAAATTCAATAGGAAGTACCGTATAAGAAGATTTGTAAAAAATAAATTCCATAAACTTAAACAAATCTAAATAATATTTTCAATATCATTCACTCAAAAAAATTTCCTACATAATTTGGATTTTAGAAAGGTATTACAATTATTAAAGACATTAGAGCATTGTCGTTTCCTGTTCTGTCCAGCCTAGAAATCTTTATTTGTATCCAGTGGTTCATGCTTGGAGAGAAAAAATAGATTCTTGGATTGACTCCAAGTCTTTCATATATAAACAATGCCATTTAATCAATTAGCCATTGTTTCTCTCCTGCTTTTGGTACCACTTTCGGAGTCAACACAGCTAAGGTTGAAGCTGAAGTTACACCATTTTTTGTTCTGATTGTCAAAATTAAAGCAAAATTATCAGCTACAGTGAAAAGAATACATCACATAAACATACCAAAGTATATTTGGTATATACCAAAGTATATACTGGATGGACTATACCAAATACTGGATGGACTATACCAAATATACTAAAGTATATACTGGATGGACTATAAAAAATATAGTCTATCTAGTCTAGGCGAGGGAGGGGGAGGCATTAAAGAAAATAATTAGAAAGAATTGTGTCAGAGAGTCCCAGCTAATCTGATTCAGCTACTCTGAAACTAAAGATCTTCCCAACAATCTTCCTTAAAAAGGAAAGGTGAGAGATTAGGCTGCCTAATTGCCTAGAGGTAGGAAACAGTTTACAGAATGGAAAGCACCACCTTCTCTTTCAAGGGAACAGCATGACACCAGAGAGATGTTGATAGTGTCCTTGATCCAGGGCTTCACACCACCTTCATCCCGACGTATAAGCCAGGTTGAACACTGATCCTATGAAAGCATTTTGTATTTGAGTCAATGACTAGTTTGTTCTGAAAGCAGACATCTGTCTTATGAGTAGCCTCTCTATTCTAGAAGGAATATATGTGAAAAAGAATTATTCCAGCTGGGTATTTGTGTTCTGTTTAACATGATATATAAATCTCATTAGTAGAACTTTGCCCCATGCCTGTTTTTTGCTGCTGTATAAAGAAGTAATAAATTAGAGCACAATTATTTTTAATATGCATGTTCAATGTGGCTAGAGTTCGTGAAAAGGGTCGGGAGGATAGAATGGTGTCTAAAATTCAAAAATAACATGTTATGTATTATAGAAAAGCATTATCAAGAACCAAATTAACAAAAGAATGTCTGTGGTTTGCCCGGCTTTGGGAAGGGGAACAAGCAAATGGAAAACATTTTATAGAACTTTATTTTAATATATGATAACTGCAGCAAGACTTTTATACACTCAAAGGTGGAAGGACTTACAAATGTATACAATGGAGTAGACAAATGTTATTCTTAAAGTAAGAGTTTGATGGGGGGGGCGTTAAATCTATATATGTACAAAGAAAATCAGAAACCATTCTTTTTCTATCTTTACTTTCCCCTGTCTTTCTTCTCTGCACTTTTACTCTTTTTCTTTTCTGGGGGTTTTCTTTCCACAAACTTTCTTTTTCTGTTTATTTTTTAATTTTGTAGTTTTTTGAAAATATAAATTTTCAGTTATAAAATATTAGATTAAAAAAACAATCTATCTGAGGGCAGAAGATGATGTCTAGATTTCTTTAGTTTCATTTACTACAGCCCAGTTGATTAAAATGCTGCTCCCCAATTTTCCATCTTTGGGGGGTAAAAGCACACTTTTCCACCCCAAGATGCTGAGACTGCAAAACACTAAATTATGATTCTTCATGTCTAATTGGTTAATCAGAGTCGATCAAAATTATAGATCCTTACTTCCTGGATCTTGCTGGAGAGAGGAAAGAGATTCCCAGATGGCAACAGAGCATAAATCGCCAATAGCAAAAAGAATGAAAAAAAATCTTCTGACAAGAAACAAGCAACATTGTATGTATCCTAATGTTCAGGCAAAATGTTGGAGATGTGAATGCTTAGATGCTACATATCATCATATATGGTGGACCTGCAAAAAAGTGAAGGCTTTTTGGATTAAAATATGGTGGGTTATGCAAAATGTTTTGAAGAAAAAACTGAAATTTTCTCCTCAATTGTTTTTACTGGGCATAGTTAAGGATTCTTCAGTGACTGAGACAAAAATGATATTATATATGATTACAGCAGCCAGATTATTGATTGGCCAATATTGAAAAAAAGACTCTATGCCTACTATAGAAGAATGGACTTTGAAGGTGGCCAGCTTTGCAGAAATGGTGAAGATATCAGCATACTTAAAAGACCAGACCCAAGAAACTTACATGTTGGAATGGAAGAAATGGATAGATTATGTGCAGAACAAATACCAAACAAGGAAGTATCAGATAGTTTTCGGTTGAATGTCAAGATGTAGAAATTTATAATGTAGTCAGGGGATAGGGCTATAGGAAGATAATATATGATATGGTATGATTTGGATTTCACCTGGGGAAGTCGGGGGGGGGGAAGTGGGGGGGTTAGGGGAGTGGAGGGTAGGAGGAGGGGGGTTACGGGAGAGGGGTTATGGGATGGGGGGAAACGGGGGGAAAATTTGTATTTGTAAAACTTTTTCAATAAAAAAAAAGAAAAAAGCAACATTATTACAAATAAAACTGCCTATTTGGTAAGACAAGGCTAGGCAAAGCATGACTCTTGGTTATTATGATTGTTAAGCTTCCATTGTCAGAGTGGCATTAAGCCCCGTTACCTTGCCAAGGGGTAATTGCCCTCAGTTTGAATTGGATCGTGGCATTCTCCTCCTGTATACTTTGATCAATAAACCAAAATACATTTTCTAATTAAACTCATATTTATTGTAAAGAAAATAAAACATCTCACTAATCTAAATTAGTTACATTTTGGCAAAGATCCCCAGCCTGACCTCTCTGGCTGGAGAACAAAGAAAAGTTTTTGAGAAGAAGGGAATGGAATGTAGACATGTGCAGTAGATCAGAGATAAGAACTTGTCAAGCTACGGTAAGTCTGAAAGTTCAGAAATAAAAGCTCTGCTGGTAAATACAAAAACGCAGTGACACCCCTTCTTTTGCCAGTTGAACGAACATCAGGTACATCATCAAATAAGGCACATCTTCTTACGCAGATATTCGTGTTGAGCTGCTGGAAGCAGTTTGTTGAGCATGTCTGCAATCTCATCATGTGTACATACATACTGTAATTTTACAAAACCTTGTTTCACAAATTGTTTGATATTTCTATAATGGATGTCACTGTGTCTGGACCTAGAATCTGTGAAATGTGATTCAGAAATATAAACCACCGATTCATTGTCTTCTATCACTGTGATTGGTGGGATCGGACGTGTCCAGATATCTGTGACCAAAGCATCAAACCAAGTTAGAGAATTACATGCATCTGAAACACAAGTATATTCAGCTTCAGTAGATGAACAAGAAACAAAATTATGTTTACACACTTGCCAGTAAACAGGACATCCATTTAAAGACATCATATAACCTGAAGTACTTTTATGTGATTTCTTATCACTTGCCCAATCAGTATCTGCATAACAACTTAATTCTGCAGAATCAGTATGTGTTGGTTCTAACAATAACTTCATGTGTTTAGTGTGCTTTAGGTATTTCAATAATTTCTTAATACATGACCAATGAAACTGTTTTGCCTTACCTACGTGTTGAGACAAGAGATTAACACTGAGTGCAATGTTGGGCCTAGTCCAACTACTAATGTATAACAGTGATCCAATAACTGAACAATAAAGTGTTTGGTCCTCAAACTCAGGACTTGGTTCATGTGTCAAGTTGTGAAAATCTGTTTGCATGGGTGTCTTTGTTGTGTTAGCATCCTTCATGTTGCAATGATGCAAAACTTGTTCAATTTTATCTTCTTGTGAAAGACTAAATCCCTTCTGTGTTTTGTCAATCTGAACACCTAAATAAGTGCTAATATGACCTAAAGATTTCAATGTGAAGTATCTCTGCAAAGCTTTGGCAAAAATCTCACTCATTTGCTTACTTGGACCAATATAAACAATATCATCAACATAAACAAGAACTATCTCATATGTACTGTTAGTTCTTTTTGTGAACATGCACTCATTAGTTTTGGACTTAATAAAGCCCATTGAATTTAGTTTGTCAGTAAGACATAAGTACCATATTAAACCAGACTGTTTCAGACCATAAAGACTTTTGTTTAGAAACCAGGTATCCCCTTCTTGCTATCGGAATCCTGGAGGACCTCTCACGTAGATCTCTTCATCTAGGTCAGCATGTAGATAAGCAGTGTCAACATCGAACTGGAAAACTTCTAAACCAAGGACAGTTGTGGTGGCTAAAGTGATATTTACACTCTCAGTCCGAACTGTCAGTGAATAGGTATTTGTGTAGTCCTCAGGATAACATTGAGTGAAATCCTGGGCTACAAGTCTGGCCTTGTACAATGACTCACCATTTGGCTTCTTTTTGATTCTGTAGACCCATCGAATGCCAATGACCTTTTTATTTGCTGGAGATTTTGCAGGCGTAAACACCTTAAGTTTCTTTAGACTGTCCATTTCAGCCTACATTGCATCATACCACTTCTCTTGCTCTGAATCAGGAAGATGTTTGATTTGTGTGAAGTTATCGGGAGGAAGTGTAACTTTACAAATCAAAGGCAAGGGTGCTTTTGTCAGTTGCCATGAATACCGCTGTGGAGAGACTCCCTTTGTGGCCCTCTTGGAATGCCTCGGAACAGTCGTCCATTCTTCTTCCGTTTCGTCCTTGTCTTCATCATCATCGCTAGCATAAACATCCGCGGCTTACGAAGATGGAACATCATGTTGGGAAGAACTGGTGGATGGAACATCTGCCTGTGAATCTGGATCATCAGGCTGCGTGGCATCAGCAACATCATCTTTAGGAAAATAAACTCCAGGATCATTGGAATGAATCCTGGACCAGTCAGCATCTTCCTCAAAATTAGCAGATTGGGAAATCACTATTACATTATTAGAGTCAATAAATTTACTCCATTTTGAGTTATCATCAATACCCATAAATCTCAGTCTCTTTGCTGCTGAACCTCTTTTCTTCTTTGAGCTAAGGGAATGTTCACCATAGAGTATGAACCAAAAATATGGAGGTTCTTGAGATTGGGCTTGTAGCCATTCATCATGAAGAAAAGAGTATGATTTATTACACTACTCCTAGTATGGTTGATGTTGTAATTTGCATATTTAAGAGCTTCACCCCAGTATGGGTTACTTAGGTTGGCGTCTTCTAGAAGACAACGCATCATGGTTTGCAGGACCCCTTGTCTCCTCTCTACGACTCCATTATGAGCTGGTGTGTAAGGGGCTGAGGTCTGATGAAGTATTCCATTCTTCCATTCCATTCTTCCAGTCTCAGATTTTTCTTTCATAGGATATACATATCCAGATCTAGAGTAATTATCAACAATTGTTAAGAAGTATTTTCTACCACCAGTTGTTGGTGGAAATGGATCAACTATATCAGTGTGTACCAAATAAAATGCATGTTGACAGGCATGTAGCGCATTTTGGAATGGCTGCTGCTTTGGATTTGGCTTTCTTCCAGACAGCACAATCGAGAAACACCTTACACCCCTTTAGATCCAAATCTTTTGCAAACTCTGGCATTTTCCTAAGAACCCAGAAGCTGGCATGCCCCAATCTTCTATGCTACATATGGATGCACCTGTAATGCAAAGGTTTACCTGTTGGTGAATTTTCAACATTAACAGTTTTATGAGGAACCTCAGGCTTGCTCTGAGCAACCTGTTTCCCAATTTTCTTTTTGCTGGCTTTAGGAGCCTTCGGAGTACCAACAGGATCTCTCACTGGGACATATCTCTCTGGGCCTGTGCTCTCCTCTTTTGGGGTCTGTATACTTGCCTGTGCTTGCGATTTAGATTTTAGTTTTAAGTAATAAATACCACCAATTAACATGGTTTCAGTAACAATATCTCCATCTTTAACTATGTAACTTGCTTTCTCGAGGTGGTGAACCTGGAACTTTAACACTCTAGACAAGTGAGCCTGACTAAGCAAACTACTAGTTGCTGTTGGTATGTAGTAACCATCAGGGATGAGTGTATTGAGCTCTTCAACATAAACAGTTCCTTTTCCTTTGACCTGACAAGGATGATTTGAAAAAGAGTAAAGTTCACGTAGTTCAGGTTCAGGCTTGTGCATCTCTGTGAAAAGTTCTTTTCTGTAGGTAACATGCAAAGCTGTCCAAAGCCCACAAAAGCCATCTGTCATACTCTGGATGAGGTTGTGGATCATTGGTTAAAGCCAATATGTTGAGTGGAGCTTGCGAATCATGCCTTGGACCATGACGACCTTATCTTCCACCTCTGCCTCTGCCTCTGCCTCTGGAGTCTGTTCCTCTGGGCTGGTACGTGATGGGAGCTGGAATTCATTGGGGACAATCCTGGGTTGCATGTCCCACACAGTTGCAGATGTTGCATCTTGGCATTCTTGGAGTGTAGGTCCTTCCTCAGAAGGAACGCCTAGCTGGAGCTCTTGATGCGGGTGGTCCTCTCAAATGGGGCGTAGCTAACATCAGTGCTTCTTTTTCAATGAAAAGTCTGCATACATTGTCCACTGTGCATTGAGCAATAGGCACTTGGTTAATCTTTGTAATGGCATCTTTCCATTCCTAGTTCAAAGAGTTAATGATAATGCTGATCATTTGAATATCTTCAATAGGATAGCCCCTTTCTCTTAATTCTTTTCTCCTTTCAGTTTGGTCAAATGTCCTCCAATTTGTTCACCAGGTTTCAATCTCAAACCATGGAATTCAGACATGAGCAAACATGAAGACTCAATTGAGAAAGACCTGTAGCAATTTTCCAATTGGACCCAAATTTGTTGGGCTGTTGCATCAGGCGAAAATGTAACCTGCAGTTCTATATCCATGGACATCAATAATGTTGTGCAGGCTTTAGCCTCTTATTTCAGGCATCCATGGTTGGGCAGGAGGGTTAAACACCATATGATGGGTGCCTTCTCTACATAGCAAAAGTCCAACCTCCCTGACCCAGACTTTGTAATTCTGCCCTGACATCTTTAATTTTGACTCACCAGCCAGTGGAGCAACAGAGAATACCTGTTGAAGAATATGCATTTGAGGTGCTGGCTGTGGAAGTAAAGGCACTTGTTGCACTGGAGGTGGACCAGGAGCTGGCTCTGGTTGTATAGCTGGAGGCATGTGTTCATGCATTTGTAGTTGAAGCTGTGGCACTTGAGCTGCAATATTAAAATGACCTGCTGGAGACATAGTCATTTGCCTTTGCTGCATTAAGCGTTGTTGTGCTCCATCTAAAAAGACACCAGCCCCCCCATGCTGAAAATTGAGCCTGTGGAGACACTTGTGGCATTGCAGTCTGAATATCTGAGTGAATTAAGGATATCTCTGATAAAGTCTGCTGCAATGCCTGTAATCGCTCTCTCAAATCGTGATCAGCTTTCTCTAGTAAATTACTTTCGCCAGCAGATGGTGCTACAACTTTAGTTCTAGGCAGCTCAGATAATCTTTCTGCCTGCATGGCATGGGTTGTAATTTGAGTATAAAAATGATCATGTGGTAAATGTGCACAGGTCTCTGTTCTGATTTGCCTGACACAATATCCACCAGCCAAACTCTCTCTTATCCGGCTCAAGTCTAGATAAAGCCATTTTTGCCTGGGATAGCTCACGTTCAAAAATTTCAATTTGATCACGATAGTTTCTTATAGCTAGTTCATTAGGAGTGACCCTGAAGGTTTGAGGAGTATAATAAATTGTTTCTCTCTCTGCGTGGGAGGAAAAATGCTTTGCCGTTTGTAGAAACTCTGGCCTTGCACCAAGCGTTTCAAAATCAGAGGGTTCTAGGACGGCAGTTTGAGAGCATGCATAATTGGAAGGGGGCATTACTGACCTCAGTCATAGTACTTCGCCTTCAAAAGCAGCTTTTATCTTATCTTCCTCCTGAAGCTTTCTGTCTGTTTCTTCTCCTCCTCCTTCTATGCCAGGGGCTGGAATCTTGAGGGTCTTTCTATCTCCTCTTTAACCGAAGAGGATAATGCTCTGGGCTTCATTTTGCCCTTTTCCTTCACTTTGCCCTTTTTCTTCTTTCTCGGCATTTTAGAAGTTAATTAATTAGTGTTCCGCAGTCACTAAATCAATCATCTATCTAATTAGCCTAGACGGTCATGATCAAAAGTAACAAACAAGGAAAAGCCATAAATCAACCATCCTCTGCTACCATTGTCAATCAGCCCCATTACCTTGCCAGGGGGTAATTACCCTCAATTTGAGTTGGATCATGGCATTCTCCTCCTGTATACTTTGATCAATAAACCAAAATACATTTTCTAATTAAACTCATATTTATTGTAAAGAAAATAAAACATCTCACTAATCTAAATTAGTTACATTTTGGCAAAGATCCCCAGCCTGACCTCTCTGGCTGGAGAACAAAGAAAAGTTTTTGAGAAGAAGAAAATGTAGACATGTGCAGTAGATCAGAGATAAGAACTTGTCAAGCTACGGTAAGTCTGAAAGTTCAGAAATAAAAACTCTGCTGGTAAATTCAAAAACGCAGTGATATCCATTAGCACTAATTAGCATGATTAATGATGAGGCCTGATACAACATCTGTAGGGTGTTTATCCCTGAGATAAAACCCTTGTACTGTCTGTAGTCTTAATGGAGAAGTACTCTGTGGTTATAAAGGAGGGATTCGTATTGCTGCAAAGTTTAGAAAAGATGTTGCTGAACTAAAATAGAAGCAGCAGGCAACATTTAAATTATGTGAAATGCTGGGAGTTTAGTCACATCCTTGTCTATCATTGAGCTAGAAGGTATCAAAGATTCACCAAGAATTTTCTCAATATACGTTTCACCAAGCAATGGCTTTAGTCCATCGTGTGTTCTTCTGTTATTTATGCCAATTACAATACAATTTCACTATCCACACAAATATTGTTCTTTCAGGCTTAAAAGGAAGGGGCATAGAGCAAAAATATAGAGAAGGAAGTCCATTTCTTCAGAATGCTGACTTATAAGATATTTACATCCAATCCACCTAAACTGCTTTCTTGCTATATTTTGAATGAAATATCAATGGCCAAGAAACCATTGGATCACAGCATTTTTTCCTCTAGCATGCAATTGCATATGGGCCAAGTCAAGAAGAAGCAAGCTTTTTGTAGTTTTGGATCGGAAGCATGTGGTATTCCATATGTTACTTAGCAATCTTTTTCAAGTGCCCATTATATGCCAGCAACAGCCGGAGTGCAGCAGGCTGTCTTCTCTAATGGATTCTCTTTTGTTTTGATATTGTTACTCCACTTTTTTCTCTTGTAAATACATGCTAAAATCTTTTTTCAATTGCTAATATTATTTACCCACTTCTCTGAACTACCCATATAAGCTAGTTAAAAAGGAGGGAAATATATTCTTCCAGAATCAAAATTTATTTCCTTGTAAGTGTAAATGAGATGTTTTGTGAAAACTGAAAACTATTAAAACATATTTTACGTATTGTGCTACCATGCAGAAAATGTATTTTCTACCATTATACAACGATGGCTAGATACTTAATAATGTCAACCTGAAACCAAGAGTCTTACTCAGTTTTTGATAAACCCAGCTTTCTAAACCAGGTTTTCTTCCAGCAAATATTTATTGTCAGAATAGGTAATATTATCAGTGTTGTGGGAAGATTTCTGTGCATTTGTGTGGGATATCTCCAGCCATTCCATTTCTATTGGAGAACATAGCATCCCCCAGAAAAAACTAAACTTCAAGACATAGAATACCAACCAACTAGATTTATTCACAGCCATAGACAGTATTAATCAATATAACTGAATTAACCAATGAGAATCAAGAAAATTAGGAACAGATGATTGAGGAGACCTAAATGAAATGGAGTTAATAACTCAAAATAACAAAGACATTAAAGACCTTATCCTAGAACTGCACAAAGACATAGTGGAAATATTGGATCATATAGATAGAAGACTGGAAAATTGTATAGAAGAGATGAAGAGCAAAGATCAGGACAAGAAGGAAAAAAATGGAATTATCAACTGGAATAGAAGGAGAATTAGAACTGAGAAACCAGCAAACAGAAGATAACAAGGAGGAGACTATTAAAATTAATAAGAATTGAGGAATTAAAACAGGGGGAAAACACTTTAAAAGATTTAAAAAAGAAATGGGAGCAAGAAGAAGGGGCTTGGGCTGAAATGATAGAATTTAGAACAGAAAGCTCTCAAATTAAACAGTGGGGAAAGACAGGACAAGGAGGAAAAATTAAATTATGGATTCCAAACATAAACCTTGAAGTAGATGGAATAAAAGACTTAAGAGGAAAACAGAGGAGACAAGTTAAAAAAAAAGGTAGGATTAAAGGGAGGGATGTGAATAAGAGATAATGGTTAAGGTTAAGTTAAAGATATGTCAGGGATAATAATTGTACTAATATTAGAATGATATGGTTTAATGATGGTATTATTAAAAGTGTATAAAATATGACTATCGTATAGGTAAAGTGAAAGTAGATATATTTATGTGTATTAAATAAATTTTCAAATATATAGAAAGGAAGAATTAGAGAGTGGGAATATAAATGATAAAACAAGAGTATCATGTCTTTGAATATAATAATATGGAGGTGGGGGAATAAAAATATTATTGAAAGTTTAGAATGGTAGGGTGTAAAGCAATGTATCACAAAGTCAAATCAGTTAGGAAAAGAAATATGAAAAATTGATACAACGATTGAAAATAGTGGTAAGCTTGAAATGTGAGGATGTAAGAAACTGATATTTAGACGGTATGCTGTTTGATTAATGAAGTGATGAATTAAAAGAATAATATTGCAGTTGCATAGATATATGTGACTAGAATGATAATGTGTATAAAATTAACATGAAGATTAATTAATATTATCATGATAGTATAATTATGATGATAATTATTATTAACAATATATGTGTAAGTGATTAACTCTGTTTCTTTATTTTTTGAATGCAATTTAAAGAAGCTGTATGGTTATAGTTGAAAGAGATACCTATTGTCAAATACACCATATTCTATAGTTATTGGGAATATTATATGCAACAACGAAAAGAGAAAGGGAAATGGAGTGGAGTGGAAGGGAGTGGGAAAGGAGGGGAGAAAGAATAAGGGTAGAAAGGGGAAAGGAGAGAGGGGAGGGGAGAGGAGGGGAAGAGTAGAAAGGGAAGGAGATAGAAGTGGAGAAGAAAAGAGAGGAGAAATAGAAAGAGGACAGGAAAAGGAAAGAAGGAGAAAGGAAAGGAGAGGGAAGGAGAGGGGAAGACAGAAGAGAAGGAGGAGAAAGAAGAGGAAATGAGAGGGATGTTGTAAAAATGGATGAAATATGGTGTACGGGAGAAAAGAAAAGAGACAATTTTGTATTTTTTTTTCTTGAGGGTTATACTATTGAAATTATAACGGAAGATAATACGCTAAAGCACATTGGTTTAGATGTTATCGCATACTAGCTAATATTTAAATGAAAATTAAAATTTTGTGTAAAAGGTAGGAAATAATATGAAATAAGGAAAATGGAATGTAATAATTAGGAATGTTTATATGTATTGAAATGTATGATACTCAAACATCACGCCATTTCACACAATGATATGTATAAATTAAACATAAAAATAAAAACTTGATTAGAAAAAAGAAAATAAAAGTAAAAACAAAACAAACTGTAAGTTGACAATGGCAACTACCTATAAAGAAAACTTATACAAAATGTTTTATAGGTGAGATTAGTTTTTAAAGATGTTTAAAAACATGTCCACCAAATGTTGGAAATGTAACCAGACACTGGGCACAAACTATCACATGTGGTGGACATTAGGGGTGGGTCTCTTACCTTTATTACCGGTTAGCAACAGGAACGCACACTTCTATGCATGCGCAGATCATCAATTATGACCTCTGGGTGGGTGGGTGGAGCCTCCCATCACTTTTACTACTGGTTCTAAAGAATCAGACAGAACCGGGAGCAACCCATCACTGGTGGACATGAAAGCAAAGAAATATTGGACAAAAATACATACACGGTTAGAAAAAATATTAAAGCTGCACATAGATTATAAACCAAAAATATTTTTATTAGATATAATACCAGAAAAGTATGATAAGGGAGATTTGTATTTAATACTACATGTTTTGACAGCAGGAAGGATTGTATTTGCACAGTACTGGAAAAATGAGAAAACACTGAGAGAAGAAGATGTAATTGAAAAAATATTAGATTGTGCAGAAATGGACAGACTGACATTAAAGATAAAAGAAAAATAAAATACAGAGTATTTTTGAACATGAGATTTGTTTTATGAATAGTTGAATAATAGAGGTAGAAATTAGAGCTGGAAAAATATTATTATGTAAGCAAATTGACCCAGACAATACACTGTTTACAAAGCACTTATGTACTGTATGTTAAATGAAAATGTGTAAACAGTTAAAAAAAAGAAAATAAAAATAAAAACAACCAAATGTTGCAAACTAATCAGGTTTAACTACAAATTACCCTTAAAAACAAAGAGGACAGTGGACTTTAAAGAAAGCAACACATTATTCTTTGTCAATTGACTTCCATGTCGTTACTATGCAATTGACTTATACTTGGTGGAGTGGCTTCCTAGCAAGATGGATTGTAAGTGAATCCTACTGACATTCAAGTGGTTATAATTCCAAGAATGCCTTTTGAAATAAAGCCTATGCTGACTAATTTTCTAACACTTCTAAGGTGTGCATTTCATAAGACACAGATCATACAAAACATTTATTGAGTCACTGTATCAAGATGCACTTTAAATGAGCATCAAGAAGTGGAGGTTGTGGTTGACTCCTGAAAAGATAATATACCTGTCTTTGGAGAAGTTTATTCAAATAAACAATTTTGGGCAGACAGAGGAAGACAGATTACACTGGAATCACTGTAGGCAGAATTAATTGACACCTTTGGAGCTCCATCAATCTTTAAATCAGAAAATGTACTGAAGAAGTTAGAGGGTCTTATCAAAGAAGTTAGAGGATCTTATCCAGTGCTGGGATTCAAGTAATTTAACAACCGATCTCTGCCCTAATGATTTCTTCCAACAGTTTACCAAACTGCTCAAAAAATTAACAACCGGTTCTCCCAAAGTGGTGCGAAGTGGCTGAATCCCACCACTGATCTTATCCAAATGTTAACCACATCACATAAAATGGCTGGACCAATTTGGTTTCTGTACCCTTATATAAGAGACTATAAAAGCTACATTAATATGAGCTGTATTATCGGAGAGCAAAAACTGGAAGAGTAATTGTGCTTTGTATGATTATGGTGATATTTTCATTCAAGAAATAATAAATTTCTCTTCTTAACTCCAGAACATACTACTGGTTCTTTTGTTATTAACTATATTGAACAATCCTAAAAGCCATTCATTCTTCTAAAATTTTATCTAAACTTTGAGTTCTATAATTGCTTTTAGGCATGGGCATCAGTTGTCTCTTTTTAAGTTAGGGGCTTCGGTTCATTTTTGGCTTGTAGTTCAGATCTAAGACTGATTCAGGACTTATTTAGTCTCCAAGATCATACAATCTGATGTAGTATTAGATCAGGATCTCCAATGTATTTTGTCTCTTTTTCCCTGGACCATTTTCTTTTCTTAAATTATTTTATTCCTCATAAGTAAAATGATTCATTATATTGGCTTCATGCAAAAAGAAGGGTTAACACCCTGACAATTGTTGAATAAAATCTTGATAGGTTACTTTCCCCCATTTTTGGTGTTTCTCGCCAAATATAATTCTAATAGGTATTCTAATGATGCCTATCACACTGGGTTTTTTAACAAAGTATGTGATAGCTTTATTATCAGTATGAATTTTCTTCCCCTAAATTGCATGTGGTTCTGCAGTAATTTAATAATAATTGATCCTCAATTTAATTTCTCCTGTGAGAATCTGCTGTGGTAAAAATAACATTCAATAGCTATTTTGTACAACCAGCTTGACGCTTTTTATACATGTTAGTTTCAAAATCAATATTATCATTTCCCCCATCTCTATCTTTCGGTATCTCTCTTGTATAATTATTAGACAAAGTATGCTTACCCAAGTATTAGAGAATATCTATAGCTATCAAGCTGTTTCAGTCTGCTGTAATGTATTTGTCTATGTCTGTCTGTGAATTTAAAATACATTAAAAAATAAAGAATGGTCACCATCACAGATTCACAGCAGACAATCAACCAACCACAGATATGGATAGAGCAGCATACAGGCAAAAAGGACAACTGTTGAATAACAAGAAAACCTATAGTCATGTAAACACAAGTCTACTTCCATTTATTGGGCAATTTAAACAAACTTCTAAAATATAACAAAAAAGGACAAACCATAAAAGAACAATTGCTTACAAAAAGCTGTGAATGAGATGCACAACAGTACAGAGGGTTCCCTAGTATATAGAAACCTGATACACCACTCTTCCTAATTGTATCACTACCAAAGACCCCAAATAAATTTAGCCAAGGAACTCACTAAGAAACTTAATCATGAATAGACAGGAACAAACAATCCATCTATTTGCCAATACAGTGTCTTCAGAAAATCAAAGTTCTAATAACTGAGAAATATGAAATAATATGTTATTTGATGTTACTGCACTCTTCATACTCATTGATCAATTGTAGTATTCCTATAAAACATATCTAGCAGAGTACAAAAAAAAATGCCAAGAGTTATGGAATTTGCAGATTTTTGCTTAACTACAGACTGGCAAAATATACAAACAAATCAGGGGAACTCAATTGGATGATATAGCAGAAGATTTACAGCAGAGACAGTGATGCAACAACTGGAAGCAATAGTATGGCCACATATACAACCCAAAATATGGGTCTATTATGTGGATTACATATTTGTCATAATCAAATAGAAGAGTTAAAGGACTATCAACAATACCTCCAAAGAAGTCAAATTTACAAGAGAAGAGGAGAGCAATAATAGAATATTCTGATGGATATTGTCCTTAGACAGAAAACAAATAGAAAAACAGCAAATCTAAACATATTGTAAATTAAGCTATGCTAGTCAAGTACCCAACTATCTCAAAAATAAGACATCTCTGAAAAGAAAGCTATCCTGAAGAATCCTTTAAAGACAAACAAAACGACATTGCAGTAACCCAGAAATCCAAAAAGCAGATTACCTATATAACATTTTTCAATTCAATCCACATACAAATTCATTAAAAAGTGTACAGCCACAGAACCAAAACACAATGCCATCATCCCAACCCACATACAAGACTACCTCTTGCAGACATCAAAAGCATCTCAGAAACACCAATATGTTCCTACAACTCCCTCCTCACCATAGCCCACAAACAGCAAAACCCTTCCAAGTCACATTGAAAGGCCTAGTAGTCAATGAAGACAAAGCAAGAATCAATTACAGTATCCAATATTTGGGCTGTAAAATCACTATGTAGAACCAACAGACAGAAAACCATATCAGCAAACATCAACCAATAGTCAGAAGACACGATGAATATTATTTTCACAGCACATAAACAATTTTAATTCACAATTTTTTCTAGGAAGTTGTAGATATTTTTACATCAGGTTGCATGTAAGAGAATTCCTATAAATTTGGTCCTCTGACAAATTAGCAATCAGATGACATACTGTCATTAAATCTTGTTTAAAAACTTTTCAAAGGGAATGACCAAAGACCAAAGACCAAAGAGAGGAGCAAATAATTAAAACACATTGTCTCATAACACTCACTTATTAACACAGGAACCAACACCTAATTTCGACCATAAGGATCAGTTTCTCAGTAAAACAAATACAGTCTCATTGTCACAATGAGTTTGAAAAACTGCTTCACAATATTTATGGCAGCTCATTTCTGTATCTTTAAGACTTGAAAACAACCAGAAGTGTATTAGAAAGAGAAAGTTACCACTCCATGCTTGTTCCTGTGCTTATGGCTTTAAAGAAGTTGATTGGTGAACTAGAATATGGCATGGTTTTTCAGGAAGCATGTCCCCTAGTTTATTGTACAGTCAGGCTGAAGAGAGGCTTCACTTCAGCCAGTAACACTTTTCCTCAAGGTGAATGTTACATTCAACAAAAATATGGAGAGAAAACAAGACAGAGAGAGAAAGGTATATTTGAAAGGAAGTATAATAGAAAAACCCTGCTAGAATGGTGCAATTTCTAATGTGGAAAAAACATTTCAGACTTATAATATAAAGTTTCATGTAATAACTGATGTCATTGTATGCTTTGCATAAGATCATAATCTTATGATTTCAGCTTGTTTTTATACAATATATATATCATATTAAAAGTGGAAAAAATTCTCAAGTGATTTAATTTGATCTGATCCTTTTTTTACATCTCAAAAATCTGGCATTTTAACAGGGGTAAGTAGACTTCTTAAAGCCACTGTATGTATGTCTAAACTGTTCTAGTTATATTCAGAAAGTATGTTTGTTTCAATTCTATATAAAAAATCTACATAAATTCTGTATAAAAATCAGAAAAACAGTGATTTTTCTTTTATTTTCTCTCTTTAAGTTTAAGACAAACCATAATAATGAATTAATAGCTTGACATACATCAACCGAGAAAAGAAACATTCACATATCATGTTGATCTCAATCAAGTTCGGAATATAGCCACAATTGCTGGATGCCAAAGCAGTCCAATCTTTAGTTAATTAAAATAAATGGACGTAATAATAAGCGTATTGCCATACTGGATTGTTACAGGATTTATATAAAGCCCTTGTTGTTTAGTGACAGGCATAATTATGGTAATTATCAAGAGCATTGTAGAACTCAAAACAAAGAATTGGCCAAGTTCCTGTTTCTTTCAGGGCCTCAAGCATTCCAATGAGGAAATAGCTGTGAAATCATGTTACAACAACTTATTTATACAACAACTACCTGGAATTTAGGGAAATTATAGCTCAATAAATCCAGAAGCTGAAGGTCTGGGTCTATCTCAGAAACTGACCAAAAGCTCTATCCAGACCCTGGTAGAGTTCCATTTGGACCTTGGACCTTTTTGTGAGACATAAGGATAAAAATGGAATGGCTATGATGCCATAAAGTAAGAAGAGGATGGAACATTGAAGAATCATTTAAAGCAATTGTTCAGGAAAGAATTCAGAAAGTAATCCAACTGGGAAGTGTTATATGATTTTAGAGGATCGAGCCCAAATAACTCCAATGCAAGTATGATTGTTTCAACTTCTTTATTTACATAATTAATACGTGTTGTTCTATTGCAGATACACATCTGGAATGAACCTGGATCCCTGGACATTGGCCTTTATACAGCATGGGAGGAGCTAAGGTAAGGAGGGATTAAGGGGGAGGGCCATGCTGTGTCCACTAGATTAACCCCTAATATATCATTAGGCATTTTTCCCTGACAAATCCCCCTCTAAATGCCTGATGGTTGGCGGGTTGATGTGTGGGGTAATGTACTCCTAATTTGGATGTCAGGTATATATGTTGTTTGCACGGTAGATGTTTTGTTAGGATGTCCGCTGTCTGTTCAATAGTATCGCAATGTACTGCTTTAATGAAACCTATGTTGGACAATTGCCTGACATGTTTGTGTTTTATGTCTATGTGCCTTGATCTCTGTCCCACGGCCTCTGCCATAGAGATATCTATTGCTGCCTTATTGTCTTCGTGGATTATAATGGGATATTTTGGCTCGGACCAAATACTAGATAGCAGGTCATCAAACCAGGTCAAGTTGTGTTGGGATGGGGGGAGGTTTGCCCCTGAATCGTGAACCGGCACACAAGCAAACACACTAGGACTGAAATAAAACTAGCAGAGGAGTCTTGTATAAAAATATTATTTACTACAAAACTTTTAAAAAACACTGTATCTTTAAAAAAGCACATTAATAACAAAGTCTTATCTTGGTTAAATGAAGCCAGGCCGTCTCCCTAAATTCCTCTCCACAATACCGAAACCAGTCCTTGGGAAAAATTAACAAGACATTAAACGGCTTCGGTGTGGATACTCATCGAGGTGGTAGAAGGGCAGCAGCATGGGCTTCAAAGTAAAAGTCACCTGTAAAAGCAATCCAAACAGCAAACGTGGCTTGAAGCTCCTGGCAGGGAAACTGTCCAGCGTATCCCTCTGATCATAGCAGCAAATGTTCAAATGTTGGTTTGTGTCCTTCAACAAAAACAAAAGGCAAGCTGAAGGTAGAAACTTCAAAAGGCTCCCAGCTATCTCAGCACACAGCTGCAAGATAGCTACATGGGAGTAACACAGCTTCTCGGCTTCTTCTCCGCTGCTATCTCTGCTGCAGGTGTCGGGGCTTCCCAGCAGAGTTCTCCTCCTCTTCTTTCAGGTCTGCATCCAGGTGCCTCAGCACTAGGTCTGCATCTAGGCCTAAAACTGTGTCTAGGCCCAACTAGCAAGAAGAAAGCTCCGTGCTTATATGGTAAGCTAACCTGCAATTAACTAGGGCGGGGAAGGCTTGCAGTTAATTGCAGACCGGAGATGGCTTGATTAAGTCCATACAGTTTGTAGCTGATCAAGTGGCCACAGCAATCCTGAAAACACTTCCTGACAAGTGTTTGCGGCTTTAGACAGGCAGATGTACTCCGCTTCTGCTGTCAATGTGGCTATTAGGTTCTGTTTTCCAATGTACCAATACACTGGGCAGTCATTAATGAAGAATATATATCCTGAAGTGCTTTTGTGGCTTTTCGTATCCCCTGCCCAGTCAGCATCGGCATAACAAGTTAGGATTGGTTTATCTGAATGTCCTTAAGAAAGCATCAGCACTGTGTTTCAAGTATCTGAGAACATGTTTGACCCCCTCCCAATGGTAGGTGGCTGGGCTACTAATGTGCTGGGATAGTAGGTTGACTGGCAAGATGATGTCTGGCCTAGTCCAGTTGGCTATATACAGCAAGGATCCTATGGTAGATCTGTACAGGGTATTGTCCTTAAAGGGCTCGCTTTGTTCTTACATGATCTTGGGGAAGTCAGGTTGCATTGGTGTTTCACAGGTCTTGGCATCCATCATATTACACTTACGCAGGAGTTCTAGAATTTTTTCTTTTTGGGATATCCTGAATCCCCTGGGGGTTTTATCGATTTTGACCCCTAGGTATTTGTTTACCTTCCCTAGTGTTTTTAGAGTGAAGTGTTTATTCAGTCCATTGGCAAATTTGTCACACTCTGCTTTTTGCTGTCCAAAGTACAATATGTCGTCAACATAGACAAGTACGTACTCAATTGATGGGCCTCTTTTCCTGGTGAAGAAGCATAGGTCAGAGGGCATGGGTGTGAATCCCATGTCCTTGAGTATCTTGGCTAGACACTCATACCACCTCTTGCCTGATTGTTTCAACCCATAGAAGCTCTTGTTCAGTAACCAAGTGTCTCCCTTTTGTGTGGTTTTACTGGGGGGTTCTTTTACAATAATCTCTTTATCCAGTTTAGCATGCAGGTAGGCCGTTTGCACATCGAACTGGTATACCTCCAGTCCTAGTATGGATGCCATTACCAGGGCACTTTTGATACTTTCGGTTCTAACTGTGGGGGAGTAAGTGTCTGTATAATCATCAGGGTATTTTTGTGCAAAACCCTGGGCCACTAGTCTGGCTTTATACAAGAATTGGTTCCCCTCTAACTCTTTGATCTTAAAGATTCATTTCGTTGCTATGGGAGTTTTATCTGATGGGACTTTGATGGGGGTGTATACGTTTAGTTCCTTTAGACTAGCCATATCCCTCTCCATGGCTTGTTCCCATCTAGTCCTTTCTTCGTGTGGAAGTTTAAGTACCTCTTCATATGAGTTGGGAGTTATTTTGTTAGTATCAACGGATCATACGTATTCTTCTAATCTTTTGGCCCTTATGGGTCTGCTTGACTGAGTCTCGGTATTGTGCATGTACCTTGCCTCCTTTTTGATGAGTGTACCTATCTTTATTGTGGGGTGATCTTCTTTCCACTCCCTGATGTCTATGTCTTGGTGTTTGGTTCTGTAGCCTATGTGTGTCTCATCCTCAATTGTGTTTTATTTATTTTCGCCTTTCTTACAGTGTGAATTCTCTTGTCTGATTGATAATTTGTTCAGGTGTATTTTTGACCAGTTAGCGTTCTCATGGAACACTGCAGTTCTAGATATTATGAATCTGTTGTTCTTATCAATAAACCTATATCCCTTGGTCCCAGTTTCATAGCCCATAAACCTCAGCCTTCTGGACACCTTATCTCCCTTGCATCTTAGTTGTCTGGGAATATGTACGTCAGCTGTGACCCCGAATATGTGCAGGTGCGTTAGTTTTGGTTTCCTGCCGTACATTATTTCATAGGGGGTTTTGCCTATTACACTGGACCATAGTCTGTTTATGGTGTAATTGGAGTATGTGAGTGCTTCTGCCCAGAATGACTGCCCTAACCCTGCATCTTCCAACACACACCTCATCATGGTTTGTAGTGTACCCTGTTTCCTCTCTACTACTCCATTCTGAAAGGCTGAGAACGGTGAAGAAGTGAATCGAATGATCCCTTGCCTATCAAGCCATGCTGAGAATTCCCTTGACAGGCACTCTGTCCCCCTATCTGTCATTATCTGTTTTATTTTTAAGTTGTGTTGTGTTTCTACTCATTTGTGGAACTTCTTGAACTTTTGAAATGCTTCATTTTTATGTTTAAAGGTGTATACAAACCCATAGCAACTGAAGTCATCTACTATAGTTAAAAATAATCTTTTCTTGTATTTTATGGAAGGTCTTTGGCCCTACTAGATCCATGTGTACCAGTTGGAATAGGGAGTTGGTGGTGCGTGTGGCCTTTTTGGGTCTGGGTTTGTTTTTTAGTTTCAAACATTTGCACACGGAACACTCGAGGTAGTTTTTACATCCCTTTACTTTAACACCATCAGAGCAATCCATTAGCTTTTGTATAACAGGGAAGCTAGCATGTCCCAGTTTCCTATGCAACAAATGGGTACAATTATCATGTATCGGTCTTCCAATCGATAGTTTACCTTCCTGAATGGGTTCCTGGTTGTGTACCCCTTCTGTGTTGCTACCTGTCATGTCAGTGTCTGTTTCTTTGTGTCCTTCTGCCTCGATTTCCTCACTGTCTAGGTGTGTGTTAATGGTGGAATGGTTGGCTTCCCCTGGTTGTAAGTAGGGTAACCCTCCATTAATGATAATCCTGCCTACTTCTCTCCCGTCTTTGATCAAATGGACCTTTCCTCCCTTGAATGTGGCCCAAGTCTCTACTTAACTTTAGCGTGGCCAATATATTGTGAGGGATTTCTGGCACTAGAAGTACCCCCTCTATTTTTCCTATTCCTGGTATGTGTGTGACCCCTTTCCTGTCACTAGGACTTTGTTTTGATTTGCTACTTTTATGTGGTAGTTCTCCTCAGTGAATGAAGTGAGTATGTCTCTGTTGTACGTTGTATGATTTGTGGCTCCAGAGTCAATGAGCCAGGCACTTCCTTTCCCTGATCGCTTGTGAGTGTCATCGTGATCCCCGAGTCCATATGTTGATCCTGATCGACTGTCCCTAGAGCTATTCCTATGTTCTCTCCTATTTCTTGGATTGGGGGAGTCTCTGCACCTATACCTGGGGTCTCGGGACTGTCTGTCTGATTGCCTTGGCCACCTGTCCTGTCTACCTCCTCGGTAGGGTTGCTCCCTTTCCCTCAAGTTTCTGGGACAGTCTCTCTTGTAGTGGTTCCTAGAACCACACAGGAAACATTCTGGATTGATGTTATTGCCTGTTTGGAATTCTACCCTCTTTGTAGATCTACTTTCTCTGTGGCATGAATGGCGTTCCTTCATCAGACTATCTTCCGCTATTAATTTGTTGCTGAGTGCTTCTATTGAGATATGGTCAATACTGAGGCTGTCCAAGTGTGTGATGAAGTTGTCCCAGCTGGGGTCTAGGGAGTTAATAATCACACTTTTCATGCTACCCTCCGATATAGCCTCCCCCCTCTGGATTAGTCCTGCTCGTGTGGCATTTAAATTCAACAGGTGTTTGCTCATTGATGTGCCTGCCTTATGTTTGGCTGAATGAAACTCCCTGGATATTCTAGTCGTGGTGGCTACGCTCTTACTGTAGAATAGATTAAATATTCTCTGCATGATTTCTGATACAGTTG
This sequence comes from Coluber constrictor foxii, assembly GCA_038048745.1. Classification (NCBI taxonomy): domain Eukaryota; kingdom Metazoa; phylum Chordata; class Lepidosauria; order Squamata; family Colubridae; genus Coluber; species Coluber constrictor. The sequence continues at coordinate 128,947,849 of CM075961.1, forward strand.
AGTGGTTGTCAAGGCTAGGATAAATACCTGGTGCAATACTCACTAACAATATGTAGTATGCCCTATGGTGCATGCAATCCACCTCTAGAGTCCATGGTCTGTCTGGGGGATCAGTAATCATAAACAACAAATTTTCTCTCAGGAGAGCAACCTGGAGCTGCTGGTTCCACTCCAGTAGGTTAGTCCCATCTAGTTTTAGCTTTGTGAAATCAGCTGGTAAAGTCCCTGTGTTTAATGTAAGATTACTTACATTCTGTCACTGTCCATGGTTTTTCACTTGAGGAAACTCGCAATATGGCATGGGTATGGTAGATGCGAGTCTGAACTGATGTGTGTCTATGTTCCATTTCTTGCAATTTGATGCTGCATTGATTGGTGCTTCTCCGTAGTGACTTGTATTTATGTCTCTTCTTTCTTTCCTTGCAGGTGGAATCTGCACATGCCCAGGATTCATTTTCTTCCAGTAGTCGCCGGAGAAGGAGCTTGTGGCCACCTCTCCCGGATGCAGGCCCCAATCGACTGGCCGACTTGAGGCTTCGGTCTTGGGTGGTCCCAGTTGATTGTAGCTCCTCGAGAACGCCATCGGGATCATTGGATTGCCCTTTGGATCGTGCAGGAACCTTGGGAATCCTCCTGTGGCCGGCCGGATGCCTGGATGGGCCGAGTCACCGTGGAAGTCGCTGGTCATGTCAGGGCCCAGGTCTTCATCTTCTGGATCATCCGGATGCCACGGGGGGAGTCGGCTGGGAGTGCCGGCCCGGTAGGTATTGGTCGTTCCCTCTGGGTTCGGGCGTGGGCCCCAGAAGGAAGGTGTAGGGATTCCCGGTGGGCGGTGGTTGATAGTATAGGCAGTCCATGGCATTTTCTCATTTCGGCGTGTATTTATTTAGGGGCCATAGTGGATCGGTTTCTTCGTCGGGGCCTACTTTGAAGTCGCGAGGTGGGCCCGGTAGTTTTATTTTTGTGCTGTAGGCCGCGGTTAGTGTCCGCACAGCTTCGTTGATATTTAGCTTGGTAGGCAAGCTAGATGGGTAGCCCCTCCATTTATTTTCACAGTTTTCTTGAATTTCTTGCAGGTAGACCTCGGTTCCCGCCAAGAAATTCGAATTCTGGGGCCTGATTGGTTGCTGGTCGACCATCTTGGGTGACATCATTACCCAAGATGGCCATCACAAAAAAGGCACGAATCCAGCCCCGGCTTCTTCGGCGGGAAACTGCTCTATTGATAGGTTTCCTACCATGTTCTTTTCTTTGGGGTTCGGTTCATTGTCATCTTCCTCGGTCGCTGCTCCGTTGTCCTCAATCAGGTCTCGGAGGTTCGCAATGAGATCTGCGGTGTTTGGCGTGGAGTCTAGTAGGTCTTGTAGTTTCTTTTTTAGGTTGTTTCTTTTGTTTGTTTCGGTTGCTGTGTAGCTGTGGCTGGAGATTCGCTCTATCTCTTCCATTGTTTCTTTTGGTTTAGTTTCTGCGGTTGGTAGTTGCCATTTTTTTTGCAAATGCTCAGGTGACTGGTCTCTTCTTTTCCTCTAGTAGGTTAGGGTTCTCTTGCATGTCCCGAGTTAAATGGGCTGGAAACCATCCTCTGCTACCATTTTGTTATATGATTTTAGAGGATCGAGCCCAAATAACTCCAATGCAAGTATGATTGTTTCAACTTCTTTATTTACATAATTAATATGTGTTGTTCTATTGCAGGTACACATCTGGAATGAACCTGGATCCCTGGACATTGGCCTTTATACAGCATGGGAGGAGCTAAGGTAAGGAGGGTCAAGGGGGAGGGCCATGCTGTGTCCACTAGATTAACCCCTAATATACCATTAGGCATTTCCCCCTGACAGTAAAGAACTTTGCACAAGGACTCATCCATGAAGCCATCAGTCCCTATTGTCCTCAAGGCAGGAAGAAATTACATCAGCATAAAGCATTCTATGTTCCACAGTGTGCTTTATTGTGTACCTGGAATGAGATCATGCTGTGATTGTGTTTATCTCTGCTCTCTGCAACAGTGTAAAAGGCAGGGTAGTGACTGGGGAGTTTCCTGATTGATATTTGAATACAAGCCATGGTGGCACAGTGGTTAGAATGCAGTACTGCAGTACTTCTGCTGACTGCTGGCTGCCTGAAAATTGGCAGTTCGAATCTCACCAGGCTGAAGGTTGAGTCAGCCTTCATCTTTCCGAGATAGGTAAAATGAGGACCCAGATTGTTGGGGGCATTATGCTGACTCTCTAAACCACTTAGAGCGGCTGTAAAAGTACTGTGAAGTGGTGTATGAGTCTAAGTGCTATTGCTATTACAAATTGTCTTTTAATACTACTAATTGCAGTATAAAATGAATATCAAGAGTTGTGCTTGTAAATTCTGGGAATGCCACCTAATCCACATTCCTAATAAGAGTTGTACAAAGGACATATGAACCTAATGGCCATTAGATGGCAGCAAAGAATTTGTATCTCTTAACTGCAACATCATAGAGAGTTCTTAGACTGCTCAAAGCCACATAAATGACTCTTGAAGCTGAAGTTCAAAAAAACGAAGGGAGGGGAGTGAGACATGTTTAGCTGTGGAGAGCTTGCAGATAGTCACATAATTTCTCCAAAATGATTATTGTCAATTAGTTGACTTAGTGACCACTAGGTTGCAGCAGTGGAGGTTGGACTTGTTCAAATCCTTCTAGATTGCCATCTAGTCATTCTTTCTGTTGAGATGTGGTCCCTGGGAAAATGTTGCTAAAGAGCTGGAATTTGACAAATCATTTTACTGATTTCAGTGTCGAACCACAATATACATTCAGTTGTGCTTATACAAAAGGAAAGGAGGGGAAAAATATGATTGCATGTGAAAACCAGTGTCTCCACTAGTTAAAAAGTTCAATAATAGGATGAACTTTTTAAAAGACATATTTTGAGAAGAGGAGTGAAGTACCAGGATTTCCTGTTCAAATAAAAATCCAGGCCACTCTATGAAATCTGCAAAAGCATTTCAACATGGGCAGAATGTTAATTAAAAACATAGCCTGTCCTACATAAAATGGCTGTGTTTCTATGATGCTTCCATGTTAAATTGGTAGATTAAGATTGTTTATGTCTCATTATGCCAATTGATTGTCCAGTGGGAAAAAGACTGCAAAATCAAACCTTACTATTTTCATATTGTTACTGTTATGGTTCATGAACTGTGGAAACTTGAAAAGCTAGAGATTCGAACTGAACGACTCTTTGCTTTTTTAGTGACTTCCCCTAACCCCACCCCCTACCCCCACCAGAAGTAAATGTCCTTTTTGTGCTCACCAGGCGTCATGAGGGTGATGGTGGTATTTGAGCAGTAAATAGGAAAGGACTTATAAATTGGTGGTTAGGAAAATCTGAACATCGATCAAGACATTAGGTGATAAGGACATTACCTGTTTATTTAATATCTCTTTTCTATCCACTCAAGTCCATCAATGGCCAGGCATATTTTACAGGAATAAAATATAACAAAAATTGAGCTCAAATTAAAATAAATTTTCTGATAAAAATCAGAATTAGGATAAAATAAACTAATAACTAAAAATCTGGTAGAACTATGTTTTCCAAATTTCTAAAGGGAGCCCCCAAGCAGCTCTTAGGAAGCCCAGTCTACAGCTAGAAAGCTACTCAGGAGCACTTCCCATGCACCATCTATACCATCAAAATAATTTCTTCTATTGGTCTGAACAGCTAAGCAGGAGAAGCAGTCTAAATTGTCAAGCATTTTGGTCTTGGACAGTCAATACCAACATCTTGAGTTATGTCCAGAGACAACTGAGAACTATTGCAGATCTTTCAGTGCTGTTGTCTGATCGCCCCTGAAACTTTGTGCCTTTCTGCCACATTATGTGCCAATGTGCTAATTGCACATTATGTTCCAAACGTATTTCAAAGGTGGCTCATCTAGAGTGTACTGCAGGAGTCAAGGTGAGTTGCAACCAATCCATGAATAATGGTCAGTAAATCTCACCTCCTCAGGAGGGGTTACAATTGTGGCACAAATTAAATTGTGAAAATAAACTGCTTGTCATAACTACCACTTGTAAATCCAATGATAAATGGAGCAGCAACTATGATGCTGCTCTTTCTAGACAGTAAAAGCCCACACAGAATAAGTTTCACCTCAGTCCCCAGGCTGACTTTTCTTAACCAACAGTACCTTTATTTTATCTGGAGTTAATTTCGGTTTGCTTAAATCCAACCAATTATTGGATTTAAGTAATACTAAAACGTACTGATTACTTTCATGGACTTAGAAAGTAAGGGGCAATATTCTGGGTAATTCAGCATATTGATGGCACCCATTCTGAAATTTCAACAGTATCACGTAGATGTTTAAAAAGCATAGAAATGGGAGTAAACTCCTTGGAGATATTACATGTCAATGACCTAAGTGTTGAGCAGCAATAAGATGGCCTCACCTTATAAACATATCCTGACCAGATGTATGGAAATCTTTTAAGCAGTTGATCCCACCAGAATGATCCAAAAGATTACTAAGGACTATGATATAAAAACTGCCAAGAAGTCCAAAACAACTAGCAGAGCTTCATTTCTCCTTTCTAGCTTCTCACATAGGCCATCAAATAAAGCAAACAAAGCAGTCTTTCTAGCATGTTCTGGACAAAATTCCTATTAAAATGTGTCCATAAAATCAGTTTTCATCTGTGCATATATGAAACATCTCATTCTCAATTTATTACTCCAAAATTAAATGAATGAAACAAAACAACAAAGTAACATTTAACATCTTCACTTTTACCAGCCAAATGGTATAGCCAACTCAGCATGTGGTCTCTGCTTGTAGGGGCTATATATAATGTGGGATAAGTTCATGGTTGTCATAGCAGACCTGAAAACTTGACTCACCCCAATTGAGTAACCTCATCATACATATTAAATGTCTCAAGATTCATTCATGAATTTCTTTCAGAATTTATATAAATAAGAAGAAATCCGGGAAGAAGATATAAAAGAATATTTAAGCAAAACAAATATTCAAGAGTTAGAAGAGACGCAGAGAGAGATATTGAACAGACCAATTACTATGATCGAGTTAATAGAGGCAAGGAAAAAACAGAAAAATAATAAAACCCCAGGACCAGATGGTATACCAACAGAATTCTATAAAACATGTCAACACCCAATGGACGAAATTCTACTACAGGTTTTCTACAATGCACTTTTAGAAGCAATAATTCCCAAATTGTGGACTGAAATTACTATTACACTCATTCCAAAGGAAGAAACAGATCTCACACAAATTAAAAACTACAGACCAATATCACTCCTAAAACGTAGATTATAAATTATTTACATTGATCATTACACAGAGACTGAAAAAAATTATTAACAAATACATCCACCTAGATCAGAACGGCTTTATTCCAAGGAGACAAATAAAAAATAATATGAGACTAATAATCAATGTTTTAGAGTATTATGAAAAAAAAATCAGACAAATAATTGGCATTAATCTTCTTGGACGTGTAAAAAGCTTTTGACAATTTAAATTGGAAATTTTTTACATTACAATTGGAGAATATGAAATACGGCGACAAATTTTTAAATGTGATTAGGAAGATTTACTCCTCTCAAATAGCCAAGATATAGATAAATGGAGATATGACAGAACAATTTGAAATATCGAAAGGAGTGAGACAGGGATGCCCTTTATTCCCTTTACTGTTTATACTATCATTAGAAACGTTATTAAATTAAGTCAGGAAGGATAAAGAAACAGAAGAGTTAAGATACAAAAAAGAGGAGTATAAACTCCAAGCTTTCGCTGATGATGTGGTATTCATCTTAGAACAACCAGCACAAACAGAAAATTCTATTTTGGCAAAAATAGAAGAGTATGGTAGAGTGGCCGGACTAAAAATCAATAAACAAAAAACAAAGGCATTAACAAAGAACCTTACAAACCCACAGGAAAAAGAATTAGAAGATAAATTAGGAATACAAATAGTAAAAAAAGTAAAATATTTAGGAACTTGGCTTTCCAACAAAGGGTGAACACTTCGGGAGGATAATTATAATAAATTGGCAAAACAGATAAAAAAAGACCTAGAAATATTGAGTAAGTTACAGCTATCATTTCTAGGAAAGATTGCATCTATTAAAATGAATGTATTACCTAGAATACTATATTTATTCCAAATAATCCTGATAAGCTCAGGAAAAGATTTTTTCAAAGATTTCAATAAAATGATTGCAGACTATATTTGGCAAGGGAAGAAGGCAAGAATCAAACTAAAACATCTCCAGGATATAGGAGAGAAAGGCTGATTAGGACTACCAGATTGGCAAAGCGACATCACTAATTTGGATAAGAGATTGGATAGAACTCAAAAACAAAAAGATATTAACATTAGAGGGTTTTGACCTACAAAGAGGCTGGCACGCATTCTTATGGAAGGGGAGAGATAAACATCATGGATATTTTCAAAGGAACATTATTAAAGGACCTTTGCTTAAAACGTGGCAAGAAATAAAAAAAATGCATTATGACAAAATTCCAGAATGGCTCTCAACCATGGAGGTGGAGATATTCCTAATGCCATGGATATGAATAAAATGAGAACCTATAAAAACTTAAATAGCAAAGGAGAACTAAGACCACGACAAAAATTGGAAGAACAGGGTACAGACATTGATTGGTGGCCATATTTACAAATAGAATCTAGATATAGGACACATTTGGTACAATTTGGATTCCAAAAAGAGCCAAATGAATTAGACAAAATTTTATTAGGAACAGATCAGGGGTGGGTTCGAAAAATATGTGGGCGTGGCTTATTTTGTAGGCGTGTCTTGGGAGGGTCATGTGCCTGGGTGGGCGTGGCTAGCTGGTCATGTGACCGAGTGGCCATGGCTATGTGTATAGGGACTACTCAGAGGGCTGAAAAAAGTCATTTCAGACAGGTCCTCGCACTTTTGACTGGTCCTCACACTTATGACCATCCTCACATTTATGCCCATGCAGCATTCTTAACAACCATGTCACTCATTTCACAACTGCTTCTCTTCACCATGGTGACAAGATAGGGCAAAAATATAAAATGTGAGGACAGTCGTAAGTTTAAGGACTGGTCAAAAGTGCGAGGACCAGTCAAAAATAACTTTTTCAGCCCTCTGAGTAGTCCATATGCACAAAAGGACTACCCAGAGGTCTGAAAAAAGTGATTTCTGACAGGTCCTTGCACTTTTGACCGGTCTTCGCACTTATGACTGGTCATCATCTATGCCCATTGTAGCATTCTTAACAACCATGTCACTCATTTCACAACTGCTTCTCTTCACCATGGTGACAAGATAGGGCAAAAAAGTAAAATATAAGGACAGTCGTAAGTTCGAGGACTGGTCAAAAGTGCGAGGACCAATCAAAAACTTTTTCAGCCCTTTGCATAAAAGGATACAGCAATAGAAAGCGATGAAGGAAGGGTAGGGAAATTAGAATAGGAATGAAGGTAAAAGAGGGAAGAAGAGAGGAGGAGAAGGAGAAAGGAAGAGGAAGTAGGGAGGAGAAGAAGAGGGGGGAAGAGAAAGTAAGAAGGAAAGAAAAGAGAGAGGTGGTAGGTTTGAGGAGAAAGATTGCTGTACAATAAAAAAGATGAAAGGGAAGAAAGTCAACCCCAAAGAAATATAAAGATATTAAGATAAATAATGAATTGTTAAGCTTTAAAGAATAAAAGAGAACAAATATGAATAAATAGCAATAATTAGAAACACACATACAAACAAACAATGTATTTTCTTTGAACAGAGTATTTGGCCGGTTCACAAATTTAAACAGTGTTTAGTCATTTCAATTAAATTTAGAATTTCTATATTTCCTTTTTGCCATATTTATTCCTCATCTATTTTTTTAAAAAATTAATATTGCCCTTCATCCTCATCTCTAATCTTAATCAAATTCAATTTTTCCCTTCAACACTAAAACATTTTAATATAAATCAATTAGTTTTATAACTATCTTTTTTGTATACTAATCAATATGAACATGAATATTCCAATTATTTCCATGCAATCCAATTTCTTACAAATCAATTAATTATGTTTTAATTTAATTTAAACATAATTTAAACGAAATTTAATTTAAACTAAATAATTTCCCCCATATATTCCTCCAAACCACAACTTAACCATTTCTGCTTTCAACACAATATACTATTAATATTATCTCAATTATTACAATTCCCTAGTTGAATAGATCTTTTTTTCTTTTGTGTTTTAAAATCTTGAACTCTCCTCTTTTGCCCTAAATTTCCCATTGTTTCCAGTTTTGCACCTACCTTTTTTGGTGAGGAAAAAGAAAAAGAAATCTCTCTCTGCCTCATTTTGTCACAGTGCAGCAAAGACCCTGCTTTACTTTCAGTTTCGTTTTTTTCAGAATAGCTTGGGGGAAAAAATCTGCTCCACTCTTTGCAGCTAGCAACAGAGCCCTGAGAAAAACAGTTGAGAGCAAATCAGCTGAGAGTCAGGAGACAGGTCTAATCAACTTGTGCTAACCTATGCTGAAGCTGAAAGGGGCTGTTTTTTGTATTTTTGCAGGCACCAGTCTACTCATTTGTTTTCTCTTAACACTGATCAGCTGTAGGGAGGCCCTTTGAAGCCCCGAGGCAAGAGTTTAAACAGGTTTTTCCCTCTAGCCATCAACTGGGACTCAGAATGCAGCAATAGATTGGGAGTGGGCGGGAAAGCGAACGGCAACCGGGCCGGGAACCGGTTCGGGGCATGGCCAGCCAATCTTATTACCGGTTCTCCGAACTATTAAAACTTTTTACGACTGGTTCTTGCGATCCAGTGCAAACCGGGAACAACCCACCACTGGAACAGATGATAAATTGATATCCAAAATCTATAATTACCTATTACGATATAAATTAGAACAGGAAGTGATTAAGGAAAATATGATTACATAGTCAAAAAATTTTGAATATAGCATTGAATTGGATAAATGGGAAAAATTATGGAACATAAATTACAAACCAACAATGTCTGTACTCTATAATAAATTTTATACATATATAAAATGTTTTATAGGTGGCACCTCCTGCGCGCCTAGCAAAAATGTTCCCAAATACTTCCCCAAATTGTTGGAAGTGTAAATCACAAAAAGAAACATATTACCACATGTGGTGGTCCTGCCAAAAAGCAAAACAGTTCTGGCAGATAATTAAGAAGCAAATAGAAGAAATTACAAATCAGAAAACAGAAATGAAACCAGGAACCTATTTACTAGGAATATTCCCAACACACTATGAAAAAGAAATAAAATACCTAATCACTCATAGGTTAATGGCTGAAGGGATAGTTTTTGCTCAGAGTTGGAAACATGGAGATACACCAACAGAAGATAAAATAATTCTTAAAATTATGGAATGTGCAGAAATGGACTGGCTCACAAAAGAATTACAAGAAAAGGAAGAAACAGACTACTACCTAGTATGGCAAAAATGGTATGACTGGTTGGAGAAAAGGAAAGGAAAATAAAAATAGGGACATAAAAAAGGAGATGAAACATATAGATAAAAATTGAGTACCAATTAAGAAAAAGAGTAAATCAGTGAGGGAATTTAAAATATCATTATGTACGTAAATGTGTAGAATTATATATAAATGAATATAGTTTACTGATGTGGCTAGTTAAAATAGAAGTCGCCAGACTTGATTTATGTTTACTCGTTATGTATGTTGTACTGTTGTATTTATGTTTGTTTTGTTTTTTCTTTTTAATTAAAATAAAATTTAAAAAATGTCTCAAGATTAAAAAATAATAATAGTAATGGACTATTAGTTATAGACCAAATGTATGGTAAAGGCAGTTATGATATGGATGTTATTCAGCGGTGGGATTCAAATAATTTAACAACTGGTTCTTCCTAATGACCAGCTGGGTGGGCATAGCTGGGGGAGGTGTCATGTGACTGAGTGGATGTGGTCAATTCTACATCACTCATGTGGGTGGTGCCTGTATGGGTTAGGTGGGTTGGGGAGGGAATCCAGGGATCTCCAGTGGGGTGGAGCTGGAGGGAGTGGAAGGAAAGAAAGAAAGATTCTCTCTCTCTCTCTCTCTCTCTCTCACACACACACACACACACACACACACACACACACACATACACACGCACACACACACAGAGGTTGGATCAGATATGTATATATATGTATCAACCTCCCTGCTTTAGGCAGGCTTGGAAAGTCTGTCAATCTGAGGGAAAGTGCATGTGCTACAGCATGTTGTGGATGCCCCTTGCTCACCCTTTGCCTGGCTTTCCTCCTTCCGCTGCTTGTGATCTCCCTCCCAAGTCCAGGCGGCAGCTCACAATTTCCTTTCCAAGCCTGCTGTTAGTGAAGTTGAGCACCAGTGAGAGCTGGCTTTTTGCTTAGGTTTGTCCAGCTGTTGGGGAGGGGGAATGGTGGGGGCCTGGGAGAGAAGCTGTTCCCCCCCCCCAACAGCCAGACAAACCTAGGCAAAAATGCAGCCCTCCCTGGTGTCCAACTTCACCAACAGCGGGTTTGCAAAGGGCAATCCTGAGCTGCCGCCTACATCATGCTAGACTGGGCTGCCAAGCCAGGGCCTGAGGCTGTGGGTTCTGTCCTACTCCCAGAGCTGCTCTCTGGCTTGCAACTTCTCCCACTGCAGCTCCTGGAGGTTGCCATGGAACTGCTTCAACTGCTTCCCTGTGCCAGGAGAGCGCAATACCAGGCGCGCAAGTGAGACAGCCATCCAGATGGGCCTCATTTCTGTGGCATCATGCGGCTCTCCCAGGGAAGTAGGATATGGAGAGAGAGGCATGGTCCCCGGGGGACTGGCCAGGAGCACCCAGGGCTTTGGCTAGGTTGGCTGGATGGCTGGCTTGTGAGGCAGCGGAGATAGCCATGATCACCGCTTGGGGGATGCTGCCAGGCCTGGATGCAGTGGGCTGCCCTCACCCGGGAGGCTCCAAAGTTAAATGCAGAAGTGCCGGAGAGGCCAGTGGTCAAGGCTCGGTGTCTAACAAAGGGGCCAGGTAGGAGATCGTGGAAGGCAGAGGTGGCAGAAAGGAAGCAGAAAAGTAGGCCATGGCACTGGAGAAGCAGCAAGGAGGAGTCTGCAGAGATTGGGGAAGGCACAGGCAGGCAGTTCAGGGCTCAGGCAGCAAGAGGTAGGCTGCGGCGGGGAGAGGCAAGGAGTGGAGATTGGGGAAGGCAGGTACCTGAGGCAGAAAGGTAGGTCACTAGGACCACGTGGTCAAGGAAAGTATACAAGGGAGCCAGAGAGCAGCAGTAGCTTTGCCATGGGTGTCACCGGGACCACCCTGGCCAAGGTGAGTGAGATGAGATAAGGAGTGGCTGGGAGGGTAGGGGCAGGGCCAGCTAGTTGTGGGATCATCCAGTTCTCCAAACTGTGCAAAAAGTTAACAACCAGTTTGCCTGGACTGGTGAAACCGGCTGAATCCCACCTCTGATGCTATTACTGAAACTTGATTGAATGAAAAATCATGACTGGAATGTACTGATGAAACTAAGTATTCAAAAGAAACAAAAGAGGAGGTTGAGTTGAATTATATATAAAAGGTCACTACATTTCTACAGAAATACACAAAACTAAGGATCCATATGACATTGCTATAGGTCAGTGGTGAGTTGCTCCCAGTTTGCACCGGTTCGCAAGAACCAATAGTAAAAAAATTTAATAGTTCGGAGAACCGGTAATAAGATTGGCTGGCCATGCCTCAAACCGGTTCCTGGCTGGTCGCGGGTCACTTACCCCGCCCACTCCCAATCTATTGCTGCCTCCTGAGTCCCAGCTGATGGCTAGAGGGAAAAAACCCGTTTAAACTCTTGCCGCTGGGCTTCAAAGGGTCACCCTACAGCTGATCAGTGTTAAAAGAAAACAAATGAGTAGACCGGTGCCTGCAAAAATAGAAAAAACAGCCCCTTTCAGCTTCAGCATAGGTTAGCACAAGTTGATTAGACTTGTCTCCCGACTCTCAGCTGATTTGCTCTCAGCTGTTTTGCTCAGGGCTCTGTTGCTAGCTGCAAAGAGTGGAGCAGATTTTTTTCCTTCTAGCTATACTGAAAAAACGAAACTGGGGGAAATTATTTGGTTTATTATTATTGGTAAATATAATGAATTGATTTGTAAGAAATTGGATTGCATGGAAATAATGTTCATATTGATTAATATACAAAAAAGATAATTATATAACTAATTGATTTATATTAAAATGTTGAATTTGTATTAAACAACTGTAATATTACATAATTAACCAATGTGAGGATGATTATAAAAATAGATGACACTGGGAAGGGGTATAATATAGAATAGAATGGAAAAATCGAATTTGATTAAGATTAGAGATGAAGATAAAGGGTAATATTGGTTTTTTAAAAAAAATAGATGAGGAATAAATATGGCAAAAAGGAAATATAGAAATTGTAAATTTAATTGAAATGACTAAACACTGTTTAAATTTGTGAACCGGCCAAATACTCTGTTCAAAGAAAATACATTGTATGTTTGTATGTGTGTTTCTAATTATTGCTATTTATTCATATTCTCTTTTATTCTTCTTAACAATTCATTATTTATCTTAATATCTTTATATTTCTTTGGGATTGGCTTTCTTCCCTTCCATCTTTTTTTATTGTACAGCAATCTTTCTCTTCAAACCTACCACTTCTCTCTTTTCTTTCCTTCTTACTTTCTCTTCCCCCCTCTTCTTCTCCTCCCTACTTCCTCTTCCTTTCTCCTTCTCCTCCTCTCTTCTTCCCTCTCTTACCTTCATTCCTACTCTAATTCCCTACCCTTCCTTCATCGCTCTCTATTGCTGTATCCTTTTATGCAACGGGCTGAAAAAGTTATTTTTGATTGGTCCTCGCACTTTTGACCAGTCCTCGAATTTACGACTGTCCTTATATTTTACTTTTTTGCCCTATCTTGTCACCATGGTGAAGAGAAGCAGTTGTGAAATGAGTGACATGGTTGTTAAGAATGCTGCATGGGCATAAATGTGAGGATGGTCAAAAGTGTGAGGACCAGTCAAAAGTGCGAGGACCTGTCAGAAATGACTTTTTTCAGCCCTCTGAGTAGTCCCTTTACACATAGCCATGCCCACCCGGTCACATGACCAGCTAGCCACGCCCACCCAGTCACATGATCTCTAAGCCATGCCCACAAAATAAGCCACGCCCACAGAACCGGTAGTAAAAAATTTTAGAACCCACCCCTGCTATAGGTGTATATTACAGGCCACCCAATCAAGCAGAAGAAATAGATGAACTCTTTGGTAACAGATTACATCTGTTCTCCACCAAAAAAAAAGGGAAATATGAACCAAAATTCTCTGCTGTACTAAGATAATTTTGGATCAGCTCATAAACAAAGAAATATGTGTCAGGATTTCAAGAAATTTCTCTGGGTTTTGAGAATAATATACAATGAGAGGCTGTTTAATTAGCCTCTTTCCTCTAATTTTTCATCACAAAATATGTCTTATTTAAATTTTTCACCCAGGTTTTCCTTTTCTAGCCCAGGGATAAATGCAATGCAGATGTCGTTCATGCAACAATGAGAGAAGGAGGGTACAAATGAAGAGTTGTTTTTATCTTGCCTTTGTTCAGCAGCAGCAGTGATCATAAAACCCAGGATTTTATTTCCTGTTACGAAATGGGGACTAGGGAAGAACAAAAGTGAAGTCTATAAATATTATTGCATAATTATATAGGGTTAGTATCTATATTAACCACATCAAAATCCAAACTCTTTTATGATAGTCATATGGAGTCATTATTTGCTAGAAATAGATGAGCTTTATATGAAGAGTAATATTGTGCCTACATGCATAATTTGTTTATTTCTTCAAATGATTTTAAACAAAATGACTCTGGGGAGCATGTTATTGCAGTAGTAAATTCAGAGTTTCCATAAGACAGGTGGTCTAAAATTTGAAATTAAAATTCCAGTATTAATACTACTTTCAATATTAATATTGAAAGTAATATTCCAGTATTAGAATACTGGAATATTTTGGGCCATTTGGATAGAAAACTTAGAAGTCACCTGCAGTCAGAGATTTGTTGGAGTGAATCAATAAAAATAGATAAACAAGCATGATTTGGATAAATGGAAATGAAAAGAAAACTCACATAGAAATTAAAGCAAACAACTAATTCAAACAAGTGAAAAATGCCAAAAACAAAATATCATAGAAGATATCTAAAACAATGGTTTATATATAAAGTTAAAGGTTTTATCACATGTTGATATGTTAATTTGGCCAGTTGCCTTGAGGTCTGTTCAGTTTCTGAATATGCAATTTTATTGTACATCATACTGCTTGACAAACAATGCAGATGAGCTGGCCAGAAGACAAATTGATCAAGTAAGCGCTATCATTACACAAAGTCAACATAACAGCAATGTTAAAATCAGCAGTTCTTCCAGTTCACTTGTAGCTTATACTTTCCAAAACAAAATATATACTAATTCCATGTCTCTTTGATTGCTAGCTGTGTGTTGACTATGTTGTTCTACTTATAATAAATAGTATATTGCATGAAATTGAGCGTAACAATTGCCTTGATGTGTGTTGCTCAGTGCAGACTCATACAGATGCCAATATAAATATGCTTGCTTTCTGTGATATAGTTATTGATATTCACTAACTGGCATACACAAAGCTATGATTGGTTAACTGAAATCCTTAGTAAATAGAGGCTGAGGGAGAATCAGGGGAGACCATAAACTTTGGTCAAAAAGTCAGGATGATGGTCACAATGGTGCAATTCAAATTCCAGCTGGTTGCACATGCAATACATATAAAAACCACCCACAGTTTCAATTGTTCCATTGTAGCTCCCATTTTGACTTTTTTTAACCACTCTCTGCAGACCAGTTACCCTAGGAGAATTGCCGAGATAATCACCTCAGAACTCTTCTAGAGCAGGCAGATGTGTAGTTGGATGGCCAATATTCAAAGTCTAACAAACTGAGGAGAGGAGATCAATGAGGAAAACCAACCTGAAGATTAGAGGACCAAACATCGACCAACTCTCTATCCCCATGGGGCAGGCTGAAGAGCCAAAAGACTTGGCCGCCTTTAGGGTTTGGCTCTCACCATCCTTCTGCCCACATGTCACTGCTCACCCTTTGCCTCGGATTGGGGGACGTGCCAGTCTCTGGCTCTGGCCTTTCTTGGGGCCTCCACCCGCATGCTGCCCACTCGTCCTTCACCTCAGGTCAGGGGATGTGCCAGTTCCTGCCTTTCTAAAGGAACTCACATACCCCACCCCGCTTCTTCCTGCAAGTTTCTACCATGGTCTCACCCTTTGCCAAATTGGCTCACTTACTTCCGCCCTGTTTCCCCTTCTTCAGAGATCCCTTACTCACTCTCCCTGCTTCTTCCCCCATGAATGCCTCTTTCTTCATCCCGGGACTTTATCTTCCTCCCATGGCTAGTGGCCGAGGGGAAAGAGAGTCAGTCAGGTCTGAGCCATTGCCACTTGGCTCCCCACTACTTGCATCTTGCCCCCCCACACAGATTCTCCATAACTGCTGCGCCTTGCCTGCCAGAGGGCAAAGTGTGACCAATGAGCACAACACTAGGATGCTACAATGCCCGCATTGCCCCTTTGGTAGCTGCCCCTCCCTCACCCACCCATGGGCTTCAGCCAAGCACAGGCCACTGCTGTGAGAACTGTCCAAGCCCCATGTGTTGGAAGGTAAGGTTGATGGTGGGGCAGGAAGATCCGCTCCAGGCTTCCTGCGCTCAGCCAAAGGAGCGCCTCAATGGGGGAGGGACACGGTTAGGTGAGGCTGCATTTCGGGGCCAGCTTTGGCTTCTGCAGGGCCTTCTGGGTGGGAGGCCTGAGAGAAAATGCCTCCCCAAGGGTCACCCGCTTGATCATCTGCTGGCTGGGCTGGCCTGGAAGTGGCATATCCCTTGTCACAGGCTGGATGCGAGACCCGAAGTGGAATGAAGGTCAAGCAGGTGGCAGCCCAGAGCAGGCTGAAGTGCATGGGCTGGTGGGCAGGTGAAGTAGGGGTGGCTGGCAGAGGAGATGAGGGTGGTGTAGTTTCATGCTCCCTGGTTGCACCCTGCCCCTCTTGGCAGGCAAGGTCCAGGAGCTATGTAGAATCTATGTGGGGGGGAAATGCAGGCTGCGGGGAGGGGGGGGGAGCCAAGCAGCAATGGCTCAGCCTTGGATGGCTCACCAGCAGCAGGAGGAAGGTAAGGTTGCAGCCAGTCAGGAAAGCCAAACCTAGGCCAGAGCTGCCTAGCCCAGAGCTGCTGGCAGAGTGGGCAAAGCTGCAGCACACACCTTGCTTTAAGTTCCCAGCTCTTTGTTTAAAAATCTCCCCAAAAGAGAGGAAATCCCCCCCCCCCAGGCCCCTTTGTTGGACCCAGAAGCCTTGCCTGCAGGCCTTTCCGGGCAATGCAAGACCAGGAACTATTGTCTCTTTATGTCTGGTCCCCGGGAGACTGGCCTGGAGTGCCTAGCGGACTCAGGCTAGGCAGGCTGGCTGGCTCGTGAGGTGGTGGTGGCCACCAGACTGGTGCTGGGATTGCTGCTCAGGATGAAACCAAGCCTGGATATGGTGGGCTGCCCTCGCCAGGGTAGCTCCAAAATTAAATGCTTCCTTTTCTTGCAAGTACGTACAAACATCATTAAAGTGAGAAATGATGAGTGAAGGAGAAGGGAAGTTCTGTAGCCAGAAAAACTGAGAATGAAAACAATGTATTCCAGTTAAATTAGAAGTGGTTCTTTGTGAAGGAAGTTTTGGAATATTGCAATAAGACCCAAGTGGGAAAAAAAATAAAGCAGAAAGATTTAATTAAAAGAAAAGAGAAAGAATGCCTTTCAAATGTGTTTTCATTTACAATGGACTGGAAATATTGCTTGACTATATGATTTAATGTTCAAAAAGAATAATCTTTATCAGTATAAGCAGAGATGTATTCTTCAAGCTTCAAGTGCATTTTGCAAAAATTATTATGAATGCCACTGTAGAACATAATTTCTCACCAAAAATGCAATTTAATGGACAGTAAAGTAAGATTTTACATTTAGGCAAGAAAAAAACCAAATGCACAGGTATAGAATAGATCTGTGATGGCGAACCTATGGTACACATGCCAGAGGTGGCACACAGAGCCCTCTCTGTGGGCACTTGTGCCATCGCCAGCTCCTATTTTGGTTTCTGGCATACACGAGTGCTGGCCAGCTGGTCTTCACGCACGCCAGAGCACTGGAAACCCAAAGACCAGCTGGCCAGGATGCAAATGAGTTCCAGTTTGGGCACTTGGTGCCAAAAAGGTTTGCCATCACTGGAATAGGTGGTGCCTGGATTAACTCAGATAGCTGTCAGAGAGCCTCAGATAACTCAACAGGCTAAATAGCCTGTTATTAACATTCAGCTGCCTGCAATTATTGCAAGTTCAAGGCTCAAAGTTGACTCAGCCTTCCATCCTTTCTAAGGTAGGTAAATTGAGGACCCAGTTTGTGGGGGCAATAAGCTGACTTTGTATAAAAAATATACAAAAGTATAAAGGCTATTGCTTAATGCATTGTAAGCCGCCCTGAGTCTCCGGAGAAGGGTGGCATATAAATCTAATTAAAAAAAACAAAACAAAACTAGAAGTAACTGTGAGACGGATCTGTGAGATGGAAACTTATCAAACAGATCCAACCTAGAAATAACAAGAAATTTCCTGACAGTGAGAACAATTAATCAGAGGAATGGGATGCTTTCAGAAGTTGTGGGTATACCGTCACTGGATATTTTTAAGAAGAAATTTGTCCATAATAGTAGAAGGTCTCATGCTTCAGCAGGGGTTGGACTAGAAAACCTTCGAGGTCCCTTCCAACTCTGTTATTCTTTATAAATCTCTCCATTCAGTCTTACCAAGAGAATGGTGATAAACAATGCTTGGAAATGTACATTAGGTCTTCTGATAGCAAATCTCATCTTATTGGCTAGTATCAAGGGGAAGATGACTTTGAAAAAGCTTCCTCTCTCACCATAACATGCAAGATGTGGCAAGGACTGGCTGGGAGGGGAGGAGCAAGGAGAGGTCAGGTGAAGGGCCCCTCGATGTGAGTGATATTGAGTTGATCATGACCACCCAGTCACATGACCACTCATCCATGCCCACCCAGCAGTCATTAGGGCAGAGAACTGGTTGATGAGTTACTTGATTCCCACCATTGTACTGGTCATATTCTACCATACCTTAAGTTGCATATTGAATCAAAATGGCAACAATTAATTTAGTTGGTTGCATTATCTCCTTGGAAAAGTTAATGGATATAATGTGGATTTATACATGGCAGTATCCAGGTGAAGTGTTTCCTATACTGAACATATGTATGTACAAGTACAGAACTTTATGGCAGCCTAGTCAAGGCTGAGTGAGAAGGGGACAGGAAATGGGAAGGTATGGTTCACAAGCTCTGTGCTTGTCATTAATGATAAAAAATAGCATAACGTGCATTTAATTCATTAATATTTCAATATGCAAAAGGTCTCCAATGCCTGTAAATTTTTATTCCCCAATTAATTTTCCTGTTACGAATGCTCTCCTAATAAAGGCTGAATCTGAATTGAATCATACCATTAAATGGCATTTTAAAACTGTATTGAAACAGCACAGGGAAGCCCGTTTATAAAGCCCCATTAACTTTATGCCATTTCTCAGAAAACTCTCTGCCCCATTAATCCTTCCTCCCCACACCCCGCCCCACCAAGGCTCCTCACCCTCATTCTCTCAAATGTTCTATGACATTTAAATGTCTCACTACGGAAAGTTATTCCTTCTTCCTATAACTGCCTTCAAAACTGAGGTAAGAAGAAAAATCACATTCAGATGAAGAAACCAGGAATGAGAATACAAATATACATTAGCATTGTTGTATTAGAGGATAAGGCAATGGTTTTCCATAATGACACCATAAATTAGTATCAGCCATCCAATTGCAAGCACTACTCCCAAAGCTACAATATTTTTATGAGGAGCTTGGGATTTGCTTTGAGGTATTTCATGGTGAACTAATGTCTATACATTTATTTATTCATTTACATTTCACCTTTATTATTTATCATAAATAATTCAAGGCAGTGCATATACCAGCACTTCCTCTCCTATTTTTTCTACAACAACCCTCTGGGCTGGGCTGGCTGGGCTGGGCTGGGCTGGGCTGACAGAAAGTGACTGGTTTAAAGTCACCCAGCTGGCTTTCATGCCTAAGGGAGAACTAGAACTCACAGTCTCCTAGTTTCTAATCTATATAGCCTTATTCACTAGACCCAAGTGGCCCACTATGGCATTTCAAAACTATGATCTATTTTTCCAATGTTCACATAAGTCTCCATGTTGACCTTGACTCTGGGTGGCTACATGGACATGTTTGTGTTGGCAATGGTATGAGAGTCTCTTGCCATGGTCTTCATCCAGAATTGGATATTTTATGAATTTATTATTATTCTTAATTTACAATTCTGAAATGTACACTGATTCTCCTTTTTTCAGATAGCCCTCAAAATGAAAGCCTCCTGCTGTTTTCAATCATTTGTGTTATATTCTTAGATGCAATCTTAGAAAATCCCTCCCCAAAATAATGGATAATTGAAGGGGAGGGGGGGGACTCTTGCTGAACACAGTGGTTGAATGTTTCTTTGTTAAAAGGACAAATCCAGAGGTATTTCCCAGATTTGTGGAAATAGAATTAAGAAAAAAGGAACTTTGGAAACCAAAGAAAATTGAAGAATGATCCAGCAGAGAAGAAATAAAAAGAACAAAGATTTGGAAGGCAATCAATAGCAACTGAAGTTAGAAAGGCAGGAAGAGCCTTTATGATTTTGCAGAAATTCTAAGCATATGTTTATTATGTAGTGTATGCTCTGTTCCTAAATTGCATCCCAGTTTAACTCCGTTTGACCCTGAACAAGCCATGAATAAAATACTATTAAAAAGGACCCAAGGATGACCTTTCAGGCTTAAGCTAATTCCAAAATCCTCTCAGCCTCCTCTAAACAAGATAAAAAAGATATTCACATTAATTATGTTTGTCAAGTCCTTGTGACACTTAATAAGCAAATCTCTACATTTTCTGACTCCTCATTTGGGGCCAGAAGGAATGCCTTTTACAAAACCAGAGCACTAAAATATATTATCTTTGCAATTTGACAATATAGCCTTTTTAATTTTATAGTTATCTTTGCATTTTTAGTTTAAAGTTATACATTCTTTCTGAAATGTAGCCGTTAAAAATCTTTTCAATGTTCCCTCTTTTTCATTTACTATATCTTTCATATATTTTCTTAAAACAAGAGAATTGAAAGAATTAAGAACTGAGACAGAACTGATCGTATTTCAATCAAGGAGAAACAGCTGTTGGTACTTTTTAATGAAATGTACTTTTGGGCTGCAGCCTAAGTTTCTTAACTGCAATTTATTCCATTGTGGATAATAATTAATATTTGGCTATCAAATGATGAAAAGATGGAAAAACTTTCACCTACTTGATTAATAATAAATGGAAACTTGTGTTGAGTAAAGATAGCCTGCTATAAAAAGGGAGGCTCTTTAACACTGGTATTATTGCCAATATTGCTTGCTTAAAATCATAGGTCTATAATCATAGTTCTATAAGTGGAAAGAAAGGATGACTGGTTAGTTAGAGAAATATAAACAAGTCAATGAAACAAGATGCAGCTATAAAGCAGGGGTGTCAAACTCGTGTGGTCAGTGTCATCATATGATGTATCGTAATTTTTTCCCCTTTGCTAAACGGGCATGACGCATCTGGCCCGTGGGCCTTGAGTTGAAATCCCTGCTATAAAGAAAAGCTAAATCTTGAGAGCCTGTACACGTGGGAATTGTATTGTATGAATTTGTCATGGCCTGCTGCTTCAGAAAGGTTCCTCACTGACAATTTTCTATCTGTAGCCAATCATTATATTCCAGAATCTCCTCCCTTCAACTCAGAAAAGCTATGTCATTTTTTCCCTTTCTGTCACCTTACTGATGCTGAAATCTCCAAGAGAGAATCTGGGATTGATTTCTTTTAATTTGGTAAATTCCCAAAGAATCAAAAGGACCCTGAAACATTCAAAACAGAAGAGTTAGGAACTCTGCTCAAATGAGCATCTTCCCCCCTTCTCTCTCTCCCTCCCCCTCCCCCCATCTCAAAAAAGCTAGGCCAACTTCTGTTCACACAAAACCAGGCCAAATAACCTAGTGGATCTGAGGAAAAAAGTATATTTCCGTTTCTTTTTCTCTTATCAATTTTACCTATCCCAACCACCTGTGGCACCTGTGTTTGTCTTGCATCTAACATAATTGGTCTTTGTTGAATCCAGAAGCTTCAATAATGTATTTGTATTTTTAAGTTTTAAGTTTCTTTTGTTTCATATTTTTTATCTTTTCATAAAAATCTGGTGACCGTGAACCTTTGGGCTCCTTGTGTAAAAAACTCAGAAAATGCCTAACATGACTCTGCTGACATGTCACCTCATCCATCAACAAAAGAGAAATAGTTCTCCTATCTCTTTCCAATCTAGAGTACCCTGAATATTCTGTGGCAATGCTGAGGTTAAGCTTGAAGTCAAGGTCTGGGCCTTGATTTCAGCCTTAGCACTACTGCTGCCATTTAAAAAGATTGATTTGTGTCATTCCCAAAGAGGTGCAAGCTTTGGGGAACAGTACAGTTGCCCCCAGTTGCCTCAAAAGGTTCTCCAGGATCTGCTGTGTGCTCCATACCTTTAGGCAGCGTTCCTTTTCTGATGGCAGGGCCCTGTGGCCTAACTGAGGCTGTTCTGGGTTGCATGTGGCCTTTAAAAAAAAAACCCTTGCTCCATTTGTGTGCTATTTTTGCTACACAACAGCACACCCCATTTTTGCATGGATTCTGTGGCCTCTACATGTTATGTGAGAACAGGGTATACTAGAATAGTCTTTGGGTGTTGGTGAATACTGCCATTTCAGCCAAAATGTTGTGGCCTGTCACCTTGGAGACATGTATCATATAGTTCTGCCATCACTGATCTAAACTCTGTATGCTCCATTCAAGTGATGGTTTCATGAAATTGTCTGCACCCCTTATTCTTGAAAAAAGCTTGCTGCCTTGTCTCTTTGAATTATTAATATATCTGTAGATTATTAATTGCTTCTTCTCTGATAACCTAGTGTGCTTTCAGTTTCTAATTACCCTGTTTTCCCCAAAATAAGACATCCCCTGATAATAAGCCCACTCAGGCTTTTGAGCACATGGCAATAAGGCCAAGTACTTATTTCAGGGTTAAAAAATATAAGACAGGGTTTTATTTTTAGGGAAACAAGGTATTGTTTCAGAAATTATATTGATTAGCTAATTATTAGTTCATTATTGATTTATTGCTTTAATCCATTTATTAATCATAATGTTTAGATTTCTGGGATTCACGATCCCTGTTTAACGTTTAATAATCTATAGCAGTGTTCCTCAACCTTAGCAACTCTAAGATATGTCGACTTCAATTCTCAGAATTCACCAGCCAGCTTGGATTTGAAGATTGAGAAATACTGATCCATAGCATTAAAATCTTGATAGAACCGAGACCATTAGAGTTTCCCAGATCATAATACATTTATGTTTTAGGGTTCCATCCAGAACACTGATACAGGGAGGAAAAAATACAAGCCATGTGTTTGTATTTAAATGGATAGACTCACTCTCATGGGTATTTCCTTTGTTGTAAAACATATTCATAGAATTGAGGTATGCATGATGAACTGCTTTTGAATAAAAAATAAATAAAACTGCTTTTTATTTACCATTCATCTAATTAAACAGCTTGTTTAATTTGGAGCTGACCCTATACAATGAAGAAGTCACAATCTATATTTCAAACTTATTATTTCTATCTTAAGAACTGTAATTTTCCACAACCCATTATCTATAATGCAGGAAATAATTCAGTTAAAACGGTTAACTTAAGTTTATTATAAAATTGTAGGATTAAAAAGACTTTGCCATCTTCTACTCCGACTTCCTATTCAGTGCAAGAATCCTCATACTATTCTTTGCAAATAGCTGTCCAGTCTTCTCTTGATAACCTCCAATGATGGAGGACCCACAAGTTCAGAAGCTTTTTCATTGCTTCATAGCTCTCATGTAAGCAAAATCTAGATGGTTCATCAATGCCCCTTATGCTCCATCTTGAAGAAGAAAAAGAGAAACATTTGAAATAGCTATAGTAGTTGTGCAAAACATATAAAACTTTTTTGAATCTCTGAGCTGTCACAGAGATGTGACACAGGTAAGGTATGATAACTTGATTAACAATTTATTTAATTGTTTAAAATCAGACAAATCAAAATATACTGGATGCTTCTTTATTTATAACTTTTGAACTCCTTCCAGCAGTATGATTATATGCTGTTTTCTACAGTGGTTTCTTGAAAATATGACCCCGCCCGAAAACAAGCCCTAGCCTGATTTTGTCCATTAATATTTTTATTGAGTTATAAAGTAATGTAACATACAAAATACAAATTAAATAGGAGAGCAGTGGGGAGGGAAAGGAGAAGGAGGTGAAAAAGATAAGAAAAAAAAAGCAGTGACTTCCAATTCTCTCCATTACAGTAAAATAAGACATTAACATCAAATCACAACTTTATGTTTTTTCATAATAATATGAACAAGCCATTTCTATAAAGATCTATCAGTCTAATAGGTAAAACCCAGTCAGAGTTTTATTCTTCTCCACACCAAGCACAAAGTTCAGAAGTGGTCTCCACGTGGAAACAAAAGTACTTATGTTCTTTTCTTTAATCAAAGTGTCAATTATGCCATTTCAGCCAACTCCGTCAACTTCTTTAACCATTTGTCCATAGTAGAAATCAAAATGTCCTTCCATTTTTGTGCATACAATAGTCTTGATACTGTCAACATATATAATAACAAAGTTCCAATGTTTTTCTCTAGTACTTTTTCCATTAAACTCCAAAGGAAAAGTTCTGGTTTCATTTTTATCTCCATTTAAAAAAAAATGTATTAAAATATGAATCATACTCCAAAATTTTTTTGCTTTATCACATGCCCACCATAGATAATAAAATGTCCCCTCTTTAGTTTTACACTTCGAGCATTCATTTGACATATCTTTATACATCTTAGATAACTTATCTGGTGTTAAATACCAACAATACATCATCTTATAAAAAATTTCTTTTAGATTGTAATTTAATATGAATTTTAAACCCTTTGCCCACATATTTTCCCATTGTTCAAGCATGACATTGTTCAAGCATCACCTTAACCCTAGCCCGATTTTTATGCCTGTGCCTAATATAAACCCTGCCCTCAAAATAATCCCCACCCACCATTTGATTGTATGATAAGGGTGAGGCACAGGCATAAAAATCAAGCTAAGGCAGGGGTCATGGGTGGAGCTGTCCTATGCACCCCACATCTGTTTACCTTAGGACCGCCACAGCCACACCTCCAATGCCCCAATACTTGCCTTATTGCTGCCCAACAACTTCTGCAGCCTCTTGCAGCCATTTGCCACCAGACACATGGTTTTTCACACCAGTGATGACCGTTGAGGCAGAATGTCACAACGCTTGTCACACCGATGCCGCCATTTGTGGCAGGAGGCTGCGTGGCATGACATCGAATGATATCATTGTTTCATCTTTGTCAATGTGTAGGTGTTTGAGCTTGTCCAGGAATTACGTGGCATCATTTATGAAGTATTGGAAATCACTGATAAGGTACTTTAGGCATTTCCACATTACTTTCGCAAGGTTTAAAGTGGGTGTGCCAGGTAGTGAAACAATCGGTCTGAGTGGGGTGTTTTCTTTGTGCGCTTTCAGAAGTCCATAGAACTGAACTATGTTTAAGTTAGTTGCTTTCATTCTCTGATATTCTTTGGTGAGTTCTTGCAACTTTTTTTAGTTTTTTAGGGTTTTGTTGATCTTATTGATCAGCTTCCCAGTTGGGTCAGTTGAGCAGTCTATAGGTGGATGTATCCTGTAGGAGTTGCTTGGCCTTTTGTATGTAGTCAGCCTTGTCTAGTAAGACTGTCATTCGACCTTTGTTGACTGGCAGAATGACAATATTGTTATCAGTTTTGATGGACTTCATTGCCTATTGTTTCTATTTTATAGATGCTGGAGTTTTGTCTCAGCATTGAGACAAAGGTCTGATGTATTTGTTGTAGCACTTCTTTGCTGAGGTATTTCAATTTTAAGGTGTTTTTGAAGCTTGCTAGGAATTCTGTTTGATGCATCTTTGTGGTTGAAGTTGAGTCCCTTTATCAGGACTTGTTCCACATCTTTGAGTTGTTGGTTGGATAAGTTCTTGATCCAGGTTTGTTTGTTGTTATGGGAGTTGTTAGCCATTAGTCTGCATAGCTTACTTTGCAGGGCAGTGTGCTTCTTTTCTCTTTCTGTGCTCAATTGCTGCATTCAAACTTGGCATACGTTGAGGGACCTTTGTTGAAGAATTTAAATTAAAAACATTTAAATGTGTGTTACAAATTTAAAAACAATAATTATGGGGAGGGGGAAATAATATGTTGCAGAGTAAAGCTTCACTTTAATATCATCCCAATTTACCAGGGTGACTTTGAATCCTACCTAGGACTCATGGATTTCTTTACATATAAAAGAGGCAAGAAGCTGTTTTGCTTGAAAATATCTCTTTCCTAGAAAAAAAAAATACAAGTAAGCCAAGAGCAGAAGTCATTCTGTTAGGTTTAGATAAGAGAGCAACCTGACCTAATTAACTTTGGGTACAGGGATGTTTTATGGTAGGCCCAACCCAACCTGTGGCTGCTGTTTGATGAGTAAGCATACATCTGGAATCACACTGTACAATCCAAGGTAATTATCGACATTTCATAAAGAAGCATTAGATTAAATCATCAATGATTTAGCAAGCTAACATGACATTTGCAAAATGTCAGGTGAGCATGATAAATTTACGAGACATATTAGCATTTTGTAAGAAAAATAATTTTGAGGGAAGAACAGAAGCATTGTTTTGGAAGTGATTACATGTCCTAGCATTTGCATGCAGTATCACCGAACCCTCAAGTAGCATAAAGAGTACATATTAGCTATGCAAATTATGTTATCTTTGAACACCTTTAATATTTTTTTCTTAAATACCTTTTCTACTTAACTTTTAGGGGAGGAAATAATAACTCATCTACATGGTCAGTCTAAGCAAATACCTGGGTATGTTCATAGGACTGCTAATGTTATTTACATTTTCTTATAACTAAAGACTTCTAATATCATGCTCCTAACTATGTGATATTGTTTCAGATGCAACTGCTTCATAATTCAGAAGAATATTTCCTGGTGTTAATGAGTCGAGCCTCAAACATGCTTGAGAATACAGGAGACCTAACTTTTTAAAAAAGCAAGATCAGTTCCTTTGCTTTTCACATGATATCCCTTTTCAGGAAACTATTAGTATTCCATTTGCTTTCAGCAGAGAAGCATGGTTATTTATCCCATATTGTGAAAACTAGGACTATAATGCCTTGTATTAATTAAATTAATCAATAATTCCACAGGAGTCTGTTCAAAATCCAATCAGAATCTTGTAAATTTATTTAAAAGCAAAATGCTGGGGCCCATTTGCAGAAAATGTGTCTTTTGTGAGCTTGATTTCTCATCGTACAATGTGGCAGGTAGAGAATGCTCAGATGCTGAATTAGTCTGGATTAGTTTGCTTTTTAGGGGTGTGTCTAGAGGAAATATAATTTAGTTGCTGGTCTGTGGCTTTTAAAGTAACTCTTGGGAAACCTCTGCTTTGCCCTGCCTCTTTCCGTTTTTTACAGTTGTTATAATGTCTGCACTTCCTTTGTTGTTGCAGCTACATCTCAATCCCATTTTCAGAGACCTTAAGCTTCTAAAATTGTTTTTAATGGCTGCTTCGGCCAATGAAAAAGGGCTCAATAACAAAGACTGCCACTATGCATTTTTTAGAATATTTTAAAACTCTCTCAAAAGTCTTTGTGGTTATCCTCAACAACAGACTTTCAACTGCTGATCTATAAATGTCATGTAATTCAAAAGGCCCTGCAGTTGGAATTGCACCACTAAAGGAAATGATTACATTATATTCTTCACATGCTCTTAGCCAAGTAATTTCTGTTCCTGAAGAAATAAAAACCAGCACAGGTTAATTTTTGGTACTGATATTCAGATTTGCTTAAGCCCTTCATAATTATTAAAAGAATCTGAAAAATTATAGCATTACAAACAAAAAGTGTCATGCTTAAAGGAAAATTACAGGTAGCCCTTGAGTTATGACCATTTGTCCAATCATTCAGGTATGGTGGCACTGAACAAATAGTACTTATACCTAGTCCCCAAAGTTACTACTGTTCAGAACTTCCCTCCCCCCGTCATATGATAGAAATTTAAGCCATTGGCAACCCAATTAGACTTACAACTGTAGTGGCACTTGAACTCATTTTGGATCATGAGATGGGTGTATTATAAATTTGCTAAACAATTATCCCATCTATTTCATAGATTTTCTCCCATCCATTCCACGTCTGTCCTTTGGCCTCCCTGTACTGCAATGCCTCCACCATATTTTACAATGCCTCCACCATTGCCATATTTTTGCTCCTACTGCAGACTAAGCATGCCCAGCATGGTCCTTAATGAGGTAGCTGTTGGTCACTCAAAATTTTCTGAGGTTTCTCAGTTATTTCCTTACAAGACATGGGGAAGAAAACTTCACGTGGCCAGCAGTTGCATCACGAAAGGCCAGGCATATCTTATCAGCAGCAGGAGAAAGAAGAGGGCAAATCAGCTGGCCTGAAAGTGTAAGGTGGTGAGGGTGACTGCATCTGGGCTGCTTCACATTGCAGCTCGAGGGCTTCTTACAGTTCAAGAGCTACAGCATGGCAAGCAGCCCCAGAGCCATGTTCTTTTGGTGCTGCTTGCTTTTCTGGTAGGCAAGTACTGGACTAAACGGATAGAGTTGGGGGAGAAATAGACAGTTTGGGGAGTTGAATATGAGGCTGTCCCTTTCCTTGGAAGAACTAAAGCTCAGAACTGGGAGAGAGTAAGCTGTGAATTGCTTGGATTGGGGTGGGTCTTCAGCTAAAGACTGATGGGATCTGAATATTGACAGCAATAAGTAGTGTCAAGATTGCTATTGCTAAACAATGTAGTCATGTGCCATGAAGCTTTGTGATCACATCACTTAGCAAACATTTCAATTGACATAATAATTTAAGGGCTACCTTTAGCAATTTATTTAAAGAGACAGACTGAACTGTCTCTACTGGAAACAAAAATTGCGTATTGCTTTAGCAGTAAACCAAAATTGAAATAACCCCTTTTTTCACTGAAACTGAATTGTAGAGAGCAGAATATTTTAATAGAAGGTGCCAGGTGATAAACCTACATATACTGAAATACTAAGATCATCTTTTACATTGGTACCCCCCAGTAATCTTTATATTATTTAGGACAGTAAAGCAGTCTAAAAAATAATAATGACCAAATTCAGTTGCTGCTCCACTTAAGCATACTATCATGACTTCTTGTGGTAGGAAGACCTTCATAGAACAAATGGATACTTGCACGCTCAGAAACAAGTCTCAGCATGTCCAAAGGACCTACCTATATTACAATCTAAATTTCCTATCTTGTGCTGTGATTAGGGAGTTAACAGCAACCTACATAAAATTAGGAAAAATGTACGAAGCTCAATGAGTTTTCATTTATTCCGGTTTCTTTTTGCATCATCAAATCTTTGATGAATTACTTTGCATGAATTATGTTTCAAAATCTCCTTTGTGGAAAAGATAAAAACGTAGCTGGATATTCTTTCAGAAAATAATCTAGAGAATAGAAATCAACTGCATTTTCAACAGGTTCAACACTAGCAAGTATCCCATTCTCTTCTAGAGCTTATGGTCTTGTTTATAGTTTTCAACAGAAACAATGTATACTTTGCTTATAGTTAATATAGTTATAGTTGTTCAAAGATAGTGATAGGAATGTGTACAAATAGATCACAGTATGCAAAAGAATAAAACTTGACGTTTAACACTAACTAACTGACTGCTTGCATGATTCCTTAATTAGTATCCCTTTATTTTTATAAAGAACTTAAAGTGTTGAACTATCCAACATATCTTCCTCCTCCTATTTCCCCTACAACCAACCTATGAGGTGAGTTGGGCTGAGTGACTAATCCAAGGTCACCCAGTAAGCTTTCATGGTTAAAATGGCACTTGATCTAGTTCTAACCAGGTGCCTTAATCATTAAACCAAACTGTTTTTTTTTATCCTAGGGAAAAGGTAGGGGTACCGCCATGGACTGTATGAAGAACAAAGGATTAATAGTTAAGATGTAGCATTATGAATAAGGAGCCTCTCTTATATATAGGAATAAAAATGTTGGGATGTCACAAAATTATACTAAGAGCTGTGGTGGCATAGTGGTTAGAATGCTATATTGCAGGCTACTTCTGCTGACTGCCTGCAATTTGGCAATTCAAATCTCACCAAGCTCAAAATTGACTCAGTCTTCCATCCTTCAGAGGTCAGAAAATGAGGACCCAGATTGTTGGGGGCATTATACTGACTTTGTAAACAACTTAGAGGGGGCTGTAAAGTACTGTAAAGTGGTTTATAAGTTTAAGTGCTATAGCGCTTCACTCTTTGAACAAAATGTTAAAAACTGTTTAAATTTCTAAAATTTTAATTAAATGTGCTTCAATTAAATTGCAGTTTATTATTTTGAAGCACATATTACTGCTTATAGCATAAACTTCAGAAGGCAGATCTTAGGTTTGTATCTTCATATTACAGTGAGCATGAACTTCTTAAAATAAATCACAGCAATAAGTTTATGTTAAAAGTACTGAATAGCTATGCTAATGGACCTACAGGTTAAAACTTTATTAAAACCCGAGACCAGCAAGGAATCAGTTTAGGCAACTAATACGGGAACTGTATCATAAAACATTTTAATGTGAATACGTCACATCCACAAAAATAATAAGAAAAACTATTTACAAAATTTCGTTTACAATTTGGTCACTTTTATATTAGCTTTAGACATCTACATATGTTCTTGGGTGGAAACAGGTATGTGCCTTACTCAGGCATTTAATGGCAGATTAATTGCATGTTTTTATATGCAATGGCTCTCCCTTAGTGCACTTTGCTAGAGTAAGCATGTTGTATTTACATTCCCCTTTTATTTATGGCTCAACAACAACAAAAGAAACCCCAAACAATAGCACTTTCCTACCTGAACGCTGCCAAGTTTCTTAATCACACAATTATGTAAAATGTCTTCAATTACACAATTCAGTAAAATGTGTACACTTCCATAGTTTTTCTTTCCAATTTTTACAAATCATATCTCAGCAATGGGTTTCATTATACAAACTACCCTAAATCAAGGAAAGTATATACAACATAAGTAGATATCCCCCCCCCCCCCCCGGATCAAGGCACTTTTCTGAGCAATGACAAATGCTCCTTCCCTTGCCATTATAACAAATTTAGAAACCTGATTTGTTTCTCTTTTAATAAGAATGGTATTTTCTGCATATAGTTCTTGAATTATGGCATCTAATATGTATAAAGGATGCTTTAGCCAGAAATATTATTTCCATGAAAATAATTCAATTGCCTTCATATATAGAATTGCTACATACATTCACAGTTTTCAGAAATTGTAATTAGCTTCTCCAGTTGTGCTTTTAAAACTCCAGGATTCTTCCCTCCCACTTCCACAAAAAATAGTAAGTGCAAAGAAAAATGTCTTGTGCAACTACAACAGTTACAGAGTTATAAACTCCAAAGGTATGAGAATTTTCTTTCATTCTCAATTTATTTCTGCTGTCTTTTCAGGTATTGCTTCTAAGCTTTGTCAGGCTTTGAAGATTCAACATTTGCAGATGATACTGATTTATTCAATCCACATGAAACAGCAGCATCGTGGATTTGCTTTAGGTTCTCCAATGCCTCATTTTTAGCATACTTGAGAAGATCAGCCTGGCCCTGTTAAGAACAAAAGGAGTTTCATTTATCAATATTAAGTCCACTCTTCAGCCTTCATTTATCCTACAATAGCCCCCCTTCCCTTCACAAAGATGAAAAACAGATTGCTTTCAGCTAAGACACATGAAGATAATACGGCTGGACTGCTCTGTATCCAAGTGGTCAAATACATATTTTTAAAAGACAAGAATCTTTCCCACCAAACAACTTTTGGCAAAAGCAAACATTTTTGTATTTTGAATGGAATCCAAGAACCCATGGAAACCATGAGAAATTTATTATTGCTTGTGATCCAGTAATTATAATGATCATACACTGTACATCTTGTTTTTTCAATGATGAAATTAAAACACTGAGCATTCAACTGGGAATTCCAAAGTGCCCGGAGTCATTCTTCAGAAACACAGAACTGGATAGGCACCCACCAAAGCATACCACACATCTGAAAGATTTTGAATACTGTATTCTCAACTGTTCTGTCTAGAATCTCACATATCTCACACATTGGGAAAATTCAGCTTACATATCACATATATTAATGTAGCAAAAATCATACCTTTAAGAAAATAAATATATTTGAAGGCTGGAATGATTGACTTTACTTAACAATTGCTAAAAATGGTTTAAGTTCTGCAGTTTCTGAAATGAAGAAGGTAGAAAATGTACACCTGTCTTAAGAGACACAGTTAGGAATGTAATCATAGTCACAGAAACTCCCAAGAATAATGAAAGACAATAATATTTTGATCAAATAATAGGTATTTATAGAAATTTTTAAAAATTACTTTTTCCCTAGTCAAATAATTGGACAATTAAAATGGAAAAATCAGAATCACAGAACGTTACATTTGGCAGTTTTAGTTTGTTGTGTATGAGACATTTATCAATGGAACTTTCCCTTTAATTGCATCCCTTAATTTGTCAAAATAAAACTACTTTGTTTTATTTTCCCATAAAAACAAAGAATGGTAATTTAAAACACAGAATAAATGAATCATATACTTTATCAGAATCATTTCCATAAAATTCAGTAATGCATTATTTATTTTATTTCATTAGTCTTGTCATAAATCAAATTTGCATTTGCTGAAATTAACCTGGTGAACTGCATTTTGAATTTAATCTGCAAAGCATTGCTAACTATTAAATAAAGTGAACAAAAACTTTGTTATTTCATCTGAGGCTTGTTCACTTCTATTATTGGTAAACCAAGTTATTTCAAAGTACTGGGGAATTTAGAAGCAAGTAACAAATAATTGGCTATCCAATTTTATATTGATATGGGACAACTGGTAGCTCACATTCACAGCAGAATAATTTATCTTGACCAAACATTGCCACAATTCAGAGATATCTTGAAATTGAGGCAGACAAAATTCTGATATTGGATTAAACCTCAAATATGAGAGACCTAAAACTCTAGCCCTGGCTGACTTTCCTCGTCTATGTTGATAAAAGGTTGCTGTATTGACGAAGGTATTTGATGAAGGTACTTATCTGCAAAAGGGTGGCTTGACCCAAAACAAATGCATCCTGTAATTCACTGTTTATTACACCCCAAATGTCATGTACATCCCCAAGTAACATTTGCTGCTTCCTTTATTGCCCTTGAGGCGTCTTCCTGTCCCCTATCTTATGTTTTGTCTTGAGATACTTACCAGAGGACATGAATGTGTTAGTGTTTATTATTTCCTCTCCTCTTTGAACCTTGCAATCTGAGGAAGATTAGTTTCTACGTGTTAACTGTAGTGATCTCTAATATGCATATGTAGTTGGATTGTATAAATACTGGTCACAAAGGACCCTTCGGGGTTCAAACATTTGTTGGCCTTGGGGCTGTTTGAACCGTGCACAATAAACTCTTTCCTGCATTGAAGAACTTGGCCTGGTATCGTGTCTTTTTCCTGTAATAGCTGGCAACCGCGGCAGGACCAGGTACGAGGCGATATTTCGCTGAGCCGTTCGACCCCTCGGGACCATCAGGAAGTCGCTCCTGAACATTCTCCAGGCGCCATGGGGGTATATCTCCGGTCCCCTGTGAGACCGACGGTGCTCTGATCGAGTCCAAGAACCCTGCAGTGCAGGAAAGGAGGTCTGTACAAATTCCTGGCCAGGAAGGTGAGGAGTAGAGACGTCTCAGGCAAGTATATAGTAACAGTGTTGTACCTGTCTCGCTTGTAGGCAGAAGATCAATCCCTTGGACTCGGGGCGGCGACCCTAACGAAGTCCATGTCAGGTTGGGTGGGTTGGGTAAGTCGTTGCAGTTCTCGTTAGTGACCGTGAGTTCCGGGGCTACGAGTCGGCGGCAGTGTGCTAGGATGGGGGGGGGGGCTCAAAGCGTGCCCAACACTCCATTGGCATGCATATTAAAAGGTTTTGATACTTATTTTAGCAACCCCTCATACCCAAAAGGGTCGAGAGACCGATTAAACTTTCTATGCAGAAATGTGTGGCCACTGATGGGGACTGGCTGGCCCCCCCCCGGGGGTCTTTTAGGGAGGGACTAGTGGATAAATTGTGGGGGGTGATAGTAGTAAATGAGGATTAATATCCCGATCAATTTCCATATATTTATTTATTTTATTTATTTATTTGATTCAATTTATAAACCACCCTTCTCCTTGTGGACTCAGGGCGGTGAACAGCCAACATAAAACATGATATATATAAAATTTAAAACAATTTAAAAAAATATTAAATAATTTCGGCCGACAATTAAAACAATCCAATTTAAAATCAGTTCCAATTTAAAACAGAGGATGGGATCAAGTCAGTCCGGCTAGATGAAACAAGTGGGTTTTAAGGGCCCGACGAAAAGTCCGGAGGTCCAATATCCTGCGTATCTGCGTATATATTGATCAGTGGGCAAGGGCTTTAACGGAAAAAGCTGAGGATTTGTTGCAATGTCAGGTGGAAATGGTTAGGTTATGTGTATCTAGAGCAGACAGGAAAAGTAGAGGGGTGCGATGTAAGCAAGGGATGATATTGGATGGAGAAAGTGAAGAGTATACCACCCATAGAAAGGTGTTAACAGAAGAGCCAGAGGATTTGGTTAGACCACCCTCTTATGCCCCAGTGTGGCCACCCGTACAGCAGCAGCAGCCCGGGGCTCAGCAACAACCGGGGGCTGCCAGGGGAAGTGGAGGAGGAAATCAGAGGCGTATGAGTGATCCTGGGGCAAAGCCAAAAGTTAAGACGAGTCATTCGCCTAAAGACAGCAGTAAAAGTGAAGGAGAGGATCATGATGATGATGAGGATTTGGGGACTATGGGGGCTGTAGGTGGAGAAGACCAAGTGGGCTCGTGTGGCTACAGCTAAGTTGAAGGCTGCTAAGCGAGATTTAGTAGCGTCTTTACGTCAAGTGGATCAGATAATAATGGATCCACAGGGGCAAGAGGGATATAGGCCCCTTTTTCAGTAAGTGCCATTTACCACTACTGATCTTTTAAACAGCATTATGGGCCACTAACTACCAAGCCTACTGAGGTGGCAGATTTGTTTCAAACTATTATGCAGACGCATAATCCAACGTGGCAGGATATACAACAGTTATTGAATATGCTACTGTCACCAGAAGAGAGAGAGAGGTGGAAGGCGGCTGTTAGAAAATGTGTGAAAGTGAGTCTTCCTAATGAGGACAATATTCAACCGGAGGTAACACCAAGGTCCCCGGAGGTAGATCCAGGATCGAATCCCAGAGAACAGGGTGACTAAATTGAAGGAATACCAGAATTTGGTAGTGCAAGCTCTTAGGCAGGCAGGAAAACCCCCGTTGAATATGTCAAAGCTGTCTTTGGTTATTCAGAGAGCAGATAAAAGTCTGGAGAGTTTCCTCCAAAAACTAATTGAGGCATGTGAGTTGTATACTCAAGTGAATCCCAGAGAAGGTGATAATGTGAGGATGTTGAATGAAAGATTTATTGCACAGAGTTATGAGGATATCAGGAGGAAATTGCAAAAGTTAGAAAGAGCTTTGGGGAAAAATACAAGTGAATTGTTGGAAATTGCAAGGAAGGTGTATGCGAATAGGGATAAGGTGGAGAAGAAAGAGCAGGAGGCATGGATGAATAAAAAGGCTGAGTTATTGGCGGTGGCACTGCAGAGTGGGATGCACGGGGGTTTGTCTCAGACTTTTCCCCTGGGTCCTAATCAATGTGCTTACTGTAAGGGGGAAGGACATTGGCAGAGAGAATGCCCAAGACGGATGACGAGAGGTAGAGGGATGAGGAGACCGAATTTTGGGTCAGGGGCAGTTCTCTGGGAGAAGGGGAGAACGAGGACAGAGGGGAGGCTTAAGTAGAGGATTTGGACAGGTAAAGACAGGTCGAGGTTTTGGTAGAGGATTTGGAGAGAGCGTGAGGCAGCAGGAAGCGGAAAGTATTGGATTGGCAGACATGACTTGGTCAGATTGATGGGGACCAGGCTTGGAAGAACCCCCGCCTGAGCCACTGATTACATTGAAAATAGGGGGTCAGTGAACTACGTTTTTGGTAGATATGGGAGCAGGAAGATCAGTTGTAAATAAGCAGATTGCAGCCCCCGGAGCCCATAAAATTCAAGTCCAGGGGGTATCAGGGCAAGTCATGGGGCGACAAGTCTTAAAACCAGTGATGTGTGATTTTAAGGGAGCTGAAATACAGCATGAATTCTTGTATATTCCTGAATGTCCTATTCCATTGTTAGGCAGGGATCTGCTTAGCAAATTAGGGGCAACAATTTCATTTGATGAGGGTCGCCAGAGGGTGACCATAAGACATTCTCCGGAGGAAACCTGGAGGTTGATGGTAGGAAGACAGGTTGAAGAGAGGGAAAATGATGAGAAGTGGAAGTTGTTTGAGGTGCCGGGATTGTGGGCTGAGGATAACCCGCCGGGTTTTGCAGCTCACCACCCCCCAGTGGTGGTGGAGCTAAAACCTGGAGCGGTGCCTGTGAGTATAAGGCAGTGTTCCATTTCTTGGGAAGTTATTTGTGCTATTTATGAAAGTATTCAGAGATATTTGGAAGCAGGGATTTTGATATCTAATATGAGTTAATGTTTGGACATCCACCAGGACTGTTGCGGAGGAACTTAACTGGGTGACCTGATTTGGGACATAAAGGGGGGGGGTTTGGAATATGGAAATGGTACAAGAACTTAATAAGCAAGTTGAGAAACTCCAACGATATCTGATGGAACAAGTATCCCCTAGATTAGTAACTCACTGTCACTCATTTAAACCTGGGGACCGAGTGTGGGTGAAACACTGGAAGAAAGAGCCATTAGAAGGAAGATAGAAAGGACCTTTGGTTGTTGTTATGACTTCTCCACTTGCTATTAAGATTTTGCAGAATCAAAATCATGGATCCCTTGGACACGAGTCAAGGCAGCAGCGGACACAGGCTGGAAAGTATCCGTGGATAAACAACATCCAACAAAACTGACATTTAAACATGCTTAAAGAAAGCTTTTGTATTCCCTACAATAGATTACTTTGATGTGTACCTGCTGATGTAACCCGCTGCAAGCCAAAACAGAGGAGGAAACACCCACCTTCTTGAATTGTTCCAGAACCCAGATTCTGACAAGAAATTGAAGACTGCTGCGGATATATGTGGGAGGAACCGTGGGTGTGGGCACTTTGGGTAATTGTGGGGTTAGCTCTATTGATTATTGTGTTTTACAGATATAAGCAGAGGCTTTGTGGAAAACCAAAAACATTTG
Organism: Coluber constrictor foxii; assembly: GCA_038048745.1. Lineage (NCBI taxonomy): Eukaryota > Metazoa > Chordata > Lepidosauria > Squamata > Colubridae > Coluber > Coluber constrictor. The sequence goes on from CM075961.1 coordinate 128,984,601, forward strand.
ATTGCTCAGTCGTTCCGATCCCTAACCCACCAGGCGGCATAGTGTGAATCTCCTACAGATGAAAGAAGTCCCTGCTTCGGACACACTGGAAACTGCCTTTTGATATAACAAAGCAGACAAGAGAATTTTCTTTAAATGTGCTGGTTTTGTAACTGTGGGTGTGAGTGTTATTGTTGCTCTCACTGTATAGATTGTGTTTTATGTATAAGCTGTAAGGTAGAGAGTGACATGAAAATTATAGAGGACGTGTTAGTACATTATCTGGTAATAGATACTGAGGAGTCTTATTATACTCTTAAACCCAACCCTACGATTCAAACTATATTGAGGGAAGACTGGTTTAAGAACCAAAGGGACCGTGAGGATGCTAAGCATGGGGATTGTTGGAGTTGGGTAGTTATGGATAAGTGTGTGGGTAGTAGGAATCCAAGGTGACTTAGAAATTCCAACACTGCAGTTAACAAGTCAGGAGGCCTGTAGCCCATGTATCCACACAACATTGCAGGGAGTGAAGGTCTCCAAAACTTTGGCCTATCATACTCAAAAACCTGAGGGTTGTCAGGAACATGCTCCTTCAACGTGTCAAATAAATGCCACCATATACCACATGTGTAAGTTGAATAACAAGATACAATGTTATAACCTGGCAGAGGCCAAACAGATAACTACTTATGAAATAGCAATATATACAACAGTATGTGGAAGGGAGGAATTATTGAATAGAACAGAATTTAGGAAGTTGGGCAGTCAAGTAGAACTATCATTTGATGCTTGTTTAGCTATTAATCACAATTGTGACGTGTGGAAGGTTACGTGTGGAACTTTAGAATGGGAAAGGAGTTATATGTTAGAAAAGAAATATATGTGTCGAAATCAGGGAGAATGCAGTGATCGAGATACATAGTTACTGCCCGTATTGGTCTTGTGCAGTTATGTGGTCTGGAGATCAGTCAGGAGGTACACAGAAGTGCAGGTTGGAAAATGGGGCAGCTAGTAGTAACTGTCAACGGAATGAATGCAATCCTATAAAAATTATTTGCACCCCCACAAGAATATGGAGGGAGGAGAATGGATTAGGAATATATGCTGAGGGCAGAGATCCCCTGGTAACTCTTAGATGGCATGTTACCAAAATTACTAGGGCAACCCAAGACACGAAAGGATTGTTCTTGTCATATTATCTGGAAATGGAAAAACTAAATGTACCTGAAATTCCTAGCCATGTAACAAATACCTTTGTCAAATTGACAGAAGACATAGCCCACATTCTGAATGTATCAAATTGTTTTGTATGTGGAGGAACTAACATGGGAGAAAAATGGCCATGGGAAGCCCAAGAGTTGAACTATTCCAAAGTGCTAGAGATGGATCGGAAGGGTAATCTTTCATATAATCAGGGAAAAGATGGGGATTGGACCCTTACCACAAGTTTAGTAGGGAATGTATGCTTCCAAAGGAAGGCTCGATCTGGCTGCAAACAGGTAGGAAACCTAATATGCACAGGAAAATGGGAAAGCAAGATATGGTGGTCAGGAAGTAATGTCACAGAGGGTATTGATGAAACAGCTCTGTTTGAAGTGAACGGATTAGCCTTTTTAAGGGATCCAGATAATCAAACCCTTGGATGGATGGCTCCTGATGGACTGTATTGGATTTGTGGTAAAATGGCATACGGGTATCTACCTAAGAATTGGTGTGGAGCTTGTGTCCTGGACATAATTAGACCAGGATTCTTTTTGCTTCCCCTTAAAACACGACAGGTTTTAGGTGTGCCAGTATACGATGAGGTAGGGAATCAATGACAGAAAAGGCATGTGGATACATCAACTATAGGTAAGGTTAGAATAGGAGGTAACCAACACCATTGGGAAAATGAAGAATGGCCTGCAGAACGAATTATAGAAGTTTATGGACCTGCTACATGGGCGGAAGATGGCATGTATGGCTATCGTACCCCCGTGTACATTCTGAATCGGTTAATTCGTCTACAAGCGGTGGCTGAAATAATCACCAATGAAACTGTGAAAGGACTTACTCAATTAGCCAGGGAAAGTGTTAAATCAAGGACGTATATTATGCAGAATAGATTAGCTTTGGACTACCGCTTAGCCAAAGAAGGAGGGGTATGTAGAAAGTTTAATTTGACTAATTGCTGCATAGAGATAGATGAAAGTGGAAAGATTATTAAAGAAATCACGGACAAAATGGTTAAAATAGCTCATGTACCCATCCAAACATGGAGGGGTCCTAATTGGGAAAACATGTTTTCCGGATGGTGGCCAAAATTACCCGGTCTTCAAGCCATCGTTGGCCTTGTTGGCTTGATAACTGCAGGATGTATTTTTCTCCCCTGTGTCTTGCCTATTTTTGTTAAAACTATGTCCAAAAGCCTATCCTTGCTGGTGGAGTGAAAGACAACTGCTCAGGTAATGGCTATGTGGGAATATGAACGGCTCCAGCCAGGAGAGGAACCTGAATGTGTGACTCTTCTGGATAAATCAGATGAGTCACAAAGGGGGGATGTGAGGCAGACCAAATTCTGATATTGGATTAAACCTCAAATATGAGAGACCTAAAACTCTAGCCCTGGCTGACTTTCCTCTTCTATGTCAATAAAAGGTTGCTGGATTGACGAAGGTATTTGAAGAAGGTACTTATCTGTAAAAGGGTGGCTTGACCCAAAACAAATGCATCCTGTAATTCACTGTTTGTTACACCCCAAATGTCATGTACATCCCAGATAACATTTGCTGCTTCCTTTATTGCCCTTGAGGCGTCTTCCTGTCCCCTATCTTCTTATGTTTTGTCTTGAAACACTTACCAGAGGACATGAATGTGTGAGTGTTTATTATTTCCTCTCCTCTTTGATCCTTGCAATCTGAGGAAGCTTAGTTTCTACGTGTTAACTGTAGTGATCTCTAATATGCATATATAGTTGGATTGTATAAATACTGGTCAAAAAGGACCCTTCGGGGTTCAAACTTTTGTTGGCCTTTGGGCTGTTTGAACCGTGCACAATAAACTCTTTCCTGCATTGAAGAGCTTGGCCTGATATCGTGTCTTTTTCCTGTAACAAAATGAGTGCATGCCTAAAATTTGGACTATGGAAACAATATGTCATTCTGCATGTTAAATGTGTTCCCCAAATTCTTTCATGTACCCATGATGCAAACTCTCAATGAGATCGAAGGATCTCATTATGTTTAACACAGAAGATGAAGATGGCTGCAACTGATAGTAATATTGGATTTGAAGAATGGATCTATTTTTTTAAAAAAAAGATACGGCATTTTTCATTGTAGTAGCTCAGGAAAAATGGCTGCAGAAAGCAACAACCAAAATGGCTACAGAAAGCAACAACCAAATGTACACCCAGTGTATTGGTGTGCATGTGCATACCATATATTCATTCTGTTTTAGTACAGAATAGCCAGTTGGAGTGAAGGAGTTTGCCTAAAAGGAAAGCAAGCATATTAGAGAAACTGAGCTAGCACAAGTAAAATAAAACCCAATATTTTTGGCACATAGGAAAAGATGGTCAGAGGCTGATTTCTTGGTGAACTGGAAAGAGGAGATATATTTAGTGGCTTCTATTTGTGCATTAGTCTGATTAGACTATGACAAACTGCTTTCTAGATCAGAAAGAAATATTTTAAGTGTTACACAATCCATGGTCAGAAAGAAATATTTTAAATGTTACACCGTCCATGTTTGCTGATAAACAGTCTTTTTCTTTACCAAATTTCTTGTAATTGTAGTTCCTGTCACTCTTGCGTAGGAGGATGAAATGTCCTACTCAGTTCAATATAAGGAAGGTCTTGTAGATCATTTAAGAATATGAATCTAAATATACCTTTCATAGGTATTCTACAGCATGCTGGACACTATTATCAGCCAAGCAATTTTTTTTCTTTTGAAGACACCAACATTAACTTGCATGTTTTACAATGCACTTTTCATGTGATTTTCAAAATGATTTTGAAATTGCTGTCACAAGAGTTAAATCAAAACTCTTCAGCACTAGTCATAATTATGAATAGACTGTAAATATTAAATACCTTATTTGTAGTTTAGGAACACTACTAAATGAATCAATATATAAAAGTACAATCTACCTGTTCCTAGTACTGTAACTTAATTTTAATAAATATTAATACTAGTAATAAAACTTTAAATTATTTTTAAAATTCTATCACAGGTATGCAAAAACATAATTTTATCTAGCATTTCTAAGCAATTATATTTGAATTATCAGTAACTACGACACAAGCAGAACAAATTCTGTGCTGGTCCATACAACTTCTATGGGCCTGTTTTGCTTGGCAAATCAAATTTCCAAATGAATGCTTCCAATTGTGTTGAGCCTTCTGTCTGTTGTCCCAAAAAGGTACCAGGAAAGAGGAGAGTTCATTAAATTAATTAGTAGGACAACAAAATAAATTGAATATCATCCATTATGTTTTCTGCTTCCCTGCAAGAAGCAGAAGTCTTATTCAGAATGTTTTAAAACACTACTTCTATGGGCTATGTTGGAACAAAATTCAAAACGTTAGTGTTTCATTATAGGAAACAATGCTTCTTGCTTCTTCATTTTTTACAATAGCTAGGATTTCTGCAGAATGCTCTCACCGGTCAATTTACAGAGAAAGTGATCAAGGAATGATTTCAATATTCTAAATTCCAATTGCAAGCAACAAAAGCAACAGTTAAACAAACTTTTTGCAGTCTTCTGCAAAATCACATCACTCAATTCATAGCAATGTATTATTTTGAACAAAATTTATAAACAACACAACTATAAAAATATACTTCGCTAGTTACTAGCTTCTCTACATTTGGCAGTTTGTCTACAAAGCCCAACAAACAAGTAAAAAGAACATAATTGTTTATTGACCAATGTACTTTCTAAACCTTAGTGCCCTGAAGGATATATTAGCACCTGACGTTAATTGTGGAAGGCTAAAACACTCAAAACAATGTCCCATTATTGTCCCAAAGTCAAAACAAAATGCTTTAGCATCAAATGTTTGAGCTTAGAACATTTTAAGCTCAGAACATTTTGTACATCCCTCCAACCCAGAAATTGAATACTATCATGTCTTTCAAACTGATCATATTTCAGGACCAATAAGCAAGTGCTTATAAAACATGCAGCAATCTTAGAACTATTTAGGAAGTTCCAATTTCTGCATAGCTGATCTCATCCTATTATTGGAAACAAAAACCGAGAAAAAATATTCAACTTAAGCTATTGTTCTTAAAAATCAATTAATCCTAGTTTATCATTACAAACAATATAACTAATATAGACCAAGTAAATTATGTGTACTAACCATTCTCAAAAGCTCTGCAATAGGAGCAGAATAATCTTGAAAAGAGGTTAAAATGGAAATATTTTTTAAACTGAAAGAAGTTTATATAATGGAATAGAAAGATAAATAGCATGAAATATTATATTATCAAAATAGATCCCACTATTCAATGCATAGATGCCTTCAGAAACAAATGAAATTTTTCTCCATAAAAGTATATTGAATTAGATGGTAAATACAGAGAAGCAGCTGCACTAATTCTGTCACACTTCTTTCCTTTTGAGTGAATCAAAGACACTCCAGATGACAAATGGGAACAATTTTTCATTTTAATCGTATGTTTCAATTTTTATTTTAAAAAGCTCACTTTACAGTATGATTTTATATTCAGCCAGAACTTACAAGGAAAAAAGTCCTGTAGTTAAGCAGGGAGAGAAGCATGAAACAAGCATATTCTACCACTAAACAAGAAAATCTGTTAATACTTTAATTTCTGTGGTTAAATCATTAAATTCTATTGATGAATTTTGCTAAAGACTGAAAAAGTACTTAATTTCTTTCTTAACTGTGTTACTGTTAATGCAGCAGCTGCTACTTCTTCTTTTTTAAATATAAGATAATTTTGCAGTATCTTATCACTTCTCAGAAAAGTTAGTCTTCATCATTCCAGGCTTCTAAATGGAAGCTTTCATTATGAAGGGTTTACCTATGAAATCACTTTGTATTTTTATTTGTTTGTTTTTTATCCCATATTTATTACTTTATAAGTAATAGCAAAGATGCGTAATACTCTTTCTTCCTCCTATTTTTTTCCACAACCCTGCAAGATGGGTTGGGCCGAGATAGCCACCTTTCAGAAATGCATGAGAGAAAGGAGAATTGCTACTCATCCTTCCTTGCAGGAATATATCTCTTAAATAAACTGATACTGTCCCATTACTTTGCTTTATGCTCAAGTCACCATTTCATCTATCTCAATCCTTTTTTCCTCAAAATATTTTCAAAAGTCAGCTCAAATATTCAAAAAATATTCAATTGATGCTACTACAGAGACCACACCTACTATTATTTATGTAATAGTAATATTCTGTAAATTTCTGCATCAATTGTTCTTTTGAAACACCAAATTATCTCAGAATATCTGACATGTCATTATTCTTTTCTTTTAGTAACAAATTAAAGGGAATAATTTATGATAGAACAAAACTTCAATAAACAAATGTTACCTTTAAAATGGTAATATTCCAGGTAAAACTCTCCACTGCTTTTTGTAGTTTTCTCTCTTTCAATCCTTCCTTTGCTCCTATATTTTGTAAGTTCTCATGGAACTCCATTGCTGGGGAGTAAGAAATATTTAAACCTTCTTATTCAACTTTCAATGTTTTTACTATAAGATTTTTTTGTGCTAAAAAGGAAACACGCTTATTAATTTCCTATCGATGACTTATCAAAATTAGAAAATACATTAAAAACAGGATAAAATCAAATTACGCTATTATTCTAGATGTACTAAAAATAATCTGTTTTTAATGTTATATACAAAGGGATCTCAGGATATTTTCTTAGTTCAGAAACTAGAAACTGCAAAATAATTCATATTCAGTTAATCCTTGGTTGACTACTACCTCAATCAGTGACCATTTGCAAAATCATTTTTTGAATTGCAGTATTTACAACAAAATTTCTTGGCCTGAGAAGAAAAGCATTGGGTTGTTCTGATCAGTTTCAGGCAGCAAGATGAGTCAGTGGGAGGCTTTTAATCAATTAAGATCACAGACCTTAGCTTGTGAATTTTCTGTTAGCACTTTTTAGGGCAGCATTCCACTGCAGAAGAAAACAGCTCTGGAAGAGACGGTTTGTTTAAGCAATCTCTTTGCCCAGCAGCAACCAGTGACTTCATAATGTCTCCCTCAGTCATATATTTGCTTAGCAATAATTTTGCTTAACATCAAGGTCCCTGGACGGGATTACAGTCACTAAATGAGGAGAGGGTGTATACAGTTCTCTCCAGGAGGTTCCCTGCTAGACTGCTTTTAAAGTAAAACGATAATATTTTATCTTTAATTGCATTTAAGGCATTGCTTCTTTCCACTGAAATTAGTGGTTCTGTATTGGTAGCTACAAGGCTCCACATCACTTAACTGGAGACCCCAGCCCCTATTAACTTCTTAGCCAACTTCAGCACATTTACTTTTCTATCTGCCCAGTATGATAAAGAACTATTCTTGGAGTCTCGCGAACTAGAAGACAACTTGAAATATTGAACTTGTGTCTGAAATCATAGAGTAGTCTCTTCACCTGCAGAAAAAATACAAACAATTCTCTGCCTAAGTTGCCCTTCTAAGAACAAAGAAGATAGATTGCTTAATACATACTGAAAAAAGTTACTAAGTTTCAGCTAAGAATGTTTTATTTGTGTAAGCTATGTTGATGGAAGACAGAATTCTCAATGTATTGATTATATGATAGCAATAACGAAATACAGATCCACCCAACTTGCCCCTTTCTCCATTTTTCTATGACAAAAAAGTAAAATGTGATTTTATTTTATTATGCTATATTTTGAAATGCCAATCAATGTTGCTTATATTACTAAAGAAAATTATTGACACAAATCTTAACATTTTTGCTTGTGCAAAGCAAAATGATAGTGAATATGCTTTCCAGTTCAGCACCAGGCTATGTACAGAACTCATATATATTTGGATTTTGTAAATTGGGAGCATCAAGAGGGAAAAACTAAATAAGTCTCCATCTTTTACTATACTACCATAGAGCAGTTCATGAATGAAAATCATGTCTTAACCACAGCATAGAATCATCCTATGCGAACCTTAGCAATCTTTTTTTTATCAACAAAATTAGCATTTAAAAATGTGTTAAATGAAAAAATAGTAATACCACCAAATTAAATATAACTTTTAATACACAATAAAATGTGTTTTCTATAGAAACTATTAGTTGTTATGCAATTTCATGTACATTCAGAAATAGGCAGCTGAGCACATGCATGCAGGTCACAGATATTTCTGGGGACAAGCTTTACTATATGCACAGAAAGGTTGGTTAGCCTTTTCTCCAGCAAACAGTTGACCCGAGCCTTCACAGAAAACTTTTGTCAGTTAGCTGTAGCTAGGAATGGAGGTTTTGAGTGATAACAAAAATAAGCTCAGCAGTGATTGATATGTGTAATTCATTCTTCAAATATGGAAAATGAAAATAGCATTTGCCTCTTTTTCACTGACATGGTTCAACTGCTAGCAAAAACACAGAAATGATTACTATACAATACAGAGTTATAATCTATGTTTGTTTTTGATTAAATATACTGTTGCAGAGTTAAACGTTTGGGTTAAATTAGATTTGGTATTGCAGAATTATTAAAGAACTAGTAAAATTATATAATTTTACTAGTTGTAAATTATGCATGCTATGACAATTTTACATTGTAATCATGCATGCTAAAATGTAGCCTGTGAAGAAAAAACTACAGGTTTTTTCACCATGCAACCACAACTGAGCCCAAAATTTATGTTGCCAAACAAGACATTTATTAAGTGAGTTTTGCCCCATGATCTTTCTTGCCATAGTGGTTAAGTGAATCACTGCAGTTGTTAAGTAAATAACACGGTTATTTGGTTTATCCATTGAGTTTCCTTATCAGAAGATCACAAAAGATTATCACACGATTCTGGGACACTGCAACAATCATAAACATGAGACAGTTGCCAACATTTCAATTCTGATTACGGGGATGCTGCAATGGTCGTAAGTGTGAAAAATGGTCATAAATTACTTTTTTCAGTGATGTTGTAACTTTGAACAGTCACTAAAGGAACTGTTGTAAGTGAAAGACTACCTGCAGAAGAGAAAGTGAAAATAACAAAGCAATGCCTAATTTATATTTTATCATCTAAATTTAAATCTTATAAAATCTGGTACAATTGAAAAACATGTTTAATTTTAATAACAGTTGCTGAAAAGAGTATCAAGCTTCATGTTGTTTACTTTTTTATTTGTGACATCCCATTTGTGAAACACTTCTGTATAATTTGCTGTGTCGGGTTTCTATATTTCTTCCATTTTATCTAGATAGTGCTGTGATAAATTATTTCCAAGACATAGTTCAGAACTAATTAATCAATCAATCAAAAGTAAGTTGTTTGGCTAATGGTTTGCTAATGAAGTTTGATGATTCACTTCAATGTAGCATATCTGTAATTATCTTTACAAAGAAGTACTCAATGGTTCTTATGGGCACCTTTGGCACAGCTGTTATACTATAAGGAGATTTACTACTCTCTGAGTTCCCCTTGTATTTACTGTGGCAAAATATGCAAAGTGAGATAAATAACTACAAAGGTTCTTTCTAGAGGATCTCATGATACTTCTAAAATCAATTCATTAGTTATTTTAATATGCTTTTATCGTAACTCCTGGGCATAATTATTATGTAAAACTAACGATTTATTAAAAATGGGAAGGATGTCTGGCATAATAAAAAATATGTAGAAATATTTAAGATATTTGTGTTTGTTTTTACTAGTATGTTTTTACTACTTGGTTCAATGGGTTAAACACACCAACGTGAAGCAATTAATGGCAAAGAGCAAAAATTACACATACTACATATGAAGAGAAGTTTGCTTTCTTTCTGTTTTCACAAAATAATAATGTTACATTATAGTTAGAACAAATGTAAATGAAGACTATAAATTACTAATCTGACTTGATGTTCCCTTCCAAACAAAATTTAGTATTACAGTCTAATTTAGATACAATATTTTGGCTTCAGATGCCGAATAGGATAAACCATAATTAAGAATGCAGTATGAATGTTTAAACAAATTCCAAAGTTATCTACATAACTTGAAACAGATGAGTCAGAACATATGTGCTTACAGAGGAAACATGACTTTTACAAATTTGTGAATTTTTTTACTGTGCAGTATTGAAAATGCCTTTTCATAATGTAATTGGCAAAGAACTAATGTCTTTATATATGAGTCAATTGTTCTGTAATTTTGTATAATTACATACATGTTCTCAGCTATGCCAGAAAGTTTGAAAAAAATATTGTTTCTTTTTTTATTAAGTTTTTTGTTTTGAAAACATTGAAAACATGTCTTGAAAAACAAGACACAAACACACAACATTTATATACATATCACTTTTTCCTACAGCTACTTTGAAGTGATCCTTTCTTACTATTTACATCTATTCACACACATTTTAAATTTCTTATTTAACAATTTATTTTCCATCATTCTTTCTTTTGTCTAGATTGTACTTTGATTTTCAACATTTTTTCTCCCCTTTCTCCTTTATTCCTCTTTCTCATTTTTCCTATTCTCCAACCATTCATACCATCCAAACCACATTTTGTAATATTCTTTATCCTCTTTCTCCTTGATTTCTTTTGTTAATTTGTCCATCTCTGCACACTCTAAGATTTTCCTAATTATATCTTCTTCTGATGGTAAGTTTTTCTTCTTCCAATTTTGTGCATAGACTATGCAGGCTGCTGTCAGTATATGTAATATTAAATAATATATTTCCTTAATATAGTTTTCTATGGAAATCCCTAGTAGAAACTGCTCAGGTTCTCCCTTTATTGAATTCTGAATTATTTCCTTTATCCACTTTTTAACTTTCGCCCAGAATTTCTTTGCCACTGGGAAGGTCCACCAGAGATGATAATAAGTTCCATAGTTATTCTTACATTTCCAACATTTTGGTGAATTACTAGGGAACATTTTCGTTATTCTAGCTGGTTGAAAGTGCCATCTATGAAACATTTTCATCTGGTTTTCCTTGTATGCCGTTGATATTGTCAATTTCATATTTGTGCTCCACATCATTTCCCACTTCTTTAATTCTATTACATGATTGAAATTCCTTGCCCATTTAATCATGGTATCTTTCACTATTTCCTCTTCCATTTTATACCGTAATAAAAATTTATAAATTTCACTAATTAATTTTTGTTCCCTCCCATATATAATTTTATCCAGTTCATTTTGCTCCAACTGTACCTGATCTATTTTTGTATCTTCTAAGTATTTTGATCTTATTTGTAATTACGTCCATCATTCAACTTCCCTATTCAAATCCTGTTCCAATTCTTGTTTTGTTTTTAATTTTCCTGAATCATTTTATATATCTCTGTATTTAATTATTTCAATCCAGTTTACTAAATTTGGGTGTGTTAATGTTTCATTGGGAGAGATCCAAAACGGAATTCTTATATAGTGTTGCTTTTTGATTTTATGCCAAATTAATAACAGTGAATTTCTAATTATATGCCTTCTAAAATATCCATGGGTTTTATACTTTTCACCCCATAGAAATGCATGCCATCCTGTCTGTAAATCGTGTCCTTCTATTGTTAAAATTCTTTTATTTTCCAGCTCCATCCATTCCTTTAACCATGTTAGGCATGCTGCTTGGTAATAAGTCTCCCAATCCGGAAATGCTACTCCTCCTCTGTCCCTGGTATCTTGTAGTGTTTTTAATCTAATTCTAGGTTTTCTCCCTTGCCATATAAATTTTGAGGTCAATCTCTTTAATAAATCAAAAAAACTTCTTTCTAATTTTATCGGTATAATCTGGAAGAGGAATAAAATTTTGGGCAGGATATTCATTTTTATTGCTGCCACTCTTCTCATCCATGAAATCTGAAGATTTTTCCAATTTTCCAGATCTTTCTCAATTTGCGGTATTAGTTTGTCATGATTTTCCTTTTTGATTGAGGACCCTCTTGCTGTTAACCAAATACCTAAATATTTTAAACTTTTTGTTATCTGAATATTCATACTATTTTCTAATTCTATCTCTTGTTTCTTTGTGAGATTTTTGGTTAACATTTTGGATTTATTTCTGTTAATTTTTAAACCTGCCACTACACCAAATTCTTCTACTTTTTCAATCAGTTTAGGGCCTGATTTTAGGGATTCCTCAATTATAAAGACCATAACCTCTTGAAAAGCTTGCAATTTGTATTCCTCATTTTTTATTGTCAATCCTTTTATCTCTTGATCTTCCCTAATTTGAAAAAAATATTTTTTCATTCTAGGGTCACAATGAAGGAACATAGAAAACTGATGTCCATACAACAAAATTTAACCAATGATCCAAAGAAAAGGCATTTTCTTGATTAGAAACATTGAAAAACAATTGCCATTTTACTTATTGTTTCATATTAGTGGAATTCTATGTGAGTTACAAAACTGGTAATTTATCCATTACTCACTATAATGTTCTGAATACAAAAACAGCCAAAGAGTAAATAGATACTTCTTAAAGAAATATGATGTGTATATTAGAAATGTTTTATCCAACAAATATTTTGGAGTATCATGTCCTGTCTTTCTCATACAACAAAAGGTTATTCAAATATTAGCATTATTACTATAGCAGAAAATCCTACTATAGCACAAATAGCAAAATATCATGATAGTTTACACGATAGTTGTTTCTCCCCCCCAAAAAAGATTGTGTAATTATACAGAGTGACTTGCTGTAAATCTGGGTTGCATATTAAGCTAGGCCCTAAAATTTTCTTTCTTAAAATTAATTTTCTTTCTTATAAACAAAAAGGTAAAGACAAAAGCAAATGGTTTAAATGAAATCGAACAAACTTCAAAGTCAGATTGCTGATTGCTTTTCCCTGAATGAACTGTTCATCATTGTTTCTTACACATTAATGAGTATTATTTATATCTTACTGATGCAATTTCTTAATTGTGTACCACAAATCATTATTTCAAAGAAAATAATATCCCTTTCTTTTCTATAAATTTATCAATAGCAGTAATAAAATAACATAAAGATAAACTACAGGTAATAGTTTCAACTTTTTGCAACCACAATTGAATCCAAAATTTCTTTTGCTGAGTGAGTTTTGCCCTATTGTACAACCTTTCTTGCCACACTTAAGTGAATCACTGCAGTTTCTAAGTTAATAACACAATTAAGTGAATCTTCACTGACTTTGCTTGTCAGAAGTTTCAATAGGTGATGACATAACCCCAGGACACTACAACCATCATAAATACAACTGTCAGTTGCCAAATGGCTAAATTTTGATCATGTAGCCATGGTGATGCTGCAAACATTGTAAATGTGAAAACGGTCATAAGTCACTTTTTTCTATGCCATTGTAACTTCGAATAGTCACTAAATGAATGGTTGTAATCTGAAGACTACCTGTATGACCATATATGACAGCAAATATGGTGGAGAAATGTTACGCAATGTCAAAGGATTAATATAAAAGAATGAATTTGGGTTGTTCCGAGAGTTTCAACATTAAAAAAATCTAACAAATGAGTGTATTGCTTCAATATTCCATACAAATCATTCTTTCATATAACCAAATTCATAGTTGAAAAATTCATCATACATTTTGCGGTGTATAGAAATTCCTTAAGCTGTACAATTCTTCCGCTTAATAGAATATATAACATATAATAGAATATATAAATCATCCAGGGTAGCCCCACAGAAAGGTGGGTGGCTAATAAATTTAACAAAATAAAAATAAATAAAATATGTAGCAGAATAATTGCACGCAATGCAAAATAATTTCCTTACCTGCTTTTTGGCACTGGACTATTTTTTCATATAGTGTATCTGCATTTTCTGTCAGAATCTTTATCATATTAATCATCTGCAAAAACAAAGTTTGCGTTTGTGAATACTGGAGTATAAATATAAAAGTCAACATTAACCCGTTAAAACCAGCCATCTGTCCTGACTGGCAACAGATCTCTAGCATCTGTACAGCTAAAGATGCCAAAGATTAAACGTTGGTATATATAATGATATAGTATATGCCACCAAAAAATGACTGCACCTTAAACAGCTTTAGATAGATTAAGGAATGGAGGAAAGGAGGAGTTTTCATTTTTTAAAAATTCTTTGTAAGTAGCTAATTTTATTTAATTAGATTCTTTATGCCCCATTTATCTTAAAGCTAAAAAATGTCGACGTCCCAAAAACCAAGCTTTCAAATTAATTATTTCAGTTTCCCCTTAATACCAGGAACCAAACATTTTGGAATATTTGATGCTAGTACAATCAAAACACTTAAGTAATCAAGGATATATTTTATCATAAATAAAGTCAGCAAAGGACGTATTTGGGGAAATTAGCTAATTGAAGAAACAGGATCTCCATGCAATATGATGAGCCATGTAAAGAGATTATTAGATTATCAGAATACTAGCAAGAGTAAAGATACCAAATGCTAGAAAGCAGCACAGAAAAGAATTCCCTTAACATGTTAAGTCTATGCTATAATATATAATATATAATATTATATTATTATATTATATATTATATTATTATTAAAGATAATAGCCAGTCACTTTAGGCTACTGCCTTTTTTTCATAAGAAAAAATACTTCACATTAATATTTCCACATTAATTGTGCAACACAATTAATGAGATGTATGACATGTATGACATGTCATTATGAAAATTTCCTGTGCAAGCACAAAATGGACTTTAATAATTCAAGGATAGACTTTCTATATGATGGCACATTTCCCTGCAGTGGTTTACAACCTGAATCCATTATTTATATCTAAAAATTTTCCTAAACCATTTAACTGCTATAGAAAATTATTTAAAATTGACCTTTTCTACCTTCTATTAATTTTGGTAGCATTGTCTTACTCAAGGAATTATCTTGAATACTAGTATCTCTGATATTTTAAATATGACACAGATTTTATTTCCCTTGCAAAATCCCACTTAAAGGAAAAATCTGAAACAGATATATTCTTCCTATGTAAAAGAACAAGTTTTGAAAAATTCATAAAATAATGGCATTTAAAGATATTCATCTCTTTTACAATAGTTTCAGTACATTTATTTGGCATCAAAAGGTATGCCATTCAAGTTTTCATATGTTAGTAGCTACATCTAATGTTCAAAACTGACTTTCTTTTGTCTCAACATACTATTAACATATTTTTTGATATGCAAATTCATTTACCTTAAGAAAAGGACCTGAATTCAACTACATTATTCCTTCTGTCATCAGGCTTATGTAGAACAGATTTGATTGTAAGATATTAATTTTAATTTTGCCTTGATTTTAATTTTAAATATAAAAAAATAAAACTGCCAGTTAATTTTTTTTATTGTTGCAAGTCAGTTTGACTGTTGGATGGATAGAAAAATTGTTCAATCAATAACAATAAATCCGAATGAAAATGAATGAAAAGCTTTCAAAGTTATTAGTTTCTTTTCTTGAGTCTCATTTAAGTCATCTCCAACCTACTGGGTTAACTGAAGAATGTTTGAAGAATTTGAAGAAAAAAGAAAAGGCTTTTTATTTTTATATCCTATTGAATTCTTTGATTCCAATCCTAATTTAGACCAATCTTGATTCCAATCCTAATTTAGAATCAATCTTGATTCTGATTGTTTTCCATGAGGGGGGGGGGGTGCCCCTCGTTGAAATGTGCCCGCTGGGTTTCCAAGCATTTCATCAGCCGAGGTCACAGGGGAGGGGCGGGGGGGTTGCGGTTATTATTACAGAAGGTCTGAAACCGAGGGAGGCCACTGTTCCTCAGACGGCCGGTTGTGAATCCCTCCTTGTGAAATGGGGTCATGGGGTTCAGATGGGTTTGCTAATCATGTACCTGGCTCCCTGCCACGTGGCAGCAGCCCTGCCCGAGCTTCTCGCCGTCATCGCCGCGGTGGCGGTTGATACTCCCAGGCTTATGGTCATGGGGGATTTCAACCTGCCATCCGTGGGGGAGATGTCTGAGGTGGCTCGGGAGTTCATGGCTTCCATGACGGCTATGGACCTGACCCAGTTAATTCATGGCCCTACCCACACGGGGGGAAACACACTGGACCTGATTTTTGTCTCTGGACAGTGGTTGAGAGATCTTGATATAGGGGACATAGTCATCGAACCCTTGTCATGGTCAGATCACTCTCTCCTTCGTTTTGACTTTCGAACCGCAATACCCCGCCGCAGGGAGGTGGAACCGGTAAGATGGTTCCGCCCCAGGCGCCTGATGGAACCTGATAGGTTCCAGATGGAGCTTGGCCATTCCCTGAGGCTCTGGCACACGCCTCGGCTGGAGACCTGGTGGCCGCCTGGGATAGGGCAGCCGCTGGAGCTCTGGATCGGGTCGTGCCTTTGCGGCTTTGTGGCTCCTTGGTTCACTGAGGAGCTGAGGGAGTTGAAGTGCCGGAAAAGACGCCTAGAGAGTAGTTGGAGGGCCAGTCTTGCTGAATCTGACCGGACACTGGTGAGATCCCATATTAGGACTTACCTAGTGGCGATAAAAGCAGCAAAATGTAGCTATTTTGCTGCTGTTATTGCGTCATCAGATAATCGCCCGGCTGCCCTGTTTAGGGTGACCCGCTCCCTGCTCCACCAGGAAGCGCGGGAGGACCCCTTGGAGGGTAGAGCCGAGGATTTTGTTCAATATCTGCATGACAAAATCACCCAGATTCGGGAAGATTTGGACTCCAACTGGGTGGTCTCGGGGAAAGGGACCGGGGCAGGTCTTGAGAATTTTATCTGGACTGAGTTTGATCCTGTGACCCCTGAGGATGTGGACAGGATACTGGGTGGACTGAATGCGACCACGTGTTTATTGGACCCGTGTCCTTCCTGGTTAGTGCTGGCTTCCCGGGAAGTGACACGAGGCTGGCTCCAGGGGATTATAAAGGCTTCATTGGGGGAGGGTGTCTTTCCTGCCGCCTTGAAAGAGGCGGTAGTGAGGCCTCTCCTCAAGAAGCCTTCCCTGGACCCGGCAATGTTGGTAAATTATCGTCCGGTCTCCAACCTTCGCTTTGTGGTGAAGGTTGTTGAGAGCGTGGTTGCGAAAGTTTCCCCAGCACCTCGATGAAGCAACGTATCTAGATCTGTTCCAGTCGGATTTCAGGCCCGGGTACAGCACAGAAACGGCATTGGTCGTGTTGGTTGATGATCTCTGGAGGGCTCGGGACAGGGGGTGCTCCTCTGTCCTGGTCCTGTTAGACCTCTCAGCGGCTTTTGATACCATCGACCATGGTATCATGTTGCACCGGTTGGTAGAGATGCGGGTGGGAGGCACTGTGTTGCGGTGGTTCTCCTCCTATCTCTCCGACCGGTCGCAGTCTGTGTTGGCAGGGGGGCAGAGGTCGACCCTGAGGCCCCTTATATGTGGGGTGCCACAAGGATCGGTCCTCTCGCCCCTCCTGTTCAAAATTTATGTGAAGCCGCTGGGTGAGATCATCCGTGGTTTTGGGGTGAAGTACCATCAGTACACTGATGACACTCAGCTGTACATCTCCACCCCAGACCACCCCATTGATGCCCTTGAAGTGATGTCTCGGTGCCTGGAGGCCGTGCGGATCTGGATGGGGAGGAACAGGCTCAGGCTCAACCCATCCAAGACCGAGTGGCTGTGGTTTCTGATGTCCCAATATAGTCAGTTGTCGCCATCACTGACTATTGAGGGCGAATAACTGGCCCCCACGGAGAGGGTTCGTAACTTGGGCGTCCTCCTGGATTCACGGCTGTCCTTGGAAGGGCATCTGACGGCCGTGGCCGGGAGGATTTTCTATCAGGTTCGCCTGATCCGCCAGTTACGTCCCTTTCTGAATTGGGACTCCTTGCTCACGGTCACTCACGCCCTTGTCACTTCCCGTCTAGACTACTGTAATGCTCTCTACATGGGGCTCCCCATGAGGAGCACCCGGAGGCTCCAACTGGCGCAGAGTGCGGCCGCGCGGGTGGTGATGGGAGCGACATGGTGTTCCCATGTGACACCTCTCCTGCGCGAGCTGCACTGGCTCCCGGTGGTCTTCCGGGTGCGCTTCAAGGTCCTGGTTACCTCCTTTAAAGCGCTCCATGGCTTAGGACCTGGGTACTTGCAGGACCGCCTACTACCACCAATAGCCTCCCACCGGCCAGTACGCTGTCATAGAGAGGGGCTCCTCCGGGTGCCGTCAGCCAAACAATGTCGGCTGGCAGCCCCCAGGGGGAGAGCTTTCTCTGTGGGGGCACCTACTATCTGAAATGAGCTCCCCCCAGAGATACGGAGGATCCCGGATCTGCCCACCTTCCGCCGCGCTCTTAAGACTTCTATTTTGCCAGGCGGGCCTGGCCTAACCACTCCCCGTTTTTAGTGTCAAATTTAAAAAAAATTAAATTATATTGGGGTGTTTTAATTCTGTCCGGGCCAAATTCATTTAATCTGTTTTTAGTTGGTTTTTAAATTTTGTATGTATGTATTTTTATTGTTGGCTGTACACCGCCCTGAGTCCTTCGGGAGTAGGGCGGTATATAAATCCAATAAATATAATCTAATCTAATCTAATCTTCATTGTCCCCATATTTTTCTGTTAAATTTGCCTTACATATTACATATGCAAAGAAAGAATAAGGACAAGGTCGGAAAAGCTAGAGATCAGTCTTTGATTCCAGGAAAAATAAACTATTGGGACAGAGGACCACAAGACTAGTTATTAACAACAGTAGATAGTGAGAAGGATATGTATCATGATCCCCACTGATATTAATATGGCCAGAGACAGTATGAAAAACTGTCTGTCTTACCTTGCTAAACGATATAAAAATTATTTTTATCTTAGTAGAATAGGACCGAACTGTGCCTTTACGGCCTCTGACCTGGAGCGGATCCCGGGTTACCCCTTGGTTTACTGAAGAGCTCCGGGAGATGAAGCACCGGAACAGATGCCTAGAGTGCTGCTAGAGGACTAGTAAGTCCAAATCTGATCAAACACAGTTAAGAATTCATACTCAGTCCTACTAGTGGTGATAAGAGCAGCAAAATTCTTGCTCTTATTGCAAGAATTCAATATTCCGCTCTTATTGCATCCACGGACAATCGCCCGGCCGCCCTGTTTAGGGTGACTTGCTCCCTTCTTAATGTGGGAGTGAGGGATAATCCTTTGCAGGGTAAGGCTGAGGAATTTGCTCAATATTTACAGGATAAAATCTCTCAGATTCGGGAGGGCCTGGACTTTGACTGGGCAGGGTCCATTGGGTTGATGGCGATTGGTCCTGAGCATGTTATCTGGGATGAGTTTGAGCTTGTGACTCCTGATGATGTGGACTGGACTGTGAGTAGATTGAGCACCACCATGTGTCTGCTGGACTCATGTCCCTCCTGGTTGGTCTCGATCTCCTGAGAGGTTACACAAGGCTGGTTCCAGGCAGTAATTAATGCCTCGTTGAGGGAATCTTCCCCTCTGCCTTGAAGGAGGCGGTGGAAAGACCCCCCCCCAAGAAGCCTGCCTTGGATCCGGCTCTCTTTAAGAACTATCGCCCAGTTTCTAACCTTCACCTTATGGCGAAGGCAGTTGAAAGTGCAGTGGTGTGTCAATTCCCACAATTCCTGGATGAAGCGGATTACCTGGACCTGTTTTAGTCAGGCTTCAGGCCCTGTCACAGCATTGAAACGGCATTGGCCACATTGGTAGACGATCTCTGGCGTGCCCATGATAGGGGTTACTCTGTCCTGGTCTTAGTTGACCTCTCAGCGGCTTTTGATACCAAAAACCGCTGCAATGGCTAAGGGGATTGGGAGTGGGAGGCACTGTGACGGCTAAGGGGGTTGGGAATGGGAGGCACTGTTTTTCAGTGGTTCTCCTCCTACCTCTCGGATCGTACAGTTTGTGCTGGCAAGGGAGCGGAGGTCGACCCCTAGGCCCCTACCTTGTGGGGTGCCGCAGGGGTCGGTTCTCTCGCCTGTCCTATTCAACATATACATGAAGCCACTGGGTGAGATGATCCGGGGATTCGGGGTACGGAATGCTGATGATACCCAACTTTTCATCTCCACCCCGCATCACCCCAACGATGCTCTTGACGTGATGTCCCGGTGCTTGGAGGCCGAACGGGTCTGGATGGGGACGAACAGACTTAGACTCAACCCCGACAAGACTGAGTGGTTGTGGTTATCAGCATCCCACTTTGTCCACTATGTTCCATCACTATCCCTAGGGGGAAGGTGTTGACCCCCTCAGAGAAGGTACTCAATTTGGGAGTCCTCTTGGACCCATGGCTTAGCTTAGAAGATCATCTGACTGCTGTAGCAAGGGGGACCTTTGTCCAGGTACATCTGGTTCGCCAATTGTGCCCCTTTCTGGAACGAGATGCCTTACTCACGGTTGGTCATGCCCTCACCACCTCTCGTTTGGACTACTGCAATGCACTTTGCATGGGGCTGCCCTTGAAGAGCACTCAGAGACTTCAACTGGTGCAGAATGCGGCCATGTGGGTTGTCATTGGGGTGCTGCGGTACTCCCATGTTACACCACTCCTTCATGGTCTGTATTGGCTCCCGGTTGTCTTTCGAGTGCAATTCAAGGTGTTGGTGATTACATTTAAAGCCCTACATGGCCTAGGACGAGAGTACTTGAAAGACCACCTGCCACTGGTGGCCTCCCATCGCCCGGTTCGCTCCCACAAAATTGGCCTCCTCAGGGTACCTTCGGCTAGACAATGTCAACTGGTGACTCCTAGGGGAAGAGCCTCCTCTGTGGGAGCCCTTACCCTCTGGAATATGTTACCCCTGGAGCTCTGGATAATCCCCGACCTCCGATCCTTCCACCGGACCTTGAAGACCTGGCTCTTCCAACGGGCGGGCCTGGGTTGATTCTATACTGATTTTGTAGCTTTTTATATTCTTCAATCTTAAATTTGAATTGATATTCCTACGTTTAACTTTATTTATTGGATACTCTGTTCTAATTTGTCTTTTAACTTTTGTATTTTTTGTTTCTTATTGTTGTGAGCCGCCCTGAATCCTTCGGGAGAAGGGCGGCATATAAATCCAATCAATCAATCAATCAATCAATAAAAATACCGAAAACCAAAACATTACTTCAGCTTTACTTCGAAATAACTCTGGATGCAGCCTGGCAAAGAGTTTTTTGTTCACACTAATTACAGCAGCCATTTTGAAGGCATATTCTTGACAGTCATCTGGTGAAAATGTGAAAGCCACACAACTAATTCCATCGCAGCCATTTTATGGCAGAATTTATGATACATGCTAAAATTCAAAAGCTGTTCAATGATTAAAAATAGTTGTCTGTCTCCAAGATATTTATTTACCACTTGGCATTTGGAGAGGAACTATTAAATGCAGCATGTAAATCAAGAGGAAATGAGCATCATTTCAAATATTTTTTTCTTTCTTGGTTAGTATACCAAACTTATTCTAACCTTTGATGGCTTTACATTCTTTTAAATTGGGTGTTTGCAACGGTGGCTCTGAAGCCACATGTGGCTCTTTCATCCCCCTACTTTGGTTCCCTGTCCGTTGAACCCACCATTGGCTGGCCCCAGCCCCTCACCCTTCCCTCCCAGTCACTCCTTGCCTGGCTTGAGAAGGTAATGGCGACAGTGGGGGATGGAGACTCACTCCATATTCCAGAGTGGGAGCAAAGTACCCCTGTACTCACCATATCTTGCAGGCGCTTCTTCCGGCCCTTGTTGGTGCTGCACGCATCTCGGTCACTCTGCGAGATGTGCGACTTGCTCTCTGCCGCAAGCACTAGCCCAGCCTGGCTGCAACCAATGCTCTGCATCATAATGGGCTCCAGGAGGAGGGGACACCGTCTCCCCCATTGTGAAGCAGACTAAGTTTAACTGTGCTGCACAAGGTGCTGTGAGAACAGCAGGCAGACTATGGAGGTGGCAACAATAGCATCGCCCACAGCCAGGCCGAGTCAGTTTCTCAGGGCAGAGAACAAGTCGTGCATCTCCCCAAATGACCAAGGTGTGTGCAGCACCACAAGGGCAGAAGAAGCGCCCGCAAGATATGGCAACTACAGGAGCACTTTGTTCCCGCTCTGGAATATAGAGTGAGTCTCCATTGTCCGCCATTGCCCTTACATTCTCAGGCTAGGCGAGAAGTGACTGGGAGGCAGGGTGAGAGGTGGGGCCAGCCAGTTATGGGTTCAGCCGACAGGGAGCCACAGCAGGGGGACGAAAGACATTCATTTATCTGGGAACCTAAAATGACTCTTGATTTAAATATGGTAAAAAGCACCCAAAGAAGAAAGAACAGCAGCAGCCAAAAAAAAAAAAAACACCACCAATCCTCGACCGTTTGGAAATGGTTCAAGAGGGAACACATACACAAGACAGAGAGAGAGAGAGAGAGAGAGAGAGAGAGAGAGAGAGAGAGAGAGAGAGAGAGAGAGAGAGAGAGAGAGAGAAAGAGAGAGAGAGAGATGGAAAGAGGGAGAAGGAGAGATACTTGTTTCCCACAGAAAAGAAAACACCAGGAGCCACAAAACCTGGGTAAGCATGGCTGGGGAGTGTCATGTGACTGGGTGGGCGGAAGTGAGTGATGTCAAGTTGACCATACCCACCCAGGTTTTGTGGCTCCTGGTGATTTATTTTCTGTGGGAAACAGGCCCAAATGGTTCTTTGAGTGTTTAAGATTGCAGACCCCTGTTCTAAATTATCTTTTAAAAATTCTTAACTGCTTTTGTTAAAATTTAACATAGTACATTAATGAATTACAACATACATATTATATAATTATGTTGGTAAATAAAAAGTAAAATGTTTTCTAAAATTATTATTTAATAGCAAAAGTACGAAAATGATCTATGAACCAATACAGAGATGTTATAAAAATATGATTTGGAAGGACAGAAAGGTGGAAGTGGAAATTATAGTAAATTATATTTCTGATTTCTGATCTAATGCATTTACTTTTTAAGCTTACTATTCCTCTTTTTGTATTTTATATAACATTATCCCCAAAATGTGATGTGCATGTTTATGCATGTTTATAATTGCAATCATCTATTCATTTTCTCCTGAAAAATCATTTTATTTTTACAATATTCTAATGTAGCAATATGTTCTAGGATTGGTAAAGGATAGGTCTCCTCTTAACAATTAAAAGCTTTTAATATCCATTTTAGTACAGTACAGAAGAAAAAAGAAATTCAAACAGAACAAAAATCAATAGTAACCTTATTATAAGACAGCTCTGGTTAGGCCCAGACTGTCCAAGACAATTCATAATGAAGCAGAATCAATATCTCTATTGCTTTAAGTGCTGTTCAAAATTGCCAATATAAGGAAATCTTTCTGAGTGTTACTTATACAGTACTACTTGTGATTATACTATTGTTGGCAAAGATTAAAATAGTGAATCTATTGTAATTTTCAATCATTAAAAAAGTATGTATCATATCATGAAAATGCTAATATAGTAAACCAGAATTTCAGAATTTGTTTCAAGTACTATGAATAACAAATAAATAATAAATGTGGGAAATAAAATTTAAAATAAAAATAAATGGTAAGCTATAAGGTAATTAAGTTACAGTTTTCAGATAAATTATTGGCTTTTTAAGAAAAGCCTAGGAACATTTACTGTTTGTATATTAAAGTTGACATTTTGTTTCAGGCAACTTTTTGTTCTTCCTTTAAAACTTCTTTTTGTTTGAAACAGACTTAGTCTGGACAGCTGTTTAAACAATATTCAAACTTAGAATTGTCCTCAAATCTTTCAAATAGAGGACTGTTTCTTATACTCTAACTAACTGTCATTCCTAAAATACATAGAACTTGACATACTCAAAATGCAGGGCTTTGTTGTACTTTCAATTCTATGGTAATGGAAATAATTACTACTTGGAGTGAACACAACAGGTCCAGCGGGAGAAGGGCGGTATAAAAATATAAATAAATAAATAAATAAACACTACAATCCTGCAGCATCAAAATAAGAATGATTCAAACCATTAAAACACACAACTTTAATGCAATTTTTAATGCAGCTGCATCTTTTTTTTCAGGCCCAGCCACAAATCTTTAAAAACTATGCGCAGTAAATAGCAGAAATGAGAACCAAAGTATTTCTTTGAAGTATGTATAGTTCAAATGAAAAATAAAAGCAGTTTTCCTTTTATATTTTGTTGCTACTTTCCAACTGCTATACCAAAAAATTAAACATAAAAAATTTTAAAAAACAGGTCAGCTATGCTGCAGTAACATAATTCAGATTATTTTTCTTATAAAATTTGCCCTAAAAACATAACATAATCTCTTCACAATTTCTACAATTATATTTAGATTACAGTAGTATTTTCTTTTATGAAAGTTAATGAATTTTTAAGATAATGCATTATTAATAGATTGTAAGGATATGAAACAACATGATTATGAAACAACTCTATTAGCAATCCTTGACTTATGACCACAATTGGAACTGGAATTTCTATTGTAAGTTATTGTGGCAATAAATCATAATAAATTTCTGACAATTTTTATAGCAGTTGTTAAGTGGATCACACAAATGTTAAGCAAATACAGCATTCCCATTGGCTTTTTTTAATGGAAATTGGCAAAAAAAAAAGGTCACAAATCCCAATCACATGGACCATAGACAGTGGAACTGATTGTAAATGTGAGCAAGTTAATTAAATGTAGCCAATACATTTTATTTATTTATAAATGAATGAATTAATGAGTGCTCAAATGACTGTGGTACAACAGTCATAACTGTGAATGCAATAGTCTCAGTTTTTCTGAGACTATTGTAACTTTGAATTGCTGTTAAACCAACATTTGTAATTCAAGGACTATTTGTAGTTTAATTTATATCTCACTTTCTTATTTAAAAAGCCCTTAAAATAACATGATCAGTAATCAAAATCTGAACTTTATATTAGCAAGCCTCACTGTTCTCATCCCCCCACTCCACAAGTGATATCTGGCTCCGTGAGACAGGGTCTCATTCTTGCCCCAGCATAGCAAACTCAGGCAGGATGGATGCAGGTGTGAAGGACCTGGCCCTGCAGTGCTTCCTTGCTCAGTTGAAGGCTTCATTCAGCCTTTAAACAGTAAGGCCGACTGTGGAATCGGAATTGGCCGGGTGCAGGAATCAACACCATCCATGTCCCTGGTGCACCGCTTGCATGCCAGCCTTATTTCAGTGCCTGGAAGTGGGGCGCCCTAGTAAGCCAGTGCGGGGCATGGGGGAGGCAGCTCTGCAACCCCCACCACCTAGCTTCGTACTCCACCCCCCACCGCCTCACTACTCAGGTGGTTCCTGCTGCCTGCACCACTGCCAGCAGTTTGGGTGCCTTGGCTAAGTATGATTGATCTCTCTCCCATACACATACACAAACACACACACACGCAGGTTGCATTCGATTGCTCTCTTTCTCTCTCTGTCTCACCCCATTTGCATGCAAACATGCTCTGTGAGACACAACAAAGTCTCATTAAGTAGTTAAGTGGAAAGTAGTTTTGGGGGAGAGCAGGAGACTGGCAAACACTTTTCTTAGAGAATGAAAGTTTCTGGTCCCTGTCTCTCTGCAAAAGAGAATGGGTGCCTGAACCTGTGTGATATTGTAGCATCCAGGAGCATCCATTCTCAGCAGAAAAAGCATTTCCAAGCCAACTCTCCTCTCCCTTCCTCAAAGGCAAAGAAACAGAGAAGCAAAGAGAGAAGACAGATGTTTGCAAAGTAACAGTTCTTGTGGCAGAAAGGGAGAGAGAAGCATGAGGTATTGCATGAGGTGGTTGACTAATTAAAACTTAACTACCCCTCTCCCAAAGTCCAGTTCCCTCCTTGCAACTTGTGGTTAATGATTTTATCTGCTGTGGGTTGTTGTTTTTTTATGATTGATTATTTTAACATTTTCTAATGTTTTTATGTTGTAAGCGCCCAGAGGCATTGGACATGAGATGGGCAGCAAAAAAGTTTCATAATTTAAATTTCTACTCACCCAAAAACGCAAACATTCTAAGCAAAATACAGAATTTGTTTGCATACTTTAAAAATTTTAATTTAATTTAATTTAAGGTTGTACTATTAAGTTTATAGTCATGAATGCTGGTAGTAATTCCTATATCTTTACAGAAAATGGGCATCAGATCAAAAGGGGAATTCTGGGAGTTAAAGTTCACACATCTTAAAGTTGCCAAGACTTACAACATATTAAAGTACAGTACAGAATCTGCCTTAGTTACATAGAGCATACACAGCTATACACCTGAAAAGTTTGGAGAAGATCCTTATGCCCATTTTTAATACTTATAACTTGTTCAGTGGTTAATGGAATTATTCTCTAAATTTTACTTTTCACAAGAAATGGCAGTTTTGTGTCCTAAACAGAGGAAGCAAAACTTGAGAAATTATAGTTGGTGCTATTTTTGATTTGCTAAATAACAATTTTACTTAGACTCAACCACATTCATGTTTGACTTATACTTAAGACCACACTTATTTCAGCAATGATTTCATTAAATATGAAATGATTACATAAAAAACCCAACCGTTTTAAAAAGTAATTTTTCTCTCTACCATGTGATTGATATTTGTATTTCTATTAATTTAGAATGCATATAGATTTTAAAAGGTTTTTAAACATGGAAAGGATATTCTAATCTGCAAAAAAGTTACTAGAAATAAAACTGAACTTCAGTTACAAATTTCAATACAGAATTTGATTTATAGTTCAGAACTTAGTCATAACACATTAAATTCTAAAAAACAAATTAATTTTCCATTGTTTTTACTGAACTATAAAGTTATACTCAGTATTATAAATACCTGTGGAGCAAAATTACTAAAACAAATAAACAGCAAATGCCCAGGTAAGATATATGCAAGTATGTATCCAATAAATTTTGTTTAATTACAATAACTGATTTGCATAAATCAGTTAGTTTACTAATCTCAAACTCCTAGACATATTCAGCAAGAATCCAAATGATCATAGAGGGCAGCAAAGAAAAATGTTTGTGCCTCTGCAGCCTACATCTGGTAACCATAATTAATCTCCAGAAACAATTCTTCCATGTTCACAGTGGTAATTTTCCAAGCAGCAGATGGGGATTGAGGAAGAATTGCAGAACAGTAGACATATACAGGTGAAACTCCAAAAATTAGAATATCGTGCAAAAGTTCATTTATTTCAGTAATGCAACTTAAAAGTTGAAACTAATATGTGAGATAGACTCATTACATGCAAAGCGAGATAGTTCAAGCCTTGATTTGTCATAATTTTGAGGATTATGGCTTACAGCTTATGAAAACCCCAAATTCACAATCTCAGAAAATTAGAATATTGTGAAAAGGTTCAATATTCTAGGCTCAAAGTGTCCCACTCTAATCAGCTAATTAATCCATAACACCTGCAAAGGGTTCCTGAGCCTTTAAATAGTCTCTCAATCTGGTTCAGTAGGAATCACAATCATGGGAAAGACTGCTGACCTGACAGTTGTGCAGAAAACCATCGACACCCTCCATAAGGAAGGAAAGCCTCAAAAGGTAATTACAAAAGAAGTTGGATATTCCCAAAGTGCTGTATCAAAGCACATTAATAGAAAGTTATGTGGAAGAAAAGAGCATGGAAGAAAAAGGTGCACAAGCAGCAGGGATGACCGCAGTCTGGAGAGGATTGTCAGGAAAAGGCCATTCAAAAGTGTTGGGGACTTTTACAAGGAGTGGACTCAGGCGCCACCACACAGACGGATTCTGGACATGGGCTTCAAATGTCATATTCCTCTTGTCAAGCTGCTCCTGAACAAACGACGTCAGAAGTGACTTACCTGGGCTAAAGACAAAAAGAACTGGTCTGTTGCTCAGTGGTCCAAAGTCCCCTTTTCTGATGAGAGCAACTTTTGCATCTCATTTGGAAACCAAGGACCCAGAGTCTGGAGGAAGAATGGAGAGGCACACACTGCAAGATGCTTGAAGTCCAGTGTGAAGTTTCCACAGTCTGTGTTGATTTGGGGAGCCATGTCATCTGCTGGTGTTGGTCCACTGTGCTTCATTAAGTCCAGGGTCAACGCAGCTGTCTACCAGGAGATTTTGGAGCACTTCATGCTTCCTTCTGCAGACGAGCTTTATGGGGATGTTGACTTAATTTTTCAGCAGGACTTGGCACCTGCCCACACTGCCAAAAGTACCAAAACCTGGTTCAATGACCATGGGATTACTGTGCTTGATTGGCTAGCAAACTCGCCTCACCTGAACCCCATAGAGAATTTATGGGGCATTGCCAAGAGAAAGATGAGAGACATGAGACCGAACAATGGAGAAGAGCTGAAGGCCGCTATTGAAACATCCTGGTCTTCCATAACACCTCAGCAGTGCCACAGGCTGACAGCATCCATGCCACGCTGCCTTGAGGCAGTAATTGATGCAAAAGGGGCCAAAACCAAATACTGAGTACATATGCATGCTTATACTTTTCAGAGGTCCAATATTGTTCTATGTACAATCCTTATTTTATTGATTTCATGTAATATTCTAATTTTCTGAGATTGTGAATTTGGGGTTTTCATGAGCTATAAGCCATAACCATCAAAATTATGACAAATCAAGGCTTGAACTATCTTGCATGTAATGAGTCTATCTCATACATTAGTTTCACCTTTTAAGTTGCATTACTGAAATAAATGAACTTTTGCACGATATTCTAATTTTTCGAGTTTCACCTGTATGTCTATATATAGGCTGATATACAAATATAAGTGTTTCAAACTGAGAATAAATGGTAGATTACTTACTGTTTCATATGCTGTGATAATTTTTTTTAAAACTTCTGGAACAATTCCTTGCAATTCCATTGTGGGATACTGATCATTGAGATTTATCACAACCAAGGTTGTATTATCAGATTTCACTAAGCGGCTAGACACTGCCAGAATACATTGTATAAGATTTGCTACAGGAGCAAGCCCACACAACTCTTTGAATGAAACTACTGCATTCTATTTGGAAGAGAGGGGGGGGGGGGGAGAGAAAGGATGAAGTGTTAACTGTACTAATCAATTAATAGATTTCAAATAATTTATAATGTAGAAATTATAACAGCTAAACTATTAAACAATATACAGATAGGCCCTGGGAAAATAACTACTTTTCCTAAACCAACAATGAGCTATATGTATTTGCAGCAGTTATAACAAATACTCAATATTTTAAATAAATGTTGAAATGTTGCTTTTTTTTCACTTGTTATTTGCAAGAACAGCTTGCTTTCTAATGCAGAAAAATACTGAGGTATCCATGTTGTAATTTTACATTATGGTTTCCATTTCAAAACCTTCTATAATATTTGTCATGCAACTTTGGAAGTTTAAATAACTGTGCGCCATTCACTTAATTATTGAAACTTTTTTTAAAAAGCCAATAATTACTTATTTTGCCATGAAAAATATGGCTAATTTTTTTTATCTTTCCCATTTGTTGAATTTAAGCTCCACTTCAAACTCTGATTTCTAATTAAATTAAAGACTAGTAAAATAATGATTGCTATTCTGTTATATAAATGAATTAAAAAATATTAAAACTTAGTTAAGGCAGCTAAATAAGCCTTTGTCTACAACTATGAAATTGCTCAATGTAGGAAAATATCCTCTCCACAAGTAATTTTCCACTGAACGTACATCTAAATTCTTCCAGGCATTTCATTAATGTATGTTTTTGTAAAGGTGGATGGAAATTGCAAGGAAATGCAATGATACAAATGTAAGAAAAGTGAAGGAAATAATATGACCCTCACAGTACTATTTAGTACTAAACACAACTCCTGATATTTATATACAATGCAAATCATTGCTAAAAATAGGTAACTGCCATTTAGTAAAGAAGCCTTTAAAAAAAACAATCCATCATTTTAGACTTGAAATTACTGCACTAAACAGACTGCTGACATAAGGAAATAGGTTCATTTACTTGATTGACATAAGTTTACACGGTGTTTGGATTCATCAGCTATTTTAATTGCCCGTGCCAGTTTTCTTTAGGAAAATTGCCCAAGGATACTATCTGGCAACGATTTTTATACTGAAGGACTGACATTTAATTATTGACTGAATGTTAAGTTACAATTAAAAGCTTGTTCTCACCACTACGTATTCCAACTTTACATAAGTGCTATTTACTGAAGAGGCAGTATGCCCTTAGTAAAAATATTCAATCTTAAAATAAAAATAACCTGCCCACATTTAATTTTTTTGTGTATGCTATTTATTATAAGAGCCACAGTGGCGCAGTGGTTAGAATGAAGTACTGCAGGCTACTTCTGCTGATCATCGGTTGCCAGCAGTTTGGCAGATCGAATCTCAACAGACTCAAGGTTGACTCAGCCTTCATCCTTCTGAGCTCGGTAAAATGAGGACCCAGATTGTTGGGGGAATATGCTGACTCTGTAAACTGCTTAGAGAGGCTGTAAAGCACTATGAAGTGGTATATAAGTCTAAGTGCTATTGCTATTAGATTTTTATCTCACCTGTATTATAAGTAATTAGCATGATGAATATACCTAATACTCCTTCTTCCTATTTTCCTCACAATTGTGAGGGTAGTTGAAAAAGACTGCCTGGCTCAAAGTCATCCTATCAAGGAAATTCATCAGGTAAAATCTAAATATTCCTTTATAAACTATTATTATTCCTACAAACTAATATTCCTTTCAGATTCTGAATTCATAATTAAGTAAGTAAATATGCAAAAATATTGTCTATGCGCCCCAGTGGCGCAGTGGTTAGAGTGCAGTATTACAGGCTACTTCTGCTAACTGCCAGCTGACTGCAATTTGGCAGTTCAAATCTCCCAAGGCTCAAGTTTGATTCAGTCTTCCATCCTTCCAAGGTGGGTAAAATGGTGATATTGGGGAATTATGCTGCTTTGTAAACTGTTAGAGAGGGCTATAAAGCACTGTAAAGTGGTATGTAAGTCTAAGAGCTATTACTATTGCTATGAAAGAAGATGGAAAGTCATACCTGCATATTTTCTCTCAAATCTGTGGCATCACGTATGGGCTGAAGAGCATTTTTGAATACTTCATCAATACTTTTAATCCACAAAGTCCTCATAGAGGCATATTCTCTGGATTTCTTGCTTTTTCTAACAGAAAGTCCCCGTTTATGAGGTTTCCCTCCACCTCTTCGATTAGTAATAGCAACATGAACAAACAAGAAAGCATATGCTAGAGCTTCTCCTGTGAGAGACTGAAGTGGAACATGACGATAACCAGGTTGTAAACATTCAAAAGGAATTGTGTACTGCCCAATGAATTCATCTCCAATGTAATCATCATCTAACACTACAAAGCGTACCATAGCAAGTTCAGGTAGGTTAATCTGAAACTCAAAACTCTCATCAAAAATAGGGTTGTCTCCATTTTGGTGGATGGTTTTTGTTCTTTGTTCTGCACAGTCTGCTGGAATTCCATGGATTTCTACATACACATAAGGATCTACTATATCACCTTTGGCGCCTGAACCTTTTGGCTTTGGAAAATTTTGCCCACTAATAATCTTAACATGAAGAAGCTGAGGTGATACACCAGGCACTGAATCCTTTGTATTTGCACTAAAGAAAGATACTTCCTCCCGCATGATAGCAGGCCGCAACACATAGCCACAATTGCCATTTTGTCGAAACCAGCCAATGTTGAGATCCATCATTAATCCAGGTGTCTGAAAGTTCATTGCAACAATTTGACAGCCGCATTTCCAGAAATCCTGTGGGTTCATATTACTAGAATCAATCCTCATAGGACTTGGGAAAACCCTTGCAAGAAAGCGTTTATTATAATTCACAAAGTCTCCAGGATGCTCATTGGCATATTTGGTAGCAAGTACTTCATTAAAAGAACAAACTTCCCAGTACTTCTGAAGTTGAAATGAAATTTGAAAATCTTTGAATTGAACTGATTTACATATGCTTACCAGTTCTGATAGTTCTTTACAAAGCTGAAATCGCTTCACTGGGACAACATTCTGTGATTCCGCTGCCTCTTTTCCCATTCTCTGTGACATTTCTGCTCCTTCATCTTCATCTGTAACATCTCCCTCTAGCCCAGAGCAATTAGATGATAACCTCTTGGCTTTAATTAGTATTTTTCCTTTAAGATATTCAGGAGATGGCAGGTAAGATTCCTCTGTATTTGGAGGATTTGTATATAGTTTATCCTCCAGGATTTTCTTCATATGCTGGACCATCACATTCTGTTGCTTAAGAGAACAATGATTTTCCAAACATAAAATAAGAGGATATTCCGAAGCGAAAAATGCATATGTGTTAATTATGTCAATTACACTTCGGAAAACAATTTGTGAAGTCATTGTGTGACCTGTATAAATTACAGGCTCATTGTCAGGACCATCCCATACATCCAACTCAACACTGCGGCATCCCATTTTTAGAGCACGAATATAACCAGTGATATCAGATGGTCCTCGAAACTGATCTTCTATTAAGTATGTGTTGTGAGAAGAATTTATGAAATAATGAGATAAAGGCTGGTTCATGTCCTGGCACACCTTTTTATGCTCTGGATCAAATATATGACATTCTGGGGAAGTAAGATAATTTGTAAAACCATCTATGGAGAGCCAGCCTCTTTCTTGACCTTCTTTAGATGGTTCGTATTTGTGAATAATATCAAGGCTAGTCTTCTCTGTGACATGAGCCATACCCTGTTCTGCTTCTAAAAATATCATAAGATCCTTGGTATCAAGAAATTCTTTATTACTAGAAAACTGAACTAGTAAGAAATATATCTCAGGACGAGTGCAAAGCTCATGGAAAACTTCAATAAATTCATTCTTCGTGATTTCTGTATCAGGTTTGTCTTTTGATCGCTGCAGTTCTTTGAATTTTAATTCAATTTTATTTGTTTTTAAACCAGGATTTAAATTTTTTATAAACTGCACGGCTTGGCCCAAGGATATCCGTCCCATATAATCTATATCCGTTTCACTAAACATTTGGGAGACCCATGAGGTGCGCATTTTATCTTGCCTACTTTCTAGCATGTCCAATGTATGTTTTCCATAAGATATCAAGTACCTTAGCCCAGTAACCCAAATATTTGCAACATCTGCAGTGTTTGCAACTAGATCTAGAGATTCATAGTTATCCCCATAAATAATAGAAAATGCACAATCTTCTGAAATTTGGTCAGAAATTCCATTGCTACGAAAGATGTCTGTATTTTTCCCTATTCTCACTTCTTTGACTGATTTGATGTCAATCTTTGCTTTTTCAGAATCCTTCTTTGAAGGTTCCCATCTTAGTGACTGCATATCTGCATCTAAAAGAAAATATCGATGGTATATCCTAGAGTTGGATCGAACTTTTCTGAGTTCTGAACCTTCAACCATAGCATTGATACAATCACTTGCACTACTTATCTTCTTCTCAGTAGGCATGCTGCTGAATGAGACTGTTTTTTTCCGTTCCCTTTTTTGTTTTGTGCCATCCTGGAAATAGAGAAGAGAGAAAATATAAAATTACATGGTATGGAAAGATTATTTATTTATTTAGTTCAATTTATATGCTGCCTTTCTCTGGAGACTCAGATAATAGAAGAAGGAGACAACCTGCACTTGGTGGATGGATTCAATCACACCACTGAAGACACCATTAGAAGATTCAAAAGTTCAGGTTACAGGTAGATCATAACAACTTGATGGCATATAATCAATCAATAAATCAATCAATCAAATAGTATTGTACATGGATAATCAAGTCAGCAGCATCTCCCCATAAATTAGGTGAAATGTCCTACTAATATCCTATTAATGTAATGTCCTAAAATGATAACAGAGTGAAGAATAATAATAATTATAATCTTCTTGAAGAGTACAAATCATTTCTGGTATTGAAACTGAAAATAAGTGATCTTCTCAAATTGCAAGTAAGGCATAAGTAAAAAGAGATTTTAAAAAACAGGAGCAATTTCCTGACCTTTCTCAAGAGCAAATATGGAAACAAGATAGAGAATCAATATGAGAACTCCATTTCATTTTCCCAAGTCTTGCGTAACTTTGAGCTAATCATTGTATACCAGTACAAGTATATCACAGTGTACTACTATGCATACCAATATAATAATTGAGAGTCAGTTTGGTGTAATGCTATTCCAAAAACCAGGAGACTGCGTTGAATTGAGGTGAATTGAATAACTTTGGGCCAATTGTTGTCTTTTAACTCAATCTACCTCAAAATGCTATTGTGGGGCATACAGGAGGTAGGAGTATTAGGCATGTTCACCAACTTCAGTTGACCAAATATATAAAAAAGGCAGGAAAAATCTTTTTCATCAACCTATGATGAAATAGTGAGCATATATTAAAAATGCATTTTAGAAACAGTTTTGTGTGATGATTAAGGTGTCTGATTAGTAACAAGAAGATTGTGACTTGGAGTGCTTGAAACAACAAAATTGCTTGTGCAACTTTAGATCTGTCACTCAGTCTCAGCCCAACCAACTTCAGAATTTTTGTCTCACATAGACAATAACATTAAAAAACTGTTGCAATCTACACAAATAAAGAAAGGTAGGACTTTTTATGAAATAAATATTTCACTTGGATATCCTAGTGTACAAAGAACCTGGTAAAATGAGAATTATTCTGGAAAAAGTGAGAATAGAAAACCAGAATACTAAAGTAGTAAATTTAGTTGACAAATAGGGTTGACAGACTAAAATTCGTTTCTATTCTGACCGCCAGTAATATCTTATTTTATCCTGCCTGCCTGCCTGCCTGCCTGCCTGCCTGCCTGCCTGCCTGCCTGCCTGCCTATCTATCTATCTATCTATCTATCTATCTATCTATCTATCTATCTATCTATCTATCTATCTATCTATCTATCTATCATCTATCTATCTATCTATCTATCTATCTATCTATCTATCAATCATATGGCTTTTCATATCTTGAAACAATAATAGTAATGCTTAGTAATATGCATCTATTACAAGAAAATTAAGATAAATAGCATTACTATTTCAAGAAATATTTCTACACTTTTCTTTATACTTTAATATTAAGCACTACATTTATAGAATTTCCAGGTGGCTGAAAATGAGACACGCAGAGGCTAAAAATTGGGTGCATGGAGGCAAAAACGCAACGTGCGAAGGCGGCAATTTTTTTAAAAAAAATTGGATTTATATGCCGCCCTTCTCCGGAGACTCAGGGTGGCTTACAATGCGTTAAGCAATAGCCTTCATACTTTTGTATATTTATACAAAGTCAGCTTATTGCCCCTACAAACTGGGTCCTCATTTCACCTACCTTAGAAAGATGGAAGGCTGAGTCAACCTTGAGCCTGGTGAGATTCGAACTTACAGTAACTGCAGACAGCTGGTATTAATCACAATGCTTTAGTCTGCTGAGCCACCAGGCCCCTATTGGCAGCAATTTGCTGAAGTGATCCCGGCAGCCTGAAACAGATCTAAAATGGACCGTGCAGAGGCCAAAAACGTGACACGCTGAGATCAAAAACACAACGTGCGGAGGCCAAAAATGCAATGTGAGGAGGTGGTGATGGACTCTGGTGATCCCCACATCCTGGAACAGCTGATATTCTGGGAGGCCGATCCAACCACCATTCAAGCTAAATCAGGCTGTGATAACATGCTGAAGCTGACCAGGCTGTTTGCTGCAAGGATGCTAGCCAGATGAATACTGATAGATGCTGGTAGGCAGAGGCAGATTTTTTTTGTTTTCCTCCCCAAAAAGGTAGGTGCATCTTATAATCCAGAGAATTTTATACTCCAAAAAATATGGTAATAATTTATAATGACATTTGCTCTATTTGTGTTCAGTAGACTATTTTTATATTTAAACTATTAAATTTACAACACAAGAGAAATGTCTCTTTGAGTTTATAGCCTATAAATTTTCCTGTCCCAAAAATGGCAACTATCTGGTATATTCAGTTGGATCTGAATAGGAAACCAAATGCTCCTATCTTCAAAAAGAAAAGAAAAAAAATCCATCAAACTGCAAACCTATTCATCAGACAATGATCTGGACAAATTCTTGAGATAACAATGTGCTATGTAGACTTCCATGTTTTCAGTGATGGCCAGTGCCTTCCTGACCCCCACACAGCAGCAGAACAATAACCGGAAATAGGGTAGCAGCTTTCTATTTCTGCCACCACTATGAATTATCCTTAGTTTAAATGCAGTGATGGAGCTAGTGGCAAGACTAAGGAACAGTTGCATTCCTAGCACTGATACAGTTCATTTCTCATGAAGATAAAAGTGCAGTAAGGGTGGGGTGGATGCAGGAGGCGGCATTTCCCATTTTACCGCTATCAATCATCTTAATACTCCCTCCTAGTTCTTTCTCCCTGCCTGCCCTTGTATAAGATGAGGATGGGGATGTTTAGGGAATCTTTGAACTCCATAGCCATTCATTGAGATTCAAGAGAATGGCCACTTATGGAAAGGAGGGAAAGGTGAGAAGCAACAGCAGTGATGGCATCTTTCAGTAAATCCTGGTGAAGTTGCCTAGCAGAAGTGTGTGCCTGTTGTTATAAAAGAAGCCAAAAGAGCAAGAATGCACTCCTGATGCCATCTACGCTTTGCAACTTGAAGCTAAAGTCAAAAACCTGTAGGCCTCTGACTCCTAGGCTCATTTTTTAGCATTATCCAGATGGGCAGCCCCATTATGGCAATGGCCTATCCTGTTCATGGCAAGATCCAGTTTGTGCTTCAGGTGCAAGAGTTCCATGACTCAATGCATTATTGAAAGCTACAAACTTCCACTTCTCTGTTAATTAAATCGGTAATCACCATGTGCCAATTGCATTTTTTCCTCTGACATAATGTATTTCTCTCATGTTTAGCTTCTTTCCATTAAAAGTAATCTGAGATTCCTTTTATAATAGTGAGGTATGTGTCAAATAAACAAAAAATTCTTCCCATGCATTTGTTGGTATATCTGGAAATAATTCAGGGATAAAAAGATAGAAGGAATGCTCATCAAATTTGCAAATGGCACACAACTGAGAATAGTTAATATATTAGAGAAAAGAACTAAAACTAATAAAATGAAAATTGATGAAGATATAAAATTAATTTAGGAAACAAAATTCAAACAATGTAAATACGACAGGTTTGATTATATTATAGCAAAAGGCTTTGGAAGATGACCACAAGCTGAATATGAGCCAGTGGTAGGCTGATGCTGCAAACAGAAGACAAGAAGTAGAAAGCCTCAACAAAAAATCCTATTAAGGAGGAAATTCACCAAATACCTGAAGGACTGACACTCAGAATAAGTTTCTTGTTCCCAAAGTTACTAGAAAGCATGTTCCAGATAAATACTGGAAAGCAATTACCTAGTACAGTGATGACAAATCTCTTCAGCACCAAGTGCCGAAAAGGGAACACTTTGCGTGCATGCGTGCTTGTCACAGCCACGGCCAGGAAAAGGAGCTGCCCAGGGAGCATGCGCATGCTGGATAAGGTACTTCCGATTTCCGAGGTGCACATGCACGCCAGCCAGCTAGTCTTTTGGTTATTGCCATGTATGTGCATGTGCTGATCAGCTGGCGGCCCACATGCTCATGATCCGCATGCTCACGTGCATGTGCGTCCAGCCAGAATCTGCAGTGTTTATCTTGGACTTTTGAGATGGGAGGGGCCAGAAGCAGGGACAGCACCAATGAGAATTCTCCCTGCCTGAGCATCATCGGTGTCCGGGCAGAGTCCTCTGGGACTTCATCTGAAGGAGGAGAAACAGTTCTGCGGAGAAAGAGAAGCGGAGAAAGTGGGAGGGAGATCTTGACCTGAATAACCAACTTTGGCTTCTTCTCTGCGCAAAATTCTCTCCTCCAGTGGATGAAGTCAAGGGAACTCTGCCCAGAGACCAGTAACACTGCAGAAGGGAGAATTCCCATTGATCCTCCTTCCTTCTGGACACTCCCAATTCCGAAGTTCAAGGAAACCCATTCCCGGCTCTTAGACCAACTTTTCCGGTTTCTGGCACTGCCGTACACACAAAGGTCAACTAATCATCACATGTGCATGCGCACCAGAAATCTGGAAGAAATCATTAATAATTTATTGATAGCGATTAACAACTAATAACACTTTTTTGGGGGGGAGGGGGAATTTTATGACAACTGGCTGTAAAGTAATCGAACGTTAAAGTAGTCAGTATCAGCCTGCAACGGGCTGGGGGAGGCCTGCAGAGAACCGGATCCGCCCCTCAGAAGCTCCATTTCGGCCAGGAACCCTGTTTTGTGAGGCCTGCAGAGGTCTGAATGGAACTGCAGAGGGGCGCACGTGGCTGAGAGGCTGGAGAGGAGACTGCTTTCTAGATCTTTACAAGGTAAGTGACCCAACATGGTGGGTTGGAAGAAGGAAAGCAATTGTGGGGAGCACGAAGTATTTCAGTGGGTTGGGGTGGCCTTTGGTTATCTTAGATAGGTGACCTGTTCCATCAGTAGGTCCCCATGTGGCCTTCCCCACCCAAAAATACCTCATGTGCATTTAACGAGCCTCTCATTCAATTAACGAATGTGTGGGCAAAAGGAGGGAGTGATCTGGTTCAAGGTACAAGGTACAAGATTCACTCCCAGAATCCTCAGTTTACAAATGGAATTCGTTACATTCATAACTCGAGGACTATCTTACTCTCCGTATCTAAATCATATTGATAATCCCTGTTGAGTTTAGGGTGCAAGTGCTGAGTTTAAGTGTGTTCAAGAACACCTTTGAATAGGAAACCAGTCACAAATTATAAAAAGACTTAAATCTTAACCAGCAGAAACCAAAACCACCTACCAAATATGCACAGACAGATCTAAGTAGTCAAATCAACCAAAACAATGGGCACTATTTTTTTCCTGTCAGGTGTGTGTACATTCATAACCATACATATTTAATATTTCTAGCAGTCAAGTTGCAGGTTTTTTTAAACCCACCCATATGTAACGTATTTTTCCAATAGCAATCTACAAAAAAAACAACAGTAGTTTTTCAGGTTATCAGGAAGTGGCAATAGAAAGCATCTTCTGTTCCCGCCTGATCTGTGATATTTATTACTAAGTAAACTTCATGCTGCATTAGTATCTGCCATAGTTCATGTGGTCTCAGAGCAAGCACACAGTTTGATCTAGCTGGTGAGATACCAACAAAATTGTCACAAATCTTGTGTGAATAAAGACGAGTCACGGCAATGGATTTGAGAAAGGATGGAGATCTATGGGAAGGATGTTGAATGAATCCTACTTTAAGTTAGATGGTGCAGAACTAGATAAAATGTGGCGACCTCAAAAATGGCAACTGCTTCTAGGTTCATGCCATCCAGAAAAAGACAGAAGGAGAAAACAGCTTGCCTTGCTTCCTTAATTTTCAAAATGTAAGTGAGGAAAATTTGGGGCCTGGTGGATTGGGATACACGCCCCAATCCTGCAGGGACAAGGGAAAGGGATATGTGGGGGAGAAACAGACGGAGGACCTGTTGCAACCTCTCTATGGTTGGTCTTAAAGGCAAACTGTGGAGTGCTCCAGTGGGCATAACTTTGGAACCAGGTCATAAGTAGTTCATAAGCGACCAGTCATAAGTCAAGGACTACGTGAATTTCGTTACAATGTTGGTGGTTTCTTCTGTTTTCATTATTAACTTTTTGCTTTCCTTCATACAT
Organism: Coluber constrictor foxii; assembly: GCA_038048745.1. Classification (NCBI taxonomy): domain Eukaryota; kingdom Metazoa; phylum Chordata; class Lepidosauria; order Squamata; family Colubridae; genus Coluber; species Coluber constrictor. Next base: position 129,024,356 of record CM075961.1, read on the forward strand.
ATAAAAGTCAAGACACATCTTTTAGATTTCAGTAATCTAATTCAGTAATTCATTTGGAACAAAAATTAAAAATGCCATAAAATAAATTCGCTCAATAAATGTATAAATAATGTCTAAACAATTATGTCTTAAAGAGTGCAAAGAAATAAATAAAGAAATGTTCCTCAAATGTTCCAGCTACAGTAATTTCTTTCTCATTACTTCAGTTTCCAGAACTTTGTCATTTCTACTGAAAAATGGTTGAGAAATTAAAGGATTAAAATGTGTTTTTAGCCTGCAATTTAAATGGGAAGAGTATGCTAATGAGCTGTGACAGAATTCCAAATAAATTGGACTGAAAAATTGATCTGGTGAATTTTTCCGGCCAAATAAAAAACTTTATGACAAATCTGTTGTCATTGCTTTGATTATAGAAAAGGGGTGAATTAATTGTTATGTAAGCATCATATTTTTGACACACATGCAAAATGGTTTTGTTTGTTGCCATTATTTTTTAAAACATCATCCAACAAATGCTTAATTTGTGATAGTCAGAATACTATGTAAAGAAAACTCAGAATTTTCCATATTCTCCCAAAGGCTAGATTAATAAAATATTTTGGCAAAACATTCACAAAATGAAGACACTTAAAAATCTTGACTATCCTTTCACTACTCAACAGTATCTAAATTTCATTTTCAGCTAATTAAGAAAGTTAACACAAAGATAATTTTGTCTTCATGTCTTATGTTTTTCTCCAGTTTTTTCAATATTTTTACTAACTTACACATTAATTTTTACACAGAAATGCAATATGTGATTATACTTTTAATAAAATAAGGTAATTAAATTTCAAATACATTAGGATGCTTCTTCGTAAATTTCATTTTAAAACTCCCAGGACATTAAGAGAATACCTACTTTTAAGTATGGTAATTCTTAACTGAAGATTGTAAGTGATTCTGAATGTGAATGTGTATCTCTGACATGAGGCTTTGGCAAACTTTTCTGTCTAACTAGTATTAATAATTTTCAAATTTTCTAGCAATAGGAGACATGGTTCCAGAAGGATGAAATTGAATGCCAAGAGCTCTCTCTCTCATTATGCTTGCGTACTATTGAGAGGAACACATTACTTGTAACTTAATCATCAACTAAACCTATAAGAATAAAATGGAGAAAGCACTATGATACAAGATGAAATAATTCATTCTTAATTTTAACATCATGTAAGTTCCGCACAACTGTTCTGTTATTTTATCCACTGTGCTAATTTCTTCATTAACTATCATCAATCAGCAATCATAATATCAGCATGAAAGAAAAGAATATTTGGTTCTTTTTTCCTTATATTGTTTTCATACAACTGTTCATTATAAGAGTTTTATAAGAGAAACATAGTGCCTATTTAGCTTTCTTCTCCTCTTCTACCTCTCAATCCTTTTTTGTTTGGACAACTTGTTCGTCCTTGTCAACTAGATATATTATTTATTATTTTTTTAATATTTTTGCTTATAATTCTATAAATAAAGGGAGGCTGTTATAGATCTATTTCGAGCTTATTTGCTCTCATCAGACAGTCATACCCTTACTGGGATTTGAATTATTTATTATCAATTATTTATTATTATTTATTTATTTATTTATTATTATTTATTATCAATTATTTATTATCAATCTATACTGCATATCCCTCTAGTAGCAGAGTAAAAATATTCCAAATAATTAGCAAGTTAAATATCTTATTGTTTCCATATACAATGTTCTAGTCTATTAGACTGCCAGCTAGAATTGGGAAAAAAAATGTTTAGCAATAACTTGTATGTTATGACAATCCATCACACAGAGAATAGTAGAAGTTTTATGGTACGACAACTATGACATGTTTTATGAAATAGAGTATTTTCTCTGAATACTTTTATCCCAAGAAGATAATTCATGAGTGTATTTGTAATTGTTAAATGTTCAGTCTGTTTTTAAAAAATAAAACACAATTGTTAGCTAATTTTGTGGCCACATCCCAGCAAGTCTTGCCAACAATATGGAAAAGCTTTGCATTACTTTCTTCTGAGATAGGAATATGAATATATTATGGATTGCCCAGTAGCCTTCCATCTATGAATTAATCAGATCTGACCTTGCTTAGCTGCCTGAAAAGATCAGGCAGACCTATCTGGTTCAGAATAACAATAGATGCTTACATAAAGTAAGTAATTTTTGTACACCGAAAAACTTTTAACCTGGCAATTTATCTGATAAAGAGACGCTTTGTTTTCTAAAAATATATCTTTCCTTCAAAAGGGATAATTAGCCCCCAGGAAGGCTAAAAAGGATTTAATAATTTGATTTTTTTTAAAAAAAACTAATCTTTTTTAATCCCGCCCTCACAGGAGGGAGAAGAATGAATGCCTCTGAATGATGGACAAAGTATAATGATTTCCCTTCCAGCTTTGTTAAACCATGAATCTATATATCTGCTATGCACAATTTTTCTTTATTACAGAAGCAATATATATGTCATTTACTCTCTGTAATTGATGAGACGAATGTTAAAATTATTCTTAATTTATTTTGTGTTTCTAGGATAGTTTTTGCCAACCATCTAGTAGATTTTAAACCAGAGACAGTATAATATTCAAACATTGTGTAGACAATTTTGTGTTGCTAATCATTTTCTGTTAAGATTTCATACTATTAGAAACTTATAGAAATGAATAACAAAATATGAACTTGGAAAAACCAACAAAAGATTTCTAAGACATGTTTAATAAAAGTAAGTTTAAAATATACAAGAGGTACTGACAGAAGAGAATATTTGTAGCTCAGGACTTAATTGGGGTCCTTTGTGTTTTCTGACCTTAGTTGTTTTCTTGCAGACATTACATTACCAAACTAAGAAATATCATCATATGTATTTTATTATAAAATCTTATTTATTTTTGGCTTTCTAATTGGTGTTGACTCCTGGTATACCTGAAGTAGTCCCCCTATAGATTTTTTGGAAAGATATTTAAGGTGATTTACCTTTGTCTTCTTCCTAGAGCTATCAGAGAGTAACTGGATCCAAATCATCCAGCTGTACCTAAGTGGGTCTAGAACTCGTTTTAAACATCATGTCTTGACCATTATTCCAAACTGGATCTCTTTACTTCTTTTTTTAAGTCAGCCAGAAAGATGTCTTGGGATAGAAAATAAAGCGGGGGACAGACTACCTATATAAAATATCACCCTTAGAAAAGCAAATCTATTAAGAACTTATTATGCCTATCCAACAATATATAATCACAGTGAGTGGAAAGGAATAGGTTTCTAAAATAATCTTATATAACACAGTGGTCCCTTTCCCAAAATAGAAGAAAATTAGCTGGGTTTATAGTGTATCTGCAAGAGCAGATATATAAAATCATTGACCATTGTATATACAGTATTGCATTTCTGGACAAATTAAATGCCATGTATATTATACATTAGTATAATTACATTAGTTCTTAGAAAGGCTAAATTGGACTTTAAATATCCTGGTGAGTTTCTAAAATATTCATAGTTCCTCCCCTTTACAATAAACTTTATGAAGCAAGTTAAAAAATTCTATAAAGTTTTTTCTTCCATACATACTGTATATAAATATGTCTTCTATAGTTTTACATATAATTGCATTTTTGGAGATCATATTTTTTCACTGCAAAATTCATACTGACTTAATTTCTGTCTTGACGGAGATAGACTCTTAACCTGTTCAGATTGTGAAAAATAAATATAATATTCCTATGCAGTTATCACAGAGAATCTACTTACAAAATTCAAAAAGATACTTGTTGTATTTATTAGTCATCCAAAAACAATTAAGAAACGGACATTGTCTTACCTGAACGTCCCTTTTCTGAGCGCTGCGACTACAATCCATGGATGGGTTCTTCCACATGTCTTGACAGAAACTGAGTGTAATTTTTTTCTTTCTTCCTCGGTTGACCATGCCTCCTTAGCTCCTGACACACCAGTCTTTTGTCATGAAGGCACGGTCATCTAAAGTCTACAAAGGAAATTTGAAAAACATTTTTCAAAATTTCAAGGCCACCCCGGAGACCCGGAGCAGGAAGCCATAAAAGGGAGGTATAGATTGTAGTCGCAGCGCCCAGAAAAGGGACGTTCAGGTAAGACAATGTCCGTTTTCCAATGCACTGCTCCTTGTTGTGGCCCCGTCCTCTGAGCCTATCCCTTTGGAGGAAGGAAGCTCTGAGCAGGAGGAAGAGGAGCCAGCCAGATCTCCCAGCCCCCCCCCCCCCCTCTGGCACCGGCTCAGGTGCAGGCTGAAAGAGAACCAAGTAGTGGGGAAACAGGTGTCTCAGATGAGAGTGAGGGAGAGACGTCATTCCTGGACGCATGCCAAAGAAGGCGAGACAAAAGAGTACTGCAGCTGCGGCGTATGAGGAAATAGTCCTGAGTCACTGATTGGAGTCACAGGATCAGTGAGTCACTGGACCACACCCAGAAGCCTGTCTATATAAGACAGGCCAGTGGGTCACGAAGTTTGTGACGAACAAAGCTAAACAAACGGAGCAACCTCGTAGTCTTGGAAGCTAGATGAACGGCAAAGCTACGTAGGTGATTTTCTTGTTTGTGTAAACTAATAAAGTCCTTGGCAGACGGTGTGCATATCGCTGCCAAGGTTGAGATAAGAACTGCGGAGTGTGCCAAGTGATTCTTAACCCTCGGCTGGCTGTGTTTTTGTGGGTCTCTGAAGGGGGGGGACAGATCACTCCTACAATCCCTGGATGGGATATACCCAAGCTCAAGACTCCTGGGCAGGAGACTGACTGCTCCCTACGTCCAGGATAGAATGCACACTGTAATACCGTCCGACCAAATGATGCCTCAGCTGAGGCATATATGTCAATCTTGTAGTAACGTGTAAAAGGGGAAATGGATGACCAAGTGGCCATCCGACAAATGTCAGTGACGGAAGCCTGGGTAGCCCAAGCCGCCATAGTAGCTGTGGTACGGGTGGAATGGGACAGAATCCTGCCAGGTAGAGGTCTGGCCTTGAGTTTGTACGCAGTCGAGATGCAAGCCTTTATCCACCTACCCACCTTGGAAGAGACCTTCCTACCCATAGAGGATGGATGAAAAGATACCAAGAAAGCCTCGGCCGGGCAAAAGGAGGCCGTCCACCTAATGTACTAGTGGAGGGTCTTCTTCCGGATGACTCTCGGGATGAGGGTAAATGCATAAAGTAGACCTGGTGGCCAATGGCCGCGAAGAGCGTTGCAACCCTCCCCTGCAGGGATCGGAAACCAAGAGAAGAATCTTGGGAGCTGAGTGTTTTGTGGACTGGCAAACATGTCCACCATGGGCTGGCCGAACTTCTGTGACAGTTTCAGAAAGAGACAGAGATGAAGCTTCCATTCTGTGGGATTGATCAGCCAATCCGCCTGCACACTGGAAATGCCGGATATGTGGTCCACCTTGATCGACAGCATGTGATGCTCCATCCAGCTCATCAGTCTCTCCGCCTCGAGCATCAGAGGATTGGATCAAGTGCCCCCCTCCAGATTGACATGTGCTTTCATCGATGTATTGTCTGTGAGAATCAGCATGTTGCCCCTCCAGCATGGCTTAAAAATGACGGTGGGCTAGGCGAACAGCCTGCAACTCCAGCCAATATATGCTGTTCACTCGCTCCGCTGGGGACCATTGTCCCTGAGCCACCTGATCGAGGAGGTGAGAGCCCCAGCCATGGAGGCTCACATCCGAGGTCAGCACTAGATATTCTGATTCAAGAAAAATGCAGCCCTTCAGGAGGGCTGACGATGTCCACCACGTGAAGGACAGATGCACTTGAGAAGTCAAAATTACCTTGCTTGTGGAATTGCTGCGTCCCGTCCTCTGGAACGGCAGCAGGAACCACTGCAAGGGACAAGTGTGTCTGCGAGCCCAGGGAATGATGGCAATACACGAGACCACCTTCCCGAGCAGTTGTGATAGAAGTAATAAGGGAACTGACCTCTGGGCAACCATCTGCTTCACCAAGTCTGTGATGTTGAGAATCTGGTTGGGGGATAAAAACACATGACCTTTGACAGAGTTGATCATTGCCCCGAGGTGAAGGATATGGGTGGTGGGAGTCAGTTGATTTTTTTCCAGATTGATGGAAAAGAAGTGCTGTTGAAACGCCCGGATCACTAAGACTATGTCGTGGGTTGCCTGGCTCTGGGAGGACGACAGGACAAGGATGTCGTCAAGGTAGCAGAGGACGTGTACAGGGATTACCTGGAGTGTCACTGCCACCACCGCCACCAACTTGGTAAAGGTCATGGGGGCTGATGAAAGGTCAAATGGCATGGCGCAGTACTGAAAGTGACTGCCAGCATACTCAAACCAAAGACATTTTCGATGAGCAGGATGAATTGGCACATGCAAGTATGCCTCCCTGAGATCCACAGATTGTAAGAGGTTTCCCTCTCTTACCCCACCGAGAATCGATCAGAGGGACTGCATCTTGAACCTGTGGTAAAGGACAAAGAGGTTCAGTTGCTTGAGGTTTAATATCCCCCTCAAGCCCCCCAAGCTCTTGGACACAGAAACAAGGTGGAGTAAAATCCGGTTCCCTCCTGTCCGTTGGGCATAGGCTCGATGGCTCTAATGTCTAACAGGTGATGAATTTCGGCATCCATCAGATGTTTCTTTGTAGGAAGGCAAGGAAACGGACACTGGATGAAGCAGTTGCGAGGGCTGGAAAGAAATTTAATGGTGAGAAAATGAGTCACTGTGCAAAGCACCCACACGTCTGATGTCGACACCTCCCACTGCCAGTAGAAGAGTTGGAGATGACCGCCAATGGGACCTGACGACCGGGAGTCACTTGCCCCTCCAAAAAAGGTTTGTTTCCAGATCCTCGCAAAGGCCGTTTAGCCGTGAATTAGGGCCTGCTGTGGTCACGAAAGGCTTGTCTGTCAGATGCATCAGCTGAATATTTTGTAGTGGCTACTAATTTATTAATGTCTTGGTGTAGTCTAATCTCAGGGGAAAACTGTTTTTGTAATTGGTGTAACCAAATTAGTGATGCTCTGTTGAAAAAGGAAGTAGAAGTGGCGGCCTTAATGGCCCATGCTGCTGCTTGATGCGTCTTTCTGAAGGTGAGTTCAGCCTTCCTATCCCTGGATTTAAGGTCATCTACAGAGTCAGTAGAAATGACCAATGAAGAGGAGAGACTCGTAACTGGAACAGCTACAGAAGGCAAGATCAATAGTTCGTTGAGCTCAGGAGCCGAACAATAGAACTTCCTATTTTGGCTACTTAGAGCGGTCAAGAAACCCGGCTGACCCCATGGTGTTTGAACCACCTCGGAAAACAGCTGAGGGCAAGGGATGAAGTCCTTGTCTGGCTTGGACACTTGAAATAGTGCATCATGTGGATTTGCAGCCAACTGAGACCCACCAGTCAAAGCTTTGGTAGCTCCGAAGTTAGTTGGCATCCTAGCTTTGTGTAACAAGATTTAAATAGTGAAGGACGAAAAAGGCCGGTAAATGCTGGAGAATCCAGCAGCAGGCCTTCATCTTCTGACAACTCAGTGTCCTCTGGGTAGCCATCTCTGTGTGCTGAGTCCACCAAAGAGGTAGAATCCAACTGAGAAGGAGAGCGAGGTCTATCGGGCAACTACCCCTGAACCTGGGGCTGTATAGGCAAGGCTTGAGCTGGTAACTAGGTTGCCTGCTGAATACCAGCTGCCAGGATCTTAGAGCATTAGAAAGCATTATCTGAAGATCCAACAGGCTCCCTGACAAATGTTCTTCCTCCGTGCGGAGCCCCGCAGCTGTCGGAGTAAAGGTGGTTTCTGGTTGCTGCTGTTGGGGTATGGGCAGAATGACAGATCCTACAGCAGAAACTTCGGGCAGCAACAGGGAAACCCCCTTAAACAGCCCTAGTGAATGAGGATAATCACGAAACCCAACAGAAGAAATAGAAGGTACGTCACTTTGCAGGTGGCGAGATACTGAGGTTGCGTCTAACTGGCTAGAGGGATCCGACTCTGATAATGGGTCCCCTTGGGCAGCAGCACTAGTTTGTTGTTTTGCCTTGTTGAACTGGCATTCCAATGCCTTGTGGTGCCTCTGGGCGTCCTTGTCCTGACCAGACATGGCCCTTGACGTTGCCTGGTGAGGCTTGCCCAAAGTTGTAACACTGGACCCCTTGGTGGTAGCCTGGCGAAGCTTAGGAACCCTAGCTGGGCTAGCCTCTTGCTCTAAATCTGAGGATAAGGATGAGTCAGCCATGATTCAGCCCACGAAATCACACCAATCAACGAAGTAACAAATATATGAGCTGGGAGAATGAAGCCCAGGCAAAAAAATCCAGAGGAACCATGCAGAGCTTAGAAGTGGGACTAAGGAGCCCCCAAAGTTACTACCACTTCTATTCCAAGTTTCCCTGGGCCACAAGTCAGAACCGAAACTGAATAAACAAGGCCCTATGACATGAGAGCAGTCTGCTCTCCCAGTGCAAGATTCCAAGCCACAAGGCCACAAAGGTGCGGGCCCTCAAGCCCTAACGCGCTGGATTAGGCGGAAAAAACTCCCTGAAGCCCAGCAATCCACTGCAGCTCCGCTGCTGCTGTTAAATGGCACCTATCAACTCCATTGGCAAAAACAAAATCGCGGCCGCAGCAGGAAAGGCCCAATGCCTCCGCAGCGGCCTTGACATAGCCAAAATTTGGCATGACATGGAAATACCTTGTCAGCGCCGCGAAGCCAGTCCAGACATCAGAGTTTGCCACGGAAATCCATGCAGGACTCCGGAGCCACCAACTACTCAAGAACTCAATTGGTGGTGGCGGTTGTGCTGGCAGACCAGGAAACCAGCGCACATACCGGCGGCTAGTACGCTAATCACGGATCCGCTCTGCAGGGACAGAATCCGGAACATTGCTCCACAGGATCAACGGGGAGGTCCGGGACAGCCCAGAGCTCCAGGCACGTCACATGCACCTCAGCAGCTAGCAAAGGCACCAGACAGCTCTCTCCAAAAAAGGAAGTAATAAAAAATTAAGTAAAAACCTAAGCGAAGTAGAAATATTGGCTTTAAGCCACAGATCGAAGAACGACACCAGTCTTGTCAGAGACTGAGTGAAAAAGACTGACGTGTCAGGAGCTAAGAGGCATAATCAAACAAAGAAGAAAGAAAAAAATTACTTAGTTTCTGTCAAGACATGAGGAAGAATCCATCCATGGATTGTGGAGCAGCGCACTGGAAAATAACCAGTTTATCAACATGTACTGCTGTTCTCATCTGCAAGTGTTGAGCAGTTCTGGAAAAGCCAGTATTATCAAGTAAAACGTTCAAAAGCAGAAACTAAGTTGAGAACTCCTTCTTTCCCAGGAACTGATAGATTTCATCCTCCACACTCAGGACAAAATACATTCCATTTGTAGAGGAAAGAAAATAACCATGTATTTCTGTAAATTCTTCAGAATTTATTTATTTATTTATTTTTATTATTTATAATATGCATTTAATGCATTTATTTATTTATTTATTTATTTTTATTATTTATATTATTTTTCATTCATTCATTCATTCATTCATTCATTCATTCATTCATTCATTCATTCATTTATTTTCTATACAGCCTTTCTCCTGCAGGACTCAAGCCGGTGTACAGCCAAGAAAAAATAAAAGATACATAAAAATCATAAAATTGATAATTAAAATTATAGCAAAGTTTAACCCAAATTAAATAAAACCTAGAATTATATAATATTTTCATCATTCCCACTTAACATGCTTAGCCCCGCCTGATTGAACATCAGGGTGTTGAGGGCACAGCGGAAAGCATGGAGATTAGGGATGTTTCGTATATCAGGGGGCAGTTCATTCCAAAGGGTTGGAAGCCCTCCCCCTGGGAGTCGCCAGTCGGCACAATTTGACTGACGGTACCCTGAGTAGTCCCTCCCTGTGAGAACCAACTGGTCGGTGGGAGGCTATTGGTGGCAAAAGACAGTCTCGTAAGTACCCAGGTCCTAAGCCATGGAGCGCTTTAAAGGTGATAACTAACACCTTGAATCGCACCCGGAAGACCACCGGGAGCCACTGCAGCTCGCGTAGGAGAGGTGTTACATGGGCGCAACGAGATGCACCCATAATCACCCTAGCGGCTACATTCTGGACCAGTTGGAGCCTCCAGATGCTTTTCAAGGGGAGCCCCATGTAGAGAGCATTGCGGTAGTCCATACGGGAGGTGACTAGGGCATGAGTGACTGTGCGCAAGGCATCCCGATCCAGAAAGGGACACAACTGGTGGATCAGGCAAACCTGATAAAAGGCCCCCCTGGCCACAGCTGTCAAATGGTCTTCTAAAGATAGCCGTGAGTCCAGGAGGACACCAAAATTGCGGGCCCTCTCTGTGGGGAGCAAGGTCTCATCCCCAATTGTCAGTGATAGTACCAGCTCACTATACCGGGATGCTGGAAGCCACAGCCACTCAGTCTTGGAGGGGTGAATCCGAGTTTGTTTGTCCCCATCCAGATCCTTACGGTCTCCAGGCAACGAGACATCACAGTAAGGGCATTGTTGGGGTGGTCTGGGGTGGAGATGTATAGCTGAGTGTCATCAGCATACTGATGAACATTCACCCCGAAACCACGGATGATCTTGTCAGGGCTGTGGAGTTGGGAGAATTGGGACATTTAAACTTGCTTTTTTAAAAATTCCAATCTAAATTTAGTAGGAGTTGGAGTCGGTGCATTGTTTGCCGACTCTGACTCCAGGCTCCTTGACTCCGACACCCGTTCTGACTCCACAGCCCTCGATCTCGCCTAGTGGTTTTACATAAATGTTGAACAGAAGGGGTGAGAGGACCAACCCTTGCGGCACCCCACAAATAAGGTGCCTTGAGGTCGACCTCTGCCCCCCTGCCAACACAAACTGTGAACAGTCAGAAAGAAAGGAGGAGAACCACCGAAGCACAGTGCCCCCTATTCCTAACCTCTCTAGCCGGTTCAGTAGGATACCATGGTCAGTGGTATCAAAAGCTGCTGAGAGATCTAATAGGACCAGGATAGAGGAGCAACCTCTGTCCCGGGCCCTCCAGAGATCATCAACCAACGCGACCAATGCCATTTCCGTGCTGTATCGCAACCTGAAGCCCGACTGGAACAGATCCAGATACACATCTTCATCCAGGTATCGGGGTAGTTGTCGCACCACCACACTCTCAACAACCTTCGCAACGAAGCGAATATTGGAGACTGGACGATAGTTTGATAATAAAGCTGGATCCAGGGAAGGTCTTTTGAGGAGGGGCTTCACAACCGCCTCTTTCAAGGCGGCGGGAAAGAAACCCTCACTCAAAGAAGCATTTATAATCCCCTTGATCTGTCCCCCCCCTTCAGAGACCCACAAAAACACAGCCAGCCGAGGGTTAATAATCACTTGGCACACTCCGCAGTTCTTATCTCAACCTTGGCAGCGATATGCACACCGTCTGCCAAGGACTTTATTGGTTTACACAAACAAGCAAATCTCCTACGTAGCTTTGCCGTTCATCTAGCTTCCAAGACTACGAGGTTGCTCCGTTTGTTTAGCTTTGTTCGTCACGAACTTCGTAACCCACCGTACTGTCTTATATACATATGCTTCTGGGTGTGGTCCAGTGAGTCATTGATCCCATGACTCCAATCCAATGACTCAGCATTTCCTCATACGTCTCAGCTGCAGTACCCTTTTCTCTCGCCTTCTTTGGCGTGCGTCCAGGAATGACGTCTCTCCCTCACTCTCATCTGAGGCACCTGTTTCCCCACTACTTGGCTCTCTTTCAGCTGGCACCTGAGCCGGTGCCAGAGGGGGAGGGCTGGGAGATCTGGCTGGCTCCTCTTCCTCCTGCTCAGAGCTGCCTTCCTCCAAAGGGATAGGCTCAGAGGACGGGGCCACAACACTATCCCCCACCGCAGGGCCCTTCCCCCGGGTCTGACGGTCGGGATGGGGTCGGGACGGGAACTGTTCGTGGAAAGCCCGCACCAGGTCAGGGGCCTGAACGGCAGATGCGTCCACCCAGGTGAAATCCTCGGCCCCGTACCCTTTCCAAGCGATGAGGTATTGGAAGCGCCCCTTCAGCCAACGGGAGTCCCGAATACTGTCCACCTCATACGTCGAGGCGTCGTCCTCGTCGGCTGCGGCTGGGGGGGCAGGCGGCGGCGGGCGGCGGAGACGGCTAGTGGGAGTCTCAGGGACCAGGAGGGACCGATGAAAAACGGGGTGGAGCCGCATGGAGCGGGGTAGAGTCAACCGATAGGCCACCGGGTTGATGACCGCCTCGATGGGGAAGGGACCGATAAAGCGGTGGGCCAGTTTCCTCACCGGCTGGTCCGTGGGGAGGTGTTTCGTGGACAGCCAAACCCGATCTCCAACTTCCAGCGGTGGCGTCGCCCGGCGGCCGCGATCGGCGAACCGTTTATAGTCCTCTTTCGCCCGGATCAGCTGTCGCCGCACCAGTTGCTGCACCGCCTGCAGCTCCGAGAGGAAGTCCCGGGTCTCAGGAACAGGGGAGTCCATGATGGTCAACGGAAAAAACCGTGGATGGTACCCGACGTTGGCATGGAACGGTGTCATCTGGGTGGAGGTATGTTGGGAGTTGTTAAAAGCGAACTCCGCCAGGGGAAGGTACTCGGCCCAGTTGTCCTGCTGTTGGTTGACAAAACAGCGGAGGTACTGCTCCAGTATGCCAATGACCTTCTCCGTGCCCCCGTCAGTCTCCGGATGGTGTGACGACGACAGGCACACCTGCACCTCCAGCGCAGCCATCAGGCTTTTCCAGAAGCGGGCCGTGAACTGGGCCCCGCGATCCGAAACCACCCGGTCCGGCAGGCCGTGGAGGCGGAAGATGTGTTGCAGGAACAGGCGAGCCGTGGTACGAGCCGAGGGCAGGCCGCGGCACGGGATGAAATGTGCCATCTTCGTGAGCGCATCCACCACCACGAGGACGGTCGTGAATGTAGCGGACAGGGGCAGGTCAGTCAGGAAGTCCATGGAGATGGCTCCCCATGGTCTCTCCGGTGTTGGCAGCGGCTGGAGGAGTCCAGGAGGGGGGCCGGACGCGGCTTTGGCCTGTCGGCATGGCACACAGGATGTCACGTAGGCGTGCACATCGTGCCGTACCCGAGGCCACCAAAAAGTCCGTGTCACTAGGTTCAAGGTCTTAAAGAAGCCGAAGTGCCCCGCCGCGGGGTTGTCATGGCACTGGTTCATGACGAGGGCTCGGAGCGGACTTGTGGGCACGTACAGCCGACCCCGGTGCCTGAGCAAGCCCTCCTCCATGGTCCATGGGGACGCGGGGCCGACGTCCGCTCTCCGCTGCTGCGACCAGTCGTCCCGTCGCTGCGCTTCCAGCACCTGAGTCCGCAGGTCCACCGGTTCCTGGACCGCGGCCAAGGAGTCCGCTGGCAGCACCGTCCGGGGGGAAAGGGAGTCCTTGGGGCAAAAGTATTCCGGTTTACGGGATAGCGCGTCCGCCCTCTGGTTGAGGTGGCTCGGAATGTATGTGACGTGGAAGTTGAACCGGGCGAAAAACAACGACCACCGGATCTGCCGCTGGTTCAAATTCCTGGCCGTGGTGAGGTGCTCCAGGTTCCGATGGTCCGTCCGCACCTCCACCTGGTGTCGGGCCCCCTCGAGGTGATGTCGCCAAGCCTCGAACGCGGCCTTGATAGCCAGCAACTCCTTTTCCCAGATGGTGTAGTTGCGCTCGGAAGGAGTGAGTTTCCGGGAGTAGTAAGCGCAGGGAAAAAGAGTGCCGCCATCCACCGGAGCCTGTAGCAGCACCGCTCCAATCGCCACGTTGGACGCGTCTGTCTCAACCACGAACGGACGGTGTGGATCGGGGTGCTTCAGGACCGGCTCCGTGACAAAGGCCTGCTTGAGAACCTCGAAGGCCTGCTGCTGCGGGGGCCCCCACTGGAATGGAACCTTCTTCCGAAGGAGCTGGGTCAACGGCACGGTCAGGGTGGCAAAGCCCGGGATGAAGGTCCGGTAGTAGTTGGCGAATCCCAACAGACGCTGGACGTCCTTCACCCGACGCGGGGGTTCCCAACTGCGCAAGGCCGCCACCTTGTGTGGGTCCATCGCGATGCCCTCGGGGGTGATGATGTGCCCGAGGAACTCTATGGAAGTCTGGAAGAAGTAACATTTCTCCAACTTCGCATAGAGCTGGTGCTCCCGCAGGCGCTGCAGGACCTGGCAGACATGCTGGAGGTGACTCTCCGGGGTCCGGGAATAGATCAAAATATCATCCAGGTAGATCACCACGAACCGATCCAGCATGTCCCGGAACACGTCGTTCATCAAGTGCTGGAAGACCGCGGGGGCGTTGGTCAACCCGAACGGCATGACGGTATATTCAAAGTGTCCGTATCGGGTGCCAAATGCCGTCTTCCACTCGTCCCCCTCTCGCATCCGCACCAGGTTGTAGGCTCCCCGGAGGTCGAGCTTGGTGAAAATCGAAGCCTCCCGCAACCTCTCCATCAGCTCCGGAATCAGCGGCAGGGGATAGCGATTCCGTACCGTGATGGCATTCAAGCGCCGGTAGTCGCAACACAGGCGCAAGTCCCCCGTCTTCTTTTTCACGAAGAGGACTGGGGCCGAGAGCGGGGAGGTCGAAGGCCGGATGAACCCACGGGCCAGGTTCTTGTCCAGAAAGTCCCGTAAGGCGGCCAGCTCGGGCTCCGACATGGAGTACAGGCGTCCCGAGGGCAGGGGCGCGTTGGGCATCAAGTCCACCGCGCAGTCGTAGGGTCGGTGCGGGGGCAAGCGATCCGCCTCCTTCTCGCTGAACACGTCGGCGAAGGATGTCAGCTCCGGAGGCAAGGAGACGTTCGGGGCAGCGACGTCCTGGCCGGCACAGGTGTGGCGAAGGTGGTCGACACACTGCAGGCTGGGGAACGAGATGGCATTTCTCGACCACGCCACCTGAGGGTCGTGCGCCCGAAGCCAGGCCATCCCCAGGACCAAGGGGAAGTGCAGGTCCGCCGTCACATAAAACTGGATCGCCTCCTCATGGTTCCCAATGGCAAGGCGCAAGGGCTGAGTAGCAAAGTTGATGGGCCCCGCCACAAGTTCCCGCCCATCAATAGTTTCGACCCTCAACGGAGGGTCCACTGGAACCAAGGGAACCTTGTAATGGGCCACAAAGGCCTGGTCCATAAAGTTCGTGGTGGCCCCCGAGTCCACCAGCGCGTGCGCCTGGAGCCCCTCCGACCGGTTAGCCAACAACACCCGGGTGTTCAAAATCAGGTGCCGAGGGGGCTCACAGTCCACAGCCGCCGCCTCCGACGGGGCATGGTCACCTGCCTGACCCAGAGTTTCCCCTAAGCCAGGCCTGACCCGTTTCCCGGCTGGTCACGCCGAGGCTCCGGAACAGACTTGAGCGATCCACTTTGCTTCCGGGGACACGAGGCGGCGAAATGTCCAGCCTCGCCGCAATAGAGGCACAACCCCCCTTGGCGTCTCCGCATCCGCTCCTGGGCCGTCAGTTGAGGTCTGGCTGCTCCGAGCTCCATGGGCTCCTCAGCCGTCGCCACCAAACGCGGTACGGTCCGGGGCGCTGTTGGTACGAAACGCGGGGGTGCCGGCACTGTGGGTGGTTCCGGAAGAGCCCTACGGGGCCGTCGCCGTTGTAGGCGGGCATCGATGCGCAGGCATTGGGTCACCAGCGCGTCCAGGGTCTGTGGCGCCTCCACCCGAACCAGCTCGTCCTGCATCTCATCGCAGAGGCCGTCCTGGAAGGCATCCATCAGCGCCGCCTCATTCCAGGCCGAATCCTGGCCTAGCAATCGGAACTCCGCAATATAGTCCTGCAGGGGGCGCTTGCCTTGGCGAAGGTCCTTGATGCGCCTCGCTGCCGTCTGCACCCGGAGGGGGTCCTCAAACATGGTACGCAGGTGTTGCAAAAAGCCCTGATAGTCCAGAAGCAAGGGGCTGTCTTGCAGCAACAGGGGCGTGGCCCATCGGGCGGCAGTGCCAGAGAGGGAGCTGATAATAAAAGCCACCCGAACCCGGTCATCCGGAAAATCCTCCGGCCGCATTGCCATGTACAGCTGGCACTGTCCCAAGAAGGCCAGGAACATTTCCTGCTGTCCAGAAAACTTATCTGGCATGTTCACTGGGCATCTTGGACGGGGAAGGGGAGCAGGTGGAGCTGCTACAGGAGCATTTCCCAAAGCAAGTTGTGCAGTTAGCTGTGCTACTTGCTGTTGCAGAAGTTGATTGGCCTCCAGCATCTGCTGTACCTGCTGCTGCAGCTGTTGGTCCATCGTGGGTTAACGATGGAGTTTTGGGTGACGAACAAGATGATCTGTCCCCCCCCTTCAGAGACCCACAAAAACACAGCCAGCCGAGGGTTAATAATCACTTGGCACACTCCGCAGTTCTTATCTCAACCTTGGCAGCGATATGCACACCGTCTGCCAAGGACTTTATTGGTTTACACAAACAAGCAAATCTCCTACGTAGCTTTGCCGTTCATCTAGCTTCCAAGACTACGAGGTTGCTCCGTTTGTTTAGCTTTGTTCGTCACGAACTTCGTAACCCACCGTACTGTCTTATATACATATGCTTCTGGGTGTGGTCCAGTGAGTCATTGATCCCATGACTCCAATCCAATGACTCAGCATTTCCTCATACGTCTCAGCTGCAGTACCCTTTTCTCTCGCCTTCTTTGGCGTGCGTCCAGGAATGACGTCTCTCCCTCACTCTCATCTGAGGCACCTGTTTCCCCACTACTTGGCTCTCTTTCAGCTGGCACCTGAGCCGGTGCCAGAGGGGGAGGGCTGGGAGATCTGGCTGGCTCCTCTTCCTCCTGCTCAGAGCTGCCTTCCTCCAAAGGGATAGGCTCAGAGGACGGGGCCACAACACCCCTGGAGCCAGCCTCGTGTAACCTCCCGGGAGGCCAGTACCAACCAGGAGGGACACGGGTCCAATAAACATGTGGCAGCGTTAAGCTTTCCCAGAATCCTGTCCACGTCCTCAGGACCTACAGAGTCAAACTCCTCCCAGATAACGCTCTCAAGACCTACCCCCGTCTCCTCCCCTGGATCTACCCAATCGGAGTCCAGGCCATCCCGAATCTGAGCAACTTTATCATGCAAGAATTGCACAAAATCCTCAGCTCATCCCTGTAAGGGATCTTCCCGCGTCCCCACCTGAAGTAGGGAGCGGGTCACACTAAACAGCGCGGCTGGGCGATTCTCTGCAGATGCAATAAGAGCGGAGAAGTAGTTAGACTTCGCTGTTTTTATTGCCACTACGTAGGTCTTAATATAGGATCTCACCTGTGTTCGCTCAGATTCAGATCGGCTTGTCCTCCAATCGCTCTCCAGGCGTCTTTTCCGACGCTTCATCTCTCTCAGCTCCTCGGAAAACCAAGGAGCTAGTTGAGATCGGCATTGGGTCAGAGCCGCAAAGGCACGATGCGGTCCAAGGCCCCAGTAGCCGCCCTGTCCCAGGCGACCACTAGGTCCTCAGTCGAGTCATGAGCCAGAGTCTCAGGAAATGGCCCAAGCTCCATCAGGAACCTCTCGGGGTCCATCAGGCGCCTGGGACCGAACCATTTGGTCGGTATTTTAAGGTACACTGCATGAAATTTGTGTAGTCAGAATCCATTCGGGGTCAATCATACAAAATAATCAAAGGTTCATTTTCTTTTGATCATATATCAAAAGATCTAAGACGTAAAGAAATTTATAACTGCCTAATTAGAATTGTAATCACTTAAATGCCTTCTAATGAGATCCTAGGATTCTGATCAGTTTAAAAAACATATAAAACGAACACTTTTTATAACATAATTAACTTTTATCTATAAATGTTTTAATAATTAGTATTACTGTACAATTAGATCAGAATAATATGGTCCTGATTAATTATACAGATAATTGTAATTGCTTCAATAAAAATCAACAATATATAAATATTATTCACATATATTTATATCTATAAATATGTTATATTTGTAAAGCACTATACAAATTAAAAGCAATTTATGTATTCATTTATTTAAAAGATTGACTCTATAAAATGTACAGGCACCATATATATATTATGAAAATAATTGTAATCTAATATTTTAAGAGATACCAATTGCTAACTAGAATGCAAGATGTTGAACAATGAAGGAAGATAGATGATAGGAGTTCAGATATAATAATGCAGGAGAATATGTAACAATATTTTTTGAAAATAATATTAACCAGGCGAAGAGGTAGGGTGAAAGATTTGAGTAAAAATAACAATTCAGGATGACTGAACCTTTAAACAAAACACTAGTAAATATATTCATTCAAAAATATTAATAAATAGATGAATGCAAGTAAAATAAGAAAATGAGAAATCGTTTTAGAAGAAGACAGGAAAACATATAGTTAACATAGAAAATGAGAAATCTTAGGGGAAACCTAATACAGAGAAATGAGGTTAACGGAAGACAGAATAACATTAAACAAATTAAACATTTTACAAAAGGGATTTCAGGATAATAAATTTGTAGAACGCATACATTCAGGAAGCAAATCCATTCGAAAAGGAGGTTTGAAATGCAAGAATTATCAAACAGGAAATCACAAAGTAGAAATAAAACACCTACTGAGCTCTGTAAGGCTGGAGAAGCAAAGGCTAAGGTATTAACTTTTCTGCCTATGTTTAGCCTAACAACTGGGGAAAAAAATCACTGTATTACTTACACTAAGAAAGTAAGAAAATATGCAAATAAGTGAACTTCTGCACTATCTTCACAGAAGCTAAGATTATATAACTATATACCATACTTTAAAAGATACACAAAAGAAATTGATTGGTTTTACAAAGGCAGAGTTACATGAGATTAAATAACATAAAATGAATACTAGAGACAGCGAGAGAATATAAAAAGGAAGCTTATACCTACTTTATTGGTCACAGCAAGGTTTTTATTTGGGCAGAACAGGGGTCTCATACTTAAATTGGAACCTTATGAACTCTAGTTCTTAATCTAAGGCAGGGATATCCAACTTGTTGAGCAAACAGAAATATTTTGGGGTATTTTATCATTTGCCTTTTTTAATTCCTTTATCAATACTTGTTAATAGAGTCAATTCTTGATTTATAACAGTTCCTTTAGTGATTGTTCAGTTACAACGGTATTGAAAAAATTGATTTAAGACTGTTTCACACTTATGACCGTTGCAGCATCACCATGGCCACATGATCAAAATTCACATGCTTGACAACTGACTCATTTTTTTGAGAGTTGAAGTCAGGGGTGAAATCCAGCAGGCTCTGACAGGTTCTGGAGAACTGGTAGCAGAAATTTTGAGCAGTTCAGAAACTGTCAAATACCACCTCTAACTGGCCCCAGAATGGGGTGGGAATGGAGATTCTGCAATATCCTTCCCTTGCCATGCCCACCAAGCCACACCACACCCACCAGGCCATGCCCACAGAACCAGTAGTAAAAAAATCTGGATTTCATCACTGGTTGAAGTGTTCCAGACTTGTGTCATATTCCCTTAATAGCTGCTACTAACTCAACAACTGCAGTGATTCAGTTAATATATCTGACAAAAGAGGTTGTAAAATGTGACAAAATTCAGTTAACAACTGCATCACTTAGCAACAAAAATGTTGGGCTCAATTATGGTCTTCAGTCAAGGACCACCTGTACATTCTTAATCCTTTCCAATCCTTTGGTAGTGAAGACTCTTGTGGTGAAGGAGGAAGCCAATCTTCTTTCTTAGTTACCTCCTCCTTTCCTCCTCCGACAGTCCCAATTTTTTGGTCTATCTTCCCTAGCAAAGCTCTTCCTGTAGGGCCAGCATGCACGTCATTATAGCGCTCAGAATCTGACCTGGCAAGGCAGCATCTTCAGCACCTCTAAAGTATTGTGGCAAGTTGCAAAAAAATGACTTGGAGGGCCAAGAGCTTTAGACTCAAGGTACAAGCAATTCTTGGGTTATGACAACAATTGAGACTAGGATTTCTATCACTAACAATTCAACTCTAAAAATACATCACACGACTGCATTGCTTAGAGACAAGAATCCCAAGCAATCATAGTTGCTGCCATAACACCAAGATGTGCACATTAAGAGCCATACTGGTGCAGTGGTTAGAATGCAGTACTGCAGTACTCATTACTCACTCCATGAGTTTGATTTTGAAAGGCTCACAGTTAACTCAGCTTTCCATCCTTCCGAGGTCAGTAAAATGAGGTCCCAGATTGTTGATGGCAGGATGCTGCCTCTGTAAATCCCTTAAAGAGGGTTGTAAAGCACTATGAAGCAGTACATAAGCCTAAGTACTATTGCTATTAAGTGGGGAGAGGTGGATAAGAAATGTGCAAGTCACTCACTGAGTAACTCATATGGGAAGGCCAGCACAGTCCAAAAATTCTGGAAGACTGGTGGAAGGGACTGGGAGTGCCAATGGAGGCTGCAAATGGGGGAGTGATGCAGGCAGAAGAAAAAGTGGGAGCAGCTTGCTATATTCTCTGCTACCTTCGCCATTGACTTTGCTCAGGGGAACCCAGCAGAGAAAATTATAATCATATTACTATGGCTACCTGTAACATCATGGTTTTTGAACAAATGGACATAAACTGGGGACTACCAGCATAGATTAAATGTCATATATTCTATTTTCTGGCACAATACATAACATTCAATTATTCCTTGGAAAAATACTTACAATGAAATAGAAGATACTAATAAAATTGAATTTGGGTAAAAAAAATAGTTCAAAATATGGAACAGAATGAGACAGAGATGCATATTGTCTGTGTACAGTTTTAAAGTATATAGCAAATATAGCAATAGGGTAATTATTAAAAGGTAATGGCTGGAATTAAAGTTGAAGGTCAAAGTATTAATAGTTTAAGATATGTTGATACCAGTTTGTTAGCAAACATAAAACTAAATAAACTTTAGAAGAGTTTATTATGGGATTATAAAATGAAAAATAGAAAAATCCAGAAAATATTAAACTTAGTATCAACCAGCATGCTTCATTAACACATTTGTCAACCAAGAAGAAAAAGGTGGTAGATTGTTCAGCTTTCTTTTGTTCAGGAATAGATAAAAATGGCCAACATGCTACAGAATTAAAGAAAAAAAATTCTAAGGAAAGAGGTATTCACAAATAATGAAAAATGATATTTAATTCTAAGACTGCAGTAGTTAAACCAATGGTGTTTCCAGTGGTATTATATAGCTATGAAAACTGAATATTGAGAAAAAGGAATTAGGGGTCTACAAACTATAGAAAAGGATACAGTTACCAGGATTACCACAAAGTGGAAGAATAAAGTTTGATTATTCTCTTGAGGTAGTATTCATCAAGAAGAAATTAATATACCTACTTACGTGAGTGCAAGTGGGTGAGTATTAGGAAAAAATGTTTTACATTGCAAATTCTCAGGAAATGGAAAAAGGAAATTATAATGGATAGCTACCTGGATGTATAAGATTATATTTTCCAATAAGATTCTGGAAATATTCTTGGCAGAACTGTAGTTTTTTTTATTAATAGTCAGTCAAAATATCAGGTATTTGCTTATACAAAAGTTAATCCAAAAGTTCAATCTTGATAGTACTTTATAAGCAATACTTCCAGATCAAAAGAAAAAATAAAATTCTGTTGTTATACATTGTTAAATTATTTTATTGATTTTACGTTTTTAATTCTTTTTCTTTTTTGCCACATTTTCAACACAAATGTGTCACTCTTTAGAAACCATGCTAAAAATACAGTTCTATAAAGTATTCTTCCGGAGCGTCTACTGCATAATGTTTATGCAATGTTTTATGAAAGCTATCATAATTGGAGTAAATTATTTTCAAAATTGAAAACTAAATTTCAGTAATTATTCTTTAACGTCACTGTTTGAAGAGCTGCAAAATCTAATTTAAACTTTAATATATCAAAAATGTTTATACCTACTACTGAGCTTCATAAATCCAGTACATTTCAGTGCTACATTAGATGAATATTGGCTCCTAAAACACTTTTAATTATTCCTATATTAATTTTATTTTCAATCAGTTAAAATAACAAATCAAGTCCCTGCAGTAGGATAAACGGATGAATAGTTATAAAAGAAGTTGCCTGGACATCAGTAAGAAAAATATATGTATAAACTGAATTACCGTGCTTCCCGGAAAGTAAGACCCTGTCTTATATTTTTTTGAACCCTGAAATAAGCGCTTATTGCCCTGTGCTTAAAAGCCCAATTGGGCTTATCATTTTGGGGGAAACAGGGTATCATATAATTTAGAATTTTCTCAAAATTTACTTTAATAGTAATTATGACTATGTGGAAAAATATTAAGCAATGGCTATGACTTATTCAAATGATATTTTAATATGCCCAAAATCATAATTGCAAAAAACAGCAACAAACTTTAGTAATGATTTCTCTCCAGCAATGTCTATACCCATTCCCCAGTATCCAGTCAGAGATGAAGAAGCTTCTTGGATGAGAAGCGAAACGTCTTCAAAGAAAAACCAGAAAGTCCAATTGCCTCTTGAGAAAGCACCTTTATCAGTCACTCTTTTTAATCCTTCTCTGAAAATGACTTTTCCATCCACTCTTTACCAGTGGTGGGTTGCTCCCGTTTCGCACCGGTTTGCAAGAAGAATTTTAGTAGTTTGGAGAACTGGTAATAACATTGGCTGGCCACGCCCCCGACCCGGTGCCCGGCCCATTGCCACTCGCTTACCCTACCCACCATCATTGCCCACATGCAGCCCCGGGACTCCGTCCTTTGCCAGCCATGAGTGCTGCCGCCAGTTCTTTCATGCTCCCAGCTGCCTGCCTGCCTTATCACCATCACCATAAGGAAAGGCTCCGAAGTTGCGCTGCCTGGGATCCAAGTGGGCTGCCGCAGGGAGAAGCAAGGTATGGCTGGCTGACGCTGCCCGGAGCTGAGCTCGAGGCTGGCAGGAGGAAGAACATTGCCACATAGCCGGCTTGAACTGTCTGCTGCCGCAGCCTGCCACCATTCCCTCTCTCCTGCCAACTGCTCCTGCCACTGCCAGGAAAGTGACTGTGCAAGAAGCTCTGCCGCCAAGGAAGAGGGGGCAGTGGTGGCAAGGGGCTTCCTTGTCTCCCCATCCAAGCAGACTTCTAACATAGTCCCAGGCCTCTGGAGGGAGGGAGGAAGCCCTGGCCTGCTGCTCCTGCTCCTGCCAGCCCCTTGCCCCAGCAAGAGCAGTTCTCGTATTGCCGCTTCTCCAGGAGCAACTGCTGGAGCAGAGAGGGTAGGACAGGCTGTGCTGGCAGGCCGTTCTTGCCAGGTAACAGACAGGCTGCTCCTGGAGCAGGCAGGAGAAGGAGAAGCCACCAGCGGGGAGGCAAGCTGCCCCAGGAGGACTGGAAGAGAGTGCAGCTCCTCACTCATGGAGATCCACCAGCTGGGAAGTGGTCGCAGAAAGCGGTAAGAAATGTGTGAGCCAGAAAGCGGTCATTCTCACTGGCTGGAGAGGGTTGCATGTTGACTCCAGCAAAGGTTTGTGCAACTCTCTCCGGCCAGGGAGCATGACCACTTCCTGGCCAGCGCACCTCTTACCGCACCCACTTCCCCACTCTGCTTTCCTTGGCAACATGCTTCATTATTGCAGGGCAGGGGACACAGGCGGCACCAGGGGATCCATGCAGCTACTATCCAACCCTTCCTCAGCCTTGGTCACACTGCAAGGCTCCAACTCGAGGAGAAAATGGAGGAAAAGGGGGGTGGGGGAAGTCCAAACGGCAGCTACCTCAAGCCGCAGCGCTATTACGCAGGGCTGAGTGTTTGGAGAAGCAGCAGAAACAGGAGCCAGGGCTGCGCTTTCAGCGGGTAAGCAAAGCTGCCTTTGCCGTGAGAAACTTTGGAGAGAGGGGGGGCAGGCTTTGGGAGCAGCCTGTCTCTTAGCTGGTGAGAATGGCCACAGCCTGCCCCCGCCCTCTCTCTCTAAAGTTCCTCATGGCAGACTGCTTTTGTGTACAAATTTAACATAAAACGTGTCTAACTTTAGGATGATAAAAAGAGGCAACATGTATGTATTCAGAAAGCTAGTTGGCAAGTTATGATTATCCAAGAGCCAATTTTACATCTGCTCCAAGATATTTTTTCTATTAGTATTTTATCCAGAAATATGACACGTGTTATAGGACTAGTTTTCAACAAATTTCATCAATAATCCTCGATCAAGGCACCAAAAACGTTTGAAGAGAAAATTGCAATTACTGCAGCTAAATTGTGATAAAATTTTGTATTAAATATTTTATGAGAGTGTATGTTGTCCAATTCTCATATATCTGAAAATATTATATAACTGATTATCTACACCATTTTAAATTTCTGTCTGATGTTGAAGTCATTTCTCTTTCTTATAATGCTGATTTATTCAGATAGTCCCATATTCGTATCTACTTTAAATAAGAGCAAACCTCTTTGCAAATATTAGCTGAATGAGAGCAAAAAACTAATTTTTAAATTTGCCTCTTACTTTGCTCATTTAATGCTTCCCTCTTCTTTACTTTCTATTTTATGGTTTTAACCCACTTCCTCCATCCACACTCACCCACACACACGTTTTCTATTACAAGTAGAGGCTGCTAAAATGAAATCCTCAGTAGAAATAAATATTGTGATTGTTTTAACTTTTTAAGCTAGGTTTTGAACATCGATACATGTAATTTCCTGGACTTGCACATTTCAGGTAACCAGCAAGCTTATAGTAAAAGCAATTTCTACCCTAATTTTGAAATACTTACCTCTTAACCATAAAAGACTAGAAAAGTAGAATTCATGTGTCATGATATGTGACACATATCACATAAGGCGCATGCCCAAGATGGCGGCTCCCGACGGAGCTCCAGTTTTGCTGGGGTAAATGCCCTGGCTCCCCAGGGCTGTACTGACCATCTATGCCCTGTACCCGGTGAGAGGGATTCTTTGCCAATCTTTTGAGAGCATTTTGGCTCTTCAAGATACCTTTTTTGAAGTACGGAGAGCAATTTGACAGCAAGCTCTCTGGAACAGCTTGAGTTTTCAGGACGGATGGGGCTGGCGGCATGTTGAAGGGCTTGCCTGCGGCTCTGTAGCTCCCATTCTGTGACCATTGGAGGTAGCCTAAGGGGTAGCGGTGGTCTGTAGCGGCGGTTGCCATGTGACATCCCTGGCAAGACTTCGTTTGGACCCTGGTGGAGGCAGGAACAGCCTGCGGAGGCCAGTAGTGGGCGGAGTCGGAGTGGAGGAGGTCGATGGCGGTGGTGGCAGCGGCACCCGGAATGGCAGCTGCTGGTGGTGGCAGTGGGAGCTGCAGAGGCCAAGTGAGAGACTGGAGACCTGCCTGCCTGACAACTTTCCAGCTGGAACTTCCTGGGGACTGGAGGAGACTGACCCACTTATCGAAGGGCCAGCCCTGGACTGTCCCCAGAGGCCCCCCCGGTCTATACTGGGGGGGGCTGAGACCGGGGTTTGTGAATGGAAGACCTGAAGGGGGCTAAGGGGACGGGGAGAAGGCTATGGTGGCGGCCATGGGATGTTTTACCCCTGGTACTCCCACGTTCCCCCTCCCCTTTTTTATTTATCCATCTTTTGCCCCTTTTGTGGCCAGATGTTGGTGATCATTTACTATCCGGGCTTGTTCCCTGCTTGCCAGGACAAGAGTCTCCTTACTTTTTTGTTAATCTGGATCTCTCTGGACTCGTTCTCTGATATGACCGCCACAGACTATCCTATTTCTGGACCCAAGGATTGGCTATTCCATCTCTGTCCAGGTACAAACATTGGGAGCCGGACCAAGGCTGCTGCTCTTTCTCTCCCTATATCCAGTCGCCATGAGAGGGTGGCTGATAAATTACATCGGAGGTCAGAATGGCTTAAGACTCCCCTACTGCCATGAGAGGGCAGTGGGAGCAAAATGACTTGTACCTGTGACTGACTCTCCCTCCATGGGACTTTAGATTGTTGGGACGTACCCTCAGTTATGGTTTATACGGAATGTATTCGTCGGAAGAACTCTTCAAACTGTGAGATTACCCCCTCTCGCAGGTTTGGCCCTCCACTTTATCGAGGGCCTATCTTGATGACGGACTTTAGAGTCTGGAGAGATGGCATGCTGCTAAAAGAGGATTATGGGTTTTTTTAGGGAAATTTTTTAATAAGGTTTTAAGGGTTTCAGGGAGGGGGGTGGGATATGTGGGTCTGGGGGAGAACCCACAGGGGAGGGTAGTCTGGCCAGCAGAGGAGCACGGCGTAGGGGGTGCGGGTCCTAGAGTCGAGGAGGGGGTTAGAGCTTGCAATACGGATGGCTATGACATCATGACTGTAGGTGGGAGGGGCAGATACGGCGGGAGTAGGGGGCCATATCACGTGATGGGAGTGAGTCCTCGCTGGTTGCAAGCAGTGGCATGCTCTGGCCCCCAAAGCTCCCCTCGTTGCCCAGGTAGTCCAGACCCTCAGGCCCCAGGCCTTCGACTGATGCTGTGCAACATCAGGTCCGTGGTAAATAAAGCCCCCCTCATTTGTGATCTTATTCAGGAGGGGGGGTGCGGACTTGGCAGGTATTACGGAAACCTGGTTGGGCCAGGAGGGGGGAGCATCGCTTGTTGATATGTGGCCACTTGGTTTCCGTGCATTTCATCAGCCAAGGCTACAGGGGAGGGGAGGGGTGGTGGTGGTTGTCAGGGCCTTGGTCCAAGGGAGGCCACTGTTCCTCAGATGGCCGGATGTGAGTCCCTCCTTGTGAAGTGGGGTCATACAGTGCAGTTGGGCCTGCTAGTCATGTACCTGGCTCCCTGCCATATGGCAGCGGCCCTGTCTGAGCTGCTCGATGTTATAGCTGCGGTGGCGGTTGAAACCCCCAGGCTTATGGTCATGGGGGATTTTAACCTGCCATCGGTCAGCGTGACATCTGAGACGACTCGGGAGTTCATGGCTTTCATGACGGCCATGGACCTCATCCAGTTAATTTATGGCCCTACTCACATGGGGGAAACACAGTGGACCTGGTTTTTGTCTCTGGACAGATCACTCCCTCCTTTGCCTGGACTTTCGAATCACCACACCCCGCTGCAGGGAGGCAGAACCGATGAGATGGTTCCGCCCCAGGTGCCTGATGGATCCTGATAGGTTCCAGAGAGAGCTTGGGCCATTTCCTGAGTTGCTGGCACACGGATCGGCTGAGGACTTAGTAGCCGCCTGGGATAGGGCGGCTGCTGGGGCTTTGGACTGAGTCGTGCCTTTGCGGCCTCTGACCCGGGGCCAATCTCATCTGGCTCCTTGGTATACTGAGGAGCTGAGAGAGATGAAGCGCCGGAAAAGACACCTAGAGAGCAGTTGGAGGGCTAGTCATTCTGAATCCGACCGGACACTGGTAAGATCTCATATTAAGAATTACCTAGTGGCGATAAAAGCGGAGAAGAGAAATTACTTTTCCACTCTTATTGCGTCATCAGATAATCGCCCAGCCACCCTGTTTAGGGTAACCTGCTCCCTGCTTCATCAGGGGGTGCGGGAGGACCCCTTGGAGGGTAGAGCTGAGGACTTTGTACAGTTGCTGTATGACAAAATCGCTCAGATTCGGGAACAGCTGGACTCTGACTGGGTAGATCCAGGAGAGATGACGGGGGCAGGTCTTGAGAATATTATATGGGAAGAGTTTGACTCTGTGTCTTCCGAGAGCGTGGACAGGATACTGAGCAGACTGAGCGCAGCCACATGTTTATTGGACCCTTGTCCCTCCTGGTTGGTGCTGGCCTCCCGGGAGGTTATGCGAGGCTGGCTCCAGGGGATTATAAATGCCTCCTTGAATGAGTCTTCCCTGCCACCTTGAAAGAAGTGGTGGTGGGGCCCCTCCTCAAGAAGCCTTCCCTGGACCCGGCAATGTTGGTAAATTACCATCCCGTCTCCAACCTTCGCTTTGTTGCGAAGGTTGTTGAGAGTGTGGTTGCGCAGTAGCTGCCTCAGTACCTGGATGAATCGACCTATCTAGATCCGATCCAGTCGGGCTTCAGATCCGGGTACAGCACGGAAACAGCATTGGTCACATTGGTGGATGATCTCTGGAGGGCCCGGGACAGGGTTGTTCTTCTGTCCTGGTCCTATTAGACCTCTCAGCGGCTTTTGATACCATCGACCATGGTATCATGCTGCGCTGGTTGGAAGGGTTAGGGGTGGGGGGCACCGTTTTACAGTGGTTCTCCTTTCTCTCCGACCGGTCGCAGTCCATGTTGACAGAGGGGCAGAGGTTGACCCTGAGGCCCCTTGTATGTGGGGTGCCGCAGGGATCGGTCCTCTCGCCCCTTCTGTTCAACATTTATGTGAAGCCGCTGGGCGAGATCATCCGTGGTTTTGGGGTGAAGTACCATCAGTACGCTGATGACACTCAGCTGTACCCCAGACCACCCCAACGATGCCCTCGAAGTGATGTCCCGGTGCCTGGAGCCCATACGGATCTGGATGGGGAGAAACAGACTCAGGCTCAACCCATCCAAGACCGGGTGGCTGTGGTTTCCGACGTCCTGATATAGTCAGCTGGCACCATCTCTGACGATTGGGGGAGAGTCATTGGCCCCCACGGATGGGGTTCGCAACTTGGGTGTCCTCCTGGATTCACGGCTGTCTTTAGAAGGGCATATGACGGCCGTGGCCGGGAGGACATTTTATCAGGTTCTCCTGATTCGCCAGTTGCGTCCCTTTCTGGATCGGGACTCGTTACGCACGGTCACTCATGCCCTTTTCACCTCACGTCTAGACTACTGTAATGCTCTCTACATGGGGCTCCCCTTGAGGAGCACCCAGAGGCTCCAACTGGTCCAGAATGCGGCCGCGCAGGTGGTGACGGGAGCGACGTGGCGCTCTCATGTGACCCCCCTCCTGTGCGAGCTGCACTGCTCCCGGTGGTCTTCCGGGTGCGCTTCAAGGCTTTGGTTACCACTTTTAGAGCGCTCCATGGCTTAGGACCAGGGTACTTACGAGACCACCTTCTGCCACCGATAGCCTCTCACCGACCAGTCCGCTCCTATAGAGGGGCTCCTCAGGATGCCGTCGGCCAAACAGTGTCGACTGGCGGCTCCCAGGGGGAGAGCCTTCTCTGTGGGGGCACCTGCCATCTGGAATCTCCCCCTGGAGATACGAAGGATTCAGGACTTACGCACTTTCCACCGCGCCCTAAAAACACTTCTATTCCAACAGGCAGGCCTGGCCTAACCTGTCTCCGTTTTTAGCGTTAAATTTTAATCTGTTTTAAATTATTTGGGGTGTTTTAATTCTGTCTGGGCCAAATTCATTTAATCTGATTTTAGTTGGGTTTTAAATTTCGTATTTATGTATTTTTATCATTGGCTGTACACCGCCCTGAGTCCTTCGAGAGTAGGGCGGTATATAAATCCAATAAAATCTAAATCTAAATCAAATTGTACGTTTCTTAACTTGTGTTCACCGCCTTGAGTCCTTCGGGAGAAGGGCGGCATATAAATACATGTAATAAATAAATAAATAAATAAATAAATAAATAATAAATAAATAAATAAATAAATAAATAAATAAATAAATAAATAAATAAATAAATAAATAAATAAATAAATAAATAAATAAATAATAAATAAATAATAAATAAACAAACAAACAAACTGGTGCTAATTAGGCTAAGCTGAAGCTGAAAGCAGCTGCTTTTTTCTTGCTGTTTGCTTGCAAGGAGGTAACTGCTGCGAGGCACAAGCCAAAGGGTGGGGGCCAGTGGGTGAGCGGGGCTACATTTGGTGTATAAGATGCACCTAAATTTTCCCTTCATTTTAAAGGGGGGGGGGGAAGGTGTGTCTTATACTCCAAAAAATACTGTAGTTCTGTAGTTTAGTACAGAAATATCTGCAAGAAAACAACCAAGCTCAGAAGGCAACAAATATCTGGCTGTTCCCTCAGATCTTTGTTAAGCATTTTCTTTTCTTTTCTTTTTCTTTATTCCCACCAAGATTTGTTATCTCAATAACCTTTGTTCTTTTATTTTATGTCCTTTTTTTGTCCTAATATTTTTAAAAGTTAACTATCCATAGCCTCTAGTAGTTGTGCAGCATATAAATGTAAAAAAACATTATTATATATAACTGAACAAAATATAAAAATAATGCTTTCTTTCCGTATGGATGATATAAAAATTGTATTCCAGGGAGGTATTCTGTCTCTATTTCCTCCATGTGGACACTCAGATTGCTTCAGTGGATTTAGTCCAGGAAGTATGAAGAATCATTTACTTTTTTGTTTTTTCATTTGATTCTATCCCAACTTTATTTTATGGAAATCAAGAGAAAATATTTTGTTTCTGATTTTATCCATAGAAGATATAGCCAAGAAATGTCAAATACAATTCCATATAGGCTAATACAGGTAGTCCTTGACTTACAATCATTTGCTTAGTGATAGTTCAAAACTACAATGGCACTGAAAAAAGTGACTTATGACCATTTTGTATATGACAGATGCAGCAACCCCATGGTCATATAATCAAAATTTGGACACTTGGCAAGTGTATGGAATGTATTTATGATGGTTGCAGCAGCCTGGGTCATGTGATCACCTTTTGAGACCTTCTGACAAGCAAAGTCAATGGGGAAGCCAGATTCACTTAACAAACCATATTACTAATTTAAATGCAAGGATTCCTCTAACAACTGTGACAAGAAAGATCATAAAATGAGCTAAAACTCAATAACTATCTTGGTTAGCAATGGAAATTTTGGGATGAATTCTGGTTGTAACTTGACAACTACTTGTAAAACTAATAACATGAAAGTTTTCATAAAGTAGCCTTTGTTTCTACTAACCATCACTCAAAAACACCTGCTATTTGAAATACTTTACTTATTAACTTTAGGGGACATGGTTATTCAAACATTAACTTTTATATATAACAAACTAGTAATGCGAAATCCATCATTTAAAAAAATAGATTTGTACTAGAATAATGCTGATAACAAGTTAAATGTAATTACTTCCACTCTTCCACAAATAATTTGATGTTCACAAAAAGAGACTATTTTTCTCTTTGCCAAAGTATTTTGCTCTGAGCCTTATGCTTTGTGGTATTTTGTTCTTAATAACAGTATAACATTCTTAAGCCAGGCTGATTTGTGTCTGTGTCACTGGATATAATTTGAAAGGCACGTTTATAATAATGAGATTTACTACAACATGGTATACATTATTTAGGCAGTATATTAATCCAACCCAAACACAAATCTATCATACTGTTCTAAGTTTTCATTCAATGCTTTCCATATTATTCTTGGAACTCTTTCTTTTTAACTTTTGGACATTTCTTAACTGTATCTTTCCACATATACTCTTCCTCATAATATTCCCCAGAAGAGAACGAATATATGAAATGTTAGGATATTAAGACATTAGAATACTGAAATTATATTACTATGGCTGGCTCGTTTGTAAAAATAAAAAACAATTCACATATTATTATATAAAATTAAACTGTGAGATTGAAACAAATTATTATAGTTCAATAAACAACTATTCTATAGTTATTTTAGAGAATTCAAATTACATGACAAAAATATGATTGATTGAAAATCTATCAAGATTCTTCAAATAAAGAACTCATAATTAGCAGCATTGTGATGCTCTTTCTTCAGTTTGAATAAACTTCACTCTTTGGTATATAACATTTAAAAAGTTTGTTCAGAATATCACCTTTCTTTAAGACAAAGCAGCAGACATGTCTATGATAACTTCAATAAACAATATAACATGGAAAGATTTTTCAACTATATAAATTCATTTTTTCACAACAAACAAACAAGGAAAGTTAACATAGACTGTAAGGGTTATTACACTAGAAGTACCATATTGAGAATATGGGACAGATATAAATCCAGAGTGGCCAGCACAAGAAGTATTTTACAATAAAAAAACAGTAGGTAAATGAAAAATGGTTAACTTATCAGAAGTTGTTAGAACAGGAACATGGATAATATAAGGGGAAATTTTTGCAAAAACAGTGGCGTTTTTGTTCTTCCCCAGACCCCAGGAGCACTCTGCAAGTGTCCCAAACCCACTGTGCACCCCATTTTTTTGCAAAAACGGATGAAAAATGACCCAATTTTTGCAAAAAATGGGGCGCACAGAGGTTTTGGGAGGCCTGCAGTGCTTCTGGGGGCCAGAAAGGGCAAAAACCTTCTTTTTCCTCCTTACTTACCTCTTCGAAATCTTGGTGCATCTTATACACCGGTGCACAGGGGTGAAATGTAAAATTTGTTACTACTGGTTCTGTGGGCGTGGCTTGGTGGGGGGATAATGTGAATGGGTAGGCATGGCCAACTTAAAAAAAAACTTTCAAAGCATTTTTTCTAATGCTTTGAAAAGCCTCTGCTGATCAGGCAACTCAGCTGGGATCGTCAGAGAGGCTTTTTAAAAAATACCTCTCTGACAATCAGGCAACTTTGCTGGGATCGTCAGAGACGTTTCAAAGCATTTTTAAATCACCTCTTCAACCAAGAGATTGCAGAAAAAAATGCTTTGAAAAGTTTTTTTTTAAAAAAAAGCCTCTTGATGATCGTGCGGCTCAGCTGGGCATGGGGGGGGCACAGGGATTTTTGCTACCGGTTCTCCAAACCACCTGCCGCCATCGCTACCAGATTAAGCGATCCGGTCCAAACCGGGAGCATTTCACCCCTGCATCTTACAGTCCGAAAAATACGGTATATGTTGACTCAACCTTCCATCCTTCCGAAATGAGGACCCAGATTGTTTGGGGCAATATGCTGATTCTGTAAACCGCTTAGAAAGGGCTGTAAAGCACTATGAAGTGGTATATAAGTCTAAGTACTAGTGCTAGTGTTGCAAGACTAATATGTTGGGAAAAAATTTAAAGATTATTAAATGTCCACAATGGGTTTTCAAGATGCTTGAAGATGACCTATCCAGCAGAAATGGCAAAAATAACTTGTTTGATTGAAGAATATCAATTGACTAGAGTTATCAATGAATGAAAACCCTTTATGAACTTTTTTCCTGAAAACAGAAAAATAAACTTGTGATTTATGATTTGAAGATTAGAAAAATTAGTTTTGGGAGGAAAATATGATGCAATCTCAGAGAGATAGTATCATATTTATAACTACTGTGAAAGCGATCAGAAGCTTCTTTCTTTTATATTTTCTTTTTTATTTGTTCTTTCTTATTTTCATTGTTGTATTATCTTGTTAAATTTGTATTATCTTGTTAAATGTTTCTCCAATAAAACAGTAAAAAAGAAAAAGCAACTTCTCATCCTTGTTCTCTGATACATGTAGGAAACTTTGTAGAACCTCAGTAAGATAATAGATGTAAAGGTGTAAGTTTTCCTTAGAAGATATGTAGAGTAACTGATGTGGGTTCAAATTCAAAATAAGGTTGTATGGAAAGCAATAGTGATAGCATTAGACTTATATACCACTTCACAGTCTAAGCGATTTACAGAATCAGCGTATTTATTTTTATTTACTGTATTTTCCTGTGTATAAGACTACTTTCTAACACACAAAAATCTTCTCAAAAGTCGGGGGTCGTCTTATACGCCAGGTCTCATTCTCCTGTAACCAGGCAGACCAGCCCATAAGGCTCTGACGAGCTTTAAATGGCTCTGAGGAGGGTCGTCTTATACGCCCAGTCATCTTATATGCCGGAAAATACGGTATTTATTTATTTATTATATTTCTATACCGCCTTTCTCCTGCAGGACTCAAGGCGGGGTACAGTCAAGAAAAAATTAAAGTTACATAAACATCATAAAATTGATAATTAAAATTATAGCATAGTTTAGCCCAAATAAATAAAACCCAGAATTATATAATATTTTAATCATTCCCAGTTAACGTGCTTAGCCCCGCCTGATTGAACATCAGGGTCTTGAGGGCATAGCGGGAAGCACAGAGATTAGCAATGTTTCGTGTATCAGGGGGCAGTTCATTCCAAAGGGTTGGAGCCCTTACAGAGAAGGCCCTCCCCCTGGGAGTCGCCAGTCGGCACAATTTGACTGACGGTACTCTGAGTAGTCCCTCCCTGTGAGAACGAACTGGTCGGTGGGAGGCTATTGGTGGCAAAAGATGGTCTCATAAGTACCCAGGCCCTAAGCCATGGAGCGCTTTAAAGGTGATAACTAACACCTTGAATCGCACCTGGAAGACCATTGGGAGCCAGTGCAGCTCACGTAGGAGAGGTGTTACATGGGCGCAACGAGATGCACTCATAATCACCCGCGCGGCTACATTCTGGACCAGTTGGAGCCTCCGGGTGCTTTTCAAGGGGAGCCCCATGTAGAGCGCATTGCAGTAGTCCATATGGGAGGTGACTAGGGTATGAATGACTGTGCACAAGGCATCCCAATCCAGAAAGGGACGCAACTGGCGGATCAGGCGAACCTGATAAAAGGCCCCCCTGGCTACAGCCGTCAAATGGTCTTCTAAAGATAGCCGTGAATCCAGGAGGACACCCAAATTGCGGTGTCAACCCTCAACAATTTGGGTCCTCATTTTACCAAGCTCAGAAAGATGGAAGGCTGAGTCAACTTTGAGCCGATTAGGATCCAAATCCTGGAGTGAGTAGTGAGTTAGCCCTGCAGTTCTTCATTCTAACCACTGAGCCACCAACGGGAGTAGAGACAATTCAAAAGTATGAGCTGAAAGTTGAAATTTTTAAACATCCCTCAGAAGACCTCTAAAGTGTTCATTGACTGTACTTCTTGTCTAGTTTTATAGTTCCTGCTGCTACCACTTATCTCCCAGAGGCTTTCAACTTTCAATCTCCCTCATCTGGTATATGTGAAATAGGATTCTCATACTGTACCACAGTTTCTGGTTGGTACATAAAAATGCAAAATGTTACATCATATTAAAATGTATTACATGTATTTTTTTTATTCGTTAAATTGATTTGCCGTGTTATCTTATCGTGGAGCTACTCTAGGCAATTTACAATTAAAAAAAATAATAAATGAACAATATAAATAAATAAACTAGTAGGAACACATGTGATTAAATGAATAGAACATGTAATGTTGCACGCATACTGTAAAACAGTGCAGGTTTATTATGCACCAAGTGTGTAAAACAGAGAAATATTTACCGGTAGATGTTTCAGATTAATATTATATGAACATTATAGAGAAAAATACAAATTTTCATATTCTATTTGACAAATGGAAAAAAAGACTGAAGTACCCATTCACTTTCATAATTTGTAGCAAAATTAAGATTTAATCCATTTAATTAAGAGATTAAGAATGTCACAAAAAGGCAATTAAGAACCTAAAACAAGTTCTGGCTATACTTGTATTAGTTCTACTAGAATTGCAACACCTCAAGCATCGATTTCTCTGCCTCAATTTTCCTATCTTCAATATTTCCAATTAATCAGAGTTTAAGGAAATGATGATAGTTACATGTGTTTCCCAGCCTCAGTTCACATCTTCATCCATATCCTATCCCATCTTAAATTAAACAGTCTATTTATTTTAGCAATAGAAGGAGGTACTTGTATAATCTGCCTGTACATGTCCTTGTCTCATTGAGGAAATGTATGTTGAAAATATCTTCAGTATTTATGCAGGGATCTGTATCTTTTCTGAGTGTTGCCAATTGGCAGAGGAATCACATTCATAAGAACCCCAGATAGTAATACTTCAGCTCTTATCCAAATAACATGCTACTGTACTTAATGCCAAAGCATATAGGAGTGGCTTACAGTTTTAAGTCTATTTACCAAAATAGGAAGGAAGGAAGGAAGGAAGGAAAGAAGGAAGGAAGGAATTTAATTTCATTTTAAATGTAAAATTAATTATTACTAATCATGTATTTTATTAAAAATTATAGTTTGGTTCTAGTTTCTCCAAATTTTGGGATCTCAGATTGTGCAAGAATGCTTTAAATGAGGTTTGATGAAGTTAGCAAAAAGTAATCATTTAGAGTTTTCGCTATGCACTTTCATTTTTTACCAAAGAACAAAGAATTCTCCATTTTAATTTAATTAGAGGCCCATTTGGATTTCAGTTTATAATGATTTGTTAATTATTAAGAATTATGTTTTCATGCAAGAAATCTTCAATGACAATAACGGAGTCAAAAAATTTAGTTGTAAGTTATTGTAGTTAAGTGAGCCATCCTGTGATCTGATTCAATTTTACAATGGTTGTTATGATGGATACAAAGTAAATTACCATGGTTGTTAAACAAACCTATTGTCCTAAATATGATTTTCTGGCTGGCAGCTGTCAAAAACATCACAAATCATGGTCACCTGATCATGGAACATGACAACTGTTCAAAAATGCAATCCAGTTAATTTTCATGAAATTAATGCTGGAAATAAAGTAATAGAACCTTTTATTTTAAAAGGTAATATGATCTGTGAAATTTCATCTAAAACCTTCTAAAGGTAATGACCAATACCTTAAAATGTATCTGAAGCAAACTGATAACAAATGCAGCTTGCGCAACAGTGATTTATATGTGCCAGCCTAAGAGTCTCCCTAATTGGCTGTACTGCTATATTCTGTACCAGTTGTAGCTATTCTGGGTTAACTCCATGTGGAGGCTTTACAGTAAGCTAACCATGAGATGAACAAGGCACAAGTAACTGCGCTAAGTACCAAATACATAATAATTCTATGTGTGTCCAATCACACTTGGCCAATAAAGAATTCTATTATTTCTATTTATTTCTATTTCTATTCTGTTCTGTTCTATGAGTATTAGATAAAATGAGGGGATCAAATAAGTCAGTAATACGATGAGATTTCAG
This sequence comes from Coluber constrictor foxii, assembly GCA_038048745.1. Taxonomy (NCBI): domain Eukaryota; kingdom Metazoa; phylum Chordata; class Lepidosauria; order Squamata; family Colubridae; genus Coluber; species Coluber constrictor. The sequence goes on from CM075961.1 coordinate 129,061,121, forward strand.
TATTCTATGGCATATAAAGGTTAGCTCTTCAGAATTTTCTTTTAGAAAAGGTAATAGATCCAAATTAAAAGATATCTAGCTGAACTTTTCCTCAGTTGTCTATCAATGTATCAGTCTGTTTTATAATCAATATAATCACCTTGACTTTGCATAAAATCTTTTCCATAGCCTGCACCACTATATTCATTTTTTCAAGTTGGAACTCCAAGCTATATTTGCTGCAAGCCTAATGTTGTAGCCCACCAACTGTCAGCGAAGCTAGTGGGAGACTCAGACAATGAGGAGGTTGGGAAGAAACGTGGGCCAGCTCTGGAGTCTGGGGAAGGCTCTGATCGATGCTCTGCGTTGGATGCAGAGATAAAATCAGGGCTGTCCAACATTTCCCAGCTACCTGAGAGGCAGCTGTCTTTAGAGGCTGATATGAATGAGGAGGAAGAACAGCTGGGGCCTGTTCCAGATGCACATATGTGCAGAGCAGTCAGGAGAGATGAACAACGGAGGACAAGAAGTCAACTCAGGAAGCAAGGCACACGTGGACGCTGAATGGCCCCTCACTGGCTGGGAAATAAATAGAAGGGGAAAGGATGTTGACTCACCTGAACGTCCCTTTTCAGCTCGCTGCAATGACAATCCACATGGGTAATCACTTCCTGCTTATCTCGAGACTGAGTGTTTAAAGATTTTTTCCCCCTTCCATTGGTCTGGCCACGCCCTCTTCAGACTTTTTCATGAAGGCATTTGCAGTAGAGTGCGTATAATCCTCATCCAAAGGAACAGGCAACTGGCCATACAAATCCAAGAAGAAACCTTCACTAGAACCTGTAGAAGCAGCACAAAGAACCACCCCGGCCCCAGAGCAGATAGGCTATAGGGAGGATTGGATTGTCTTTGCAGCAAGCTGAAAAGTGACTTTCAGGTGAGTCAACGTCCATTTTCCGGCTTTGCTGCTCCGACAATCCATATGGGATATACCCAAGCTTATAGACCCTGGGCAGGGGCCTGACTGCCTCCTTGATCCTGGACAGAAATTATACATTGTAAAACACGTCTCCCAAATGATGCCTCAGCCGAGGCGTAAATGTCTAATTTGTAATGTCTTACAAAGGAAGATAAAGATGACCAGGAAGCCACCCTGCAGATGTCCTCTATTGATGCTTGAGTAGCCCAAGCAGCCGGAGTGGCTGCACTTCGAGTAGAATGTGGTAAAAATTTTCCTGGCAAGGGCTTGGTTGCCAACTCATAAGCTTTAGAAATACAACCTCTCAGTCACCTGCCAACTGTAGTGGGCAAAACTTTTTGTCCCATAGATGGGTTAAATGAAACTAACAATGCCTCCATTCTACAGAAAAAAGCTGTTCATGCGATGTACCGCCAAAGTGCTCTGCGTATATCTAGCGTGTGCCACCTCATTTCAGTTGGACTGTGAGGATCAGGGCAAAAATCTGGTAAAATGAGCTCCTGGGCTCAGTGAAAGTAGGAATTGATTTTAGGTAAAAATGTTGGATCTAAACAAAGTACTACATGATTGGTATGAAAGATGCAAAGGTCACTTTGAATGGAGAGTGCTGACAACTCAAAAATCCGGCATGCAGATGTCACTGTCAATAGAAATACAAGCTTTAACGACAAGAATCTAAGACTGACAGATCCCATGGGTTCGAAAAGTGCATCAGTTAATGCTTGGAGTACCAACGTGAGATCCCATGTTGGATACCGATGAACTATGGGCAAAGATTATTAGCACCTCTGAGGAAGGAACCAATCCATGGGTGATGTGACAAAGTCCCATAAGTATCACAGGTAAGTACTGTAGATAGTGCCGCTATTTGACGATGGAGGGTCGAAGGTGCTAATCCTTTGTCCAGTCCAGATTGTAAGAAGGTGAGTACGTTGGACACAGATGCTGACATTTGATCAACGTGATCCCTGGAACACCACTGGCAGAAAATATGCCATGAAGCATTGTAAATTTGAGTTGTTGAAGGTCTCTTAGAAACCTGCATAGTATCTATAACTTTCCCTGAAAAATTTCCCCTCCACAAAAGGACCTGCTCAAATGCCAGACAGTCAACCTGAGCCACTCGGGCTCCAGATGACATATGACCCCCTGGCTGAAGGAGTCCTTTCCTGGAGGGGACGTGACACTGACAAATTTATGAGATCGGCGAACCACACCTGACATGGCCAGTACAGTGCTACTAGAAGTTCGGCAGTCTTGGAGCACAATTTTGGAAGAACTTGTGGTATGAGAGGAATTGGCGGATATGCATACAGGAGGCCTCATGGCCACGTGCAATGAAGAGCGTTGCATCCTTCTGCCCACAGAGATGGGAATCCTGTGAAAAATCTGGCAGTTGCGCATTTTCTGGTCGGGCGAACAGGTCTAGAACTGGTTTTCCGAATATCAGAGACAATTCGAGAAACAATTGAGGATGCAGCCTCCATTCTGATGGATCGAGACAGCTCCTGGTCAGCCAGTCCGCTTGAAGATTCGACAACCCTGAAATGTGTTGCGCTGTCACTGAAAGTGTGTGTCTCTCTGCCCAGTTCAGTAAGAGTTTCCCTTCCTCCATAAGTTGTTTGGACCGGGAGCCCCCCTGTCGGTTTATATGGGCCTTCATGGCCATATTATCTGTTCAGATCAGTCACATGGCGACCCGACACCTGGTCTTTGAAATGGCAAAGTGCGAGTCTCACTGCCCACAGTTCCAACCAATTGATGCTTTGGGGACCCTCCACTGGAGACCACTGACCCTGTGCCACCTGCGATAGAAAGCTCACAACGGTCGTTAGCATGATGCAGTAGAGTTCCTGAAAGAAACACCCTTTCAGTAAGGCCGATGATGTCCACCATCGGAGAGACAGACGGACTTGAGATGGTATCTGCACTTTGGACAGGGAATTGCTGTGTCCCCATCTCTGGAATGGCAACAGGAACCACTGTAACGGGAGCGAATGGTGATGAGCCCATGGCACTATCGAGAGACAGATCATCTTCCCCAATAATTGGGAGAGGATGAGAAGGGGAATTAATCTTTGAGATAAGATTGATGACACCATCTCCTTTATACTGTGTTGACGATCTGGTGAAAGGAACACTTGGCCCTTGACCGAATCTATCACCATTCCTAGGTGGACTATGCGAGTGGTGGGATGCAGGTGGCTCTTTTCCAAGTTGATCGTGAACCCATGGTGCTGAAAGATACGAATCACCATGTCGGCATCTGTCACTACCTGCAATGGATTGGATGACAGAATTAAGATGTCGTCCAGATAGCAAAGAATTCAAATTGGAATAAGGTGGACAGATGCTGCTACGGCTGCAATTAATTTTGTGAACGTTCTTGGTGCCGACAAAAGTCCAAACGGCATGGCCCGGTATTGGTAATGATGATTTGCATATGCAAATATCAGAAATTTCTGATGATCTGGATGAATCGGCACATGTAATACGCCTCCTTTAGGTCCACCGACTGCATCAGGTCACCTTGTCGTATTGATGCCAGAATTGATTTGAGTGATTGCATCCTGAATCACCTGTACAATATGAATTGATTTAATATCCCTCTCCAACTCCCCAAACTTTTCAGAACTAGGAAGAGGATGGAGTACAACCCCATTCCTTTCTCGTTCTGTGGCACCGGTTCGATAGCTCTGATATGTAAAAGATGTCGAATCTTGTCCTTCATAAGTTGTTTCTTTACCTGGAGATGAAGAACCGGGCACTGAACATACTTGTTTGGGGGATTGGAGAGGAATTCCAAAATCAGACCAAATTCTACAGTTAGTCAAATCCAAGCATCCGCTGATTCGGAGTCCCATTGGTGGTAAAACTGTTGAAGATGGACGCCAATTGGGGATTATGGCTGAGAGTCACTTGCCACGATGAAAAGACCAGTTACTGGTACCTCTAAAATATCTCTTGGACTAAGTCTAGTGTCTGCCATGGTCCTGGAATATTGCACGGATTGCACGAGTATTGCACAAATATTGTCAGATTGTTGATTAAATTCCCGAGAATAAGATTGTTATTAATAGAACCTTCTGGGTCTGGAATCATAACGAAAGGGCTGACGGTATGAATAGGATGTGAACCTACGGTCCGATCTCCTTTGGGAGGAAGAAAAGACCTTCCTTTTGTCACATCCTTCTACTAAAGCTGGATCTAAAGCCTCCCCGAAGAGCTGTGACTCTTTGTATGGGGCCAACGCCAGTTTCCATTTAAATTTGTTATCAGCTTTCCAGTGGTGAAGCCACAGAAGTCGGTGTGATGTTACATACAGCCGACGCTAAGGCCCTGGAGGCAAACTTCACTGCATCCAATGATGCATCTGCAGAGTATTCGGTGGCGGAGATTACCTTATTAATATCCTGGTGTAAGCACGCTGCCTCAGGAGGCAAGCGGCTTTGCAATTGTTTGAGCCAAATGAGAGATGCTCTGTTGAAGAAAGAAGCAGAAAAAGCCGCCCGGATAGCTCAAGCAGCCTCTTGATGAACCTTCCTGATAGACAACTCTGACTTCTGATCTTCCATCCTAAGTCCCTCCATAATGTCATTAGATAAATTAGCCAAAGAGGTCAGACTAGTGATCGGAGCATCTACTGCCGGCAATTGTAACAAATTGTCCAAATTAGGAGCAGCACAATACATCTTTCTGTCATGGGCATTAGGTCCTGCAAGAGAACCAGGTTGGGTCCACGGTTTTTGAATTACGTCAGAAAACAAAGGCGGACATGGTACAGAGTCTTGTGCAGCTTTGGGCAATCTAAAGAGACCATCATGGAGATTAGAAGGGTCTGGACTGCGGGAAGAAGAGCTATCTTCCACGCTCCCATTTGTAGCTAATTTAGCTTTATGCAGAAGCGATCTAAATACTGAAGGATGAAATAACCCAACAAAGGCTGGTACATCAGGATCCATCCCTTCATCCTCGGACAGCTCAAACTGGTCATAATCATCATCTATAATAGAATCCTCAGCATGAGTAGGTTCATGTTCAGAACGATATGCTGAAGCATTATAATCCCGTGTTGGCCCTTGATGGCCAGAATTGATCTCAGCAGCAGGCAACTTGGTGCCCTGTTGAATGATAACAGCCAATACCTTAGAAATGGCCTCTGAAATTACAGATTGAACATCTAAATTTGGCGTAGACTGCTGACCATCATCTGCTCGAAGACCTGCAGAGGTAGGTGTGAAAGTGGCTTCAGGCAACTGGCGAAATACACCAGAACTTGGACCTCTTGTACATTGAGCCATTGAAGATGTAGAGGGAGCGTTATTGGGTAGGCCCCCAAACAGTGGCTGACCTGAGATCATCTGCCCAGGTGTCAAATTGGTCACTTCAGGTTGAGCAGGGGACACATCAGCCTGTCTCCTGACTTCATCAAACTGGCCACTTTACTTTTGGGCGCTATTTTAGCACTTTGAGAAGCAGAGTGTTTCGTGTTATGCGTTGTGAGAGGTGTAGGCTCACATTCAATATCGGATGATAGTGCAAGATCTGCCATAACCTCAGTGCCCCAGAAATAGTACAATTTTAAAAAGTTTAAGAAAAGTCAAGTTACTAGTCCTGATCAAGGAAAAACTTTTTTAAAGAAACCTAACAAGGTTCAACTGCTTAAAAATTCACAAAAGGAAGCCAAGAGTCAAATGTACTTGAAGAAGGCAAACCTGTCCTCACGACATGCAAATAGTGGTTGTCGTTTATGTAGGTGTCTGTAGGCAATCAGTGAAGAACCAGCAATTAGCAGCAATGACAGGAGCCAGACGGCAGAGAGGCAAAGCCCTCAAAACCGCTGCTTCACTAGGCTTGGCTTCTAATTTAGTCCACGAGCCTCAGGCAGTTCAAATAGGCTGGAAAGCTTGAAAAATCTTTCAAATTTGCCGACATGGCTTGACAGGAGAACAAAATGGCAGGTGTGAGTAGGAATCCGCTCCACAGCGCCACCGCAGTCTGCCAGCAATAATAAATTTGGCACGACGGCTGAATTAGTCTCCCACAGCACCACGAAGCTGATTCCTGATAACGGAGTGTGACTTGATTATTCAGGCAGTGGAGTATGACTTGATTATTCAAGCCGCTCATTAAGATAGGGCTGAGGGGTGGTGGCGGTTTTGTCAGCAAGCCGGTAACCAGCCTCCCACCAGCGGCAAAAAAGCACGAAGGTGCCTCAAGAAGCAACCTTCGGCAAGCTGCTTAAATCAAATCAGAGGCAGTGGAAGCAAGCTGGAGCTCCAGACATGCTAAGAACACTGCTGGCAGCTGAGGGGAGCACTCCAATCCCCAATACACACACGTTGCGCAGCCCTACTAGCACACAGTACACAGCAAACACAGAGTTCCAACCAGAAATTCAAAGAAAAAATAGTCGAAATTAAAATAATTTTCAGACCAACAGAAATATTCTCAATTTTTATCTCTGAATATCTCAGAGAAATCCAATACCAGTCTCCTCAGTAAGATTGAGTGAAAAAATCTGAAGAGGGTATGGCCAGACCAAAGGGGGAAAAAAACTTTAAACACTCAGTCTCGAGATAAGCAGGAAGTGATTACCCAGGTGGATTGTTGGAGCAGCAAAGCTAGAAAATGGTCTTTGTAGGAGACAACAGTTCATATTTCTGAAGATTTTGCTCATTGTATTTTGTGCTTCAGAGACTGCTTGCCAGAACTTAATTTGCAGCTTTACTCACCTGGCAATTATCACAAGGAACTGATAAGGTCTGTTATTGCAGTTAACTCTTTGAAGGACTATTGCCTGGACTTTTCAGTGTGTGAATGCCATTAATTCACAGGAGATAAATAGAGGGATTTTTCCTGACAAGGAATCTGTTTCTTGTTTCTGCTAAGGCTGGGTCAGAACACCTAAATAGCTCCTGAAATCCAAGGTTTCCGTCAACCACAGATTTCTCCAAGTAATCTTCAGGAGGTCATAGCATCTTTCCTTAAAATTCAGATTTACATATTTTTCCTTTCAACTAATTCTCATCTTAACTGTTGCATATACTTATTTTTTTTAAGTTTGAGAATTCTTTTGAAATTTAAGACCTTTTTCTTTTTTATTTCCACAATGTGAGTGAGCTTTAAGTTATCCTCATCTATTTCTATTTCTGCCACTTACTACAAATCACATTATTATAGCGCTAAAGTGACCAATGCTCCAATAATGACAGCTTACATACAGTTCCTAAGAGGTTTCTTACTATATCTTTTTATTGTTTAATTTTTTAAAATTCTGTTTTTGTTATGTTTTTTAAAGGTGGTGAATATATCTAATACTCCCTTCTTCCTCTTGTTTTCCCCGCAACAATACTTTGGTGAGGTGAGCTGAGAGACAGTGACTGGCCCAAAATCATCACTTTGGCTTTCATGCCTAATGCAGGATCAGAATGTATAGTCTTTCTATTTCTAGCCTGGATCAAATTGGCTCTTTACAAATAACTCTTCTACAAATGCAGAAGACTGCATCTTTACAGTTTTAGTAGTTAAGATTGTTTTCTGCCTCTTACCTATTAGTATGGAACAGGAGTGGGTTCTAAATTTTTTTACTACCGGTTCTGTGGGTGTGGCTTATTTTGTGGGGTGGCTTGGAGGTCATGTGACTTGGTGGGTGTGGCTAGCTGATCATGTTATCGGGTGGCCATGGCTATGTGTATAGGGACTACTCAGAGGGTTGAAAAAAGTCATTTCTGACAGGTCCTCACACTTATGACTGGTCCTCACACTTACGACCATCCTCACATTTATGTCCGTGCAGCATCACGGTAACTCTTCTACAAATGCAGTAACAACCATGTCACTCATTTCACAACTGTTTCTCTTCACCATGGTGATAAGATAGAGCAAAAAACGTAAAATGTGAGTACAGACGTAAGTTTGAGGACTGGTCAAAAGTGCAAGGACCAGTCAAAAATAACTTTTTCAGCCCTCTGAGTAATCCATATGCTTAAAAGGATACAGCAATAGAGAGGGATGAAAAAAGGGAAGGGAAATTAGAGTAGGAGGGTAAGAGAAGGAGGAAGAGAGGAGGAGAAGGAGAAAGGAAGAGGAAGTAGGGAGGAGAAGAAGAGGGGAGGAAGAGAAAGTAAGAAGGAAAGAAAAGAGAGAGGTGGTAGGTTTGAGGAGAAAGACTGCTGTACAATAAAAAAGATGAAAGGGAAGAAAGCCAACCCCAAACAAATATAAAGATATTAAGATAAAGAATGAATTGTTAAACTTGAAAGAATTAGAGAACAAATATGAATAAATAGCAATAACTAGAAACACACATACAAACATACAATGTATTTTCTTTGAACAGAGTATTTGGCTGGTTCACAAATTTTAACAATGTTTAGTCATTTCAATATTTCTTTATTTTCTTTTTGCCATATTTATTCCTCATCTATTTTTTTAAAAAAACAATATTACCCTTCATCCTCATCTCTAATCTTAATCAAATTCAATTTTTCCCTTCTATTCTATATTATACCCCTTCCCATTGTCATCTATTTTTATATTCATCCTCACATTGGTTAATTATGTAATATTACAGTTGTTTAATACAAATCCAACATTTTAATATAATCAATTAGTTATATAACTATCTTTTTTGTATATTAATCAATATGAACCTGAATATTCCAATTATTTCCATGCAATTCAATTTCTTACAAATCAATTAATTATATTTACCAATAATAATAAACCAAATAATTTCCCCCATATATTCCCCCCAAACCACAACTTAACCATTTCTGCTTTCAACACAATATACAATTAATAGTATCTCAATTATTACAATTTCCTAGTTAAATAGAGCTTTTTTTCTTTTGTGTTTTAAAATCTTGAATCCTCCTCTTTTGTCCTAAATTTCCCATTGTTTGCAGTTTTGCACCTACCTTTTTTGGTGAGGAAAACGAAAAAGAAATCTCTCTCTGCCTCATTTTATCACGTTGCAGCAAAGATCCTGCTTTACTTTCAGTTTTGTTTTTAAGCATAGCTAGGGGGGAAAAAACTGCTCCAGCTCTCTTTGCAGCTACAGATCCCTGAGCAAAATACCTGAGAGCAAATCAGCTGAGAGTTGGGAGACCGATCTAATCAACTTGTGGTAATTAACCTGAAGCTGAAAGGGGCTGTTTTTTTCTATTTTTGCAAGCACCGATCTACTCATTTGTTTTCTTTTAACACTGATCAACTGTAGGGCCGCCCTTTGAAGCCCCGCGGCAAGAGTTCACACCGTTTTTTCCCCTCTAGCCATCAGCTGGGACTCAGGAGGCAGCAATAGATTGGGAATGGACGGGGTAAGCGAATGGCGACCGGGCCGGGAACCGGTTCAGGGGCGTGGCCAGCCAATCTTATTACTGGTTCTCCAAACTATTAAATTTTTTACTACCAGTTCTTGCAATCCGGTGCGAACCTGGAGCAACCCACCTCTGGTATGGAACATATAGTAGGAAAAGTATCTGGCAAGCTGGAGGTTCAGTTTAGACCCAATTTAAATAAACAGTTGTGTCATAGATTCAGCCACTTGCCTCATGGCCAAGCAAAGACAACTGTCTTAATCCTCATTCTTTTTACAGAAACATCAAAGTAGCTCTGATAAATAAAGTCTATAATGTTTATAAAAAAATTCTTCTAAGGCGTCTGCTGGGATTAAAGGGCATTTTACTCTCTTCAACTCCCAGGGAAATGAATCCACAGAAATAGTGAGAGAAACTGGCCTTCAGTCTTACTCAATAAAAAATAAATTTCTTATTAAAAATTAGTTGTCTAACTAAGTACCAAGTTTTGACATTTCATTCTTTCAATCTTTTTAACAGTATTCACTTATACACAAATCTTTCACTGTTTTTCTTCTCTATACTTACTGTATTTTAGACTTTTAAAACATTTTACATTGTTTCAATTATCTGATACTGAAAACACACACACACACACACACACACACACACACACACAGCACAGATACTGAAAAAAAAATCCTGATAGGCAGGATGTTGGGATACAATATAGTACTCTCTCCGTTGATCAAATAGAACAGTGATTTGGAGACCCAGGAATTTGAAAGGACCTATAATAAGACAAAGTTTCTTAAAAGACTTCCCTCAATATAAAAGCAAGAATAAGACTAGCAAGTTCATCATCAAACACGTTTTACTTCAAGGATAATTACACAAAAATAATTCTGTATATATCAATGAAGGAAGAAATTTACCATGGTTAATATATTTGCACATAACTGCAAAAATAAAAAGCGATCTCAAAAAAAAGCAAAGACTTTTGAGAAAAAAATGCAGAATTTAAAAATTCTTATATAAAATCAAGATCATGTATTAGGATCCTGCCGACATATATTAAGAAAAAAAACCTATTTAAACAATATAAAACTATAAAGTAACTGGATGCAAAATGATGCAAAATTTAAAAGACATAATTACAGCAGATTAACAGAAAAGGCAATAAAAAAATCAATAAAATTTGTCCATGCCACAATCTAAGGGAAGTGTTTTGTCTATGGTTACAGATGGTAAATAATTCTATGATTGCCAATTTAGATAAAATACATACAATGGAACAATGGAACAAGTAGAAATGCTGTAACTAAAAAGTAACATATTACCAAATGTAGGGATCATGCAAAAAAATTCAAAAGTATTATGCCATAAAAATTTAAAAATATATAAAAATAAAGTCTGAACTAAGCAACGTATATTTCTATTAGGAATAAGGCCAAAAAATATAAATGAAAAACATAATTTATTAAATTCATGTTGAAAGCAAACAGAAGAAACCTTACAGAACATTGGAAAAGATATTTTGTTTGCAATACAGATTGGGATGCCAAAATGGGAAATATGCTGTAATGACAAAACTGACTAGATCTATAACAGATGTCTAAGATGTCAAGTAGGATTAGCATCTTTGTGTACAGTATAGCATTCAGCAAGGCAAAATATGTTTGTTAGGGCTTAAATAGAAATTAACAATTACCAGTCCTTAATACAAAAATTAAACATGGTTAGTAATTGGGAATATAGCCGAAAGTGGAGGATATATTAGCAGAAAATATTTTTCTTTATTTTAAAACTAAATGTAGTATTTAATTTTTCCTTCCTTTGTAGTTTAATATTTCTACAATAAAACATATTAATTATATTTTAAAAAAGAATATTGAAGATCTTTTAGTCCATCTAAAGGCACTGAGAATATGCATTTGTTAAAACAATATTGGAGACAAAGTGTTTATTTTTATAAAAGGAAAACTGAACAAGAGAATATTAGTTGTTGCTTCAAAACTCCCCCAATCAGGGACAATTTCTTCATAAAATAGATTTGGTATAGAGAATTTGAAACTGGGAAAAAATTTAAACACAAAGGTTGGCACACTGGGGAAAAGGGGACAGACAAAAATCCAAAAGACATTCACTGTGTAAAAAATGCAAGCTCAAAGGTTAACTAATACATGGAAAGCTTTGCAACCATAATTAAATGGATTTATGTATTACTTAAACATTGATTTGACTCAAGAATTGATTGTATATATGGCTTTCTAAATTCTTAATGAGGCAGACTCAGCAAACGGAAATTGACCCTATCTATGTAATTAGACAATGTAACATTGATTCTAGTTAAAATTGAATAACAATATGTCCTGCCCTTATTTCTGGTATTTGAATCAATACCTAGCCAAGTAGCAGAACAAAATGTATCATCCATCTTAATAATTTTTTATTGAAAATGAAAGAAAACACCAGTAACAAGAGTATTCAAAAAACCCTATAAACTAATGCTAGTGTTAATTTAAAATGGAAATATGTTGTAGAGCAGATGCAAAGCAGCATCCCTTTTATAGTTTTCCCTCTGGAATTTAGGAGAGAAAACAGAACATGTTGCTTCCACTTCAGGGAATTCAGCAAATGAGGTGTTTATCAAAACTGGAACAGCAAAGAGAAAGGAGCTGCATTTTTAAAGTTTCTACTGAACAAAGTCTACAATATCACCTTCATGTATTTGGAAGTAGAACTAGGAATCACTATCAAATGCAGTTATATTTATTTCTATTTAAACAATACAATGAAACTGGAAGAGAAAAAACTGCAGTATATAATCTTAAAATATGAACAAATGCTTAAAATTTATTCCCATTGAAAATAATTAGGTGCTACTTCTTTAATTGTTCTAGCATGCAACCATTTTTGAATTATTCATAATAGCTTTAAAAACTTAACAAAATGTCTTTACTTATATCCAAATATTTTACATTACAAAATGTTAGGTGACACCTTTAAACTTAATATGCAAGAATTAACACAAAGTATTAAAAATTGTTTAAAAGCAATCAGCAGTAATAGTCATTTTCAAAAACTCTTAACCTCTCTTTAGTTAAATTACACAAATTCTGGAATCTATGATTATTTACAAATCACATTTTTTTAAAAAAAATATATATTCTCTTTAGCATGTGCACACAAGACTATGTTCTAGAAAATGACAACTATTTAAACCAGAGAAAAGGGCTGTTGGTCCTACCTGAGATGCACCTTCTCGTTGGATGGAGACAGCAGCCAGGATGGGTTTCACTCGTCTGTTCAGATTGGAGGACTATGTCTGTCGAAGTCTTTAAGCCCCACCCACTGTTGCTAGGGGCTCCAGCTTTTGGCGAAGACAAGAAACAGACTTGACGTGTGGGAGAAAAGATAATGATTAGTAGGGAAGAACCAGACTGACCAAGGGTGGGTCTGACTGCTGTCTCCACCCAATGAGAAGGTGCATCTCAGATAGGACTAACGCCCCTTCTCCATTGTGGGTGGAGACAGCAGCCAGGATGGGACATACCAAAGTTCTCTGTCCCTAGGTATGGGCAGGACCAGGCTGGTCCAAAGAACCCCCTCTAGAATGAACCCTTTGCAGCACTCTACGTCCAAACGCAGCCTCAGCAGACGCGAACTTGTCCAACTTTTAGTGCTGGATAAATGGAGAAGGGGAAATCCAAGTCGCCGTCCTGCAGATCCCCAGCAAAGATGCTTGCACGGCCCAAGCCGTCGATGTAGCTGCACTGCAGGGGGAATGCGCCGTCAGCTTAGCAGGTCTGGGTAAAGAACGCAGTTCATATGCCTTAGTGATCGTCTGAAGGATCCATTGTCTGATGGTCGAAGAAGTCACTCTGCCACCTAAAGAGACTGGGAGAAATGACACAAACAAAGACTCTGTCCTGCGGAAGTCAGCAGTTCTATTAAGGTACACCGGGAGAGCCCTCCGGACGTCCAACATATTCCACCTTTCTAGTGGGTATGCAGGATGAGGGCAGAAGTCAGGAAGGATGAGTTTCTGCCTAAGGTGAAAAGATGTATTAATCTTGGAAACAAAGATAGGGTCAAGATGAAGAACCACTCAATCTGTGTGGAACACACAGAGGTCACTGCACGTAGAGAGTGCAGCAATCTCTGACATTCATCTTGCAGAGGTGATAGCCACCAAAAAGGCAACCTTGCATGTTAAAAGTTGGAGATTAGTCGCCTGTACGGGCTCGTACGGGGCACCCGTAAGGGAATTCAGAACAATGGACAGCTCCCAGTTGGGATACCTCCGCACCACAGGGGACATAAGTTAGTGGCTCCCCGCAGGAATCTATGAATCAGACAGTGCTTGGGCAACCAAGGAAGAGATCCCCAAGTCAGGACCGTGGAGAGGGCCGCCACCTATCTTCAAAGCGTATTGGGCAAAAGGCCGTTGTTGAGCCCATCCCGGAGAAAAACAAGGACATTAACAATTGAAGCCTGAAGGGCCGAAACCCCTTAAGGTCACACCAATTACAAAAGGCCCGCCAAGTAGCCGAGTAAATGCATTCCGTGGGCGGCCTCCGCGATGCTTGAATGTCCGGATAACCTCTGGGGGAATGTTATCTCCATTCAGGACACACCGCTCAATCGCCAGGCAGTCAGTTGGAGCCACTGAGGGTCTGGGTGGACCACTGCCCCCTGGCTGAGAGAGGCAACGCCCTGTGGAATCCTCCATGGAGAGTCCACCAACAATGAGGTGAGATTAGGAAACCAAGGCCTCCAAGGCCAGTAAGGGGTCAGAAGAATGAGCTCCGCTCATTCCTGCGGAAGTTTGCGTATTACCCTGGGGATGAGAGCAATTGGCAGAAAGAAGGTCTGGCAGCCACTGGGAATAAAGCGCATTGACTGCTTTCACATGAAGTGTCGGGAACCGTGAGAGAAACTGTGGAAGCTGTGTTCAGGTGGGTCACAAACAAGTCGACCTCTGGAGTGTCAAACCGGCCACAAGGTTCCTGAAAATCATTGGATGCAGATACCTCCGAGTGGCTGATATCCTGACCACTCCAAGTGGTCGATATCCTGATGACTCAACCAGTCTGCCTGCACATTGGAAACCCCGGAGATGTGCTCCGCCTTCAAAGAGCAAAGATGCTGCTCTGCCCACAGTCCCAATCTCTTGGCCTCCAATATAAGGGACATGGACATGGTGCTGCCTTGTCAATTTATGTGCGCTTTCGTCGCAATGTTGTCCGTTAATACTAGGACATGTCTGCCTGCCAGAAGACCTTAGAAAGCATATAGAGCCAGAAATACAGCCCTCAATTCCAGCCAATTGATGTTCCGACGGCTCTTGATGGGAGTCCACCTGCCCTATGCCACCTGAGATTGACAATGGGCCCTCCAGCCAAAAAGACTGGCATCTGTTGTTACCACCAGTCTATGAGGTTTGTGGAACTGACAACCTTGTGCAATGGCTGGAGATCGCCACCATCTGAGGGATCTGAAAAAGTCCTTGGGAACAGAACCTTGACTGATGACGTGCCTCTGCCCACCTTCTGAAATGGTAAAAGGAACCATTGGAGGTCTTTAGAGTGTAATTGGGCCCAGGGCACAATGGAAATAGCCGAAATAATTTTGCCCAGGAGCTGTGAAAGTAAGAAAGGGAACGCTTTCTTGCACCCCTTGACCCTGGACAAGGGCCACTAGGCTATCCTGACGTTCCTGGGATAAGTAAACTCTGCCCTCAACCGAGTCAATCTCCGCTCCCAAATGGAGTGAGATGACTCTTCTCCACATTAATGGAGAATCCATGGGAGGCGAGGACCTGAAGGATTAATTGGAGGTCCTAGAGGGCATGCTGAGAAGTAGACAAAATTAAAATGTCATCCAGATTGGACGTCCACAGATCCTCCAGTGTGGATCATCTCCACACTGGAGGTGAACAGATCTAGCCCTGAGGAAAGCAGGCAAGGTTGCTAAGACTTTAGTGAAATAACATGGAGCGAAGGAAAGCCCAAAGGGCAAAGCCCGATTTTGATAATGGGCCCAACATAGCAGAACCTAAGATACTTCCTGTGAGAGGGGAGGATAGGAATATGCAAATAGGCCTCAGTGAAGTCAATAGAAGAGAGGAGGTCGCCCTTCCTAATGCTGTCAAGGATGGAATGCAAAGACTGTATTTTGAACCGATGATATACCACATAATGGTTCAAACATTTAAGATCCTGAACAGGTCTCCACTCCCTCAATGACTTTTGGACCAGGAATACACGAGAATAAAATCCCTGCCCCACCTAATCCTCAGGCACTTTTTGTATAGCCCTGATCGATAGTAGATGCTGCATCGCCGAATCCATAAGGGTTCTCCTATCGCTGTTATGAGAAAGCGGACAGCGTACAAAAAACATCAGAAGGGGGAAAAGGAATTCTATGGCCAATCCAGATTTTATAGTAGCCCGGACCCATCTATCAGATGTGGTTCTCTCCAAAGGTTGGTGAAGAGAGCCAATCTGTCACCAATGGGAGGCTGAGAAATGCAGCTAGCGACGGCGTTGGATCGAACGACCTCCTCCCCCACGAAAGGGCCACTTACTCAAAAAGGGTCTACCTCTTGAAGACCTGTCTTGGGATCCTCGCTGTCTGGGGGAAAAATTAGCAGTAAAATGAGACGAACCAACGCCCCCATCCGAACCTTGAAACTGGGGGCAATTAGTATATGGTAGAAAATGGGACTCCTCCCCCCCTACGATATGCAGCAGTCAAGACCTTCCGCTTACCCCTGGTCTCAACAAGGAAGGATTCCAAAGGCTCCCCAAACAACTTAGTTCCCGCAAATGGTACAGAAGCCAAACACCACTTGTGCCTAGCATCTGCCTCCCAATGACGAAGCCAGACCAAGAGACAGACTGTCACTGAGGCAAGAAATTTTGCAGCTAAGCAGGCAGCGTTGAGTGTAGCATCCGCTGAAAATTGTACCGCCGTGATGATTTTATTTAAGTCCTGCCGCAGTTTCATGTCCTCAGATGACAGTTTATCTTGCAGCTGGCGCAACTATAACGTTGTCCGGTTGAAGAATGAAATGGTGGTATCAATCAAATCACCCATGCCGCTCCCTGATGTACTCACTGACGAACTTGGTCTGACCAACACTCTTCAGGATGTAATCCTTCATCCGGATCCCTGGGAATGGCTGCACTGGGTAACAAGGCAGCAACTGGAGCGTCCAGTCGGAACCTGGTGGAGTGATGCCAGGTTGGTGCAACATTGAAATTTTTACGGTCCGCTGATGATGGGACCGAGCGAAGTCCACTCCTTCTTGAGAACATCCAGCAACAGAGGCAGTATAGGAATGGAGTCCACAGGTTTGAACGGCTCTGCAAACAGAGGGTTCAGGGCTCCTTGAGAAGGAGACGGCTCAGTGGAGGCGGAGCCCAGCTGGGCCATATTAACAGCCTTGAATAACAAGGACTTAAAAAGGGCCCAAGGAAAAAGATCTATGAAAGAGGGTTGATCTGAGAGGAGATCCTCATTCTCCGACAGGTCTGGTTCCCGCTGCTCAACCTCCACCAGAGATGAAGGATGGCTGATATGGGAGGGAGCTGGAGAATCTGAGGCCCCAAATGAGGGAGTCCTCATGATAACTCCTATCCAGGGAGGTAAATGCCACCGACCTCACAGAAGCGTCCCTGCTTGGAGGCAGGAAACGAGCCAACAGTGATTGATGGACCGCGGTCTCAATCATGTGTTGGATTTGTTCAGATGACAAAAAAAATGCAGGTTGGATCTGAATTTGTTGCAGCTGCCATGGGAGCTTGGACAGAGGAAACAGAGACAGGACCCAATCCCAAACCAGGCGAAGGAGCCACCTCTGGGACCACTGGAGGAACAGGGGCTGCTGCAGGGGCACCCCACAGATTAATTGGTTGAATGACCATTGTTCAGTCATGGAGTGACACCTGGTCAGAAGGTACAGGTGGCGGTTCAGATCTGGTGGCTGCCGCAGTGGAAGGACCAACCCCATCTCTGGGAGCGACTGACAAAGGCAGATGACTGCTAGCCTTGTCGCAGATCTTTTTTAGCACCTTGTCCCGGCGCTTCTCAGCTTTAAGGGAAGCTGAAGAATATTTATTGAGTTTATGGTGAGACTGGGAGTCCTTGCCAGCTGAAGCCTTGCTCGAAGGATTTAAGTCCTGAGCATCCCTGAGAGCAGGATCCACAGAGCAGGGCATCAATTGCTCATCAAACCCGGCCTTCCAGCCATGCTTGGATTTGGACAAGGCCTTCGGCATGACTGCCTGTCCAGCAAATTACCAGCCAAGAGGTGCTGTAGAAGCAGAGGGCACAAAGCCTCAAATACTGCCTGCAAAAAAACCAGCATGGTTTAAAATCACCCAGCGCACAAAATTGCTGCCCCAGGGAATGCCAGTCAACAAAATGGCCACCAGCCAAATTGAGTCCAGAAGCGCTGCAGCCGCTAGTGCTAAGTGGAACAGCTCCCAGGAAACTCCCCCTCAGAATAGGGCCAAGGGATACTTCCGCTCAGGAATGGGGCGGGTGATTGCAATTAATAAGGCACAGACCTAAGCCTGGAGGCCAGCTGAAAAGGCGCAATTCAAGTGCTGAGTGTGATGAAGTTTTGGCGGCAACAAAATGGCGGCCGGTGAGTAAGACCAGCCCAGACGGGAACAGCTTTCAAAGTGTTTTGTAGACTAACAATGCCCTGGTCTATTAGCGGCTAAGAATTGTCAGGGCGACAGATTTAAAATAATTAATAGAGAAGAGAAGACCCTTTAAAGGATGCTAATATTTATCATTTGCTTTTGGAACTAAATATTTTTCTTGAAGGACCTTTGGTTACTAAGGAGAATGGATTAACTGCAAAGAGAAAGAAGGAGAAGAGGAAACGGAATGGAATGTCTTTTAAAAAAAAGAAGAGGTGAGAATAATAAGTGAAGAGAGCTTAAGATGGATGCTTGTAATAGTAGTGAAAGTGGGAACTGCAAATTGTGTATTTCTTGCTGCTTAAAGAAGAAATTTTCTTTCTTATTTCTTGAACTGGAGTATATTGAGAAAAACTAAGGAGGTTTGATTTTGGATGTACTTAACTTGTTTTTGAACTTAATAAGCGGTGGGACTTTAAGATGGATGGTTGTTAACAGAAGTGAAAATGGAAACTGCAAACTGTATTTTTTTATGGTTGAAGAAGAAACTTCATCGCTTATTCTTCAAACTAGAGTATATAAAGGAAAAACTAAGGAGGTTTGATTTGGATATACTTAATTTGGGTTTGAACTACTTATGGACAGCTGGAAGGAAGAAGTTATCTGGAATAGTTAAATCTGCTGATTGATGGTGTTGAAGAAGGAGGGTGTTGCCCTAGGAGAGGATATGATGACACCATATATGGAATACAAAAGAATTATATTTGTTAACTTTTATAACTTTACGGATACTGGAACTGGAAAGGAAAAAAACAGGAAAAAGAAGAAAGAGTTTGGGCAGGAGAGAAACACCTCAGTTTGATTAAAATGGATGTAAATACTTTTTATGTAATTGATTTTTAAACAATGTAAGGAGGAGAATTCCTCTCTCCTCTCTCTTTCCCTTTACTTTAATTACTTTTTTCTTTCTTTTTCTCTTTTTTGCTTTGTATTATTTTTCTATCTCATTCTTTTTGCTTCTTCTTCCCTTTTTTTTTCCTCTTGCAAATTTTTTCTTTTGATAATTTTTGTTATACTTTTATTTCTTTGGCTAAAAATATTAGTTTTTTTACAGAAAGTAAAGGAGTATGAATAGTTGAATATTACTGAGAACTATTTGCAGATGATGATTTTTAAAGCGAGGGATATTATTATAAAAAAAAGTAGATATTTTGAAAGAAACCTTTTTTTGTTTTTATTTTGAAAATTGCTCTAAAAAGTGGTCTAAAATGTAAGCTATAAGAAATATGAAGATTAAGAATATAGAAAAAATGTGGATACTTTGAAAGAAATTTCCTTTAATTTTTTTTCTTTTTTATTAGTAAGCGTGGTTTAAAATGCTGTAAGCTATAAGAAATATGAAGACTACGAATGAATCTTTGATTACCAATAAGAATTATTGATAGATTTAACTATTACAGAAAATTGTTTCTTTAAAATGGTTAAAAATATTGTGCTTTATAGAAAATAAGAAAATGTGAATGAAGCTTTGACTACTGTTAAGAACTATTTATATAAGTTCATTTTTAAAGCGAGAAACGTGATTAATAGAAAAAATGTGAATACTTTGAAACAAGTCTCTAAACAATATTAATAAGTGTTTTAATGGTTATAGAAAATGAATTTGAAAGACGTTTTAAAATGTTGTTTTTCTATAGCAAAGAAGAGAATGGGAATGAATTCTTGAATAACAATAAGATTTGTTAACATATTACTATCTTAAATTGCTAAACAAATATGATTTTGGGAACTAAATGGTTAAAATTAAATTGTGAATTTGTTAAATATAAGTTTAGGAGTGGAGGAAAGCATCCGTGGTTCAACTAGGCTGTGAACCAGTTAAAAATAAACCTAGGAAGAGTAAAGGAGGCAACGCTGGAGAGCAGTTAAGGAGCCTGTGTAGCGTAGGGGGCTAATGCCTCCTACTAAAGGCAGCAATTAACACCAGCTGCCTGTAATTTCTCTGAGTTCAATCCTAGCCAGGCTCAAGGTCGACTCAGCCTTCCATCCTTTCTAAGGTGGGTAAATTGAGGACCCAGTTTGTGGGGGCAATAAGCTGACTTTGTATAAATATACAAAAGTATGAAGGCTATTGCTTAACGCATTGTAAGCCGCCCTGAGTCTCCGGAGAAGGGCGGCATATAAATCAAATTAAAAATAAATAAAATAAAAATAAAGCCAAACTGCAAACCAGTTAATATAAGGTAAGGAGTGGAGGTAAGCATCCCTGGAAAACAGCTAATTAAGCTGTGAACCTGCCAAAAATAAACCTAGAAGGAGTGGAGGCAACGCTGCGGACCAGTTAAAGCTAAACTGTGAACCAGTTAAATATAAGGTAAGGAGTGGAGGTAAGCATCCCTGGAAAACAGCTAATTAAGCTGTGAACCTGCCAAAAATAAACCTAGAAGGAGTGGAGGCAACGCTGCGGACCAGTTAAAGCTAAACTGTGAACCAGTTAAATATAAGGTAAGGAGTGGAGGAAAGCAAAGCATCCCTGGAAAACAGCTTATTATGCTGTGATCCAGTAAAAATAAACCTAGGAGGAAAGGAGACATACTGGGGAGCAGTTAAAGCTAAACTGTGAGCCAGCGAAATATAGGTTAAGAGTGGAGGGAAGCATCCCTGGAAAACAGCTGAAAAACTGTTATCCAGCTAAAAATAAAACTAGGAGGAGTGAAGGATAAAATGTTGGAAGCAGTTAAAACTGTGATCCAGCCAATAAACAACGTTAGGAGTGAAGGAAAGCATCCCTGGAAACCAGCTAATTAAGCTGCAATCCAGCTAAAAATAAACCTAGGAGGAATGAAGGAGATACTTTTGAAGAATGGATATGGACTTTAAAATATTTTTTAGAGAGGAATGAAATATTTTATACTGGTTATTCAGATGTGTTCTAAAAGAAACATTGATTTGATTTGAGTCTTTGAAGTACAGAAAATACATGAAATATTGATTATTTAAAATGATAAATGAATACTATAAAGTGCTGTTTGGATTTGAAGTTTAAGAATTAGGGTGACTACATAATAAAAATTTAAATGTTAGAATAAGATGTTAGATTGGATAATAAAAATTGGGTTTAGATTTGTTTTTGTTGTTGTTGTTGTTGTTTTGTTATTTTTGGTTTGTTTTAAGATGCTAATCGATGAAATTGGGAATTTATACTTATGTTATACCGGGCCAAACTGTTGCTCCAAAAAGATCTTGCTTTATGTTTTATGTTTTAAAAATAAATTTAAAAAATTTTCAAAAAAAAAAAAAAAGGCAGCCAGCTCAAGAGCGTCATAATTGGGAGCGCGCAGCTCCACACAATGGCCACTCAGTGCAAGCCTTAAACTCCACCGTGGACGAAGCTCCAAAGCCACTGCCCCGAAGTTGGGGAGAAGGACATTGAAGATGTTGACTCAAATAAAAGGCTGGTTACAAACAGGAGCTCAAGGCTCCATTCCGATGATGAGAGAGCCGGTGGCAGCTGTCAGACAGAATTCAAAGGAGCCACCTGAATAACCATGAGGGGAACGCAAAGCTCCGCTTGGCAAACAAAGTGCTTGAAATAAAGCCATACACCGCAAGGAATACACAATCAGCTGAGGGGGAGTGCGAAACTCCACGCAGCTATGAATTAGCGAGAGTGTGAAACTCCACTGATTAAAAGAGGCCGAGCCCCTCTCCCCAGGGAGCACAAAGCTCCACAGCACTCCGGAGCGTAGTCTGCTCAACAAAGGGATAGAAGAAGGAAAGGCCAGCCACAAACAGTAACTCAAAAAACTCACAGTAAGAGGAATGAACAAACAGTCCAAAAGGCAAATTAACAGAATCCATGAGGCAGAGAAATGTAATGGAGGGAATCCACGAAGCCGAGACACAGTCCCACACATCTATCCAGACTGACAGACTGAGTCAAAAGCTGGAGCAGCTGGCACCAGGGGGTGGGATTTAAAGGCTTTGACAGACTCAGTCCTCCAATCTGAACAGATGAGTGAAACTCATCCTGGTTGCTGTCTCCACCCACAATGGAGAAAAATATATCTACTTTAGCTTTTATTTAGAAACTGTTTCTACACTCTGCAGGAGACAGGAAAAAAAATGAAATCTTGACTTTGAAATTTGCTGATTAGATTAGCTTGCTGTTATAGAAATGGCTAAAATTACTAAATATTTAAAAGTAAAGATTTGATGCTGTAAATTTTGTATTCTACTGTACAGAAAAAAGTTGGAACTCAATGCATATTTTTGTTTTCCCTAATATCCTGAGGGTGGCACAGCTGGAGAGCTGGCAGCCCAGGTTCGAGACCCAAGTGACATGTGATCAGCTAAGCTCCCATCATCACCTAAGCTCCTGCCAACACAGCATTTCGAAAACATGCAAATGCAAATAGATAAATAGATAACATTTCAATGAGAAGATAACAGCATTCTGAGACATCATGGTGGCCACATGATCATGGAAATATCTTCAGACAGTGCTGACTCAATGGCCTTGAAAGTGCGATGAGTACCGTCCCCTAAAGACAGCGATATCCTTAAAACATCTGCATGGGACACCTTGTACTCTACACTTTTCCTTCCTCTTTCTTTTCCTTTCCCATTTCTATATTACTTTATTTTCATTTGTATTTTATAATAAAAAAAATAAATAAATAAAAAAGACAATTGTGTGACCACAGAATAAACTAGGCACATTTCAACCAAGAAAAAAATTAATTCTTAAATCTGCAATCAACATAAAGGAGTTATTTTTCATAAATGCCTGTTAACAATCTTATGTACAATAGATTAAGTGTTAACAAGAGAATGTGTCCAATATTTCCTACCAATCTATTCCCGTTATTTTTTTAAAAAAATTATCCCATATAAGATAATAATACTGCAACATTTTGCATCTGCTAAATAGCATTAATTTACGACAGCCTAAATTCTGAAAATGAAATTCTCCTCTTAAAAATAGTGCCACAATCTTGACCTTATAGAAATTGAAATTTAATCTATACAACTTCTTTTTCTTGGGGCTATTAACAAGAGGTACCTGAATTAGCTGTTTCTCTCTGTTTCTGTGTGTATGTATGAAATCATGAAAGACAAGGATTACAAGGAGATGACTTTCAGGAAATTTATGTTGAACTAATGCAACTCTTGATTAAGCAGAGCCAATGACCACAGCAAAAAAACCCAAAGTACAGGTCCTACAGAACCTGTTTGCATAAGAAGTGGATGGGAGATTACCCACATGTGCTCCAGACAGGAGCTCCTCATAAACAGCTGTCTCCGATAGAGTTGCAGGTTGGGAGACAAAGGGAAGCAATTATGGAGATTTTAAAGGTTACTGGCTTTAATTTCACTTTTTAATTACCTAACCCAAGGCAATTAGAAAACTTGAAAATGAGGTCTGAAAAGGCACTTAGTAAATTTAATTTCATTCTTGGATGAGAGTAAAATTAAATATAAAGCTTAAGAATCTAAAAAATTGGAAATAGACAGCAAAAAGTTAAATAAAACTCTAATCTAAGAAAGGTACAAACAAATTAAAGTACCAAACAAATTTGGAGAATTAGGACTTTTTTACTATAAGATTTTTGAAATAATTATATAAAGAAACAATTTTATGGAAACTAAATTGTTTTGACTATCCTAAGTTAAAACAGAAATTTGAGACTTCGTGATTTCAAAAAACTGGAGTCTATATAGAGGGGGTTACGATTCCAGAAAGTAGAAAAGGAAAGGGAGAGGGGAAGTGAAATATTGCCCTTTGTTTTTGGTTACCAAAAGAATTAACAAAAATGGCATGAATATTATGACTTTCAGAATACTTCAGGAGTTTTTGAAGAATGAGATCAGAATTAACAGCTGCAGTTTCAGAATTTTTTTTGAGATATTTATAGGATAAAATTGTGAAATAAATTTTGACTAATGTAGAAATAGTAAAACCAGAAATACTGATAAATAAAAAAAATATAAAAATAGAAAAGACAACTTAATTGAAAACACAAATGACAACCAAACAAATGACTTAATTAAGGACTTACTACCAAATATCCAAAAGTTGGTTAAAGCATTGAAAATTGAAGTAGAAACAACTTCCAGCAGTGACGTCATCATGGTGAGGGTGAGGAAACGGGGCGCCGTTTCTGAAACCCAAAAAACTATGTATCAGAAGCCCTTTTAGGGCACTCTTGATCCCATAGAGATCGGGAAATAAAAGGGGAAAGTTCCAAAGCCCCTGGGTAACATGCTATCACCTGGGACAATAAAGGACAAACCCCTTTGAAACTAGTGGAGAGGAAGTCGGCCTGCAAGGTGGTTAGGAGCAATAGGCCGTATAGAAGGAAGCAAAGAGTGAAGAAAACAATTTCGAGTGGCAGACAAAATAGACCCAGAAGGAAATCGGAAAACACAGAAAAGCGTGGAATGAGGAGGGTGCAAAAGAGACGGACAAACAAGTGGCGGCGGACTAAAAGGGAAGCATAGCTGGGACAGAAAAAGAGACCACCGCAAGTGAAGGAAGATCCCAGAGAGGGAGGCAGCAGAACCAGAGGAGGAACAGCGACAGAGTTAAGACCGTGGAGACAAAGAGAACTGGAGAAGACAAAAAAACAGAGAAACTAAACGACTTTAAGAGGTAAAGAAGAAATTAAGGAACTTAATCTTGAAAATTTGTGTGACTTAAACTGTGACTGGTGATTGTAAAAGGGAGATATAAAACTTAAAAGAAGGAAAGACGAGAATTTATAGATGGACTTAAGGAGAGAGACTAAGACTTGAAAGACGACTGATACAACAGCACAACAGAAAACAACTACAATTACAACCAGTAACAATACTAGAGAAGGGAAGGAGCGACAGAGAACAACAAAAGAAGAATAAAATATATATTCTTATATACAAATTATATATATATATATATATATATATATATATATATATATATATATATATATATATATATATATATATATATATATATATACACACACACACACACACACACACACACAAACAGTAAAATAAGGGGGGAGATCATATTACAGTTATAATTAATTATTGCATTAATTTATAGTTTGAAAGACTGGAATGTTATAGAGTATAAGCAATTAATGAACGAATAAGATATTAAGTGAGATACTGTAATATACTAAGCAGTAAAGTAAGAAAAGATATCTATTAATTCTATAATTAATGATTGTATGGTTAAATTACGGAATATAAAAGCAAAAAAAAGTAAATTAAATACAACTACACTGATTAAAAATATTGTAAAGTAATAATTGATAATTTGCAAAGTAACAATTGATTATATTGTAATATTGGTATAGTGTTAGTGTTAGTGTTAGATTATAGTGTATATTTGGATAATAGATAAATTTAGAGTAAATTGAAACATATATAAAATATAAGTAAAGGTGTGCATATATGAAACTTTTTGCAAAAGGTATAGAAATAAGTATAAGTATATCCCCCCCCCCCAAAAAAAAGAGGGGAAGAGAGAAAACAAGAGTGAAATCACATTCACTACTTTCTGGGGTTTTTTTCCTTCTTTCTTTTTTCCTTCTTTTCCTTCCTTTCCTTCTGGTAGCCAGCAGCCAGCTCATTATTGATGATGGCTAATGAGCCAGAAATAGCTATATAAGTCTCCAAGTCTCCAAATGGGCAAGCACAAAATCTGCTGGCTGCCAGAATGAAAAGAAGGAAAAAAAACCCAGAAAGTAGTGAATGCGATTTCAATCAACCAGGGTTTGCAGAAAATTCTTGGTTACGTAGGAAAAACCTGGCTTAAAGAAAAACGCACATAAAACCTACGAAAAGAAAGAAAATATATATATAACAAATGCATGGAGTGGAATAAAAATGTATATAACAAGAATATAGAAATGTATAATATTAAAGATATAATTAAAATATGTAGATAATAATTGCAGCGAAATGAACAAAGTTAAGCTTGTTAAAGCTAAAAAACAGATCTTTTTTTAAGGAGGAAAAAAAAGGACAATGGGGGGGAGGGGAAGAAGAAGAAAGAAATGAAGACATAGGGGACGAAAGATAAAATAACAGAAAGAAGACCACAAAGAAACAATGCTTAAAAATGATATGTATATGTTATATGTTATGTGAATGTTATATATGTGTTATAATAAAATTACAAATTTTATTTTAAAAAAAGAAAATTATATGATAAACCAACAGAATGATCTGGATGATGAGTTTTTATGGGATTTATAAAAAAGATTTGCTAAATAGCCTCAAAAAAGACTTTCAGATGAGAAAAAGAAAATTTGAAGCTATCAAATCCTATGACAATATCAGAATGAATTAAAGATCAAACTTGCATAGGTAAAAGGAAGGAATATAAAGCTAATTTGTTTGACCAAACTTAAAATAAGACATAAAGCTCTGGTAACCCTTTCTGATACCTTCTCTGAAGACTCATTTGCTAATGCATTACAGACCATCACTATATTAATTTCTTATAGCTTCTTAGTACAATTAAATATTGATTTTAACCAGTGGTGAGATTCAATTTTTTTTTAACTACCAGTTCTGTGGGCGTGGCTCGGTGGTCATGTGACTGGGTGGGCATGACTTGGTCATATGACTGGGTGGTTATGTGCCTGAGTGGGCGTGGCCAAATCAACATCACTCACGTTGAGGGGTGCCTCGCCCGGCCTATTCCCTCCCAGCCACTCCTTGTCATACCTGGCCTCAACGTATCGATAGTTCTGTAAAAATGTTGTTCACCTTTTTTCGACTTTGCATCTACATACTATAGAGGTACTTTCATGGACCACTGATAGGAAGAAATGGCTCATATGCTTTGCACAAGAATGTGATAGGCATGTCACAAAATAGGCTTTTGAGTGGCTGCCACAAAGAAGGGTAGACAATATATTTTCCAAAGAAGCAGAAGGCAAAACAAGAAGCAATAGATAGAAATTGAACAAAGAGAGAAGAAACCTAAAATTAGGGAGAAACTTCCTGACAATGAGAACAATTAACTAGTGGAACTATTGTCTCCAGACATTCTGGGTGCTCAATCACTGGAAGTTTTAAAGAAAAGATTGGACAGCCATTTTTCTGAAATGGTATTGGGTCCCGTTCCCCGCTCCCCAAAAGTCCCTTCTAAGTTTATTCTGCTATTCTGACACCTTTCTCAGGCCCTCCACTCAGATTTTGGCATCCTCAGTTTTTCTGCCTGAGCCGAGGGTTGGACTAGAAGACCTCAGAAGTCCCTTTAAACTCTGTTATTCCATTATTCCTGAGAAACACACACACAAACTCAATTTAAGCAAATTCCTTTGTGTTGGAGACTTTAGAATCAGAAGGTACCTTGAAGCAATGGTGGGCTGCAAATTTTTTAACAACTAGTTCTGTGCCCTAATGACTGGCTGGGTGGGCATGGCTGGGTGGGCCTGGGCAGGAAGATGACAGCACTCAGCCTCCTGCAGCACTCTGCCAGTCAAAACAGGGCGCAGGAGTTAATTATAAAATGTGGGTTTTGCTTTGTGACATCCAGACCCAGTGAACAAGGGGTATGAACTGCACAGAAATACACTTTCATTTGGTTATGAAGAAGTATGCCCAAAGTCAGATGCACACTAAATGTAGACTGACTTTTAGCTACATATCTTCCTAGCAAACAGCAAATTTTGTAGCTCCAGGTAAAGAGGATTCATTTTAGGATGATTAACCAGTGTTTGCATGTTGGAGGTTCCTAAAGGAATGCTTGGAAACTCTGTATTTTAAAGAACATTTGAGGGAGGGGTGCAAAATAGCCCTTATCTGCCTGAGGCTGTAGAGACCTGGCACCATTCAAAACACTGTTTGTGAAGCAACTGATCAACACTGACAGGGGAAAGCCACTAATATATTAAAATAAGAGCAAACTCCACTCCCTTCTAGTATTGATGTTGTTATCCAGTTTGGTAATTAAACATCTACAAGAAAACCATCAAGCTCAGAGAGCACCAAGGACTCCACACTTCAACTCTGAGCTACAAATATTCTCATCTATTGATAAACACTTTTTGGTTAGCAGGATTCAGAACCTGCCTTATATGAGATGGCTCCCAGTGGATTTCATTTTAAATTTTGATATGATTTCTGTAAATAAGGAATGTAGAATTATAATGGCTGAGTATTTGATCCTTCCTAAATCAAAAAAATACAAAGCTAAAGGATAAACAAATAAAAAAACAGATTTCGAAAAAAAAGGCTCAGGAAAGAAAAAAGAGTGAAAAGAGGAAAAGAGTGAAAGAGGAAAAGAAGGAAAACTGAAAAATAATGACTTCCAAGTTTCTTTGGTACAGATATAAGTACAAAATATATCCAACTCTTACTCTAAGATTAACATTTGTCTACATTATTTCCATAATCCCATATCTAATCATCAAAGCACAGATCAACTTTTAATTCCAGTTTCTCACAAAATGTCCAGTAATGGTTCATATTGCTTTAAATACTATTTGTTAAGGAAACCATAACTGATATATTTAATTGAACCAAAATAAAACAGGAATGGAAAATCCTAAACTCTAGTCTAGACCTATGCTTCTCAACTTTGGCAACTTTAAGGTGCATGGAGTTCAATTCCCAGAATTCTCCAGGCAACATGAAGTTCATCCATCTTAAACTTGCCAAGACTGAAAAACGCTGATCCACAGATAAGGATTTTTCCTTTCCTTTTTACTGGTTCCTACTTACTTATAAGCAATCATAATACAAAATCCCCACTTCCACACCAATCCAGAGCAACCACCATTTCCTCACTAACCTGCTTTACAGCTCAATTCTCCTGCCTGCAGGGCAATAAAAGAAGACCATGTGACTACCAGTTTAAAAAGAAACCTTCAGTCAGACCTTCCAACTTCTCGAGGCGGGGGAATAGTCGGGAATAGTCGGAAGGTCTGACTAAAGTTTTTTTTTTTAAAATGATAGTCACATGGTCTTCTTTTGTTGCCCTGCATGCCAAAGAACTGAGCTGGAAAGCAGGTAAGTGAAGGGAATGGTGATTGCTGCAGGAGTTTGCAGGAAGCTCTTCAGGCTAAAAACGACTGCAAGGGGGGAGGTGGGGAGCAGCCTCCCAACTGATCAAATTGAAAGGTGATTGACTCTCACCAACAGAAAAAGCGGGAACTTTCCCATTTTCCCAAAGTTGCTGAAGCCGCGAACAATTGGGAAAATATTATTTTTCCGTTTCTGTTTTTAATTCTTTCTTCCTTTTTTTCTTTTCCTGCCTTGGATATTTTTCCAGGCAGAAAAAACCGAATGGCACACATAATCATCAGCTGGTTCATTCACAGCCTCCCAGCGTTTCAGCTGCTCGACTCCACCAGTCCATTTGCAGCCTCCCAGTTCCATCTGATCAGCACAGCTCCCAGTCAGGTCCCTGAAGCTTCTGAATGGCAATCCCTGTGGGCGGGGACTTCCTCCCGTCCCTCTTTTGGGGAGATTTTTAAACAAACGGCTGAGAACTTCAAGCGAAGCATGGGCTGCAGCCTCGCCCACTCTGTCGGCAGCTCTGGGTTAGGCAGCAGTTCGGCTTTCCCAATTGGCTGCAACCTTACCAACATCCCGCAGCTGGTGGCAGAGAGGAAGGCGAGCCAGCCAGGGCTGAACCATAGCTGCTCGGCTCCCTACCAGCCCGCATCTCGTCCCCTGCCCAGATTCTCTGCAGTTGCTGGGGCTCACCTGCTGGGAAGGGCGCTGGAGGGGGTGACCAGGGAGCACAAGGCTATGCTGTCTGCATCACCCCTTTGCCAGCTGCCTCTCCCTCTCCCGCTCGCCGGCCCGTGCGCTTACCTTTACAAGCAGCCACAGTGAGCCAAGCGAGCAAGGCACAGAGATCGGCTGGGCTGCGTGGCTGGCGTGATAAGCTCCAGTGGTGAGATGCGGAGGCAGGCAAGCTGGCTGGAGCCATGTGGGAGGCAGCTAGGCTGGGATTCTGGCCTTGCTGCTTGCAGGCTCACCAAGGCTGCCAGGCAGATCAGGACAGCTCAGCTGGGTCACGTGGAGAGTGCTGCGTGGGATGAAGCTGAAGGTACGCAAGCTAGCTGGCCCTCAGAGACCATATGGTCGAGGCAAGCTAGGGAGCCACACCGAGAGCAGCAGCAGCAGCTATGCTGGGCGAGCAGAGGAGATGAGCGGGGCGGGGCAGAATTTTTACCACTGGTTCGCCAAAACTGGATTGAACTGGCGGAATCCCACAACTGATTTTAACTCTGAAAATTGTTAATCTTCAGGATGTATCTTCAGGATGTCTATTCCAGATAGAACCAACTTTCGTGCATTAGATGCCTCTCAATTGTGAGATAGATAGGGGTAAGCATTTTTTTTGAAACAGTCCTCAAAATTCAAAATATTGAAAATGGGCGTTGACTTACCTGAACGCTTCTTCTCGTTGAACTGGCTCCAATGGTCAAGAACGGGTTAATGACCACACCGATTTAATTGAGTCAGCTAGCTGAGAAGCTCCTCCTCCTTGCCTCCCAGCTTTCTGATGGGAGTGTGACCGACACATTGAGCTGTTAAAGGAAGGAAAGGTAAACCAGCATGTGCTGCCAAGCCGGAAAGGCTGCGAGAGGGTGGGGCTGACCACTGGAGCCAGTTCAACGAAAAGAAGTGTTCAGGTAAGTCAGAGCCCATTCTCGTAAATCCTGGCTCCAGTGGTCAGGAATGGGACATGCCCAAGCAGATACCTATAGGGAGGGACCCGCCCGTTCCAGAGAGGAGGCACTCCGGTGGACCTGTTGAAGCACCCTGCGACTGAAGGCTGCCTCCGTAGAGGCAAAGCGGTCAAGCCTGTAATGCCTTATGAAAGGGGTGGGGGATGACCAAACTGCTGCTTGGCAGACCTCCTCTAAGGACACCTGTGTAACCCAGGCCACAGAAGTAGCCGCACTACATGTGGAGTGAACTGTGATGGAGCGAGGAAAAGGAAGAGATTGAACCTTATAGGCCTTGGCGATGGTGGCCCTAATCCAACGTCCTAAGGTAGGAGTGGAGAACTTCTGTCCTAACAAGGAAGGCTGGGAGGATACTAAGAGAGATTCTGTGCAACACAACGAGGATGTGAAGAGCTCGTCTGTCGTCCAGGGTGTGCCAGACCCGTTCCCGGGGATGGGATGGGTTGGGGCAGAAGTCTGGAAGGACCAGTTCCAAGGCCCGATCGTATGGAGAATTGACCTTGGGGAGGAATGTGGGGTCCAGTCTAAGGACCACTCTGTCCGGGTAGAATATGCACAAGTCGTTCCTCATGGAGAGGGCTGCCAACTCGGACACTGTCCTGGCCGACGTAATGGCCAGGAGAAAGGCCACTTTGTAGGATAGAAATCCCACCTCCCGAAGGGGTTCATATGGGACGCGAGTGAGTGAATCCAGGACCTTAGGAAGATCCCACGTAGGGTACCTATGGAGAGGTGCTGGATGGAGGTTAGAGGCCCCCCTGAGGAATTGTCTGATAAGGAACCAGGAAGAAAGAGAACCCCTCGCCCCGCAACAAATGATGGATGAAAGAGCGGCTACTTGCCTGCGGAGTGTGTTGGGACCTGCGTCCAAACGATCCTGAAGGTACACCAGCACGTGTTCTGTAGATGCTGTAAGGGTGTGATGGACCTCCTCTCGCACCAGGAGGCAAAGAACTGCCATGTGGAATTATAAATGCGGATTGTTGAAGGTCTGCGAGCTGCTTGTATGGTGATGACTTCGGGTGGAGGGAGCCGTGCTCTTACCAGGCGGTTAGTTGTAGCCATTCTGCGGCTGGATATCATAGAGATCCCTGCCAAAGTACAAGCCTGTCCCCTGGAAGACTCCATGGAGGAAGGACTGAGAGGTTCTTCAGGTCCGCGAACCAAGGCTGGCGTGGCCAGTGAGGAGTGATTAGGAGTTCCGCCCACTCGAACAGCATCTTCCGGATGACTTTGTCGATGAGGGGGAGAGGCGGAAAGACATATAGGAGTCCTGGAGGCCAGTCGCTGTGAAGAGTGTCTACCGCCTCTGTCCCTGGTTCTGGGAACCTGGAGAAAAACCTGTGGATCTGGCGATTCTGTCGAGTTGCGAAAAGGTCCACCCACAGGTGTCCCGAGGCAGTGTGTGATCTCCCTGTGCAGATCCGGGTCCAGGGCCCATTCCCCTGGATCCACAGTGGCCCGGCTCAGACAATCTGCCTGAGAGTTCTCCACCACCGAAATGTGAGAGGCCCGTAGGGATCTCAGATGAGCCTCCGCCCTGCATGAGGTGTCGGGAAAGGTTCCCCCCAGGCAGTTCACATGGACCTTTGTGGCCACATTGTCTGTCCTGACTAGAACGTGTTTGTCCAGGACTTTGTGTGAGAAGACCCTGAGGGCTAGATGTATGGCCCTGAGTTCTAGCCAGTTTATGTTGTGTTGTAGATCGGACTTGGTCCAGCAGCACTGAGCTAGAGAGGAGGACAGGTGAGCCCCCCAGCTGTGGAAGCTGGCATCCGTAATCAATATTAGACGGTGATGGACCCTGAATTCTGTCCTCTGAAGAATGGCTGACGAGAGCCACCATTTGAGGGACAGTAGTACTTTGGGAGGAAGGAAGACCTTCCGCCGGGATGTCCCTAATTGTTGTTTTTGAAAGGGAAGGAGGAACCACTGCAGGTGTATGCAATGTAGGTGGGAACTATACCAATGCAAGAGACCATCTTCCCCAGGAGTTGAGACAGAGAGGCCAGGGAAGAGCCCCTCCCTGACCTGACCAGGGACCGCAGGCTGGACAGGCGTTCCTGAGAAAGATAGATCTTGCATTCCTTCGTGTCTATGATGGCTCCTAGATGCTGGATGCGAGTAGTCGGAAGCAGATGGCTCTTGGCCAAGTTGACAGAAAACCCATGGCTCATCAAGACCTCGATGGTGGAAGCCAGGTCCTGATGCGCTATCTGCTCCGAGGCAGATTGAATAAGGAAGTCATCTAGATAAAACTGCATCCTTATTGGCAGTGTCCGGAGATGGCCTGCCAGCGTGGCCATTAATTTCGTGAATACCCGGGGGGCCGAGGACAGGCCAAATGGTAGAGCCCGGTACTGGTAGTGACTGTTCTCGAAGCACAATCTGAGAAAGCGGCAGTGTTTGGGGTGGATGGGAACATGGAGATACGCCTCCATCAGATCTATTGACATGAGGTAATCTCCCCCTCTTATGTCCTCCAGAATGGTCTGAAGGGATTGCATCTTGAACTGCGATAGACGATCTGGCGGTTCAAGGCTTTGAGGTCAAGAATTTCTCTCCACCCCCCCCCCCCGAAGATTTCTGAATGACAAATAACCGTGAATAGAAGCCGAGTCCGAGCTGCTCCTGAGGCACAGGTTCGATAGCCTGGATGTCCAGAAGGTGTTGGATGGATGAATCTATCAGGAGCCTGGAGGCCCTGTTTCGAAAAATAGGACAACGAAGGAACTTGTTTGGGGGAAAGGAGAGGAATTTGAGAGGCCATATTTGACTGTCTCCCTCACCCAGGCATCTGACGAGGTAGCTGCCCATTGGCTGGTGAAGGACGCCAGGCGACCTCCAATGGGAAGCTGGGCCAGGCCGTCAGCGGGACCTGCAGAACCCCCGCCCCCCCCGAAAGGGCCGACGAGGTTGACCTCTGGTTGAAGAAAAACTCTGGTGATCTTGGGCCCGAAACTGCCTGGTGGGGGGGAAATCGTTGTTAACGGTTCCCTGGAAAACTCCCCTCCGAATTCCGAAAGGGCCAGAAGTAAGATTGAGATCGTGAATCAGATCTCCTGGACAAGCTAGGCAAGATTCGACGCTTATCCTTTGATTCCACTAGCAGTGGTGGCCCCAAAGAGTTTGGGTCCTTTGAAAGGAGAAGAGGCCAGGCGCCACTTTGACTTATTGTCAGCTTGCCACTGGCGGAGCCAGAGCAATCTCCGGGCAGCTACTGAGGATCCTATGGCCTTGGCAGCGAAGCGAGAAGAATTTAATGTGGCATCCACTGAAAATTCCAAGGCGGCTATGACCTTGTTTAGGTCCTGCTGAGACCTCAAGTCAGAGGCTGGGAGTTTGGCTTGTAGTTGTTTGACCCATAGTATGGAGGCCCGGTTAAAAAATGAGGCAGCCACGGATGCCTTCACCGACCAGGCAGTAGCCTGATGGGATCTTACCAGTGACTGTTCTAGATGCCTGTCCTCAGGGCGGAGATTCTCCTCTGGGGGACCTGTCAGATTAGCTACAGTCGACAACTCAGCCACTGGTTGGTCCATGACCGGAACCTGCAAAAGAGATGAAAGCTCGGGGGCTAAATTATATATGCGCCTATCAATTACGTTCGGGCTAGGTCCCGAAACGGGAGAGGATCATTGGTGCTGTAATACTTCTCGGAAGAGTTTAGGTCCTGGTATCTCTTCCGTTTCGATTATAGGAACCTCAAAGAAGAGTACCAAAGCTGAAGTAGAAGGACCTTCCTCAGGGGGGACTGAGGTAGGACGAGCAGAGCCCAAGCCCGTGGTAGCCTTGGCTTTGTGTAGCAAAGACCGGAATAAGTGGGGCTTGAAGAGCTCTACAAAGGTGGGCTGGTCTGGGGCCAAATCCTCGTCCTCAGACATTCCCTGATCCAGAGGGTCGGGAACAGCCATAGATTCCCTGTCAGAGGAAATCTGGGACCCAGCTGGGTAGTGACCTTTTTCCTGAGATCTAGCCCTGTGGGAAATAGCCCTTTCTGCTGTAAAAGAGGATCCCTCAACGTTCACCTGAGTTTGGGATTGATTAGAGACCCAAGATGCAGTTAGTTCTTGTCTGATGCCCATGCGTACGGCTTCCTATATGTAGGCAGCTACATTGGCAGTGACTTGAGCTTCTGCAGGTAAAGGGGGGGGGAAGGGCGTGGTAATTTGAGCAGGGGGATCCTGTACCTTAGGGGGGGAGGGGGAAGCCTCCGACTGGACTCCGAATAAGGATTCATCCCCTGTCCCCTGTCCTTTGGGTAAGGGGGAGTCCCTGTCAGAGAATAGGGCTGGAGTGAGAGCCTGAGTGATTGGGACTGCCTCAGATTGAACAGATGTCTCAGAGGGTACTGGTGCTGGTTGAGAGGCAATGGCCTCCGGAAGGGGGTTGGATGAGGGCTGAGAGCTATGTTTTCCTTAATGGAAACAGCCCTAATGGGCTTTTGAATGGATTTCTCCATTGCTTGTTGGCGCTTTAATGCCTCCTTTGACAATGTAGGAGACTTTAGGGGCTTAGTGTATGGTGTGCTTTTCTGCTTTTCTTGGCAGGCACCGCGTCAGCAAGCTGGGATCCATCACCCTGGTGGGATTGTTTAGGGACCCTGGTCTTCCTGGAAGCCATCCTGAAATTGATGGTTCAGAGGAGAAAAAGGCCTGGCAAACCTCTGCCTGTAGGCCTGGGAAGCTCCGGAGTAAAAGGCCTTCAGTTAATTGGTAATTCAGCAAGATTTGGGTGAATTCAAAATGGCCACCGGAAATTCCAAAATGGCCACCGGAAGTCCTTGCTGCTTGTATAGGCCTCTAATGGACCATGCGGTCCCTTAAAATGGCCACTGGAGGTCCTCGCTGCTTGTGTAGGCCTCTAATGGACCATGCGGTCCCTCAAAATGGCCGCCGGGCACCCCAATATAGCCGATAGGGCTGGCCTCGATGGAGCTTGCAGGAGGCCGGAGGCCGAGAAACAGCTCAGAAAGGCCCCGTCTGCAGCGAAGGTAAACCGGGAGACTTTTGGCTTGCAGGGGCTGCCCGGGAAAGTGCAGGCCTATGGGCAGCTGCGCGATCGATTTAGGCCCTGGTGGCCGCTTTGGAGGTCCCAGAGGGGTGATAGCGAAGTCCTGGCTATCTGAGCCCTGAAAAGCCAAAAATTAACCTCCTCCTAGCCAGGAGGGAGTTCTGGCCACTAGGGCTGTCAGCGGAATCAGGGGTTAGCCTTTCGCACTGATGTTGGCCAGGTTTAACCAGCCAGGAACCTACAGCCCACGGAATGCCAAAAAGGCCTTCAGTGGATTCAGGTACAAACCCCTTCACGCTGGAATCTCAATCATGATCCAGAACTGGAAAGACAGATGCAAAAAGAGATTTTTGCAGGAGCTTAGCTCAAACGTGTCTTTCTCAATTGGATTGAGTCAGAAAGCTGGGAGGCAAGGAGGAGGAGCTTCTCAGCTAGTTGACTCAATCAATCATATCGGTGTGATCATTAACCCGTTCCTAACCACTGGAGCCAGGATCTATGAGAATATTGAATTTTGAACTCTTTTACAGTACCTCTGTAAATGAATACATGAAAGATTAAAATGTAATGTTTTTATTGCTGTATATTGATTTTATTTCATGATCATGATTACTGGCAGTTGATTAGGTCTTAAATCAATTGATTAAAATAACAATGTAAATAAATAAAATTTATCATCATCACATCTGAAGCAGTAAGTTCAGATTCAGGGCCTTACAGGCTAGTGCTCAATTTTCATAATCACCAACCAATGACCCAGGGCAGGATGACTGGAAAAGCAAGAATTATAATTCAATGCTTTTGGAGGGCACCATATTGGGAAAACAACTTTAATTCCCTACAGCAGGGATGTCAAATGGGGTGCTTAGACCTGGCTTGAGGGGCTGGCCTGGAAATAGCAAAGGACTGACCCATGATGCCTCTGCTAGCAGGCCTTCCGCAGCCCATTTTTGGCCTGACCTGCAGAATTCTGCTGGCCAAACCGGGACCGAGGGGGACTCCAGAAGCCTCCCCCAGTTTATTGCTGATTAAAATAGAGCCTCTGTGGGCCATCTCCAGCTCTCCGAGGTGACTTTCAGGCCTCCGGAGTCCTCCCTAGGCCTGTTACAGGCCGAAATGGAGCCTCCATGGGCCACTTCCAGCCCTCCCCATTCCATTTCCCCTGGCTTTACTGTATTTATTTTTCAAAGATCTCCAGAAGAGATCTTTGACCCATGTGGCAGAGAAGCCAAACTCTTTTATTCAGAAGCCTATGAAGCTGTAAGAACATGATATGTAAGGAAAACAGCTTTCCCCATCTGAATAAAAGATCAGCTTCTCTGCCATGAGGGCCTGCAGGCTTATCAGCCAATCAACAAGGGGTTTATAGTTCAGTCCAATGAGACAAAGGAAGCAAGTTCCTCGTTGATTGGCTGCTGAAGTGTCCTGAAGCAAGAGTCCTTTTCTACTACCAGAAGCCTTTTACTCAGAAGCTGGCGAAAATGTTTTCCTTAGATTTCACTTTCTTACAGCTTCACCATCATCTGAATAAAACACTTTGGCTTCTCTGCCAGCAGGTTAGCCTCTTTTGGAGCTCTGGAGATCTTCAAAAAGTAAGTAATCCATAGGAAATGAGATGGGGAGGAGTAAGTGGAACGCTAGCAAAGCAGGCTCAGTCTGTAAGGACCAGGCAGGACAGGATGGGAGAAAACAATTGTGGAGATCCCACGGTAGCATGAGACATCTCAGTGGATTGGGGGAGGCCTTGGATGGTCTGCTGCAGTACTAGGCCCCACATACTCTTTCCCACTGAGATACCTCACGTGCATTTAATGATCTGCGCATTCAATTAACAAATATATTGGGAAAAGCAGGGAGTGATCACGTTCATTTAACAAATCCTGGGGTTACGAATGTAATTGGCAGGCTCTATTACATTTGTAATTCAAGGATTTCCTGTATGAGAGTGAGGTAGTCTCAAGGAACTCCTGCCTTAGTATTTGGGCACCATAGGTGCCCATCGCCCCATGGGTCCTGTGTCACATTCACCCCGGCCATGCCCACCATTACCATGCCGGCATATCCCGGCCCTCTGAGGCCGAACATAGCCCTGATGCAGCTCTCAATTAAATGGATTTTGACAACCCTGCCCTACAGTATCCAGAAATATAAATCCCTGTACAGGTAATCCTTCAGATTCGACAGATCACTTAATGAACTTTCAAAGTTACAAGAGATGCCCCACAATTACATATGATCCTGCTTTAAAATTATGAGGGCTGAAGCACCTGTTCAGTCATCCTTATGACTGACCACAGGGATGCTGCAATGCTTCTCACTCCGCCCCTCCCCCCAATCTCATCAAGGCCCTGCAATGCTTAGGCCTGCTTTCCATACACCCATCATCTACTTACACTTACCTTTCTAAACTCTCTGGAACTTATATTGGGGAAAGCGCAGGTGATGTGTTCCTGGGCTATGTGGCAGCAATCCAAAAAGACACCATTATGTGCACCTGCTTGTGGGTGGGGATATAACGGCAGCCACCAACAACTGCTTTATTTTGCTACCTTAATGAGGTGTGCACATCGCTACAAGCTTCTGAATGTTGCAGAAAGTTTCTTAAAACATTCTGCAGAACTCGTTAAGGCAGCAAAATAATTTGTCCCTAAGCTATGTGGGCCTGACACGAACTGAGCTACCATTTTGTTCCACCCACTTGTGGGCAGGACAAATGACAACTGACAGACAAGTTAGCTCCACCTGCTTGTGGCAAGCTGCTTATGGCACACTGTTTTGTTTTGCTGCCCTAATGAGGTCTGCACAGACCTGCCAAAACTTTTGAATGCTACAGAAAGTTTCTGCCACACTGTGCACACCTGGTTAAGGCAGCAAATTAAAGCGGTTTGTTCTGGGGCCATCTGGCAGCAATCCAGAAGCAGCTGACATTTTTTGGGCAAAACAAAATGTTGCAGTTTACAAGTCACCACCGTGCAGCCCAAGAACAAAGTGCTCCATTTTACTGCCTTAAAGAGGTCTGCACAGTACTACAAAAGTTTCTAACAGCTTCAGAAAGCCACTGGAAACATAATGGCTGTTTCCAGAATCATGCCATGTAGCCATGAGATCTAGTCCTCTGGAAAGTCTCGGAGCCCTTCAAAAGGTAAATGGTTTTTGGCTTGGTGGACTGGAAAAGGTCTATGGAGACCTAAAGGGTGAACAGCAGATCACAGAACATCTCAAGAGGGTGGGGAAAGGGCTTGGGGGAGCCAGCAGGCAGGTCCGGACTTGTACTAGGTCTCCAAGGGCCTCCCCCACCCCAACTCATGACACGCATGTTCATTTAATGATTCATTGGGGAGAGCTGGGAGCTGGGTTGTTAACTGAGCTGCTTCATTTAGTGATTGTTGTAACATATGCCTGCAATAGGTAAGCTCCAGTCATATCTCGGGGATTGTAGCCATTTGCTCTGTAATAGAGAAATGTCTGTTAGTTATTTAATACATGAACTACCTAAAAATAAAGATGTGATTTCTGTAGTAACAAAAGATTCCCTTCTAGGAATACATAATCTTTTCTCTCATAATACATTTCTTTCCATACAGATAAGCACATTAATTAAACACAATCTTAATCCTGACAAAATACTTAATCTCATCATTTTCCTTTTATGTATTTTATCATTTAATGATGCTCTGTATGAGAAACATAAGAACTATATTCTTTAGCAATGTAACTGATACTGTACAACTATGAGAAATGAGTCATTATTAATATTAACCTGCTCATTTCTCATTTCATAGTAGGAGATCAAGACAGTAGCATGCAAGCTTGCTGTCTACTCTTGGCAACAACAGAGGACCATCCAGAGAATATGAATATTTTAATATAGCCATCTATTCTTTCTCCTGAAATAGGTGACGTAATAGTTTTCATCCTATTCTAAAATCAATTCACTTTAAAAAACCTGTTTTCTCTAACGAGAGTAGAAATCACGTGATACAGGAAAGAAAATATTCTGCTAAATGACATGAATGAGCGTATAGAAAAAAACTCATGAAAGTTAAAAAAAACCTGTCTGGGTATTCATAAATGAATGAATGAATGCATCCAAGTCCCTGCTTCAAAAAAGATAACCTCCTCAGCTGAAATATTTGTCTATATTTTTTCTTGTCAAATAAGGATGAGAAAGTTCATAACTATTTGCAGGCCCATTATGTATGGGGAGAAAAATGTATCAGGATTATTATTTTTCCAGCACCCAGCCAGGGTATATTTTTTATGTTTAATGTTGGATGTTTGGGTCATTTTTTCTTTTTTTATACACCATTTTTGTTGTTGTTTTTACTGTTATTTTATTCCCAATAATAAAACATAATAAATATATATTTTAAAAAGTTGTTTGTGTAAACCCACATACTAACAAAAAAATATAAATCAAAAAATGATTTTGTTTTAGTTGCTTGTATTTAGAAAGAAAAACTAAGAAAATCAGTATAGAATGCCAGAATATTAAGTAGTTGTACACACAAGACTGAGTATTTTTTGCTACTGTCAATACATATTTAAAAAACAGGCAAGAAAAAAAAAAGAAGTGAAAGAGAGTAAAAATAGAACTATAGGAAAATGGGTCCTATAAGAAAAAGATTAGAAGACAGATCTTTTAGCCTAATGAATGGATTGTAGAAATAAGGAACAGGAAGCTTTCTAATAATACTTACAAATACTGTAGCTGTTTTGCATTTAGGCAATTAAAGCATGCCGTAAAGCACTGTATTCCTAGTTACTATATTTGTATGCTTTTATCCAGGTTGTTGATTGAAATCATATATATATATATAAATATATAAATATATATATATATACAGTATGTACACATAAGGAATGTATGCAATAGAAGCAAAGCATGACTGGGAATATATTGAATGTTTACCAAATCATTGAACAGGGAACATGTTGATTTATGGATTAATGTATAAAGGAATACTTACAGTGATGACAGAAATGTGTTCAGGATGAAAGATTTATAAAGAACATTGGGCAGATTTATTTTACTGACACTTACATGCTGCTCTATTATCAACTCTCAAGATTCTGCAAAGCTAAGATAATTGTGTTTCACAGGAAAAACTAAACAAATGATTGCAAGACATATATAAATGGTGACAAACTAGAGCAAATACATTTGTGAGTTTATCTTTATAGAATATTTCCTGAAGGTGAGAAAACCAATGAAATTTTTTTAATAGTTAGACCTCAACTTACAAAATTCGATTAATCACCATTCAAAGTTACAATGGCATTTCATTGAAATATGCGACTTATGATCATTTCTCAGTTATGACCTTTGCAATATCCCCATGATCATGTGATCAACATTCAGATGCTTGGCAACTGACCCATATTTATGATGGTTGCAGTATGCAGGACATATGACCATCTTTAACTTCTGACAAGCAAAGTCAATGGGGAGACCAGATTCACTTAATAACTGGGTGACTAACTTATTAACTGCAGTGCCTTACCTAACAACTGTGGCAAGAAAGGTCATTAAATGGGGCAAAACTCACTTAACAAATGTCTCAACAGAAATTTTGGGCTTAATTGTAGTCATAAATTGAGGACTACCTGTATGTGTAAATATTGACAGAAACATAATGAACAATATGATTCCTTATGAGGAATAAACAAACCAATATTGTAATCAGTGAATATGACTATATAAAAGTATCCTGATGATTTTGAAAAGTTGTTATATGAAAGTTGAGTGATAATAGGTTTCAACAAGAGATGGAAACAAAAATAGACGTTGAATGAACATAGATGAATACAAAAGAGATTACAGAGTCAATTTGGTGTATGGTTTAAGCCTTTAAGGCATGGGTGTCAAATTCACGGTGTCACACTGCTGTCACATGTTGTTTTGCAATGTTTTTTCCCTTCACGGAGCTGGGGTGGGCATGGCATGTGTGTGACGCATCTATCCCGTGAGCTACCAGTCTGACACCCATTTTAAGGCATCAAGCTAGAAACCAGACTAGGAGTTCTAGTTCCACTTTGGGCATAAAGCCAGTAGGATGACTTTATTTTCTCTCAGACTAGGAAGGAGGTAATGGCAAATACCTCTGAAAAAGCTTGCTAAAAAAACTAGGAATTTGGCCAAGCAGACTCCACAAATTAGACACAAGAGAAGAAAAATCTAGTTTGATAGTATATTGACATAGTTTGAGAATTAAACTGAGGTTTGTGTATGCATGTGTGTGTGTTTGTGTATGTATGAACATAAATGGGTTGATAGTATTGAGAAAGTTATGGACTTGATAAAATGGACTTGATGGACTTGATAAAATGTATGAAAAGAAGTTTAAAGCATGGCTATCCACTTTGGCTTGCACTTGGGCAGCACTCACTGAGTGAAGAGGAATTGTCTTGGAGTGCATCTAATAAAGCAGTCAATGTATATAAATCACAATAATTTTAGGAGTTTACGATCTTGTGAAGCCACATTACTAGCTGTTCAGAACCACACGTCCATAGGCTGCGGATTGGATGCCTGATTTAAAGAGTGAAAAGCAATATAAGAAGCAATATATGGACATGGAAACAATGATAGTTTGCAAGGCTAGTAAGTTATACATAGATAAAGTAATGGTGGTGGAATAGACTAGATTTGCTATATAATACTATTATTTTCCTTCCTACCTCATGTCTTTAATTTCTTTGAGTAGCTTTTTCTTACTTCCTTTATGCAATGCAGACACTTGCTTATCATTAAAGGAAAAAGCATGACAACATGTTTGCCTTGTTTTGTTGATTTTACATAACAAATACATTTTATAATAAAATATTGTAAGCACACATGGAGCTATTTACAGCGGGATGTGCCTGCTTATATTAGACTTCAGTCTAAAGTTGGAATACTAAAAACATTCTTTTTAATGAAGAGCAAATATACAGCCTGTTTTCTTTGGAATTCCAAACTGAAAAGCAACATTACAAGAAATGATACCTAATGCTGCTTCAGTGGGAAAAAGTAGAATTCAACCACATAATATTCAAACAATAAAAATTTTGGAGATGCATTTTTCACAAATTGCCATTCTTTGGCAATTACTTATACATGGTGATTATATTTACAAGAAGTCTTTCACGTATTCAATGGACTCCAAAAAAAACAAAAACAAAAAAACCCACTGCTCACAACCAAGCAGTTGTTCAGTTGGTAACATGATTGTTAAGTGACTCTGTTTCCCCATTGACTTTTGTTTGTCAGAAGGTCACAAAAGGTTATCACATGACCCTGGGAAGCTGCAACTATCATAAATATTTGGTTTATTCAGATCAATTCAGACACTGGTTGCCAAGTGTCTGAATTTTGATCATGTGACCATGATTCTGCAATGGTCTAAGTGTGAAAAAAGTCATGTCACTTTTTTGAGTGTCGTAACTTTGAACGGTCACTAAATGAACCATTGTAAGTCAAGGTCTACTTGTAATTATGCATATAAATTTACCCATCCACAGCAAAAATTTAATTTGTTCTTCAGAATATTCTCTTGCTAGAAGTATTGAGAAATATTACAAAGAACTTTTTCTTAGAATGTCAACAAGCATTTTCTAAAACACAAAGTCTTTCAAAGCTATAGTATATGCCACTTTAGTGCCACAATACCAGGACTAAAATATATAATCATAATTGTAAGCAAATTCTGCCTTGTCATTTAGTAATGGAAAAAACCCTTTACATTCTAAAAAGAGGAAGCCCATAACTGTCTTACTAAAAAGGACTTAAAATAAAGCACTTATCTCATTATCAAACAGCATCATTGCCTGAAATTAATCTCACTTCACCATATTGATACTACCTTGAAAAAAAGAGAAGGGGGAAAGAAAGGGGCA
Organism: Coluber constrictor foxii; assembly: GCA_038048745.1. Taxonomy (NCBI): domain Eukaryota; kingdom Metazoa; phylum Chordata; class Lepidosauria; order Squamata; family Colubridae; genus Coluber; species Coluber constrictor. The sequence goes on from CM075961.1 coordinate 129,104,646, forward strand.
ATGAAAGTAAGAGTAAAGCAGACCATAATAATAGATAATTATAATGAAACACTCTACAGCATTACATTATTACTATAAGCAGCTTCGATTAGTTCACTAAGAATAACTGTTTTAGGAAACCAGCTAGGAAACCACAGTAATCTTGTCTATGCTCTTAGTAAAGCTACACAGATTGCCAACCAGTTTAAGAAAACAACATTAAAAACATTAAATATTCCAAAAAAAGACTCACAAATACTTTTGGAAAATATATATTTTAGCTTTCACTGCTTTTATTAATTCATATTCAACCTTTATAATTTTTTACAAATAACTCAAACATATTCAACATACCTTTCTCCTATTTTCCCCACAACAACCCTGTGTGGTGTGGTGAGCTGAGAGTGTGTAGACTGTCCTAAGGTCACCCACAGCTAGTTTTCATGGCCAAGGCAAGATTTGAACTCAGTCTTTTGCTTTCTAACCCAGTGCCTTAAACACTAGACTAGACTAAACTGGTTCTTTTAATCCAGAATTATCAGACAAATCTAATTAATGATGTTATTTATTCAATAATTTGAATCCCAAATTTGGGCAATACTTGTTTCCAAATATCAATCAATGTCTAAAAGCAAAATATTATATATATATCAGTGATGACTAATCTTTTTGTCATTGCATGCAGGGGGGGGAGAGTTTCGCGCATGTGCCCGCATCCACAATTCTATGCGTCCCACCCTGCACATGCGTACGCAACCCCCCTCCCCCACCCGCTCCTGGCACATGATGGCCTGGTAGACCTGTTTTTCTTTCTCACCTGGCTCCAGATGTTCTCTATGCATCTAGGGAGGGCGAAAACAGCCTTCCCCACCACAGGCCCTCTGGAGGCCTGAAACGGCCCATTTCTGAACTCCCAGTTGAACAGGAAGTGACATTTTTTGCTGTCCCCAGTCTCCAGAGACTCCCTGGAGACTCCTCCAGAGATCTCCCCCCCAGCACTTGATGGAGACTCCTCCAGAGACCCCCATCCCGGCACGCAATGTCCAACTGGGAGTTGGGAAACAGGCCATTTCAGGCCTCCAGAGGGCCTCTGAAGGGCTGAGGAAGGCTGTTTTCACCCTCCCCAGATGCATAGAGAGGATCTGGAGCCAGGTGAGAAAGAAAAACGGTCCTTTCCCACACACCCCCAGGCCCTCCAGAGGCAGGAAACAGCCTGTCTCCCTACTTCTGGTGGGCCCAGAAGACCCAAAAATCAGCTGACCAGCGTGTGCATGCACGACAGAGCTGAGCTGGCATGCCCACTGATATGGCTACGCATGCCACCTGTGGCACATGTGCCATAGGTTCCCAATCACTGATATATATATGCTTTATCAGAAATTTCATGGAATATGAGTTCAGTTTAATGTTTGTTTTACGTGGCATATCAATTAATTGTTACCTTCCTTATTATTTCAAATATTTTACAGATCACAACTATTCCCCAAACTCCAGGGCTTTAATCTGATTAATCAAAATATGTTGAAGTATTTCTTTTGTCTTAAATTCTTGTTAAAAGCCTTTTAATTTTTTAAGCTGGAAAAAACATCAGCTCTCATTTATCAATTAACGTTTTACTTCAGAAAACATGTTTCAGAAATCTAATATTTTATATATTCAGAGCATTCAGCATTCTTGTTTTTGAAATTTAAAACCGACAATCAAGTAAAGTGCTTTTTTATTTGATATTGGGATGATTTCACATCTTTTGAAATTCTGCACATTGGGGAACATTTTCTGTCTTTTGTAGTTTAGATAGCTATGTATAAACAAAAAACTGCAGGGGAAAAAACCTATTCTGGAAGTCAAAGCCAGTCTAAACAGACCCTGGCATCTGACTTGAACAATTCCTGTTCACTGTTTCAAAATTATATTTTATAAATAAACAATTCTTCTTAAAATAAATGAATACAACTGAGTTTGTTACCTGTCTTCCAGTTTTGTTAATACAGTGCTGCAACAAAACATTTCTATAAGTCGTAGTAAGTGATTTTGCAACTTCTTAGAATATTAAAGAGTCAATAAAACAATTCTAAAAATTCTAGGCAATCAAGAGCAAACAAAAAAAAACCCCAAGAACAATATATCACTTGCTTCCAGGATTTTAAAAATGATCTTTATCTCTGTAAACATAAAAATATGAAATTTTATTTTTGCTTATAAATTGTATTTATGCAAATCTGTTAGTTCATCTTTAACCATTTTTAACTATATCTTAAAATAACAAAGATCTCTTCTGGTATTGTAGATATAAAAAAGTAGGAAATTTCAAATTATGTTATCTTATTATCATAGCAAGTGAACATACAGTAGAATCATTTGTAAGTATATTTGTATTATATTATTGTAATATAATAATGCAATAGCATTCATTTCTTAATATCTTAATCAGTGGCCTTAAGAGGATTAACATTCCTTAGCTTCTTTCAATAGACTTAAATATAAGAACATATATATTACCCTTTAAGAATAGTCGTATGATTTTTATGATTGAATGAAAAATAATGCCTCCAATATCATTAGCTGCCAATAGATGGCAGTACTGACATGGTACAAGCTTTGATGGGTTGTTTAGCATCTGTTCTTTCATTTCAGTTGATAGAAAGTTGTGAAAAGATTGAATTGCTATGAAATGGAAGCCTGCAATAAATGCTTGTCAATGCATTTTGTGCAATGCATCATGACTGAATTTTTTACCATTGAAGGAGTCCCTCCAACTGATATTTAGTGCTAAATGGAGGCTGTTTATATAATGGCTCTGTTGATGCAACTACTGTGCATGTCTGGGCCAAAAAATGTACAGGTGGTGAACTAGAAAGCACTGATTTGTGTGATCAAGCATGAAGTGTATAATCTATCACAGCAATCAACAAAAAACATTAAACTGGTAAAGGACAATCAGTGGATCAATGTGACAGCAGAAATGAAAGCTTTGAGAACTGAAATTTGTCAATAATCGTACTACAAAAATAAAAATGAGGAATTTCTTCACAACATTGTGACAACCAAAGATGATGGGTCCATCATCATGGGCCCATCATTATGACTCAAAAATGATGTGTCAGTTTATCAAATATGATTACAAATCTTCATCCACAAGAAAAAATAATCAAATCCCAGTGTCTAGTTTAAAAAAAAACTTGTGGTAAAGTTTTGGGGGATACACATTATTCAAATGGATTTCCTTGAACCTGGCATCAACTTAGTGTTTACACTGCAATATTAAAAAAATATAAACACTTTGTTTATATTTGAAAGCACAAGAAAGAAATTTTGCTACAAATGCTAGGCCTCATATGTCCGGACTCACTCAATAGACATTTAACAAAATTGAATACCATGGTCTTACCTGTTCCTCCATATAGTTCAGACCTACTACTATGTAACTTCCATTCCTCCTCAAAATTGAAGGAATACTTTGTAAACAAAAGCAGTAGTAACTGAATAATTAAATGAAAAAGAAGAGCCATTTTATTCTAACAATTAAGTTACCGGACTACAGATCAGAAGATTGTGCTTTTGAGTCCTGGCAGAGACACAAAAGGCAGCTGAGCGACTTAGTGCCAATCACCTCACAGCGTTGTTGTTGTTGAGAGACAATACGAGGATGAAAGAATATTAGGTATGTTTGCTACCTTGAATTATTTATAAAAGTAATAAAGGTGAGATAAAAAAAATCTTTTAAAAATCTTAAAAGTAAAAAGAACCATCAAAACCAGGGTGAAGAGACCATGTGTGGAGCTCTTTGTGGAAGGCTTTATAATATTTGCCACTCATTTGCTCAAGTGTGTGGTAAATAGTTTGTAAAAAGGATTCCATTTCTTTGGATATTTGCATCTTTCCACATCTCAGGCATCTTTCCTCCCCTATGATAAAAATTCATATTTTGCAAAATTTGCAAATATTCACCCCTAAAACATTCATTAATTAGAGACTCCGTGTTATTCCAGCTCTTTTTTGGTTTAATCTTTTTTATAATTTCAGAAACCTTTCGTTGTTATAGATCCATTCATAATTGGTTTTTGCTCTGCTGCATTCTTTGGTAATTTTTTTAAAAAATACCTATTTTGCACATAGAAACCATATCCTTTGTACAAATTAGAATAACTGACGAAATGCTTCTTTTATCATCCTATAATTTCTTAGTATAGTATCTTTGAAATTCTTGAAGTTTCACTTTTTTTAATAGTTTACATGGCAAATATTTCCCTGGTTTATTCACAAATTCAATTTTTTTTTTGCTTTGCACAGTTCATTTTTATTTCAGGTTTTATTTTTTCTTATTCAAAATAACCCTGTTTTTTCTTTTGGCAACTCATTTTAACTAAAGTATTACCTTGGCAAGGCTCTACTTGCCAAACTATTCTTAAATTGGTTCCCAGATTTAGGTTATTTTTTAAAAAAATAACACATTTTCTTTTTACATCACTATTTCTTTTTCTGTAATATTACAATTTCAATAATATTATTTCATTTAGTCTCCATCAGAAAGTAGTAGCTTTCTTTTTCTAAACCAAACTCATGGGTTATGGTCAGAAATAGTCTGATAAGATCTTTACTCTAGAAATCTTAATAGAACAAATAGAGCTAATTTTAAGGATTTTTCTGCTTCAGCTGCTTCAACTAAAGTTATGGAGTGGGAGACTCTTCATTCAATCTTGATAGATGGTGCACAAAATAAACAGCTAATGAAGAAGTAGAACAGGAATAGGCAATCCGATACTCTCCAGGAACTTTAAATCTGATCCCCTATTAGCCTCACCAAATGGAGTTGTATTGTAGATACTTAATCCTAAATTAGAGGGACGTGGTGGCTCACTGGCTAAGACGCTGAGCTTGTCGATCGAAAGGTCAGCAGTTCAGTGGTTCAAATCCCTGGTGTCACGTAATGGGGTACGCTCCCATTACTTGTCCCAGCTTCTGCCAACCTAGCATTTCGAAAGCATGTAAAAAAGACAAGAAGAAAAATAGGGACCACCTTTGGTGGGAAGGTAATAGCATTCAGTGCACCTTTGGCGTTTAGTCATGCCAGCCACATGATCACAGAGGCGTCTTCGGACAGCGCTGGCTCTTTGGTTTTGAAAGTGAGATGAGGACCGCCCCCTAGAGTCAGGAACGATAGCACATATGTGGAGGGGAACCTTTACCTTTACTCCTATATTATTTTTCTAAAGACAGAAGAATCATAAAATCTTATCTTACTTCCTCATTAATATTCTGAGAGCATTGGATAAGAGTTAATTCAGTTCATGAAATATACCTTCTTCTAGTTCTCCTTTGCCTTGTATTTCACTTGCATAGTACACAACTGTAAATTTATCATTGAAATGCACAGAAGTTCTATTTCTCAGAAACTGAGACATATAAACTGAAATTTTGAAGGCATTTTACAGTTAAATCACCAACTGTATCGATTCATTTCCTTTTGGAACACTGAAAAGATCCATTATGGTTAGGAAAGAATAAATACTAATAGAGAAAACAATAAAGCTTTTTCAATAATGATTCTTAGATGTGGGGGCGGAGGACAATATTTGTTATATTCTCAATGAGTCTAAAACAACCATTTTAAGAATAAATTCTCTTAGAGATAAAGCAGCATATGCATTTCTAAAAACATTGTTTATTAATAATATAAACCCAATGCAGATATATTACTTGCATTATGTAGCAGACTATTCTGACCAACATGGGTACCAATATTACTAGAAAACAAAGAAGGGAAACATTAACAAATCAAGAAAGAAAAAAACCTTTTTGTTTGTCAACAGATCTGTCAATATTTAAGAAAATAATGTTCATAATACAAACAAAAGATATACTTTTAAACTTATAGAGAAATTGAAACTGAAAAAAATCTTTATAAAAAAATCAAGTACAAAAGTACTATCTGTAATATATGCATTTACAAACACCAAAGTTACTACAACTTCCCCATTCTGTAACACATGAAAAAAGCAGATTCATTATCTTATACTACTTCCTATAAAAAAGCAAAATATAAAATGCAAAATAGTAACAATGCATTTAAACCATATTTTAAAAGAAGAGAATGGGGGAAAGTGAAGAATAGCAGTAAATAAACCCCATTATTCCAAACTCATGCAGAATTTCAGGGGAGAGACAATTCCAGAATTTAAGCCTATAAGCAATTACAGAATGACATTTTGTAATTCTATCCACAGGCAATAGGATCTATTCAGATGAACTCAGAAATAAACTATATAAGTCAATTGGTCCTGAGCAGTTTAAGGCCTTATACATTGTAAGTAAAACATGGTTATGGACTAGCATCAAGTATCTGCAACCTTGCAGCTACAGCAACATCCTAAAAAGAACCAGAGCTTGAATATGCTGTCTTACAATAGTTTCCTTTTAGCTTTGTCTACTGCACTGACGACTTTGATGCAATCAGGATGTACCAAATGGTACACAACCCACATAATACCCAGAGGTTACAAATGGGACATGGAGAATTGCAACACAGGTGAGGCTTACCACAGAAAACTAACACAGATACTAGCTTCTTGGAAGCAGAAATTATCTTTACTATAAGTCCTAGAGGACCCCTGAGAAGACCTAGAGGGCCTCTCAGAAATACTACCTAGTCTAATCAAGATTTTATACATGCAATTAAAATTAACAGTAATCAGGTTTTAAAGCTAACTGAAAATAGACGAAACACTCCTGTTGAAACTTGGGACTATTTTTGCCAAATCTTAAGTTCAGCTACAAAAGCAAAATAAACTGTAGTGAAGCCTTTGGACAAAATTAAATTTAAGAACAGAGCAATAGTAGGAGACAAGATAGCAAGAAAAATGTATTTCTCAACCAAAAAGATAACAAATGTTTTAAAAAATACATTGTATACAGGAAAGTAACAGCACCATGTATTATTTACATAAATATGGATTTATACCTTATTTCAATATCAGTGTTTATCATATAATTTGGGAAACTTATATAGAATCAAATGATAGACAGAACCATTTTAAAAATATGTACCTATTACATTTGTTAAATCTATTCATTTTATCAATATCATGTTTTTCCAAAAAGATGACCCACCTTGAGAAGAATTCCTATCATATTTTTGAGCACATGTGATCAAATTAAGTCCCACGCACAAAATTAGCCCTAATTAAGATCCGGCCCACCCCAGGGTGCAGGGAGTGGGGGTGAGGAACAGGTAAAAAAAATAAGGGTGAGAATGGGGGATGGAGCTGTCCTATTTACCAGGCCTTGCACACCCTGACACCTCCCTTGCCTTCTTCGGCCGCTTGCCGCCATATGTACGCATCACCGTGGCCTCTGTTTTGCCTTTAGATGCCTGCCAGAAGGCATCTGCAGCGGTAACAGAGCTCCGGATCAACATGGAGCTCTATTATCGGCTGCAGAGGGCTTTCCAGAAGGCCTCTGCAGCCGATAACAGAGCTTCAGATCGATCTGGAGCTCTATCCAACAGGCATCTGAAGGCGAAACTGAGGCTGGAGCGATGTGTGCAAGTGGCAGCAAGCGGCCGCAGAAGTGGGCCAGCAGCAGGCTCACTGGGTCTATCGGTGCCACCACCGCAAGGTGAGTCAATAATTAGAACCCTCTAAGAAGGCCTAGCTGTTTTTTTCGGGAGGCAAAAGAAAATAAGACCTTTCTTTTTGGAGAAACACAGTAGATTTCTGCATTAGCCACCATATATATTGAGAATAGTATCACATACCACATGAAATATATATTACTGACTTTAATTTGGAAAATAACTGTTTTACAGTGAATATGTATTTCTGCTCTGTAGTCATGCATTTGTATTAAGTGTAATAATCCTGAACATAGATATCTATAAACAGCGCATTAAGAAGGAAACCCAAGTTTTCAGAAATTTTGCATAGATATTTGTATACCATGTATATGATTATGAAATTCCAGGATACGGCTCACGTAAAATTTATATAGCTTTAATGCTGATAACATTTACATGGAAGTAAGCTCCACTAAACCTAGTTGGGCTAGCTTCCAAGTAAACATATATAGGATTTGGCTCTAAAGAACACTCTAGTCCAAAATAAGAATGAGCCAATGCACCTAAAATAGCACTGAAACTCAGACCACATGAAATAATGACAACAGTTATACAGATAATACAAAAATAACTTTATATTATATGCAGAAATTGTCAAGCAATTATGCTCTAAAAATGTTAAAGGAAATATGCAATTTTGCACTAACTGCTAGATAGGTGAGTAATTTAATGTCAACAATTACACAGAGAAGGCAAAGTTCATCTTTGTATACCACAGTGTGGATCCTTAGCTTATTTCCAAATAAATTATAGTTTATATTAAAACAATATTTCAAATAAAAATGAATATTTGAAAAATACATTTAATAAACCATGCAACATAGCACAAATTACAATATCCCCGTTTAATGATATCTGGAATATTTGAATCTGGACTTAGGTCAAAAGACCTCTGGCATTCTTAACTAAGATCAGATTATACTTATACACAAACATAGACTACTGTGTATGTGTAGAAAATCATACTGTCTATGTGTAGAAACTTATCATTGTAGAAAAACTTTACTACAGATTGCCACATACTGTGTTGTGGGTTATTAACGGTCTCCAAAGCCACTCTCTAAAGAAAGGGTAGATGCAATAATGTTTGCCCTTGAGTTCTTCCCTTGAATCTCAAACAAGATTTTGAAATAGAATTTAAGACTACTCAAAACATTTACTCCTAGAGAACTAGAGAAATAACACTGATTGCAGTACTGATATATGTGTCACTCCATATAGAATCCTATTTTATGTAATTTTTGGTGCAGCACATTTCTGCACCAAATAGGCAGAATGATATGTAAATCGGCTGTTTTAACTGGGAATTTTTTTTGTATACTTTCTCTATATTTAAATAAAGCACATAGAAACATTTTATTTTTTCTCTATATATGACACTATTGTTTCATCTCTAATGCTGTCAATCTCCTGAATGATATGTTGTCACCTTCAAAAAAGCATTCTATATTTTTCTCTTACCCACGTCATTAATCCCTCATATTCATGATTTGCTGTACATCAATCAGCAAGAGGAAAACTGTTCTGCACAGGTGCACCTAATAGCCCCTATGATCAGCAAAAATGTATAATCCTTGTAAAATGAATTGATTTCACACTTTACTGGGATAGAATACCTTCCCATCCATTCTGAGAATACAACTTATTTGCCAAGAACCTTTTGCAGATAGACTTTGTATTAAATTAAGAAACATGCAACATATTAACAAAATTTGTTATCGGAATTTTGATATCTTTCCTGGCCTGCACAACTCTATTACTACCAATCAGCAGTCAGACTGCTTATAAGGCTAAGTGATCAGGATAACCTCACTTGCACAAGGTCACTTGCACAGGATCATTCTGTATCCCCAGCAACATTTACCTTCAGTTCCATCTGCTAATTTGTCAAGAGATGTTTCTTAATTTATATAAACAAAACTTGTTATTGGGAATGTGACGTCTTTCCTGGCCTGTACGGCTGCAGCTTCTGCCTATCAACAGACTGCTTATGACACTGAGTGATTAGGGCAATCTGACTTGTACAGGGTCATTTTGTATCCCCAGAAGTTATCTTCTCCCAGTCAATAAAAGCTAAAAATATACTCTTACCTTGATAATGCTGGCTTTCTTGGGAATACCAGATTTGCCTTCTGGGTGCAGATTGGAACATCCTCTCTCTACAGCAGGGCTGCCTGGTTGAGAAGAGTCTATGTGTTCTCTGTTTCCTGCTAGAGCACAATCCCCATTGGAGACCCCATTCCGAGCACTGTCCAAGTGGATTCTTGCAATACCACTACCCCCTCCTCCTCCTTCCCCATCACCTGCTTTAAAAGCCACCTTTCCATGTGCCAAATTTGGGGAGGAGGTTGTTCTACCCCCACTAGTGTCTCCCCCTCTGCTGCCAAACTCCGCCATCTGATTCTAAAGAAGCAATACAGTATTGTGATTTTCCTGTTTTCCTTTCCTTCTCCACCTTCTGCAGCGGCTCAGTGATGATGATTGCGCTTCTCTTTTGCCTTTTTTCCTCCCTGACACAAAAGATCTGAAGAGATGAGTGGCCAAACGATCGCCTCTCCTTTTGTAGTTTAAATTGCAAAGTGCTGGAGATACCTCTGAGATCTACACACACCTGGGGAAAGCAAGAAAAAGGAGAATATGGCAGGTCAATCTGCTCTTAAATGAGGTTCCCAGAAATATTCATAACTTAAAATATTACGCACCACATGAACGAAAGATGAGGAAGGAGGAAGCTATGAAATTCAACATCCAACGTTTTAGCAGCACACTAAGGTTAGGGCTACAAACCCTTCCCGCTACAACAAAGACGGTTTCTCCAAAGAAAGGGAAATATAGAAAATTAATCGCAATCCTTTCCCCCCCAAAATATAGAGGCGCCCGTGTGTTATGTACGAGGCGCAGCAGTCCTGCCGAAGATAAACGCTGCTACTAGCAGTTCGGGTTTGCAAGTTCAAGGCAAAGAGAATTAGTATTTTTGCACTATCTGCAGAGGAATAGCCAAAGGAATATAGTTAAGATTGAAAACGGTAAGCATCGGCGTTTCCCTCCCAACCCATCAACAAGCATACCGCACGGCTACTGATCTCTGATTTTCAGTTCCCCCATCTCTGTTCGGATACACTGTGAGCAAAGGGCCAAGCCCTTTATACCCGCTAACAATCCACACCCGCCGCGTGTTAGCCTTGAAATGCAATTCCCGCCCTACTCATTATCTTGGCGTCCGAGGAGCAAAGGGCGCGCGGGAACAACGTACACACCTCCATCCAGAAAGAGAGCTGCGTCGACCGCCCCGAAGGAGCGGACGGATCCACCTCTGAGATTCAACGCGGACAAACATCTCTTCCGACAGCAGTAACTGAGCCTGCAAGCCCCGGCACAGATCCTTCTTCCGGCAACAGGGCGCCCACGTGCACAATTTGCCTGCGTTACTCTGAGCTTGCACTTCCCCACGTCCTTCGTTTTCGGCCCTCTGCTTCGGGCAACTCTTCTGTGCCTGTACGGTGTCCTCAAATCCCGCCCCCGCAACATAACCCCCCCCCCCAGCACCGTCCAATGCTATCCCTTCTGCTACTTCTCACTTTTACTACCGCCCAATTCCTTCTCTTTCTCACCCGCCCAAAATAACACACCTCCACAAGGTGAGAGACGTCACTACTGCTGGCTTCGCTGCTCTTCCTCTGGCCTCAATAACAGCAGCAGCAATCGCGGCTTCCTCTCCCTTCCCGCCTCTGCCAGAAGCCGGATACGCGCAGTGATAGATTCACGGAGCCGCCGACTGGCTAGAAAACTAGCGGGTGGAGAGCGAGACACCCTTAGGCAAGGGAAGCGGGCGTTCACCCACGCAACAGCAGCAGCCGCCTCGGCTTCTAGCTGTTGCACCGCGGCGGGCCTAACCCAGTTGTCAATCATTCGAAGGAGCGCTACTCAGATTGGGCAATCACCCAGGACCCCTTTCGGCAGTCCAAACACACTACGGTGGAATGGACGGAGGAGAAGCCTAAGTCCCGGACCGACGCTACCCTGAAGGAGAAAAAGGCCACTTTATCATAATCCTGCCCCCCCCCCCGCTTTCAATTTTTAATTCAACAAAAAACATCAGAATTAGTACTGGGTTGTTTTTAAGCATCTGATGCCTTTTCCTCAGTCATTCAACTTACTACATTTGCTTAAATTTACTTATTTCTTAAACTGCATTTTTTTCCATGGACACGCTTGCCTGTGAAGAGCATGCCTTTGTGAAAGCAAACATGCTTTCACAAAGGCATATTTGATAGCTTTTAATTTTCGATTTGTGTTGGAAGTAAAACCTAATCTGACTAAATTGTGCATTCCGTTAAAAACTGGTGCCCTCCACATTAATGATTATCAGAAACATTAGTTTTCCATGATCCAGGCAATATCATTGACTTCACTTGTGAAAATACCCAGGACTATCAATAGTTCATCAAACCAACTGGATTGGGTTGGAGCGGAGTCATACTCCTAGATAATCAATTCTGACCATATATCTTTCACAAATGTAAATCAAACTGAAATGAAGGCATTGCATAGTATATACTCAAGGAAATGCAGATGACATTTCCAAAAAGAAAGGATGATGGGAACTAAAGATGCCGCCTAAAAAAACATGCAAAAGAATACCTTGCAAATACTTTCCAACATACCAGCCAGATCATAACACCCAAAAGCTGCCTCTTAATGTACAATCCATTAGGAAAATAACACCTACAATTGCATTTCATACATTTAAAAGTTATGTAATAAATTAGCAAGAATTATATGTTTATTTGCAGTATTTCATATGCTATACAAATGTTAGTCATTTTTAAAGACTGAATATCAAAACTCATACCCAAAAAAGCCTCTTTTTAGAGTGAGTGTAGCTCAGTGTTTTCCATGTTGTCATATGTCAAATTAATTCCTTGGCATTTCCAAATAAAGGTAATAAAATGTAAATTCCGAAAGTCTAATAGGAATTATTGTTGACAATGACTGGACTAAGTGGACCAATGGCATTACTCAATATAAAGCAACTTCTAGTTTTCAGTGGTGAAAACTGCTCTCTGCTTGTTCATCCATATAACTATACAAAAAATATTTCTGAGGTTTTCTTCCATTTCAGTATGGTAGTCAACTTACAACAGTTCACTTAATGACCGTTCAAAGTTACAACCACACTAAAAAAAAGTGACATGACCATTTTTCACAGTTACCATCTTTCTAGCATCTCCATGATCATGGAGATGCTGGAAAGCATCCAGCATCTCCATGATCCAACTGGTCCTTATTTATCACCATTGTGTCCCAAAGTGATGTGATCTTCGTTGCAAACCGTTGCCTTCTTACAAGCAAAATCAATGAGGAGATTCACTTAATAACAGGGTTACTTGGGAGTCCCTTGGGAGTTTGGCGGCATAGAAATGCGACAAAATAAATAAATAAATAAATAGATAGATAAATAAATAAATAAATAAATAAATAAATAAATAAATAAATAAATAAATAAATAAATAAATAAATAAATAAATAAATAAATACTAACTTATCAATTGTAGTGATTCACTTAACAAATGAGGCAAGAAAAGTCATAAAATGGGGCAAAATTCACTTAACAAATGTTTCAATAACAAATTTTGAGCTCAATTATGGTCATAAGTCAAGTACTATCTGTAGTCTTTTTTTACCCAATCTGACCATTTATATCAAAAGTAAACTGTAGTCTATAAACAGCAACTAATCGTTTAAAAGAGCATAAATAAAAACAGGTAAACAGGATTTGCAAAACAGATTACTGTACTTTTCAAAGTATAAGACACACTTCCCCCCCCCCAAAAGACGGTGGAAACGTTGGTGTGTCTTATACACAAATACAGCCATTTTTGGCCTCGTGAAGCCCCGCCCCGCGTATCCCATTTTTGCGAAAAATGATCCTGTTTTTTGCAAAACCAGGGCACACAGGCTTTGGGAGGCCTGCAGAGTGCTCCTATGGATTTGGGAGGGCAAAAATGCACCCGTTTTTTGTGAAAAACCAGCCCATTTTTGTACTCTCAAACCCTCCACATTTTTACCCTCCCTAGCCCCCAGAAGCACTCTGCAGGCCTCTCAAACCCTCTGCACACTGCATTTTTTGCAAAAACGGGGTGCGCTGCAGAGCACTCCTGGGGGTCGGGGAGAGCAAAAACTTTTTTTCTTGCTTACCTCTTTGAAATCTTGGTGCGTCTTATACACTGATGTGCCTTATAGGCCGAAAAATATGGTAAATTACTGAGAAAGTGATAAGAGAAAACAACGATAAAAACATAATGTTCCAAAAATGATTTTGAAAAAGAAGCAACTATTTGGAGTGCAAACAGAAGAAAGCAAGTTGCCTGAAATGAAATAGGATATTGTCCTGAGAACAAATTTCCCTATGCACATCAACTGTTTTTCTGGAGAAAATGTCTCCTGCAAACTAAGAAACTACTTTATCCCAGGAGTAAAAGACAATACATGATAAAGATCTGTAAAAAAGCAAAAGAGGAATACCATTTATAGTTTGCAGCTGAAAGACTTTCCTTTAGATTTTCTCCTACAGTGAACTTCTATTTTTTTTTTTTTGGAAGTTCCTTGAAAACAGGTAGACTTACAGGGATCTTCCAAGTTGTGCTCCAAGTTGGAGGTCCAAGTTGGAGGTCATCTAGTCCAACCCCCTGCTCATGCAGGAGACCTATAGTAGGGATTTGAACCACAAAACTGCCGACCTTTCTGATTGACAAGCTCAGTGTCTTTGCCATTGAGCCACCTTAACCAGGCTCATGCATTATAAGCCAATAATTTTAATTTAATTTAATTTGCAGAATAGGGAAATTGCATAGGGAATATAAAATACATACTATGAACCTCAGCATTTACAAAGGTAAGGAGTTATATGGTTGGAGCTTATATATATTGCTTCACAGTGCTTTATAGACCTCTATGCCGTTTACAGTGTCAGCATATTGCCCCCAACAATCCGGGTCCTCATCCAACCTCAGAAGGATGGAAGGCTGAGTCAATCCTGAGCCTGGTGAGATTCAAACTGCCAAATTGCAGGCAGCCAGCAAGCAGCCAGCATAAGTAGCCTGCAGTACTGCATTCTAACCACTGTGCCACCATGGCTCTAATAGAAAGCTATGTCCAAGAAATCCAGCAGGATTGTATGGTAGCATATGTTTAGATATACAAGCTCTGCTGGATAATTGGGGGTTCTTATAGACTTGTGATGGCGAACCTATGGCACGTGTGCCAGAAGTGGCACACAGAGCTATCTCTCCAGGCACGTGAGCTGTCGCCCGTTGCTCTTCTGGGTTCCAGCGCACTAGCTATATTCATGTGCACACCGTGAAGATATTCTTCTTGTTTCTGGCATGCGCATGTGCACCAGCAATCCGGTATTCTGGTTTCTGGCATGCATACGTGCACAAAGACCAGCTGGCTAGTGCGTATGTTCACCAACACAGTTCTAGACTCATGGCTCTTGCTTGAAGAGTAGGTGGCAGCCTTGGCTAGGAGATACATTGCATACATTGTGGGGGGGAGTCTGCTCACTGTCATCCATGGTCTTGAGAACTCTTCTTAGATTACTTTAATGCACTCTACATAGGCTAGTTATAAGAGCATTCACAAACTTCAAATGGTGCAGAATGGGGCTATGTGTTTAGTAAATGATGATAGATATATGGCACTTAATACTACTATTGTGTGAGTTGTACTAGTTACTTGTATATTGTGAGTGTAATTCAAGGTCCTGATTATCACTTTTAAAGCCCTACATGGTTTTGGACTAGGATACCTAAGGGACTGTCCTTTTCTAACAGCTCTACCCACCCAATACGATCTAGCAGATTGGGCACACTTGAAATCAAATCATCTAGAGTAGTGTGGACAAACCTTTTTAGCACTGAGTGTCGAAACGGGAGCACAAGCACATGCACGCATGCATGCATGCTCCCACGTGTCAGAAACCGGAAGAGCAGCCACGATCTTCTGGTTTCCAGTATGCGCATGCATGCCGGCCACCTGGTCTTCCGGGGGCCAGTGTGCACGCTGGAGACCAGACAAGTGTCAATGAAGTGCATCCCCACCTGCCACCAAGAACAAACACAACTACTTCCTGACCAGCGTGCCTCTTATCCCTGCACAGCCTCACCATTCCAGAAGAGCAGCAGCAGCTGCTGCAGAGTGAGGGGCAGGAGTGTCCAGCCCATTAAGGCTGTTAAAGGCAGTTTCTGAAAACACTTAAAAGCAGCAGAGGCAGCAATTAAAATAAGGCTAAGGCTAGAAATACAGGCACATTAGAATCTTTGCTTCCTGCATTCCTTATAGGATTAGCCCTGGATGTATAAGCCCTGGGTGAGAAATGGAGTAACATGTTTTCTTAGAGGGAGAAAACAGCCCACACCTTCCTTAATAGCCCATAGCAGATGTCAGCACTTAAGATATAAAGAGATAGATAGCTATATTCATAGGCAACAGTTCCCTGCAACAAGGTCTGAACAAAGACAGAATAGGATTAGCCGTCACGCAAGATGTTCATTAGTTAATTTGTCTCTTTAGTTTGACATTTTTTAACCCAAGTATGCCCACCCACTTTCTGGAGAGCTTAAATGACCTCTCTCCTAAAGGGTTTCACTTTATGAGTAAGAGTTTGCTGTATTTTAAATATTTTAATTCCTCAAGATGCCCTGGCATCCTTCCTGATTTGTAACTCTGGGTTGCAGGTATTGCTGAGGAAAAGGAAGGTATTCAGACAGAATGGTTTAGATTTCCACTATGGCTGTGATTGTCACTGATCTTCAGTGTGTATTCCCCCATTTCTAATCTACTGATTCGTATTTAGGTTATCTTTTTGCAAGCAAAGAAGTTTTTTGTATCTTTTTACAGGTAATCGTTGATTTACAACAGTTCATTTAGTGACCATTCAGTTATAAGGGCACTGAAAAAATGACTTATGGCTGTTTTTCACACTTACGACCGTTGCAGCATCCCCATGGTAATGAGAGGTTGGGTAAGGCTAAGCGCCCATTGACATGAGTGATTATCAAGTTAGCCACGCCTACTCAGTGACATGACCACACAGCCACACCTACCCAGCCAATCATTAGGACAGAAAACTGGTTGTTAAATTAATTGAAGCCCACCACTCAACAGATGTTGTCTTACCAGAATGTCCATTTTCTGGGTGCTGCGGATACACTCCATAGCTGGGACCAATCCTCTTTTCTGACAGCAACTGAAAGAACTTTTAAATCAATTCCTACCTCGCTCTGTGCTCTAGCCACACCCCCTTTACCCTTAATTCCTCAGTCTTGAACGAAGGTGCAGCACAGGTTAGGATACAACACAATTTTATTAACAAGTGAAACAACCAAGTCACAACCAACAAGGCAGGAAGCCAACATTCGGGAGGGAATGGAGTGTATCCGCAGCACCCAGAAAATGGACGTTCAGGTAAGACAACGTCCGTTTTCCAGTGTGCTGCGTCTACACTCCATAGCTGGGACATACTCAAGCATAAACCACAGGGGTGGGAGGCTGACTGCCCCCTTAGGAGCCTCAGCAGTCACACTCTGCAAAACTCTCCAGCCAAAGGATGCCTCCGCAGAAGCATAAGCGTCGATCTTATAGTGCCTGATGAAAGGCGACAGTGAGATCCAAGTGGCCACTCAACAAATGTCCAGTACTGAGGCCTGTGTCGCCCAGGCCGCCGAAGCAGCCGCAGTTCTCGTTCAATGGGCCAAAATCCTAGCAGGAACAGGGCAGGCCTGCTGCTGGTACGCCAAGGAAATGCAGGCCTTAATCCACCGACCCACAGTCGCCGACGAGACCTTCTGGCCCATGGACGCCGGATGGAAGGAAACATGAAGCACCTCCGTCCGCCGAAACGACTCCGTCCGACGGATGTAACGCCTCAAGGCCCTGCGAACGTCAAGCATGTGCCAGAGAACTTCACGATGATGCCTTGGGTTAGGACAAAAATCAGGTAGCACTAATTCTTGAGAACAATGAAACCAGCATTTAGGGGTAAATGCCGGATCAAGCTGTAAAACTACAGTATTGGCATGGAAGATGCACAAGTCCTTCCGAACCGACAAGGCGGCCAGCTCCGAAACACAGCGGGCAGATGTGATTGCCAGCAGAAACGCCACCTTGAAGGAGAGAAACTTCAACGACACCGAACCCAGGGGTTCAAACGGAGAGCCATCAGAGCTTGCAAAACAAGAGTCAAGTCCGAAGAAGGGTCCGGTGAACCGTGGGGGGACGTACATTAGTAGCTCCATGCAGGAAGTCTCGAACCCATGGGTGATGAGATAAGGATCGATACGGTGGGCAAGAGACGACCATGGATAATGCCGCAACCTGACGCCTCAAGGTAGCCAGAGCCAAACCTCTGGCCAAACCAGCTTGCAGAAAATCCAACACATCCTGGATGACCGCTGAAGTAGGGTCTACATGATGACCCACTGCCCAGCAACAAAACGCCTTCCACGACGCCTCATAAATTCTGGTTGTGGAGGGACGACGAGATGCCTGCATCTTACCTATCACGTCATCTGACAACCGATTCTTCCTCAAGATGACCCTTTCAAATGCCACGCGGCCAACTGGAGCCATTCAGGCTCTGGATGGAAAATGGCCCCTTGGCACAGCGCGATCCGATGAGGCGGGATGACCCATGGGCTGCTGACGGAGAACTCCACGAGATCTGCAAACCAGGGGCGGCGTGGCCAATTGGGAGCTACTAGCACCATCTCTGCTCGTTCCTCCACTAACTTCCGTACCACCTGTTGGATTAGAGTGACAGGTGGGAAGGCATACAACAGGCCTCTCGACCAACGACATCTGAGAGCATGCATCCCTTCCGCCGACGGGCTGGGATAACAGGACATGAAGCGAGGAAGCTGAGCATTGGAGGGACTGGCGAACAGGTCGATCACTGGTGTCCCGAAACTTAGGGTCAATTCCCGGAACAGACGCGGGTGTAACTACCATTCCGCCGGGTCAATCAGCTCCCTGCTTAGCCAATCCGCCTGAATATTTGCTGCCCCGGAAATATGGTCTGCCCGGATCGACAGGAGGTGGCGCTCCGCCCAATTGAACAGGCCCTCTGACTCGAACATCAGGGCGCGAGACCTCGTACCCCCTTCCTTGTTCACATGTGCTTTCGCGGACGTGTTGTCTGTGAGGATCAACACGTGGCATCCCCGGACTTCTGATTTGAAGTGAAGCAAAGCTAGCTGAATCGCCCGAAGCTCGAGGAGGTTGATGCTGTGGCGACGCTCCAACTGGGACCATGTGCCTTGGGCTACCTTGTTCGCCACGTGCCCCCCCCCCCCAACCATGTAGACTGGCATCTGTGGTGAGCACCACTCGGTCCAGATCCAGGAAATGACTGCCCCGAAATATGGCCGGAGACTTCCACCAACGTAGAAACAGTCAAACTTGCGGAGGCAGAAACACTTTCTTTGATGATGTTGCGGAGCCCTTTCGCTGGAACGGCAGGAGTAGCCACTGTAACTGCCGGAATGCCTGCGTGCCCACGGCACGATGTGAATACAGGACACAAGTTTTCCTAGCAGTTGAGACAGGGTCGATAATGGCACTGACCTCAGGGACAGGACTTTGTCTAACAATGCCGAGACATTCTGTATCCTCTCCGGGGACAGAAACACCTGGCCCTTTGTTGAGTCTATCACGGACCTGAGGTGCAAAATGGACGTTGATGGAACGAGGTGGCTCTTTTCCATGTTCACGGTGAAACCATGCACTCGGAATGTGTGGAGCACCAGCTCCCTGTCTCAAGCCGCTCGCTCCTGGGAGGATGACAGGATCAAAATATCGTCTAAGTAACAGAGCAGCCTCACTGGGATAGAATGAAGGGTGGTCGCCAGAGCCGCCATCAGCTTGGTGAAGGTTCTGGGAGCAGAAGATAGTCCAAAGGGCATGGCACAATACTAGTGCTTCCCAGCAAATTTGAACCGCAGGTATCGGCGATGGGACGGATGTACTGGTACATGGAGGTATGCCTCCCGAAGGTCCACAGACTGCATCCAGTCTCCCTGGTGCACTGAAGCTAGAATGGAGTGCAGTGAGTGCATCTTGAAGCGACGATATTGAACCGCTAAATTCAGCTGCTTTAAATTGAGAATGCCCCAGACCCCTCCAGAATTCTTCGGCACCAGGAACAGAACTGAATAAAATCCGGTCCCTTGTTGGTCTAACGGGACCTGCTCTATGGCCTTGATTTCTAACAGATGAGCAATCTCTGCCACCATGAGACGAACTTCTCCTGCGGAACATGGTATGGGACACTTGACAAAACGGCTTGGGGATCGGTTGATGAACTCTATACGAAGGCCGTCGGAGACTGTACAGTGTATCCAAACATCCGAGGTCGACGAGGCCCATTGTCTGTGGAAGTCCCGGAGGCGACCCCCCACCGGGCCTTCCGGCGGTGAGTCATTTGCCCCTCCAAGAGGGCTTGGAGCCTGCCCCACGAAAGGGATGCTTTGAAGGGATCTGTGATCTGCCCGTCTCGGAAACGCTGTCTGTCTGAAGAACGGTCTGCAGAATGGAATGACGGTCGGTAGACCACGGATCCCCCGGACCTGGAATAGTTCCGAAAGGACTGGCATTGAGAGTAACCCTAACCCTAACCCTAAACCTGCCTACAAAAGGTCGATGGAAGGACCTTCCGCTTGTCCTTATCCTCCACTAGGAGCGGGTCCAACGCACCCCAAAACAGAGTGGATTCCTTGTATGGAGCCGACGCCAGCTTCCACTTCGTTTTAACGTCTGCCTTCCAGGGCGAAGCCAGACAAGTCTCCGAGCCATCAAAGAGGAAGCTCGAGAATCAAATTTTACCGAGTTCAGGGAAGCATCTGCAGAGTACTCGGTGGCAGCAATAATCTCATTAACATCTTGATGTAAGTGAGTCTCCTCAGGGGGAAGACACTCCTGCAGCTGACGCAGCCAAATCAGAGAGGCACGAATGAAGAATAAAGTAGCCGTAGCGGTCCTGACGGCCCAGGCCACCGCCTGATGTGACTTACGAAGAGCCAGTTCCATTCTCCTGTCCTCCGCTTTCAAGGCATCCAATGGATCAGCCGAAACTATCGATTGAGTGGTGAGATTCGCAACAGGAGCGTCCACAGACGGCAAATCCAACAGTGCCTCCAATTCGGGGGCGGAGCAATACAATTTCTTGTCCTGATTGTTGGGCGTGGTCAGGGACCCAGGTTGGGCCCAAGGCCCTTGAAGCACGTCAGTGAACAACTGGGGACATGGGATAAATTCCTTTTCCTATTTGGCTTGCTTGAACAAGGCATCGTGTGGACCCGACTCTGGCTGAGAAGTGGGGAGTTGCGCCCCCACTGATCCCAAGTTTGTCGTCAAACACGCCTTATGGAGGAGAGACTTAAACAAGGATGGCCGAAACAGGCCCATGAAGGCAGGAGTGTCAGGCAACAAGCCCTCATCCTCAGAGAATTCGAGATCTTCAGGGTACGTCTCTTCCTCCTCCGACTCTTCTGATGAATCCGACACCTGCCGGAGTGGGGACCTTGATCTATGTGCCCTAGACGCGGAGGAAGGCTCCTGCCGCCCCACTGATGCCTGATTCTGAGCCGACTGATGGGCTCCAGCCGCTATGATCGTGGCTAGGGCTGTAGACAGCATAGCCTGGAAATCGACCTGTGGACTTGCTGGAGCTGGGTCCAACGGGTGGAGGCCCACTGCTGTGGATGTAAAGGTCGCAGATGGAACCTGTCTCGTGGGCGGTCATGAAAGGTCCACTCCTGCAGTTGAGACATCGGGCATAGACTGAGACACCCTCTTACTCAGGGCCAATGAGGCAGGGGACACCTGGCCAGACATTACTGCTTCATGATCTGGAGACAGTGTTTGGGCTCTACCTGGCTCAGTATGAACCAGCGAGGCCGCGGCCAGCCTGGCCTTCTCATATTGTTTCTCAAACGCCTTGTGACGGCAAAGGGCATCTTTGTCCCCTCCAGTGGGCTTCTTTGAATGGCGTGAGTGATGGCTGGTGCTAGCAGACCTTTTCTCCTTTTTTTTCCTTTGGTAACTTTGTTGACCGAACAGGGCTGGACTCCTGTACGAGGTCAGAAGATAGAGAAGAATCTGCCATGATTGCAGAGGCAACGCTGCTTGCTTTTGCTTTTGTTTGTGTTGTTTTGATTTTTTTTGTATTTATTTATAATTAATTATTATTTTTTATTTGTTAATTAGTATTTTTTTTTTTGGCAGGATCAATTGAATGGAATGTGAATAGATTTGAATTTTCCGTAATAACTTATATAGATGTCACTCCACTCTTTCTCTTCCTTCCTCTTCTTTCCTTTCCTTTTTATTTTATTCTATTTTTTTTAAAGGAACCTCAAGGGCAATATAGCGAGCCTAAGCAGGAAAAGGCCCCTGGCACTTAGCCTCATGGGGTGAGACAGCCGCCTCCCCCAGGGCTTGGGTCCTAGCCCCCATGGTGCACTGACCACAAGACAAGGCCAGGAGCACGTGAATGGCCGTGATGTCGATGGCCCAAGCCGACAAAGCAAACCGCCAGATCAAAAAAGAGGGAACTCGGCAATGGCCACACTCCCAAAATGGCGGCCGCGCCTCGCCCGAGCACTCTAGCCACGCCTGCCACGAGGAGCAAGGCCGCAGGCTACAATCAACGGAGCGGCGGCTACGATCACTGCCGCCGCCCCCCCAGCTCTCAGAAGCGCTCCTCTTCGTCCTCCGACGAGCGCTCTGCTATCTGGCAACTTTCCACAGCCCTGCCCGCAGATCCCTGATGGGACAGAGGCCAGAATGACTCACGAGCCAGGAGCAAGCCAACGGCTGTAAATGAGGCTCCGCAGTGAATATTAGCCTCTCTCTGCCGCCTCACACGCCAGGAAGCCTCTGATCTGATAAGAGGGTTACAACGGCAAACTGCCCGCCCCCCCCTCCACCGGCAGCAACTGCTCCAAGCCGGATCCGCCCTGCAGGGACAGATACCGGCAGCTGTGGGCGCTGGGAGCGCAACGTACGACCCGACCTGACCAGCAGGCACGCGATCAGCAGAACAGCAAGGCAGGCAGGCAGGCAATCAAAAACAGAAAACAAACAACAACTAACTCAACCGAAATAAATTGAAAGAAAAATGTTTTAAACAAGCTAATCAAAAATAACCAAAGGCCTAACACACTAACACACAGAGGGAAAAATCCACACAGTCTGTCAGCAACTGAGAGAAAGACTGAGGAATTAAGGGTAAAGGGAGTGTGGCTAGAGCACAGAGTGAGGTAGGAATTGATTTAAAAGTTCTCTCAGTTGATGTCAGAAAAGAGGACTGGTCCCAGCTATGGAGTGTAGACGCAGCACACTGGAAAATATTAGGATTCTACATGATAATATTTTGGAAAGATAAGTAAAGCCTGGGGATTTTTAATTTGTATTTATACATTCTTCACTCAACAGCTAATCTATTCTGAGTTTTTTCCTAAAACTAGCCAATTTGTGGATTGTGAAGTGGATTGTCATAGCCTACTTTCAGATATTAATTCTATTTCCTATTCTAATCTTTCGCCCTAAACTTTCTAGATGTCTCCTATTCAAGTATTAATTAGGTCCTACTTTGCTTTGAATCAATTTGTGAAGTTTTATATATCAATTTTATGTTATGCTGTAATGTAGTGTAATTAGTGTAGTGTAGAGGGGGTGTGATGCAGGGGTGAAATGTAAAATGTATTACTACCAGTTCTGTGGGCATGGCTTGGTTATGTGACTGGGTGGGCATGGCCAACTTTTTTTTTTTTTTAACTTTTCAAAGCATTTTTTCTAGTGCTTTGAAAAGCCTCTGGCGATCAGGCAATTCAGCTGGGATCGTCAGAGAGGCTTTTTAACAAATGCTTTGAAAAGCCTCTCTGCCGATCAGGCAACTCAGCTGGGATTGTCAGAGACTTTTCAAAGCATTTTTTTACCACCTCTTCGGCCAAGAGGTTGCAGAAAAAAATGCTTTGAAAAGGCTCTGAGGACTCCAGCCATGTAACCATCAGAGGCTTTTTTTTACATTTAAAAGCATTTTTTCGTCAGAAGAGGTTGTAGAAAAAATGCTTTTAAAAGTAAAAAAAAAGCCTCTGATGATTGTGCGACTCAGCTGAGCATGAGGGAGTGGGGTTTAGGGATTTTTGCTACCAGTTCTCTGAACCATCCACTGCCATTGCTACCAGATCCAGCAATCCGGTCCGAACCGGGAGCATTTCACCCCTGATGTGATGCAATGGTGGAATTCAAATAAGTTAACAACCGGTTCTCTGCCCTAATGACCAGCTGGATAGGCATGGCTGGGTGGGCCTGGTCAACTCAGCATCATTCACGTCGAGGAGTGCTTCACTCACTGGGCCTCTCGTGACCATGGGGATGTTACAACGGTCGTAAGTGTGAAAAACAGTCATAAGTCACTTTTTTCAGTGCCATTGTAACTTTGAATGGTTACTAAATGAACTGTTGTAAATCAAGGATTATCTGTACAAAGATACAAAAAACTTCTTTGCTTACAAAAATCTAACCTAAATATGAATCATTAGATTAGAAATGTGGGAATACACACTGAAGATCAATGACAGTCACAGCCATCATGGAAACCTAAACCATTCTGTCTGAATAACTTCCTTTTCCTCAGCAATACCTGCAACCCAGAATTACAAATCAGGCAGGGTGCCAGGGCATCTTGAGGAATTAAAATAGTTAAAATGCAATGATAATTATCAGCAGCCAACTCTTGCTCATAAAGTGAAACCCTTTAGCAGAGAGATCATTTAAGCTCTCCAGTAAGTGGGTAGGCATATTTGGGCTACAAAATGTCAAGCTAAAGAGACAAATTAACAAAGTAGATAGGAGACCCAGATCTCTGCCATCCCAAACTTGTCGGGATCACAAAATTAGTACATGCCACAGATATCTAAGTAAGCTTCAAACCTATGTTGGAAGAAATATCCATCTGGTTCAGTTCCAAGCTAGGAGAAAGACATTGGAAACATGGAGGCTGATTGAAAAGATGGTTTAATGATGAAACAGTACCACATCTCTGAGATGATGTAATGAAGAGGCTTGTGTCCTGAAAGGATGTTGGGCAATTCCTATTGTGTCTTAATGTCTTTCCTCTTGTTTTTGAGCTTGAGTGAGGACTAATCCCATTCTCTCTTTGTTCAGGTCTTGCTGCAGGGAATTTTTGCCCATGAATACAGCTATCTATCTCTTTATCTCTTAAGTGCTGACATCTACTGTGGGCTATTAAGAAAGGTGGGGGCTGCTTTCTCCTTCTAAGAAAACAAGTTTCTACATTTCTCATCCAGGGAAATATATTCTTCCTTTTTAATATTTCTCAAAATATTTCATTCTTCTAGGAGAGGGGCAGGTGCTAACCTTCTACAATTGGTGCCATGTTACTAAGCCTTATTATCATGACAGAAAACTAAAATGAATTGGAAGGAGGATCTATTTACTATCAGTGAGAAACAATGCAAGAGACTCCTGTCCCAAAGGTTCTTTTTCAAAAGGCAACTGGACTTTCTGGAAACCAAGAAAGTCTAGTTGCCTCTTGAAAAAAGCACTTTTGGGACAACCATGTCTGATGGATGTCTGAAAAATCCCCATAGGAATGGGGCTCCTGTGCTCAGTGAACTGACAAAGCACCCTTTCCCATCCAGGAGAAGCAATCATTAGATTCATTTGCACCACTTAAAGATACCAGCTGGTCTCACTCACTTCACAAGATATCCTAAGGAAATCATCCAGATTTAAGGAAAGATCACATGTCCCTAAAAAGGCAGTAAAAAAATCAGATAATGGGCCAAGCTTGCATCCTCTCAGCCATTCTATGGATATGACAACCCTTATGCACATAGCTGTTAATCCAACCAGTCCTTCCTTCCAAGCCCCAGAATAAAAGTACCAGCAAAGGAAAAAAAAATATCCAGAGAAGCTGCTCAGGCTATAGAAAGTCTAGGCGTACTGCCAAGAACCATTAAGCTGTTACAATGTAACAAGGCTTAATTCAGAGGTAGTTTCGGAAAACACTTAAGCAGGCTAGAAATAACATAGACAGGCACACCAGAATGTCATCTTCCTGTCTTCCCAACAGATTAATCCGGTAAAGTGGGAAAAGAGATTTCTTTCAGCAGTCAGTTCGCTGAACTGCTGAGAAAGTTAACTACCGGTTCATCTGAACCAGTGAGAATCTCTGAATCCCACCACTGGTGTGATGGCTTAACAATTAAAGATGCCGAGCTTGTCAGCTGACAGCCCAGATTTGTGAGCTGAGCACCATGCATCAGGGTTAGCTCCCATTTCTTGCCCCAGCGCTTATCACCTAACAGTGAAAGCATGCAAATGCAAGTAGATTAATAGGTACCACTTCGCTGGAAGGTAACAGCATTCCATGTGCCTTCAGGATATAGCCATTGCTTCAGGATATTTCCATGACCATGGAAAATATTTTCAGATAACGCTGGATTCTTTGGCCAAGAAATGGATATAAGCAACATGCTCTATAATTGGACACAACTGGACAGGGAAACCTTTACCTTTTATTAGTGAGGTATTTTTCTACCATGGCAGCTTTCAGATGTGAGGAATTTAACTGCCAGAGTTCTCCATCCAGCAGATACAAGGCTCATTGGAGAATTCTGAGAGTTGAAATCCTTATATTTGAAAGTTGCTAAGGTTGAGAAATACTGCACTAAAGTCTCTAAAATCACATACAAAGTAGATCTCTGTACTATGGACAAATACTGTGTAAAGCAGTCGTCCCTGCCTCATTTCAATTGTATTCAAGTTGAGTCCTAACCAGGCAGAATACAGTGGAACTGGGATTTATTTTCCATTTGGAATACTAAAGCAATTCAACTGATTTGTTGAATAAGACAAAATGACCTGTATACAATACAATAAAGCATAAATTATGGTGTACAAATTACAGAGGGATCACAATTTCATTAAGCCTAAACTAAACAAATCATATTATGGCTTCTGACCCTGTGTCAGAAACAGGGCTGTTGAATGAACTTCAAAAGCCAAACAGGTCAATGATCAACAGAAAAAATTCTATAATTTAAAAACTTCCCATAAATCAAAATTTCACTGTGTGTGGAATACTGCTCAACTGTTGGCAACAGCTAAGCTAAAATAATTGTAACTGATAAAAAGAACAATGAACAGTCAAGAAAGGAGCACAATAAACACTTTAATTGTGTTGTCTTGATTTTAAAAAGTGAGTATATCTTCTTTTACAGCCTAGCAAGTTTGTCAGTGAAAACTAGAACCTTATTTTGTAAATATCTTTATATCTGCTGTAAAGAACATAGTCATACCTTCTCTGTTGTCTAAGGAACAAAATACAAAGTGGAATTGTTAAGAATATATTGCTTGGCAAGGCAATAAAAATTAATTTTTTTCAGTGATTTACTGGTAAGTATTTTTATTCTCCATCAAAAATAATTGGAAAAAAATATAATAGAGATAACTTTTCTTTTTCACAACTGAGACCCAATGTCCTGAATTCTTACTGTAATCATAATGAGTTATTTGTTTTTTAACATTATTAATCATAATCATTACGAAAATAATTTATTACATTTCAAATTGACTCTAACTTCATTGCAAGGAGAGTCAGTTCACATTATTACTTTGCATATTGCCATCTGCTTTGCTTTCATTTCTTTCTTGGACTACATCTTACCCGATATAATGAGTTACGAATTATTATTTTTTTGCAATGAGTATTAATTTCCATTTTGGATTTTACGTTTTACATTCAACCCACTGTAGGAAGTTAGCACCCACCCCTTTCCTAGAAGAATGAATTATTTTAGGAAATATTAAAAAGGCAAAATATATTTCCCTGAATGAGAAATGGAGAAACATGTTTTAAAGACAAAACATCTCTCACCTTCTTGCCTCTCGCCCCCCCCCCACCCACTTTTGTCAACGGGCCAGAGGCAGAAACCCAATCCTTTGTCAAAGACCATCATCTGCGACACAATAGGATCCATTTAGCAACAGAAACTAACACAATGGGACCCATCTAGCAACAGAAACTCACCACATGGCACCTGGGAAGATTACATCAGCCAGCAAGACTAGCTAAGACCCCACCCTCTGGGAGTCTGATAATCGGGATACTCTTTCTGGGCCCCAGGAAGTTCAAAGCCAGAGAGGGCATAGAACCCGGGACTTGCAGCATCTCTGCCCTTTTCAGGAACTCGAACCATGTGATCCTATCCACCATTAAACCATCTTTCCAAGCAGTCTCCATGTTTCCAGTGTCTTTTTCCCCACTTGGAGCTGAACACAGAAGGATATTTCTTCTAACACCACATTAGGAAGAATTGAAATAGCATGCAGAATGGCAATGCCATCACCAAAATTCTGATGTAATTCAGGCAGAAATAAAAATACAAAATACCTAGCCAAGTGAGAAGATAGGTTTATGTAGGCTTTGGTATTAAACTCCATATTAGCCAGTTGATAGATCAAACTGATGGAGTTTTCAAGCAGGCTAATTTATCCTTTTTCAAGTAAATCAAGTCTGTGCTAATCAACAGGCAAATCAGGTTGAGGGGATTTTCAGAGGCCAAGTCCATCCAAAAAGTAATACAGCCCCATTTTATCAGGGGGTAGATTAGGCAAGCATGATTTGATTGTGTGATGAGTGTTGTTACTTTGTTCCTAGATCATTTTGTTAATTCAAAGGGGCAATTTACTCTAAAGCACACTGGATTTTTTTTCCTGCACCTCAATTTGCAAAAATCAATTTTCAGGACAGAGTTCCCACAAAGCAGCAGGAGTAGGACAGCAGTGCAAGACTGCAAAGACTGGAAAAGAAATTAAGAGAAAGTAGACACAAATACTGAAAGAGGTAGGCAAGTTAGTGACAGCTTATTTTAAGTGGAGAGAAATTGGGAAGGTATTTTAAAGTATTGAAAAATCTCTGCCTTTATAAATTCACTATAAACAAGGGTAGAAATTCTTTCAGCTTGTAAAATTCTGAATTTAATCATATTGCATTAAACAAAATTTAATAATTGTGTATAGTTCTTGTTTCCTTGATGTTGCATAATAGTGATCTAGTGTTATTTGAATCCACGCATAGCGTAAATTGCATAAATTGGCCCAATTAACTGTTAGAAGATATACAGATTAGTGCTTTGGTTATAACAGCAATTGGGACTGGAATTTCTGTCACTAAGCAGGGATTGTTAGGCATGACATCATATGACTGCATCAGTGAGCAACACTGATCAATTGAACAGTTGAACAACTGATCAACACTGAGTGAGCAATTGCAGTAGTCTCATTTGCCATCATTAAATACAGACAACAGGTTGTTAGGTAAGAATCTCATATGGTTGCAACAAGGAAAGAGGCACTGAAAACTCATCCCAGGCAAACAGGTAGAAATAAGGGCAAGAGTTGTAGGCAGGCACTGTGGAATACAGGCAGACACATACCACAGGCAGACACTATGGAATACAGGTGCCATGAGTGGGCATTATGAAATATATATGAGCGGGCATTATGAAATCTTGATAGGGTCTTAATTGTGGGAGTGACTTGTGACCTCTTGCTGGTTTCCCTGTTGACTTTCTTAGGGGAAGCCTGTAGAGAAGGTTGCAAATGGTAATCACATGGCTGTGGGTTGCTGACACCATTGTAATTTTAAGCCAGTGGCCAGGTGACTGAATTATGATCACGTGATTGCAGTGATGCTGTGACAGCTGCAACCTTGAGGACTGTTCATAATGCATCTTATTCAGTACCATCTAATTTTTAACAGTCACTGAACGAGTGGTAGTTATCCAAGGACTTCCTGTAGTGATCCATCTGCAAAATAACACTGATTTCTAGGATTCGAACAGCACAAAAATAAAAAGGGAATTAAGGTATATGCACTTATACTTCAGGATGTGATATTATGTGCAACTTGAAATACAAAAATAGCATTTTTGGTGCCTGTGCCTCCTATAATTTCTTCATGCAATAGCAGATCCATAACATTATTTCAATCCATTAATTTATAAGAACTGGTTTTGGAGGGAGGAAAAGTAAGTCCAAGAAGATATACAGTAAATCTGGTATATGAGTAAAGGGCTGTCGGTCCTACCTGAGACACACCTTCTCATTGGATGGAGACAGCAGCCAGAACGGGGGAGTACTTGTCTGTTCAGATTGATGGACTGCGTCTGTCATAGTTGTTTAGTCCCGCCCTTGTTGCTAGGGGCTTCCAGCTTTTGGCGAAGACGAAGAAAACAGACTCATCGTGTGGGAATGAAAGAAAGAGAAAGGTGAGA
Organism: Coluber constrictor foxii; assembly: GCA_038048745.1. Taxonomy (NCBI): domain Eukaryota; kingdom Metazoa; phylum Chordata; class Lepidosauria; order Squamata; family Colubridae; genus Coluber; species Coluber constrictor. Next base: position 129,134,604 of record CM075961.1, read on the forward strand.
AGCAAAAAGACGAGACTGGTGAAGGGAGGGCCTGGCTGCTGTCTCCACCTAATGAGAAGGTGGGTTTCAGGTAGGACCAATGCCCCTTCTCCATTGTGGGTGGAGATAGCAGCCAGGATGGGACATACCCAAGTTCACTGTCCCTAAGTCCGGGGGGGAGCAGTCTGGTCCCGAGAACCCTCCCCAGTGTACACATGTTGAAGCATACGGTGCCCAAAGGTGGCATCCACTGAAGCAAATTTATCTAGTTTGTAGTGCAGGATGAACGGGGAAGGGGAAGTCCACATTGCAGCCCTGCATACCTCCAGTAAAGAAGCTTGCATCGCCCAAGCCGCCGACATCGCCACACTATGGGTGGAGTGTGTAGTTAAATGAGGAGGTCTCAGCATGGAACGAAGGTCATAGGCCGTAGAAATTGTCTGCCAGATCCAGCGACCAATGGTCGACGATGACATCTTGCAGCCTAGGGAAACAGGCAGAAAGGACAGAAAGAGAGACTCCATCCAGCAAATCATCGCAGTCCTCTTAATGTACAAATGGAGCACTCTCCGAATGTCAAGAGTATGCCACCGCTTATCCAGCGGGTGAGTAGGACCAGAGCAGAAGTTCGGAAGGATCAGTTTCTGCATGCAATGGAATATCATGTTGACCTTCAGAACAAACGTTGGGTCAAGGTGGAGAACCACACAATCTACATGGAACACACAGAGATCAGCACAGGTAGATAGAGCAGCAATCTCCGATATGCGGCGGGCCGAGGTGATGGCCACCAAGAAGGCGACTTTACATGATAGCAGTTGAAGACTAGCGGTTCACAAAGGTTCGTACGGGGAGCCTGTAAGTGAATTCAGCACAATGAAAAGGTCCCAAGTAGGGTATCTATGCAGTACAGGCAGACACAAATTGGGAGTGCCACACAGAAAATGTGGCAAATCAGAGGGTGTTGAGCCAAAGAAATCAAGGTACCACAGGTAAGTATTGATGAGATTGCTGCCACTTGTCTGCGCAAGGTATTAGGAAACAGACCCTTGGCAAGTCCCTCCTGGAGGAAGTCCAGGATATTGAGAATGGATGCCTGTAGAGTTTGCACCCCATTCTGGTCACACCATGTGCAGAAAGCCTGCTAGGTGGCCAAGTAAATGTGGTCTGTAGAAGGCCTCTGCGAAGCCTGGATCATCTGGATGATGTCCACCGGAACTTAAGGTGCACCGCTCAACCTCCAAGCAGTTAGATTGAGCCATGGAAGGTCTGGATGACATAGTGTCCCCTGTGTCTGGGTGTCCGTCCTGTGAGGAATGCGCCAAGGAGGGGCAACAGATAAAGAAATTAGGTCTGCAAACCAAGGCCTGCGAGGCCAGTGAAGGGCCAGGAGAATTACCTCATCTTGTTCCAACAGCAGTTTGCGTATGACCTTTGAAAGGAGAGCAATTCGTGGGAACGCATACAGAAGACCCGTCAGCCATGGGGATAGAAGAGCATTAGTGGCCTCTGCATGAGGTGAAGGATATCTCGCAAAGAAACGTGGGAGTTGCGCATTCGACTCTGTTGCAAAGAGGTCGACCTCAAGAATGCTGAAATGGAGCATCAGGTCCCTGAATATCTGGGGATGCAGGCGCCCCTCTTCATGGTCCAATTGTTGATGGCTCAGCCAGTCTTCCTGTACATTGGCCACTCCAGAGATGTGCTCCGCCTTCAAGGAACTGAGGTGGTGTTCCGCCCAAAGGCCCAATTTCATGTCTAGAGACATCAGGGACTTGGATCTTGTGCCCCCTAGATGGTTTATGTGCACCTTTGCTGTAGTATTGTCCATAAGGACAAGAACGTGAGCTCCAGAAGTATTGTCCGTAAGGATGAGAACGTGAGCTCCCGAAACAAGGTGGTAAAATGCCCGAAGGACCAAGAAGATCGCGTGCAACTCCAACCAATTGATTGGCCTTTGAGCCACGCTGCCGGTCCATGTGTCTTGTGCTATCTGACCTTGGCAATGGGCACCCCAGCCCTGAAGGTATCATTACCACCATCCTCTGGGGCTCGAAAAACAGGGAACCTTCCGAAATGGCTAAAGACCTCCACTACCTGAGGGACCTGCGCACTGCCAGGGAAATTGCTACCTTAAGGGACTAAGTGCCTCTGCCCACTTTCTGCAATGGCAAAATAAACCATTGAAGTTCCCGGGAATGTAATTGCGCCCAGGGAACTATTGAGATGGCCGAGATCATCTTCTCCAGGAGTTGTGAGAGGATAAATGGGGAAGCCGACCTACACCCTTCAATTTTGGAGGCAAAGGCTCACAAGCTAGCCTCTTGTGGAATAAATAGACTTTCCCTGTCACAGAATCAATTACGGCTCCCAAATGGAACAGACGGGTGGTCGGTACTAGATGGCTCTTCACAATATTAATAGAAAAGCCATGAGCGGCCAGGGCCCGGATGGTAGACTGAATATCAGATACTGCCTGCTGGGGAGAAGAGGACAAAATTAAAATATGGTCTAAATAACACTGTAGAAGAACGGAGTTGGCCCTGAGGGATGCTGCTAAGGCTGCCAAAACCTTGGTAAAGGTATGTGGGGCAGAGGAAAAGCCAAAAGGCAAGGCCCTATACTGGTAATGACACCTCCCATAATAAAAACGAAGGAACCTCCTGTGGGAGGGGAAGAGGGGAATATGTAGATAGGCTTCTGTAAAGTCTATAGAAGAGAGGAGATCGCCCCTCCGAACACTGTCAAGAATGGATCGTAATAACTGCATCTTAAATTTGCGGTACACGACATACCGATTTAAGTGTTTAAGTTCCAGAAAATGTCTCCACCCCTCATGATGACTTTGAAACACCCGGGAGTAAAATCCTGTCCCCTTTTGATCATCAGGCACCCTTTGGATTGCCCTGATTAAAAGGAGATGCTGAACTGCCGACTCCATTAGAGCTTGTTTTGTAGAGTCCCGGGAAAGTGGACAGCAGACAAAAGACATCGGGGGAGGGGAGAGGAATTTAATGGCTAAGCCAGATCTCAAAGTGGCCAAGACCCATTTATCCGAAGTGGTACTCTCCCAAAGGTCGGCAAAGAGGGCCAATCTGCCGCCTATGGGAGGATCCGGGGTGCAGTCAACAATGGAACTAGAATGAATGACCTCCTCCCACATGAAAGGGCCGTTTGCCCAATGGGGGTCTACCCCTCGAGGATCTGTCCTGATAGCCCCGCTGCCTAGGATAGAAAGTACCTTGCATCCTAGATGAGGAGGGAGTAGGAACTCCCCCCCGTCAGATCCCCGATATTGCGGGCGATGGGAATATGGAAGAAAATGGGAGTCTCCCCTACGATAAGCAGTCGGCAACACCTTCCATTTATCCTTGGTTTCCACGAGGAAGGCATTCAATGGATCCCCAAATAACGATCCTCCCAAAAAAGGAACCGAAGCCATTTATGTCTTGCGTCCGCCTGCCAATGACGGAGCCAAGCCAAACAGCGGGCAGTTACGGATGAAGCGATATAGCTGCAAAGCAGGCTGCATTGAGCATGCCATCTGCTGAAAACTGCATAGCAGCAATGATCTTGTTTAGATCTTGCTTGATTCTGGTGTCCTCCAGAGCAATCTTATCCTGCAGTTGATGTAGCCATAGCAACGTAGCTCTATTAAAAAATGAAGCGGTTGAGGCCGACTCAATTCCCCAAGCTGCGCTTTGATGTGCCTAGTACCAGGTCTGCCCAGCATTCCTCCGGACGGAGACCTTCATCAGGGGCGCCGGGAATAGCCGCGTTGGACGTCAGGGCCACAATAGGCACATCAACCATTGGGACCTGCAGCATAGAGGCTAAATCAGGGGCTACATTAAAATTCCTACAGTCCGTAGAGGACAGGATTGGTGCTGAGCCAGGGGATACCCAGTTTTTTAAGTACATCTAGAAAAAGAGATGGCGTTGGAATACAAGTCATTGCTTTAGCAGGTTCAGCGAACAAAGGGTTCAGATTGCCCTGAACAGGAGGCATAGAATCAGCAGCTGACCCAAGCTTCATGGTATTAATTGCCTTGAACAACAAGGATTTAAATAATGCCTGAGAAAATAGGCCAGTGAAGGCCGGTTTTTCCAGAGGGAGATCATCCGAGAGTTCTGGGTCACCCTGATCTACTCCTCCTAGAAGGGACTGATGACTATAATGGGAAGCCACAGGTGAATCAGGGGCTATAATGGACAAACAGTCATCTTGGTCATCGCTGTTTGGGGCCACTGAAGGGCTGGACAGCAACGAGGGAACCCTACTATGGGGCTGCACCCTCTCAGACCAGGACCTTTATACCACTTCCGCAATCATCTGCTATAACAGTTCAGGTCCAATTTGTTGACAACATGAGACCTGGGAAGGCTCTGTATTCTTGCCAGGATCGTGCACCACCGGGGCCAGCAAAGGTGGTGGGACAGTTGTGGAGTGCACTGATCCCCATAAACCCTCTGTCGGGATAGCAATAGGACAGTCCCTCAAGGATAGTTGATCCAGGGTAACTGGAGGCTGCTGGTCCCCCATGCATCCAAGAATCGGACCGGAGCCCTCTATGGTCGATGCAGAAGCGGGTAGACAGCTAGTGGCCTTGGCACATATCTTTTTTAAAGCCTTGTCCCTGCACCTCTCATCCTTTGAGGAAGATGAGGTTCTTTTACGGGCCTTATGTTCAGGACGAGACTCCTGAATAGTTGTGCCTGATTTTCCTGAGCTGTGTTGAGCAACAGCAGACCAAGATGCCCTATGCACTGTTACTCATGCGCTGGTCACCTTCCGTCTTAACTACTGTAATGCTCCTCTACCTAGGGCTGCCCTTGAAAACTACTCGAAGGCTTCAGCTGGTGCAAAATGCGGCTGCGTGGGTTGTGATGGGAGCACCCCAACACTCCCATGTTACACCCTTCCTGCGTGACCTGCATTGGTTACCAGTTGCCCTTTGGGTGAGGTTCAAGGTGCTGGTTAACACCTACAAAGCCCTTCATGGCCTAGGCCTGGAATATTTGGTGGAACCCCTGCAGCCAGTGACAATCCCAATTTCCCGGTGCCTTCCCACAGACAGGGCCTCCTCAGGGTACCGTCGGCCAGACAGTGTCGGCTGGCGGCTCCCAGGGGGAGAGCTTTCTCTGTGGGTGCACCCACCCTCTGGAACCAACTTCCTTTGGAGCTCCGGTAGCTTCTGACCTCCGCTTGTTCCACTGTAATTTGAAGACCTGGTTGTTTCGTACTTTGGACTGACGGGGGTTTCTTAATCAATTTTAATTGTTTTAAATTTGATTTTAAATTTTATTGTTTTAACGAGGAATTATGCATTTTTATTGTTGTGAGCCACCCTGAGTCCTCGGAGATAGGACGGCATATAAATTGCATAAATAAATAAATAAATAATAAACAGCAGAGCAAGAGGTTGCTCCTTGGGACAAAGATTGTTTGGCCAGGCTGGCCTTTCAGCCATGTTTTGATTTGAATAGGGCATTAGGCATTTTGCTGCAGAAAGAAAAGGAGCCTCGTCTCAAAAGGAAGTGGTTGGGCTACAAGAACCAATGACAGATCACAAGCTAACTTTTTAGAAGGGAGGATGAAGCGTGATGGTTGGATAAATCAGCAGACCACGCTAAAGCTTTCAGCGGAAAACAACACTATCGCATAAAGGCGATTTCAGCGGAATAAAATGGTGGCTACCCTTAACTGCCACACAGGGAGCGTGAAACTCCTGCAACTGCCGATGACAGTTACGCACTAAAATGGCGGCAGCAATATTTGACACCAAAAGGAGTACTAAACTTCTCAGCAAGAGTGCAGAATAGAAGAGAACCACCGGGCTGGAGCGTAAGGCTTCCAAGCTTGTGCAGCGAAGGGCTCTATATTTATCAATTTCAGGCTAGCCGAGCCGGCGATACTGAAAAAAACAGCCCATCGGCACTTCAAAGCGGGCGTCAGCTGTAAGTCGGCTCTAAAATGGCTGCTGACTACAAAAGACGGGAGCGTGAAAACTCCACACAATAGCTATAACAAACAAGAGCGCGAAGCTCCACCAGCAGTTAAATGTGAAGCATGTTCCGGGAGCGCGAGACTCCACAACAATGCAGCAATCATCGGAAGAGGCTAAAAGTAGAAGCGGCAGGCTCCCGTAGCCCCAAAATTGAAATCAGCTGAAATTCGGCTCTACAATGGCCACCGGCAAGCAACAAGGGAGCACGAAGTTCCACATAGGGTAATAGCTGAAAGATCGGAAGCACGAAACTTCACCAGCGTGTTGAAGTCAAGTGGCTGTAAAAGGCACAATTTTGCAGAATGGTACTGTTCCCTTGTAAAATTAAAGAGATGAATAAAGGCAGATAGCAGAATGACAATGAAGTAGCTGCAGGTAGCTGCTGAGGGAGACAAGCTCACTTCAGCAGAGCCAGAGCTACCACTCACAAATCAATGTAAACCAATTCCAATCCGGTAGGCAAAATCCAAATCCAATAGCCAAATCCAAAGTCAGAATAACCAAAGTCCAAATTCCAGAATAAGAGAAATCAGCCAGAGACACAAGCCTACACGACTGTCTAATATGATGGACTGAGTCAAAACTGGAAGCCTCTAGCAACAAGGGCGGAACTAAACAACTATGACAGACTCAATCCATCAATCTGAACAGACAAGCACTTCCCCGTCCTGGCTGCTGTCTTCACCCACAATGGAAAATATCCAATCCACTGTAATTATACTGTGTTCACAAAAATCAATGTATTCATGTATGAATTTGTACATATATTCTGGAAGAGTTATTTCAAAAGAATGAGAATTATTTGTATGAATTGTTTGAAACACACATTAAAGTGATCGAACTAGTTATGGAACTATTAACTTAATGACTGAATAGAAACTGAAGTGTAGGTAATTCTTGACTTACAACCATTCATTTAGTGACTGTCTGAAGTTACCACAGCAGTGAAAAAAATGACATATGACCCTTTTTCAAACTTATGACAATTGCAACATTCCCATAGTCATGTGATCAAAATTTAGACACTTGGCAACTGGCATATAATTATGCAGTGTCCTAGGGTCATGTGTTCATCTTTTCCGACCTTCTGACAAGAAAAGTCAATGGAGAAACCAAATTTGTTTAATAACTGTGTTACTAACTTAATAACTGCAGTAATTCACTTAACAACCATGGCAAAAAGTTGTAAAATGGAGCTGTTCTTCTGCTAGAACAGGCCACCTGCTTCAGATCACCCAACCCTCCTCTGAACCACTGAGATACCTCATGTTCCCCTGCAATCCCCAAAATTTCTTCCCCCCAATCCTGCCCTGCCAGGTCTCCACAGCCACTAGATCTGTGGAGACTCACTTACTTTGCGAATATCTCCATCGCCTACTGAGCTGTCTCCTCTCCAGCCTCTCTGCTATGGTTTCTTTGTTTGCTCCCAAAGCTCCAATAGCAGAGCGGTGAGACCAGAGGCAGAACGGGAGAAGCACACCCTGCTCAGCATGACTGACTCACCAAGACTGCCAGCACAGGACATCCAATCTGCTTTTGGCGCACCAAGCAGCCTCGGTGACTCTGAAGAAGTGAAAAATATCCTGAAGTCTTCCATTCTCCATGCCAAAAGCTTTTGCTGCAGAAAATGGAGGCTTACAGGGGCACAGGATCATGTCCTCAAAGGCTTCCATTCTCCACGCCAAAAGCTTTGGCTGCAGAGAATGGTGGTCTGTATGGGAGCAAGATCTTGAGCTTCTTCAGCTCTCTGTCCTCTGAGCCAAAAGCTTTTGCAAAGTGTATGGAAAGATTTCAGGAGTGTGATCTCACGCTACTTTAGGCAGTGGTGAAATACTCAGCGGATCGCCACTGGTTCACTGCCTGCACATGCACGGTACACACCAAATGTGTGGTGTGTGCACACATGCAGTGTGTTCCAAAAGCACACTGAATGCATATGCACAGTACACATCAAAAGCATGCTGCACGAACATGCGCAGTGAACACCACACATGCTGCACTCGTGCATGCGCAGGGCACGCCAAATGTTCGCTTTCCACAGAAAAAGGAGGCTTAACAAGGTAATTAGAACAGCAAGGGAGGAAAACAGTTGTGCTGTGCAATTTAGATTCGCTAGAAAGCTGGATTTCCTGCTTTCTAGTGAATATATATCCCGCGGCACAGCTGATTGTCGGAAATACCAGTTCAGACCAACCGGTAGGTTTTTTTTACTACTGATTTGCCTGAATCGGTTGCTTTTATCACTACCCGTTCATCCGAACTGATGCAAGGCAGTAGCATTTCACTCCTAACTTTAGACCTCCATCCCCTTTGCAAAAGCTTTTGTTGCAGAGACTGGAGGATGAAGTAATGCAAGATTGCATCCCTGAAGTCTTCCACCCCCTTTGCAAAAACTTTTGGTGTGGACAATGGAAGTCTTTGGAGATGTGATGTCATACTTCTTTAGACTCACCAAGGCTGCCTGGCCACTCGAACAATGGATCGGGTATGCTGTGCAAGAAGTCTTGGTGAGTCAGCCAGCTGAGCAGGATGCGCTTTGCCTCTGCTGTCACTGCTCCACTATTGGAGCTCTATGATCAGGCAAAGAAACCACAGCAGAATGGTTGCAGAAGAGATAGCTTGCTTGATCATGGAGATCTTCACAAAGTAAGTGAGTTTCCATAGATCTAGGGCCTGTTAAATCCCAGGAAGGGAGGAGGAATAGGCAGGAGGAATGTTGTAGTGTCCCTGTGATCAGTCGTAAGCATGAATAACTGCCATAGTGCTACAACATTCGTGACTTTGTGACTGTGTCAATTACTACTATTACTACTACTACTATTATTATTATTATTATTATTTTATTTCTATACCACCCTTCTCCCAAAGGACTCAGGGCGGTGTACAGCCTACTAAAAGCACAAAGACAAACATAAATTATAAATAATTAAAATTATTAAATAATTTTGGCTCAAACATAAAACCCCAAATTTAAAACATCCAGTTAAAATCATTACATTGATAGCCCAGCCTGGCGGAACAAGAAGGTTTTGAGGGCACAGCGAAATGCACATAGGTTGGAGATCTTATGCATTTCTGGTGGCAGTTCATTCCAAAGGGCAGGGGCTCCCACAGAGAAGGCCCTCCCCCTGAGTGTCACCAGCCGACATAACTTGGCTGATGGCACCCTGAGGAGACCCTCTCTGTGGGAGCGGACTGGCCGGTGGGAGGCTACTGGTGGCAGAAGTCGGTCTCGAAGGTACCCAGGTCCAATGCCATGGAGCGCTTTAAAAGTGGTAACCAACACCTTGAATCTCACTGCCTCTTTCAAGGCAGCGGGAAAGGCACCCTCACTCAAAGAAGCACTTATAATCCCCTGGAGCTAGCCTTGTGTAACCTCCTGGGAGGCCAGTACCAACCAGGAGGGACACAGGTCCAATAAACGTGGTGGCACTAATCTTACCCAGAACCCTGTCCACATCCTCGGGAGCCATAGGATCAAACTCCTCTCAGATAATGTTCTCAAGACCTACCCTCGTCTCCTCCCCCGGACTCACCCAATTGGAGTCCAAGCCTTCCCGAATCCGAGCGACTTTATCATGCAGGAATTGCACAAAATCCTCAGCTCGACCCTTCAAGGGATCTTCCCACACTTTTGGGGGTGATATTATAATTTTAAACCATTGCTAAAGGAACTGTTGTAACTTGAAGATTACCTGTATTGTCTTGATTAGCAATGCAAATTTTAGGCTCAATCGTTGTACATTGAGGACTACCTGTAGAAGAATAGGAAACATCAGGAAATTGAATGGAAGGGGGACTTCCGGGGAGGCAATGGAGAACTTAAGATAATTCCCTTGAGAGCAGAGCCAACAATCACAATGGAATGAGGAACCAATGAATGGACCAGCTTCTCAGAATTCCTCCCCAGACAAGGACAAGACCTGAAATCATCTGCATATGCTCCAGACAGTTGCTTAAAAAAATAGCAGTCTCCAATGGATTTGAATTCAGGAGCTGACAGAATAGCCATTTTGCCCAAGAGGCGCCTTTAAAAGGACATTCAGTTTGTAAACTTCCTTTCTTAATCACTCCTAGAAATTCTTGTTAATTTTTTTTTATATTAGGAGAATGGCATATTTTGCTACACCTAGTGAGTTTCCTTCTATCCCCAGCAAAACAAGTTTTATGTAAGTTTAAGAGCTTAAATACTTTGGGCAGCAAAAAGAAGATTATAACATTGATTTTTAAGTTTTATATGGCCTAAGGGGCCAGAAGTATTTTAAATAAGATTTGGAAATTAACTATTTCCCTCTTCCTTAGGGAAAATGTTTTTTAGAATTCTATTAAAATTATATATGAATATTTGGAAATTCAGTGTAAGTAACCTTCCTGTGAGAAAAAATGTTGATTAGAAAATAAACATAATAATATGGAACTTTGAAGATTGGATACTAGTGATAAACAGAAAAACTAAAACCATAATTAAAGGAAAAGAGATGTATTAATAAAGTGTTCCACAAAATCTCTAACTTTGGACGAATTCAAGAATATTTGGGGAAAATGCACTAAAAGTTACTCTTAAAATTATATAAAATAAGATTATAGAAGAATATGCTTTGCTGAGCCAAACTGAGTGAAGTTGATTCAGATTGGATTTAAAAATGACAGGCTACAAAAATAATATGGAAAAAAATGTCATACCAGATATACAGCTGAAACCAGCTGATGTCTCAATAATTAAAAGGAATATACAAATAACAAAGCAAAACACTGACTTGGATAACTTTCTAATTTGGGGTTTATAAAAAAGATGTGGTAAGGTTTTTACTAAATAGAGAAAGAGAAAATGAAAAGAAATGGGTCACTATGTAAAGATTAAAGATAAAGATAGTCAAAAGAAAAGGGAAATAATATAAAATGGTTTATTTGATTAAGGTTAGTATATGTGTATGTGTATGTATACATATACGTTTTGTTGTTTCTGCTCCCTCTTAATGATTTTTTGTTGACCAGAACTTAATGAGGCTTTAAAGATTACACAGATGAGATATGGGAAGAAGAAATATTTTGCTGTATTTCAGAAAAAAAATACATTATGTTAAAGGAAAGAAAAGAAATTTAAAATTGGTTTATTTGATTACATTCAAAATATATGTTATTTATAGTATATCTTAATAGACTGTTCCTGATTATGACTAAGGCTTTAAGAATTTGTTTATACACAGGAGATTAATTATGGGAAGAATAAACTTTTGATCATAATATCAGTATAAGTTACTGAAATTGTTTGTAGTTGTCATGATAAAGGAGAAAGCCATATCTTTTTTCTTTTCTATATTTTTAATTTTTTCTGCACTTTTATTTTTTTCTTAATCTTATATGCTTCTTACTTTGTATTAGTATTTTGGTCTTTAAACTTTAACCAATATTATTTTACAAATAGGAAGTTGAACTGGAACACAACTGTTTTGTTTTGCTTTTTAATGTTTTGTTTTTTAACATTTATCTAACATTGTCACTGCTTTAATTCAAAGGACGCAGAATAATCTGTGCTGACATATAGTTTATTCAAGTGCAATAATTACAGCTGATCTAAAAATATACTTAATACAGAATGCAGTATGACTGAAAATGCTTTTACTGTTGGTAGCAGAAGTCATTTCACTGTAAAACAAAGATAACAATAAAGGTCAAAGACTAATCTCTTGCTTTAAGCCATTTAAAGTTCAAGCCACAAGGTCATTCAGTGATGTGAATATTAAGATATATGATCCATCATAAAATTGACTGGAAGAAGTATATAATGCAAATAATATTACCAATTTCTGACTACAATAAATAGCTCATATTCCTTCAGCAGTCGAACAGTAGCTTTAATTTAATTCAATTATGTCTGAGTTATAAGATATTGTAATCATTCTAACTACAATTATCTATACTGAAAAGCTATTATACTGCTCTACTTACATATAGATCTAGAGAAAGAAACTTAATGATTATAAAAATGGTCAAGATCCCCTAGTTTCAGTACTACTGTAGTTTTCAACCTTCCTTTCAATCCTTACTCCTACATCATACTATATACCCTGTTTCCCCCAAAATAAGACATCCCCTGATAATAAGCCTAATTGGCAATAAGGCCAAGTGCTTATTTCAGGGTTCAAAAAAAATATAAGACAGGGTCTTATTTAAGGGTAAACACAGTATTATTTGCTTTGTTTGGTTTTGCCCTAGCCTTTTGCATGAACCTAGCTATTAAAATTAATGCCCAAGAGTACTGTATTACAAGAATCTAGGTAATTGTTGTTTCTCAACAAAAAAGATTATTGAATTAGTTACTGAGCTAAGCGAGATCTTTTATGGTAATTCAAGGGTAAAAAAAAATAGAAAACTGAAGAAAAAATTATGCAACAGCATCTTTAGGATATTCTGAATATGTCTGCATACTTTGCTACTTTGACAAATCCTCCCATATCAGGAAAAATATCAAAATGAATAATCTGACTAGTAAAATAAAGCTCCCTGGTGATTAGCATATGCTGTTGTTTTAATTGGCTCATCATACTTGAGTTTGCATCACAAAAGCTGAAGCAGAACTCTGAAGATAGATTGGGATGCTGATTGTATATTACAAAGTGACAAAGGAACATGCCCTTCCATTTCATGACACATGCACAAGATATTTACCTACCCACATTAGCCATACATCTGGCTAAGAATCTCCTTTGAATAGAAAATCTTTATAGGGCTAGGCTAGGGGTATCAAACTCAATTTAATTGAGAGCTGCATCAGGTTGTGTTTGACCTCAGGGGTGTGTGAGGTAGGCGTGGCCAGCTCAACATCACCCAGGTTGGGGGCATCTATGGTGGCCCGAATGTTCTGCCAGCGAAAAAGGTCTCTCGAGCTCCGTTTTTGGCTGCAACAGCCTCCTGCAACCCTCTGCCAGCAAAAATGGAGCTCAGGAAAGCTACCTGAAGCCCTCACAAGCTCTATTTTCAACTGCGATGGCCTCTTTCAGCCCTCTGCCAGTGAAACCATACTCCATTTTCACTGGCAGAGGCACCGTGTTTCCAGGGCAGCCCCGCTGGCCAGATCTAAGTACCCGATGAGACAAATTCGGCTCCCAGGCCTTGAATTTGACACCCCTGGGTTAGGCTAATATCCATACAGAGTTACTTCACCTTTGCCATAATGCACAGGCAGACAAGGTATGGCTCAAAAGGTATGAAATTGAAATTGAGCACAATCCTGCCTTCTTGCTTGATCAGCATTTGAGATGAATTTATGCATATGCTGTAGAGATCCTTGATACTAAATCTGTTTCACTTTTATTACATAGGTGCAAAGCAACATGTTTCTACAAGATTCATTATTTGTCTCTAGCTTGGAGTTCTTATACCTCAATTATGGTTGCCTGAACTTCATAATATGAAGGATTCAGGTTTCAGCTTATATACAAAGAAGTTTCTGCCTAGAAAAATCAATGTTTTTTTCATTTTTCACTTAACTGTATTACCTTAACGTATTCCTGTTTCAGCACACTTTCATGCTGTGCTTTAACGATGAAAGAGTTGAACTATGAATTGGAAGAATTCACTGGGTGACTCTAAGCCATCTCTCTTTCTTTCCTTCTTTCTGATTAACCTACTTTAGGGTCAAGTATATTATTGCGTAGATAAAATGAAGAGATTCCACATAAGCTATACTCTACTGATCTCCTGTAAGAAAGACGTTATTTGATACCAATCACTTCTATCAATCTAACTTCTTGAAGTTGTGAAATGATAAAGGGGAAAAAGGTGTTGTTTCTGCATTCAGCACTGGAGGTTTTTAAGACAAGATAGGTAACAACCATTTGTCTGAAATGGTATAGTGCAGGGGTGTCAAACTCAATTTCATTGAGGGCGGCATCAGGGTTGTGTTTGACTTAGGGGAGCAGTCTTGAGCGGGATGGGGGAGCATGGCCTTTTGCCAGCAAAAATGGAGCTCGGGTTGGCTGCACAAGACTCCCTGAGGTTTTTGGCTGGGACGGGCTGCTGCAGCCCTCTGCCAGTGAAAACAGGAGACCATCGTGGTGAAAAATGGAGCTCCATTTTTGCTGGCAGAGGGACCACATGCCGGTTCTTTGCTGTTTCCAGGGCGGCCCTGTGAGCCAGATCTAAGCACCTCACAGGCCGAATTTGGCCCACCAGTCTTGAGTTTGACACCCCTACTTTAAAATATCAGAAGTATTGTAGTTGCTGTGAAATAATGGTCATGGACTGGTGGTCCATGAGAAAATTTTGGTGGTCCGCAGAAAATTATTTGCATTTTTTATATTGCACTAAATCAGGGGTCCTCAAACTAGAGCCCTGGGCTGGATACATGTAATGAACATTTGTGTTGCTGCAGAGAGTGTCCCCCTTCAGGGTCTTTTTGTGTGGGTCAGAGGGGGACAGAAATTCTGATTCGGGGTCTGCTTCAGCCTCCTGGTGTGGGGCTTTGGGTGAAGGCTAGAAGGAATTGCCACTGGTGGTAAAGAGCCAGAGGACCTTGTTCCATGGGACTGCATCATGGGCTGGAACTGCTGACCATCTCATCCTGGGTACAAGGACAGTACCTGGCCTCATCCTGAGTACAAGGTCAGTACCTGGCCTTGTACTCCCGCAGGTCTTCTCTCTGCTTGGAAAGCCTATGCTCATAGTCCTCAGTGAGGTGCTTCTGCTAAGCTCCTTCTTGGTCAGATCCAAATTGAACTGAGGCAGTTGTTTTGCCAACTCTTTCTCATGGTGGCTGCTTAGCTCCAGCAAAGCAGTTGCTGCTTTGCTGCTTCCTGTTGGGGCCTTAAGGAGCCTGGGTGGGGAGGTGAGGAGTGGCTGGCAGGGGAGGGGCAAGTAAAGGCTGGCGAGGCACCACTTAACATGAGTGACATTGAATTGGCCATGCCTACCCAGTCACATGCCTACCTAGCCATGCCCACCCAGCCGGTCATTAGGCAGATCATATTAGTGGTCTGTGGGATTTTAAATTATGAATGTAGTGGTCCCTGAAGTCCGAAAGGTTGGTGACCCCTGCCCTAAGACATCATAAAGAATAATTAAACATTATTTTCAAATTTCTTATTGTCATCAAACATGGGAGAAGCAACTACATTTACTGTATGATTCATGATGGAACCATTTACAGACTACTGAAAAGGCAGAAAAACTGATTTAATAAGTATTACTTGCAAAAAAAAAATTTTTTAAAGAAAGAAATTATGCTGCTAACATTTTTAAAATCTGTTTCACTATCAATATTAGTATAAAATACAATACAACATCGCCCTCAAAAAATCAAAGGGGGAAGAATCACACATGCTTGGTGGTTCTGCTTCACCATTAAGCTATCCTTCCAAGCAGCCTCCATGTTTCCAGTATCTTTCTTCCCACTTGGAACTAAATCCAGATGGACATTACTTCCAACACTAGGTTACATACAGCAAAACAACTCCATCCACTTCATTCTACAAACTATAGTAAAATTTTATTTGGTACGGCATGAGTTATTGGTAGCCAAGCACAACATTTGTTTGTTTGTTTGTTTATTGTTTGTTTGTTTGCTTGCTTGTTTACCAGGTTAAAACCAGGAGTTTAAAATCTTATGCTTAAGGGCCACAAGTCTAGAGTTGCTGCAGCAAAATCTGCAAACAAATAAACACTAGAAATAAATCTATTCAATTTGACAGCCTTACTTTTCTTGCCTTTGTGCATTTGCTTCTCAAATAAACAGATTAAAGTTCTCAGTAATGGAAAGTAAAACAACAGTCACAGCTATTCTGCACTGATATCAGAACAACACCTTTGGAGACTTTTGAAATACGTTTTAGAGAATTATTGGAATTAGTCAGATCGTTAACTTGTTATTTTACCCAATTTATTAGTGCACAATAGCTGACCAAGGTATTATTTGAAAACTAGCTTTACAAGACAAGAAATAACATACAAGATGGGTGCTCCTTAAATATTTAAGATGCCTTCTTTATGATTTTACAATAATATTATTCATTTCTTTTAATTATTACACCAATACCGTAGGAAGATTAGTCATGAATGGTGCTGTCAAAAACAATTGAATGACAACTAGATGGTACCAGAAAAAAGGCCATCTTCTATGCTCAAACAATTGCTATTTCCTATTGGAATCGTCCATTGATTTCATTTGATTTCAGTACAGTTCTACAGTTAATTCAGTCCTACAGTTTTCTATTCCAAAATTATATTTCTGAGTCCCTTCACACATGGTGCTGGAAACATTTAGCACAACTGCCTGCTGTCCAATTAACACTTCAAGATCCTGTCATGGGGAGTCTGTTCCATGACAAAGTTGTTCCAGTTTCTGGAGAGTGAACAACAAATGGACAAAAATGAGTTATAGTAGCAATTGTTGGATTACTATTCCCATCTGTAATCACCATGATTTTTATCATTTTATGTCTATACAGGCTTCCATTTTATTATTATATATTTTGAAAAATGTTTTAAAAACAGATTGTGCAGCTAAGAAAATCAGGTTCATATAGAAAAGTACAGGTAGATAAGCAACAAATAAAAAATACCATAAAAATAATATTTTATAGAGGACTTCGGGTGGCACCGCCAGTGCCACAGCAGCTCTTTTGGGAGCTCCGACTACCGCGATCTGTAAAGCCACCAAAACAGCGAAAATCAGCTGTTTTGGTGGCTCAGAACTTTTCCCTCGGGTGAAGAGGGGGAAGCGAGAGCACAGGCATGGGTAGAGCTCCCCAAAATCTCCAGGATTAATCCTGGGGGTGCAGAGGGTGAGGGCTCCCCAAGCGCCTGAAGCAGCTCCAGATCCGGGACGATTCTGTCACAGACAGAACAAGGCATCGCGACCATCCCTGCGAGCCAACTGATCCCAAGGATTGATTTTAATGCAGGCAGAACAAAACAGGAGAATTTCTTGCAAGTATTTTACTTTACTTTAACTCCAATAAATATTACTTCCTTCCAGAGGTGAGAATAAGTTTTTAAAAGAATTAAAATGGCGCTGATAGAAAATGAAAGCTAAAGAAGAAAGTGCTTGTTATGCTTGTTTGCGCTTGTTAAAGTTGTTAAAGCTGTCAGTACTTTGAAATTTTGCTGAATGAAGTGGAAATTAAGGTTTGCAGCTCAAGAAAAGAGGACTTATTGACTATTAAAGGGTAATAACTGTTAAAGACTGAGAATAAGAATTTTACTGACTTTGTTGAGAGGCTGCTGCAAAGTGTTTTTTGGAAATAGCAGTGGTAAAGATTACTGAAGGGGATGAAGGCTTATTATCACATACTTCAGCAAATGTACAACTACTGACAGTGGATCTTTTGGAAGAAAGGCTAGAATCATTTACCTCCTCATTAATGGAAAGATTAGAAGGGTATTTTGACAAGATTTTTACTCAAATTTGTAATAAAGATGCAAGGGGAGACAATGTATTGGTATCTCAGATTCCAAATAATACTGAGATGCTGAAGGAAGAGGTGGAAGAAGTAATCCAGATAAAAGCGCCTGTGGAAAATGGAATGGATGTCTGTTAAATTAAGAATGGAAAGCTGACAGGCTTGAAGGAGATTAACCAGGAGATATGGAGAGAGATCTATCCAGAGGTTTTGATACAGTTGAAAGGAAAAGTGCCAGGAAGTGTTAGGACTTTTAAGATATGAAGAAGGATCCAAAATGGAACATTACAATTTTTTTACAAAAATGGACTTTTAATCCTAGTTAAGGAGGTGTGCTTTCCAAAAGGAATTATTTTGCAACCTGCGCAAGACTGCAAGACTCAAAAATTACAGCTGAAAACTCAAGAGTTTGTAAAAATAAAAAAAAGATGGAGGAATAAGACGGAAGAAGAAGGCTCGGAAAAAAATCAGGGAAAAATGGAGGTGGAAAAATTATATGCCTCCTTGTTAGGCAGGATAACACCGGTGAAAAAGAATTACTATATTTGTATTCAGGATATGATTTGTTTTGTCTTGAAAAGTTATATTAGAGTGAAAATGAATGATTTACTTATATTTAGGGACATGATTTACTCTGAAAAGTTATTTTAAGTAATGTTATGTTTCAATTGTTATAGGTTACTGGCTAAATCTTTATTTATGTTTGGATGCATATTTTGAACAGTGTTTTTTTTTAATAAAAGTTTATGATTAAAAGGAAAATTTTCTGGATGTTAAAATTAAGGTCAATAGATCTCTCAATATATACTTAAAGGTTTTAAGAAGGATATTATTAAAATTTTATATTCTGTTTTAAATTATATTAATGCTATTTACTGGACTTGAAGAGAATAAGTTGGATAAATTCATGTTTAATATAAGTTTATAGGATGGAAAGTATAAGGTTTTTTTTTCCTTTTAAATTGATGGATTAGATTAACAATATATTTTACTGGAGATTAGTTGAAGGATTTTTCTTTTCTTTTTTACTGTGGTAATATATGTAAGGGTGGAATATGTGATGGCTAATTGTTACTAGGTTTTGATTGGTATAACGAAGATTTGCTTATTGTTGAAGAATGGATAAGAATCAACTGGGATTAACTACCTTCAAGCATGAACAGTTATATTTAATTATGAATAAGGAGAGTTAAAGTGCAAGAGGGAGACAAATCTATAGATAGTTAGTGTGTGGGCCTTTTGTTTTTAATGTTTATTAAATGTTTTACCCTGTATTTGCTCTGGGGAGTCGGGGGAGGGAGGTGGGGGTTGGGATAGGAGGGGGGAGGGGGAGGGGGGGAATTTTTTTTAAAAAAAATTAGGTCATGATGTATTTGAAGATATATTTTGATGACTGACTATGTTTTGCTTATATGCCTATATGTTTGTATGCTGATTATGAATAAAATTTTAAATAATAAAAACAATATTTTATAATACATAATTAACGTGTATGGCATTGTATTTCACAACTATTCAAAATCCATGTGCTTCTTAATCTTTAAATTAAGGAAGGAACTACAGTAGTAATGTATTTATTTATTAAACTGTCATCCCACCTTTAATACTTTGTAAGTAACTCAAGTTGAGAAATATACATATTATTCCCTCCTCCTCCTATTTTCTCCACAACAACAAAAATGCTGTGAGGTGGGTTGGGCTGAGAGACCATGGCTGGCCCAAAAACACTCACTTGGCTTCTATGCCTGAAGCAGACTTCGGAGTCACAATTTCCTGGGTTTGGGACTAGCCTATTAACCAGTACACCAAATTGGCCCTCCTTGATTATCAGCATCTGGACGGCCCAGATTAGGAATTATAATTCAAGATATGAAGAATAATTATCTTCGGACAGGCTGATATTCTCATATGACTTGAAATTTCTGGGGTTATTGAATAGTCGTTCAGAAAAGAATAAACACTGCAGCATCTTCCACTACCAGCTTGTTGATAAAATTACAGTTGAGGATATGTTTCAATTAAACATACACATTACAATTGCAAGTGGTTTAGATAGGTGCTTCTAGTTTGTATCATTAGTTGTATTTAATTTAATTACCATAAAACAAATCGTAGAATCTCAAATCAAAAATAAGAATTCTAAAAAGATTTAGAATTTTTCTGGAAATCAAATGTACAAGTTTATAAGATATTCTAAACTGATTAGCCAAATGATATTGAAAACTGAAGCAAATGAAGTACAACATGCTTTAGAGATAATAAGGGCAAGATCCAATGTTTGATATACCCAAACGTTTAAAAAAGCTCTGTTCTAAAGTCTTGGAAATATGCTACCAGTTAGTCTGTAAATAATCTAAGCTTGGTAACCTAGTAATTTGACTTGACTTATTATGTTAGAGTAGTTATCTCTATATAGTAAATCATGCCATTTTTAATATTAAAATGTTTCAGCAATGCTTACTACTAAATAACAGGCCTCCAGAAATATAATCTCGTGTGCCTATCTCTCATCTTGAGATGAAGCAATTGATATAACCTGATGATTGTCCTCAGAAATACAGCTTGGTTAAAACATTTTGTGCAATCTTTGTCTTCTTTCCCAATTCAGTGTTCCTCAGAAGAACCAGTCAAATAGGGGAAATGCAAAACTACACACTTGGAGGGCCCCAGCTTAGAAAAGGCTGTTTCTAGTACTTTGTTCAGTTGGGAAAATTCTGCCTAATTTTCTACAGTTATTATTTTTATTTGTCCCACCATACTTAGTATATGTAAAATTATCAAATTAAGCATATAATTCAGTGATAGTATCTCTGGGTCACTGAAACATAGAACATTTAAGGTTATGCTGAGATTCAAGAAAACCATCTTTTTCAGGTTTTCAGATTTACTCTTCTTCTGAAATTTAAGTACTACATTACCAGTTAGAAAAAAGTGCTATTCCTAGTAATTTCTTCATAGTATTTTACATGATTTGCCATATATAGACCATTTCTTTACTCATGATCCTAGAAGCAAGCCCTTGTTATAGCAGTAAACAAGATTGCAAGTATAAAAATCTATTGCCCTGATTCTTTTTTACTCAAAAAGAATAAATCTTGGGGTACTTGGGGATAAATCATGCTTTGGGCAAATGCCTACAGTACTGCCATGGTGCAGGAATAAAATTGGGATGGTCAGTCACTTTCAGTGATGTTTTAATAAAGAAAGTTTATAAAAACTGTGTATCTATACATGGTTAGCAGTACAAGCTCATAAGTTTTCTGTAATCTTCCTTGTTCTTGAGCAGTTGCTAGTGGCAAAGCACTTTAGCAGGGTCTCTATCTAATGTTTGCCGTATAAACCGTATTCCTCTTAAACAATTAAAATACCATTTCAATTTCCCACAAGGCAATACAGTTGCTTCTGGACATTGTGGGAAATGAAATGCTTCATTCTAGACTTTCATTAGGAGATCCTGAAAACAATGTTTATTGTTTGGAAGTTGAGTCATGGCAAGTGGACTTTTTATTTTTTTTATTTGAAACCTTATCCAAGTAGTTTCTTCAGTCACAGCAAGTTGGTGTATATGTCCTCCAGAGTGGTTTCATTTCTCACCTAACCCGAATAGGGTCATTAAGTGGGTAAGCATAGGGTCATTAAGGGTCATTGCTCCTAAATCCTTCTCTTAAGTGGATCATTAACAGGCTTGTTAAGAGTGACCTCCCTGGTGAACCTGTAAAGTGGTCTTGATCTTCTGGGGACTGATGCAAGAGTAGCATAAAGAAATGGGAACAGATTGTGTCTGAGGCCTCCACCTCTATTGAGGGAAGGATTTTCAACTTTAGCATAAATAGATTCCTTCACTCTTCTCCGAAAATATGGAGAAGTTCCCCTAATCAACTTGCTCAGATTGAAGAAGCGACTTGGATAAGCAGTGAAACATGTTAAACCAAAAGGAAAAAGAAGTCCAGATTCCATGCCAACTTCCAGACAACTCTGGATGACTGAGAATTTTCCTTGTCATAAATATTATTGTTCTTTCATCAGTGGCATATTAAATCGGGGGAGGGGGAGAGTAATTCACTCTGGCCGTACACAGTAAAAGAGATGTCATTGAAGATGAGGAGACTGCAGGTATGGATTCAACTCTCTGCTGCCAACACACTGCTGAGCTGTACAGTGCAACAGTAAGAGAAGAAGAAAAAATGCCATCAAGTCAACTTGGATTACTGATTCTTGCCCCCAGAAGTTTTCTTGGTAGCATTTTTCAAAAGTTGTCTTCCAGTTTTTTCTTTCTACAGCTGAGAAAGAAAATGACTGGCCCAGGGCCATTCAACTGACTTTTATGCACGAGACAAGACTATCACTCACAATCTCACTGGTTTTCAACCTTATGTTTTAACCACTGCACTAAACTTTTGCCTTATTCTAGCTCCATTTTCTAAATTCAAGGCAACCATTATTCTCCCCTACCCCATTCTTATAGAGCTTCACCATCATATTCCTGGTGTCTGTCTATAAGCATTATTTTGAAGGTATGGCCTTCTAACCCCCACCCATCCACTTTAGCAACATGCAACCATGATTACAGCTATTGGAAAAAGACCTAGCATGAAAACTGCTCACATACTACCACCTCACCTTCACAGCTTGCACAGCTATCATTTCACCTTCACAGCCCCAATTGCAAGAGAGGAATGGCATCTTTGTAACTGCTCATAGCAACCACTCAGATTTTGTTTGCACGCAACATGTATTTAAAAGATGGAATACTAGCTGTTTAGTCCCTATTTATATAAGGCAGAAATGACCAAAATTTTGTTGCTCCGGGATCTGTGGTAACTTAGGTGCAGGACAATGATTGAATTACATTTTTTGTACTCCTCTATTGAATAGCTGAATGCTAAGCAATGTTCATAGTGCTCATTTTGAGGTCTAAGAAATTAAGTACATTTATAGAAATCAGAAATTTCAAACGGCTTTATGAAGGAGTAGAAATGGAAACAGCATGGTACGGAATGCCATACTATTAAACACAATATTTAACCCTGGTATGAAAGAATACAGTGTGTAAATTTCAAAAGTAATAATACAAAATGCCATTTTTAAATGGGAAATAAAGGCAGAACTGTTCTATTCACTTCCTCAATTTAATTAAGTCTAATCCCTCTTTTTTGAAATAACATGAGCATTTCTTAACAAATCCATGCTCAATAAAGATTTCCAACTGTGTGTAATTACATTTGTCACTATGGACCCTTAAAATTCTGATCACAACAAACCACTAGGTTGAAACGATATCCATCAGTCCATGAACTAGTAAAAAAGCAAGGCAACATCATATTGGTAGCCTCATTTGCCCAGGCTGCTATATTTGCAGGATCTGCTATAATAACAAAACTACACTATCCTTATAAGTTTAGTGCAGGGCAATTTAAGAAAAGCAACTGGAGAACGCTCTTACTTCTTATCAAGCATCACCTGATAGATAATAATAATAATAATAATAATAATAATAATAATAATAATAATAATAATAATAATGATGATGATGATGATGGAATGGCATTGAGGGTAGAAAAGTGCTTGAAATGGTGTGTTCAGCCTAATTGCCCCAATTCACAGGATACAGAGGGTAAATGGGGAGGGGCAGATGGTGAAAATGGAAACCAATGATAACAAGCAAGCTTCACCCCAATGTACTGAAACAAGAAAAAGGCACTGGTAGCCAGGTCTGGCAGCACCCAAAATAGCATGTGGAGTAGCAAAATGGTACCCTTGTTTCTACAATAACAAAAATAATCTAAAGTACAGCCACACAAAAATCTTTGTTGATCGAAGCAGTGAAAAAACTGTGGAGATCTTAGTGCTCTCTAAGCTTGGTTCTTTGAAAATGTTTCATTAATCAATTAAGTAATAACAGTAGTGAGATTCAATTAATTTAACAACCGGATCTTCCTAATGACAGAGTGGGCATGGCTGGGGGTGTCATGTGACTGAGTGGTCATGGCCAACTCGATGTCACTCACAGCAAGTTGGGGTGGCACAGGTCAGTTGAAGCGGTGGCGGCAATGGCTGGAGCCTTAGACTTAGCTTTGAAAAGCAACAACAATGGTGATTCTCTGACACTTCACCTCTTTCTGAGTCTCGCCTGACAGTCAGGGGTTTTTTAAAAGATTTTTGCAGCAGAAAATGGCGGGTGACTACTTCTGGCCTTTGTTGGTATTCTGTTTGAAGAACGAGGCGTGGAGAAACGGCTAGGCTAACAACTCTTTATTAACTGCAAAACCAAACACAACAGTAGCACAAGTTGCCTCAAGAACAAGGACGGAATTCCCTGACAGCTGCTTAAATAGCAAGCTGTCAAGTGTGCCGTCAAATCGGGTGCTGCGACGCTTCCCTCTCACCAGCCAGGAGCGTCTCAGCCAATCGCGGCAGGGCAGCAACAAACAAGTCTTCCCAGCATCGTAACTGCGGGGACTCAACATTCCTCCCCATCCGGATGGCGCATGCGTAGTCTTCTAAGTACGCCGGCCAACATCGACTCCGCCCCAATCTTCTCAGTTCCGGACCAGACACTGGTAGAGGCGGAGCTGGAATTCCGCTATCCCTGGGAAAGGAAGGCCGAGGCGGTGGAGTGGCCGGAACAGACGTCAACGCGGGAGATCCAAAATGAGCAGGTGAGTTTGCCGCCGAGATCGCAGCGGGTTGAGGCGAGGCCGTAGGAGGCGTCGGAATGTGGTTAGCATTGCATGGCGGGGCCTCGTCCTCGGCAACTGCTGCTTGGTCACAGGGAAGAGCTGTTGTTACAAGCGTCCTCTTCCGCAGTTGGTTCACATATCGCCTCCATATGCGCCCATCGTCGAGCTGGACCCTATAAGAATAGGGTCCTGTTAATTGAGAAATATGACCTGGAACCCATTTAGCACCGGTTCCAAAGTTTTGGGCAAACACAGGATCCCCACAAGTGAAAACCTAGCAATGCGCATTGTCAGGCTTAGGGAGGTCCGGTGCGAATGCAGGGTGCAGGCGGTCCAAAATGGTCCGGAGGCACCGACCCATGAGTAGTTCTGCAGGGCTAGCCTTGGAGATAGCGCAGGGGGTTGTGTGTTGTGCTAGAAGGTACTGGTTAATCTTTTGGGACCAATGTGCAGGGCCTAGGCGGCCTAAACCCTCCTTCGCTGATCGTACGGCCCTCTCCGTCAAACCGTTAGTGGCTGGATGGAAGGGAGCCGTGGTTGTGTGTCGGATGCCCAGTGCGGTCACAAACTGCTGGAAGGGTGCCGACTTGAATTGTGGCCCATTATCGGTGACGATGGTATCAGGTAGACCATGCGTGGCAAACAACTGTTCCAGAACCCGGATAACAGCATCGGTCGTTGTAGAGTGCATGGAGGCCAATTCTACCCATTTGGAGTAGGCATCTACGATGACCAAAAACATGCGACCGTGAAAGGGCCCGGCGAGGTCCATATGGAGCTGAGCCCAGGGGGACCGGGGCACTTCCCACTCCCTGGCAGGAGCAGCCGGAGGGGCCGGCCGAGACAGTTGGCACTGGGGGCAATTAGCCACCCAGCGTTCAATCTCACTATCCATGCCAGGCCACCAGACGTAGCTGCGGCCCAGCCCTTTCATGCAGACCACACCTGGATGAGAGGCATGGAGATGGGACAGGACGGAGCGCCCTAACCCGGAAGGAACAACAACCCTATCTGCCACCTGAAGTAGGGCACTAGGTCAGTCTGGACTGGTCCTTTGGGCCAGCCCCTGCGGACCCAGTCTAAAACCTGGGAGATGGCCGGGTCGGAAACCGACCCAGCGCTAATGTCAGCAACAGTTAGAGGAAAGGCACAGTCCTCAATGAGGAGGACTGGAGAGGTGGGGGCTAGTTCAGAGGCCGGGGCCGGAACTGGGCAGCGGCTCAATGCATCAGCGTGGTCGATGGTAGAACCAGGCCGGTAGACCAGGTGGTACGAGTACGCGGCCAAAAACTCGATCCAACGAGGGGGGGAGAGCATAATGGGCGTAGGATGGTCCCCTGAAAGCAAGCCCAGAAGGGGTTTATGATCGGTTACAAGCGTAAAATGCCGGCCATATAGATAATCGTGAAATCGCTTCACCCCGGCAACAGCCGCCAGGGCCTCGCAATCTAACTGGCTATAGTTCCGCTCTGGGGCAGACAGGGTCCTAGAATAAAAAGCAATTGGGGCTTCTATGCCTGATGGAAAAACATGGCTCAGTATGGCGCCTATCCCATAGGGCGAGGCGTTGCAAGTCAAGGACAAAGGCAAACTCTCATCATATTGTACAAGTACCGCCTGTGACATCAACGCATCTTTGACAGCTTGAAATGACATGGCAAAGGCGCGACTCCATTTCCAAGGTGCGCTAGAATCTAGGAGGCAGTGTAATGGCTCTGCTAGAGAAGCCTTTTGGGGCAGAAAAAAGGAGTAGAAGTTAAGGAGGCCCAAAAATGCTTGCAGCTCCGCCTTGCAGGTCGGAGTGGGTGCGTTCTTCGAAGGGGTAGGGTGGATTCTCTGGGCGTCGATGAGGAAGCCCAGGAACTCTACCTGGGGCACCCCGATGGCACATTTTGATTTCTTGAGGCACAGCCCCGTGCCCCGCAAACGCTCCAGAACGGAGCGCAGCTTAGCGAGAAGGTCAGCCTGGTCTCCAGCGGAGACCAACACATCGTCGAAATAGGGAACCACCCTGGGAATTCCCCAAAGCAGTCACTCCATGATGCTTTGGAAAATTCCCGGGGTGACGCTGACCCCGAACTGAAGCCAGGTGCACTTAAAAGCACCCCTATGAATCACAATTGTCTGGGCCATGGCTGTAGGTTCGTCAACAGAAAGCTGTTGATATGCCTGGGCTAGATCTAGTTTTGCGAAAATTCGACCATGACCCAGGGAATGCAGCAGGTGCTGCACTACCGGTACCAGGTAGGGATTGGCTTGTAACGCCTTATTAAGGGAACATTTGTAGTCGGCACAGATCCTAATGGACCCGTCCTGTTTTAATGGAATAACGATGGGGGTTTCCCAACTCGAATGGTCTACAGGAACAAGGACACCCTGGGCAATGAGCTTATCCAGCTCCTTATCCACCCGGGGACGTAGAGCCAGCGGCACCCTCCGCGGATTGAGACGGACCGGCATCACCTGGGGGTCCAAATTTAAAGAGATAGGCCGACCAGTGTATTTACCCAGCTGGTCAGAAAATACGTCAGCAAATTCACGGGCCAGAATGGAGGGAATGTCATATGAAAATGTGTTAACGCTTGAGATGGATAGATTCAAAGCTGAAAACCAGTCTAATCCCAAAAGGCTAGGCAAATTGTCCTTCACCACAATTAGCGGCAGCTTGCTGGAGAAGGACTTGTATGACACCCGGAAGGTGTCATAGCCTAAATGGGCATGGTCTTCCCTTGATAGTCCTTCAATAAGACTGGGCATGGTTTGAGCCGGTGGCGAGACACCCCCGGCAAGAGTTTAGTTAAGATGGACCAAGCTATGAGGGACCTCGAGGAGCCTGTGTCCACCTCCATTCTGCAGGCCGCCCCCTCCAAAGCCACGGAGAGGAACAGCTTGTTGGTGGAGGAAGAAGAAGTTGCATTGCTCATTGCCATATCCAGCGGGTCCTCGTAACAGGTCACAGCGAGGCACTCCTCGTGGCGGACCGTTGGTCATCGGCCCCGGCTGTGCTCCGAGCGAGACATAGGGAAATCATCGACCATAGGGCTGGGCGCTCTGCAGACTCAAGATAGGTGCCCCCTCTTGCCACAGCGGCAGCACACGGCAGTCTTGAAGCGGCAGTCGCTTCTACGGTGGTTTCCTCCACAACCCAGGCAAGAGCCCTGCAGAGGCTTCTGCGACTTGCCAGGCGGTCTCAACTTCTATTGGGTTGTTCTCAGGCGGCTCACCTCCCCCTCTTCATCGGACGAATCAATCGGGTCTGATTCCCCGTAATGGACGGACAAGGATTTGTCCGCAGCGGGCACTTGAAAATGCTGAATCTCGGCGGCAGACCTGCCTGACATTTCAGTGGCCCTTGCCTCATCCAAAGCTGCCTGAAGAGTCAGCTCAGACCTGGCCAGTAATCGTCGTTGGAGCTTTAAATCTCAGATGCCGCAGACTAACTGGTCTAAAAGTATCTCGTCCAAATCGCGGAACTCACAATGAAGCGCTGCAGAGTGGAGTGAGGCCATATAGTCATTCACAGATTCCCCCTCTGATTGCGAGCGCTGCCAGAATGCATGGCGGCACGCAATTCGAGACGGTGTCAGGGAAAAATGGTTCTTTAATCTTCCCACCAGTGTGTCCCATAGAACATCAAAGACTTGTTGAGGAGCAGCCAGGGTCCTAGCCGTGATGAAAATCTCGCTCCCACAGGAGCTTAGCAAATAGCCCCACTTGCGGGCGCTGGACAACTCTCTCAGGCCATTCGCCTGAAGAAAACACTCAAATTGCTCCATGTGTCCCACGTTTCAGACGTTGGGACGAACGGGGAGAACGCTGGTAAAAATGTCGACATGGTGGGAGGTGGTTGTCAGTGAAGTTCCGCTCAGCGAAGTCACAGCCGTCGCCGCGATCCCACCTTCGTCGCCAGTATTCTGTATGAAGAACGAGGCGTGGAGAAACGGCTAGGCTAACAACTCTTTATTAACTGCAAAACCAAACAGAACAGTAGCACAAGTTGCCTCAAGAACAAGGACGGAATTCCCTGACAGCTGCTTAAATAGCAAGCTGTCAAGTGTGCCGTCCAATCAGGTGCCTCGACGCTTCCCGCTCGCCAGCCGGGAGCATCTCAGCCAGTCATGGCAGGGCAGCAACAAACAAGTCTTGCCGGCGTCGTAAGTGCGGGGACTCAACAGTTGATACAGCTGGACACGAGTCTGCCCTGTGACACTGGCCTGCTGCCTCTGCTGGTGCCAACAGCCTGCTGCTGCTACCTCTTTGCTGGCATGAACGGCCTGCAACCAGTTCCTCTTTGCTAGCCCAAACCGCCACCACTGCCACTTGCCCCAGAACTGCTGGTGAAGGAAGGTGAAGGAAGGCTCACCAGGCAGGCAGGGAGCTGGGCCGCATGGGAGGCAGCAGAGAATGGCGAAGGGAGGCTTGGCAGGGAGCTAGGCAATGTGGGAGGCTGGGGCAAAAGCAGCCAAGTGGCCTGGGCCGCAGGGGCTATGTGGTCAAGGCAAGTGAGCTAGCGAGCAAAGGAGCCAGAGAGCAGCAGCTATGCCGCAGCCAAGGCCGATGAGGCAAGATAAGGAGTGGCTGGGACTTCTAGGAGGGGCAGTGCCAACCAGCGGTGAGTTAGCCAGTTTTCTGAACTGCAGAAAAAGTTAACAATAGATTCACCCAAAGTGGTGTGATATAGCTGAATCCCACCTCTGGATAATATTATTTTTTACCTAGCCGAGTAATAAAACACCTGTAAACAACCAAGCTCAGAGAGTACTAAAAATTCCACAGATATTTTTTATGTTTTGTTCTATCAGAGTGGAAAATATCTACTATATTCCATGGTGACAAAACTAGTTTCTCTTTCTCAATTTACATCAATCTGTGCTGTATACTGTAGAATGTACAACTATCACTAAGAACAGTACTACTCTTATTTGTATGAGAAGCCTGCATAAACCCAATAAAAACCACTGAGAAATCAATGATTAGAAGTTGCTGATGTTGCTGATGTCTGGACTTTCCTCCAACCCTGGCCATGGACCACAGTCTATATGATTATAAGGATGGGGCATGCCTACAGCAGTCTCAATGGCCAATAGAAGCAGCTCTCAGCTCCTAATGGCATCATCAATCCCATTGTTAGGTAAACCTTCCAGAGTATGTCCCTGACAAAAACTATGAGGAAAGGAGAAAAATGCTCTTTTAAAATGGAACAGTTAAAGATTATTTTAAACTGCCTCAACTATGAACTG
Organism: Coluber constrictor foxii; assembly: GCA_038048745.1. Lineage (NCBI taxonomy): Eukaryota > Metazoa > Chordata > Lepidosauria > Squamata > Colubridae > Coluber > Coluber constrictor. Next base: position 129,163,910 of record CM075961.1, read on the forward strand.
GGGATAAAACAATCCCCAGTTTGGCAATATGACAAATGCATGTCCTTTTAAAAAAATAGTTACTATGACATGTTCATGCAAGAATTAGATGGATATGGAGATAAACAAATGAGCTGTTTAAAAGATTGTTTCAAACAGCTACATTCTGCCCACATTTTTAGAATTATGATTGAAATAATCTTACCTATTTCCTAATTAATTTTTCTATGTTGTTTCAGAAGTAAAGTCTGTACCATTACAGCAGAGGCAATAATGGTACAAAGATGCTATTTCCCTTAAGCTCTCCCATCTTAGTGAAAGTTAGCTGCTGATTGTGTTTGGGTCATTCTCTTTAATTTGATTTTCATGAAATTATATCTCAGAGAGAAACAAAGCAGGAACAAGCCAAAGAATTATTACACAAAAGACAATTTTTTTCAACGGTATTAATAAACACAAAAAATTGATTGGGACAGAAAACAAGAGACAGCTGGAGTCTAGGAACAAGGGTATTGGAACCACGTATTTTAATGCTACCTTCTTGCATAGAATACTTCAAAATCTCTAAATTTTGTAATGGAAAAAAGGTAAAATTGTAAAAAATGATGAGAGTTTCTTAAACTAATTTCTCAGCATGTGCAGCTACACACATATGCAGATGAACAAATTATAAAGCATTCTCAGGCAACTTTTCTCCAGAGGAAAGAAGAAATGAAATATTATATTTCATTATGCACATACACATTCAAGGTAGGAAACGTAATAGTATCTAATAAAGACAAAAAGGACAAGTATAAAAAGTGGAAAGAAGGGCACATAACTAAGGCAGATTATCAGCAAATAGGCTGAACCTGCAAAGTTGAAATCAGAAAAGCTAAGGCTCAAAATAAGCTAAGGCTTGTGACAAAAGTCAAAAATAACAAAAAAACTTCTTTCAACATGTTAAAAAACAAGGAAAAAAGTCAAGGAAACAATTGGTCCATTAATGGGAGAAAATGACAAGAAGATGACCAGCAGTCAGAAGAAAGCAGAACTGCTTAACTCGTTTTTTCCATTTGTCTTTATAAAAAAGGAAAAAAACAGTCCAATCCACACAAAAGAACTCCTATAAAATGCAGATTAGGAATGCAAGTCAAAATAGGCAAAAAAATGGCAAAAGAACACCCATCTGCTCTAGAGGAGTTCAAACCATCAGAACCAGATGGATTATATTCCAAGATTATGAAGGAACTGGCCGATGTGATCTCAGAACCAATGAAATATATATTTGAAAGATCCTGGAACACCTGGCAACTATCAGATGACTGGAAAGGGTTGATATAGTTCCCATCTTTAAAAAAGGAAAAGAAATGGATCCAGGAAACTACAGACCTATCAAATTAACGTCAATATCTGGTAAGATTCTGGAAAAGATAATCAAGCAATAAATCTGCAGGCATCTAGAAGCTATAATCATAATTCAGCATGGGTTTATCAAAAACAGATCATGTCAGGCAAATCTTACTGCAATCTTTGACAACGTGATAGTGGACCAGAGAAATGCTGTAGATATAATTTACCTGGATGTCAGTAAGATATTTAATAAAGTAGACCACAATCTACTACTGGATAAGACAGAAAAATGTGGGTCACACAGCATCACCTTCAGATGGATTCTTAACTGGCTGAGCAATCACACTCAATATGTAGTTTTTAATGGAAATATATCTACATTGAGGGAGCATGCAGTGGAGTACCCAAAGGTTCTATCTTAGGCCCAGGTACTCTTTAATATCTTTATCAATGATTTAGATGAGGGAATAGAAGGGGAACTCATCAAATTTGCAGATGACACCCAGCTGGCAGAAATAATCAACACTCTAGATGATAGGCTCAAGATAAAGAAGATCTCAACAGACTTGAACACTGGGCTGTATCTAACAAAATAAAATTAAATGGTGTGAAAAGTAAGGTTCTACACTTAGGCAAGAAAAACCAAATGCACAGGTATAGAATACATAGTACTAGGCTCAGTAGCAGTAACAACAAGGGAACTTGAAGTCCTAGTTGACAATCACTTAAATAAAGCCAGCAGTCTGCTGTAGCTGCCAAAAAAGCTAACACAGTCCTAGGGTGCAATAACAGAGGGATAGAATCAAGATTACATGAGGTAGGCGCTAATACCACTTTATAATGCCTTGGTAAGACCTCACTTGAAATATTGCATCCAGTTTTGATCATCATAATATAAAAAAGATGTTGAGACTCTAGAACAGGGGTGTCAAGTTCACGTCATCACGGCGATATCACGTGATGTATCGAGACTTTTTTCCACTTTGCTAAACTGGTTGTGGGCGTGGCCAGTGCATGATGCATCTGACCCATAGCCTGGATGTTTGACAGCTCTAGAAAGAATGCAGAGAAGAGCAACAAAGATAATTAGGGGACTAAAGGCTAAAATATATAAAGAATGGTTGCAGGGATTGGATATGTCTAATTTAATGAAAAGAAGGACTAGGGGTGACATAAAAGCTGTGTTCCAATCTAAAGAGCTGCCACAAAAATGGGATCAACCTATTCTCTAAAGCACCTGAAGGTATTTTATTTATTTATTTTATTAGTTTGTCAAACATATACAAGATAGCAGGTATGAATATCAATATGGACATGAATGAGGGAAATGAATACAAATAAATGGAGACAGTAGGACAGGGATGGTAGGCCCGCTGGTGTGCTTATGGACACCCCCTTTACAGAACTCTTAGGAATGGAGTAGACAGTTTGTTATAGGTTGAAGCTGTGAGGGTTTGAGGATGTAACAACAGAATCGGGTACAGCATTCCAGGTATTGACCACTCTGTTGCTGAAGTCATATTTTCTACAATTGAGTTTGGAGTGGTTTACCTTGAGTCTGTATCGATTGTTTGCCAGTGTATTATTGAGGTTGAAACTAATCAAGAGGAGAACAACCTGGAACTAAGGACACATTTCCTGACAGAATAATTAAGTCAGTGGAATGACTTGCCTCCAGAAGTTGTGGGTGCTCCTATCCTGAAGGAATTTAAGAAGAGATTGGACAACAGTTCATCTGAAATGATATAGGGTTTCCTGTTGACCAGGGGGTTGGACTAGAAGAAGTTAGAAGTTCCTTTCAATTCTGTTATTCTAGTCTCATGCTTTCCCTCACAACAGCTTTGGTTGGCCCAAAATCACCCAGCCAGCTTTCATGTCTAACAAGATCTCAATCTCTTGCTTCTTAGGCCAGCACCTTTACCACTACACCAAACTGACCCTCTAGATTCTTCCCATTCTCCAAGTACTCAAGCAAGCTGTGATAATCTCTTAGACAAAAGTTGCTAAATTCTTCCTTTCATCATTTCTTATAACAATTAAATCACTTTTATAAATGTCACAGCTGGCTAAACCAGCTTCCTAAAATGAAGAGTCTGTTTTCTCAGGAATCAGCAGTCTCAAATCTTACTATGTTTTTTTTTCTCAGTTCAGTAAGTACTCACTATAAAGAGACTTAAAGGATTATTTCTCTTACAGTTCTTAATATTTTACATTATTTTCTGATTTTATTTGCAAACATAGTTCAACATTTGTTTTTTGTTTCAAGTGGTATTTGCAATCACTAAGAGTCAGGCAAGAACTACAATATATAAAATAAAGTCCTTCATTTAAATGCTTTCAGCTTCTCATTTGCTGCCTTACTTTCTTCTGTCTCTGCAGTATTGTGCCAACTCATTCATTAATAGCTATTCCTTCAACAATAGCTGGAAATAATCCAACACATCTGGAAAACACCAAATTGAGGAAATTTACCTTATACCAACTGGCAAGGAGGCAGATATTGGCAAGGCAGTATCCATAAATATATTCATCCAACAATCTCTTGCAATTACTATCAAAGTACAATTTCTGATTTTGTCCATTCCCATTTCATAATCCAATTAGCTCTATTTTTATTTCAAAGTTATGCATCCTGAATATGCATCACATACACTTTAGAACTGAAAGAGATGTCTGTTGCCTGGCAAAGCATGCTTCACTTAGAAAAAATTGTTGATTGTTCTTATGACATAGTAGCTAAAATCTACCAACATGTATAATCATGACTATTATCAGGAAATTCTGCATACGCACTGATACATTTATACCTGGTAACCAGTGGTGGGTTACTCCCGGTTTGCACCGGTTTTCAAGAATCGGTAGTAAAAAATTTTAATAGTTTGGCGAACCGGTAATAAGATTGGCTGGCCACACCCCCAAACCAGTTCCCGGCCCAGTCGCCGTTCGCTTACCCACCCACTCCCAATCTATTGCTGATTCCTGAATCCCAGCTGATGGCTAGAGGGAAAAAGACTGTTTAAACTCTTGCCACGGGGCTTCAAAGAGCTGCCCTACAGCTGATCAGTATTAAAAGAAAATAAATGAGTAGACCAGTGCCTGCAAAAATAGAAAAAACAGCCCCTTTCAGCTTCAGCATAGGTTAATTAGCACAAATTGATTAGATCGGCCTCCCGACTCTTAGTTGATTTGCTCTCAGCTGATTTGCTCTCAGCTGTTTTATACAGGGCTCTGTTGCTAGCTGCAAAGAATGCTGGAGCAGATTTTTTTCCCCTAGCTATGCTGAAAAAATGAAACTGAAAGTAAAGCAGGGTCTTTGCTGCAACGTGACAAAATGAGGCAGAAAGATTTCTTTTTCTTTTTCCTCACCGAAAAAGGTAGATGCAAAACTGCAAACAATGGGAAATTTAAGGCAAAAGAGGAGAGTTCAAGATTTTAAAACACAAAAGAAAAAAAGCTCTATTTAACTAGAGAATTGTAATAATTTTGATACTATTAATTGTGTTGAAAGCAGAAATGGTTAAGTTGTGGTTTGGGGGAATATATGAGAAAATTATTTGGTTTATTATTATTGGTAAATATAATTAATTGATTTGTAAGAAACTGGATTGCATGGAAATAATTGGAATATTCATGTTCATATTGATTAATATACAAGATAGTTATATAACTAATTGAGTTATATTAAAATGTTGAATTTGTATTAAACAACTGTAATATTACATAATGAACCAATGTGAGGATGGATATAAAAATAGATGAAAATGGGAAGGGGTATAATATAGAATAGAAGGGAAAAATTGAATTTGATTAAGATTAGAGATGAGGATGAAGGGTAATATTGTTTTTTTAAAAAATAGATGAGGAATAAATATGGCAAAAAGGAAATATAGAAATTATAAATTTAATTGAAATGACTATACACTGTTTAAATTTGTGAACTGGCCAAATATTCTGTTCAAAGAAAATACATTGTATGTTTGTACGTGTGTTTCTAATTATTGTTATTTATTCATATTTGTCCTCTTTTATTCTTTAAAGTTTAACAATTCATTCTTTATCTTAATATCTTTATATTTGTTTGGGGTTGGCTTTTTTCCCTTTCATCTTTTTTATTGTACAGCAATCTTTCTCCTCAAACCTACCACTTCTCTCTTTTCTTTCCTTCTTACTTTCTCTTCCCCCCCTCTTCTTCTCCTCCCTACTTGCTCTTCCTTTCTCCTTCTCCTCCTCTCTTCCTCCCTCTCTTACCCTCACTCCTACTCTAATTTCCCTTCCCTTACTTCATCCTTCTCTATTGCTGTATCCTTTTATGCATATGGACTACTCAGAGGGATGAAAAAGTTGTTTTTGACTGGTCCTCGCACTTTTGACCAGTCTTCGAATTTACGACTGCCCTCATATTTTATGTTTTGTCCTATCTTGTCACCATGGTGAAGAGAAGCAGTTGTGAAATGAGTGACACGGTTGTTAAGAATGCTACAATTGGCATAAATGATGACCAGTCATAAGTGCGAAGACCGGTCAAAAGTGCAAGGACGTGTCAGAAATCACTTTTTTCAGCCCTCTGGGTGCATATGGACTACTTTTTTCAGCCCTCTGGGTAGTCTTTTTGTGCGTATGGACTACTCAGAGGGATGAAAAAGTCATTTTTGACTGGTCCTCGCACTTTTGACCAGTCCTCAAACTTATGACTGTCCTCACGTTTTACGTTTTTTGCCCTATCTTATCACCATGGTGAAGAGAAGCAGTTGTGAAATGAGTGACATGGTTGTTAAGAATGCTGCACGGGCACAAATGTGAGGATGGTCATAAGTGTGAGAACCAGTCAAAAGTGCAGGAACCTGTCAGAAATGACTTTTTTCAGCCCTCTGAGTAATCCCTATACACATAGCCATGGCCACCCAGTCACATGATCAGCTAGCTACGCCCACCCAGTCACATGACCTCCAAGCCACACCCACAAAATAAGCCACGCCCACAGAACCGGTAGTAAAAAAGTTTAGAACCCAGCCCTCCTGGTAACCAAGACTATAAGTAATCCTTGATTTATGACCACAATTGAAATCAAAATTTCTCTTACTAAAATACAGTTGTTATGTGAGTTTTGCCCCTTTTTATGACCTTTCTCACCACAGTTGTTAACTAATCACTGCAACTGTTAAGTTAGAACATTGCTGTTACATTCATCTGGCTTTCTCAATGACTTTTCTCATCAGAAGGTCGCATAGCAATTTTCATAAATACATGCCAGTTGCCATGTGTCTGAATTTTTATCCTGTGACCATGGGCATGCTGCAACAGACTTAAGTGTGAAAAGCAATCATAAGTCACTTTTTTCAGTGCCATTGTAACTTTGAACAGTCATTGAACAAATGATTGTATGTTGAAGTGCAGGAGTTTGAAGCTATACTGAGCAAATTAATGAAGACACAGAAATAATCCCTAGTTCTAGCCTCTGTTACAAAACAAAAACTTTATTCGCTTACCCATGAAACTGCTACTTAATGTGATTAGCTAACCTTGAAACTAGTAAGGTAGCTGAACAGTTAGGAGACAAATCTGCCAATACAGGTAGTCCTCGACTTACGACACAATTGAATCCAAAATTTCTGTTGCTAAGTAAGACAGCAGTTAAGTGAGTTTTGTCTCATTTTACCTTTCTTATCACAGTTGTTAAGTGAATCGCTGCCGTTATTAACACAATTGTTAAATGAATTTGGCTTCTCCACTGCTTATCAGAAGGTTGCAAAAGATGATCACATGACCCCAAGACACTGAAACCATCATAAATACAGGCCCAGTTGCCAAGTTTCCAATTTTCTACCACATGACTATGGGGATGCTGCAACAGTTTTAAGTGTGAAAAATGGTCAAAAGTCACTTTTTTCAGTGCTGTTTTAACTGTGAACAGTCATCAAGCAAATGGTTGTAAATCCAGGACTACCTGTATGTGCTTTGGCATTATCAGGTCACAAATGATCTGGTATGATCACAAATGATTTGCAGTATGATGAATAAAGGTTTCTCCTCAAGTAACTTTTTAAAAAGATTCTTTCCACACTAAAACATGTTTGGTTTGCCTCTTTATTTACCAATCCTTTTATATGCTTCTCAAATTATTGTTTTTGGTTCAAGTTTCCATGTAGATAATCTTTATGAAAGCTAAGTAAGTGCAACTGTAATATTCTAAAACTGTTTTCCAAAATGGAATTAAAAATCTGGATTTATTTCTTCCTGCATCTCATAGTTTGGCTGAACTCACAAATTCTGTTTTGAATACAGAGGTTTGCCATATATGACTCCAAAGGCCGTTACATGGAGTATAGGTGAGCAATATGTGAGCTCAATGGCATTACATGGAGCAGAAACCAACCATGTGACTTTAATTTTTCCAGTAGATGAAGGAACATTGTAGTGAACACCACTGATTGCTATGCTGGCCTTACTCCAGCATACTCCTGTTCATTGCTGATCTACGTTAAATAACACAGCAATTATAGAATAAACACTTCAAACAAGCTATGCAATATGTATCATGATGGCATAATATTAATATTAATCTTTAATATTTGTGTTGCCTGCCTGTTTTTTAAGAGGTAAAGCATGAGAAGAATGGCATAAAATAATATACTTATTAAATTTATACGGGTAGTTTTTGACTTGTGACCAAAATTGAGCCCAAAATTTATGTTGCTAAGCAAAACAATTATTAAGTAAATTTTGCCCCACTTTCTTGCCGCAGTTGTTCAGTGAATCACTGCAATAATGAAATGAGTAACATGGTTGTTAAGTGAATCTGACTTCCACGCTGACGTTGGTTGTCAAAAGGTCACAAAAGGTGATAACATGACCTTGGGATACTGCAACCATCATAAATAGAACATAGAATATAGAATAATGAGGCAGTTCCCAAGCATCTGAATTTTTATCATGTGATCAAGGAGATGCTGCAATGGTTGTGTGAAAAACAGTCACTTTTTTCAGGGTCGTTGTAACTACGAACAGTCATTAAATGAACTGTTGTAGGTTGAGGGCTACCTAAAATAAAGTTATATAATTTTATTAAAAGCATAATAAATGCAGCCTGCCTTCCAGTGACTTTGGGCAGTTTACAACTATTCAAACAGGTTTTTTTAACAAATACAGAAAATATTAAAAATAGCACAAGACAAAGGCACAACAGAAAGGAAGAAAGGGAAAGCAATCATCCTGTCCAAAGCTCTGAATAAAGAGCCAGTCTTTAAGACCCTTCAAAATCTCAGAAAGGTGGGATCTGTTCAAATTTCGGGGGTGGAGACCTCATTCCAGAGGGCAGACAGGCAGATCCATAATTAACTGAAGAGCCTAGTCCTATGCAAGTTTCTTAGAATAGATCAAGAACTGCAACGTAATATCTCAATATAGCCTCAAACTGGTAGGTGATACAAAACGAGAATTGAGGCTCTCTCTCTCTCTCTCTCTCTCTCTCTCTCTTTCTATTTGAGTGATGAAAAAAAATCCATTACCACGTTTGCATTTCGTTCAGAGACAGGAGACTACTTCCATTTTTTTCTAAGTCTTGTTTATTTACCACTACATGGCAAGCAGAGAAAAAACACTAGTATTCACACCATAGCACCATAAACCCTCATGTTTTCTTACAAGAAGTATTTGCACCCCCAGGTTATCTTCAGCTCACTACCCTCCTTCTCTCCCACAAAACAACTACTTCATTTCACAGCCCCAAAGCCACGGGGAAGCTCAGCATAAGAAAGCTCTTCCTTCCTTAAAGTGGTGGCATGACTAGTGTCAATGGCTTTTCTAGCAAAACTCATAAACTTCCTGTTTGCTGGGGGAGAGGCAGAGAAGATCTTTTGCAATCGGAAATGATTTTTGCTTCATTTGAAATATTTCAAATAAATAAATAAAATGTAAAAGTTTTCTGTCTTCCTTTTGTGTTTCAAAATAACTCCTCCCTAATATGAATTATTCCCTTGCTGCTAACTGGGTACAATGCTATTTTGATTCGTATTCTTATAAAGTGCAATCTGTTACAGTAGATCGTATTTCTCAGACTGCAGCGTGAACATCGCAAGGATGAAAATATCTTTTTCCTGTGCCTTCCCTGGTTTGCAAAAAAAGCTCACAATAATAATGTTTGCAAGATTTTGTCCAATGGTAACTATTGACCTATGCTTACTCTCTACCCTTTGTTATCAGATTTCTGGTCAATGAAACAGAGATTGGAATGATATTTCCCTCCCCGTTTTCACAGAAAGAGAGCTCTGAGCCCAGCAGGATTCCACCGCTCCGAGCTTAGCTCTAATGCCTACACAGAATAGGTGAAATTCCTCCTCCGTGCTCCTCATCATCAGCCAAACCAAGCAGTGCTGAGCAGAGCCCATTCAAACTTACCTTAAATGAAATGTCAACCTGCCATTTCTGGCTGGAGTGTTTGCAGCCCTGCTTTCTCTTTCTCTTTCTCTCGATTGCCAACCCATCCCCACCCCCAAGTTGCTAGGCAACCGCATGATATGGCTGCGCTTGCATGGCCACCAATACCTAACCCTGCCTGATCATTTTTATTTCATGTCTTCCATGGAATATAATGAAATCCCCTGGTGCAGCTTCACTTTCAAAGAGGGAGGGTCCCTTCCTGAAAAATTTTGGAATCTGTCACCTTCAAAATGTCATCAAGATGACCCAGGGCCTGTCCCTTGCAAGACTTTCTTATTGTGATCCCTAAAAATAGCAGAGCTACCCAACATAGTTATGTAATCCTAATTTTGCTTTGTTTTTATTTTCATATGCTTGTTCTTTTGAGTTATTTGGAAGGAAGGAATTAAGAACATTTTGTGGCTTTATCTTTTGTAATTAGGGTTGATTTTAAAAAAAATTGGTGGTTGAAGGAACAAATATAAATAAATAATTATCATAATCTAACCCAGCTAAGGGTAAATATTTGTAAGAAGTAGAGCAGTGTTTTTCAATCTTGGCAATTTGAAGATGAATTTCAATTGATCATTATCTGGCTAGGGAATTCTAGGAGATCTTCAAATTATCGAAATTTAAAAACCATTTTATTTATGACTGGCTGAAAGTGTAAAGATATAAAGATGGCAGCCACAACTATATGATCTTAGCCTTACTCTTTTTTACATGCATTTCATAAGAGACAGGGTTTCACTTACACAATCTCAGCCACTGAGTTGAATGTTTCAACTTCCTCCCCTTTCAGATACCTCTGTAAAGGCTGCAATCTTGTGCATTCTTAATGCTTACTAAACAGTCTGAACCCAATGGTTTTACTTCAAACAAGCAAGCACAAGATTAATCTACATGCTTCATTTTATTTCAGCCCTATGGCAGAGATTTGGAGCACTGTTAACTTTAGCCCAGTGAGACAGAAGGCATTTCCACATGAATTCTCTATTCTACCTCTGGCTCTCTATGAACTAACAGAAACAGTGTTTGAGAGCTGAGGTTATTTCTGGTAGAGCCATAATGCGTTTAAAACTGAGATAAAACTGATATTTTCTGTAAAATGCTGTAGCCAAGGGGAGAGTACAATCTGTTTCACCATTTCCAAGAATTGTTGTTGCTCTGTTGGGCAACAGGGGGTTAATGACTGAGGCAAGACAGGGTTGCAGTCTAACAAGCCTTTTATTAGGCTAACTCACAAGAAGAACGGCAACAGGAACAGAACAGCAACATGCACGTTTGACAGCTATTTATACTGAAGCTGTCAAAATGTTCAGCCAATGGCGGGGTCTGTATTCTCCCGCCAGTCAGCGGCATGTCATGGCCAATCAGAAACGTGCATCATAAGTCCAAGGACTTAAAACCCCTTCCCTCCTGGATGGCGCATGTGTAGTCATCCAAATAAGCAGGGCGCCGGCATGTCCGCACAGACCAACGCAGTTCAGGGATGGCCTCTGGTGGAGTAGGAGGCGTTTGTGCTGCCTGCGGAACTCCCAGCAACTCTTCTGGACTTCTAGCATTGGACTCAACCCCAGATGGCAGGCCCGATTCATCAAGTAAGTTGGGCGCTGGGGGCGTGCTTGATATAGGGCCGGATGATGCAAAGTTAGGGACTGGATTGGTTCTGTAGTCTTTTTGGTTTGCTGTTTCTTTTTGGCCTTCTGTTATTCGCGCACGTATTTGATTGAGATGGCGCCACCAGAGTCTTCCATCAGGTAGTTCAACTTGGTAGGAATAAGGCCCCATGATTTGTACAACAGTTCCTGGTAGCCACTTTAGTTTGCCCCCATAGTTTTGGGCATAGACAAGGTCACCCACATGAAAGCTGCGGGTGCAGCTTGTGGAGCCTGGGGGTTTTTCGGGGGTGTAACTGGGGTACAGGCGGTCAAGGTCTATTTGGAACCGTTGGCCCATTAGAAGTTCTGCTGGGCTCCTGTTGGTAGAAGGGCAGGGGGTTGCATGCTGTGCCAACAGGTACCATGCTACTTTCTCTGACAGTCTGACAGTCCCCACTGTCAAATCTTGCTAGGGTGTCCTTGGCCGATTTCAAAGCCCGTTCAGCTAGCTCATTGCTGGCTGGGCAAAACGGGGCAACCCTGGCATGGTGAATCCCATGCCCTGCCAAGTAAACTTGGAAGGAGGCCAACATTAGTTGGGGGCCATTATCAGAACCAGTACATCAGCCAGCCCATGGGTGGCGAGCAGTCTTTGCATTGCTCTGATTAGGGCACTAGATGTGGTGGAAGCCATTACAACTATCTCGACCCATTTCGAGTATGCATCCACCACTACCAGGAAAGTCTATCCATGGAAAGGTCCTGCAAAGTCCATGTGGATCCTGGACCAAGGGGTCTTGGGCATCTCCCATTCCTTCACTGAGGCGGCAGGGGTGACTGGGCGAGATTGTTGACACAACTGGTACCCAGTAACCCATGTGGTGACCGCTTGATCAAAACTTGGCCACCAGATGTAACTGTGCCCCAAAGCCTTCATCCTTATGATGCCAGGATGTCCCTCATGGAGACATTCCATCACCCTTTGCTGAAGCTTAGGTGGCACCACTACCCAGTTGCCCCTCAGTAAGCACCCTCATTGGACTGACAGTTCGTGCTATCTGGCTTGATAGGGTTTGAACTCTGAGGTCACTTGTCCGAGGTGCCAGCCCAGGACTGGCCCCTCTTTGTACCCAGTCCAGGACTCTGTGGAGGATGGGATGCTTCGCTGACAGGGCAGCGACATTGGAAGCTGTCACTGGCAGGTTGAGGGAGTCTATGAGGAGGACGGGGGAAGCTGGAGAGGGGTCCAGCACGGTGACAGGGAGGGGGCAGCAGCTTAGGGTATCTGCATGAGCTCAATGTTTGCCAGGACGGTAAATGAGGTGGTTTGAATAAGTGGCTAAAAATCCAATCCACCTGGACATGCACGGTGAGAGGATCTGGGGGGTTTGTTTGTTTCCCACCAAAAGCCCCAGTAGAGGCTTATGGTATGTGACTAAAGTGAAGGAATGGCCATATAGGTAGTCATGGAAGCGTTTTATGGCTGTGACTGCAGCCAACACTTCTTTGTTAATCTGGCCATAATTGCATTCAGTAGAGGAAACAGTTCTTAAATAGAACGCAATGGGGGCTTCTGTTCCATCAGGCAGAGTGTGGCTTAGGACAGCTCCAATACTGAAGGGGGAGGCGTCAGCAACTAGAACCAGGGGTGGGCTGTCAGTGTATTGTACTAGGACAGCTTCAGATGTCAAAAGATTTTGCACAACCGCAAAAGTGGCAGCTTCTCATGAGCCCCAGGACCAGGGTGTCTTCTTGTCCCAAAGCCTATGCAGGGGCTCTGCTACAGAGGCTTTATGCAGCAAGAAGACACTGTAAAAATTTAGAAGCCCTAAGAAAACCTGTAATTCAGTTTTGTTAGTCGGGGTTGGAACTCTTTTGATGGCTGTGACCTTAGATGGTGTGGGGTGGATGCCGGAGGCATCGATTAAATACCCCAAGAATTCCACTCTGGGCATCCCTATTCTGCACTTTTGTTTTTTTAATTTGAGGCCAGCTGTTTGGAAACGGCTCTTAATTTGTGCTTTAGGTCAGCCTGGTTGGCGGCTGAAATGAGCACATCATTGAAATATGGAATGACTCCCTGCAATCCTTGCAATAGTCGTTCCATAAGGCCCTGATAGATGCCAGGGGCAACACTTATGCCAAACTGGAGGTGCCGGCACTTGAAAGCACCCTGGTGGGTCACAATGGTCTGAGCCTCAGCTGTGGCAACATCCACTGAGAGCTGCTGGTATGCCTGCACCATGTCCAGCTTGGCAAAAATGGAGCCCTGTCCAAGGGAGTGCAGCAAGTGCTGCACCACGGGCACTGGGTAAGGGTTTGCCTGAAGGGCCCTATTCACTGTGCACTTGTAATCTGCACAGATGCAAATTGACCCTCTGGCTTGATGGGTATTACTATGGGGATCTCCCAGGGCGTGTGATCTATGGGCTCCTTGTGCTATTAATTCTAGTTCCTTCTCAACTAAGGGCCTAAGGACAAAGAGTACCCTCCTGGGTTTCAGCCTAATTGGAGCAATTTGGGAGTCTAAATTAAGAGAGATGGGTGAACCATTATATTTTCCCAATTCGTCGTTTAATATCTCAGCGAATTCGTTCATCCTTGAAGTGATCACTGGTGGTTGAATGGATACCAATAATAACAAGACCTAATGCGCCAAACCAGTCGAGTCCGAGCAGGCTGGGCAAATGGCCATTTACTATGATGAGTGGCAGGCTTCCTATGAAGCACTTATATTCTACCAAGAACTTAGTGCGACCCAAGATAGGAATATGGTTTCCCTGATAGTCTCGAAGCTGCACTTGGCAGATCTGAAGGGCTCTTTTTGTAAATGTGGGTACATTTCTTTAGGGTATCCCAGGAGATCAGGGATTTTGAAGACCCTGTATTGACCTCCATTCTGCAAGGGGCACCTTCGATTGCTATGGTGAGGTTAATCTTGTGGCTTGCAGTAGTCTTGGATTGGCGGATAGCTACCTTGGCAAGTCTATTTTCATGGGAGATAGTGAAGCAGTCTCCACTAGGCTTCGCTTTCTCTAGGAATGGTTGGCAATTGAAAGGTGTTTGGGCAATTTGAAGGTTGGCCCGACAAACGCGTGCCAAATGGCCCTTCTTTCCACATCTGTGGAAAGATAGCTGTTTTAAAGTGGCAGGCCGCTCTGGGGTGCCTCTCACTGCATACCTGGCAGGGCAAGCCGGTAAACTCTTTTTCTGAGGTGTTTCTATTGCCTTTGACAGTTTTGAGGCGGCTGATGTTGTCCCTCCTCTTCGTCCTCCTCATCAGGTTCTACTTCTTCAGAATGAATAGTGGCTAACTTGTTGGCGGGAACGGAAATTTGTGATTTCCGTATTTCCGTGGTGGATTTGTTTGACAGCTCACATGCTTGCGCCTCTTCAACTGCTGACAGGATGTCTTTTTTTTTTTGAGCAAGTGGCATTGCACCCTCAGATCCCTCACTACGCAGACAAACTGTTCTAACAGGGAGTCTTCCAAGTCCTTGAGCTTGCAGTTTAAAGCCGTGGTCCTGAGGGAGTCTATGTAATGGTTTATGGATTCCCACTCAGCTTGTAGAATCTGTCGGAAGTTGAACTGACGAGTGATACAAGAGGGAGTGGGCGCATAGTGGTTCTTAAGCTTCTCCCTCAAGGCTTCCCATGGTACCGACTGGATGGGAACTGGGACCAGCAATGCCAACGCAGTGGCAAACATTTCAGGGCTGCACAAATTTAGGAAATGTGCCCTTTTGTGATTGCTGGTCAGCTCCCTGTAGTCATTTGCCTCAAGGCTTGAAATGAGCCTCATTGAAGTTCCAGGTCTTGGTCACCGGGTTGAAGGGAGCGAAGGTTGGAGGTGCCATCCTTGTAAGGACAGGGTTCTTGTTCTGTGAGGATGTTGCCATTCGAACGACGTTTTGTTGCTAGTGACTCAAGTGGCACTTGACTTAGCGCGGCCAGCTCACAGTGACTTAGCTAACCTGTCACCTCACGCCCAGTATCCTACCTTCGTTGCCAGTGCTCTGTTGGGCAACAGGGGGTTAATGACTGAGGTGAGACAGGGTTGCAGTCTAACAAGCCTTTTATTAGGCTAACTCACAACAGGAACGGCAACAGGAACAGAACAGCAACATGCACAGTTATTTATACTAAAGCTGTCAAAGTGTTCAGCCAATGGCGGGGTCTGTATTTTCCTGCTGGCCGGCAGCACATCTTGGCCAATCAGAAACCTGTGTCGTGAGTCCAAGGACTTAACAGTTCTTTATTTTGTTTCCCATTACCTGGGTTTAAGTTGCCTTATCATATTTTCAAGGAGAAGTGTTTTGATAGCTCTTAAGATGTCACTCGTAAGAATCATGACAAATGCACATAACACTAAGTTAAAAACATGGAATGTAAGCAATTTGCTTTATTTGTCTTTTGCCTGATGTAGAGATGAGGGCATTTTGTCACCATGATCTGTAGAATTTTCTGATGGACACTGATTCTTTCTCCTTTTAAATATTATATGTCTGACAGTTTAAGAAAAGAACTGGAAGTACTATGAAACTGCTGCTACTTCCAAATAAACATATCAGGCAGGGATGAGAAACTAGGTCAACTGTTCAAAGAATTGATGAATTGGAGGACAGTGCATTAACAATACTCATGCATCACAATACACATGAAAGTTTGCCTGAGCCTCCTAACCATACCTCTCTTTGGAGGATTGATGATCATTTGTTATAAAACAAATCCTGCACTCCCTAATCTAATTTGCTTTTCTCATGTACCCATGTACAAATTCAGTTACTACACCTGTCCAATTATTAAACTGGATTTTATTCCTGTTGTATATATGGAATGTATGGGTGGGATCTTCTCCTTTATTTCAACAATACAAAAGCTTGGACAACCCTAATTTAAAGCAACCTGACTGTGCTAACTCTTAAAGAAAAGTTTGTTCTCACCTACACAACCAACCTACATTATGTGTAGTATGAACAAACATAGATTATACTATCTATTATTATTATTATTATTTTATTATTTTATTAAATTTATATACCGCCCTTCTCCTAGTGGACTCAGGGCGGTGTACAGCCAAGAATAAAAAGCACTCCAATACAAAATTTAAAATAATAAAAGAATTAAATAATTTTGGCCCAATAAATTTAAAAAACCCAATAGGCAATTAAAATTTAAAACCCATAAAACTTTAAGCTTAAAAAAAGGGGGGAGGTTACGCCAGCCCAGCTTGACAAAATAAAAAAGTTTTTAGAGCACGGCGGAAAGCCCGGAGATCAGGTATCATACGGATCTCCGGGGGCAAATCGTTCCAGAGGGCTGGTGCTGCCACAGAGAAGGCTCTCCCCCTGGGTGTCGCCAGCCGACATTGTCTGGCTGATGGCACCCTGAGGAGTCCCTCTCTGTGGGAGCGAACTGGCCGGTGGGAGGCTATCGGTAGCAGAAGGCGGTCCCGCAAGTACCCAGGCCCTATGCCATGGAGCGCTTTAAAGGTGGTCACCAACACCTTGAAGCGCACCTGGAAGACCACCGGAAGCCAATGCAGCTCACGCAGGAGAGGTGTCACATGGGAGCGCCCCCTTGCTCCCATAATCCCCCGCACGGCCGCATTCTGCACCAGTTGGAGCCTCCGGGTGCACCTCAAGGGGAGCCCCATGTAGAGAGCATTGCAGTAGTCCAGGCGGGAAATGACGAGTGCCTGAGTGACTGTGCCCTTATTTCAATTTTTAAGTACTATTTGACTTTTCCCCCCTATATTTTATCAGATCTCAAGCTCCAACTTGAGGCTTGGAAACCTGAATGCTCTAGTGCAGGAGTCTCGAACCTTGGCAACTTTAAGTTTGGCGGACTTCAAGTCCCAGAATTCTTAAAGTTGTTAGGGTTGGAGATCCCTGCTCTAGTGAATGAAAGAAGCTCGTTCCTTTTCCCCTGTAATGTTAAAGCATGGCTAAGACTTGGAGTGGAGTAGAATTCAAATTTAGAAACTGTAAGATCTGTAAAATTATGTTCTTTTCTTTCTTTGTGAGCTCCTCTCAAGGTTAAACAAATACTATAAAATATATTTCCCCAACTTCATTCTAAGGCAGTTCTTGGCCTCTGAATGATATACCAGATTAAGAAGTTCATAGCTAGGATAATAGTTCTGAGGAGTAATTGGAAGGAAAACCATAGTGAAGAAGGACTAAAGAGAAGAATGATCCTAATATTTTTATCCATACAAAAACTTCCTCCCAGTGCAACTAGCTAGGATACACATGGAAAGTAAAACAAAAGAAAAGAAACTAGGGTCTCCCTAGTTATGCAGCCACAGCTATTCTGTGACTTGGGCAGAGAGACAAAGAGACAGATTCAGGGAGCAGTATCCAGAGCTGGGTTCCAGCAGGTTCTTGCCAGTTTTGGAGAACTGGTAGCAGAAATTTTGAGTAGTTCAGAGAACTGGCCGCGCCTCCATCTATTCTTTGCCTCACAATTCCCAACTGATTGGGAGGAAATGGGGATTTTGCAGTAACCTTCCCCTGGAGTAGGGTGGGAATGGAGATTTTACTATATGCTTTCCCTGAAGTGGCGTGGGAATGGAGGTTTTACAGTATCCTTCCCCTGCCACACCCACCAATCCACGCCCACCAATCCATGCCACACCCACCAAGCCATACCCACAGAACTAGTAGTAAAAGAATTTGAAACCCACCACTGGTAGTATCACAGAATATTGGGAGAACCAGTAAGATACATGGGAGAAAAATGCCATGTGCATACAGAGACTTGAAAGTGGATAAGGGAGAAAACAACCCTTCTATCATGAGACTCCACCTTTGGCTTGCTCTTATTGCAGATTGTCCATGAGCTAGATAGGGAGGTTGTTGGGAGCATATGTTTTTGGATGTGTATTCCTGACAGGATGAGGCAAAGATGACTTGTCTTCAGGTAAATTTGTTCTTAGGGGTGTTGCAAGAATAAGATAAAAAAGAAAAAAGAAAAAGAAAAGAAAAGAAAGAAGAAGAAAACAATGAATATTATATTTTCTGAGAAAAATCTGTATCTATAATTCATTAATAAATCCTTCTTAAGAGTTCCCACATACTCCTTCTTCCTCCTTTCTTTCCCACTTTGTTGCCTTCTTTTTTCATCTTCCTCTCCCAGTTTTCTTTCCATATATCAATAGTTTTCTTTCTTTCAGAATTGTCTAACAACTATTACAAGGCAATCTCATTTTAGGAGATGGAAGGAGAAACCTTGAGACAGAGTCATTCCACTAGATTTCTTATTCTAAATGTAGGGATGTTTTGGAATGTGAAAACAAACCACTCCTATTTTTTCCCCTTCAGTCATCTGGTGCCTTGCATGCCTAAATGCTGAAGTCCCAGACTAGAAGAAATGGAATGATACTAAATATTCTCTAACATCAAAGGCAGAGCTAAATTTCACATGTTCAATGGAGTCTATAAGATAAATATAATTCTATTTAAATTAAAATTGGAATAGCATTTTTAAAAATTGGTATCTAACATCCTAAGATTCTGTTTCCCAATGTTTCCCAATGTTATAACAAGGAATGCCAAGAAAAACCACAGATCCTGATGTGGACTCAGCAACTTCTCTACTTATTAGGGAAACTTCTTTTAATTTATATTAAAAGTGATAAAATCTCTTTTCCTCCTCACTGCCCTTTCATAGGCAATCTGTTAAAGAGGAGAGATGCAGTGCCCTCCTTTGACTTATTTTGGTATATGTCATTGGTTAAATGGATAAAATATTCTTACCAGTTCTCTCCACTTGGAGCTGGTTTGAATGTAAAAGGATCATTCATAGATACTGACTTTCTCTCTTCTTTTAACTTTGAGGACTTAAGTCTAGCTCCTCGCTTTTGAGAAAAAATACTTTTGTCATTAATAAAAGTTGTAAAAAGATAAAGACTAGTCACTAAAGAATTCTCCCTTCATACAACCCCATTTAAATACCATACATAAATTAATTATACTTGTCCCCAATCCCCTAACTGGTCATTCTCTAAATTGTAATTCCAACAAATCAAGAAGATTCCAGATTATGGAAGCTTCAGTTAAGCATCTAACTTGCCTATATGAATATTGCCTATATTGACTGGGAGATCTTCAGATCTTAAACAAAATTGTGACTTAAGTCTTGAAATATGAGCCATGTCACTGAGCTACATTGTAAAGAATAAAGAGAATAACCTTGATAGAGAGAGGGAAGATCTTTTATAAGGCAACAAGCAGATAAACAAGCCAAGACAAGGGAGGAAGGGTTGAAAACAGGGGTGAAATCCAGCAGGTTCTGACAGGTTCTGGAGAACCGACAGAGGAAATTTTGAGTAGTTTGGAGAACCGGCAAATACCACCTCTGGCTGACCCCAGAGTGGGGTGGGAATGGAGATTTTGCAGTATCCTTTCTCTGCTATGTCCATCAAGCCACACTCACAAAACCAGTAGTAAAAAAAAATTGGATTTCACCACTGGTAAGTAATTTGAGACTTGTTTATTTAATAATCTGATGATAACACATGTTTATAATACTTTTTATACATACTATTATATTAGATATTTTCTTTGTTAGTAAGAAATTACTTCCAAAAGAAACACCAGAAATATATCATTTTGTTTTAATATTTCCTTTTTTTAATAATAATAAGAATAAAATTTTGTTAGATATATGTCTCTTGGGTGTCTGTTAATTTGTGTATTATTTTACTCCAGGATTATGGGATATAGGGAGACAAAAGCAACAAAACGTATTGTATCGATGTTTTCTGGAAATTCAGAACAGAAGGATACCCAGTAATTATATTCTTCCTGTTCCTATGGCTAATTGATGCTACAATTATTAAAACTTGTTTCAGTTCTGAGGAACCGGTCTCTCCAATGTTGCATTTATGCTTATAGAAAGTAAAAATATACTACTATTATTAGAAAGCCTTTTATGTGATAATCATTGTGTATGAACAACCAATCTAAGAACCAGAAAAATGTATATATAAGCTATAACAGTGGTAAACATGTGATATACAGACAGAGACATTCAAAGTCATATATATGTTAATAAAAACACAATTACATTAAGAATTAAAAACACTATTTACAAAAATACTTGAAAAGAATATACACAAAGATTTATTAGAGCTAGAAATAAACATTCACCTAAAAAAGAATCCTAGGCCAGCAAACTTTTTTATATGAGTGTTTATGTTAAACTAAAATATGTTAGTAAACTTTAAAATTTTGCATTTTTTTATTTTCCTTTCTAACAAAATATAAATATCTAATGTACTAGTCTAGAGTAAGTCTAAAACTATCAATACTTAATCTAAGAGAATTACATAAGATCGGAAGCAAGCAGATGATAGATTATGGCCTTGAATATTAATTGATTAGTTGTTGGCATTCTTCCTAGGACCTGCTAGTAGTTGTTTTAGCATGCAAAACATTTGTTTGAATTTTGCTTTCCTTTGCCTGAGAGATATATGTTTGACAGGCAGGGAAAAAAAATACTGTAAGTGCGTCCTTCCCTATCAACAGAATTAGGAAAAAGAAGACATTTATTACAATAGAAGTTAGTATAGATCCCTGAAATTTTATTTTTTTAATTAGACAAATTCAAGAAAATAATATTTATCAATAGCTTTTCATCATAGTAACTTGAACAACTTTAAGGTAAGTATATAGTCAAATTATAGCCTAGTTGTGGGTTTATCAAAAGCATATATCTCTGAGATAAAACCATAAAACTTCATTAGGTGGATGCCTTTATCAAATCCAAGCAGTGAATGTTTATATTCTTGAACAAGTTGAATACTGAGATACTTTTACTCGAAAGCGTTTTTGTTTTCTAAATTTAGATGTATTAGGGCACTGAGTTCTATAGGGCAGAGGATGAGTATTAAAACAGAAAATTTGCAAGCCAAGCAAATATGGGATACATATATGGGATAGAATCAAATAAAGATGAAAAGAAATGAAAAGCAAATTGAGTTTTATGAAGATGTAGCTATATGGTATGTAGCAGAGATCTGATTGCAGGCCATTTACTGATGACACTAAACAAGTATTGCATTAAATTTCAGCTGAGCTTGTCTGCCAGCAATTTTAATGTCAGAGATGTATCAATAACTCCATAAATCGTCTCTATGAAATATCTTCATTACTGTCTGAAACAAAAGAGGTTAATACAGTTTTGTTCAAACTAGTATGCTATTTTTAAACAAAATATTTAACAGGCATATGCAATGCTTATTCATTGCTTAAAGATAAGGCTGCTCAACATTTCAGCTGCAAATAAGGAGTGCTCTGGTCCACAAAGATAAAGATGTGAGAAAATTTGTATCACAAGTATTCATTTTTATATATAATTTTATTAAACTTATTAAAATATATCCTAGGTGACACTGTACCACAAGTATTCCTGATGGTTTCCCATCTGCTGCTTGAGATAGATTATCTTGAAAAGGTTTCCTAAGATCATGATGGCATAGAATTCATATGGCAATCCAAATTTGCTTCCATTCCATTGGAAAGCAAAACCCAACAAGTCAAACTAAAAATCATTGTCTGCAATTCACTCACATATCCACTTTTTTTAAAAAATACCTTTTCCTTTTTTTTATGCCTGCTTCCAATTCCAAAGAAAAAAATCTTCCTTCTGCTGGCCAGTGACTTCTTCTTGATGAGAAGAAGTCTGCAAAAGAAGTTTTGCAATCTGTTTGCAAAAATAGTACAACAGCAGGAACAGACTTGCAGAGAAGCTTCTCTGGAGGAAAAAATTATAAAGAAAAGAAATCAGAACAAATGTATGTACTCCATGAACCATGAGTAAGTCAGATGTAAAAATATGATATATTTCCATCTAATGATCCATTTATTTGGCTGGATGGCTAAAATGAAGTTAGGAGAGCTATATTTACCAATACCTTGCCTGCCTTCTCTTCTCCCTCCTCTGAATGAGAATAATGAAGAATAGTAGCTGTTTCAGTCAAGTCTACTGTAAAACTACCAAATGCTCCACTACCAAAGTAACAGCCCAATCTTCCACAAGAAAAGCTGTATAAAGAACCCTATTTAGAAAAGCAGACACACCGCACCAACCCTGAACATCAGAAAAAGCAGATGGACCATTCACATCTTCCAACAAAATGGATACCCATCTTCATCAAAAGGTTCTTGATCACTCAACCCAAAAGTTCCTGATCACTCAACACTTCCTGATCACTGTAACACAATCAGCACAGGATAACACTGGCATACATCAAAAATATCTCAGAAACTACCAACATATTATTACAATAATGTAATATCATCGTAGCACACAAACCAACCAACTACAAAACTAAGTAAATCTAAAGACCCAGCAGTACCAGAAGAAAAAACAGAAATCATTTACACAGGCCTTTCAGACCTCAGGGACCACTAAATTCATAATTTTAAATCCCACAGACCACTAATATGAATTTTTTAAAAAGATAAATGTTATTTAGTGCAATATAAAAAATGCAAATAATTTTTCTGCAGACTACCAAAATTTTCTCACGGACTACCAGTGGTCCATGGATCACCAGATGGTGACCACTGATCTACAACATACAATGTAAGGACTATAACAGCTACTACGTAAGACAAACAGGCAGAAGTCTTGTAGAGCACATCAATGAACACCATTAGCAGTCAAAAGACATAATTTCACAACACATGGACAGACAACATCATTTTAACTGAGAAACTGTGAGTATCCTAGACCAAGCTAAGTCCAAAAATACTTGAGAATTCGTGGAAGTCTGGCATTCAAACAATTTAGCCAATGACTGATATAGAAATAAAAATATCTGGATACCATTCAAAAAGAGACAGTCAAAAAGTCAAAAAGACCAAAACACTTTCTCACCAGCAATCAACACCCAGATCAGCAGAGAGTAACACCAAGATTATCATTAAATCAACAAACAATACCCCAATCAAAGAACTGCCAACTTCGCCAAATAAGCTAACACTGAACAAAAGCTCTATCAAGAAACCACCAAGACCACTCCCACCAGGGCAAGCCACTAGCATATAATATGAGACTACCGTGTTTCCACCCCACCAAATAAGACCCAACCCGAAAGAAAACTCTAGTCTGATTTTTTGGGGTGGGCCTAATATAAGCCCTATCATGAAAATAAGCCCAGAGGGATGAGCATGACCAACGCGAGAGGCATATAGGGGCCGAAGGTATCTGGCCGCAGCTGCAGCTGTGTAGCTTTGGCACAGCACAAATACTGTTAATTCCGAGCATGGAGGCAAAGGCAGGAGGAAGAAGTCAGGCAATCTGGATGTGCTGCATGGCAGCCTAACTCACAGGAGGCTCGTGGGACGCTTGTGCAGCACGGGCAGCAGGTGGAGGCAGAGGCTTGGGGGATGGGGAAGCAGGCAAGCCCAATGCCCCCTGTGGGTGCTTGTTTGATATAGCCACAGGTAAGCTGAGAGATGGTGGGACGGAGTGGGCGGTGCGTTGGGATTGCCTCTGCTTCCACAAGACTCAGCTGCACACTTTTCACCCAGAGGGATACGAAGCTTCCTGTGCATTCAAAGTGGATGCTTTGAAATCGACATAATCACTCCGTTTGGATTAGGAATGTAGATTTTAGGGGGTTTTGTTTTTCGACTTTTTAATCCCAGCAACTCCAGCCTTCTGGGGCATCTGTGGCTGAACGTATTTTGTTTATGAATAGATTGGTCCAATTTTTCTGAATGGATACAAAATCTCCATTCCAAAAGACCAGCTTCTTCAGGCTTCTGCTTGAGGCTGTTTTCCTATGGCACGAAGACTGGTGCTGCTTTCTGCCTTTGTTAAGATTTTTTTCTCCTCTTCTCTTTTAGGGGAAATATAATATTCTGCCTTTTAATATCCCGCAAAATATTTAATTCTCCCCTTTAAGAAGGGAAGACTTCCCACAGACATGTTCCAATGTTTGAGATTTTACATTACTACTTCCATCCCATTCCCCTTTTGGAGATAGTGGAATTCTGTATTTTTGCACAGTATGTATCCTATGTTATTTTCAGTAAAAATGATCAGCAAGTGGTATAACATTACCCATTTGGCCTGTTTAGGATTTCTCAGATTTTTCATTATTCATTATTTCATTATTTCTCGTTAGTCTATGAGGTTCAAGTCCTCTAATAGGAAATGCATTCACAAGTATGTTAGATGCACACATTATAGATGCTTATATAGAGTACCTGAGTTTTATTATCCTTCTCTGGATAGTCTGTATCAGATAGAATCTGTAAAATACTGCACTGTACTGTATATAATTATCTAAAGTGCAAGGATCCATGAATTCAGTTCCTGTAATTGTGTGTGAGGATGACGTAAAAAAACTATAGAGTAGACAATGGGCAGACAAATGGCAGCTGTGTCCTCAGAAGTAATGGGGGGGCAAATTTATCAGAAGAAACACTTCTGTAAAGGCTGTAAAGATGAGAGATGAAGGAAGTTCTTTCAGACATGCAAGATTTTATTAATAGAATTTTACAATAAATGTAAAGCTAGCACTTCTGGATGTTGTTTGTCAGGATTACCTTGCAAGGGTAATGGTTCCTATCACAGGTTGAGAATTCCATAAAATAATAGCTGATCACTTACATCTGATAGATCCCAAACAGGATAAAACTGGTCATGTAATGTGTCTCCATATGATGAACTAGTAGTCTTCATTCACTGGAGTTGTGTTCAATTCACTCACTGGCATATTTCAATGGACTGAATCAGCTAATAAATGCAGAAATGTAAATGTCAGGTTCCAAGTAATGCATCCATCACAAATCAAACTCCTCAAGAGTTGCATTTCCTCAAGGAACAAATTTATTTAGATATATCATCTTGGCACAACTGGTGGAAAGCCAGTTCTGAAGTTCCCATGCTTTCCACCCCAATATAAGTAATAGTTTCTCAATTTTCCAAACAAACTGTCACATTGTCCAACCAAGATGAGAGCTGGTTGCTTGATGACTTCTCTCCTCCTCCTCCAGTCAGCCAGCCGTTGGAATGTACTTGATTCATCAGCTAGCTATGTTGTTTTGGTTGAAGGCTCTATCCCCTCTGCTGTCCCCCCTTCAGCTCCAATTTGTGTCAAACTGAATTAAGGTCAGAGTACCCAAGGATACAAACAATCCCACACCCCAATCAAATTCAGGCTTGACAGGAATTGTGAAAGTGTTAATTCAGCTATTTTGTAGACTTTAATAGGTTGTTATCAATTGGAAGGAGACAGGGTGATGTCTTTATTGGATAGAGGAGAGAGAAAATAAGAATCTGAAGTCTAGCACTTCAGAGTCCTGAATGTGTCAGTTCTTTTTCTGTATACTTACTTTATTAATATTGGTTTAATTGAAATTAATTAAATAGATAACCAAGGAGAAAAAAACCTCCACAGCTCCCAAACTATTTATCTCAAGGACTAAGTCTTTAATTCAACTACATAAAGGTACACTACATTAAAATTGATTATATGAGGTATCAGTGAGACACTAAAAAGTTTGAAATGGAAAATAACGTGGAGGACATGGGAAAAAAGATAATGGCCCATGTCTGTGGAGCATAACTGGAAGTTTTAGACCTTTCAAATAGTACTATACTGTGACATAATTCATCAGTTGTCCTTGTGGCTGGAGCTTCTTTGTATGTAATTTAAGAACATCTGGAGGGTCAAAGGTTTCCCTCTTGTCAAAGGGACAAGAAGTAGAAGAGGCAACTATCCCTTAACTGGAACAGGTTCTGCATATCTTCTCCTGGCCTACATATTTTCACTATAGACCAGTGATGGGTTTCACTTACCTTTGCTAATGGTTCACTCGCACAGATCGTATTTGATGACATCCGGGCAGGTGGGCGGAGCCTCCCAGTGCCACTAATACCAGGTTTGCCCGAACATGGTGAACTAGTATCAACCCACCACTGCTATAGACCATACAACAATAAAATGTTGTATGTTTCTAGCATTTTTTATCAGAAAACCAGGAAATACTTTTGAGCAGGGGACATGTTTGGAAGCAATAGCCATAGTGACTAGAAATTTTAAGAATTATAATCCTATAATATCTGGATTGCAGCAAGGTTAAGGGAAAAGTCCTCTTGACTAGATACCCACAACTCACTTTAAAGCAAGGCTCATGCTAAAACTGTTATTTTGAAAGACACATTCAGCAGAGATTTGCAGCTTTCTCAAATTCAACTGTTTTGTTTCTCCAGCCTATGCCCTTTGGTCTTATAAAGTCATTCCTAGTAAACCAATACAATAAAACTGAAAAACCAACAGATAGCAAATAAAGCATAAGGAGTATTCTGGCAGGTTCATGTTTCATTTTATTTGGCTGGCAAACATACAAATGAATGATTATTTTTATTTTTTTCTTTATAGTAGGCAAATGGAATGGGATCATACAAAAACTACATGAACACATTTCTTCACCTGTTAGTTTCCAAAAGAGATATTTGTTAGTTTCCAAAAGAGATATCTAGTGTTCTGCCTTAGCATGTGATGACTAGCCGACTTTGACTACTTTTAGAAACTAAGAAAACTTACCATGGTTAATACCTGGATGGAGGGATCTATGTGCAGATTATAGTGCTTTGGGTTAAACTGTGGTGTTAAGCAAATTATCCCAGAGAAAGGCAATAGCAAACCACTTCTGCCAAATCAACAATAAAACTATATGAATGTAATCACCAGTCACCACTTTGACCCAATACAAATTCTTGTTTCCTTTTTGATGTCTCCCTCCTCCATTTTTTTTGTTAATGGCAATGCCCCTTATAGCAACAGTATGACACACAATATTGTCCCAAAATTTCTAAAACTGTTGGGCAGCCATTAATTCCTTGCCTACATCAACAGTACATAAATATGAGCTCTTCACAAGATAGTTAATAAGTAATGTAGTTTAGGATTTTTTTCTTCACTTTTGATTCTTGATTGTGTTTTGGTGTTAATGGATATTCCTAACTAATAACATGTGGAATTTCTCACTGAATATGTCTGACACATATTTATTATTCCAACACAGATGTCCACATAGATGTTTATTTGGATCAGTGAGAAAGGAATATTTTCAGCAAGGCCAGTGAAGAAAGGAAACCAAAGAACAGAAGAAAAAGCTAAAACAGTGGGTCCCAATCTTTTGGACACCAGAGACTGATTCCATGAAGAAAGGTTTTTCCACAGATTGGAGGGGGCATTGTTTTGCATGCTGCCTGCTCCCTGCATTCCACAGATGGGGCTTTGCTTCTTTGTGCAGCCTGGTTGCTGGCATGCTGCAGACCAGTGCTAGTCCACAGACCCGGAGTTGGGGACCCCGGGACTAAAACACTAAGTAAATAAAAGCATCCTGACTAAGACTGGTGCTGGAGCGAAGTAGGTGAACAGTACTGGAGGAAAGGATTTCTTTTTGCCTTAAATTTAACCTCAAGGAATAATTAGAACTATTTGTTAAAGCAGTGTCTAAGCATTCTGAGAAAATACCAGACCGGAAGGGGAAGGCGCAAGAGAGAAAAATAATACAATTTGAAATATATAGAAAATTGGACTCTTAAACTGGGAAGACGTGGTACTGGGAAGGCATTTTAAAAAGCTGGAATTATTTACTTACAAAACTTATTCTGCTTTTATAATTTATTTGCAACTAAAATGACAATTGACTAGTGGTAATACTGAAACTTAATTTGAGAGTGCCATCTGCTAAATAAAGGAAAAATTACAAGTCTGGGAGTACCTATATGAAGGACTGTGAAAATACTTATTGGATTATTTTTAATTACCCCACGACTACTGGAGACTCATATATGAAAATAGGAAGCTATTTAATCAAAGTGGCCCCTGAATGTTATGCTAAAAGTTTGAATCTGCAAGGGTACACAAAGAGGCTTTTGATAACTGGTGGGACTATTTAAATGGAACTAATTGTTTACTTAGGGGATAGAAAGAACTGGAATTAGTACACTCCTTGAAGGGCAATTTAAGGACTGAATAAATAGTTCCTGGACTGTTGACAAAAATTGAACTTTTAAAAATAAAATAAGATGCTTTATAAGAAAGAAATGAGTGGAACATTGAAGGAGATAGTGTTATTTTTCAAAACATAAAAGACATTGTGGAGAAAGGATTCAAGGAGATTATGGAAAAAATAGAAAACACCATACGAGGTATGATGAATAAAGACCAAAACACCCAGGAAAGGGAGAAGTCAACAGAAGAAAAGGAGGAAGAAGAAGACAAAGAGAAGACAACAATGAAAATAACAGTTACTGATGAATTAAATCAGGGGGAAAATATATTAAGAGAGTTGGAAGGTATTTTTTAAAGGGAGATAGGGATGTAGGCAGAGATTTTGGAAACTAGGCAGCAGAAGAGGGTAGAGGTGGGAGAAATACCTAGATTGAACAGCCAAGCAGCAGATACAG
Organism: Coluber constrictor foxii; assembly: GCA_038048745.1. Taxonomy (NCBI): domain Eukaryota; kingdom Metazoa; phylum Chordata; class Lepidosauria; order Squamata; family Colubridae; genus Coluber; species Coluber constrictor. The sequence continues at coordinate 129,192,682 of CM075961.1, forward strand.
ACAAGAGCAGCGGTGGGTTCCTCCCAGTTTGGCCCAGTTCTCCCGAGCTGGTAGTGGTGACGATATGATGTCACAGAACCGGTTCTGACCTCCCCCGTGCCCCACTCCACCCCCGTGTTATTCTTACCTTTTATTTGGCCCCACCCCCAATCTATTGCTGCCTCCTGAATCCCAGCTGATAGCCAGAGGAAAAAAAACTGTTTAAACTCTTGCAGCTGGGCTTCAAAGGGCCACCTTAAAGCTGATCAGTGTTAAAAGAAAACAAATGAGTACACCAGTGCCTGCAAAAATACATGAGTAGATCAGTGCCTGCAAAAAATAAATGGGTAGATTGGTACAGCTCTGCAAGCAGTTAAAAGCCTGGTAGACCAGTACCTCTGCTAAATCCTAAATAATTGTCACATGACCATCAAGCCATGCCCACAAAATAACCCATGCCCACAGAATCAGTAGTAAAAAAATTTAGAACCCATCCCTGGACAAGAGATAAGGATTCAAGAGAGGAATATGGAAGGCAAGCCAAAAAAAGCAGAGCAATTAAAGTATTGAAGGGGCAAGAGATGATGGTTAGATGATTTCTCTTTTTTGCTGTTATTCTGGTTTCCTTTTGCTTTTCTCTCTCTTGCTTTTCTTTTTTTAGGTAAGTGACATGATTAGAAGTTAGGTAGGATAAAAAGAAAATGTTTTTTAATAAAGGGTGACATGATTAAAAGTTAGAATAAGAGATAGAAATAAAAGAAGGGGAAATATTAGTGTATATACGTTTATAATAAAATAAAAGCTATAACAAGAGAAAGCATGAAATAATTGAATAATGACAGATTGCAACTTAATATAAATGTGTATCATTATTAGAAATATATAAGTTGATTGAATGTAATAACTATGACTAATTCTATTAGTTTTATTTGTATTAGAATGTATGACACCCAGGTGCCACACTGTTCATGCATTGATATGTTTGTTAAAAAAATTAAAAAATGTTTTTTAAAAAAGAAAGAAAAATACTTATAGGGAATCATGTAAAGATACTCAAACAATTTTTCAAATTTGCAATAAATACTGTATTATATTCACAATATGTCCTGAGCATATAATGTCTGTTAGACATAAAGCACTGCAATAAGATATCACATTTGGAAATAGAAATTACCTCAACTTATTGGTTGAGTTATCTGAATCTTTAAAAGGCAAAGAATTCAACATTACTTACATAATGCAAATTGAGCATTCCTCATAGCCCCACTTCCTTCTACAGAAACCAAATAAAGGCTAGCCCCCATAATAAAAATGTGAACGATGACTTTATTTCTTTAATTATAAAATTATCATTCTGCCTTTCCACCCAATGCAGCATAAAACTTCCAGAACTCTCCAACAATGGTCAAACTAGGCAACTTGGGAATATTTGTGCTGATTCATCTGGAGGCAATGGATAGAGAAATGCTGACATAAACCTTATGCAGACATACTTTCTTTCAGTCCGAGAGATGCCACAAAAACATGTCAGCACAATTTGACCTCACCTGACAGCCAATTTCTATTTTTTCTCACTCAAATGTTCAGCCTGCAGTGTTGCCCTTACAGTTTTAATGTAGAACAAGTTAATTGCAGTGATTGTTTCTCCTTCTTTTTGAACCTCCTCTTGGGTTCAAAAAGCTACCAATAATCACTCTGTTTAATAATGTGGTGAAGTAGTGATGGTTAATGGAAGCCTGAAAATGACAGATTTGACATTTTTCCTCCATCAGGAAGGAACTGCTATTATAAACTATGCTGGATAAGTTAGCAAATATTAAAATGCTTTGTGCCCTCTTTAAGTTGCCCAAATCACAGATTGCTGGCAAGAAAGTGCTCCATGACAATGGACTTTCACTTGAGTAAATTTGGAACTTGATCTAGGCAACAAAGGTGACTAACATGTAAGTACTGGAGCACATAACACCAGACATGTCACTAGAAGGAAAAATCACAAAACTGTATCTCACTAACTTTGGCCATGTCATGCATGGGAATTCACTGGAGAAAGCAATTGTATTTGGAAGAGTTAGCGGTAAAAGGGAATCAGGCCATCAAAGAGCACATTGGCTGGACACCATGAAAGCTGACACCACCCAGAGCATAGAAAAACTCAAATAGTGCAAGATCAGAAGATGTGGCCCATAAAATCACCAAGAGCTGGACACAACTGAATGAATAACATCATCATCTTCAAGATCAACAGTAAAATCACAATGAAGATGCGTGTCTACTTCTGCTCTTACTGTACACACCACAAGCAGGAGTGCAGAGCAATCCATCTTCATTGGTATGAAGAGCCATTGATTTTTATAACAGTCTTGTTGCCAATCTTCTTCCATTCTTCCACATACCGGGGGTGTGTGTGTGTGTTTCTACTTAACTTTGCTACCAGTTTGCAGCAGGGCTGCATGCGCGCGTGTGCAAAGCAAGCACACTCACATGCATTCTAATGACATCAGGGTAAGTGGACGGAGACTCCGCCAGTTTTACTACCAGTTCTATAGAACCTGTGTGAACCAGGGGCAACCCACCACTGACACGTGACTGTCCCAGCTGAGCTGAAGGAGAAAACTCACCGCTGTCAATTTGCCACGGTCAACTTGCTATGGCCAATTCACCGCAGGACAACTTATCATGGCCAATTCGCCATGGGACAACTCACTGTGGGACAATTCAACAATTAAATTTAATTATTTAAAATAATTTTTAAAATATTTTAATTTTTATCATTCACTACATTTTGCTCCTCCTTTGGCATCCTTTCTTTAAAGATTCTATTTCACTATTTCTTTGAAATTAGTGAAACTCTTGTCCCCTGGCAAGTTGTCCATGACTAGTTGTCCATGGTGAGTTGCTGAGCAGTGAGTTGGCTGTGGTGATTTGGCTGCAGCAAGTTGTGATAGACTTGAGAGGCCAAAATTCATGCATACAGCAGGGTTTTTGGTGGGAGAAGGTGGAAATCAGTACAACAGCCAAACAGAAAGGTAGATAGCCTGGATAGAACAGGAAGGCAGTATCATAAAAGACAGTTACAGGTTGTTCTCTACTTATAACCATCCATTTAGGGAGAATTTGAAGAATTTAAAATTATGACAGTGCTGAGAAAATTGACTTATACTGGTTCTCTCACTTACAACTATTTCAGCATGCTGTCATGTGATTCAGCGGTGGGTTTCTACCGGTTTGCCCGAACCAGGGCAAACTGGTAGTGGTGGCAGCTGGAGGTTCCGCCCACCCGCCCAGATGTCATCACAGACGCTCTCTGCATGCACCGAAGGTTCTTTGCATGCGCAGAAGCCCCGTGTGCAAGCAAAGTGAGCATGCGCTTTGAGCAGTTCTGAATCGAAAGCAAAGGTAAGTGGAATCCACTACTGATGTGATTGTGATTCAAATGCTTGGCAACCAGCCTGTATTTATGACAATAGCAGCATCTTTTCCAAGCCAGCTTTTGACAAGTAAAGTCAATAGGAGAAGTTGGATTCAGTTAATGACCAGTAATGATTCACAACAACAATAATAAAAAAGAATAAGATGGATTCCAATTGATGGGATTAGAATCTTATACCAGATGTAAAGTTTCATAAGTGGATGTACTTGAAGTTAATTACCCAGATATATAGGATGGCAGTTCTTATCAGAAGGCTAGACTTCATCTGAAAGCTTGAACTATCTTAAAAGATGTATTAATTCAGATAGGGTTTGTATGACATATACCAAAGCAAAAACACATTTTAATCTTGAGAGGAAGTGAAAAAATGTCATACAACCACTAGATTACAGCAAAGATATATAAAAATATATGACTCTGTTTCCACCCAGAGGGTTATGTGTAATTGCTTCCTGGTTCCATGATTAGGAGTATGTTAAATAATCCATATGATTACTTAATGATTCATCAATCCAGAAAATGTATCAATTTAGTAAATTGTGATTAAGTTAAGCACAAATATATAAACATAGGTAAATCATTAAAATCTGAAGAAATGTCACAATAAAACATAGACTTAAACATATATTTTTAAATTTCTTTGAAAGGCCTGAACAGGACAAAAGTTTTTGTATAGGCCAGATTTTTTAAACTTAGCATCTTAAAATATGTGGGCTGACTGGTTGAGGAATTCTAGGAGTTGAAGTCTACACATTTTAAAGTTGCCAAGTTTAAAAACACTGGATTAGTCCCAGCTAGCTTCTATGTTGATTGTGGAAAAAAATTGTTGCACTGTTTATCTTCCTTTTTTGCTTCTATATTTCTTTTTGTGTATTTTGTTTATCTCCATCCTGAAATCCCTAATGAACAAGCTAATGAATGGCTCAGTGTTATAAGCAGTGGTGGGATTCAATATTTTTAACAACTGGTTCTGTGGGCGTGGCTTATTTGGGTGGGCGTGGCTTGGTGGTCATGTGAATGGGTGGACGTGACTTGGTGGTCATGTGACTGGGTGGACATGGCTAGCTGATCATGTGACCGGATATAGGGACTATCCAGAGGACTGAAAAAAGTGATTTCTGGCAGTTCCTTGCACTTTTGACTGATCCTCGAACTTATGACCAGTCATCATTTATGCCCATTGCAACATTCTTAACATTCTTAACAACTGTGTCACTCATTTCACAACTGCTTCTCTTCACCACAGTGACAAGATAGGGCGCAAAACATAAAATGTGACGACAGCCGTAAGTGCAAGGACTGGTCAAAAGTGCGAAAACCTGTCAAAAATAACTTTTTCAGCCCTCTGAGTAGTCTATATGCACAAAAGGACTACCCAAAGGGCTGAAAAAAGTCATTTCTGGCATGTCCTCGCACTTTTGACTGGTCATCATTTATGCCCGTTGCAGCATTCTTAACAATCATCTCACTCATTTCACAACTGTGGTCCTTCATGTGACCGGGCAGCTGATTATTGCACCCTGGCTGGAAGAACTCCAACAGGGGAGCATTTCCTCCCAAGAGCGGTGTAAAAAACTTAAAACAACCCTTCCCCTTTAAGAAAGTCAAGCAAAAAAAAAAAACCCTCTGAAAACCTCTGGAACAGGAAGCGACTTACTGTCTAGGCTTACTGCCAAGAATGTATTAAGAGTTAACATTCAGAGGCAGTTTCTGTAAGCAGGGCAATAAAGATTAGGCTAGGAAACAACACTGAATGTTGTAATTCCTTACAGGATTAACCCTGTAAAGTGGAAAAGAACAAAAGGAGATTTCTTTTAACAGTCGATTCTCCAAACTGCTTAACTACTTAACTATTTAACAACCAGTTCTACTAAACCAGCGCGAACCGGTAGAATGTCACCACTGGTTATAAGGATATACAATTTAGCAATTACAATTGGAACTAGCAATTCAGTTGTTAAGTGAAGCAGTCACTAAGTAAAACCATGACCATGCTTACTTCAGTTTTCCATTGCTTTATAAACCTGTGAAAGTCACAAATGCAATGATTGGTCATAAAGTTATTTTTCATCATTATCATAACTTTAAACAGTTGCTAAACAACTGTTTATTGCTATTGCTTAATCCTTTCCGTATTTTTCACTAGTCTTCCTCAGTAACCTAGTCTAGAAAGAGTTGTGAAGATTCAAAGGAATTTTTTGTTTATTACAGATATTACTCAATTGCTGGGGTTATACAAATGAAGCTTTACTGCCAATCAGAGAGAGAGATGCTTACAGATGCTTATCTACCTCCCAGTCAACTCTCACTTGGTCAGAAAAGTAGAAACCTGCCTATTTTCTTATGAATGGCTCAATTGGGATCAGTGAAAGAGAAGGAAGATTGGACCATAATCAGGGCCCGTGGCTGGATTTGGCCTGCAGGGTGCTTAGATCTGGCTTGCAGGGCCGCCTTGGAAACAGCAAAGGACTGGCCTGTGGTGACTCTGTCAGCAAAAATGGAGCTTAAGAGGACCGCATGCGGCCATCCCAGGCTCCATTTTTTGGCGGTGACAGTTTCCTGCAGCTCTCTGCCAGTAAAAATGGAGCTTGTGGGGGGGGGCACATGTGGCCCATCAAAGCTCTGTTTCAATGACAGAAAGCCACAGGAGGCCATCATAGCCAAAAATGGGGCCAGGAGCCCATTTTTGTGGCAGAGCACTCAGGCAACCACACCCCAATAAATGATGTCATGCTGGCCATGCCCCCACTGGCCACACCCTCTGGCCCATGTAAGGTCAAACACAACCCTGATGTGGCCTCAATGAAATCGAATTTGACAACCCTGCTCTAATGGTTTCTGAGAACAAACTGTTAAACTAGCTCAGTACTGATGATATATAAGTTTAAGAGTATTTTTCTTGGCTTGGTAACTATTAACCATCCCAGTAGTTCATCTGACAGTTTCAAAACCAGATTATTCTTATAGCATAGCCAGAAATATTTTCAAACAATACCATCCTTAACTTACTCCATAACTAGAGTTCCCTGAGTGGATTATAAGATTGTTTAAAAGAGTAAAAAAATAATAATAGTAAAACAATCCAATAATAATTAAGATCATACACTGATAAATAGCATAAAAGAAAAATATAGGTAGTCATTGATTTATGATCACAATTGAAGCCAAAATTTCTGTTGCTAAGTGAAACAGTTGCCCCATTTTATACCCCTTCTTGTGCCAGAGTTGATAAGTGAATCACTGCAATTATTAACTTAATATAACATGATTCTTAAGTTTCTCATTGACTTTCTTTGCCAGAAGATTGTAAAAGGTGATCACATGCCCCCTAGACACTGCAACTGTCATAAATATGGATCAGTTGCCAGGAGGCAAACTTTGAGAGATTTACTAATAATGTCGGGTATGCTTCCTTCAGTATCCAGGAAAGGAAAACCCAGACTTCATCATAGATTAAAGTATGGTACTTTTACTAGATATGAAATGAACGCAACCATGGAAAGCAGGATTCTGAGGCAAAAAGCGCGAAAGTTACATATATAAAGCATCCCCTTCCTCTATCCACTGTAAATCATCCAATCCAAAGGTCTCCCAGAGGTCAGGTGGGAGCACACGTCAGGCCGTGTCAGCATCCAGGAATGCAGTGTCCGTTGGCCTGATAACAGCTTAGGAATTGGTTTTGTTTCTTAGATTCATCCATAGCCCAGCTACCTAAACCCCCCTCCCTCCATTACTATGACAGCCAAAGCAGGGAAAGGCAGAGGCTGACATTTGGCCCCCCTTCAGAAGAGATGACCTCTAGTCCTGAAACAGAGAGAAAAAGAGGTAATATCACAACAATTAATAACTATCATTACTTAAGGTTTATCAGGGTATTTGGTGTGAAACAACTGCACTTTTTTAGGTGCCCGAACATCACGTTTATTCACCCATTCAGCTTGTGATAACGGGAAGTGTTTCCAGGCCACCAGATACTGCACTTTACCATGATGTTTTCTAGAGTCCAAAATTTCCTTAACTTCAAAATGTTGTTCTCCTTCAATAAGGATGGGAACGGGAGGAGGTTCTTTGGCTGGACGTAGAGGGGATGAATGTTCCAGTTTCAGTAAGCTAACATGAAACACTGGATGAATCCTTCGCAAGTTCTTGGGTAAATCTAATTCAAATGTTACTGGGTTAATGATCCGAGTAATAGGGAAAGGCCCCACATACTTAGGCCCAAGCTTTTTTGATTTTTGAGGAGTTTGCAAATATTTGGTAGAAAGATAAACCATGTCTCCCACTTCATAAACATGCGCAGGGCACCTCTTTTTGTCAGCTTGGGTTTTATGAGCTTGGTGAGCGTCATCTAAAGCTTTTCAGGTTACTGCCCAAGTCACTCGTAACTGTTCGATCCACTCAATCAGAGAAGGGTTCTGTGGGTTATCTTGAGGTAGCTCTGGGTTTGGCACAAATTCCTGGCCAGAAGCCACCTTGGACGGAGTGAACCCTGTGCTGCTATGTATGGAATTATTATATGCCACCTCTGCAAATGGCAGCAAATCTACCCAATTATCTTGCTGGTAATTTATATAACACCTCAGATACTGTTCTAATATGGCATTGGTTCTTTCACAGGCCCCATTGGTCTGGGGGTGATGGGCGGAGCTTAACCCCTGGGCGGAGCCTATCAGCATCAGGAACTCTTTCCAAAAGTTGGAGGTGAATTGTACTCCCCTGTCTGAAATTATACGTTTCGGAGCTCCATGTAGCCTATATACATGTTGAATGAACATTTTAGCAAGGGTTTTTGCTGATGGGATCTTAGAACATGGGATAAAGTGCACCTGTTTGGAAAACAAATCAGTCACTACCCATATAACTGTGCACCCCCCACTTTCTGGAAGGTCTACAATGAAATCCATGGATATTTCCTTCCAAGGGGCAGTGGGTCTGGCTACACTTTGGAGCAGACCAGGTGACTTCCCTGGAGTCTCTTAGCTGTGGCACACACTGGACAGCTCACTACATATGCCTCTGTGTCCTTTTTGAGTGCAGGCCATCAGAACTGTCTTTTGACAAGATGTAAGGTTTTGACAAATCCAAAGTGCCCTGCCACTTTGGAGTCATGAGCGTGTTGCAGAACTGTAACTCGTAGGCTGGCTGGAACATTTAATTTAGCTCCAATCCAAACTAGACCATCATGAAGTGCGCATTCATTTGAATGGGCTTGGAACCACTCGTCGGTTTTCAAAGTCTCTTGTAGTTTCTGGAGCAAATCGCCCGAGAGGCTTGGGTCACTCCTCGACTGTGCTCTGGTAGTCACTGGTGCCGCCAGTTGGGCTGAAGGGACAATTGGACGAACCACCTCCTCCCTGGTGCTGTTGTATTGAGGCAATCTGGACAGAGCATCTGCCATGAAGTTCTTCCCACCAGGGAGGTAGCGCAAGGTGAAGTTAAAACAGTTGAAGTGTTGGGCCCAGTGAACTTGTTTTGGCGACAACTTACATGGGGTTTTTAAAGCCTTGAGATTTTTATGATCAGTCCATACTTCAAAAGGATGCTTAGCTCCTTCAAGAAATTATCTCCAGGTTAGAAGTGCCCAGCGTGCAGTGAAAGCTTCTTTCTCCCATATGGCCCATCTCCTTTCAGTTTCGGACAGTTTCCGGGACGTGTAGGCACAAGGCTGTAGTTTCCCATCTGCATTCTTTTGCAGAAGTACGGCTCCTACTGTGACGTCACTGGCATCTGCCTGTATTACAAAAGGTTCATCCATGTCTGGGTGTTTGAGGACTGGTTCGGCAGCAAACAACCGTTTCAACTTTTCGAATGCTGCCTGGCAGTCCATAGTCCATTCAAGAGGTCTGGAGGGTTTTGGTTTTTCTCCACCTTTGGTTTTCAGGAGATTAGTTATTGGCAGTGCGATTTTGGCGAACGAGTGGATGAACTGTCGATAAAAGTTAGCAAACCCCAAGAAACTTTGTAATTGCTTGCGGGTGCGTGGCGCCGTCCATTCCAACACCGCCCGAACCTTCGCAGGGTCCATTTCTATTCCCCCCTGGAAGATGCAATATCCAAGATAGTCAATTTTGGTTTGGTGGAATTCACACTTAGAAAGTTTTGCATACAGTTCAGCAGCCCTGAGTTTTTTCAGGACGGTGCGCACTAATTTCACGTGGTCGGCCATGTTCTCAGAGTAGATGAGAATGTCATCCAAATAAACCAGCACCCCCTTGTACAAATGCTCATTCAAAACTTCATTGATCAATTGCATGAATACCGCAGGAGCTCCTTGTAGACCAAAAGGGAGTACTCGGAACTGGAAACATCCCAGTGGGCAGTTAAATGCGGTTTTCCATTCATCCCCCTCCTTAATTTGCACTCTGTAGTAAGCTTCCCGTAAGTCTAGTTTGATGAAAACTTTTCCCTTCCCTAAGTGCGCTAGCATGTCCTTCATGAGGGGTAAGGGGTAGACATTTTCCATGCAAATAGCATTTAAGTTCATATAATCAACTACTAGACAAAAGGAACCATCTTTCTTCTCCCGGAACAGAACTGGTACGGCCACCCGTGGTCTAGCTGGTTGGATGAAACCCCGTTCTAGGTTTTTGTCAATGAAATTTCGTAGTTCCCCCAGCTCACGGAGGGTCATTGGGTAAATCTTTGGCTTAGGGAGCTTTACTCCAGGGAGTATCTCAATGGTACAGTCCATAGCCCTGTGCGGGGGTAGCACATCCGAGGCCTTTTCACTAAAGACTTCACGGAGATCCCAATACTCCTTTGGAATTTTCTCCTCCCCTTCAATGTGGTCTATTGCCATCTCTGCTTCTTCGTGCTCCTCTCCGCCCTCAAGGGGGGGCTCTTCCCTCTCTTTCCATGGTTGCGTTCATTTCATGTCTAGTAAAAGTACCATACTTTAATCTATGATGAAGTCTGGGTTTTCCTTTCCTGGATACTGAAGGAAGCATACCCGACATTAAGCAGGATTCTGAGGCAAAAAGCGCGAAAGTTACATATATAAAGCATCCCCTTCCTCTATCCACTGTAAATCATCCAATCCAAAGGTCTCCCAGAGGTCAGGTGGGAGCACACGTCAGGCCGTGTCAGCATCCAGGAATGCAGTGTCCGTTGGCCTGATAACAGCTTAGGAATTGGTTTTGTTTCTTAGATTCATCCATAGCCTAGCTACCTAAACCCCCCTCCCTCCATTACTATGACAGCCAAAGCAGGGAAAGGCGGAGGCTGACAAATATGATTAAAATGATATATTATAAACAATCAGCAAAAGTGATGGTAAATGGAGATATGACGGAAAAGGTTAATATTATGAAAGGTACAAGACAGGGATATCCTCTATCCCCACAATTATTTGTACCTACACTGGATGTATTAAATAGAAATATAAGACAGGATAAAGAGACAATTTGGTATTTATTTTAGAAGATCCACAAGAAACAGGGCCAAAACTATTAGAAAGAATAGAAGAATATGGTGAGGATAAAAAATTAATAAAGACAAAACTAAGATATTAGTGAAAAACATTACAGAGAAGCAGAAAAGGGAGTTAACGAAGAAGTTAGATATTCAGATCACAAAGAAGGTAAGATATTTAGGGATTCAATTAACAGCAAGATGTGTTACAATTAAGGAAGATAATTATTATAAACTAATAAAACAAATTGAGACAGATTTAGAAAGATGGAAAAATTTGCAATTATCGTTAATAGGAAGAATAGCAACAATCAAGATGAACATATTGCCAAGGCTATTGTTTTTATTTCAAACAATTCCGATAAAATTGGAGAAAAAATATTTTGAAAATTTGAGTAAAATAGTAGTGAAATTTATATGGCAGGGGAAGAAGGCAAGAATCAACTTAAAACTCTTGTCATATAAATTTCACTACTATTTTACTCAAATTTTCAAAATATTGGTAACTGTATTACCAGGCAGCAATGTTTACATGGATGAAAGAATAGATTGTATTGAAAAATACAAGATTATTGACATTGGATGGACATGACTTGTAATTGGGTTGGCACGCCTTTTTATGGTATAGGAAAAATAAGATAAATGGTTATTTCCAAAGACATTATATAAGAAATGCTTTATTACTGTATGGGAGAAAATTAGAGAACAATATTACTTGAAGATACCAGTTTGGCTTTCAACAAATGAAAGAGCCTGAGTAGCCTAGGGGAGTGATGCCTCCTACAAAGGCAGCATTTAAAATCCAGCTGCCTGTAATTACTTGCGAATTCAATCCCAGCCAGGCTCAAGGTTGACTCAGCTTTCCATCCTTTATAAGGTGGGTAAATTGAGGACCCAGTTTGTTGGGGGCAATAACCTGACTTTGTATAAATATAAATATACAAAAGTATGAAGGCTATTGCTTAACGCATTGTAAGCCGCCCTGAGTCTCTGGAGAAGGGCGGCATATAAATCAAATTTTTAAAAAACAACAACAATGGAAGCACTAATACATTCAAATATTATTAATATGGGAAACCTTGTCAGATATAAGAATATTTTGTCAGAAAAGGGGGAATTTAAAACAAAACAGGATTTGGAAAAGCAGGGGATTGATATGGTATGGTATAAGGTTCCCCTCGCACATATGTGCTAGTCGTTCCCGACTCTAGGGGACAGTGCTCATCTCCGTTTCAAAGCTGAAGAGCCAGCATTGTCCGAAGATGCCTCCATGGCCATGTGGCCGGCATGACTAAATGCCAAAGGCGCATAGAATACTGTTACCTTCGCACCAAAGGTGGTCCCTATTTTTCTAATTGCATTTTTTATGTGCTTTCAAACTGCTAGGTTGGCAGAAGTTGGGACAAATAATAGGAGTTCATCCCATTACACGGCACTAGGGATTCGAACCACTGAACTGCCAACCTTTCGATTGATAAGCTCTATGTCTTAGCCACTGCGTCCCTCTTGGTATTTTATACACAACTGCAAATACAATCTAGATATGAAATAGATGCAAAACTATATGGTTTTTATATGGAACAGACAGCATTAGATAAGATATTAATAGGAACAGATGAGAGACTGATAAGAAAATTGTATAGCTATTTATTGAGTATCAAATTAGAAGAAGAAAAAGTTAAAGAAACAATGATAGCACAGACAAAAAACATTGGACATAGAGCTAGATAAATGGCATCAATTATGGGATAGAAATTATAAATTACTAATGTCTACTGCATACAAAGAGAATTTGTACAAGATGCGTTATAGATGGCATTTGTTACCTGAAAGACTGGCAAAAATGTTTAAATCAACTAAATGTTGGAAATGCCATCAGACACCACGATCATATTATCATATGTGGTGGATGTGTGTAGAAGCAAAAAAAATATTGAGCAAGATGATGCAGCAGCACATTGATTTGAAACCTGAGATATTCCTGTTGGGATTTTACCAGGGAATTGCAGTAAAGAAATTGTATACTTTTTATTTATTTATTTATTTATTTAATCACATTTATATACCGCCCTATTCCCAAAGGGACTCAGGGCAGTGAACAGCCAAGATAAAAACAGATAATACAAAACATTAAAAAACCCATTAAAATTATTAAATATTTTGGCCAAAACAATTTAAAATACTCAATTTCAAAAACAAATTAACATTTTAAAAAATTTAAAAGGAGGAGTTAGGCCAGGCCAGCTTGCTGAAATAAAAACGTTTTGAGAGCACGTCGAAACATGCACAGGTCCGGGATCCTCCGTATCTCCGGAGGGAGCTCGTTCCAGATGGTAGGCGCCCCCACAGAGAAGGCTTTGCCCCTGGGGGCCCACCAGCCGACACTGTTTGGCTGACGGCACCCTGAGAAGCCCCTCTCTATGGGAGCGTACTGGTCGGTGAGAGGCTGTTGGTAGCAGAAGGCAGTCTCGTAAATTCCCCAGTCCAAAGCCATGGAGTGCTCTAAAGGTGATAACCAAAACCTTGAAGCGCACCTGGAAGACCACTGGGAACCAGTGCAGCTTGCGCAGGAGGGGGCCATGCTGCTCCCATAACCACCCACGCAGCTGCATTCTGGACCAGCTGGAGCCTCCGGGTGCTCCTCAAGGGGAGCCCCATGTAGACAGCATTGCAGTAGTCCAGGCGGGAAGTAACAAGGGCATGAGTGACCGTATTTAACGAGTCCTGATCCAGATAGGGACACAACTGGCAAATCAGGTGGACCTGATAGAAAGTCCCCCTGGCCACAGCCGTCAAGTGCTCTTCTAAAGACAGTCGTGAGTCCAGGAGGTCACCCAAGTTGCGAGCCCTATCTGTGGGGGCCAATGACTCACCCCCAATAGTCAGTGCTGGCACCAACTGACTATACTGGGATGTCGGAAACCACAGCCACTCGGTCTTGGATGGGTTGAGTCTGAGTCTGTTTCTCCCCATCCAGATCCACACGGCCTCCAGGCACAGGGACATCACTTCAAGGGCATTGTTGGGGTGGTCTGGGGTGGAGATTACAGCTGGGTGTCATCAGCGTACTGGTGGTACTTCACCCCGAAACCACGGATGATCTCACCCAGCGGCTTCACATAAATGTTGAACAGAAGGGGCAAGAGGACCGACCCTTGTGGCACCCCACATAAGAGGGGCCTTGGGGTCGACCTCTGCCCCCCTGTCAACATGGACTGCGATTGGCCAGAGAGAAAAGAGGAGAACCACCATAGAACGGTGCCCCCCACCCCTAACTCCTCTAGACAATGCAGCATGATACCATGGTCGATGGTATCAAAAGCTGCTGAGAGGTCTAATAGGACCAGGACAGAAGAATAACCCCTGTCCAGAGATCATTAACCAACGCGACCAATGCCGTTTCCATGCTGTACCCAGGCCTGAAGCCCGACTGGAACGGATCCAGATACGATTCATCCAGGTATTGAGGGAACTGCCATGCTACCACACTCTCAACAACTTTTGCAACGAAGCAAAGGTTGGAGATTGGACGATAATTTACCAACATTGCTGGGTCCAGGGAAGGCTTCTTGAGGAGAGGCCTCACCACCGCCTCTTTCAAGGCGGCAGGGAAGACACCCTCACCTAAGGAGGCATTTATAAACTCCTGGAGCCAACCTTGTGTCACCTCCCAAGAGGCCAGCACCAACCAGGAGGGACACGGGTCCAATAAACATATGGCTGCGCTCAGTCTGCCCAGTATCCTGTCCATGTCTTCAGGCATCACAGAAGCAAACTCTGCCCAGACAATATTAACAAGACCTGCCTCTATCCTTCCCCCTGAATCTACCCAGTCAGAGTCCAGGTGTTCCCGAATCTGAGCGATTTTATCATGCAGAAATTGTAGAAACTCCTCGACTCTACCCTCCAAAAACTTGATTATTTAGGTAATAACTGCAGCTAGAATTGTATTTGCACAAAATTGTATTTGGAAGGGTGAAGAGATCCCTACAGAAGAAAATGTGATTTAGAAAATATTAGAATGTGCAGAAATGAACAGATTAACACTTGCAATTAAAGAAAAGGAAGAATCTGATTATTATAATCTATGGGATTTATTTTATCAATGGTTAGAGAATAAATATGAAAGCAAGGTATCATAAAGTTAAATAAGTTAAGAAGAGAAATGTTACAATAATAAATATGTTAAGTATTATGTATTAGTATTAAAATAAGAATAGATATAAATAATGAATATGATGGTAAGTTTAAACTGTTATGACACAAAAATTTGTATCCAGATGACACACTGTTTAATGAATGATGAAATGTTTGTATTAAAAGAAAATAAAACTTTTTTTAAAAAAAATAATCATGCAAATGCCACTAGTTGCACATTTATGATAGCTGCAATGATGCCAATATGTAATTGTGGTATAACTGTAAAAACACAATTACGCATTAAACTTTTATTTGATATATATTTCTTCTATATTTCTTTTAAAATGCACTGCCTAAATACAGTATTCTAAGTGTGTCAAGTACAAAATTTAGTAGAACATTGTCATCTTGTGATCTGGACACAATGCTTTTGTTAATACAGCCCATGATTATATTGACCTATTTGCTGCTTGCTCATGTTCAACTGAATCACTACTACCCCGGTTCAACAATCACGATTCTATCAAGTCACAAGACTGTATATCTATGCAAGCGTTATCTGTTCTGAGCGATAATATCCAGCTACTTTGTAATTCGGCTGTTTGTTATTTTCTGGCTTGCTGATTCCTAAGGCTGCTTTCACTTATATAGGGAGAAACAAGAAATGTGGTTAAAAGGCAACCATGCTGATATTGATATTACTTGCTTATTATGATTAAATAAAGAACTACAATACTTTTGTGCTGTTTGTGGAAGTTAAAATTATAGTTTTAATTAAGATAAAATTAAAAAATGATTAATTTGCATATCAGGTGTCAGACTTAAACACAAGATGAATAATATAGAATCAGTATGTAGCAGCATTTAACCCGCCCTTTTTGGATTTAGAAACTATTAGTGTTGGGCCAAAAATTTAGACAGGACACTAACAGAAAATTAATGAAGTGTGGGTCATACTGGGAAGTGGAAAAATGTCTTAGAATGAAATATTAATTTCTGTATCATTGTCAATATAGAAGTCACTCCATGTCACCAAGACTCATGATTGACTTAAAGACTTACAATGTCTTGGAATTCTGCACTCCACAGCTCCTATTGTCCCATGCTCTGCTGCCAAAGATCACTGTCCTCTTGCTACTGCTACTGTTCAAACATATCTGGCCTATCTCTTTACAAGGCAGTTGGCCTCCTGGAGCCTCTTTCCTGAAGTCGTACAAAGCAGATTTCTTGTGAGACTTCAGGAAGAAGGCCTCACATGGCCAGCAGCTATCTTGTGAAGGATGCGACTAGCTATTCCTTGTCAGCAGTGGAAAAGAGGAAGATGGCAAAAGTCAGCTGGGATAGCAGAGTACTGGGTAGCAGGTGCCTTGGATACAGGATAGCAAAGAATAGATGGGGCTAGAGTTTTTCACTATGCTACACTGTTGGGCTATGCTGGGCTATGCTGTCTGGGGCTTCACACAATCATACAGAGTAGAATGGGGCAGCCGAGGTTTCCCAGGGAAGCAGAGCTCAGGGGTTTCTTGTACTCCGAGAACCATAGTATTTTGAGCTGCAGTGTGGCAAGCAGCCCTAGAGCCCAATTTCATAAGGATACTAGATGATCTTGATATGTAAAAAATGGAGCTATAAATCATGCCACATTTCAAGTTGGCTATGTATATTTTCCTGCTTTGTTAGGAGTGTGAATATGCAGTAAAAACAAATCTTTCCTCTAATCAAGCTTTTGTCAATTTAATGCACTGGAGCTGGGCAGAAAATAAATTTAAATAAATAAATAAAAATAATGTAATAGTCAATCTGTGTTTATTTTATACAGGTAGTACTCACCTTGATGGAATGTATAATTTCAGTTGTAAGTCATTGCAGTCTTAAGACATCATATGACTCAATTTGATTTTACTACTAATTTTATGATGGTCATAAAGTGAGTCATGGTGATCATGAAATCATGGGATTGTTAAGCAGATCATGTTTTGATCAATTAACCCATTCTTCCAGATGGGCATTTTTTGCTAGAAAACTTCAAAACTGGGGGGAGGGGGGGGGACTCACAAATTATGATCATATGACTGTGGGATTCTGCAACTGATTGTAAATGTGAGTCAGTTTCAAAATACCTAAAATGCAATCACGTGACTGTGCTCAGAGGTGGCAGTCATAACCTTAAGGATAGGTCATAAGTATTTTTTTTCAAATTCTCATAACTTTGAACAGTTGTTAAATAACTGTTCATAAGTCAAGGACTTCCTGTATAATCTGTATTTTTTAAGATAGGCTGTATTGTATAGGCTTATAAAATATTTTTGTGGGCAAAAATAAGTCATTGTATAAATATAAGTGAATGCCATGTTTTTATAAATGTAATATCAAAAATACATTTATATACTGGGGATGGAATTATTTAACAATGATACCATTTCCAGATATCTGAAATTACTTGAGAAGGAGGGTTGTATAATTCAGCATCAAATCTATCCCAAACCATACCCAAAAGATCCCATTCATTTTTAAGCTTCATTTTCTTTAGATGCATTGGTTCAGATGTTGCTGGGGTCTAGCTTTTGTGATCTTTCTACAGATTCTTACTAATTCCTGCCGAATTTCATTAAGATACTCTGAATGAGATCATAGGTATATCTGATGACAGCCATCGGCCATCTTTTTTTATAAAGTATCTTTGATTTATATTTTTTTAAAAGTGCATGCTGGGTCAGATTCAAATATTTATTAAAGTATGAGTATCATCAAAGGGGATTTGAAATCATTTATCTGAAATTAGCAACATTTAACATACACAATATGTCACAATGAAAAGTAGCATTAGCAGCTGGATATTTTTCCATTTTGCCTTTAATGTAAGATTGCAGAATCTTCAATTAGATATTTCATTTCATTAGCAGCATTTTAATTTTTAATAATTTCAGCTCTCCTTGTCCCATTCAGACTCTTACTGTTACCAGAGTAGTTAAACTTTTTACTATCTCTTTATAAATAGATGAAAACAAGAGAGGAATATTATCTCTATGTTAGTAATTCAAAACCTTGGATTACCTCACTTCATCATTTTATATTATGTTGTCTCCATGGATGACAGATGGAACTCTGCAGAAATCTTTCCCATCACATAGGCTGTCAAGGATAAGATGGAAATAAGTCAATGCTTCTAATAGTTCAGAAATAACAGTGCAAATTAAAATTTAGAGAGAGAAGATCTATTAGGCGTTATAAGCCAAATTTGTATTATTAATTTTGATCTGTAAAATAAACCGTTAAGAGCTGGTTGCTTTCTATCTACCTCCAGGGAGAAGATAGTATTGAACTTAGTAAGTTTAATAATAGTATTGAGAAGCTGAAGCTGAATACACAGAATTTAGATACAGCCATAGGAGAGGAAGATGGTGAATAGAAAACCAGATCTGGAGGCTGACATTCAACCTATTCTAGATAGAACTAAAAGCCAAGTATCCGGAGTAGGAAGAGGTGCCGATCACACTTAACCATTATTTAATCATATCACAATTGGTCTTTTGTACTGTTGTCAAAGCTGCCCTTGAGGTATGATTTTCTGGCACAAAAAGGATAGTTACATTGCTAAATAATTATAGCAATACTATATCACGTTGCTATTAAAACAAGTCAGGGCACTGGATTTTAACAATTTTTGTGAGTGGTCACCTCTCTTATTATGAACTGGTCTGCATGCTATAAATATTATCTCTTGGGATACACACTAGGCCCTATTTTCCTTTTTTATATAAAAATTAAATTATAATAATCTCTTCAACCAAAATAGATATTAAAATTAATGTCCTGTATTTTTTAAAAAAAACTTATGTAATTATTTTAGGTAAACGATTAGGTATTTCCTTAGACAATCATTATATTTCTGAATTTTATTGTCACCCATAACTAAGATATGTTATGTATTGTATATAGTGTATAGTTGTCAATTGAAGTTCTCATTCTGGTCCTCTGTTGGAGTGGAAAAATACTCTTCTACTTGGTTGTTTGGCTGATCAGTTTCATATAAAAGGAGCTGTGTCGGCCAGGGAGTGTTGTTGCCTCACAGGCAGTATTGAATAAAGAACTGTAAGAGATCACTCCGGCCTTGCCTCCATTCTTCACCCAGAACTTAACACTGGCGACTAAGGTGAGATCAAATGGAAACCAAGGCTGCAAAGAGCTAATCACTGCAAGCTGACCCATTCAGAGCTGAATCACTGAGCTGATCCACAGTTGCTGCCACTTCATTGACCATAGACCCTTCGGTTTCTTGAAAAATGGCTGCACTACTGCCTTTTGCCTCATACAACCCAGTCTCTGAGAGATGGGACTCCTACCTTGCTTGTTTCGACTGCTTCCTCGAAGCCAATAACTTTGCTGAGATTACTGACAACAGGAAAAGGGCACTTTTCTTAAACTTCTGCAGCCCAGAGATCTTTGAGATGGCCAGGGCTCTTCTCACTACACTGACCACTCAGTCTACTCTGTGGGACGTGCTACAGTGCAATCTATGGACTTACTAGGCACCCAAACCTTCGTGAATTGCACGTCGGCACACCTTCCATCATCGGAATCAGGATGAAAGTGAGTGTATCAACAAATATGTTGCTGCCCTTCGAAAGGCAGCCCTGTGGTGTGAGTTCAGGGACTTAAATGATGCTCTCTTGGACAGAGTAGTGTGCGGTGTAAGGGACGTCAAGCTACAGCAGCACCTCCTTGCAAAAACAGACCTCACTCTATAGAGGGTGCTCGATGAGGTACAAGCAATCGAGATGTCCAACATGTCAACGGCTGAGATTCAAAAATCAAACAGCTCACCAGCATTGCGGAAACCAGGCACTGTGCACCATGAAGATGCTTACCACAGTGAATCAGCAGATGAGGATGGGGATGTCTATTGCCTCAAATACTCCAAGGGGAGGAATGTGGCCACAGAAAAGAGGCAACCAGCATGTGTTTGTTCTGGTGGCAATCATCCGCGAATGGCTTGTAAATTCAAGAATGCCATCTGTCAAAGATGTGAAAAGAAAAGATATTTGGCCAGGGTCTGTCATGCAAACCAACTGACAGCTACCACTACAAGCCCAGAAACTTGCCCCAAAAGAATTTAGAAAAGACAACAGAGTCATGGAGTGGACTGCTTCACCATCTCCAAAGGCACCAGTAAGACAGAAGCAGTTACTGATCAAACCAGCCTCTCCTCATGTCACCACCCTGATTGAGGGGTCCCCTTGCCACTTGAGGTGGATATGGGATCTTCAATGACCATCATCTCCTGGAGCACATTAAAGAGATCGGTGGCAAAAATATCAAAAAGACAGTTTGACTTCAACCATATTCACATCCAAGACTACCAGGGAAACAACATTCCTGTCATTGGAACTGGCACTTTAAGAGTATTTTTCAAGGACTTCTCAGCCCACTGCAACTGCTCATAGTGGACAGCTCCCTACTGAGTCTCCTAGGACTGGACTGGTTCTCCTTCCTGAGTCTGGAAATCACTGGCATCAACTCTATCACTGATTCTGATATCAAGACCTTAATCTCTGGTTTTGCAGATATTGTTAACAGAAACCTGGGCAGGTATACTGGCACACCCATCTCATTCAACCTTCACCCCCCAGGTTGGTCTGATCCAAATGATGCTGCAAAGAGTATCATTTGCCTTGCGCTCAAAGGTTGATGAACAACTCAACAACCTCATCAGCCAAGGAATCCTGGAACCTGTCAAGCACGCAAAATGAAAGACTCCAATTGTGGCCCCTGTGTAGCTAGATGGTTCTATACATTTCTGCGCAGACTATAAATATACTTTGGATAAAGTGTTACAGCAAAATGCATACCCAGTGCCTGTAGTCCAACATCTGCTGCACTCTCTGGGTGCAGCTAAAGTCTTCGCTAAAGTGGACCTTGCCCGAGCCTACCAACAACTATCAGTTGACAATGCCACAGCTGAGGCTCAGATGACTGTAACACATTGAGGAGCTTTTAGATGTTGCCTGCTGTAATTTGGGGTGAGCGTGGCACTAGGACTTTTCCAGAGTCTGATGGAGCATCTCTTGCAAGGCATCCCAGGTGTTGTTTCCTATTTTGATGATGTCTTAGTGTCAGTGACCAACAATGCTGAATTCCTTGACCGTCTACTCACTCATTTCCAGGAAGTTCGCCTCAAAGTTTAAAAAGAAAAGTGCAAGATCTCTGTTCCACAGGTAGAATTCCTCGGCTACATTATCGATGCCTCTGGGTTACACCGCGGTCACACCCAAGAACAAGACCAAACTCCAGGCATTCTTGGGACTCTTAAATTTCAACAGCATCTTCTTCCCACACAAAACTTCTGTAGCTGAGCCTCTCCATCGCTTGCTTGACAAGATGATGTCTTGATCCTGGGGCCAAAAAGAAGCTGCTGATTTCTCTGCTGCCATGAAGCTATTATCTTCAAACAGCATCTTGGTGCAGTACAATGAAAATCTTCCCTTGGTTCTCACCTGCAATGCCTCTCCATTCAGCATCAGCACCATTTTAAGCCACTAATTCCTGAATGGAAGAGAGGCTCCGATCACTTTCTTTTCACAGACTTTGTCATCAGCTGAACAAAACTACAGCCAGCTGGACAAGAAAGCTTTGGCTGCAGTCGCAGGAGTCAAACACTTCCATGAAGCCTCTCTGACAAACCATTTGACCTTGTGACCAATCACAAGTCGCTATTGGGCCTGCTTGCTGGGGACTGCCAAAACCCACAAGTTTTGTCTCCTCTCTTGCTGCGCTGGACTGTATTCCTAGCTGCCTAAGCTACTGCCTCTTGCATTGGCCGGATAAGACACTTAGCCACACTGACACCCTCAGCCAATGCCCACTCCTGACTGTTGTGGAGGATCTGACCCCAACATCATCTATGTTATTAATTGAAGATCTACCTTCCAGCCCCATTACGGCATCAGAGATTGCCAAAGACCACCTTAACTGGATGTGGAGGGGGTGACTGAAGGGGCCATTCAGCACAGAGTCCCTTCCCTTCCACACCCAGCAACATGAGCAGTCTGCTCAATGGGGTTGTCTACTCTGGGAGTCATGTGGTGGTAGTCCAGAGGTTGTGACAGTCAGTTTTGGAAGTTCTTCATGTAGGCCACCCAAGCATCATGCAGATGAAGGCACTGGCCCGCAGTTATGTCTGGTGGCACAACTTAGACAAGGCAATTGCTGATTGGGTCGCATCTTGTCAGCCTTGCCAAGAGTCAAGGCCAGTCCCCACCTGCTCCAGCGTGTGAGTGGGAAGCACCCAAGACACATTGGTTGAGGGTGCATATTGACTTTGCAGGGTCTTTCCGTGGACAGACTTTTATAGTGGTTGTGGATGCCTACTCAAAATGGCTTGAGGTGGTACTCATGACTTCGACCACCTCGGATGCTGTGATCAAGGCCCTTAAAAGGCTGTTTGTGACTCATGAACTGCCAGATGTCCTAGTTTCGGACAATGGGCCACAGCTCATATCAAGCCAGTTCAAGCTAATCCTGTTTGGTCAAGGCATTCATCATGCCGATTGCACCATTCCATCCTGCTAGCAATGGGCAGGTTGAGTGGATGGTCCAGTCAGCAAAGGAAGCACTGGCATGGATGGGCCCGGGGGACTGGCAAACACAGATAGCTGAGTGTCTTCTGGTCCAGCATGTCACCCCAAACTCCACCACCAATTGCAGTCCAGCTGAACTTCTAATGGATCACTGCCTGCGGACTGACTTGGACCGGCTGCACCCAGACTACTCCTTGGAAGTCTCTGCAGATTTCACCAGCCAGTTCTGGTCATTCTCACCACGACCTTGTCTATGCCCACAGCTATGCCAGGGGCCCTTCCTGGATTCCTACCTGGATAGTGGATGTTACTGGGCCACGTTCCTATAGGATGGCATTCACAGATGGCAGGTTATGGCACCGCCACATCAACCAACTGTGCAGCCACCTTAGAACCTTTGTCTGCAACAGCCAGAATGAACTCCACCAGAGACAACCGCAGCAAAGGACACGCCAACCCAGCCACCAACAAGGGTACCAACAAGGGATTGTGGGGAGGCACAGATGCCTGCTGACCCAGTTCCCTTTGTGTTAGAAGCATCAGTGACCGAGCTCCCTTGCTGCTGCCATAAGGTGCACCTGAAGCAGCGGCAGCCACTCCGCCTAGTCAAGGCTCTGGAGCTACTGGTCTTGAGATGGATCCTTGTAGGTCGGGACATACCCACCCTACCTACCTAAAAGTCTACATATATCAAATGCTCCACCTACCTGCCCAGATGTCTCTGAGCATGAGCAGAAGCTTCTGTGCATGCACAGAAGCGTCATGCATGCGCAGAAGCGGTGCACATGCGTGCAAGCATGTGTGCATCCACAAGCGAACCAAATGTAATGGAATTTGAAACCCACTACTGGTATAGTTGTCAGTTGAAGTTCTCATTCTGAACCTTTGTTGGAGCAGGAAATACTCTCTCCTAATTGGTTGTTTGCCTGATCAGTTTCATATAAAAGGAGCTGCGTCAGCCAGGAGTGTTGTTGCCTGACACATAGTATTGAATAAAGAACTGTTAGAAGTCACTCCAGCTCGCCTCCATTCTTTGCCCAGAATTTAGCAGGATATGTATCACTTTGGGCCTTTAGACCATTTATTTTATCTTTAAATAATTTGGCCCAGAATATCTTTCTCCTCTTTACTAAAATATAGATATATTTACAATTAAGCATATTCTACAAGCATCAGAATCAGTATTAAAATAAAATGAAGTACATATGACCAACATGTGATCATTAAAAGTTTTATATATCAAGATCTAATAAGAACAATTGGTTTTCGATTCTACCTGAAACACATCTGCTACTATAAATGAGCTACTCCATTGGAAAGCTAAATACTCTTTGGATTTGGGATGCTGTTACAAAATGAAAAAGCAATAATAATAATAGTAGCAGATCCCTTTCTCTATTGATTTTCCAATAAGGGATGATTACAATACATTGCCACCTAACACTACCTTGTCGATCTGACTAATGTGCTTAATCCTTCTGTCCAGAACTTATCTCTAGCTCAGTTCCATGACAATCAAAAAGGAGTTATTTTGGATCTTCCCAACTAAAACCTAGAAATATAAATTTAACAGTAAATTTTGGGCCAATCCTGGAATAGGGGAAAGCTGTGAAATTGAGAGTTTTGTACATTCAAAGAAGATTTTAATAAAAAAATAACTTTATAAAACTAATGATGCCAAATCTATAAATATAAACATGAGAAAAGGAAACAACTGCATATAAAATTGATGAAATCCTCTGAAGTCTGCTACCAGTTCTGTGAGCCTGCTACCGAGTGCATGCTTTGCATGCACATGCATGCCTGAGGCGCGCCCGCGTAGTGCTAAAGAAGGACATTTTGAAGCCTTCTGAGTCTGCAAAGATAAGTAGAACAGAGGGGGGGGGAATCCGCTGTGACACATGATATAGCTAGAAAGATGGAAATCCGACGATTCTAGCTGATATAAATCACGCGTCAGAGCTGACCATCGTCTAGCTCATTATTGGAAATACTGGTTCACCTGAACCGGTAGCATTTCACTCTTATGTATTTAATCTCATAGAATGATCTCTTGATTTCAGCAAGTACGATATTTTTTCGAGTATAAGACGCACCTTTTTCCCTCCAAAAGGGGGTGAAATTTTAGGTGCATCTTATACATCGAATGTAGCCCTGCCCACCCATTGGCCCCCATTCTTTGGCCTCTGCCTTGCAGCAATTACCTCCTTGCAAGCAAACAGCAAGAAAAACAGCTCCTTTCAGCTTAACCGCAGGCTAATTAGCACAAGTTGATTGGATCGGCTTCCCAACTCTCAGTTGATTTGCTCTCAGCTGTTCTACACAGGCTCTGCTGCTTACTGCAAAGCGGTAAATTGCTGGAGCAGATGTTTTTTTCTTTGTGCTAATCAAGCTATGCTGAAAACGAAACTGAAAGTAAAGCAGGCTGTTTGATGTATTGAGGCAAAATTGCTCAGAGGCAGAGGGAGATTTCTTTTTCTTCTTTTCCTCAGCAAAAAAGGTAGGTGCGTCTTATACTTCGGTGTGTCTTATACTCCAAAAAATACAATATTCAATACAAAATACAATAAAAATACAATAAATACAGTATTTTTTGGAGTACAATATACTCCAAAAAAAAACCAATACAAAGTCCAAACATGACCTTTTAGGGCTTGTGCTTGAATGTTCATAGATAACTCTTCTTATTTCTTTTCTCTTGCCTTTCCTTGTTTTCTCCTAAGAACTTCTCCCCAGTATTATAGAACAAAGAGTCAGGCATTTGGAGAAGATTGATTATTGCTTTGCCCAACTGAAAGTAGTATTTTGTCGCTGATGTCCAGGGTTGAGTTTTTAAAAATCAGAAATTATTTAGGGTTAAACCCATCTTACTAATGGCCTTTGATGCAATTATAAAAATAAAGTGTGGTGTTCATCAGTTCTTCCACTAAAAACAGGATTAAATGGCAGAAGCTCTTTTGGCACATAAAAGCTGAATTCCATCTGTTCAGCCTTTATCAGGTACTTTAGAAGGTATTAAAGTGCTATACCAAAACCAGGCATTGTCAGATATTTATATTTCAACATATTTACTAAATAAATCATGCTTCATATTTGACAAATAATGAACAATAACATTAAATAGATACAAGTATAACATGATTGTAAAGTATCATTTTTCATATAGAAAACATCCTTGTGATTTATCTCTTATTACCCTAGAGATTTGTTAATAAAGATGTTCTAATGTATAATTATTTAAATATATTGTCTTATTCTCCTTTTTTGGAAAACAGGATTTCTTTGTATTTTCCCACAACTATGGCTTTTGTGGGGCTTTTTAATTATTTCTAATAGTGAATTTAGTCATGGTTTGAAGTGTTGTTAACTCTCATTGACTCTTTATATCACAGGTTTCAGTGACTTTTAGTTCTGTGTTGCACTGTTGATCAGTTTAATGAGGGACTAGTTTTATCAACTATACATTGGTATTCTGTAACCAATACTCATATTGCAGGTTTTCAGGAGCTTCTGTTGATAAAGCTTTTGCATGGCTGCATTTTGTTATTCCTAGCATCCTACCTGATGCTAGGAATCAGCCAAATGTGTGTAGCACATTTGAAGGTGCTACACAACTTCAAGATACAATTTGCTTGTTATTATTTATGATGAAGAAAGAAGAAAGAACCCAGATGTTAGAACATGGAGCAGGAAAACTCCATCCTATTTTTCTCCCTGCCGGCTATTTTGGAACAGAGAGTTTAATGATCTTTCAGAAATGGTTAGACCTATGTTTAGAAATATTGTGATAAAACAGATTACCGGATGGAACATTTCTGATCCCTTAACCTGCTAGTTGAAAAACTTGACAGGTAGCTAAATTGGTTTTCAAGGCACACACATACAGTCTCTAAGCCCCAGCTTACCATAAGATAAGAAAATAGATTGGTAGTTGTTTATCCCACCAGGAACTGATGCACAGTAGGAGAAAAAAAATCAAATTCAGGGAATTAATCAATCACTTTCCTTAATGTGTGCTATATTAAGAGACAGCACCCAGTTACTGGTTTTGTGAGATGAAGAATAGGGCTTTATTGCCAAGATAGTCTGTTGAATCAGTGGCTGGTGGTATATACTTTAACATAGCAATCTGGCTGAAGTCTTCATTTAAAATTATAGCAGAAAGTTAGAGATCCTATCAGATTACAGATTAACAGAGTTGGAAGGGATCTTGTAGGTCATCTAGTCCAACTCCCACCCAAGCAGGATACCCTAAACCATTTCTGACAAATTCTGAGATTGGCAGTCCAATCTCTTCTTGAAAGTCTCAAGTGATGAAGCTTCCACAACTTCCAAAGGCAAGCTGTTCCATTGGTTGATTGATTGATTCTCCTTATTTCCAGTTGACTCTCTCTTTGTTCAGTTTCCTTCCATTATTTCTTGTCTGGCCTTCAGGTTCTTTGGAAAATAGCTTGACTGCTTCCTCTCTGTGGCAGCCCCTCAAATATTGGAACATTGCTATCATGTCTCCCCTGGTTCTTCTCTTCACTAGACTAGCCATGCCCAGTTCCTGTAACTGTTCTTCATATCTTTTAGTCTCCAGTCCCCTAATCATCCTGGTTGCTCTTCTCTGCACTTTTTCTAGAGTCTCAACATATTTTTATAGTGTGGTGACCAGAACTGGATGCAGTACTCTAGGTGTGGTCTTACTAAGGCTTTATAGAGTGGTATTAGTACCTCACTTGATCTTGATTGTATCTCTCTGTTAATGCAATTTAGGATTACATTGGTTTTTTTGGCTTTCACTGCACACTGCTGGCTTATATTTAGCTGGTTGTCCACTAAGACTCCAAGATTCCTCTCACAGTTACTGCTATTAAGCCTGGTTTCACCCAGTCTGTATGTGTACTTTTGGTTTTTCTTGCCTGAGTGTAGGGCTTTACTTTTCTTTACATTGAATTTCATTTTGTTAGTTAGAGCCCAATTTTGAAGTCTGTCAAGATCATCTGGATCTTGAGCCTATCTTCTAGGGTGTTAGCTATTCCTGTCAGTTTTGTGTCATCTGCAAATATATTGAAGAGTACTCAGCCTCAGATGGAACCTTGTGGTAGCCCACTGCTTACTTCCCTCTATAAAAACTTAGGCCCATTAAGGACTACTCGTTGAGTACAGTTTATCAGCCAGTTGCAAATCCATTTGGCGGTGAAACTATCTATCCCACTTTTTTTCTAGCTTACCAACACCTTGCTGAAGTCTAAGTATATTATGTCCACAGTATTTCACTGGTCTACTAATTAAGTCACTATGTTGAAGAATGAAATAAGATTGGTTTGGCATGATCTGTTTTTAACAAACCTGTGCTGACTGCTAGTTATTTATTTATTTATTCAAATTTATATACCGCCCTACTCCCAGACGGGACTCAGATGTGACGGGATTACTTTACTTGTTTCTAGATGTTGGCAGATATGTTTTTTTTAAAATTATCTTTTCTAGTATCTTCCCAAGTAATGATGTTAGGCTGATTGGTCTGTAGTTTCCTGGGTCTGTTTTTTTTTCCTTTTTTGAAGATGGGAACCACATCAGCTCTTTTCCAGTTCTCTGGTAGTTCCTCAGTGCTCCAGGATTTTTGAAAGATGTGGTGCAATGGTTCTGAGATGACATCTGCCAGCTCAGTGGTCAAATCCAAATTTTTTTAACTACTGGTTCTGTGGATATCAGGAGTGGGTTCTAAATTTTTTTACTACCAGTTCTGTGGGTGTGGCTTATTTTGTGGGCATGGCTTCTGGGGGTAATGAGACTGGGTGGGCGTGGCCAACTTTTTTTTAAGCATTTTTAAGCATTTAAGCATTTTTAACCTTAAGAGGTTGCAGAAAAAAATTGCTTTTAGAAGCTTCTGACAATCAGGCAAGTCAGCTGGGATTGCCAGAGGCTTTTAAAGGGATTTTTTTTTCCTACAACCTCTTTGGCTGAAGAGGTTGCTGAAAAAAATGCTTTTAGAAGCCTCTGAGATCCCAACTGAGCCTTGTAATCATCAGAGGCTTTTTTTTAACTTTTAAAAGCATTTTTTCAGCCAAAGAGGTTGTAGAAAAAATGCTTTTATAAGTAAAAAAAAAAGCCTCTGATGAGGTGGGTTGGATAAGCTAGTGGCGACCGGGCTGGGGACCGGTTCGGGGGTGTGGCCAGCCAATGTTACTATCATTTCTTTGAACTATTAAAATTTTTTACTACTGGTTCTTGTGAACTGGTGCGAACTGGGAACAACCCACCACTAGTGGGCATGGTTTGGTGGGCATGGTGTGGCTTGGTGGGTGTAGCTTGGTGGGCATGGTAGGGGAAGGATACTGCAAAATCTCCATTTCCATCCCACTCTGGGGCCAGCCAGAGGTGATATTTGCCAGTTCTCCAAACTACAGAAAATTTCCACTATCGGTTCTCCAAACTGCTCAAAATTTCCGCTACAGGTTCTTCAGTGTCACTGCGTTTTGTATTTACCAGCAGAGCTTTTTATTTCTGGACTGTCAGACTTATCATAGCTTGCCAAGTCCTTATCACTGATCCACTGCACATGTCCGCATTCTTTCTCTTCTTCTGAAAACTTTCCTTTGTTCTCCAGCCAGCTAAGGTCAGGTTGGGGATTCTTTGCCAAAATGTAACTAATTTAGATAGTGAGATGTTTTATTTCCATTACAATAAATATGAGTTTAATTAGAAGATGTATTCCAGTTTTATTTTTCAAGAGTATGCACAAGGAGAAAGTCATGATTCCACCTCTAATTGAGGGCAATTACCCCACACAAGATAATGGGACTGATTGCTGCTTTGACACTGGTAGCAGAGGATGGTTGATTTACGGCTTTTCCTTTTTTGTTACTTTTGATCATGGCCGCCTAGGCTACTTAGATAGATAGTTGATTTAGTGACTGCACAACACTAAATAATTAACTTCTAAAATGCCAAGAAAGAAGAAAAAGGACAAAATGAAGCCCAGAGCTTTATCCTCTTCGCATGAAGAGGAGATAGAAAGACCCTCAAGGATTCAGTCTCCTAGATTGGGAAATATATTATAGGGCAGCAAAGCTGGTATGGATAAGGGAGTGGGCCACTCTTGAAAATAAAAGGATCTTAATTTTGGAGGGACATGTATCTGTAGAGAGGGTGGCACCCATACCAATGGGATATAGAGAAGAATAAAAGGACATATTTTCAGACATAAAATTAGAGACTCCCTGATACAAACATGGTCCCGAATTAGACAGAAGTACTATTTCAAAGTGCCAAATTGGTTGTCAACGATGGAGGCTCTGATCCACCCCAACATGCAGGGATTGGAGAAGGTGTGTAGATACAAACATGTTCTAGATGGAGAAGGGAATCTTAAATTTAATAATACTCTGAAAGACCTAGGAATAAATATAGATTGGTGGACCTATATACAAATAAAGTCTAGATATCAGAAAGACAAGGAAAAACATGGCATAGATTTAGGATTAAATGGGTTTGATAAGGTTTTGATGGAAATGAGAAAGAAGATTTTGGCCAAACTATATAATTACTTATTGGAGGAGGATAGAGCAGAAGGTACAATTAAAAAACAAATGAGTGCTTGGGAAAAGAATTTTGGGCACGATATAAATTTAAATGAATGGGAAGAGGCATGGAATAAGAATTACAAATTGACAAGGGCAGTGACCTATAAAGAAAACCAGTATAAAATGTTACACAGTTAGCATTTAGCCCCTGCTAGATTAGTGAAGATATATCCCAATATACACCCTAATTGTTGGAAATGTGGTCACTACTAAGGCATCTTCTTTCATATGGACATGCCCCGAAGCGAAAAAATACTGGAACAAAATTCGGAATTGGCTACAGGAAATAATAGAAGAAGACATAGAATTGATACCAGAAATATTTCTCCTGGGAATGGGAAAGAGGGCGCTTGGAAAGAAAAAGAGTTATTTACTAACACACATTATAATAGCTGCTAGGTTGGCATTCGCACAATATTGGAAAGAGAAAACCCTGCCGCCAGAAGAACATATAATTAAGAGAATATTGAATTGCGCAGAAATGAGCAAATTAACATACAAAATTAATGAGGATGAAAGTTCAGCTAATTATTCTGTCTGGGAAAGATGGTATAAATGGATGAATGGAAAAATGGAAAAATGAAAAAAGGAGTTTAAAGGTGGTCATACTATAAGAATTTAGTAAACAAAGAGACACCAATTTGATAATTGTATATAGGTAAAAACACTGCACCTTTGATGTAAATAGCAATAATATTTTATATACTTTGTATAAATTCAATAAAGTTTATTTGAAAAAAAAAAAGAAAGACCCTCAAGATTCCAGCCCCTGGCATCAGCCACTCAGCTAGAAGGAGGAGCAGGAGAAACAGACAAAATGCTCTTAAAGAAGCTTCAGGAGGAAGATAAGATAAAAGCTGCTTTTGAAGGCGAAGCACTACCACTGAGGTCAGTAATGCTCCTTTCTAAGTATGCATTCTCTCAAACTGTCTTCCTAGAGCCTTCTGATTCTGAAACATTTGGTGCAAGGCCAGAGTTTCTACAAATGGCAAAGCATTTTTCCTCCCACGCAATTATTATCCCTCTCAAACCTTCAGGGTCACTCCTAAAGAGCAAGCTATAAGAAACTATCGTGACCAGATAGAAATTTTTGAACGTGAGCTATCCAAGGCAAAAATGGCTTTATCTAGGCTTGAGCCAGATGAGAGTCTAGTGCCTTTGAAATCCCTGAAAATGCCATTTTGCCTTCTTCTCCCTCAGAGCCAAAGACACACCCCCTGGTGGATAATGTGTCAGGCAAATCAGAACAGAGAGCTGTGCACACATCACATTTGTCACATGACCCTCTCCATTCTCAAATTACATATGCCATGAATGCAGAGCTGCCTAAAACTAAAGTTGCAGCACCATCTGCTGGTGAAAGTAATTTACTAGAGAAAGCTGAAATGCATCACGATTTGAGAGAGCGATTACAGGCATTGCTACAGACTTTGTCAGATATGTCCTTAACTCACTCAGAGATTCATACTGCAATGCCACAAGTGTCTCCACAGCCTCAATTTTCAGCTCCCCCTGGTGGTGCTAGTGTCTTTTTAGATGGAGCACAACAATGCTTAATGCAGCAAAGGCAAATGACTGCGTCCCCAGCAGGTCATTTTAATATTGCAGCTCAAATGCCACAGCTATAAGCTCATGCACACGTGCCTCCAGCTGTACAACCAGGGCCAGCTCCTGGTCCACCTCCAGCACAACAAGTGCCTTTACTCCCACAGCCAGCACCTCAAATGCCTATTCCTCAACAGGCATATTCTGTTGCTCCACTGGCTGGTGAGTCAAAATTAAAGATGTCAGGGCAGAATTACAAGGCCTGGGTTAGTGAGATTGGACTTTTGCTACATAGAGAAGGCACCCATTGTATGGTGTTTAACCCTGCTGCCCAACCATGGAGGCCTGAAATAAGAGACTTAGAGACTAAAGCCTGCACAACATTATTGATGACCATGGATACTGAACTGCAGGTTACATTTCCGCCTGATGCAACAGCCCAACAAATTTGGGTCCAATTGGAAAATTACTACAGGCTTGTCTCAATTGAGTCTTCATGTTTGCTCATGTCTGAATTCCATGATTCGAAATTGAGACCTGATGAACAAATTGGAGGATATTTGACCAAACTGAGAGGTATGAGAAAAGAATTAAGAGAAAGGGGCTATCCTATTGAAGATATTCAAATGATCACCATTATCATTAACTCTTTGAACTATGAATGGAAAGATGCCATTACAAAGATTAATTAAGTGCCTATTGCCCAGCACACAGTGGACAACGTATGCAGACTTTTAGTTAAAGAAGAAGCACTGATGTTAGCTACTCCACATTTGAGAGGACCACCTGCATCAAGAGCTCCAGTTAGGCATCCCTTCTGAGGAAGGACCTACGCTTCAAGGATGCCAAGATGCAACATCTGCAACCGTGTGGGACATGCAACCCGGGATTGTCTCCAACGAGTTCCAGCTCCCGTCACATACCAGCCCAGAGGAACAGACTCCGGAGGCAGAGCAGAGGCAGTAGACAACGTCGTAGTGGTCCAAGGCGTGATTCGCAAGCTCCACTCACAACATTGGCTTTAACCAATGATCCACAACCTCATCCAGAGTACGACAAACAGCTTTTGTGGACTTTGGACAGTGGTGCAGCTTTGCATGTTACTTACAGAAAAGAACTTTTCACAGAGATGCACAAGCCTGAAGCTGAACTATGTGAACTTTATTCTTTTTCCAATCATCCTTGTCAGGTGAAAGGAAAAGGAACTGTTTATGTTGAAGAGCTCAATGCATTCATTCCTGATGTCTACTACATACCAACAGCAACTTTTAGTTTGCTTAGTCAGGCTCACTTGCCTAGAGTTTTAAAGTTCCAGGTTCACCACCTCGAGAAAGATGTTTATTACTTAAAACCAAAGTCTAAACCGCAAGCACAGGCAAGTATACAAACTCCAAAAGAGGAGAGCACAGACCCAGAGAGAGATGTCCCAGGGAGAGATCCTGTTGCTACTCCGAAGGCTCCTAAAGTCAACAAAAAGAAAATTGGGAAACAGGTTGATCAGAGCAAGCCTGAGGTTCCTCATAAAACTGCTAAAACTTGAAAATTTACTAACTGGTAAAACTTTGCATTCCAGGTGCATGCATAAGTGGCATAGAAGATTGGGGCATGCCAGCTTCCGGGTTCTTAGGAAAATGCCAGAGTTCACAAAAGATTTGGATCTAAAGTGGTGTAAGGTGTTTCTGGATTGTGCTCTCTGCAAGAAAACCAAATCCAAAGCAGCAGCCATTCCAAAACGTGCTACACGCCTGTCAATACGCATTTTTGATTTGGTACACACTGACATAGTTGGTCCATTTCCACCAACAATTGGTGGTAGAAAATATTTTTTAACAATTGTTGATAATTACTCTAGATATGTATATGTATATCCTATGAGAGAAAAATCCGAGACCTTTCAGATCTTTAAAGACTTTGCAGCCCTTGTCTCTACCCAACACAGAGTAAGCATCGCCAGAATCCAGAGTGATTGTGGTGCCGAATTCATGTCTCAGCGTTTCCAGGATTGGATGCGTAAGAATGGAATTCTTCATCAGACCTCGGCTCCTTACACTCTGGCTCATAACGGAGTCATAGAGAGAAGACCTACAAACCATGTAGGTTTGTAGGGGGTCCTACAAACCATGATGCATTGTCTTTTAGTAACCCATACTGGGGTGAAGCTCTCAAATATGCAAATTACATCATCAACCGTACTTGGAGTAGTGCGATAAATCAAGCTCCTTTCTTCATGATGTATGGCTACAAGCCCGATCTCAAGAACTCCATATTTTTGGTTCATACGCTATGGTGAACATTCCCTTAGCTCAAAGAAGGAAAGGAGGTCCAGTAGCAAAGAGACTGAGATTTATGGGGTTTGATGACACTTCAAAATGGAGCAAATTTATTGACTCTAACAGTATAATTGTGACTTCCCAATCTGCCAATTTTGAGGAAGATGCTGACTGATCAAGGATTCATTCCAATGATCCTGGAGTTTATTTTCCTAAAGATGATATTGCTGATGCACGCAGCCTGATGATCAAGATTCACAGGCAAATGTTCCATCCACCAGTTCTTCCCAACATGATGTTCCGTCTTTGCAAGTCGTGGATGCTTATGCTAGTGACGATAATGAAGACGAGGATAAAATGGAAGAAGAATGCATGACTGTTCCGAGGCGTTCCAAGAGGGCCACAAAGGGAATCCCTCCACAGCGATATTCGTGGCAACTGACAAAAGCACCCTTGCCTTTGATTTTAATGTTACACTTCCTCCCGATAACTTCACACAAATCAAATATCTTCCTGATTCAGAGCAAGACAAGTGGTATGATGTAATGCAGGCTGAAATGGACAGTCTAAAGAAACTTAAAGTGTTTACACCTGCAAAACCTCCAGCAAATAAAAAGGTCATTGGCACTCGATGGGTCTACAGAATCAAAAAGAAACCAAATGGTGAGTCATTGTACAAGGCCAGACTTGTACAGCTCAAGAGTTTTGCTCAACGTTATCCTGAAGACTACACAAATACCTACTCACCAGCAATCAGAACTGAGAGTGTAAAAATTGCTTTAGCCACTGCAACTATCCTTGGTTTAGAAGTTTTCCAGTTTGATGTTGACACCGCTTATCTACATGCTGACCTAGATGAAGAAATCTACGTGAGAGGTCCTCCAGGAATCCGACAGCAAGAAGGGGATACCTGGTTTCTAAACAAAAGTCTTTATGGTCTGCAACAGTCTAGTTTAATGTGGTACTTATGTCTTACTGACAAACTAAATTCAATAGGCTTTATTAAGTCTGAAACTGATGAGTGCGTGTTCACAAAAAGATCTAACAATGCATATGAGATAGTTCTTGTTTATGTTGATAATATTGTTTAGATTGGTCCAAATAAGCAGATGAGTGAAATTTTTGCCAAAGCTTTGCAGAGATACTTCACATTGAAATCTTTAGGTCATATTAGCACTTATTTAGGTGTTCAGATTGACAAAACACAGAAGGGGTTTAGTCTTTCACAAGAAGATAAAATTGAACAAGTTTTGCATCATTGCAACATGAAGGATGCTAACACAACAAAGACACCCATGCAAACAGATTTTCACAACTTGACACATGAACCAAGTCCTGAGTTCGAGGACCAAACACTTTATCATTCAGTTATTGGATCACTGTTATACATTAGTAGTTGGACTAGGCCCAACAATGTCAGGCCCGACTAGGCCCGACATTGCAGTGTTAATCTCTTGTCTCGACACGTCGGTAAGGCAAAACAGTTTCATTGGTCATGTATTAAGAAATTATTGAAATACCTAAAGCACACTAAACACATGAAGTTATTGTTAGAACCAACTGATTATGCAGAATTAAGTTGTTATGCAGGTTCTGATTGGGCAAGTAATAAGAAATCACGTAAAAGTACTTCAGGTTATATGATGTTTTTAAATGGATGTCATGTTTACTGGCAAGTGTGTAAACAGAATTTTGTTTCTTGTTCATCTACTGAAGCTGAATATGCTTGTGTTTCAGATGCATGTAATTCTCTAACTTGGTTTGATGCTTTTGTCACAGATATCTGGACACGTCCGATCCGACCAATCACAGTGATGGAAGACAATGAATCGGTGGTTTATATTTCTGAATCACATTTCACAGGTTCTAGGTCCAGACACAGTGACATCTGTTGTAGAAATATCAAACAATTAGTGAAACAAGGTTTTGTAAAATTACAGTATGTATCTACACATGATCAAATTACAGAGATGCTCAACAAACCGCTTCCAGCAGCTCAACAGAAGTATCTGCGTAAGAAAATATGCCTTATCTGATGATGTACCTGATGTTCGCTCAACTGGCAAAAGAAGGGGTGTCACTGTGTTTTTGTATTTACCAGCAGAGCTTTTTATTTCTGGACTGTCAGACTTATCGTAGCTTGCCAAGTCCTTATCACTGATCCACTGTGCATGTCTGCGTTCTTTCTCTTCTTCTGAAAACTTTCCTTTGTTCTCCAGCCAGCTAAGGTCAGGCTGGGGATCCTTTGCCAAAATGTAACTAATTTAGATAGTGAGATGTTTTATTTTCTTTACAATAAATATGAGTTTAATTAGAAGATGTATTCCGGTTTTATTTTTCAAGAGTATACATAAGGAGAAAGTCACGATTCCACCTCTAATTGAGGGCAATTACCCTACGCAAGATAATGGGACTGATTGCCACTTTGACATTCAGAACCTGTCAGAACCTGCTGGATTTCACCCCTGTGCCAGCTCCTTTAGAATTCTGGGATGCAATCCGTCAGGTCCCAGTGATTTGTATTCATCAAGATCAGACATGTCTTCTATTACTTTTTTGTTGTTGTTGCTTATTTTAACTTTTAATTCTAGTCTGTCTTTTACAGTTATGTTTTTGGTAGGTTGGCTTATAGTTTCTTTTGCGTGAAGACCGATGCAAAGAATGAGTTAAGCAGCTCTGCTTTCTCTCTGTTGCCTGTTACATCCTTGCCATCTTCTATCTTTACTGGGCCAACTGTTTCCTTGATTTTTTTTTCTTGTTATTTATATCTTGGAAGAAACTTTTTAAATTTTCTTTGACTTTTGTTGCAAGCCTTTGTTCATTTTGAGCTTTTCCTTTCCTGACTTTATCTTTGCAGATTCTGGTTATCTGCTGATATTCTGCCTTAGTTTCTGTTCCACTTTCCATTTTTTGTACTTGTCCTTTTTGTTTTTCAATTTGTCAAAGAGATCTTTGTGCAGCTATGCTGGTTTCTTCTTGGATTTCTTGTTTATTTTTTCCTCAGTGGTATTGTGGTGATATGGACTTTTATGATCATGCTTTTTAGAGTTTCCCAAGATTCTTGAGTTGTTTTCTCCTTTAGGATTTTCATCCAAGGAATCTTTCCTAAATTCTCTGTGGGTTTATTAAAATCATCTCTTTTAAAATATAATCCTCTGGACCATTATGTTCTATTGTTTGTGTTTGCATTATGTTGAATTCTAGTATGATGTGTTCACTCTCACCCAAGATTCTTGCAGTTTCAACTCCCTCTATCTCTCTTTCTCTGTTTTTAAGAATTAAGTCCAGTATGGCTGTCCCTCTAATTCCCTCCTGTACCTTTTGGACAACAAAATTGTCAGCTAGTTTGGTTAGGAATCTATTTGATTTCTCACTTGGTGCAGAATTAGTTTTCCAATTGATAACAGGGTAGTTGAAATCCCATTACTTTTTTTTCTCAATTTTATTTTTTATTTTCAAATTACATAACAATAAACATCTTTTAATAGTACTGTGTCATGTGTCTCTTACAGGTATTTACATTTATTCCTATACATGTTTATTTCTCTGTTCTAACCAGTTATACCATTTATCTCACACCTCTTAAAATTCTGCTTCTTTCTTGCCTTTCATTTCTAACATGAGCCTATACATCTCAGCACATTCTAGTATCTTGTATATAATCATCTCAATGGCTGGTATATTTTCTAATTTCCAACATTGAGTGTAGACAATTCTCACTGCTTCTACTATGTGTAGAATAATGTATTGGAGTTGCTTCTTGATCTTTCGGTTAATCATTCCTAATAAAAATAATTCAGCTTTAAATTCAATTTGTTCTCCTGTTATCGCCTGAAACCATCCCCTTATCTGTTCCCAATATTTTTTTGCTTTAGGGTATTGCCACCAGATATGATAAAATCTTTGCACTTACACTTCCAGCACTCCAGTTTCATATTTGTATACATTTTAGCCAATCTCGCTGGTGTTAAATGCCATCTGTAAAACATTTTGAACTGATTTTCTTTGTATGCAGTTGACAATGTTAATTTATAATCTTTGCTCCATAGTTTTTCCCATTCCTCTAATTTTATATTGCGACCTATATTTTGTGCCCATGCTCTCATTGGACCTTTCACTATTTCTTCTTCCATTTCTATCTCTAACAGATATTTATATACTTGTTATAAACTTTTCTTCTTTGCCTGTCAAAATTCAGTCTAATTGTTGTGATGCCCCTTGGATTCCATGTTCTTCCATATCTTTTTTGTATCTCAACTGTGTCTGCAGGTATGGCCACCAATCTATAATTATACCCTGTTCTTTTAATTCTTCATTTGGTTTAAGATTCCCCTGGCTATCTAATAGTTTTTTATATCTTATCATTTTTTATATCTTATATCTTATCATCTTTTTTTTATCGAATGTATTCAGATAGATCATTGCCTCCATGGGCGAAACCCACCTTGGCAGTTTTATATAATGTTTCCTTTTCACTTTTCCCCTAGTCCTGTCAGTGCATCTCTTATTTGATGCCGTAGAAATATGAATGTGCCTTGTTTCGTTTATCCCATAGAAAGCCATGCCACTCCATCTGTAGATCATGTCCTTCAATCGTTAAAACCCTTTATTATCTAAATTTATCCAGTCCCTAATCCACAATAGCCCCGCTGCTTGATGATAAAGTTCCCAAAGCTTCTTCTGTATTGTAGCATTTTCATATTTATCCGTGCTTTCTTACCCAGCCATAATTATTTTTTAATTATTCTATTTAGTTCTTTGAAGAATCTCCTTTCTAGTTTTATAGTGTAGCTCTCCATTATCGTCCTGGAGTTCCTGCATCAATCTTTTTTCCCTTTCCTTTTTTAATTTATAGGCTAGCCATCTTCCGGGCTTATTTGCATGTTCAAAAAAATTTTGTTTTGCTGCTTTCAATTCCCTTACCCTTTCCTCTTGCTCCACCATATTTAATTTATATTTAGCTAGGACCATTCGTTCTGGGCTCCCTTTGTAATTTACATTCTGATTTTTTAATCTCCTCCTGAAGAGTATTATGCTTTTGCCTTTTCTCCTTATTTTTATTTTTATGTTTTTGCTATACAAGCTATCGCAATACCCCTTCGGTATGCTTTAGCTGTATCCCATATAATTTGTAATGATGTTGGTTGCTTCGTGTTTTCTTTAAAAAATAATTCCATTTTTTTTTAATCCTTGAGATAAATTATTTTTCCTTTAGAATTTGGGGATTCAATGTCCACCTTTTCCTAGTTTTTTTCTGTCCCTTCCAAATTATTTTTTAGAGGAGCCCAGGAGTTTGGCATTATTTCTATTATTTCTATATCCTTTCCTACATCTCCATTCATTCATACATGTCCAGCTGGGACCAAGATTTGTGTGGGTTTGAGAAGAAAGTATATTCCTCCCCCCCATCTTTTTTTTATTCAGTTCCCTCCATTGATCAGATAAATTAAGTTTGTGTACCATATCAAAAAATTACCCCGGTAATATTTTTCTTTTCCTTTTGTTTTTCATACTGCTAACCTAATCCTTTTTTACATTCACTACCACATTGTAATCCCTAACCATACAAATATTTCCCTGTCCTATTTCTATAATTTTTTCATGTAATTTACTGTAAAATTCTTTCTGATTCTCATTAGGGGTGTAAATTGTCATCAACAACAATGACTTCTGATCCATTTGTATGTCTATCTTCAAAACTCTTCCTTCTGTGTCTCTATATTTTAGTTTAGCCTTTATTCCATCTCTAATATATATCACTAATCCCCCTCTATTTTTGTTCTGTTAATGCTGTATATAGTGTTCCTAATTTCAGGAATTCCAGACATTTCTTATGCTGCTCTTTTATATGTACCTCTTGTAGACATGCTATATCTATCCTTTGTTTTACTAATTTTGTTAATATTCGCTTTCTTTTGGCAGGGGCCAAACATTAATTGATATTAGCCTAATTTCGTCTTCCATTATTCTACTTGTATATTGGTTTTTTGTCTTCTATTGATTCTAACATCTCTTTGTGGTCATGTTCTCAGTCCTACTCCTTCTTCTTCCCTTTGTCCTTTTCTTCCTTGCTTCCTAACTCCAGTTCTGTTTCTTTTAGCTTCCATTGCTGGTCTTCCTGACTTCTAGATTCTAATTCCTCCTTACTGTTACTCTCTTCTTCCACACCCTCCAATTGATCGTACAGTTTTTGCACCTTGTCCAGATTGTCTATCTTAATCTTCCTATCCTTCCATGATACCAACATCCCTTCTGGGATTAACCATCTAAATAATATGTTTCTTTTAGTCAGCTGTGCTGTGAGGAACTGGTAATCTCTTCTCTGTTCTCTTACTTTCTTCGGGACTTGTTTTAACGTTTGGATTTCTCTGTCCTTATAGATCATTGGATCCTCTCTTGTGATCTTATAAATTATATCTCTCACTTTATTTCTGGCAAATCTTGCAAGGACTTCTCGTGGCAGTTTATTGCACCTGGCATAATTAGTATGAATTTGATACACCTCATCAATCTCCAATAATATTTCTTGTCTATCTCACTGTAACGCTTCAGCTATCAGCTCTGCCATGATAGTGCCCAGGTCTTCTTCCTTTTCTTGGATGATATTCTGGAATCTTAGGTAGAATGCAGCCCAGTCCATCTCCAAATGGATAATTGATTCTTCCAGTTCTTTATTCATTGCCATAAATTTTTTATCTACTATTTCCACCTTTTTTTTCTGTTTGTTCCAACCTCACTTCCACTGTCTTTATCCTTTCTTCGTTCTTCTCAATTGTTTGTTGTATTTCTCTATCTTATTGTCCAATCTATTTATATCCCCTTTCATTTCTATATGGCCTTTTGACATTGTTTCCTGCAATTTCATCGTTTCCTGAATGATCAATAATGTTGTCTGCATAGTTTGCATGTTTGATATTACACTCTGTTTTTCTGACAGACATTCCTTCTATCATTCTCTGACTGATGGGGATGAAGCTGTCAGTGGTGGGCTTGATGTTGTTTTCTTTCCTGTTCTCAGTGTTGTCGTCATGGTACTAGTCATATTCCTCAATTTTTTACTTTAAATTGCTGACTCCCAACTCTTGCTACTGGGTCGCCACTTGCTTCGAGGATTCCCACACAGCTGGAGCTTCCTTCTCTCAACAAAAATCACAGATTTACTTTTTTTTTAGGCTCTTCTCTTCTATTACGGTTTAGGGATATTTTTACTCACTTCAAATGACACACTCTGTTAAATTGATCTTTGCTTCCTCATCATTTGTGACTTGTCACAGCCTCGTGTTTTCCATCTCACAATGGCAGGTACTTTCATGCCAGTACTTTTAAGGGGTTTCCGTTCATTGCAGCGGGTAATCACCTTTCACCTTACTGTCCCCCAGGCTTCCTCTTTATTTCACGCGGCTCTCCAGGCTCTCCATGCCCCGAAGGGTCCCCAATCATGAAGAAATCAGAGTTAAAGGACGGAGACTGTCCTCTTTTCTCTGCACCACCACATCGCCACTAAAAGTCTGAAGTCCCCTGTTATTATTGTAGTATGTTTCCTATATGTATTTGTTAGTTGGCTGGCAAAAAGGACATCTAGTTTTTCTGCTTGATTGGGTGGCCTATAGTATACACCTATGGCCATGTCATTCTTTTTTTTTCATTTATATTGACTCATATGCATTCTAGGAGATTTTTGTTTTTGGTTTCATGCATTTCTGCAGCAATATAACAATGAACAGTTACCCACTATTTCATGAAAACAAAAAACAAACAAAAAAG
Source organism: Coluber constrictor foxii (assembly GCA_038048745.1). NCBI lineage: Eukaryota > Metazoa > Chordata > Lepidosauria > Squamata > Colubridae > Coluber > Coluber constrictor. The sequence goes on from CM075961.1 coordinate 129,234,368, forward strand.
TTCTTTGCAACTCTGTTCCACTTTCTAGTCTGGTTTTTCCCTCTAAGATAACAATGTGGTACTTTAAAATGTGTATATATAAATTCAACCATTCAAATTGACTAGGAAATGAATATCTTGTGTAGCTTCTTCTACAAATCATTATAATTAAATGCATCTGTCTTTAATTACTCTGTAAGGAAAGCAGATTTTTATTAATGATAGTTTACATTTTAAGAGCAGTAAGAACACTGAAGATACAAGGGAGATCTCTCTCTCTCTCTCTCTCTCTCTGTCTCCTGTTTCCCCTAAAATAAGGCATCCCCTTATAATAAGCCAAATCAGACTTTTAAGCACATGTGCTAAGCTCCCCCCCCAAAAAAAGCCCTCCCTGAAAATACTTAAATGCATACACAGCCGGTCCCTGCTATTTCCTTTGGTTAGGGTTAGGGAAACAGAGCTGGAAATCAGGTAAGATGGCAAGAGGAGCCCCATTTTTCTCCATGCGCTCCAAAGTAATAAGATCTCCCTGAAAATAAGGCCAAATACTTATTTCAGGGTTTTAAAAAATATAAGACAGGGTCTTATTTTCGTGGAAACATGATACACACACACACACATACACACTAAATTCTGCAATTTCTTTTTAAGAAAATATCATGTTCTTGAATAGCACCTCAGTGTTCTCCACTGATAACAGTGGATTTCTTTTTCTGTTTATTTCCATTCTTTCATGAAGATTTGTCATGATATGTGTTGTGTTTATTCATCCCTTACTCTTAACATTACAAACAAACAAAAAACAAAAACAAACCCACTACAATCTGCTATGCAAATTACTACGGAGAACTCAGCAGGAGATAGAAAAGAAGAACCCAACATTGTCTACTGTACAGTTACAAGAGCCATAATTTTCATCAAAAAGCCATAATGAGAACTTAATCAATAAAAATGAGGCAGAAAACGAACATTGTTCTACTTGAAGAACAATGAAAAATAATGTAACAATAGCTGCATGTAACTATTATTATTATTTAAGATTTAATCTTCAATTCGATTCACAGCCTGGGACTGGTAAAAACTTAACAGTTCAAGTCCTAACCAAGGACCTAAGAGCCAAGACTTAAGTAAGGTGGTTTTTTGCAAAGTCAGAATATTCTGGTATAATAAATTCAAAATTTCTATGTATCTAGGCAACCCCTTGGGTATGGAACTGCATCTACATGGAAGGAAGTATGCAGTGGAGTACCCCAAGGCTCTGTTTTAGGCCCAGTACTCTTCAACATCTTCATCAATGACTTGGACAAGGGAATAGATGGAAAACTCATCAAATTTGCAGATGACACAAAGCTGGCAGGAATAGCCAATATTCCAGAACATAGGCTTTAAGATACAGAAGGATATTGACAGGCTTGAACATCTAACAAAATGAAATTCAAAGGTGAAAAAAGTAAGGTTCTACATTTAGACAAGAAAAACAAAATGCACAATATGCGGTACCTTGCTCGATAGTAGTAACTGTGAGAGGGATCTTGGAGTCCTAGTGGACAATCATTTAAATATGAGCCAGCAATGTGCAGCAACTGCCAAGAAAGCCAACACACTTTTAGGCTGCATAAACAGAGGGATAGAATCAAGATCTCATGAAGTGTTAATACCACTTTATAATGCCTTGGTAAGGCCACACTTGGAATACTGCATTCAGTTTTGATCACCACAATGTAAAAAAGATGTTGAGACTCTAAAAAGAGTGCAGAGAGGAACAACAAATATGATTAGGGGACTGGAGGCTAAAACATATGAAGAACTGTTGCAGGAACTGGGTATGTCTAGTTTAATGAAAAGAAGGACTAGGGGAGATATGATAGCAGTGCTCCAATATTTCAGGGCTGCCACAAAGAAGAGGGAGTCAAGCTATTCTCCAAAGCACCTGAGGGTAGAACAAGAATGGATGGATGGAAATTAATCAAGGAGAGAAACAACTTAGAACTAAGGAGAAATTTCCTGTTAGAACAATTAATCAGTGGAACAACTTGTCTCCAGAAGTTGTGAATGCTCTAACACTGGAAGTTTTTAAGAAAACTTTTACTTCTAAAAGTAAAATCCTATGGCATCTCCGGACCCCTCCATAATTGGATAACTGCATTCCTATCAAACAGACAACAAGTGGTCAAAATAGGGAGTGCCCTATCAAATCCTGCACCTGTTAATAGTGGTGTCCCCCAAGGCAGCGTTCTAGGACCAACATTCCTAAATTGGAAAGGTCAGAAGTTATTAAGAAAATTATGGACTGAAATGAGTAAATTGACATTTGAAATTAGAGAACAGGAAGATAAAGAATATTATTTGATTTGGGATTTGTTCTACCAATGGCTAGATAATAAAACATGGAGATGAAATATGAAATTAATGTAATGATAAAATATATGAAGTGTTTTCTTATGGGAGTTAAGCATTTGTTAAATAATGGCTAAATGAATATAATAATATAAAGGGATATATAAAACTGTTAAATAAGAGAAATTAAATACTTGGTAATTTTGAATATGGGATTGTGCACAAAAGAATTTTAACCGATCGACACAGTGTCTGTGATTGTATTTGAATGATGGTAGTTTTATGGTTTGTTTTTGTTTTAAATAAAAAAATGTTTTCAACACTCTTCATACTATACACAAATAACCTTTGTGAGCATATTATAAGTAACTGTGTTCTCTTTACCGATGATGTTAAATTATTTAACACTACCAACAATGCTTCTAACTTCAAAAAGATCTTGATTTTGTGTCGGAATGGTAAAAAAATTGGCAACTCCAAATCTCAACCAACAAATGCTCTCTCTTATATATTGACAAAAAGAATCAGAACACAAAATACAAGCTAAGTGGACATAACCTTGTAGATGAACTTCACTCTGTCAAGGACCTTGAAGTACTCATATCAAATGATGTAAGTGCCAAAGCTCACTGTAACAACATCGCCAAAAAGACATTAAGGGTTGTAAACCTAATCTTCCATAGCTTCTTCTCTGGTAATATTACACTACTAACCAGAGCATACAAAACATTTGCTAGACCAATTCTCGAATACAGGTCATCTGTCTGGAACCTGCGCTGCATATCGGACATTAATACAATTGAACGCATTCAGAAATATTTCACAAGAAGAATCCTCCACTCCTCTGCTCTCAACAAAATACCTTATGCTACAAGACTTGAAATTCTGGATTTAGAAAATTTAGAACTACGCCACCTTCGGTATGACCAAAGCATAACTCATAAAATCATCTGCTACAATGCCTTACCTGTCAATGACTACTTCAGCTTCAACCATGACGATACACGAGACACAATAGATACAAACTTAAAGTGAACCACTCCAAACTCGACTGCAGAAAATATGACTTCACTAACAGAGTCGTTAATGCCTGGAATGCACTACCAGATTCTGTGATCTCATCCCAAAACCCCCAAAATTTTAACCTAAGACTGTCTACTGCTGACCTCACCCCATTTCTAAGAGGTGTGCATAAGAGCACCAGTGTGCCTACTGTCCCTGTCCTAATGTTCCCTTTAATTGTATTCATTTTATGTATTCAATTTATGCTTATACTTATATAATCTAATATGTATTCAACAAACAAACAAACAAACAAACAAACAAACATAAAAGATGTTGGATATCCATCTGTCTGAACTGGTGTAGGGTTTCCTGTCTAAGCAGTGGGTTGGACTAGAAGAACTCCCAACTCTGTTATTCTGTTATTCTGTATTGCTCCAAGTGCTCCTATTATTATTAGTATAACGATTGATTTCTTCCTTCACAATCACTCAACTTCAATTTGCAGATTGTGGTATTTTTTCTGTTTCTTTCTATTTGTTGTTTTATTGCTGTTGTTATTGTTGTTGTTGTTGTTAGCAATCTCAGCCAGATATTTAGACTACACTTGACTTTTTTTTTAAACTTACGACCATTGCAGCATCCCCATGATCATGTGATCAAAATTCAGATGTTGGCAACTGACTCATATTTATTTATTTAATTTTTGAAAAAAGTTTTATTTTAAATTAAAATAAAAAACAACTTAAAAATATCATCCTTACAAACAATTATCGATAGCATCTCGATTGGTTAAAATCATTTTGTGCTTACAATTTTCCAAATCTCAGCATATAACAATTATTCTTTCCTGGACAGAATATAAATATTTAAACATTTCATCAAAGTTTCATTTCATATATGCTATCTCATCTCCATACTTTTTTGTCAAAAAAAGTATGGTAAAATATTTCCCATATCAAATAATATTGTTTATCTTCCTGTTCTCTTATTTCAAATGTCAATCTACTCATTTCAGCACAATCCAATATTTTCTTAATAATTTCTTCATCAGTAATTATCTTCTCTACTTTCCAGTTTTTGGCAAATACAATTCTGGCCACTGTTAAAATGTTCACAATTAAGTATTGCAATTCTTTATTAAATGTCTCTGGTAGAATCCCTAATAAAAATATATCTGGTTTAAAGTCAATATGTCTCTTTGTCATTTTTTCTAACCATATATGTATCTTAATCCAAAATCTCCTTGCTTCCACACATGTCCACCACATATGGTAATAAGATCCTGGAGTTTGATGACACTTCCAACATTTCTCCAATTTATTCTTGAACATTCTTGATATCCTCATCGGGGGTAAATGCCACCTGTAAAACATCTTATACAAATTCTCTTTAAATGCTGTCGGCATTGTCATTTTATACTTATGTGGCCACAATTTTTGCCATTTCTCTAAATCAATACTGTAATCAAAATTTTCCCCCCATGCTAACATTGATTCTTTAACTTGTTCTTCTTCCAATTTTACTTCAAGTAAGTACCCATATAACCTTTTAATTACATGGTCATCAGAACCTATTAATATCTTGTCTAAACCAGTCAAAACACTATAAATATCTTCTTGTTTGAAATCTTCTCAATATCTGGAGAGTACTTGCATATATGAAAACCAATCCATCTTAATTCCCTGATCTTCTAAATCTTGTTTCAATTTAAGTTCACGCTTTTCATCCAATAATTCACTATATCATACAATTTGTTCGCCTCTAAATACCACTGAATAAGAGAAAGCTTCAATTGTAGATACCCAGATTGGAATCTTCAAATAATGGTATTTTCTAATCCTCTCCCACGTCAAAAAGAGAGCCTCACATACCTGATGTCTTCTAAAATATCCCTAAATTTTAGTTCCTTTATACCATAAGAAAGGTGCCATCCCATCAACAAATCATGTCCCTCCAAATTCAATAATCTAGTGTTTTTAAATGTTACCCATTCTTTAATCCACATTAAACTGCTTGGTAGTATAATTCAAAATTTGGTAAACCAAAGCCACCCTTCACCTGTAACAATTTGAGTTTTATTCTTGTCTTCTTTCCCTGCCAAACATATTTCAAAACCATTTTATTTAAATCTGCAAAGAATTCCTTACCCAACTACAAATTTCTCCATTTCACCAAATCTTGTCCTATCTGTTGCTTAAGCTTATTGTAATTGTTTTTTTTGAGAGAACTGCATCTTGTTGTTAGTTGAATCCTCAAGTACTTTACCTTGTTTGTGACCTGCATCCTTGAAATCTCCCTCAGTTCTTTTTGTTTTTTAAACATATTTTTAGTCATTATCTTTGTCTTTTCTTTATTAATTTTCAAACCGGCAACCTCCTCAAATTCACCTATTTTTTTGTCAATTTGTTTATTGATGTTAATGGTTCTTCAATAATAAAGACCAGGTCATCAGCAAAGGCTTGTAATTTATATTCTTCCTTTCAAATTTTCATTCCTTTTATCTCTTTTTCTTCTCTAACTTTTCTATTCAACACTTCCAAAGTTAATATAAATAGCAATGGGGATAAAGGACACCTCTGTTGAGTACCTTTTTCTATTTCAATATCAGTCAATTCTCCATTAATCATTACCTTTGCCGTCTGTTTCGAATTTATAGCTTCAATTGCCTGAATAAATTTCCTTCCAAAGCCCATCTCTACTTTTTGTGCATCTAGGAATATCAAAGCCATTTGTTTTTCAGGATGCACTTCATAATATTCTAGGATATTTAAAACTATTCTTATATTGTCTCTAATTTGTCTTTTTGGAAGAAATCCATTTTGATCTGAATGTATAAAATTATTCAAGTATCTCTTAAGTCTTTCTGCCAGTATTGAAGCAAAAATGCATTTGGCATTTTTGTCCACTTAATAAGACCTTCCCAAAGATCTGGGAAAGGCAGATATTATTTGAAGATGTTAAAGATTTCATTGCAGGATATAAATTATACCAGTCATAAGTGCGAAGACTGGTCAAAAGTGTGAGGACCTGTCAGAAATCACTGTTTTCAGCCCTCTTGGTAGTCCTTTTGTGCATATGGACTCCTCAGAGGGTGAAAAAGTTATTTTTGACTGGTCCTCGCACTTTTGACCAGTCCTCAAACTTATGACTGTCTTCACATTTTACATTTTTTGCCCTACCTTGTCACCATGGTGTAGAGAAGCAGTTGTGAAATGATGACATGGTTGTTAAGAATGCCACAACGGGCATATATGTGAGGATGGTCATACGTGTGAGAACCGGTCAAAAATGTGAGACCAGTCAGAAATGACTTTTTTCAGCCCTCTGAGTAATCCCTGTGTGCTTATGGACTAGTCAGAAGGCTGAAAAAATTATTTTTGACCGGTCCTCGCACTTTTGACCAGTCCTTGAACTTACGACGATCCTCACATTTTACATTTTGCGCCCTATCTTGTCACCGAGGTGAAGAGAAGTAGTGGTGAAATGACTGACATGGTTGTTAAGAATGCCGCAACGGGCATAAATGTGAAGATGGTCATAAGTGCGAGGACCAGTCAAAAGTGCGAGGACCAGTCAGAAATGACTTTTTTCAGCTCTTTGAGTAGTCCCTATGCACATAGCCATGCCCACCCAGTCACATGACTAACTAGCCACGCCTACAGTCACATGACTAACTAGCCACACCCACCCAGTCACATGACCAGCTAGCCACACCCATCGGTCACATGATCACCAAGCCACACCCCTCAACTAAGCCATGCCCACAGAACCGGTTGTTAAAAAAATTGAATCCCACCACTGGTGTTACAGATATCATCACAGCTGTTCCAAGTAAAACTGCCTTTTGCAATTGATTGGTGAATTTGTCAATGCCAATGGTGTTTAAGCCCTGTTCCAGTTGTTTTGTGATTGCCATCAAGTAATCTTTTACTATTGGTTTTATCTTTGCTTACTTTTGCCTTTACAATATGGCTCCTCCATGGATCCCTCCTTTGTCATAGGGGAGAGGCTCCAATGAAGTTGAGAGCTATGCTGGTTGTACTCTATCAGGAAGATCACCCATGACAGCCAGGTCTAAGTGTATCCATCAATCCATTTAGTATGATGAAAAAACAAAAAAACAGAAAAAAAATTGTATACTTGCCCAGTCATTGCCTGGATTACTGTATCATGGCAAACACCAATGTTATAGATCATAAACTCATAGGAGATCTTGAGTCAAGCAAAAGCTTTCCTGCTTCAGTTAACTTTAGATCATGGGTCTGCCAGTCACCCATTATCCATCATAACATCTGTATCTTCAAGACCTAGGCTTTAACTCTTAAATTAAACTTAAACTAAACTAAACTAAATATCATAAATTTGAAGTATATATGATATTAACATTAAGATTAGGGTATTAATTAGAAACCTAGACTTGACCTAAGATGCCAGGGGCAAAATATTATTAAATGTTAGCATAAATGTTGAGGATTTATAAAGAAATAGGAGCAGAGATAGAGCCTCATGAAAGCAGTTTTAATTGCTGGGTCATGGAATTATTGCAGGACATAATGAATCTGCAAGGAAAAACTATAAGAGAAACTCCGCTCTGATCTTAGAGCTGCATTTAGCAAAGAGATGGTATTGATCACATTGATCTGACCAGAAGAAAATATAGAAGAAATATGACCTGGTTGATATTCTAGTAACTGTTATTAAGGGAGATGGAAGTTGGAAGAAAGTACTTGCCCCCTTGGGAATTGTCCTGACATGCCTAATATTCCATCCTGTCTCATATGTACTTAAAATCTGTACTAAGCTACAAAAAAGCACCATAGCTGGATTTGGAGTTATTTGCTATTACTGTGCTGATGGTATCTAACCCTGCTTGCTTCATTTTTTTTTTAAATTGGACATTTCAATGTCTTCAGTGTATCTTCAAAATTGTACAGGAAAAATAAGCTGAATCTAAGTCTGGGCAAAATGGAATTATTGCTGATTTTAGGAGCAAGATTTAGAAAACATTCCACTTCTGGGTGGGGTTGTGTTCCTCCTAAAATATTTCATTCCCATTTAGGATCTTTCTGAATTTAGCATTGAAGCTTAATAACCACATAACTTCTGTGAAAAAGGAACTTTATTGGCTTCAGCTGATAAAGTAGATGTGCCCATTCCACAGTAGAGAAGCCTGGTATTGATATCATAAGTGCTGATAACCTCAATACAAATTTAATGCAAGGCACTCCACATGATGAAAGCTTTAAAAAGATATTGATAAAAGCCAATTATACAAAATCTTGTTCCAGTATGTGAAGAAAACCATTACCCTCTGTGGCTGCTACTTTCTCCATTATCATTTTCCACTGAGATGTTTTACTTGTGTTGTTCCTTAGTAAATTTTAATGCCTTTTTTCTTATGCTCATGAGGACTTCATTTTTGAAGTCTATATTCATTTTTGGAGTGTAGTTTTAAAATACTCTTGATTTCAAAGCTTGGTTGCATACAGGTGAAGAATTTTTCAGGGTGATTTAGCAAAGAAACAATTATGAAGTCATACAAACGGAGAGCAGCATTTGTGTTTAAAGAGCATTCACATTTAAAAAAATAAAATTTATTTGTTTGCTTATTATTTACTGTTATGTCCACTGTTGGAAGAATTTGGGTTGCCTATCTGAACTGGATTTCTGAAATGAGACATCAAGTGCACTGCTGTGGAAAGGAAGAAATCTGTTTATTCACAAAAGCTACAGACTTACAAGAATAGCTACAGAGAAAATGAAGTATAAGGAGTTTATTTTATAAAGGGCCTTGTCCCTGATGTTGCTTCAGGGGCATTGGTGTATGTATATATTGGTTTTAATGTGTGACTCTGTCAAAAAGGTCAACCTTAATTGTTTTTCCTTGTAGGTGGGCTTCTTTGTTGTGAAGATGGTGTCCTAGCAGTATATTGTGGGATTGGGGAAGTGTGGAAGAATGGATTCTTTGTCTGGTTAAGTACTTTTGCCTAGGTAATTGGTTTTACTATTTATCAGTTGACAGTTTAGCAGGGGTGTGCTTTTAGGATCTTGGTAGTGATCTTTGTATATTTTACCACAACATAAGATAGTTTTTTGGCTACAAATGATTTTGGGGTAGTGGAAATGGGTTCAATTTCTTACAAAAAATTGTGATTATATTATACCATGATATAAATTAAGGTACCATGTCTTAAGAGGATGTGACTGGCTCAAAGTTACCCAGTCAATTATTTTTACAACTTAATTAAAACTCGAATTTGGACTCCACAATTCAGCTTGTCACTTTAAAGAGCCCCATTTAACAACAAAACCAAAACAACAAACACTTGAATAAAAAGGCAAACCTTTTGGTTAGCAGTGGTTTATCCACACATATTTTTTCATTTTTCTTTTTTTTCTTTTTCATTTCAGGAACTATGCAATCTATGTTGTAAGTTACTAGGAAGACAATTCACTTGTCCTTTGTGTTCAACAAGGAAATGAATTTGTATTCCCAGACAACTTTAAAGTGTTATTTAAAGGATCTGTCTAGAAATTCAAATTCATTACGTTATTGATAGAGGGCAAAGAAATCACAAAGGATTAAGAAGATTAACACAATTGCAATTTCTTATCTATTATTCAAGAGTCTTGTAAATGGTTAGTAGAACACATCTGGTCCATTATGTTTAGTGCACATAGAATACAGTCTACTTTATTGGGATCACTTTCTTTATCAGCAGTGACTCTGTCTGATTCCTTAAATAGCATATCTACAAAAAGAGGATATGTGTCCATACAATTTAGGGAAGGTGGTAGTTCACAAAAAAATATCCAACAAAAAATCCAAAGTGATGCAACTAAATGGCACAAAACTGTCAATAAATTTTTGAATTATGTAGTCTTCCCAACTTTTTGTCAGCCACATGTAGATCATCTAGATGGCAGATAGATTGTACTCTGAAAATAATGCTTCTACTAGGTTTTCTTAAAATGAAGATAAAGAATCTGAAGATGAAGAAGAAACTACAGTATTGATAAACAATACTTGAGATTCAGAAAACAAGGCGATAATTCATGTAGGAAATGTTGCTCTTCCACTTTTCTCAACTCTTTTCAGAAATGTACTGTTTTCCATATCTGTCAAGGTTGTCAAGAATAAAATCATAAATATGTAAGTTTTTATTTTGTTTTTAATATGGACCTTTTCACATGTGGCCTTTCCTAAAAAGACATAACGAGTCCAATAACTTGTAGCTTCATGTGCAATAAAAATTAAAACATAAAAAAGTAAAATTGTAACAAAGAATGTATAACTCTTATTAAAATAAACAATATTTCTAAATTTTATATATCAACCAAATCTTTTTAGTAAGAAGTAATAAAATCAGGTACTTATTCCACTTCCCACCCCACTATTCTTCCTGGGCTTTCTGCATCTTGCAGAAGTGTGCAACTTAGTTAACAAGCAGCAGGATGCTAAACTATCCAAAAAGCTTGGCAAGGCAACACCTGTGCACATTTAGCAAGAAATTTAAGCCTCAGAGTAATAGCTTTTTCCTTTGTAGAAGCAACTTGAGCATCTGGTTTCATATTCTGTGACTCTTGCCTAGAATCTAGTTATTTATGATCCCAGCTTGTTAACTGACTAAGACTCTTTTTTCCTCCCTCCTTGATTTGGCATGATAAATCTTCAGCTTGACTACAAATTGTTTGACTTGGAATTTCCTTGGTCCAGTTCTTATCTGCACATAATTCCTGTTTTCCTGCTATCTCCTGCTGCCTTGCTATCAGAACATGTAGCAACAATTCCTCCCTTTAACATTACATGTGGCCATGAACTGTATTTGGCTTCTGAAAAGGTGCTAAGATACACACTTTTTTTGGACCAGAGCCCACTTAGGGTCTTAGTGGGTTGGAGCTACACTCCAAAATGTAAACAAGATGAAAACAAACACTGTTTGATTTAATAAAAATTCAAGTCCTATCAGTTACATTGCAATTAATAAGAGAACTTGTCAGCCATACATGGTAGACCCACTCAACTCAAAAGGAAGATTAGAACTCTACATTATTGAGACAAGTATAATATCAGATTTTTGAAAGCGTGATTGCTTTATCCCTTCCTTCTCTCCCCCCTTCCTCTTGCATCCCAGTAAACCAAGGACAAGACTTGAATCTTTTTGGAATGCTGTCTTGTTTCCCAGTACTTAAGAAAGGTGTATTTTTCAGCCCTCTTTGCTCAGTTCTTGTCTGTTTCTCTCAAGATCATATATCTGATTCTATACTATTCATGCATTTAATGGTCACATTAAAACTTACAACTTAATGGAACTATAGGTGTTTTTTTGAGAATGCTAGAAAAGTGAAACAAAAGAGGAGAAGTGAATGAAGTAAAGTACTTTGTTATTGCAGTGCTATTTATAAAATTGAAAGACAGATTTATTTATTTATAAAATTGGGGACAGATCAGTCTGGAAAAGGTTTGTCTATGTTATTGTTACAAGCGAACACGGTCTTGATAACACATGATTAATATAAAATGTGTATCCAGGGCTCTTACATGGCTGGGGGAGCGGGGAGCCAGATTTGCTTAATGAGAGTGTGATTCATTAAACTTCAGTGATTTGTTTAACAACCATCACAAAAAAAGGTTGTAAAATCAGAATGATTCATTAACAACTGCCTTAATTAGCAATGGAAATTGTTATCCCAATTGTGATCATACGTCAAGGACTACTTATATACAGGTAGTCCTGGACTTACAACCATTCATTTAGTGACTGTTTGAAGTTACAACAATTCTGAAAAAAGGGATTTATGACCATTTTTTGTAACCATTGCAGCAGCCCCATGGCCACATGATCAAAATTTAGACACTTGGCAACTGACAGGTGTTATTCATGACAATTACAGTGTACGGGGTCATTTCATGATCTTTTGAGATCTCTGACAAACAGTCAATGGGGAAGCAGAATCACTTAACAATCTTGCACTGCAGTGATTCACTTAACAACTGTGGCAAGAAAGATTGTAAAATGGGACAAAATTCAACTTAACAACTGTCTTACTTAGCAATGAAAATTTTAGGCTTAATTATGGTTGTAAGTTGAAGACCACCTGTAGGAATAGCAATAGCACGTAGACTTATATACTGCTTCACAGTAGTTTACAGCCCTCTCTAAGCGGTTTTACAGAGTCAGCATATTGTCCCCAACAATCTGATTCTCATTTTACCGACTTCAGAAGGATGGAAGTCTGAGTCAACCTTGAGCTAGTGATAATTGAACGGCAAACTACTGGCAGCCAGCAATCAGCAGAAGTAGCCTGCAGTAATGTATTCCAACCACTGTGCCATCACGAATCTTACTTGTATTTAAATTAAGGGGTTTTTTTTTGAGTGAACTTTGATACAGGTATTTCTTACTATTTTATATGTACTTCGAACATTTTAATAGTGTGTATAGAGGCACCTAAATACTACTTGACGAAACTTTTCAAGGAAAATGACTGAATCATTGGTCATAATTGTCCAAAGGAGGATAAGTTAAGCTTGATCATTTGTGTCTTGAATGAGAACTCTGACTGGTTTGCTTGATTTGGGTTTTTTTTTTGGCTATCTATGGTACTCTCATGAGTCTTCTCCAAGTTCAAAGTTCAAAATTGTCAATACTTTTTCTGTTCTTCTTGAAACTCCACATTTTATTTTATAATCACAAGGAATAATATTGTATGTATGTATGTATGTATGTATGTATGTATGTATGTATTTTTCTGATTTTTGTAAGTATAGACAGATCCTGGTATCTGAATAACTTTTTACGGCTACTCTACCAAGTCTGCTCTCTGTGCCATATTTGAGGCTTGTTCCTTTGTTATTTATTGGTGCTTAATCCTAAAAAAAAATCCTTCATAAAACATTAAATAACATTAAATTAAAAAAGGGATACATTATTAAGAAACCAATTAAAAACAGACATGATAAGGTGGCTCAGTGGCTAAGACACTGAGTTTGTCAATCAGAAAGATCAGCAATTCGGCACTTTGAATTCCTAGTACAGGCCATGCATGAGCAGGGGGTTGGACTAGATGACCTCTAAGGTCCCTTCCAACTCTGTTACTGAAATAAATTGATGAAAGATATTCAATGTATTTTTTTAAATTGAAAGACATACCAACATTTTTTCCAAATAATTAAAATAGATTGGTCTTTTTGGATTTTCTGAGCAAGGAAAAATATTTTTTCTACTTAAATTTCCTTTCTAAGAGAGACAATCTTTTAATTTTTTAACAGACTAACTTTTGTAGATGTGGGATAAGCAAATTTTATTCATATCCTTGCAGTCTTGATGTTAAACCCCATCTTGTGGTGTAATGGAGTATCCTTGGAAATAACACAGGGCCGGAACTGAATAGATTTAGATCCATATTTACAATTGTAACATTTTGTATGATTCAATTAAGGAAAGTACTACAATACTGTAATTAACAGAATTTAACCCTCTGATCATGATATTAAGTTAGAATTGACTAGCTATAGTTACAGAAATGATCTTCAACAAAGCTGTATCGGTAAGAAACAAAAGAAAAATATTAAATCCATATATTTGGAAAGCTAAATGAGATGCAGAGGTAATATACTTAAATAAGCATTAATTTAATTGCTGATTTTAAATTTGAATGTAAAATTAAAGCTTAGAAATGCGGTCCTGAACAAATATATTAATCAATATATGGAAGTAACTAATTGTAAGAGTTTACAATTAACTCTCATCTGCCTTATAACTATGGAGAGCAGCTTATTAGAAACCATGGGCTATACATTTTTTAATAGCCAAAAGCCAATAGGACACAGTTGTGACTTAATGGCATTATTTCAAATAGACAAAACTTTAATTTCTATTTAAAATTAAATAGACTTTAAAACTTTAAAGTTTTTTAAAAAAAATTTTTAACTTTTAAAAATTTAAAAGTTTTTTAAAATCACTTTTTAGGTGTATGAAATATATCCTAGGTAAGTATTACTAAACAATAAAGAAATGGGACTGCAAGCCGCTGCATATGCTTACTCAAAATCTCTATGCAACTTTCTGTAGGATCTCCAACTTTGCCACTTGAACTCAGTGTCTGAAGAGTTTTACTTATCTTTCCAAGTCTCTGATTATTTGGTGACTTTTTTTTAAAATTAGATTTATATGCCACCCTTCTCCAAAGACTCGGGGTGGCTTGCAATGCGTTAAGCAATAGCCTTCATACTTTTGTATATTTTATACAAAGTCAGCTTATTGCCCCCACAAACTGGGTCCTCAATTTACTTACCTTAGCAAGGATGGAAGGCTGAGTCAACCTTGAGCCTGGTGAGACCCAAACTGGTGCAATTGCAGACAGCTGGATGTTAATAACAGGCTTTAGTCTGCTTATTAGCCTGTTGAGCTATCCAAGGCTCTTGGAATTATAGCTGAATTTCTATATGTTCAAGTATAAATTAGTAGTTCTCTTCTTCAGTTTGTAATCCAGAGAAACAAAATTGAAAACTCTATAAGCCGGTATGTGTGTTGATATGAGAGGTGAAGATTCTTGTGTCTATAGTTTCTCTTCCACAGAGAAATACCTGATTCTGACTGAATAGCAATATAGGAGAAACTCAATCTGAATAAACATGAACAGAATTGATTATCCAAGGTTAGAGGCAAAATTACATTATATTACATTATATATTATGAGCTACCTTGTATTGATCAGCATTATGTTCGTTATACATTATACAAATGGTGTAAATCTGTGATAGTGAAGCAGTAGTTTCCCAGGAAAGAGAAAGTCTATTACAAGGAGAGGGGGCTGAGACAATAGATAATACAACCTGGTGTTGGATAGGAGGCAGTAAGTAAGGATAGTGGCTCCCTAGAATTCTTCAGGGTATACCCATTAGGATAAGAATAGTAAAGGTTCAGCCTGGCAAGTCTATCTGTCTATTGGGTGTGAGCAAATAAAGAACCAAATGTTGGTTGGATTGGTCTATGTCATTCTTGCACTGGACCTGATAAGATCTCTGTTCTATACTGTGAAGAATATACTGTCTGTGAGGAAAAGTTCATTCCATAAAGAATATTGTAAGTCAACCCTGAGGCGGACCTATCTGTAAACTATGCAACCAGCTGATAACATAAATGATACTGAAACAGGTGGAACTACTCAATATAAAGGAACCATGAGCAAGGGACTTCCAACCATTTGTGAGTATATCAGAGTATGTCATATTACCAGAGGGCATTGGAGAAATTGTTGCACCTATTGCATTAACTCTCATCTTGCAAAATAGTCTTTATTATTTTAATTCATCATTTTTTTCTTTTCCTAGTGAAGTATGTTAACTAGTTGCATGCAGCCACAAACCATTATTTTCTATTACATAGTCCCAGAAACAATTATTAGAAATACAGACATGACAAAGATCTAGTTTTGACATGACATCAGAGCGTCTACCAAATCATGTGATAAACTGACTCCATATAGAGAGGTCTGAATATAATGTTTATATTTCTCAAAGGACCTTTCTCATATTCTTCCATTTATTTAAAAGCAGACTTGTGAAAATCAAAAGGCATCAAATCAATTTAGCCTTCGGATAAATTCTGATTTGCTCACATGACTCAGGATATCAGAAATGAAACACATTGATTGGGCAAAGCAACAATGAATCTCATCAAAGAGGCTGGATTTCACTAATCTCCAGCATTAAACAGTATTAAATATATTAATATAATACTATTTATATTAATATAAAATATTAATAAAAGTTTATTGATACTTCTGGGCTGATTTCAATAAGACTTTGGAGGTGTAAATGTAGTAGCTTGTCTTTTCTGAGGCATGTGAGACAATTTGACAATGTCACTATTTGCAATCAAAAAACAGAAACTAGAAATATTTATTGACCCTTAAATTTTTGTTCAGTTTTCTCTTTAATCAGTATTGAAAAACTAACTATTTTTATTCTTTGTTAATATTTTTTTCTGGAATTTTTTATTAAATATTTCTTCTTTTTAATAGTGTTAACTGGAATGATTATTTCTTTTCTGTCTTTTAAGGCTTAATTTAGACACAAATTTAGTTTTCATGTTCAGAATGCAGTCAAATTACAGTGCAAATATATTTCAGAAAAGGAAAAAAGGAACTAATTACATAATTTTAAAATGTGTTTTCATATAATCTATAAAATACATTGAAATGATACTAAAACAAACTCAGTTTAATGTTTAATGAAAACAAGTTTAATGAATACTTGTTTCACTCATTTTAACTAGTCTACTTCAAATATAACTAACTTTGGATCCAATGATAACCTTTTACAATGAAGCTGAGAAATATATATATAAAGCAATATAACATACAAAACATAAGATTGCATTGTCATACAAGTATTAAAATTACAACTTAGGCATTATAATTAAACTGCTAATATCACTGAAATAAATTGCTAATGTCATTGAAATAAATTAAGAATACAAGTAATTGGTTCAACAGAAAATTAGGCATGTCTTAACTATTTTAAATAAATTATGCAGAAATATGTTTTAGTAAAAAAATAATTCTGCAAATCACTAGCGAATCTAAATTCTATTTCAGTTATAATCTTGGTTTCCAATAATATAATTTTCAATATAAATACACTGTATCACACAGACTACATTCTAGATATCCAATTAATTATTAATGCCACTGATTAATCCTCATTCTAGTTTAATACATGCATTATTAGAAAAACAAAACTTAGCTTTACTTCATAGCCATAAATGTTTTGGTAAAGTTCTTATTTAGAATAGAGGAGGATATTTATGTAAATGAACCAAAATCTATTTAGTAGGTAGTCAAATAGGGATTAAATTATTTCACTAAATCCCGACGTAAAAAAATAAAGTGTAATGTTATTTTATAAATAAATATCTAGGGTTTGTCAGACACTCTTGATAGGAGCATTAAAACACCTGCTCTTGGTTCATTTCAAACTGAAAAGGAAGCACAGCCAATAGTGAAAAAATACGTTTATCCAATTGCTTTGGCAAATGGTCACAGCAATGATTAATTTTTTGTCATTTTTAGAAATCATCTTTATTTGAAA
The DNA here is from genome assembly GCA_038048745.1 of Coluber constrictor foxii. Classification (NCBI taxonomy): domain Eukaryota; kingdom Metazoa; phylum Chordata; class Lepidosauria; order Squamata; family Colubridae; genus Coluber; species Coluber constrictor. The sequence goes on from CM075961.1 coordinate 129,251,787, forward strand.
TTTAGCCAATCATTGCTAATAGAATGAAATTCATCAACTATTAGGGGTCCAAAAAGGGGTCCTTGGTGTTCTTGCAGACCTGTCATTAGCCAAACTAGGTAAAATCATCATGGAGCTTGCTCCTCAATTTATATTCTAATGTTGGTCAATGTTGTTGGTGGTGGTCTTGGAGGTTCTTTAATTGACTGTTGGCTTATTTGGTTGGTCCTTGATTGGGGTATTTTCACTTGATTATTGGTCTTATATTAAACTTGGAAGTAATTATGTTCATCTGAGTGCTGATTGCTGTTGGGGAAGAGTTTTGATCTTTCTGTTCCTTTTTTGGCTTGTTGATCATCTCTTTTCCATAATATGTAGATATTGTTTATGTTTATGTATCTATTGATGGCTAATATGTCAGAATGCCAGATCTCTAGGAAGTTTTTGAACTTGACTTGGACTAGGATGATCACAGTTTTCCACTTGAAACTATGTTTATGTTTGTCCATATGTTATGAAGTTAAAGAGTTTTCATCATGTCTTCTGACTGCTTGTTGGTGTTCAATGATACATTCTGCCAGTCTTCTGTTTGTCCTACAAAGTGGCTGTTGCAGTCATTATACTGTATGTTGTAGAGCAGCAGTCTCCAACCTTTCCGGCTTGGTGAACCAGTAGAGGGAAGAGGGGATGTTTCGTGTACACATGTGCAGCTCCATGTATGTGAGTGGCGAGAATGTGTGCTCACCACTCACACAAATAGAATTTTGCAGGCAAGTGCAAGAACCCATTTGCACTTCCATTTGTGGAAGTGCAGCTGCATGTGAGCGCTCGCCTGCCACTTGTGCAAGTAGAAATGTGCCCACATGCTCATCCTCCCCACTTGCAAAGTTTAGTTCCAAATGGGCTGTGGCCTGGTAATGGACTGAGGCCTCGGGTTTGGGGACTCCTGTTGTAAATGATTCATGTTTTTTCTTCTTCGGGCTGCTTGATTTATTTAAGATGTTTTGATGGGATTTAGTTGGCTGATGTGCTACACTGACTCCATATGGTTGTAGTAATCGGTTGGTAGTTTCTGAGATGTTGATATATGGCAGTGTTATTCTTTTTAGGACTGTGTTGGTTATGCTGTGGTTGTGCTTGGTTGTGTAGTCAGGCACTTTTTGATAAATTTGTGTAGATACCCACTCTGTTGGAATGTGTTGTATAGCTGCTCTGTTCTTTTTCTGATATACAGTGTTGAAGTGAGTTTCTGATCATCTAAATAAAGTTCTTACACACAGCTTTATTTGTGGGACGTTGGTTGTTGCTTTGGTAATGGAACATTTCAGTTGGTATGGGAGGTTCGTCTGTATACTTGTGTTTCTAGTTTATCATTATGGTCTTTACTGATCCGGATGTCCAGGAAGGATGGTGAGTTGTTTTCTTATTCTCTGGTAAACAGTATTCATTTTAAGATGTTGGTGGTGGTTCTGTGGATGTTCTCTAATTTATACTTTTTTTATTATAGTGAAGGTGTCATCTACATATCTGATCTATATTTTAGATCAGATATGTAGATGCATTTGTGGAAGTGCTATATTTTTCATTTATGGAAGTGCTATGGCTTCCAGATATTGCATAATACTTCCAGTATAACTCCTGAAAGCAGTGAGCCACAGGTGTACCTTTAATTTGTTGGTAAATTTATCCAACAAATTGGAAGTATGTAGTTAGGCAGAGGTTTATGAGATCCATAATCCTGGATTATTTTATTTTATTTTATTAGATTTCTATAGCGCCCTATTCCCGAAGGACTCAGGGCGGTGTACAGCCTCAAGATAAAAAGCATAATACAAAAATTAAGAGAGATTATTAAAACATATTAAATAATTTAGGCTCAAGACAATTAAAAACAGATTTAAAACACCCAATTTATAAAATTTAAAACCAGATTAAAAGGAAGAGTTAGACCAGATGTCAAGATGTTTCAATCTTGAATTTGGTTAAGTCAGATGTGTTGGGGAGCAATATATTCATAGATTCTTTCATTAAGAATTCTTTGACTTTAACTAATTTCACATCTATGGATATGCTTACTCTGTAAACCTAAACATCTTTTTCTTAGCCTCTACTTTTTATATTCTGTTAATATTTTCTTATCTTAAAGTTACATCAGAGTTTCTTATTAGCCAAAATTTCTTTATCTAAAATAAATGACATTTTATCTTTCTATACACGTTATTCTATAAATAATATAAAATAAAATATCAATTTTCTTTTACCACACAAGATATATTCATTTGTTTCATTAAGAACCAACTATTGATAGAACCAGAATTACTATCTTTTCATACATAAGATATATCTCTGGCTTTCCTAATTGCAAGCACCTTCAAACACTCCTACCACTCCAGGCAGAAAATAGGAAGGGTTAGGGAACTTTTTAGGATGGTGTTTTCATGCTTTTCCTCTTATCTCCACAAGAGAAAAACAACTCAAAGAGAAAAAGAAAGTAGAAAATATTATGAGTTATAGCTAGAAAGATAAATTCCCTACTGTTATGAATCTAAGTTAATTAAAAGTGTAACAACTTTCTAAATATAAATCTTATTAACAGTAATTAATGAAATATTTAACTAATAATCCTTTACAAGTAATTCTTATCTAAAAATCAAACTACCCATAAGATATTGTGATTGTTTTAATACTCTATTGTACATATGCAACCTATTTTAATCCCTGCGTATGGGTAATTTATTTTAAAACTGTCTTTAAGAGTAAAACTTCCCACAAAAACAACACTTTAAAACTTGTAATTCAAAAATTAAAACAATAAAAATCAAGACAATCTCATCAATTTGCTGAACACCGGCAATAAAATTTTTTTTTGAAATCCCCCCCCCCATAGAATAGCTTTAATTCAGCTACAGTATTATGATTATAACACCCTTAGTAGCAATACATTATAGATAAATCTGTTTAAAACTTTGTGAAGAGTCAGAGAATTTAGCAAATCCATATAATGGAATGATTTTAAAAATTCAAGATAACCTTTTTATATGGTGTTGTATCCCCCCAGACTATAATTAAAGCTGAAATAGAATTATAAATGTATTTCTTACAGCTACCATAGGTTGTTGTGAATTTTTATGATTCTTAAAAGGGATACACACAGATTACAAGCATAAACACATATAAAGTTCCACATTTACAACTTTTTGAAAACTTGGATCTATGAAATATATTTTTACACAGGACACCCACTAAAACCAAGCGCCTTAATGTCTTAATTCACAGTCATGAAATTGCATTTTTAAAAATTAATCTGAAACTTGAATGTATCTAAATTATACTATACAGGGATCTTCTGATGGATTTACCGTATGTTCCGGCGTATAAGACGACTGGGCGCATAAGACGACCCCCGACTTTTCCTGTAAAAATATAGGGTTTGGGCTATACTTGCTGTATAAGACGACCCCTCTTCCAACGCACACCAAATAAAAATTAAAAAACATCAACTGGCTCACCCACAATGTAAAAGCAGCTGTGCTAGACACAAAATGGCGCCTGCAACAAGCAGGAACCTCACACAGCCACAAAAAGCCCAAAAACCCAACTTTCACACTTTACACACACAAAATTCCACATACAGCTTTGTGAGATTTTGTGCATTTGTGTAGTTAGAGTGAAACACTACAGAAACACACTAAATCTCAGAAAGCTGCACAAATATTATTTTATTTTATTTTTATTTTTATATGAAAGCAAAATTTAAAACTTCCTAGCCTAAAACTTAAACCTAGCCTTTAAATGGCTAGGTCTAAGAAAGAACAACTAAAAAAAAACCCAATTAACTATTTTTTTTAAAGCTCCCAAAGGGGAAAAAAACCTACCCAATAGAACAGGGGATTCCAACCTTGGCAACTTTAAGACTTGTAGACTTCAACTCCCAGAATTCCTCAGCCAGCTTTGCTTTGCTTGCTGAGTAATTCTGGGAGTTGAAGTCCACAACTCCTTGCCTTCTTGATTGCAGGCAGGAGATTCAGTTGCTTGCTGATGCAATGGATTGCAGGCAAGTGAAGCAAGGCAAGAGTTGCGGCTAGCAGCTAAGGTAAGCAAGCTGGAGGGGGGGGATTTTTGCTACCAATTAGCAGGCAAAAATTAGCAGCTGGGATCACCAGAGCCTTGTAAAAAGAAAGTTTTTTCCTTTTACATGGCCATCCAAACTCTGGTGATCCCAACTGAGTTGCCTGATCAGGCAACTCAGCTGGGATCGCCAGCGCCGTGTAAAAGGAAAAAACTTTTTCTTTTACATGGCTCTGGCGTGTAACTTAAGTGATTAGGGGCAACTCAGCAGGTAATTCAGCTTGGCTCCTCAGAGCCATTTAAGGTTCATCAGATCCTTTCGGGCTGGTCTGCCTGGTTACAGGAGAACGACACCCGGCGTATAAGACGACCCCTGACTTTTGAGAAGATTTTTGTGTGTTAGAAAGTAGTCTTATACGCAGGAAAATACAGTACTAATAACATCAACAAATCCCAAATGTGTCTCTCGGAATTTCAGTGTAAATGCCAAAACTTAAGATACCTCAAATTTTAAAGGAAGCATCCACAAACCACTATGGATTGATGCATTGCAAGGAATATATGTGATGTGTGACTGATGTGGTTTGCAAGGAATCAAAATTTAGGTTCATATTTTTACACTGGGTTATATTATAAAGGAACATTTTTGTACTATGATGATTCATTATAAATACATCTTTGACTAAAGAGCTGACTTCTATGGACTTTAAAGTTCCTGTGGAAAAAAATACAAAGCTTTGTTGTGTAGATATATACTGGATTATATATATTTTTTGTGCAATGGATGCTAAATCACAGAATCCATTATTTTTATACCCATGTGTAGAAATATGTATGTTTGCATGGTAAACTTGTCTGGAATATTTCCAAAAGGAAATTAGGATTCCATGATTTTATATAATAAAAAACCAGATCTGAACTTTTATAGTGCAGTCAAAAAGACAAATGGGATATATTCATCATTACTTTGGGAAGGATACCACTAAACACCTAATTAAAATCATTTTAACCTTCCTGGATCTGACTACTGAGAACAATAAAAATACCAAAAATATTGGTCATTTCAGCGTTGCTAAAACTGGAAGTAGTACTTTAATCTCTAGAAGATTACAATAAACTTAAATGGAAATATTAAAATGTTGCACAATCAAGAGCTCTTTTAAATTGAGGAGTAGTAAAGAAACACTCCCACTGCTTGGATTTCAACAAGGCAGCCACAAGCCAACAAATGTGAAAACCAATTTAAGATCTAAGCAACAGGCTAGGAACAGGGAGACTGCAAGTTCGAGTCCAGCCTAAGGCATGAACTTTAGGTCAGTCACTCTTTCACAACCCACAATAGGACGAAGAGAGTATTGGGCTGGAGTTATTTAGAAAGACAGGATAAAAATGAACCAAGATGTACCTCAGCAGAAGTGAGGGTGGGAGTGAGGGAGGAGAGAACCAACCACGTAAAACTATTATTTAACAGACCATGATGTTAACAGCGCTATGAAGGCTACTACCAATGGCTTAATAAAATAAGCAAACACCTTCGTGGGATTAAAAATGAATGCGAGGATGAGAAAAGCTATGGTCCAAAGAATTCCCTGTCCGCCTCCCCCTCCCCCGCCTTCGTTTAAAAGGCAGCTCTCATCCACTCCCGAAGCTCTGGGTGTGGCAAAGCCTCGGCCGCTCACCTCGGGGCGGGGTCTGGGCAACTTTCCGCTAAGCGTCGGCTTAGGAGGCGCGCAGGTCGTGTTTTCGGGGGGAAGGGTGGGAGTTTTGTGGGGTTGTTACTTTAAAACGGGGAACACCCGTCTTAGTTATTATTAGCGGGAAAGGCTTTGCTCTGACGTGCGGTAAGATGGTAAGTTAAAGGAGGCCGTCGTATTCCATTCAAACAAAGATTGGCTTTTCCGTGAAACAACTCTTGTTGGGTTTTTAAACAAACCGTCTAAAGGCCCGGGAGAAAAAGTAGTGAGAGTAAACGAGCGAAGTTTGGCGTACGGTATGCCTAAAGAGAAAAAAAGGATTTTGTAAAGTTAAAGTTAAAAGGCCACTTTCCCACGGAGATTTTGATGCAGATTGCTCAAGTGGACGGGACTGAAGGCCTAGGTTAAGCCCGGGTGTTGTGAAGAAGGGGGCAAGAAAAAGGCGGGAAGTGGCTGCTCTCGCCGTCCTTCGAAGTGGAGGCGTGCAAAGAATGTGTGGAGTTGGTAAGCTACGTCGAGCGGCACAGGAAGGCCAAACGAAAAGTAGGCGAAGATGCTCCTGAGGCGGAGGCGCGATCACCATTTTGTCGCCGCGTGGGAGTCAACGATCGATTTATGCTCGCCACGAGTCACTGCGGCTGATCGCGCTAAACCACAGTTGTGATAAGCCTCTTTCCGTCCCCCGCCCTCCTGCCTGGGGGCGTTTTAGGGAGGGAGAGCGCATCCTTAATTCTCGTTAATAGATTTTATGGGTGTGAAATTCTTACCTGGGTTAACGAAAACCCTATCTATAAATAAGTAGTTTCAGAGAGATGACTAGACCCTTTTGGTTTCAGTGCGATTTCCTCTAAGATAAATGTAGATCGGATAGCAGCCAGTATTAAGATATCAGACTTCAATTCTGCCTGCACTTATCTCAGAGTAAGTCATCAGAATAGGTTGATCGCGGACGTTGAATCCGCCAATTGGAAGTTTGGAGTGGAAAAATAACGGCCGCCTTTTCTTTTTACTACATTAACTTCAATCTGGCAAAGGCTCAATCCCAAAAAGAATTAACAATTTAAGAGTTCAACGACTTCTCCGTTGAGTTTTTTCTTGAGCTTGATATATTTAAGAAGGTATCAAGTCATCCATATTTAATAAGAATGTTTTTAAAAGTTTTGTGTTTACTTTAATGTGATATGAGAATGTATCAGAAACCCAATCCAAATAATCCAAGATTAATTTATTTTGAACTGCAATTCATATAACCTTCATTCAGCATAGACGAAGTATTGTACTTCAGCTACACTCTTTAAGAGGGGCTTCTGATCAGCTCATTGTAAGATTGTTCCATAAAACTTTGCTGGGTTCTTATTTGCAAACAGTTTAAAAGCATTCACATAAAGGATTGCTATAGTAAATTTAATTTAAGAGGACCAAATTCCTGCTATCAATTCAAGGTATCCTTGGAAGCTGCTGAATTGTTGCAACTGAGTGGTTTATCTTGAAACCGAAAATACTGATAATTTTAGAGAAATGTAAAACAAGGATCCTCTACTTTGGACCAGTAGAATATATGCTTGGTTACCTTTTGTATTCTATCATTATTTGTGTTATATTTTATATGGACAAGGAGGAATATTTTGTAGATGTAATAGTATTTAAGAAGGAGGATTTTTTTTTAAAAAAACATAAAATTTGTTTTGTAGTCTGCTTCAAATCAGGACTCTCAAAACACAAATATTCCACGGGAAGAAAGCTCTCAGTTACCTGCTACCAGCCAAGGATATGTTTTGCCTGAAGGGAAAATCATGCCAAATACCATTTTTGTGGGTGGAATAGATATAAGGGTATGTATTTTTTTTATAATAGGATTCAGTTTCTTATGTCTTATGCTTTTACAAAAACTTTTGAGAAATTGAATTCTGCACTATGAAGATTGCAATCCCAAGTGAAAATAAACCCATCATTGATATCTTCTAAGGATTGTAAAAAGTAGTAGTATTGGAACAAAGTTTTCAGTGGAAGTTTCATATGTTCTCTTTTAAAATGTTCTTAGACTATATTGGCATTACTGCTGTTTAATAAATAATTTGATAGTTATTTGGTATAGTTTTTAAAAAGTTAACAGTGTTTTACTATAGGGCCTTTCTGTAGTATTACGTTCAAATAATGTTTACTGTGCCTTTATATAATTTATCCCTAGATGGATGAGACAGAAATTCAAGGCTTTTTTACACGATACGGCACAGTTAAAGAAGTGAAAATAATCACTGACAGAACTGGTGTATCTAAAGGGTAAGTTGGTTAGTTTGGATGGCATTGATAACAAATAATTGTGAAGCTGTTAAGTAGCTACAGTACTTAGATCAAACACTACTAGTATTCAAAGATTAACTGGTAATGAAGCGTATTAATGAATAGAATTAAAAGTTTGTAAACTGAACAAGTTTCAGGCATAAACTTAAATATTCAGTTTTAATTAGCCATTTCTTGGTTGCTGTTATGGTTAATTGTAATGTTATTTTTTTGTGCATTATTTTAATATTTATTGTAGAATCAAATGGTAGGATATCAGTTTTTTATAGATATAATAAATATTTATTATAAATGGATAATAGATAATATTACCAGAAACAGAACCACAGGTCAAGTTAAAAGTTTTACCTTCAATCTCCATTGTGTTAAAAATAGCCGTTGATCATCTAGTTTGAGAAGTGCATAAGATTTTCCTTGAAGATGGAGGGATATAAATATTCTCATTAATTTGACCCCTTTATCTCTGTGACATTTGGTTTTATACTTTTCTGGATGCAACCATTTTAATGCAAAACATTGAATTACATAGTGGGATATTAATTCAAATGGAATGTTGATATGCCATACTTTTGATTTATCTTTGTAGATATGGATTTGTATCATTTTTGGACAACGTAGATGTACAGAAAATAGTAGAAGTAAGTTCATTTGGGGTCTACATGGAATAATTTAGAAACCTTGTATTGGTTTCTCTTTTTGGAATGGAAATCACAAGAAAAAATTTTAGATAAGAGATTTGATCATACTGTTGATACTTAGAAAATCTGTTTACAATTTGGAATATAGATGGCCTTTTTATACAACTTTTATTGCCAAATAATACTCTCACGTCCAAACAAAATAGTCATCAGACCAAGTACTTGTATTATTGCATTAACTTGGTTTGATTATAAAAATAATATCAACCAAGAATTAATTATTGCTCTAAATAGCTTTCAACTGGTGAATATAATTTATAACAGCCTTATATGAATTCATTTAGTATAGCCTATATTTTAATCCAAATTCACTTCTGAACAAGAGAGATGTCAAATCTGAATTAAACCATAACTAGTGTGCAATCAATACAAATGCATCCAAATAACTCTTGTTAGCATGGAAGGTAACATGATTGATGCTAGTAGGGAGTTCCAAGTTTAAAGGGCATCCTTCATTTTAACCCTGAGTACAAATATTCTATTGGTCTTTTTCAGTATCCTAATACTATCCAATAATGTATCTTTTTCTTTGGAAAGGACACAAACTGCAGTTTTATCTGAGCATTGCCCACTGATGAGGAAAACATTGCAATTTGTGCATTGAAGATTTTATCATTATAGCTTTGTCTAAAAATAATAAAAAAAATTTGCCAATGGAAGTTAAATTAATAAAAAATTTAAAAATGCTACCTTCCCAACCGTTTCTGAAGTGTGGCATTCAGTTAATAGTACTTGAAATTAAGAAATGATTGGATTCACTATTTTGATAAGCTTTTCAAGGTGAAAAAATGAAACAGATCAAGAAAACTGAATAAGTTTCCTTATGTTGTGACCTAGGCTTACAAGACACAAGTAGTCCCAAACAAACCTATTTTATTGTAACAGCTGAGAATTACCTTCATTCCCAGCTGAGACCCAATTAGTTGCAAAATAAATCCTTCGGAAGGAGTCCTTTGGGATAATAACCAACCTTTATCTTCTTTGACACCCTGCCAAAGACCTTACTTGGCAAAGCCCCATGAAGTTCAGAAACAAACGAGATGCCAACTGGAAACAGCCAAGTTGCTTTCCTGCAAAATGCCCAAGTGCCTTTGTTTTTCTTTTAAGTCTTATGGGAGGGGCCAATCATCTCCTGGCCTTACTCCCAAGTTGCCCCTTTTACTTTAGCTGCTCTTGCCTTTTGGCAGCTCTGTGCATGCGTGCACTAGGAAGGCTCCTCCTGTTCCTCTCTGCTGTCTGACTTTGGGGGCTCGGGAGTCTGCGAATCACTCCCAGATGACCCTGGTCCATTTCTGCCTCCGATGCAGAGCCCTCATCAGGGCCTTCCCCAGATTCCAGGCCGATGTTCCTCCCCAGTCTCCTCACTGTCTGATTCCACTGCCAGCTCCTCAGGCTGCTGGCAGACCACTAAATTTTATATTGGATTCTGGCATTTTTTATACAATCCAAGTTGCAAAATTAGAATATTTTTATCAGACAAAATGCAAGTGAAGATTAATTGGGTTTTGAGATGTCTGCCAGATTATCTTCAAGGTTATCTTATTTAAAATTCTTTAAAATAGAGTCTTTTACTATTTGCGTTTCAATCCCCTACAGCTGCAACCTGCAGCTCCAGAGCCGCATGTGGCTTTTTGACCCCTCTCCTGTGGCTCCCTGCCGACCTGGTCTCACGACCTTCTCTCCGCCCTGAGAAGGCATGAGCCTCTGCAGAACTGCGTGGCTGAAGCACCCTAGCGTTTTCTCAGTACTGCCCGTGACTGGCTGCTTTTCGTGATTCTGCGTCCTTTGTGGCCAGCTCAGTCATGGTCCCCTTCATGTTGACCCAGGAAGGAGGGAAATGAGGAGGAGCAGCCGCCGCCACCAAATGCAGGGATTAGCCTGCACAGTCGGCTACTCATACTCACTTGAGCATGCAATGGCAGCAGCCGGAAGGGTTGTTGTCACTGCTGGGATCCCAGCCCAGGAGGATATCCCGCTTGTGCACACCCACGCGTGCGAGATGAAAAAGAAAAGGGGAGAAAAAGAGAGAAATGAAAAATGGAGGGAGAGTAAAGAGAGAAACAATTGACAGTAGAGGAAGAGAGAAATGAGAGAGCTGGAGGGAGAGAATGAGAGAGGGAAAAGGGAAGCAAATGAGAAGGGAGAAAGGAAGAGGAAGAAAACATGAGAGGGAGAGAAAAAAAAGAAATGAGAAGTGATGGAAGAAGAGAATGAGCTGGAGGGAGATAAAGGGAAATGTGAGAGAAGGAGAGAAAGGAAGAAAAAGGAAGGGAGAGGAAAAGGAAACATGGGAGTGGGGTGGGGGAGAGAGACACCCATTTTCCACAGAAAACAGCAAGCCACAAAACGGGTAGGTGTGGCTGGAAGGTCATGTGACTGGGTGGGAGTGTTGAGCTGGCCACACCCACCCAGGTTTTGTGGCTCCCAGTGTTTTCTGTGGGAATCTGGTCCAAATGGCTCTTTGAGTTTTTAAGGTTGCAGACCCCTGCCTATTCAAAGGCTTTAATTTCATCTGTAATCCAAATCTTCTGTCTGTTCTTTAGTTAATTTTAACATTGATAGAATTTAATTCTGTAGTATCTTGAAAATTCCATGGGGCATTTAGCAGTCCTTTCATCTGAAGACTTGGCCACATAATAGATTTTACATTTCTGCAAAAGCCGAGTCTTAGAAATTTTCTTTTCTGTTCAATTCTATTAAGTTAGTCCATGATGCTCTTAATATATGTAATTCAGCCTAACAAAAACCAGATGGGCTGCATATATTGCTATATATAAATTATGTACAGAGATAGTCATAAAATGCACAGGGACTTGAGAAGTTTAGAATAATTATTTAAATTCCTAAGATTGAAAAAAGTTTTGAGCAGAGAGACAGCTGGGCAGTACAATGATGCTACCAATCTAATGCTTTTGACATGTCAGTGAATATATGTGCATATGTCAGGCATATTAACAATGACCCCATTTCCTCACTAATCATGCCTCTTATGGTAAAAATGATGTGGAATTGTCACTGTGGATTTTTATTATTTTTTTATATATTGCATTTAGAGATAGTCCATTTCCCACATAGAATAATTCTTGACACTGAACAAATAAACAAACATAAAAGCTATATATGAATATATTAAAACAGTTAAACACAAGAATAAAATAAATAAAAATTTTATAATTAAAAAATGCAGTAGAAACTTCAGTGAATTGCAGGGTTAGGTCTCCACGTATTTCTGAAAAGTCAGGAGAGCGGAGGCCTGCTTTAGGTAGTTTTTATAATCTATTGCTAGCTCTTCTGGTCACTGATATGTTATTAAATGATTGCTTTTTTATTCAAAGGATTTCCAGTACGATTGATTATGTGCCATCAAGTCATAAGACTCATTTGTCAATGGAATAATAAGCTAGATAGAAAAGATTTCATTCCTCTTTTCTTCTCTATATTGACTTGTTCAATGCCATTAATTTTTCTTGCTCTGCTAGTAACAGGTGAAGTACTGCAGCTTTTCTTGTCTTTTTATTTTTGACCTTAGTTGTCTCAAAAATTTAATACGGCTAGTGATTATTCATATTATTAACTTGCAAGAAAATTGTCTGGAAAATTCACATTTGCCAGTATGGAATTCCAGTCACCTATGATTGTTACAGACTATAAATTATATTAATCAAAACTATTGATATTATTTAGTCAGTTGAGAAAAATACATGAATCAAAACCTTTACATTACTCTTTTATAGTCACAAATAAACTTTCATGGGAAGAAGCTCAAATTGGGACCTGCAATACGGAAACACCCAAACTTATGTGAGTATTATTGAATTTGACAGGCTGCATAAAGAAAAAACCTCTTGATATAGCGAACAGTTTTGTTTCTAATAAATAGAAGGATGGCAAAAACACTTGGAGGTACACACATACTACATTGATATTTATTACTATTCTACCATCAGTTACTTTCTTTTGCAGGATGGATATATGAAAACCACTGTAATTGTGCAGTAAGTCTTGTCAGTGGTGTAATTCAGGAGTATACTGATAACTACTAATTTATGTGGAGGAATGAAATATATTTGAATATTGGAATTTTTTTTTAGGTAGAAGAAATTTTGAGGGTATAACTTTACTTTTTCTTATCGCACAAGGTGCCTATCATGTGCCACCCAGGCCAATGCTTATTAATTCCCCTACACCTCAGTTCCATAGTGTTTGGAGTAACCAGGAAACATATATGCAGTCTCCAGCTGTGATGAGTCCTGTCACACAATATGTTCAGGTAAGGTTTTTAGAATGAAATTTAAGTCAATTAACTTACATTTCAGAGAAAGTAAAATTGTACAACTAGATTAAAAATATTCCAGTGAATTAATTATATTGCTAAATTGGCATACTTTCAGATGCAAGCTTCTCATTAATATCTGGTATATATTATTTCCACTTTCTGTACTTACTCTGAAATACCGTATTTTTCGGATTATAAAACGCACCGGAGTATAAGATGAACCTTAGTTTTTGGGGAGGAAAATAAGAAAAAAACTGATTGGCAGGTGGATCGGCCTCTGGAATACCCACAATCAGCTGTTCTTAGAGGTGAATTTTAGCAACAGGTTCCTTGGTTGTGACCTCTGCCTTGCTTTTTTTTTCTTTCTTTTTTTTTTCTGCCTCTGAAACTTCTGAAACTGTTTCAGAAAATTTCTGCCTCTGAAACAGCTTCAGAAAAAAAGCCTCTGAAACTCTGGGGGCTTCTTTTCTAAAGCTTCATTTCTGAAGCTTTTTTCAGCCTCTGAAACCTCCACTTGAGAAGCTGGGGGGGGGCTACATTCGGAGTATAAGACACCCAGATTTTCACCCTTTTGAAGGGGAAAATACTCTGAATAATATGGTAGTCTGGGACTATTGTCAAAGTTCTTTTCCCCCTTTTTTGTTCCTCTGGAGGCTGCCAGAGTCAAAGTTACGTAGGTTAAAGTTTAATTGAATAAGATGGAATTAATTTTTATTCATATGTCATTTCCCATGTTATCTTTTGAAGGGATAGCACTATTTCTTGATCATGTCTAGGATGTGGAGATGTTGTCTGGGATTCATAATTACTGCTGATTAGAAGCTGTAGCCAGGAGAACTTTTGCTCAGTTGTGACTGGTGTGTCAGTTGTGGCCCTTTCTGGAATAGAAAGCAATGGCTACAGTGATTCATACTTTTATCATTATGCAGTTAGACTTTTGCAATCTACTCAGCATGGAGGCTACTTCTGAAGGTCACTTGAAGACTACAGGAGAGGCAAAGTGCAGTGGCCCACTTGCTAACTCTTGCTATTTCTAAAAATATGAAAGTTATTTTTCAGATTTGGTTGATTAGCCATAGATTTAAATGTTTTTTGACTTTTTTGTTTTATTGTACTGTATTTTATAGCAAAATTACAAAAAAGAAAATCAAAAATGCAAAACATAACCAGTGAAATAAAGATAGTTAATGAATTGAAAAAGCTACCATGTTTCCCCAAAAATAAGACTCGATCTTATTTTCCTTTGGGTGTCGAGTCTTATTTTTGGGGACATCTTGCCTGCTTACCTTAGGACCACCGCAGCCAGGTCTTCCACACCCTACTTGTCGCTCTGCTGCCTGACTTCTCCAGCTACTTGCAGTTGTTCGTGACCAGATGGTACAAAGAATCTGGCCAGCAGAAGGTATGTTGCATCATTCCACATGCAAGTGGCGGCATCAGTATGATGAGCCTTGAAGTGTTCTGCCACAAGCAGCGGCACTGGCACAGTGACCCTCACGGTGTATTTGTTGCGAGTGGAAGCACTGGTGCAATATTCCTTGTGGCAAACTGCCATAACTGGCAGCACCGGCACAACAAGCCTTGCAATGTCTGACTGCAGATTGCTGCAAGCGACCACAGAAGTAGTCTACAGCAGCACTACAGGTGTCGGGGCAAGGGAGGCCTAACTCCGGTGGTCTTAAGGTAAGCAGGTACAGACCACGTGGGGCAACTTCATCTCCTGATACCTGCCCTAGGTTGATTTTTATGCATGCGCCTCGTCCCACCTCGTGTAACCAGATGGTCGGCGGAGCTTAACTAGAGCTTATTTTTGGGGTAGGGGTTATATTAGGTGCAGGCATGAAAATCGGGCTAGGGCTTGTTTTCAGGGTAGGTGATATTTTTGGGGAAACGGTAAATAAAAACGAACGAACCTGAAGAATTTTTTTTTAAAAAAACCAAGAATATAATAAGATAGAAATTACTGGTTTACAAGAATTACTTTATAATGATGTATTGTTATCAAATAGTTTTGACTTAAAACAGTTGTAAATGGCTTGACATCAAAGTTACCTACTTTTACTGGAATTGACTTATCCAAGAGATCCTCCTGGGGGTGAGGGTGGCTAAGGCTAATAAGTATTGCTTTTTAATCACAATATCTACATTCTGGAACAATATGGATATTTATTGGGTCCATCAGTGAAGGCCTCTGAAAACCAGTGAAACTAAACTTTTCCATTGGGTTTTTGGAATATTATTCACCATCATTATTTCTATTTTGTACTGTTATTGCTGATTTTTATATTCTCAGTACTATATGGCTTTGATGGCGAATCTATGGCACGCGTGCCAGAGGTGGTGCACACAGCCCCTTTCTGTGGGCACATTCGCTGTCGCTAACTGCTTTTCTGGGCTCGAGCACACACGTGTGCTCCAGTTTCGGCACTCAATGCCGAAAAAATTAACCATCACTGCTATATGGTATGAACATTTAAGAAGTAATGACATTAATCATGCAAGGATTGCAAGTGGCCATGGACATCATCTAATCACCTTTGTAATTTAAGGCCATTCCTGCCCTGTATTCTGAACAATTATGAATGCTGAATAAAAAAGCTTGTTTTATCTCCCCATGGTTGTTGTGTTTTTAAGCTAATCATATCCATCACCTGCAACATTTTTCCATAACCTTTTCTTTCTAGACTCTTATGGTTCCTTTTCTATGAAACATTCAATTTTGGCAATGTCCTTCCTAAAATACAATGATCAAAACAGGATGCAACTTTCCTGGTACAATCTGACCAATGATTTGTTTCCCTTTTGACTTTGGTTGATGCATCTTTAGAATAACATTTGCCTTTTGGGGAGAGCCGCATTATGCTATTGGCTCATATTAAGCATGTAATTCACAAACACCCTTACTTTTTTTTTTTTACAAGTTCTGTTGTGTGATTATTCCTCATTTTTCCTAAGTTTCATCTTATTTTCCTTTAAGACTGCATTTTACCTTGTTGCAATACATCTTGCTGGTTTTGTCATTGTTCCAGTTTGTAAATATTTATCTTGATACTGATGCTGTCTTCTAAGGTGCTCATTATTACCTCTATATTTGTATTATATAAACAGTTGATATATTTTTAAGTCCCTCTTTCAAAATATTTAACATAGGAGACCTATGGTATGTCACTCAACAATTTCTTCCAGCTGAATGCAGAGCCGTTCACTTATTTTTTGAGGGGACAGTTTTCAGCCAGTTCTGTATCAAATTGTTATGCAGTTAGTTTATATTTTTCCATCTTTTTTAGTAGAATCCCCTACGAGAGTTTTGAGTGCTTTGCTGAAGTCAAGATATTTTGTTTTGTATCTTCCACATCAATGTCTTCCACATCCATGGTCAGCTGATATCCTATTAAATAAGATCAGTTTGATTTGGCATGATATAGTCTTGATAAATCCATGGCAAGTTCACCAAATGATTTATTTTCTAAATGATCACAGACTTCAGTTTATAATGGATCCTTAAATTTTCCTTGATACTTGAAATGGATCAGTTTGTATACGGAGCCTCCTTTTTTCATCTTTTAAATATTTTGTTTTCTTCAGTGTTTTTGTGCTATACCCATCTTCTATAATTTCTCTGAATATTCTGGAAAGGGTCTCTAGGAAGAAGCTTCTTCAGAACTATCAGATGTAATTTTAATTTAGTTTAATTTAATTTATTTGATTTTTATACCGCCTTTCTCCAGCAGGACTCAGGGCAGTAATTGAACTTACGTTCACTCTGATAAATTTACTGTATTTTCCTGCGTATAAGACTACTTTCTAACACACAAAAATCTTCTCAAAAGTCGGGGGTTGTCTTATACGCCGGGTCTCATTCTCCTGTAACCAGGCAGACCAGCCCATAAGGCTCTGACGAGCCTTAAGTGGCTCTGAGGAGGGTCGTCTTATACGCCCACTCGTCTTATATGCCGGAAAATACGGTACATTCATTCATAATAAAAAGGTTTAAAGTTTTTCCCTGTCCAGTCGTGACCAGTTCAAGGGAGTGGTGCTCATTATCTAATTGTCAGCCAAGGGAGCCTGTGTTATCTTGAGCAACATTTCAATGTGGCCAGCATAAAAATATGGAACATAGTAATCTTACTGTCAAAGTGATATCTATTTATCTATTCACATTTGCATGATTTCAGACTGATAGATTGGCAGGAGCTGGTGTGAGTAATGGGAACTCACCTGTTGCACAGCACTTGAATTTTGACCCAGGCCGTCTTAAGGAATAACCCTTGAGTAGCAAGGGTGTGCACATGAAAGCGGTTGAGAGTAGTTATGAATAAGCACAGTCACCACACAGATACACTGAGTCATGTTTACAGTTTACATTCAGGAAAAATAAAGCACAGTCCAATAAACAAAGTCTTCATCCCAGTCGTAGTAATCATACACAGTAAATAGTTCTTCTGGAGTTGCAAACAGTAATACAGTAAGTCAGATAGAGATATCAAGAACAGCAAAGAGAATAAGCCATGTTTCTAGCTCCCTCTTAAGGAGATTGGCAACAAAGCTAACTAATCAAGAGACAGTATGATGCAATACTGCAGTCTTAAAAGCTATACAATACAATACAATGCAAACATACATTGATAGTTTATATATTGCCAACCCAACAAGTTAGGTAATAGTCTTATTCCTAACACCGTCAGTGTTGCAGCTGACAAGCCCATTGTCTTAACTGCTAAGACATCACACCTTCCCATCTTTCATGATAACCAGGTACTTCCTAATCATCTATTTAATTCAAGTTTCATTCCCTCCTTTTGCTTACGCCCAATCAAACCCATTTCCCTTTTGGGAAGCAGGAAAGAAACAGAAGGTTTTGCACTTTTCCTTCTTGCTGTCATCTGTTGCTATAAAAGAATTTTGCTTGTAGTAGCAGTTTCTCCCTTTTCTTTTACGACAATACAGAAAAAGCATTTTTGTGTTTTTAGAATCTTTTGCAATTCATAATTCTGCAGATACAAACTATATTAGTTTTTTAAAATGCCCTCAATTTTTTCATTAGAAAATTTTGTCAACAATACATTTTTTCAGAATTATAGTAGGTACAGTTTCTATCGGTTTGCTCATTCTAAATCTACTGCCAATTTATTTAGATAAATTTGTTGTACTGTACAGTTTTCAGACATGAGCAAAGGCGTATATTCTGTTTTTGTGAACATGGGAAGAAAAGATAGCAAGCTACATGATGTATTATTATTTGTTAAATTTATTTGCTGCCGATCCTTGTGGCTTCTTGTGATTTAAATTACATTTGAAAATAGCAACCAACTAAAATTTGCTAACTAAAAAAAAATAACACAAAAGAAAAAGATTCATTAATTTAAAGCTTACACCAACTGGTTGATGCACAAAACATAATTTGTTTGGGATTATGCCGCGTTCTACCATTAAGATATTATGGTAGAATGTAGCTTGCCATGACTTCTGTCTTACAAGTATAGAAACATTTTCAAAACAGATTTCCAGACATTCATGTAGAAAACCATCCAAAACTATTTTTGTTTTTGAACTTACAGGCCTATCCTTATGGTTCTCCAGCTTTATTAATTCAGCAACAAGTTCCTGTAGGATACCAGCCAACTTATAATTACCAGGTTTGAGTATATTTCAGTTTCAGTATCCAAAAATTAAACGTTAAGTTTTCTGAATTAAAGATGTTTTAATATGGTTTTCAAAACATGCCGCTTAATACTTTGAAATGTAGTTGTAGGAATAACTAAGCAAGAAGATAATATATGCTGGATAGTAGTAGGTCTTGATTAATATCAAATTGTGTTTACTCTCAACTGTGAGCTTTTTGTTACTAAACTATGCAGTAATCCAGTTTCTAAAGAGAAAAAATATTAAGGCATTACATTGCACCTGTCAGCAGTTGTGGGGACTTTTAAACTACCTAAAAGTATTCCTGTAATATTAAACAAAGTTAGACATTGGTACTTTAAGATTGTCTATTTCTGATTGCATATAAGATCAGGAGAATTCCCTTTCTCAAGAGATGCAATATATAAGATGCAGAAAAGCAAACTTTCAATTGCTATTCCCTTTGTCTGGATCAGGGGTGTCAAACTCATGGAGGCCTCACGTGACATATTGGGACTTTTTCTCCCTTCGCTAAACGGGATGAGGCAGGGCCAGCGTGTGACGCATCTGGTCCACAAGTTTGACACTCCTGGTCTGGATCATTTGACCTGAGCATTTCATCTGATATCTGTCCAGCCTCAATGCTGCTGGGTTTTAAGAAGGCTGTAAACACTTGGACTGAGGGAAGGGAGATATATTATCAGGCTTTTCCGTCTTGCAATGGAGTCAAATTTGTTAAGGAATTACTCAGTAATTGAGTATATTGGAGTATATTGGAGGTTCTTTTTTTCTTATGTATTTAACCTTATTTACAAAGAAAAATATGCAAGCTGCTCAGAGTTGGTATATTTCAGAGCAGGAAATAAGCCTGACAAGCAAACATATTTTATCAATCAAGTAACCAAAACTTGATCATCCATCTTCTTATTCCTGTATTTTGAGTTGCTTAGCTTAGGTTACTTGCTTTAAATTTGGAAGGCAGAGATTCATATTTCTAAAAATTAATATTCAAAGATGTCCCAGAGGTACTTTTTTCAAAAAACAACAGAACTTTCTTGGTTTTTTGTTTTAAGATTTTTCACTTTTCATCCAAGAAGTTTCTTCGGTTATTTAGCAAAACGCTTTCAAACAAAGAAAATCCAGTTGCCTTTTGAAAAAAGCACCTTTGGGATAACCATGACCTGGATGATTGAGAATCTCCATAGACATGGTGGCACAGTGGTTAGAATGCAGTACTGCAGGCTACTTCAGATAACTGCTGGCTGCCAAAAACTTGGCAGTTTGATTCTCCCTGGCTCAAGGTTTACTCAGCCTTCCATCCTGAGTCAGTAAAATGGTCAGTAAAATGAGGACCCAGATTGTCGGTAAAATAAGGAGCCACATGCTGACTCTGTAAACTGCTTAGAGAGGGCTGTAAAGAACTGAAGCGGTATATAATCCTAAGTGCTATTGCTACTCAAAGATGCATTATTATATTCCCATTATTTTATCAAGCAAGTTAAATGCTATGTTCTACTAAAAGTCTGTTAATAGTTTCTTCATTTACTGTTTTTTTAAGATTCCACCACAGTGGCCTCCTGGAGAACCAAGAAATTACATTGTGCCAGTAAGTCACATTTCTTGTATTTATTTAAATTCAGTGGCTAATATTTACAAATCAAAGGTGACCTGCCATTCTTATTTATGTACTAGTTGCTGAGTGATTGTTTTTATATTGGCATATATGTTAATTTTACATGAACATAATTTATCCAACACTTCATTAAATAGTGCCTTCAAGGTGTTTTTGAAATTTAGCAGAAACAATCAAAGAAAGGCCTCCAAAAATTACCTAAATATCTGGACAGGTGTAATTGGAAGTAACACTTCAAGTAGTTTGCACCAAACTTGGTAGCACTTTAAAAATTGATGCTAATCTTTTAAGTTTGTTAGAAAATTCCATTTTATTATATAGAAATAGTAGCAGAGGATTGTTACATAGCCATACAGATAGAAGTACAGTGTACAGTCACCATAGGCCTTGCTGCTTAATGATTTCAACTGTCATATGAAACTCCTCAGAACATAAAGGAACCATAGATGCAAACTAAACACTCCCATCTACTGGCTGAATAATTCTGTAATTGTTACAACATCATGGCTTCAAAATCTAAGGGACTGGTTTGGACAAAACTCACTTTTTCATGTGGCTGTTGATAAAAATATGATTGCCAACATTGATGGATATGGCACAAGAAGAGGAGCAAAATAAGGCAGATGTTTGGCTAGGATGCCTTTATTGCTCCTGATTGAAACTTCTTGTGGCCCAGTGCCCTTCTTTTATTCTACTTGGATAGTGTTTCTCAGTTAATTTCTTTATTATGTCAGGACTTCTGTGTCCAAAGTGTTTGTGCCATGTGTGAATGCAATTTGAAGGTTTTTTCTCTTTGGCATATTAGCTATCTGATTGCAGTTCAGCTAATAAAGTTTATCTATAATTTTAGCCTTTGCAAATAAGATATCCCCTTTTGTGATAACAATTGTCCTCTTTAAAGGTTGCCTTGTTTAAACATTGCTTTGTTTTGTGAGCTTCTACTCTGACAAAAGATTAGTTTCAAGAGGAGTGATCTATAGTACATTTTTTACAAGTATTTTTCTGGTGACACTCTAAGAAATAGGATAGTAAAGAAAACCATCTTTCTGATTTCATTACTTGGCCATTACCTGTAGTGATTGTTTCTGTTTTAAAGTGAGTAAAGAAATACTTGTAATTCGTCATGTGATTCATAGCTCCTGAATCAACACACCATGCTTGCAAAGATGACGTGCAACTTTTGGATTGAAAAATATGTACATTATCTGAAGAAAAATCAGTTTCTTCCTTCACACTTGGCTTTTCGTAATTTTTGCATTCTACCATTCGAGATTCTGCAATCTACTTTTCAGTGACCCTTTCTTGCATACAAAGCATTCATATGTTTCTTGCTTCATATAACTTTTTGTTCCTTCTTTTTCATTTTAAAAACATACTCTATGACAGAATCACCGTCACTATTAATGCTTTCTGTTTTAGGCTTGCATTCATCTTGCCCTTAACATACTCTCATCTGAAAAAAGGAGGTATAGAAATTGTAATTTTAGTTGAAAGGACTAAAAACTGTTTAAATTTGTTAACCGGACAAATACTCTGTTCAGCAAAAATACATTGTATGTTTGTTTGTGTGTTTGTGTAAAAACTTTTTATTAAAAAAAAACATATTCCCATCTGGACATGCAAACAAGCACTCTGACAAGCGTTTCATAGCTTTCTGTTAAACAGTTAAGTAATAGTATTGCGACGGGAAAATCTTTTAGTTCTTATATATATTTCAGACATTCAACCATTTCCAAGATATACCTTATGTAATCCTGCATATCCTCTGCCTTTCATCAGCTTGGTTTGGTATAGTTTCTAATCAAATACAGTTTGTTATTTAGATTAACTCTTTCATGCACATTTTGTAATCCTTTAAACATTTCTTTAGCAGTTTCAAATTTATGTGTATGAATGATTTGATCATCTTCTATGCTGAGAGATTGTTCTCTGAGCTTTGTCTATCCACTCATCTGAAGGGTGCTCTGGCCTATTCATTTAAACATTTTATTAGCAGCATTTTCATTAATTTCCAAGACTGGTAATTCTGGTTTGTCAGATTTGCAAGTGAAATCTTCGTTTCAGCTTTGTTACTGGTTAATTTTCTTTATTTTGTTAGTCTTCTTGCTGTTGCTGTTTCTTGCACTTATTTATTGTAGGTGGCTATGACTGGTTTACTCTGTTCTGTGCTAAACTTTGTATTTCTCCTCTAATTTGGATTTGATACTGGGCTTATCTCTAATTTTATACTGATTTCATCTCTGGTTTACCTGGGTTGAACCTGGTTTCCTTGGTCCATAACCTGCTAGAAAATTATGTTTTATTCTATAGAAATAGTAGCAGAAGATTATTATTTAGCCATACAGATTGGCAGCAGAAGATGGTTACATAGCCATACAGATAAAAATAAAGTGTACAGTGTACAGTCAACGTGGGCCTTGTTCTTAACAGTTTTAACTGTCATAGGAAACTCCTCAGAACATAAAGGGAACCATAGATTATAATCATAGATGCAAACTAAACACTGCCATCAATTGGCTGAATAATTCTGTAATGATTGCAATACAAAATACATTCTAACATGTATTCCAATAAAGTTGCTGCTAGAAATGAACTTATCTATTGAAGCATTGGTATACATGATTAATTTAACTAGTTTGATTATAAATGAATGAAGCCACAATTTCCAAGATGCTGTCTACTATTTTTTGGTAGGTCAAAATGCTATATGTCTGCCAAATACAGTGGTACCTTGGTACTCATCATTAATTGGTTCCGGGAGGCACAATAAGAACCCAAAATGATGAGTACCAAACAAATTTTTCCCCTAGGGAATAATGTAGTGAGTCACAAGGCAGCTGACAGCGACAAATATTAGTTTGTGTATTGTGTAGCAAATACTGGGACAATTTTTTTGTGTCAAAATATGTTGAATACCAAATTAGATGAGTTTCAAAGCTGTCGGGTACCAAAGTACCACTGAATAAGTAAATAATAAATAAATAAATGCTATAATTAAGCTTTATGTATCTAACTTGCAATATTGAGTTTTTCTGTAGTTTCTATTTCAGACTTTGATCAGTTCATAGAATAGATAGCATCCATTTCTATTAACTCTTTTAAATTTTACACAGGCATATACTACAGTGAATTATGGTAGTGAAATGGATGTTGGAACTGACCAAGCAGAGTGTTCTATGACTGACACTGCACAGTCATGTGCAAACAGTCCACAAAAGGTATAATGATTTATTTTACATAAATATTCTTTACATAAAGAATAATTAAACCCTGGATGTATAATAAATGAAAAGTACGACTAAAATATAAATAGTACAGGTAGCCTTCATTTGCTAACCACAATTGGGATTTATAATTCTGTCACTAAGTAAAGTGGTCACAATGTAGGCTAACAGGTGATCACAGCTGTACTTTCCAGGGTGTCAAGACTCATCTGTTTTGCACCTTTGGTTTTTGTTTACCTCCTAACCACTCCCCATTCTTTGGAATGTTCACCTGGGGTAGGATAATTAGAAAGAATGAAATTAGTGTTTTTATTTTCATTCAGTGGAGAAAAAGGGATTATAAGACCATAAACAGGCACTCAATGGGGACTGAACTTGAAAGCAATGGCAGCTGTGGGAGCACAATGTAAACAGCCTGGTGTAGTCTCCATTGCATACTTGTTTACTATCTTGTAGTCCCTTCCTCTCCAAAGTCTGTGATATGGGGAGGACAGAACAAATTCCAGATACTGCCTACAGAAATTGCTTGGCTTTATTTGTCTCCACCACAGTTAAGAGATTAGGGATAAAAGGATTACAAGAGAGTACCCAACTGGGACTACACCAGTTTGAATGTGTAATGCATTAGCAGTTGCCAGTGTCATTGCTTTCTTTCTTTCTTTGGGGGGGGGGGGGGTTCAAGTTTTTTATTTTATATTACTTCTATATATCAATGTGTGAACAGTATGATACCTGGGTATCATACATTTTGGTACAAGTAAACACAGTATTATTACTCTTGGTTACTACATTTATCCCGCTTATATGTTTCTAACAATAATACACATTTATATTTGGTTATAGTCTTTCATTATTTCATATTGTTTAAACATATCTGATAACTACCACCAGTCAATTTCTAAACCTCCCTATTATTATTACATTTATTTTGTTACATTAAAATGCGTGTACTGTTATTTCCCTCTTATTTCTGTCTCTATTCTAACTTTTATTCATGTCACTGTAGTATTAAAAGACATTTCTGTCTTTCATCTTTCACCTGCTTTATTATTCGTGTTTCCCATATTTAACTCTTCACATCTATTTATATTAAAACTTTCATTGTTCAGTGTTTCAATGTATAATTCTAATACCAATCACAATATAATTTAAACATATAGATTTATTCATATTACTTCCATTCATCCAATCTATGTAATTCTGCTATTAATATACAAAATAATCATCCAGTCTATATAATTCTAATGTTAATACGCTTTTTGTTAAAATATGTTCTTGAACAAACTTTTTTCTCTTTTTTTCTATCCATCTTCTCTTATCCACATCAGTACTTCAAATCTTATTTTTTTGACTTTCCTCCCATATTCTTGGTTGGTCACCGCCTTTAAAGTGCTCCATGGCTTAGGGCCTGGGTACTTACAGGACCACCTTCTGCCACCAATAGTCTTCCACTGGCCAGTACGCTCCCACAGAAAGGGACTCCTCAGGGTGCCATCGGCCAGATAATGTCGGCTGGCGACCCCCCAGGGGGAGGGCCTTCTCTGTGACAGCACCTGCCCTCAGGAATGACCTGTCCCCGGAGCACCTGCCCTCAGGAATGACCTGTCCCCGGAGATACGTAGCTTTTCGCCATGCCCTTAAAACTTTTTTATTTCATCAAGCCGGGCTGGCTTGACCCCCCCCCCCTTAGGTATTTTTAGATATTTTAATTGTAAATTGGTTTTGATAGGGGTGTTTTTAAATTTTATTGGGCCAATTCTTGTTTAATTTCTTTTAAATATTTTAAAATTTTGTATGTGATGTTTTTACCTTTCACTGTTCACCGCCCTGCGTCCAGTAGGAGAAGGGCAGTATAAAAATCGAATTAAATAAATAAATAAATAAATTCTTCTGTTAAATCTTTGTGTCTATCTACAACTACGTCTGCATCCTGACTGTTCAATCTAATCCCCTCCCTACCCTCTTCCACTGTCTGATTTTAAAACTATCTGATCTAACCCCTATATCCTTTCCCAAAATATCTTCCTGTTTCTCCCATTCTCTTTTTAAATCTTTTGAAATATTTTACCCCTGTTTGAATTCCTTAGTCGTTATTAATTTTGATGATATCTCCTCATTATCTTCTTTTCACTAGTTTCTCGGTTCTGCTTTTTCCTCCATTCCTTCTGCTGGTTCCTTCCTTTCCTGAGTGTCCTGGTCTTTGCTCATTATCCCTTTTATAATATTTTCCAGCTTTTGGTCTATGCCATCCATTAATTCCATAATTGTCTTATGTTATTTCTGTATAAAATCCTTAATGCTTTGGAACATCAGCTCCATCTTGTTAAAAATTCCACTCATTTCCTCCTTGTGTTGCGTCTTATCTTGTTTTAGTAGATGCCACTTTTGGTCAATAGTCCAAGAACTACTTCACAATGTTGTTAGTGGCAAGTCTGATTTTCATTGTTTTAAATTATAATTCAAGTAAAAAAGCAGTATTAATTTTTTTAATCCATAGTTCTAGCATTTTAAAATGTCTTCTCAATACCACGTCTTCTCACCTTGAGAGTCCAATTTTCTACATTTTTAAAGGAAAAAATTTTCCTCTCTAATGCTTCTCCTTTCAGTTTAGTAAATTTTCATTCACGCTTTGACGGATAGTTCTAAATAAATAGTCCTCCTGGATTTTCTTGAGGTCAAATTTTAATAAAAGAATCCTCTCACCCAATTAACACATTGTTCACTAAGGTCCGCTCCTGCACAAAGCTTAGATGGTTGTTGGCTGCCTCAGCTTCATGGCAACCATCTTTGGGCTGCCTCTTCTCCTCGTGGCTGAGAGAGAAAAAAAGCCCCAGGTCAGGCAGGAGAGATGCAGCTCTCCTCAACCTCTCAGAGTGTCCCTCTTTCCTTCTCTGCCCACACAGAAAGCATTGGCTCCTTTCAGAGCCCACCAAAGGGGAGAATTCGGCACGGGCATGCGGAGATACGCTTCCCATGTCTGATCTCACCCCAACATCAGCCGGAAGCCAGCACATTGCTTTTTATGTATCATATTTTTCGGCCTATAAGATGCTTCAAAGTATAAGATGCACCTAGCTTTTGGGGAGGAAAACAAGGGGGGAAAATCTGCCTCTGCCTCCCAGCAATTTACCTGGTCAACTTCAGCACAGCCTGATTTAGCATAAGCAGTTGATTGACAGTTGGATCGGCCTCCCGGAATACCACCTATCAGTTGTTCCAGGCTGCAAGGATCACTGCTGCCACCACCTATCACCACACCTGGGAAAAGCCAAAAACAGGACATGCAGAAGCCAAAAATGGGGTGTTCAGAGGAGGCGGTAGCAGTGATGGGTGGCGACGATAGCACCCCTGAAGCCTGGGAACAGCTGAGAGGCCGATCCAACTGCCAGTCAGCACCTTGTGCTAAATCAGGCTGTGCTGAAGCTGACCAGGCTATTAGCTACAAGGAGGCAAATTGCTGCGAGGCAAAGGCTGGCGGGGGGTGGGGGGGCAGTGAGCAGGCAGGGCTTCGACACATTCGCTGTATAAGATGCACAGACATTTCCACCCACTTTTTGGGAGGGAAAGTGTGTCTTGAAAAATAAGGTATATTCCCCATTGTATGCTACTTACTGACTGTAATGGTGATCATATGACTAAGAAACAGTGACAGTAATTTAATGAATGACACAATTGGCAAGCAAAGACTCTGTAGTGTGTGTGCATTGCTTTTTTTCTTGGTATCTTGTGTGTAGAGGTTACAAACAGATATTCCAAAATATTAGAAGATTGATCTGTTACATCTGTCAACATCTATATTTGCTAAAAAGCCTATAAATGGTCAGTTGCTAAAGCATGAGTTGACAATTTGTGTCCATATATGAATCCCCTACATAATGTTTATGACTATCCAGTACTCAAAATTTCATGTTTAAATTGAATGGCAAATGCCCAACTTTCTTTAGTGCAGTTTTGTTCTGTTATTCTTTTCCAAAGGGTATAAATGGGAGGAAGATACCTCTTGAAGACAATTTTTAAAATGTCCATCCTTCATACCTCTGACCTGATATTAACTGACTAAAATTTGGCTGTTTTGTAATCAGATTTAGATTCATACATATAGGGCTTTCAAGGAATGAAAATGAGCAGGTTAGGAGATTGAGGTTATCTCTTTATACAATATTAGTTCAGGCTTTAGAAAACATCTAACACTATTCACAATATATTAATAAAGTTTAATTGTTTTAGAAATCTGTGGATCGCAGCATACAGACAGTAGTATCGTGTCTATGTAATCCAGATAATCGGTTGAGGAACAATATTGTAACTCAAGAGGACTATCTTAAGGTATCAATAAAACTGAAAGATAAGACTGCTTAAGAGATCTGTTATTAGGAATTATTGGAGAAGATCAAATTTACAGGGATAGTATGTATGGGAAATATTCTTACTTCAGATTTGACAGAGATGGCTACAGCTAAGTACTCACCTCCTTTATAGATTTATTATTGCATTCTAATTTGGTATTCAAATTCTGTTTACATTGTTTTGATAATAGAAATTTGACAGCAGCTTCACACATCACAAAGAAGCGATAATAGAGAATGCATAAGTAAATTCTACATTTACTTTCTACACTGCAGAATAAATGAATAAATAATGAATATATTATTGTAATCATAGACCAGAACACAGTTTAGCCTAATTTAATCTAAAATATATATATTTATTTTTATTTTATTATGTTTTAGGTCAGTTTTAAATATCTGATTGGTATTTGATACCTAAATAACAATCTAATCAATTATGAAAGTAGCAGAAAGGTAGTCTTATAGCTACAACTCAACCAAGTGTGTAGAATTAATGGAAGAGATAATTCTTTTTTTAAATTTAAAAACAGAAAAAAGGCCACTTTATTAACATAAGGAATCCTATCTTAGAGAAAGTTTTTACATCGATAATCTTTTTTCCTTAGTGCTTTCTAAAAGGAGTAATTTTTAATATTTAATACTATTTACGTGAACCTTTACAATGGACAAAATGCTTTTCCAGAGGAAGTTTATAAAAACTGCTTTTATAATACTATAAATAATGTGAATAAAATATTTGTAATTAATAATTATTTGTTACCTTGCTAAATCATCCCTAAGTACAGAAAAAAACTACACAAATAGGTTTTTTACTTCCAAGAGCTTTATTTTTAGAAGTAAATAATAAGACATTTTAATTTGAATCTGGCTGCACTTTAATTTATCTTCTTTAATCTTCATTTGTAGGAGAAGAGAGCACATCATTTTAGAAGAAGCAGAGCTGTTCTTAAAACTGTTTGACTCAACAATAGATATAGAAAATCTGAAATATTCATGTTTGTCATTTGTAAAGGTAGAAAAACTTGCAGTTTAATATTGGTGACAAAACATGGGCTACAATTATGTGGCCCTACTGGTAAAAGTTATTTGAAGTTGGAGTTCATTTGAAGTTTATATGTGAAATGTTTCTCTATATTTGAATTTATGTTATTTATTTCTAGACATATTTGTATAATTTATCTAGTCTAGATTTTTCTGCATTCTAATTCCTAACCAGAAAATTTAATGTTTAACAGTTGGAATTCTTGAAAGTTTCTGAATACTGGGTTGTGCTTCTAAGCTTTAAAATACATTTTACTGCATGCTGATACTTGTTTCTAACATTTTAACTTTCTCCCAGCTCACACTTAAAATAGAAGGATCTTTTTTTGCAAGAGATGTTTTTAAAACTGTACTTGAATCAGGTGATTAAACAGACATCCAGTTGCATATCAATTACTGCCACAAATACATACTCAGTACAGTACAGTATTGCCTTACATATCCAATCAGTGGGGACTTCATTCACTAGCTGTGTGTGCTGCTTAATTATCAGTTCTGAAACTGATGGGAATAAAAGTGTACTCATGGATGTAATTAATAGTATTAACTATACTTCATGAGTTACACTTTTTTATACTAGGCCACCCTGGCTAAAATATCTTAAAATTGTGGAAAGAACGAGTACTATATGATCTTGTGCTTTTTAAAACTGGTCACCAGCTTTAAATCAAAGAATTTGTAAAACTGTTTAATTATGTAGACTTTAGCTTTATATCAGTAAATTTCCACAATAAACTCTTTTGAGGTAGATTCCTTTTGTCACTGTGGTTTAGCCAGGGAGAATTATAACGTATTTTTAAAAAGTTGACCTAAATATTAACATTGCTTGTTTTGATCTCATATAAGATAATTAGAATGAGACTTACATGTTGAGAAAGTAGTTTTGTTATAAACGTTCAAATAGCCTTAAATTGAATTTATGTCTACAAAGAAAAGTATTAAGATTGCATTTATGTATCTTTTGGTAAAATCATACTAGTTTTGCATGGTTAGGTTTGAACGTTTAGTGTTGCCAAGTGTAATGTATCTTTTACTCTTTCCTCAATATCAAGAGGGAAATCTATAAATCTATAGATAAAATAGATAAAAGCTCAAATGTATCCCTTAACTTTCAGGAGATGGGACAAATAAACTCAAGCATTTCTATTTACATTGTTATCTCTGCCTTTACAGTTTACAGTCTTGAATTTACCAAGAATGTTTTTGGCTTTCACTAACTTTAGAATATGAAAAGAAACATCTATCCAAGATCACAGGTTATTGTGGTCTTCAGTCCTGCTTAGGTTAGACCAGTGGTGAAATCCAAATTTTTTTACTACTGGTTCTGTGGGTGTGGTTTGGTTTGGTGGGCAGACATGGCTTGGTGGGCGTGGCAGGGGAAGGATACCGCAAAATCTCCATTCCCACCCCACTCCAGGGGAAGGATACTGCAAAATCCCCATTTGCTCCCCACTCATTGCAAAATCCCCATTCTCACCCCAATCTGGGGTCAGCCAGAAGTGGTATTTGCCTGTTCTCCAAACTACTCAAAATTTCCACTACCAGTTCTCCGAACTGCTCAAAATTTCCACTGCCAGTTCTTCAGAATCTGCTGGATTTCACCCCTGGCTTAGGCTCATACAGGAAATGACAGGGAAATGGGATCGATATAGACTCTTCAGTCTTAAAAGAAGTGGAATACACCTCATAAATGAAGAGCTCTGGAATACATTTGTTGAATCCAGGTTATTCGGAAAATAAGCACAAAGGATAATGAAATTTAAATGAAGGAGACAGAAACCTTTAACAACATATAATGGGGATATCCTGTTCTCTGTTTCACTAGAAGGCATAATTTCTTCAGGTTTCATGAGGCCAATCCCACTGACAGCTTTTGTGCTCCTAAATTGAAAGCTTTATATTGTCTCAAGCAAGGTTTTAGAGTTTACACCAAAACATTATAGAAATGATGTATGGGTATATGAATTACAGGGTAATAAAAACAAATGAGATGTCATGAAATAATTTACACAGCAATGCTGTGAATCAAATGCTTGGAAGATGAGGCTTAATGGTTGAACCAGCTGATAGTTAACATTTATGAAATCACAAAACATTGATTGAAGAGAAGCTAGGTGGGATGAAGTAGGTAAATCATATGATTCAAATAAAGCTGACTATATCTGAGCTGAAGCATTAAAAATGAAAATGAACTGTCTATATTACTCTATAAAAAGGTACTATAGATGAGTATTTTAGATTATTTATTTTAGATTAAAATAATCTAGTTCTGTCAGAAAAATTTGAAATTTTGCTATATTTTTATAAGGATAAAGCAAAATAACAACGGGCATGAGTTTTTCAAAACTTCTTCCATGATGCTGGGAAAATTGGAGGAAATTTGAAAAAAAAAAATCAGAATAAGACTGTTTCCCAAAGAGGCTTTACATCAGTGGTTCTCAACCTTCCTAATGCCGCGACCCTTTAATACAGTTCCTCATGTGGTGACCCCCAACCATAAAATTATTTTCGTTGCTACTTCATAACTGTAATTTTTTACTACCAGTTCTGTGGGCGTGGGTTATTTTGTGGGTGTGGCTTGGAGGTCATGTGACCGGGTGGCCATGGCTATGTGTATAGGGACTACTCAGGGCTGAAAAAAGTCATTTTCAGAGGGCTGGAAAAAAACATCCTCACATATATTTACGGTGCAGCATTCTTAACAACCATGTCAGTCATTTCACAACTGCTTCTCTACACCATAGTGACAAGATAGGGCAAAAACGTAAAATATGAGGACAGTCATAAGTTCGAGGACTGGTCAAAAGTGTGAGGACCAATCAAAAATACCTTTTTCAGCCCTCTGAATAGTCCATATGCATAAAAGGATACAGCAATAGAGAGGGATGAAGGAAGGGAAGGGAAATTAGAGTAGGAATGAGGGGAAGAGAGGAGGAGAAGGAGAAAGGAAGAGGAAGTAGGGAGGAGAAGAAGGGAAGAGAAAAGGAAAGAAAAGAGGTGGTAGGTTTGAGGAGAAAAATTGCTGTACAATAAGAGAGATGAAAGGGAAGAAAACCAACCCCAAACAAATATAAAGATATTAAGAATGAATTGTTAAACTTTAAAGAATAAGAGAGAACAAATAAGAATAAATAGCAATAATTAGAAACACACATATAAACATACAATGTATTTTCTTTGAACAGAGTATTTGGCCGGTTCACAAATTTAAACAGTGTTTAGTCATTTCAATTAAATTTACAATTTCTATATTTCCTTTTTGCCATATTCATTCCTCATCTGTTTTTTTTTAAAAGCCAATATTACCCTTCATTCTCATCTCTAATCTTAATCAAATTCAGTTTCTCCCTTCTATATTATACCCCTTCCCATTGTCATCTATTTTTATATCCATCCTCACATTGGTTAATTGTGTAATTATGTAACATTCAACATTTTAATATAAATCAATGTTATATAACTATATTTTTTGTATATTAATCAATATGAACATGAATATTCCAATTATTTCCATGCAACCCAATTTCTTACAAATCAATTAATTATATTTACCAATAATAATAAACCAAATAATTTCCCCCATATATTCCTCCAAACCACAACTTAACTGTTTCTGCTTTCAACATAATATATAATTAATAATATCTCAATTATTACAATTCCCTAGTTAAATACAGCTTTTTTTCTTTTGTGTTTTAAAATATTAAACCTCCTCTTTTGCCCTAAATTTCCCATTGTTTGCAGTTTTGCACCTACCTTTTTTGGTGAGGAAAAAGAAATCTCTCTCTGCCTAATTTTGTCACATTGCAGCAAAGACCCTGCTTTACTTTCAGTTTCGCTTTTTCAGCATAGCTAGGGGGGAAAAAATCTGCTCCAGTAATTTACCTCTGCAGCTAGCTAGCAACAGAGCCCTGCGCAAAACAGCTGAGAGTCAGGAGGCTGATCAAATCAATTTATGGTAATTAACCTATGCTGAAGCTGAAAGGGGCTGTTTTTTCTATTTTTGCAGACATCTGTCTACTCATTTGTTTTTTAACTGATCAGCTGTAGGACGGCCCTTTGAAGCCCGGCGGCAAGAATGTAAACAATTTTTTTCCCTCTAGCCATCAGCTGGGACTCGGGAGGCAGCAATAGATTTGGAGTGGGTGGGGTAAGCAACTGGCGATCCAACAGAGGCAGAGGGTGTGGATGAGTGAAGACGTGGGGGGGGAGGGCTTTGGCAACCCCTGTGAAATGGCCATTCGACCCCCAAAGAGGTCGCGATCCCCAGGTTGAGAACCGCTGCTTTAGATAAACCAATAGGCCTATGTGAAGTGACTTGGATTTTTCTTGGTTGAATCCTTTATACCAGAAAGATGACATTCTTCATTGATTTGAAGAAGTGAAGGTATTTATAGTTATCCTGTCTAAAGTGGGAAAGGCATTTGTGTATGAATATTTTCCCCAGCTAATGGAACTGCCTGAGGAAGCTTCAGAAAAGAGAAGAAGGTGGTCATTTTTCTAAAAAGCATGGAGAGAATGCTTTGTTGAAGGCTCTCTTGAAGTGAAGAATTGGAAACTGTCTGCAAAAAATGTATTGCCAAAAATTTACATACTTTTTATATTGTAGGGGGAAAAACTAGCTACAATAGAGGACTTGAAAGAATGCTGACTTCGATGCAATAAGGACAACTTGCATGCCAAGAATTCATATAGCATTTCTAAGAACAAGTGTAAAGGAATTGTTATGGATAGCAAAGTCCATGCATAGGCAATGACACTTGGTTGCTCCAGCTAATAGATATGCTTTATCTTACATTCTACATTATGTCCTTTCTTTTCCTTGTTCCCATCTGGGTTTGTTTTATCTCTCATCTCTGTTCTTTTGTATTTTTGTACCGTTCCTTATTTTTAAATGTTTTTTCACAATTTATAAGCCACCCAGAGTTGCTGAGAATCTAGGGCAACATATACACGTTAAGATTAATAATAATTTTAAAAGGTTTAATTTCAGCTCTACAATAAATCACAAATGTTTTTAAGATGGTTGTAGGGATTTTTAAAATTAAATAAGCAATTCATTTGAAAGATGTGTTCTTTCTTGTTATATATTACAAAATTGTCAAGTGCAGGAAATAGTTCAGACTCTTCAAATGAACATATCGATTTATTGCAAGCTTAAGCTCTGTACAAAAATCTGAATTACTAACAGGTCGAAGAAAATTGGGATAGAGGCAATAGAATTTAAGGTGAGCTGGATTTAGATCGTTTATGGGCACAACGGGCTTAAAGAAATATATTAAACCAATTATAAAAGGATGCAACAGCAACTTTGTTAAAGATACTGAAAATATGTGGCCCTAATTTTGAGAAGATGCCTATGCTATAATTCTTTGTGTTGATTAAAGAACAAGGCAGTCATTTTAAACTTAGTATTAAACCAATCCACTTACTGAATTTGCTATTTTATCAATAATTTGCTAAAATAATTTTGCCAGAGGAAAATAAATGTCAGATTAGATACTAACTTTGCTAATGTCATCTCTTCTATCCCTATTGCAACATAATCACTGGCCAGCAGATGGTGTATTAGGCTAAATATTACTAACATTTTAAAAGAGTACTTTAGCAATAAATGTACAGTAATGTAGATATCAAGTGGTTAGTCTTGACATGAGCTTTATCTCTCAGGTTATCAGCTACTAATCAGATACTAATATAGGGATGGCATATTCTTTCCTGAGCTAAAATACATAAGAAAAAATTTGAAGGAACCAGTATGGAAGAACTGTACATTCATTTCTAATATCATTAAACATATCTCCATAAAAAAAAAACATATCTCCCTAAACTCAGTATCTCACTTGACCCATACTTGAGTAAGTCAGTTTAAGGAGATGAAAAGAAACCAAGTTATTGCTTAAAATTCCTTTGTTCCCCATGACCGACTTCCCTCCCCACACATTTTAATTTTTCTTCTATGTTTTAGAACTATTTTGTTATAGGTAGCCTTGGTAATGTTTGGTGGATATTTTTTTTAAAAAACTTGATACATAGATGTCTTGCAATATTATGATAATATTTTTTTACTATCTACACCAGTGAGACCAAAGATACTATCTTTGCTTCCTACTCAGTTCCCTGGGTCACAAGAACTAACTTCTAACATCTCACTTCCAAAAATAAATAAATTGACCCATATAGGCCTAGTAAGTTAAAAAAAAAGTTACATAGCTGCATTCCAGGCTATGATTTGAAATTTCCTCATCTAAAAAAAAGACTAGAGAATATTCCATGGAGTTTCAACAAATGGAAGAAACAATCAAGTTTGCTTTTAGGTAAACAGTATTTTATAGTTGATCACTCCATCATGGCAGCAATTTTGATAATAAACCTTCCCAGTGTCATTCCATTTGTAAGAAAATAAAAGGTAAAGAGTAGTTAAATAACATTGCTAACTGATCCCTGCATTAGAATTCTATATTTTAATCTTCCATTCCTCTTGGTATTTTAAATGAATAAGTACAAATAGCAGTCATCATGATTAATCAACTAATAATATAGCTATAG
This sequence comes from Coluber constrictor foxii, assembly GCA_038048745.1. Taxonomy (NCBI): domain Eukaryota; kingdom Metazoa; phylum Chordata; class Lepidosauria; order Squamata; family Colubridae; genus Coluber; species Coluber constrictor. Next base: position 129,287,221 of record CM075961.1, read on the forward strand.
GAGATCTGCATCTGCTCAATAAACCTTAAAAATATTAATTTATATCCCACCATCATTTTATAAACAACTTAAGATGGTGAACATATCTAATATTTCTTCTATTTTCCCCACAACAATATCCCTGTGAGGTGGGTTGGGCTAAGATACAGTGACTGGTCAAGGTCACCCAGCTAGCTTTCATTGCTAAGGCCAGACTTGAACACAGTCTCCCTATTTCTAACTTCAGGTCTTAAGCAGTAGTCCAAACTGGCTCTCTGATTTCTGATGTTTGCAATTTGTATTAAATGAAAGTTCATCTGAAGTTCCTAAAACTAGTTCAATAGTACCTTTAGTTCATTATTGTGTACATTGGATTTTATATTTTGCATTCTAGGTATGTCCTCTATTATGAATAGTAACACTTCTATTACAAGGAAATGATCCTAGCAATTACTGATCTGCTAAAGATAGGATGCCAGAATAGTTAAGGCACATTCTTTATTATCTAAAAATATAGCCCACATGCATTAATAATTAGAAAAACCTGGACTATTGCTTCTAAAATTCAAATACAGAACATTATGTTTATTCAGTATTATATAATAAGCTTACTGCTATATGGCATGCTTAGAGGAGATTCTATGCTCCATCATACAATACAACCAGGAAATATAAGATGTGAATTTTACATGCACAAATTGCAAAGTGCAAATTCCCCCAAACAAATTAACAAACCATCTCCATTTAAAAAAAATAGTGTAAATATTTTCTCACACTATAGCCTTGTAGGGAAGTGAATATCTTAATTGAAAAATACTGAAACAAGACAGCAATAAAATATGAAGTGCAGATTGAAAACATATTTTTTAAACATTGTTTTATGAAAAGTTTTCAGCTTGTTCTCTTAGCCCAATGTTGTTGTGCAATATAAATAACTGCATCCTATACTGTTGATAGTAAAGATCAATTTATATTGATCTGCTATCCATCCTTTTGTACTTAAGTACATTTCAGATGATACATGGATTATCAGATATTTTAACTGATTTTAAATACTATACTAGAAATATTCTTCAGCCTTTTTAAAATCCAGAGATCTGGAAATTTTAAATAAAAGGTTCTGAATCCTTACTACCGTGTCATTGACAACTACTACCAGTAGTATAGTATCCATCAGATTAGATCTGAAATTGCTCCTGACTGGAGTTGTTATAACAATATATTGGAAATGCTGCATTTTCAATCTTCTCCGTAGGCTTTAACACTACTATCAAAACCTATACAATTATAGGGGCCTCCTATTGGCAGTGCATGCTGCTTTTTCACATAGCCAGACAACTAGACAAGACAATTAATAGGAAAAAAATGAGGTAAAGGGTGAGCAAAAAACTGCAAATGTGAAAAGGGAAATTCAAAGGGAGAAAGATAAAAAGAAAGCTGAATCAAAAGTCAGAAAGTAAAATGATTGGAAAATGTAGGAATGTTTTCTAACAGAATAAAAGCCTGTTTATGCTGTTCTTTATTTTTTGACAGCTTTTAATTTTTCCTATTTTGTGCTAGATGACAGTATAATTTACATTATTGGTTATTTGCAAATAAGAGTAATTACTCAATAAGCCCCAGTGCAACTTCTTTTGCCTTATGAGGTGGCAGCAAGCAAAATCTTTAAAGTATCGCTGCCCTGTCTAGTTGATTTTTATGGCAATGATGACAAAGTTAGGAAGGCTAATTTTAATGTAATTGTTACATGGAGTAAGAGTACAGTTTAGTCTAAGCACAGTATATGTTTTCAGATTCTAACATCTTCTTAATATTGATCTATTTATACTGAAATAGCATTAAATAAAGTGAGGCTCCTGGTTATTTTAAAGATAGACTTAGTCTACTTACTAATACTTAGAATCTAAATATGTAATTTACTATTTGTGGTCTTAAAGTATAACCTTTCATTAGACTACTAGAAAACAATATTAAAGGGAAATTAATGCCTTTTCCCTAATCTGTTTTTTTACAATGAGACATCTAAGTTAATACAACAATGAAACACAGTATATCAAACATATATGCAGATTATATACTGTGGTATATTGAGAGACAATTGTAATAATAAGTGATGAGAGATTGGTTTCATTGAATTTGTGAATGAATGTTTGTTTTCCTGAATTTCACCCCAGAATTTCTTTATACATTATTACAGAAGCTGTAATAAAGCTGTAATTAAAACTTTTTTCAGGAAACTAACAGACTGCACTATCACTGTTTCTTAATTCCTACCCATACTTGAATGCAAAGGATTGCAGTGTACAGTTACAAAGGCATAAAAATGACATTCAAATTAATCTAGAATGGCAATATTATACATGGAAATGGTCATGGAATTGTACCAATCACAGGCTGAATAAAAGTTGTGAATGCCATGCTGTTAAAAAAAGTACTGTATTTTCCTGCGTATAAGACTACTTTCTAACACAAAAATCTTCTCAAAAGTCGGGGGTCGTCTTATACCCTGGGTCTCATTCTCCTGTAACCAGGCAGACCAGCCCGAAAGGCTCTGACAAGCCTTAAATGGCTCTGAGGAGGGTCGTCTTATAGCCCCAGTTATCTTATACACCATAAAATACGGCAAATAAAATTTGAGGTTGCATCAACATTTTTCCCCAAATCATGACAATTTGCTCTAAGTTTATTAGGACTTGCTTCCAGTACTTTGCACAGACGAACACCAAACACAGTTCAAGAAAGGGATTAGAATTTAAGCCTTATGAAGAAAGATTCAGGAAACTAAAATGTTTAAATTTGGAGTTTGGTGGGAGAAACATGAATCTGGAAACCTGTTATAGAAAGAATTGTTCTCCCACAGTCTTATGGGATATATAGTCTTCCTACCGGTAGTATAGGAAGCTAGGTAATGTTAGGAAAACGTCTGCATTCTCTTTTGCATGATATACTAAAACAATGGCTGGACTATCATTTTTGGGGATGCTTTAATACAGATTATACAAAATAGAAGCTGGATTTGAGCGCCGTAATGGCCCATTTGATATTTGATTCAATGGTGAGTCATGTTCAGCAAAAATTATTCTAAACAACCAAGCTGTTTATTCTTCAACATAACTTTTTTCTCTCAAGACTTTTCCTTTCTAATCTTGCTTGCTCAAATTTCGTTCCTTTTTTTGTGTGTGTGCAACCTACTAAAGCAAATCAAGTTGTGTTTAATATGAAATCAGATTCTGAACATAGTTTCAAAGGTTAGTTAAGCCTGCCCAATTTAATATCCTCCCCATAAATTGGATTATGGCTTCCATTTCTGCGATCTGCAAGGATTAAAATTATTGAGGAGGCTATTAACCCGATGCAATTCCGCAAGACCTTCACAGTTGGGTTGCGGAGACTCGGAGAGCCGGGTTTTTTAACACAATACCCCCGAGAAATCGGCGTTGAGGGCGGGGATCATTAGGCATGCCTAAGGGAGTCTCCCGGCCTTTAAAAGCAATCTCTTTGGGAACGAGAGGCGGCGATGGTTTTCCCCATCGAGCAGTCTCTTGGCTCCTCCCCGCCCTTAGCGAGGAAGCGGCTTCTTTCTGAGAGAAGGCGAAGCATCGCGGTTGGGTTGTTGCACCCACAGTTCTTCCGCGAGTTGAGGCACCTCCCAGTCCCGTTAAGCGTTCTTCCTCCGGCAACCGGTGAAGCGCCGAGTCTCCTGCTCATTTCCGAGAGGGTGGCGTGGAGCAAACTTTCAGCATTGGCGTTGACGGAGCTGTGGGCTGCTCGGCGGAGTCTGTTAAAGAAAGCAAAGCGGAATAGCAGCGTCGATTCAGAAAGCGGGAAGGCGGGCGAGCCTCAGGTGCGGAAAGATGGGGCGGTGGGACTGTGGAGACAAGCAAAATAACCCTGAAGATAGGGAACTGGGAGCAAGGATCCGCCAGGCGCATTCGGAAAGGACGCTATTTCGTTTCCGAAATTTGTCTCGCCTTCTGAGCTTTCGGTCTTCTGGGGGTTGGCATTCAGCTCTTCATGAAACTTTATCGCTAGGCGGGAATGGAAAATGGGTATGCATCTACCTAAATGTCCGTGCGTGCGGTGCTTGTGCTTTGCATCAGGTTTTTCTCCACACAGGTGTGAAATCTCACTCGCCGCGCGCTCTCGTTTAAAAAAATTGTTTAAATTTGCACTAGGTGACCTGCGATTAGTGTTGGTTATTGATAAAGCTCGGAGTTTCCGCTGATCCAAGGATTCTATCTTCCTAGTTGAATCCGAAGCAGAATCATTTGGAAAATAGGGAAAAATGTGGAAGAGCGGAGCTCAAGCGGGCGTCTGTTGAATTCTTTGCAATTGCAATTGAGGAAAGATGAAAAAGAAACAACAATGCGACAACGGATCGCTGCCTTCAGTACTGGTTTTATTTAAAAGAATTTAAAGAGGAAAGATGTGAATTGGTGCTTGTATATTGCTAGTCTAGTATTGAATTACTCTTGAAAACATATGATAGCTTCTGAAGTTCCCATAATGGAATATAGTAAGAGAATTAACAGGAAAATTAAGGACTTTTATATCTAACACTGGAATTCCCACCCCACCCCACCCCACATCCTATAATGAGAAAAAAAAGTCTGTGCTGAAAAATGGTTAGGATAGAATGTCATTACTTGCTATAGAAATATATATTGGTGGTGCAAGACAATTTCTTCCCTTAGCAGCTAGATGTGTTGCTTCCTTAATGATAGATGTCATTGCTGAAAAGTCTTATTATTTGATATTACATCTGTAAAGTCTTTTATGATTCTTAGGAGCTCTGCAAATTTTCTGTTGATGCTTCTTTGGGCCTAATGCAAAGTGTATACAAGATATATCAGTGTTGTTAATGTCTCTAGTAAGGAAAACTCCAAATAAACTTGTCAATTATGGCTTTTTAAAAACTAACTGGATATCTTTCACAATGTTCTAGAAACAGCATTGGTAGGGTTTTTAAAATCTTATTTAAATCTTAGTTTACTGTATATTGGAAAAATGCTATGTTGCCTTTCTCTAACTTGGTATCTAAGTATTGGCTACATTTTCTATCACCTCTGAGATCAGCACAATATCTACTAGAGTTGAACATGCCAGTGCTTTAAGAATATATGAAAATGCTGTTATGTCAAACCCATAATCTAGTCTAGCACTGGGACTTTTATAGTGTTAAAGCCAATGTCTATAGCTGGCTTCTCTGCTAAGAGAAGTAACAGATGATAAGACTGTTAGTATGGAGACACAAACCACTTAAAACCAAAGGATGTTGTGGTTTTTACCATATGAATGATGAATTCAGGTCACAATAGAATAGGTGGATTGAAGTATAACAGTGCATATGCTATATTCAAAAAGCTAAATTGGCTTTGGGGAGAACTCTTTAAAGGACTTTCAGAATGCAGTAGGTGTGGGATTGTAAATTTACTCATTTTACTTGATAGAGAAGGCTCCCATCATAAGCTAATAGCAGTTGCCACTTGAGCAAATAACAATTGGATTTACCTGACTGGTTCTACTTACTTATCCTACTAAGAATATATTTGGTAGCTAGAATGGCCTTAGAAGCAATCCTTGACTTAGTGATTTGAAAAATTGGATTAAAGATTTAGGATCACAGTGCCATCAGAGCTTCCCAGTTTGTGCTTTCCTAATCTAATCCAGCAAATAGAAATTATAAATGGAGACAACTTTAGAATAGGTGAGCAAAGAAGCAAAACCAAAGTTCTGAAAAAGAACAGGTTATGTGGATTTGTAAATCAGTTTCTCTGCATAGATGTTTAACCTGTTTTAGATTTACAGGTCTGAAGATGCTGTGGAATCCCTTGGTTTCATTTGAGCATGCTGGTAAAATATTTGTAGGTATATTTTTATCTGTTTGACCCTGTTTGAATAAATAATGTACTCTGTGGGGTTTCACTTTAAACAAGATTAGAAACTTCAGTTGATGCAAGACATAGTCATAAGAATGTCTTGGTAAACATAAAAATTTTGGGAATAAAAAATACATTTTTATTTTACAGTATTTTGTTTCCAATACCAGTTCAAAACTTCCTAAAGACAAAATTGTTTGGCTTGATTGTCTTGATTCCTTGATTCCCTGAGAACATGTAAGTTTATCCAAGCCTATTGAACTATTGATAAGAGATCCTAGATGGGGGATTACCAAGATGTTCATGGTATTTCCAAAGATGTTGCTAGGTCCATATTATGCATTTAAACATACATTGTCATGGATTGGTCAGATTTTATATCAACTATAAAAGGAAAATACCATGTTTCGTATTTTCTTCTGGGCTTGAAAATAAGCACTCAGGCTTATTTTTGGAAGGTCTTATTTTTTTGAGGTGCAGGAGGTGGCTGCTGGGCCCCTGAAACCATGGCCTGATCCGATGAGGGCCGGGAGTTCTATCTCTCCGGGTGACTGGAGATGTTTCCAGCATATTCTTGCTAGCCTCAACCCTGCCCACGATGCCAGGCAACCTTGCAGCCAAAGGCTCTCTATTCCGCAGCTCACCTTGTGGCTATGGAGCAGGTGGCGACCATGGTTTGTGCTCTGCCAGGCTGCTGCTGCTTGAGAAAAGGACAGGCAATTGTGAAAGATTGTGGGAAGCGCATCCTCATGATAGAAGTAAAACCTAGCCTGTTCCTTTCAAGGAATCAAATACCTGTGTGTGTGTGTGAGAGAGAGAGAGAGAGAAATGACAGAGGCGCTGCTTGGGGGCGGCCCATACGTGAGTTGTGGGTATGGGTTGAGTTTGGCATTTCACTTTCCTGCCTTTTGCGAACTTTTAGCTACACTGCACTGCTCCTCTTGGAGCAGAACCCAGCAAGGCTTGTTGTGGCATTGCTCGCATGAATGGCACCACTGCTGTAAGCTTCATCACACTGGTGCAGCTGGTGTCCTGCTGCTCGCAGCTGCAGCAGGACACCAGCACCTCATGCTGCAAGGCTTGTGCCATTGCATGCGTGAATGGTGACACTGCCACGAGGTTTGACATATCGACGTAGCTGTGAGCGGCAGGACACCAGCTGCGCCAGTTTGATGAAGCTTGTGGCAGTGCTGCCGTTCATACATGCAAAGCCAAAACACGTCTTGCAGGTTCCTGCTCCAAGATGCAGTGCTGGCACAATGAATCTCACAAAGACTCATTTCTGGCAGAGTTTGGGGGACAGAAAAAAGACTGCTGCTGCTTCTGCTGCATTTCTTGTGTGCAGCAAAAAGTTCAGAAAAGGCAGGAAGATGAAATGCCAAACTCAACGCATACCCACACCTTGTGTCTGGGCTGTCAATGAGTGGGGCTGGGGAGGCCACTGGAGGAGCCCTATGTGGCCTCCGCTTGTTTCCACTTCACCTTTACCAGGTTGGCGGGTGCTATCCCAAAGCCTCCCATTGCTTGGTTTGCGGTAGATAGTGCTCAGCGGCCTAGATGCAGTGAGTAGGCAGGCAGGCAGGTGGAGCGGCTGTGCGGCTTGCTTGAGTTGTGAACAATCTGAGTTTTGGGCAGCATTTGCATGGCCAGGATGCCTGCAGGATCTCTGGTTTCCGAGGCAGGCAAGGTCCAGAGAGAAGGTGCTGTGAGGGAGCCATTTTCTCATGTTGGCTCTGTGGGGTTGCCCACTCACAGAGGCTGGGCCTCGGGTCGCTACCCTGAGGAGGTGCCGAGCTGGAGGTGGGGGAGGATCAGACCCTTTACTCAGTTGCCCTCCACTGTCTCTCATCAAATGTTGCTGTTGTGTGAGGGGGGGAGGGAGGGGGAGAGAGAGAGAGAGTAAGGAAACACTTTCAAACAGCGTTGTCTGCAATTCTTGTTACTCCCCTCTGTCGTTTCTCTCTCGTTCTGTCTCACACACATACAGATTTGATTGCTTGAAAGGGACAGGTTGGGCTTTGCTTCCTTCACAAGCATGCGCTTCCCACAGTCTTCCACAATTGCCTGTCCTTTTTTCAAGCAGCATCAGCCGGGTAAAAGCAGGGGGACCCAATTCCGATGGGCTGAATGGCTTTCTGCCACATCATAGCAGCATCTTAAACAACACCCAAGCTCCAGGCCTGGCGAAGTGCAAACCATGGTCGCTGCCTGGTCCTTTACCATAAGGTGAACTGCGGAACAGAAGGGCCCTCAAGGTTGCCTGGTGCCATAGTCAGGACTGGGGCTAGCAAGAATGCACTGGAAACATCTTCGTGCACCCAGAGAGACAGAATTCCCAGCCATCGCTGGATCATCTGATCCTTGGGCCACAATTAAGGAGCCCAGCAATCATGAGGTGACTGGGAAAGGGAAGTGCTGCCTCCTGTGCTGACCATGCCCAACCCCTTCACTAGGGCTTATTTTTGGGGTAGGGTGTCTATTAGGCTCACCCCCCAAAAAATCAGGCTAGGACTTATTTTCAGAGTAGGTCGTATTTTAGGGTAAACACAATATTTGCTGCAGGGATAGCTATAATGTGCCAAAGGAATTTGATCCTATGCTACTACTGCATCAGCTGCATATTAGTTAATCCTCAGCTTATGCTCTTCCTTTCAGTGACTTTTCAAAATATAGCGGGGCTGAAAAACTGGACCTATGATGAGTCCTCAAAGTTTCATCCATTACAGCACTTCCATGGCAATGTGATTATGATTTGGGCACTTGGGTGTTTGCAATTACAACATTGCAGTGAGCTGCAGTCACATGATCACCATTTGAAACATTACATAACAACTTCCCACAAGCAAAACCAATGAAGAATTGTCAAGGAAGGTTGTAAATTGTTCTAATAAGTCTCCCCAGCTTGCATTGTGCCCTCTGCCCCATTGTCTTCCAGCACTCATGTGGCATTGCAGTGCCCCCCCCCCAGCATCCTTTTACTCACTTTCACCTGTGCTTGGCCATCATTACCACCACCATTCCCACACTTCATAGCTGAGGCTCCCACTGCTTCTACACATCTTGGAGTTATGATAGCAATCGACGGCTGGGATTGTCATTAAGCAATGCAGTTATGTGACATTGCCATTTACAATTGTATCCCTTAGTATTCCTGCATTAGAACAGATAGGAATAAGAACAAGAACTTACTAAAGTTTTTGTAAGAATTTCAGAATTAAGGTGGGATATATTCTGAATGTTCAGAATATGCTATGTAAATTCTAGATATTATATATATTAAATTATATGTATTAGTTTTCCTTAGCTTGGTGCCGTCCACAGTTCCTATCAGCCGTGGAGTTTTGGGATTATGGATTTCGGCAAGCACTCATTGAAACAAACAGAAATGCATCCATGCATATAATGTCCAATGTCTGCATAGTTCATATGGCTTAATTAAAGCTTGATAACAGAATGTTTATAAAGTAAGTGAATTGGCCTTTAAAATGCCTCAAGATCTGGCCATTTTGAATTTCATAGAAATTTTGATAACATTCTTAAGCGCTATTTTTATATCTCTCCACCCTCACCTCCCAACTTTATTTTCTTGGATTGATAAAACTGATTGCCAATATCTGTGTGGCTTACTATATATATGCGGTCTATTTCCAAATTCAACAGAAAGATTTACTATTTTTTTCACAAAATCTTAAGACTTCAAGCCTTGTCAGAATACATATAAATTTGCTGGGTTTTAATTTTATATATGATCTATCAGTGGGTTACTTGGATATAGTTGTACAGTATGTTATCATAGTATATATGCATTGAATGATAGCATATTGTACAACTATTTGCTTTTAAAAACAATAACAAAGCATCAACACATAGAGCATTTCCTCACTAGTGGTTTATAGTATTTTGTACTGACACCCAAGCATTGTTGCAATTTAAAGCATGTCCTCATTATACAGTTCTAGCAGTACAATGAAGGTTGGATGGCTCTTGAAGACACTAAAAATCACTAGTGGAAAAATAGTCATGCAAGGCAGGATATTTGGGTGTCAGCAATATTGAATAGGGAGGGAGAAACTTTTCTTCCCAATTATGATTGCCCTGAAAATTTCCTGCCTATTTGTTAATTTAGAAAAAAAATTCAGTGGTATGAATGAATGCCCCTCCCTTCAGTTTTACATTACTCCCAGGAAAACTATTTAGGGGTGCTGAGAGGGATAATCCTTGCTTCTGCAGTGGAAATCCCCTGAAAATCCCTGCCACATGACTGTTAATAAAAAAAAAAACTTTTCTGTACTCTGAGATTTGCTGTACATGATCTTAACTCATGATTTCTCCTGAAAATCATTCCCCTTGGTAGATAATTGTTTTTCTTTAGAGAAAAAACTTGCTTGGTGCTAATGGGTGTCCATTTTAAATGAAATGGCTATGTGGAAGAAGGATTTTCAGGGAGTTTTAATAAGAGGGAAGGGCTTTGACATTTGATATCAAGAAAACTTTTCCCCCAACGAATCATTGTTTCTTTAACTTGTTCTTCTTCCAATTTAACCTCTAATAAATATCCATATAGTTTTTAAATTATGTGTTCATCAGTACCTGTTAAAATTTTATCTAAATTAGTGAAATTATCATAAAAACCTTCTGTCTTAAAATCTGTATCATATCTAGAATGTATTTGCAAATAGGAAAACCAATTCATCTTTATACAAATTCATTTTTATTCTTCTAATTCTTGCATAGATTTAAGTTCACCCTTTTCATTTAATAATTCACTATATCTTAACAATTTGTTCCTTTCTAAATGTTATTGAGTATGAGAATGCTTCAATAGTTGATAACCAGACTGGAATTTTTAAATAATGTTGTCTTTTAATCTTCTCCCAATTTAATAGCAAAGCCTCTCATATAAAATGTCTTCTAAAATACCCCCGTGTTTTTGTTCCCTTGTACGATAAAAAAGCATGCTACCCCAACAACAAATCATGTCCTTCCAGAGTCAATAATCTAGTATTTCTTACCATTATCTGTTCCTTGATCAACATCAAATTTGTCGCTTGATAGTATAATTCCCAATTAGGCAACCTGGATAGTTTCTGACAAGCAAAGTCATTGGGGGGTGAGCCAGATTCACTTAATGACAGCATGGATCACTGCAGTGATTTGTCTAACAACTATGGCAAAAAATGTCATAAAATGGGGCGCAACTCATTTAACAACTGCCTTGTTAAGCAGTGGAAATTTTGGGCTCAATTGTGATTTTTAAGTTGTGGACTACTTGTCTAGTGATTTTCATTTATGTTTATCTTTTATTGTCTTTTTTGTAAAATATTTAGTTTTATTTTATGTTACAATTCATATCTTCTTGTTCTGCCCATAGTTATTAATTTATATTTTGAAAATGTATATATGCCATACTGTTTGACATTTGAGAAAAGTTATATTAAAACAAGTTAGAAATTGGTTCTTTTTTAAACAAAGCTTTTTAGATTGGTACAGACTAAATACTTATTTTAGAAGATGTATGTATCTACATATGTATTTTTGTGTCAATTCCAGTTGATCTAACCTAGCAGTGAATTGCACAAGAAAAATTAATCCTGTTGGGATTCTGATAATAAGGATTCTTCCTTAAAAGGAGAAAGGATCCTAAGATTTTATTAGTAACTGACAGATCTTCCTTTCTCTGTGTATATTGCAGACTGACTTAATCAGGATTAGGCTGTTTTGGGAAATCTGATTCAAGTAGAACTGGAGCAGAGTTTAACATAGGCTTGAATGGAGTAAAACCATTAACTGTATCACTGAATTGAAGTGATGAATGAGAGCAAAAATGCAGCAAACAAGAAACAAAATAAAGGTATTCTTACCAGTCCCTCATCAAATTCAGTAGTACAAAATAAAACACATACAAACATCCCCTCCCCCTGTAACCAATAGAGATTGAATATATAGTGCTGCAATTGGGAATAAAAAAATGCATTTTTAAAAATTTTTTACGGGTGACGGGTGTGACTGACAACTTGAAATCACGAATAGGAGCATTATAGAGTTGGAAAGTGTACCCTGCTGCATTTTGTTCAAAATCCCACTTGGATTTTTGTTCGTTTGAAAATTCTTCAGTGTATTATTACATTTTCTGTGGCTTGATTACCAGATAACTGCAAGTCCAATACATAATTAAAACAATTAGATGATCAGTTATGACAAGTTCCATAGATATGATGTCAGTATAATAGAGTTATTTTTTCTCCCTCAAATATCATTCTATTTTACAACTCTAATCTATGTCTGAATTGCATTTGTACATTTTTGTTGCTCTGTTAAGAGATAATATATCTGTGGAGCAGCAGTGATGATCTCTGCAAATGTGGAATCTGATGAAATGTGTGAAAAATAGTTATTTTAGCCACACATGAACTTACTGTAAAATGGGAATTGTAGTGTTGGTTTTTTTTTCACAACAGTGATGAGATATCTTTCATAACCAGGAGGTGTCCTATTAATGACGCTCTCAGCATGTTGCCAGTGTCTGAAAAATGGAATTTGGATGGACTCCCCTTTGAGTTCATGTGTGATATTGTTAGATTGGTCAGAGTGTTGCTGTTAAGCAACATAAAACATTTCCATACTAGGAAACAGCCTGGTAACTATTAGTACTTAATCAAATTGATCTAAATCTTTCTGCAAGCAATCATGCCAGCTGAGTGGAGCTGATGATTGATTTTGCCAATGAATTTGTTTCAGTTGAGATTTACTTACACTATAATTTGAAATCTTTATTTAATTCAAGCTAAAAGTAAACCTATTAGATTTTCATAAACAATCACTACAGTTAGAGACTTTTATTTGTATCTCACAACAGAAATCTTACAACAGAATTAATAGACTGATTGATTTCTTGTTATTTTTGTTATCCTGTAGTCCTTATTTCTAGCATGAAATACAATTTTGAATGCATGTGAAATTATTTTGTTTATTATTATCTATCTTTCCTTTAGTCTTTTATGTTCACAGCTATCTTTTGCATATTATTGCCAGTTCTAGTTGTGCGACCATGAGTGGCTGTGTTGTAATAGACTATCTAGATAGTGGGATTACAGCTCTGCTTTTTTAAATAGAGAATGAGAAATAATTGTATCTGTGAAGGGACACCACCCTTGGGAAATTACACTAAACTGTTAACTTTGTTGGAGATATTTTCTATATAGAAAGAATTGTGTGAAATTGAAATTATTATATAGAAAAGGAAAATATAACTGGAAGATATACATACATACAGATCATCCTTGTTTAGTGACCATAGGAGAAACTTGCAGCTTGGTCAGTAAATGACTTCAGATTTCCTTTGCAGTAGAAGTACATGAGTCCAAATAGCTGGGTGAGCCAAGTCAACAGGGAGAACTTCCATCAATTGACTCATAAGGAAGCTGGAATAAAGGGGCAAATCATATAGCCCTTTTTTCATACTTCCATGCCATTTGAAATGCTTCCCTTCATGTTGGAATATATTGTATAGCAAGAAAGGAATTAATGTTTGCATTAACATTAATTGGAAAAGAAGGGATTACAAGACAATAAGCAGACACAAATGGGAAATGCACATCAAAAAGAATGTACTGATGCTAGCTGTTTGCCTAGTGTGATCCTGGTTTCAAGTTCCAAGCCACTTAAAAAAAACAAAGATGTAAAATTGATTAAAAACTTGTTAGTTACAGGCAGCAGCTATGAACTGCCTAATTAAGATCACAGAGATGAGATTGTTAACCTGAAGTAACATTTTTTAGGGACATGCTCTGCTTCAGAGAAAAACAGTTCAGAAAGAGATAACTTTTTAAGGCAATCCCTTTGCTTTTCAACAAGGGGAAGGAAAAAAAATGGCTCAGGGATGAACAACATCAACTATTTGATTGTAATGGTGAACATTTGATTGAGAGAGATATGCTGCAGAATCATAAAGATGAGCATTAAAGTTACTTTTTCATCAGTTGTTAAGCAAACACATACATACACATGCACATTATTCCATTCTGGGGAAAACAACAAACAGCACTAAGTAGTGAGCAGTAGAAATAAAAGACAGAAGATAAAAGAACACTCCAGATTAATACATTTTATTCCATTCATTAAATTTCTCCATAGTTTTGCTAATATTCCTTGTTTTCACCATTTACATAAATTGATTTGTATTTTTTCTTTAAACTTCACACTTATCTTTTCTTGAATATCATTTCCCTCAACCATGACTTTTATTGGTTCTCATTCATTTCTCAATATCATTCACTTTCCCTTTATGTTGAGTGATAACACCATTGTCAAAATTTACTTTGCTAAGGTGCCATTTATTGGTTCTCATGGAATGAATTTAGAACTGCAGAAAGAAAATCAATACATTTATATTTTAATTGTGTATTAATAGCATAAGTATTGTTTAAGGGGTTTGTTTGCTGCCTGAAGCCATAAGGACTGTAGCCATCTTACAGAACTTTCATGCAAAGCACCATAAAAGTCAATATAATAATTAAAAACTAACCTACTTAATTTGGGGTTAAATTAATGCTAACGCCAATATGTTAAATTTATGATGCCATTGATTATTAATTCCTAAAAGCCTTCTAGAAGAGACAGCCCCAATAGAGCATCCTTAGTCAGGCTGCGAATTATTCCAGAAAGCACCCACTGAGGGGAATCCCTTAATTCATCATAAAAGGATCCTTAGTTCTTTCATGAGTTTGATTGTTGCTTTTCCAGATGTTTCATAACCCAATTTAAAACACCAGATCCCACAGTTCTTGATTCTGACTTACAAATATTTTCTTGTCAATATTCATCATAGTTTCTGGTAAATGCAGATTGTTCCATAGTTTGGGTAGGATAGATAGAAATTGTTGGGAAAAGGTCCCTAATATACATAGGCTCTGAGCCATATAGGGCTTTGCAGATACACCTTGAATTGCACTCAATACAACAATTGCATTGGTCACCAGTGCAGCTCCCACAGTAGAACTGTAATCTAGTAATATAGTTGATCACATGTATGCCACTCCATTCCGAACTAGCTGAAATTTCCAGGTGATTTTCAGAGACTGTCACAGGCAAAATAAATTTGAGAAATCTAATCTACAGTTACAAGGACATAAACAGCTATTTTCACATGAACTACTATTTTTGCTGCAAGTAAGGCCTTCATTGGCATACTAGCTGAAGCTATGCAGAAGCCTCACTAGCCACAATCTCCACTGTTCTTTGAGGATACTCAAATGAAGATTGCTCTTTTTCCTGACTTGCTGCTCAGACATTCCTACGTCTGGGTTATCCCCACTCTTATTCGTTCGACTGAGTGCCAATCATTTCCCTCTGAAGCTGGTCACGTCCACCTCTTCAGCTATCCCAGCAGTTTTTTTCACTCAGTCGATGGTGTCAGACTTGACTTGAATGCCATTTACTGCAGTATTTTAATACATTTTTCCTTCTAACATTACCATTTTTGGATTGTGGGGGCTGCGCAACATGGGATTTCCCTCAGCGACATTTCTGCTTGTGAGGCGGCGTTCCAGGCTCCGGACATCGATCGCAATTTCTCCTTAATTACTGGAGTTTGGAGGTCGCTTAGGCGTCTCCTGTTGCTCAGCTGTGGGTATAGCCTTGCTGGGATCAGCATTATTGTCTCGCCCTCGCAGCCCTCACCGACGACATCAGTGGCTTAAGAGTCCCTGCTGACTGGCATACTCGATTGTAAGGGAGGACGTGGCAGTTGAATTATCCCGCCATTTTACATCATTGTCGCAGCTTTTATTTTGGATTGTCTGCTCATTCTTAGTGGCTCTGCCTTTCGGCACCTCATTTTGCTGTGGCTGTGTGTGGCTTTCGACCTCAGCGGATCCTCCAGCCGCCATTTTGCCGCTAATTGCCGCCCGCCATTTTCTGCACAATTTGGCGCGATTTGTCTTTTGCGTCTGAGCTTTGGTTCTCAGGGACGTAGGCGAAGCTACAGGCCTTGGATGCTGTCCAGTATTGCCCTGCCTCCCGTCGCTGCTCTGGTCATCGCTTTTACCTGCAACACAGGAAAGTAATTTATATTTCATTTACTGTGGGGGCCCTGGTCTGAGGGAAGTTTCTTTGCTCTTCCAAATTAAAAAAAAAACCACTTGCAACTTTATTGGTATTAATATTGGCCCTTTTTGTTCATAATATCTATTTGCAATGGCAGATGTTGAGCTGTCCTCGGACCTGAAGCAGGCTCCATCTCCGTCTCCAGTTCCTTTCCCAAAACTGCCCAAGGGGAGAAAGTCCAAGGCTTCTAGAGCCGCTAAGACAGTACCTAGTCTAGATAAAGAAGTCCAAAGGAGGCACAATGCCTTAGAACGGCAATTCTCCAAGGCACAACATCGGGTGCAGCTGGGTCTCTGTCCTGAGGCACCTGAGGTGGCTGCTGACCACCAATTTCAGCTCACTTCAGTTTCATCTCAAGATGTTGACCAGAGTTCTTGCTCCCAGTGTGACATGGCATCTGTATCTCGAGATCAAATTCTGACCACTGTTCACACTGATCATGTTGCTCCCAGACCTAGCTCTTCTGGAACCGCCAGTCACGTCTCCCAGTTGTCCCATCCTCCCCTGAGTCCACTTTCACACCTACAGCTGCCAGGCTCCGTGTAGACAAAGGCCATGGCTCTCGTCAGTTTCTTAGTATCATAGGCTATTACCCGCATTTTTCAGGCTGGTTTACAACAGATTGGCTATATGCTGCCACCAGAGTACAACTCAGGGGTTCCTTGCCAGATGCAGTCTGCCACATTGCAACCTTCCTCTTCCTCCTATGGACATGTGGCTGAGCCGGTCCGGGAGGAGGAATACCTGGAGGACTTTGAACTCTCAGAAGATGAGGAAAAGGTTTCCAGACAAACCGGCCTTTCCGGGATTGTTTAAACCTTCTTTATTCAAATCGCTCTTACATAAAGCTAAAGTGGCTACAAATATGGGCAAAGGGCTTGATCAACCTTCTCCGTCCCAGCCTCAGTCTGATCCTAATAGCAATTTATTCCTCTTGCCTAAACAGGACTATGATTTTGTACCTTGCCTAGATCTTTTTTCACAGGTCATTCAGAAGCCGTGGGAGCATCCTGCTTCTCTCTCTGGCCCGAATTCTTTTGATAGAAAGCTGTATTGCTCAACTCCGGAGCTTGATGCTTTGCTTCAGCTGCCAACTGTAGACGATCCGGTGGCTAGCCTTACATCCTCCTCTGTTCTCGTTGGAGAGGTTGGTGATGGTCTAAAATTTGAGGACAAAAGGGATGAGATTGATCTGTCCCCCCCCTTCAGAGACCCACAAAAACACAGCCAGCCAAGGGTTAAGAATCACTTGGCACACTCCGCAGTTCTTATCTCAACCTTGGCAGCGATATGCACACCGTCTGCCAAGGATTTTATTGGTTTACACAAACAAGAAAATCACCTACGTAGCTTTGCCGTTCATCTAGCTTCCAAGACTACGAGGTTGCTCCGTTTGTTTAGCTTTGTTCGTCACAAACTTCGTGACCCACCGTACTGTCTTATATAGATAGGCTTCTGGGTGTGGTCCAGTGAGTCATTGATCCTGTGACTCCAATCCAATGACTCAGGATTTCCTCATACGCCGCAGCTGCAGTAACCTTTTCTCTCGCCTTCTTTGGCGTGCGTCCAGGAATGACGTCTCTCCCTCTCATCTGAGACACCTGTTTCCCCACTACTTGGCTCTCTTTCAGCTGGCACCTGAGACGGTGCCAGAGGGGGGGGGCTGGGAGATCTGGCTGGCTCCTCTTCCTCCTGCTCAGAGCTTCCTTCCTCCAATGGGATAGGCTCAGAGGACGGGGCCACAACAGAGATGGCCTTTTGTAAAACCCACCAGGTGGCTGGCTGGGCCATTCGGGCAGGGACTTCTACCTCGTTTTTCAACAGAGCGTCACTGATCTGGCTGCGCCAGTTACGAGACAGATTACCTCCAGAAGACACATGCCTACATCAGGATGTGGCCAAGCTCATTGCGGCAGCCAAATATTTGGCGGATGCTTGTCTGGACGTGGCTAAGTTTGCCTTGTGTGCTTTGGCGTCCATGGTTTCGTCTCGTCTCTGGCTCTGTAATTGGAGGGCTAACATGGAATCAAAATGGAGGCTTACTGCAGCACCCTATAAAGGCTCTTCACTGTTTGGGGCATCTTTAGAGTCTGTATTAGTTGAGAACATGGACAAGAAAAAGGTCTTACCTTCTGCATATAGACATCCGGATCGTCGGTACTCACCCGCGGCAGCCATTTCATCATGACCAAGGCACCAGTGGTTCCTCATATCAACTTTCTGCACTGTTCTTCTACCAACCTGCTTCTGACCGGGCTTCCTTTCGGGACTGTGGCAGATGTCAATCCAGTTTCCGCCACCTGTTTCGAGCTTCTTCTACCCGCTACTCCTGTAGAGGCAAGTGACTCGCCACCTCGGATTCCCATTGGGGGCAAGCTACAGTCTTTCTACCACCAGTTGGAAACTATCACATCGGATGCAAGGATTCTTCGCACTGTCACCAGCTTCCTCACCTTGGAGTTCACCTCCACTCTCCAGAACCATTATACTCAATGCCCCTGGCCTACTCAACCCGGACAAGCGACATCTCTTGGTCCTTGAAATCTAACATCTCTTGAACAGAGAGGCCATAGAGCCGGTCCCAGATCAGGTGCAGACTGGGTTTTATTCAACATTATTTCTCGTTTCAAAGAGTTCCAGGAGTTGGAGAGGATTTCTGAACCTGAAGCAACTAAACCGGCATGTACGGTATCGCTGCTTCAAGATGCATTCCCTCAAATCTCTCCTAGGATGCATCTGCCAAGGGGATTTCATGCATTCAATCGATTTGAAGGAAGCGTATCTACATTGCCCATCCATCCGGCACACAGGAAGTTTCTGAGGTTTGCCTTCGCCAACAGCCACTTTCAATACAAGGTGATGCCCTTTGGGCTCTCATTGGTGCTGCGAACTTTCACAAAGCTCTTAGCGGCATTGGTGGTGTCGCTCAGGGAACTGCCTGTTTGTCTGGCATGTTGCCTAGACAATATTTTGATCCTGTGGTCTTTGGCTGTTCAGACAGGCCAGGACAGACAACTTGTGATTCACGCTTTGTAGAGCCACGGCTTCATTCTGAATCTTGACAAGAGTCATCTATGCCCAACAACACGAATCTTACATCTAGGTGCAATAATCAATTCTGCTGAGGGTCTTGTTTACTTGTCTCCCGATCATCAATCCAGTATTTGAGATCTTGTATCTCAGGTATTGTCGCACAAAAAATTGCCCTTCTGCTCTCCCAACTTCTGGGCAAGTTCATATTGTGCATAGCAATAATTCCGTGGGCACGCTGCCAGTTACGTCAACTACAGTGGTTCCTCCTTCCCTTTCAGACACAAGGCCAAAGGGAGTCTCTCTTCAAGGTTGCAGTACCGGTTCGAGTGCGTCTTTCTCTCTGTTGGTGGCTCTCTCCAGCTCTGCGTCAAGGTTCTCTCTTCCTGGAACCAGAATGAATCATCTTAACCATGGATGCCAGTCTTCATGGGTGGGGTACCCATTTACAATCTCAGCTGGCACAGGGCACCTGGTCTCCCTCAGAGAAACTTCACATCAACTGGCTGGAGTTACATGTACATTACTGCCTGGCGCTTGTACATTTCTGCCAACAAGTCTTCCGCCAGCATATTCTCATATTAACTGACAATATGGCCATAAAGTCCCATGTCAACCATCAGGGGGGCACTCCTTGTTGATGGAGGAGATGGAAAAGTTGATGTCATGGGCGGAGCGGCATGTCCTCTCTTTGAAGATGGAGCATATTTCAGGCGCGATCAATCGGGAGGCGGATTGGCTCAGTCGGGGTCAGTTGGACCAGTCGTCCTCGTCTATTCCAGGACTTGTCCTGCCAGTTCGGACTCTCCACACCCCAAAACACATAGCTGCCGACATTTTTCTCCCGCTTTCCGTTGCCGAGGGCGGAAGGTCACGACGCTCTTCGATCTCCATGGCCTTGAGGGCTTCTCTATGCTTTTCCTCCAATCCTGATCATCCCCAATGTGATTCGGAAGATGATCATGGAATGTGCGGATCTCCTTCTTGTCGCTCCCCATTGGCCTTGGCGGGAGTGATTCGCTGATCTGATGACACTGTCCGTCGAGCCACCATGGCAGATTCCACCAGACCAGATTTCTCTACTTCAAAGTGCAGTGCATCATCCAGACCCAGAATGGCTCCGGTTGACCGTCGTGACGCTTGAAAGGATACGATTGACTAAGGGTCACCTGTCAAGCAAAGTCATCTCAATCATTCAAGAAGCCAGACAGCTGTCAACTGTCCGCATTTTACAATGCATTTTGGAATGCCTTTGCCAGGTGGTGTGCTACAAATCACGTGGACCCAACTACTATTTCTCTCCCAGATGTTCTTCAGTTTCTCCTATCTGGTTTCACCAAAGGTCTGGCTCCTGCAATGTTCAGAAGGCACCTTGGCTACAATCCTTGTTGGAGACAATCAACACTCCTTATCTCATGGTTCCCGGATAAGGTCCTTCCTTCAAGGTGCAACTAACTTGCGACCTCCAGCGATACACCGCTATCCCACATGGGATCTTACGGTTGTACTGCAAGCTTTAACTTCATCTCCCTTCGAACCTCTCCGTTCTGTCAGTCTGCGCTATCTTACCTTGAAGATGGCCTTCTTGGCGATAACATCAGCCCATCGAGTCTCTGAAATTGCGTCCTTTTCTATTAGGAGTGACCTTTGTGTGTTCTATCAGGACTGTGTGATTCTCTGATTGGACCCAGCATTTATTCCTAAAATTAACACTCATCAAGCACAGGACATTGTTCTTCCAAATTTCTGCCCGGATCCCCGTGATCCTTCCAAAAAACGTTGGCGTCTAGCCTTAAAGCGATATATTAGTAGGACTGCCTCCTTTAGGAAGACTGAGGCATTGTTGGTGTTGTTCCTTCCTTCCTCTCTGGGACAGAAGGTCTCTTCTGCTACTGTGGGCAGATGGCTTAAAGCCTGTATTTCTAAAGCGTATGAATTACGGGATGGTCCAGTTCTGGGAGGGATCTTGCCCCATTCCACACGCAATGCCGTTACATCGGCTGCCTGGGCTACTGAAGCCTCCATAGATGACATTTGTCGAGCGGCCACTTGGTCCTTGCTTTCTTCATTTGTTAAGCATTACTGTTTGGATGTTTATGCTTCTGCTGATGCCGTTTTCGGCAGACGTGTTTTGCAATCTGTAATATCTTCCCATGGCCAGGAGAGGGCTTCGATTCCTGCCCTAGGGACTTAAGCTTGGGTATGTCCCAGATATAGGAATGTCTGACCAGCGAGTCAGGAAAACGGATGTTGTTTACCTGAACGTCCCTTTTATGCTCGCTGCGAGGACATTCCGTCCCGCCCGGGATCTCGCCATTTCCTGGCCTTGGGTTGGCTTTTCTTCTTGTTTCGCTCTACAGCTGATGCCGTCTCCTGCCTGGATCTTTGGTGCCTACTTTCATCTATTGTGCAGTCACCTTCGTAAAAAAGACTGCTGGGATAGCTGAAGAGGTGGCCAGCTTCAGAGGGAAAGGATTGGCACTCAGTCGAAGGAATAAGAATGAGAATACCCCAGACGTAGGAATGTCTTCGCAGCGAGCATATAAGGGACATTCAGGTAAGCAACGTCCGTTCTGTGCAAAACCAATCCCATAGTCAAAGATAATAGAATAAAAAACAGTTTAGATGAGTGCACGTTATCTGATTTGGATTGAGTAATGGCATGTTTTTCCCCACTCACACCCTTATAACCTCCTGATGCAGAATCTTGATTTCCCTCACATTATTTTCAGTGGACCCAGAGTAGAATTGTATAATTAAGTATCATCTATCTGCATATTAATGATACCTCACTCTGAACTGATAGATGTCATGTCCTCCAGTGGTCCCATAAGATGTTGAATAGGATAGGGGACTCAACCCTGAGGCTTTCCGATTAGATAGCCTTGATTTATGAATAATTGTTTAAAAACTGTTCAAAGTTACAATGGCGTTGGAAAGAATGTTTTATGCACTCTAAAGAACGTCCAGGTGTTATATCAATTGCACCATACACATAGTCCAATTACAGATTGCATTTTGTTTTTTGGGTTTTTTTTGTAAAGGTTTTTTTTTTCCCGAACACACAAATACATCTTTTCTGAATAGAGCTTTGATCTGGTCATCAATTTATTCAATTTTTTAACATCTTTAACAAAATTTTATACATTCTATTTGGCATAACACTTATTTCTTAATCTTAAATCACATATCTCAACTAATACCATCTTAGAAAAAGTTTACTCATATTTACCTAATCAAAACAATTATCCTTCTATTAACTCACCTTAAATCTTAATTCAATTAATACCTCATAATACATTTCACAATTCTTACCCTAAATCCTCATTATTAACAATACAGTTCAATACAGTTCAAACATGTTTATATTTCAAAATTATTTCCATTTCTAAAAACTTCCTTACATTTATTACTTCATATAATGCTCATTGAATCTTTATTCCATTATTACTTTATCAAATTTAAATCTTATCTCTAATCTTAAAAATATAGCAATTTATCATTTAAACGTAGCTCTTAATTCAAATAATGCTACATAATATAATTTCCTAATAATTTCCCTAAATTCTATCTATTTAACCATAATATTTATATAAACACCAATTAAATAATTCTTGTTTGTAAATCATAATCATATATTGTTTCAATTTTCTTTTCTTTTTTGCTTAAGTTGAAAATGTTCAATATTACAATTATTATAAGCATATAAACAATATCCCAATTATTATAGCCATCAATTTTCTCAAATAATACCATCTAACATCGTAATAAAAATTGATTGATTATGTCCATTGGTATATTTTCTTTTAACATAGTCTATTTCTCATATATTATTAGCGTCAATCCATATTTCATTTCTAAGTATCTGTAACATATTCTCACATTTCTATTACCATTGTTAAACTCATTACAGTCATTTTATAAATCCAAGTCCTGGACTTTTTTATTTTCCTTAATATTTTTCAATCTTTATTCTTTTAATATTCACTGCTAATCCCAGTGTAATCATCATTATATTACTGTTAATCTCAATAGAATCTGTAAAAACCTTTTTATTATTATTTATTATTATTCACATATTCAGTTACTTATTCATATTATAATCATTGTTTTTATCTTCATTTTCCATGTCTGTGTCTTACTTCTCCATCTTCATTTTCTTGTCCACTTGTATATACTCCATTTCAACTTCTGTATCCGCAAATTTTTGTCCTCTATGCAACATTTATAATTATTTCGCTTATTTCCATTTTCCAAATCAAATAAGTCAACTTGTTCCTTCTCTAATTCCTGCATTGTTTTTTTTAAGTTAATATTATTCCAATTATAAGAGTTCCGTTGTGTTCCCTTTTTTCTAATTTTTTTTCCCTCCAAAGCTCCAACCACTTGCAGACAAGAAAATCATCCCCCACAAATTTTCACGCTTGTTATCTGTGAAGTTCACAATTTTCCAAAACAAAAACCAAGTTGCAATATTTCTTTTACTCCAGAAGGTGTCTCTCTGTAATCCACAATTTCCAATTGTTTAACAAGTATCCATTTTGTTTCAATTACATAACGTTCTTACTTAGCTTCTGTTTTTCTTTTTAGTTTTAAAAGTATCAAATCATATTTAAAGTCCAGTCCAAATTTAAATAGGTCTTCTCTCTTCTTTTCCCCTTTTTTCTTTATTTATGCAGCACTTCTTTTTTAAAGCTTATTGTCCATTCTCTTTGTTTTTCTTGAAATTTAAAAAAGAAAGGGAAAAAAAAGGATCTCTTTATTTCTTTCCAATCCTTTGACCATATCTAGTTGCTTAAAGTTTCCAGATAGTTTGTTCAGAAATCACTTTTCTATCGGGTTTTTATCTCTTTAAAGTTACTTTTCAAAATCTTCTTTTCCCCCGTGCTCCTTAGCTGCTATTTCCTTATTAGGGGTCTTATAATTGAAAGATGTTTCCCTTGTTGTTATTTCAAGCCTGGACTGGTTATCACTCACCCGGCTTCAAAAAGACTCCATTCCGTTCCTCTCTTCTCTTCAGCTCTATACTTAGTCTGGTTGTCCCAGCTTCGTGGCAGCCGCCATGGCTGCCATCCCCCGCTGCCGAGTCACAGAAAGTTCCCTCTGACTTTCAAGGAACTTGCCTGTTCCACTTGGTCGTCCAAGGTGCCTCTATTTCTTCCCTGTCCCTACAGGACAGTTCTGGTCCGCAGACCCATCGGTGGTGGTTTGTTAGCCGGGGTTTTCGCGGAGCTCATCAGAGCCCACTAATTCCCCGACTGTCTCGCTGCAACACCAAACCAGAAGTCCCTATAGATTGCATTTTGGATGCTTAACAGTTGACTTGCATTAACAACCTGTTACAGCATCCTGCACTGATGTGACCAGGAATTCTAGCAAAAATACTCATTGAAAAGAATGGATTTGCTTAATGACCATGTTATTCTCTTAACTGCTCTAAGAACCAGGTGAAAAATTGGGTCCAATTACTTGTGTGCCTCATAAATATAACCAAAATTCTGATCTCAATTATGATTGTAAACTATTCACACACACACATACACACACACACACACACAAACACATTTAGACCTGTCACCATTTAGGTGACAGTAAAACCATTGTAATATTATTTCTCCAACTCTCAACCCTTGGTTTAGTAGAATACTATAGTCAACAGTACTAAAACCTGCTGAGAGATCTAGGAAAGCAAGGATTGTTGTGCCACATTTATCTAAATGTTGCTACAGATCATGATCTGTGAGAGTGATTAATACAGGTTTTGTCCCATGTGTAGGACTGAATCAAAATAGTCAAGAAACTAGATAATATATGTTCTCATGAGATTTATTGCACTCTTCTAAACTTCTACTGTAGGTCATCATTTTCTCCATAAGGAGAGATTTAATTTAGACAGTAGGTGGCTACTCTAGTTGTCCAAATCTGCTTCTAAGAAGTAGAGGAACTTGTGCTTGGTATATATCTATCTCTCAAAAAGGCATTTTTTAATGCTCTTGATTTAGAATCGAATCCCTTCTTTGGTTGCTTTCATTAGCCAGGCAGAGTACAGTTTTCTTGTGTGAGTGGTAGAACCAGAGGATTTTGACCACTTTCTTGGGGTACTGTACACCACTTTAGAAGTCTCCCTGATAATATCAAGGAATCACCTTCTGTTACTTTAATAGGTTGTCTGGCTTAGAATAAATGTGAGTAATTTTATTTGTAAAGTGCTTAGCCAGATAGTCATAATTTACACTGCTGGGATCTTCAGCCCATGCTTCTCCAAAAGAATACTTTCAAGAGTGTAGATGCAGGAAGGGCAGATGAGTAATTATGCCTTGTTGCCAGTGTAGGGTCATCTGTGGGTTCTTACTTATACCAAATCACATTTCCTGCTTTTTTTTTTTTACCACTGTTCAGTCATTCTAGACTTCATTTCTCAGAGTTCTTCAGGAGTTGCATAGAATCTACCGGGGGGAGGGGGGGAGTGAGATCTATATAGACAAAATAAAAATTAGGGTAAAACAAAAGACACAATTGCCTTCCAGGCAATGATTATACCATTATAGTATTACCACGCATCGTATCATATATGCAATGTACATTTTAAGTAAAAAATTGATAGCAATAGCATTTAGGCTTATATATCTCTTCATAGTGTTTACAGCACCCTCTAGGTGGTTTACAGAGTCAGCATATTCCAACAATCTGGATCCTCATTTTACCATTGTTTCCAGAATAGGGTCATCTGTAGATTCTTCCTTATACCAAATCACATTTCCTGCTTTTTTTTTTTTTACCACTGTCGGTCATTCTAGACTTTGTTTCTCAGAGTTCTTCAGGAGTTGCATAGTATCGACCGGGGCAGGGGAGGGGGGATCTACTTGAAAGATGGAAGGCTGAGTCAACCTTGAGCCTGGTGAGATTTGAACTGCCAAATTGCAGGCAACTGGCAGTCAGCAGAAGTAGCCTGCAGTACTGCATTCTAACCACTGCCCCACCATAGTGGCATAGGATGTGAAAACAGCTGTTCACTTGTTTTTTTATTTGGTAGATTGATACCCTGCTAAAGTCAGCTTACATGGGGATCTCCTTCTTTCTTATATGTACTACACAATGATGTGCAATAGATTGGACTAAAAAAGAATCTTCCAAAATCAGTGAGGCTCCATGATAGACAACCGCCTTGAATCTAGGTCTTCCTAGTGCTAAACCAATTTTTGAACAGCTTACACCATACTTGATTTCTTGATGTCTTTGGATAAACTACACAACTTCTTAAATCTTTTATAGATCCCTCATGTCTATATCTTGGACATAAACGGTTTTAACTTCTCCCCTCAGGATGCTGCTATAGGGCCATGATGGCAAACCTATAGTACGCATATCACAGGCGGCACGTGGAGCCATATCTGTGAGTATGTAAGTGTGGCCCTAGCTCAGCTCCAGCATGCCAACCAGCTGATTTTTGGGCCTTCCTGGCCCACTGGAAGTCAGGAAACGGGCTGTTTCTGGCCTCCGGAGGGCCTCTCGGGGTGTAGGGAAGGCCATTTTTGTCTTCCCCAGGCTCCTAGAATGGCTCTGGAGTCTGAGGAATGTGAAAAACAGGCCTTCTGGTCCCACTGGAAGTCAGGAAATGGGTCATTTCCAGCCTCTGGAGGGTGGGGAAGGCTGTTTTTACCCCAGGCTCCAAGAAAGCCTCTGGAGCCTGGGGAGGAAAAATGGGCATACGGGGGAGCGCAGAGGGGTCCCATATGCATGTGCGGGAGGGCAGGATGCATTGATTTATGGGTATGGGCACGCATGAGTGCGACCCCTTATGCGCCCGCCGCTTTTGGCACACGACGGCAAAAAGGTTAGCCATCACTGCTATAGGGCAATGATGGTGAACCTTTTAGAGACCGAGTGCCCAAACTGCAACCAAAAACCCACTTGTTTATCGTAAAATGCCAACAGGGCAATTTAACTTGAATACTGAGGTTTTACTACCTATAATAATGATGAACAAGGCAGAGTTCAGCTAATTATTCTAAGAAAAACATGATAAGTTCACTTTTATGCCCCTTCATTTTTTTCTGCTTTTGAAATACTACGTTTAGCAACAATAAAAAAGAAAAACTTTTGTAATATCTTTTGAAATGCTCTCTTTCCCTTCCTCCCTCTCTGTTTCTCTTTCCCTCCTCCCTCTCCCCATCTCTCTTTTTCTATTTCTCTCTCTTTCCCTTCCATTCGCTCTGTTTCTCTCTCTCTCCCTCCGTTTCTTACTCTCTTTCCTTCCCTCTCTCTCTGACTTTGTTTTTCTTTCTCTTTCCCTCCCCCTCTCTCCTCCTCTTTCTTTCCCTGTTTCCCTCTCTCTTTCCCTCCTTCTCCCTCTCTCTTTCCCTCCCTCTCTCTCTCTTCTCTCTTTCTCTTTCCCACTCTTTCCCTCTCTGTCTCTCTTTCTCTCCCTCTCTCTCTTTCTCTCTTTCCCCCCCTCTCTCCCCCTTGAACTGATACTGGGTGGTAGGAATCTGACATCCAGAGGCTGATGAGACAAGCAGCAGCATACTGAAGACCAGCTGGCTGGTGGGGAGGTGGGGCATCACGATACAGGCAGGTCTGCAGGAAAAGCAACTGACATCAGGGAGGCGAGAGCTAGCTGACGCCATCGCAGGGTTGCATTGTGGTTCTATGTCATAATGGGCTCCAGGAGGAGGGCATCCCATCTCCCCCATTGTTGAAGCGCGCTAAATTTCAATTCCAACTTCGCGATATCTTTTTCTTTCATGAGAAGTTGAAATTGATTGAACTTTTTTTTTTAGTCCCACAAACAAAATGTTTCCCTGCAAACGACAGGCAGAAACGTGACAGAGCAATGTGAATGAGCTGGGCTGGGGTGACGGCATGTGTGCCCACAGAGAGGGCTCTGAGTGCCACCTTTGGCATGCATGCCATAGTTTCACCACCACAGATATAGGACATTACATGCCAAAACAACTAGACACAGGGACAGTTTTTTCCCTTGTGCCATCACTCCGCTGAACACCTAATCCTCATGTTCTATGTCTACATATATTTACTCATGTTGCATTACTGTAGTTTTACTTCCATCCTTCTTATCTACTATCCCCTCTTATTGGTATCATATTATGATTATTATTACTCTGTTGCTTTGCATGTATATTGAGAGCTGCTGCACTGGAGATAATTCCTTATGTGTCTAATCACACTTGGCCAAATAAAGTATTCTATTCTAAAAAAAATTATTTTAACAGAAATTAACAATTTTATTAGAGAAATAAAGCAAGCAATCATAGCAATCAATATCCTTGGCTTAGTGATACAGTCTAAGCAGACACACAACATGTTCTTTCCCTGTTTCTTGGAAGATAGATTTCTGTCTGTTTTCTCTTTTATTATCTCTCATATCTTAATATTACTGTCCCTTGCATCTCTGCTTTTTCCCCCCATCAATGTAATTCACATATTGAGTGGCAATGGTCTCTTTTGTCACTTCTGTTGCGGACTGGCAATGAAGTTTGCTAGTAGCTTTACTATGTTAGTAAAATGTTTCATCAAGAATTGGGGGACAATAGTAAAGGAAGAAATAAGAAATAGTTAAAAGGGGTTCCTGCAGCTGACAAATTATTAGCTAAACTACAATTCTATGCATAATAATATGGATTGATTATAGATACCGGAATATAATATTCAACATCCTAGGAAACAGTTTTATATTGAACCATATTGTTGATCCTTCTAGTTCACTGTTGTCTATACTTATATCTATTAGCCATTTCTCTCTTTATTTTTCCCATGAAAGACTGCCTATCAATTGCTTTTTGCTTCTTGATAATGCTTCATGTTCTAGTGCATAGATTTGCTGTTGCTATTGATTATTCTTCCCCAATTCTTATTGGAAGTGTTTTCCTTTATTTGTAAAATAATTTAGTAGTTTTTGTTGCATCTTACAAAAGATAAATTGAGAGCTTCACAGCTGGGTGATGTCTGAAACAGGTAGTCTTATATTTAACTCTCAGAAGGGTGCTGTATGAGATGAGGCAGAGTATTCTGCTTTTCATGCTACCCTTTTTTATCATTCAGCAAACATTAGGAAGTATTTAATTTTAAATCTTGATGTTATATTTTTCTTCAATATTAGTGCCGTATACTAGAATATATACATTCTGTTAATAGTTACTGTATGCAGTCTGGTGTAGATTTTCAGTTCATATTTATTCAAATGGCTGAGCATTTTAATGAGTTAAGAGTTTCAAGATTATTGTATTCAAAGGATAATTGGATCACTTAAATAATTTGATCACTTAAATAAAAAAGATGAGTTTTTTTCGGTCTATCATCTAGTATTTAGTATTAATATTTGTTATAGATTGTGTGACTTTCCTGCTCATCGTGTTTCATGTAATCTTGTTTTCAGTTCATTTTTCATTTCATACACAGTTAGAGTCTGATTACTAATTTAATTATCCAGAAATAGTTTAGGGTGACCTTTGAGCTTTTTCTCATTTTCTCTTTTGAAAAATAAAAATTGACTTAAAGTATTTTTAGTCCTCTTTGAGCTCTTTTCAGGTGCTCTCTAAGTGACTTTAAGGAGCAGGAGATATTTTTAAAAAAATATAATCAGTTATTTTAGTAAATGCATGTTTCCCCTTCCTCCTCCTTGTATTGGTTATTTTGCTATTGTCTGCGTGAGTGGGCAGGAAGTTAAATAACTTCCATTGTGGTCAGATTTTTTTCTGGGGTAGTTTTTAAGGGCAATGCTGGAAAGGGAAAGGATAATTCCCAGATTGATGTTGTATTTCCTTTAAAAAATTGCTCTTCAGGCTGTGTAAGAAAAAAAATATAAGAAAATAAACTACATAGTTGACTTTCAATGAAATCTGGGAATCATAGCTTTACAAATAATTAAAATTTATGTTTCCCATATTGTGATCATGCAAAGTCAGATATTGCTGGTAATACCCTCTCTGTTGTATCCCTTCGTTAGTTATATTATTTGCCATTTATTCGAGAGGTATAGTTCTGTAGTGGAGGGTCTTTCTCGTTATGAAAGATTGGAAGCTCCTTGCATGTCTAAAAAGCTTATAAAACCAGGATTTTAAATTGCATGAGGAATCCCTTTCAGTAGGAAAGATACCCTGGAACAAGGATACTCTTAGGAGGTAGAAAATGGCAGGATGTGTAGAGTGAGTAATTTAAATATTTAATTAAGCTGCTGAAAAGTCTATGAAAAGTTTAATGATTCTTAATAAAATAACTAAACTTTGTGTTAATGAAGTTATTTAGGCAACTCATCCATGTTTTTCTTCTCCCTCTCTTGTCATCAGCTTTTACAATGGGTTGCAGACTAAATAAATTGGAAAAACATGATGACAAACGGCCTGGAAACATCTATTCCACTTTAAAGAGGCCCCAGGTTGAAATGAAAACTGATACTGTCTATGAATACCACTTTCTAGATTTTACAACTTTAAATAATGGTAAGTCTTTCCTCTCTTTTCAAAATGATAAAAGCTCAGCTTTAAAAGTCTTAGCAGCATTGTATCAATTCTGTATATTGGGGACAAGCAAAGTTTTTGTGGATTGAAGCTGGGCTCTTTAATTACATTATTGTTTTGGACAGGTAAACATTGTAGTAAACAAAGTGGTATCATTGATGGGCAAAACTGGAATTACCTGGTTTCTATGTGGTAGTTGTTTGGATTTTGGGATCCAAATAACAAAGACATCATTATGCAGAAATGCTAGGTATTGCTCATAATGGATTCTTGACCTTGGCTAAGTTGTTTCCAAAGTTCCTTCCAACATGATGATTTGATGAAGGAGGAGATGTGATTTTCATTGTGCCCATGAGAGAGAGAGATGGAGTAAAAAATGAAGTGCTATTTATTACTTAAAAGATGGCATAATGTATTCGTCAGGTAAACTTAGATAACCTTTAGATAAATAATTGTACAATTGTCTTTTAGCACTTTTCATGTATACATTCAACAGTTCTGTGATCTAGCCTAAAGAAAAGAGTTGTATTTCTGCGAGGCAATGCAAAGGATTTGAAGTGAAACCAGCATTTGCAATCAATAATTTATATTTTGTGTATATGAATTTTTTGTACTTATAAATTGCTTTGGTTATTTATAGCTTGTAACTTTCACATTGAATATATAAGAAAGTTTTCCATAGTGTGTACAGACTATGATTCATTATATTGCATTTTTTTAAGAACTTGAATGAGTGAAATGTGAAATATAAAAATATATATTCATGTCTTACTACATACATACATTTTGATTGTTCTTTAGAAATTGGCAATTCTTATTTTTATTGAATATAAGAATCTCAAACTAAATAGTTTTAAAATTTTACATTATAATTAAAAGATATGACACTCTTTCCTGACCCATTCAGTATTGTTTTTTTGAAAAAAACAATTGCTGTGTTAAAAATAGCTTATATGAAATTGGAGTCTCTGACTGAGAGCATAGTCATGTAAAATGCTCAGATTTCCGACTTAGTTGGCATTATTTTTTAAAATTAAATTCTCTTCATTTAGTTGTAGCATTAAAGGTTTGTTACTATTTTTGCTTTGTAGGAAAAGGAAATGTAGAGTCTATAAAAAGAGAATCTGCTTCCTGTTTAATTTCACAGAATGCAAAATGAGGCTAGTAACCATTGTACAAAATAATAATGTCAATTAGGTGTCATAAAGAAATTATATCATGCATCTTGTAACAATATCTATTTTCTAGGCATTTTAAATTTGATCTATTTCCTGCTTAAATCTTTAAAAAAATTTCAGATTTGCTTTGTCTTCTAACATTGGCAAACTTCAAATATATGAGCTACATATAAAATAAAACAAATGCAAAGGAAGGCTATGTAATCCACATGCATTGGTGTCAGGAAATAAAAGTAGTTCAAAATGCAGTAAAATGTAAATTAAATTTATGTAGCTGGGGGGAAAATTAAAGGCCATATAATCTGTTAACCTTCAGTTATTTTTTTCCAATCAATTCAAGTGAAATTTGAGCCTGTGGCAGCCTAAATGGGGGACAATAGGCTTCAACTGAACTCTGGCAAGACTGAATGGCTTTTGGCTTATTGAGAAATGTTGGATAGAGCTTCTTATGGTTATTTTTATATTCCCGTAACATCGTTACTGTACAAGGTAGTCCTTGACTTACAACAGTTCACTTAGTGACTTTTCAAAGTTTCAACAGCACTGAAAAAAGTGAGTTATGACCATTTTTCAGAGTTACAACCTTTGCAAGGTTCCCATGCTCATGTGATCAAAATTCAGATGCTTGGCAACTGGTTCATACTTAAGACTGTTGCTATTGCCCAAGATCATGCAATCACTTTTTGCAATCTTCTGACACGCAAAGTCAGAATGGGGAAGCCAGATTTTCACTTTGTGTTACTAGCCTAACAATTGCAGTGGTTCACTTAACAACTGTGGCAAGAAAGATCATAAATTCACTTAACAAATGTCTTACTTAACAACAGAAATTTTGAGCTCAATTGTGTTTGTAACTCAAGGACTCCCTGTATTAGAGTACACATAGCAATGGCACTTAAATTTATATAGCGTTTCACAGTGCTTTACAGCCCTTTCTATGCCATTTTACAGGGCCAGCATATTGACCCATGTTTATCATATAAAATGTTCCCTACCCAAAGGTTTTCATAGGTCACAAGGCGTTGTTTCCCCTTCCCATAAAGAAACTTCAAGTTCCATAATCGTATATGGAATATAATTGCTAGAATAAGCAAAGGTATTGTAGAAGTGCAAGAGTTACACAATTTTAAAAATATGGCTTTGTTAAATATGGCTTTATTAATATGATAAGTCATATCCCTGAACATTGTTAGATGATCACAGTTTTTCCTATAAATAATCTTGACGCTGACTTTTCAAAAAGAAATGGTATGTAAATGGTATGTAACACACAAGCATTCTTACTTAGGGCCTGAATTCTCTTTTTTGTTCTATTTCAAGTGAAGTAATCCTAGTACAACACAATTTTTATTCATTTTTTCAATCATTGCTTTGCCAAATTATTTGAGTAGCTTATTTTCCAGTGTTAGGAGTAATATAATTAGGTACATTATATCAGTAAAAGCAGAAGAAATAAGAGACAAAATAAGTATCCTGTTAGTTTCTCATTTTCAGTATTCCATCTAGCTCATCTTTCTTTTTTCTTTCCATATCAAGAATTTAGTAATGGAGTAATAGGCTTAAGTGTAAAGTAGACCACAGTGATACTGTATAGTTTCTGGCCCTTTTGAACTCTTGCAAACAGAGTATTCATTCTAGATAAATCCATTGGAGACAGAATCATAATTCCATGTAGCACATTTTCCCATTGCATATAAAGACGACACAATTATGGTATTGCAATATCCATTTTCTTCTATATCTTCTCACCAATCTATGAATGAAATAAATGCACATTTTCCTAGAATAATGCTAGCAGTATTTTCTCCTTAAACTGAAAATATCCAGCATTAGTTGCAGGATGTGTAACATCTGGGGTACTTTACTAGCTATTCCATCAGCAGTGCTGTCAAGTGACTGGAACCATATGGAATTATCCAGATATTTATTTATTGATTGATTGATTGATTGATTGATTGATTTGATTTGATTTGATTTATAAACCGCCCTACACCTGGGGGACTCAGGGCGGTGTACAGCCATAAATAAAACATTTAAATACAAAAGTTTAAAATAGAATAAAACGAATTAAATAATTTGGCTGACAATTAAAACCCCAATAATTTAAAACAAATTAAAATTCATAATTAAAAGGGGAAAATAATTTAGGTCAGGCCGGCTTGTTGGAATAAATAGGTCTTGAGCGCGCGACGGAAGTTGCGCAGGTCCGGGATCCTCCGTATATCCGGGGGGAGCTCGTTCCAGATGGTAGGTGCTCCCACAGAGAAAGCTCTCCCCCTGGGGGCCGCCTGCTGGCATTGTTTGGCCGACGGCACCTGGAGGAGCCCCTCTCTATGGGAGTGTACAGGCCAGTGGGAGTCTATTGGTGGTTGCAGGCGGTCCCGTAAATAACCAGGTCCTAAGCCATGGAGCGCTTTAAAGGTGATAACCAAAACTTTGAAGTGCACTCGGAAGACCACAGGGAGCCAGTGAAGCTCGCGCAGGAGGGGTGTTACATGGGAGTGCCACGTCGCTCCCATAACTACCCGCGCTGCCGCACTCTGCACCAGTTGGAGCCTCCGAGTGCTCCTCAAGGGGAGCCCCATGTAGAGAGCATTACAATAGTCCAGACGAGAGGTGACGAGGGTGTGAGTGACTGTGTGTAAAGAGTCCCAATCTAGAAAGGGACGCAACTGGCGAATCAGGCGAACCTGATGAAAAATCCTCCCGGTCACGGCCATAAAGTGTTCTTCTAAAGACAGCCGTGAGTCCAGGAGGACGCCCAAGTTGCGAGCCCTTTACATGGGGGCCAATGATTCACCCCCAATAGTCAGCGATGGCACCAGCTGACTATCGGGACGTCGGAAACCACAGCCACTCGGTCCTGGATGGGTTGAGCCTGAGCCTGTTCCTCCCCATCCAGATCCGTACGGCCTCCAGGCACCAGGACATCACCTCAAGGGCATCGTTGGGGTGGTCCGGGGTGGAGATGTACAGCTGTGTGTCATCAGCGTACTGGTAGTACTTCACCCCAAAACCACGGATGATCTCGCCCAGCAGCTTTACATAAATGTTGAACAGAAGGGGCGAGAGGACTGATCCCTGTGGCACCCCGCATATAAGGGGCCTCGGGGTCGACCTCTGCCCCCCTGTCAACACAGACTGCGACCGGTCAGAGAGAAAGGAGGAGAACCACCGTAATACAGTGCCGCCCACCCCCAACTCTACCAACCGGTGCAGCATGATACCATGGTCGATGATATCAAAAGCCGCTGAGAGATCTAACAGGACCAGGACAGAGGAGCACCCCCTGTCCTGAGCCCTCCAGAGATCATCAACCAACGCGACCAATGCTGTTTCAGTGCTGTACCCAAGCCTGAAACCCGACTGGAACGGATCCAGATATGTCGCTTTATTGGTCGCTTAAGTCTGATATGGGCATGCTTCCTTTGTTCTGGTACACAATCGGCTTCATTTGCCACCATTCCACTGTTGTCTTTCACTGCGTCCCTTGTGGCTTTGGTTGTTTCCTGCTTACCTTGTTTTTGGTGCTCTTAGTTTGTCAGCACTGCACTTCCTTTGACAAAACAAAATTGAGCAAAAGCAAAGCAATTTGTGTGGTAGAAAGTTAACTAAAAAGGCACAGGTGTGAGCATTCGTGGTGGTGGTCAAAATGGTTAATGCACATGGATGATTGTAACATCATGCAGAAACTGCAATTTATATTCTTGCATCTAAGTTCAGGACACACAAGAGTGGCACGATGATGTGGCTATAAATAAAGTTATTAAGGTGTTATGATTTATTATGGATGCTGCTGCAGCAAGCTTTGCAGGTTAATTTCATGTGGTCATCATATGCAAAGCAAAGACAAAATGGAGAGTGAAGAGAGTGACAGAATAAGCAGCGAAAGAGCAAGCAAGTAACCAAGGAAACAAAAAGGTCGGTGGAGGAGAAAAAGATAGGGAGGAAAATGTGGGCAGAGAGAGGAGCAAAGGAAAGAAGCTAACTTTGAATTAGAAGGTTATCATCTCATTCTTGGCCAGGATGGATAAAAATTGATGATTTTTTTTTAAATAAAAAATTGGATTTTTAAAATTTAAATCAGATTTTTAAAATTTTTATCAAATTTATTTTAATAAAATGCTTTTGGAGTAAAAATATCTAAAGATAGTTTTCTATTTATGGTACATTAATAATTTAGTTTATTCAGCATGAAATGGAGCTTAGTTATGTCGCATCAGGCTGTATATTCTGTAGTATTTAAAAAATTTTAATAATTGAATTAATAATTCAATGAATCCAAGCTCTGCAAGCTGATATAACATGCATTGCATTGATGCTTTTCCTGACTCGCTGCTCAGACATTCCTACGTCTGGGTTAGTATCACTCTCATTTGTCTGACTGAGTGCCAATCATTCCCTCTGAAGCTGATCACACCCACCACTTCGGTATCCCAGCAGTCTTCTTCACTCAGTCGATGGTGTCGACTTGAGTGCCTTAGCTTAGTGTTAGAAAAGTGTTTAAATAGTGTTAAAATAAATTTTTTCCTTCTAAACTACTGTTTTTTCCCTTCGTGAGGGCTGAGCAGCGTTGTATTTATGTGGGTGGCAGATCAGCTGTGAGTTGGCTTGCCCGGGGCTCCAGACGCCGCTGGCGGGCTTTCCTTTGATTACCGGAGTTTTCAAATTGTTTGGAAGCTGCTTTTCTTGAGCTGCGGGTGTAGAGCGGTGCTGTGCCCGGCATTTGGCCTCATCCATGCAGCCCTCACCACCTGTATTGCGGCTTTCGAGTCCCTGCCGGATGGCATACTCGCCTTTGATGGAGGATGCTTTGCAGCGGCGGATTTTCCCGCCATTGAAACCCTTGGCACAGTTGGCGGTTTTCTCATTGCTTCAGCCTAATTGCAACCACGCCATTCTTTTATCACCTTTGCAGCTGCTATCACAATTTTTCAATGAGGAAATTCTCCAGCCGCCATTTTGACTTTCATTGCCGCCCGCCATTTTAAGCAAAATTTGGCACAGTTTGGGTTGTACGCCCTGAGCTTAGATTCTCAGGGGCATAAGCGAAGCGACAGGCCTTGGACGCAGTCCATTACTGTCCTGTCTCCTACTGCTGCCCTGGTTATCACTGTAGAAATTGCAACAAAGGGAAGTGCCTTGTTTATTGTTATTATTATCCTTTAAAAAATCCTATATATATATATCTTTCTATCTTTATTATTACTATTGTTTCTATTACTTCTTATTCTTAATATTAATTGGAGATGGCAGAGGTTGAACTGTCCTCTGATTTGGAACAGGACCTCTACCCTTCCCCAGCTCCTTCCCCAGAACTGACCAGGGGAAGAAAGGCTAAGGCCTCGAAGTCAGTTAAGGCAGTTCCTTCGTTAGACAAGGAGGCCCTGAGGAGGCACAACACCTTAGAAAGGCAGTTTTCCAAGGCACAATGCCAGGCTCAACTGGAAGTCTGTGCTGAGGTGCATCAGGTACTTACTGACCACCAATTACAGCTTATCTCACTTCCCTCTCAGACAGCTGACCAGGGCACTTGGGCCCAGGGTGACAAGGCTTCTGTATCCCAAGACCAGGGTTTAGCCAATTTCCTCCCTGACCATGATTTTTCAAGACCTGCTTCCTCAGGTCCTCCCTGTAAGGCTTCCCACTTGCCACGCCCTGCACCTGAGACCACTTTCACACTACAGCTGCCAGGCTCTGTGCAGACAAAGGTCAGGCTTCTAGTCAACCTTTGGATTTCAATGCTCTAGTGTCTCAGGCTATTACCTGCATATTTCAGGTTGGATTGCAACAAACTGGTTGTATGCCTCCACCAGAATACAGCATTGGGGTTCCTTGCCAGATGGCCCCTGTCTCAATGCAGCCCTCTACTTCATCCTATGGACATTTAGCGGAGCCAGTCCAGGGAGAGGAATACCTGGAGGACTTTCAGATGTCAGAGGATGAGGACCAGGTGCAGGATAAACCAGCATTTCTGGGCTTATTTAAACCCTCTTTATTCAAATCTCTTTTATTCAAGGCCAAGGTGGCTACAAATATGGGCTTGGGTCTTGATCAACCTTCTACTTCCCAGGTTCAGCTGATCCCAATAGCAATTTATTTCTCTTGCCTAAACTGGACCATAATTTCGTGCCTTGCCCTGACCTTTTTTCTCAGGTCATTCAAAAGCCGTGGGAGCATCCCACTTCTCTTTCTGGCCCGAATTCCTTTGACAGAAAGCTGTACTATTTGGCTCCGGAGCTGGATGCCTTGCTTCAGTTGCCAACTGTAAATGATCCTGTTACCAGCCTTACATCCTCCTCTGTTCTTGTCGGAGAAGTTGGTGATGCTTTAAAATTTGAAGATAAAAGGGCAGAGATGGCGTTTCGTAGGACCCACCAGGCGACTGCCTGGGCGATTAGGGCAGCAACATCAGCCTCGTTTTTCAACAGAGCATTGTTAGTCTGGCTGCATCAGTTGCGGGACAGAGTACCTCCATAGGATGCACGTCTACAACAGGACATGGCCAAGCTCATCACAGCAGCTGAATATTCAGCGACTGCCTCTCTGGATGCAGCCAAATTCACCTCCCGCGCCTTGGCATCTACGGTTTCATCTCGCTGCCTTCTCTGGCTCCATAATTGGAAAGCCGATATGAAATCAAAATGGAGGCTCACTGCAGCTCCCTATAAAGGTTCTTCTCTGTTTGGAGCCACCCTTGATTCTGTATTGGTTGAGAACAGGGACAAGAAAAAGTTTTACCGTTGGCGTGTAGACATCAGGACAGGCAGTACTCACCTTACCCAAGGCAGCCCTTTCGCCATGACCAAGGCACCAGTGGTGCCTCGTATCATCGTTCTGCTTTGTTCTTGTACCAGCCTACTTCCGACCGGGCTTCCTTTCGAGACTGTGGAGACGTCAGACCAGGTTCTGCTACCCGTTTCAATCTTCTTCCACCCGATACTTCCGCAGGGGCAAGTGACTCACCGTCTCTAATTCCCATTGGCGGCAAACTGCAGTTTTTCTACCACCAGTGGGAAATGACCACGTCAGATGTATGGATTGTGTGCACTGTAACCAGCGGCCTCACCTTGGAATTCACCTCCTCTCCCCCGAGCCATTACGTTCATTACCCTTGGCCCGCTCAATCGGCCAAGCGATGCCTATTGGTCCTTGAAATCCAACATCTCTTACAGATAGAGGCCATAGAGCCAGTCCCGGAAGATCAGCTCCGGACCAGGTTTTATTCAACGTTATTTCTTGTTCCGAGAGTTGGAGAGGGATACTCAATTTGAAGCAGCTGAACCTGGAACCGGAAAGACTTGTTTTAACCATGAATGCCACTCTTCACAGGTGGGGTGCCCATCTCCAATCTCAGCTGGTTCAGGGCACTTGGTCCCCCTTGGAGAAAACTCACAATATCAATTGGCTAGAGCTACGTGCAGTTTGCCTGGTGCTTCTTCATTTCTGCCAAAGAGTCTTCTACCAGCATATTCTCATACTAACTGACAATATGGCCACCAAGGCCCATATCAACTGGCCGGGGGGCACCCGTTCCTTGGCGTTGATGGATCAGATGGAAAGGCTGATGTTGTGGGCGGAGCTTCATGTACTCTCCTTGAAGGCGGAACACATTTCAGGTGTAATCAACCGACAGGCAGACTGGCTCAGCCGGGGTCAGTTGGACCAGTCTGAATCACGGTTACATCCTTGTCTATTCCAAGAGTTGTCTCACCGATTCAGCCTCCCAGTGATGGACCTGTTCGCCACGGCACAAAACAGCCAGCTGCCAAGATTCTTCTCCCGCTTTCTGTTGCCGAGGGTGGAAAGTCACGACGCTCTTCGCTCTCCTTGGCCTCGAGGGCTCCTCTACGACTTTCCACTAATCCCAATCTCCCCAAGGTGATTCGGAAGCTGATCGTGGAACGCACAGACCTCCTTCTGGTCACCCCCCATTGGCCTCGACGAGAGTGATTCGCCAATCTAATGACTCTGTCAGTCGAGGCACCATGGCAGATTCCACTGGATCAGATCTCCCTGATCCAGGGCGCCATACATCATCCAGACCCAGAATGTCTCCGGTTGACCATACGGCGCTTGAAAGGATACGATTGACTAAGAGTCATTTGTCAAGCGAAGTTATCTCGATCATTCAAGCTGCCAGAAGACCGTCAACTGTCCGTATTTACAGTGCGTCCTGGAATGCCTTTTCCAGATGGTGTGCTACGAATCACGTTGATCTAATGATTGCTTCTGTTCCGGAGGTCCTCCATTTCCTCCAATCTGGCTTCTCCAAGGATCTGGTTCCTGCAACACTTCCTGCCTTAGCTACGGTCCTTGGGGGTGACCATCAGCAATCCTTATCTCATGATCTCAGGATACGGTCCTTTCTTCAGGGTGCAACTAACTTATGTCCTCCAACTTTACATCGCTATCCCACATGGGCTAGTTACCCTAGTACAACAAGCCTTGACAACTTAACCTTTCAAACCTCTCAATTCTGTTAGTCTGCGGTACCTTACCTTGAAAATGGCCTTTTTGCTGGCAATAACATCGGCCCTTTGAGTCTCCGAAATTGCGGCCCTTTCTATTAGAAGTGACCTTTGTGTGTTCTATCAAGACCGTATGGTTCTGACCCAGCATTTATTCCCAAGCATTTGAACCCAGCATTTATTCCCAAAATTAATACTCATTTCCATCGGGCACAAGACATTGTTCTCCCAAATTTCTGCCTGGACCCACACCGAGAAACGTTGGCATACGTTGGATGTGCGTCGGGCATTGAAGAGATACATTAGTAGGACTTCCTCCTTTAGGAAGTCAGAGGCATTGCTGGTATCCTTCCTTCCTGGTTCCCTGGGACAGAAAGTCTCTCAGCTACTGTGGGCAGGTGGCTTAAGGACTGCATTTCTAAAGCATACAAATTGCGGGGTGGTCCTGTCCCGGATGGGATCGTGCCCCATTCCACACGCAGTGCCGCTACATCGGCCGCCTGGGCTTCTCAGGCTTGTGTGGATGACATTTGCCAAGCG
Organism: Coluber constrictor foxii; assembly: GCA_038048745.1. NCBI lineage: Eukaryota > Metazoa > Chordata > Lepidosauria > Squamata > Colubridae > Coluber > Coluber constrictor. Next base: position 129,327,879 of record CM075961.1, read on the forward strand.
GCCACTTGATCATCGCTTTCTTCTTTTGTTAGGCATTACCATTTGAATGTGTATGCTTCTGCTGATGCTGTGTTTGGCGGACGCGTTTTGCAATTGATAATTTGTCCCCATGGCCAGTTCTAGCCGGCAATTCCTGCCTAGAATCTCCAGCTTGGGTATGTCCCAGAGGTAGGAATGTCTGAGCAGCGAGTCAGGAAAATGGACATTGTTTCCTGAACGTCCCTTTTATACTCGCTGCGAAGACATTCTGTCCCTCCCGTGAGCTTGCCGGCTCTTGGCCTTGGGTAGGCTGTCTTCTTATTTCTCTCTGCAGCTGAGACTGTGGTCGATCTGGATTGTGATGTCCATCTTTGTCTGTGACAGAATCGACTTCACCAAAAAGACTGCTGGGATACTGAAGTGGTGGGCGTGATCAGCTTCAGAGGGAATGATTTGCACTCAGTCAGACAAATGAGAGTGATACTAACCAAGACGTAGGAATGTCTTCACAGTGAGCATAAAAGGGACGTTCAGGTAAGGAACCTCCAATTCACACAATTCCACAGTAACCATAAGATAAATTATAAAACAAAGTTCAGGAATTTCCTTTATCCCATTATTTTTCAACTCTGTGTACACTACAAACTGTATGATTGTTTGAAGAGAAATGCATCTGTACTACCAAGTTTTAAGTAGGAGGAGGAAGGGCAAGCAGTAAAAATGAAAGTGAAGCCTTCTAAGCAGCTTATAAATATAATATTAATATCATTTAAGATCCATCACGGCAGCGCTTGTTAGTGGGCATCCACGTTCCTGACCTTGTTGGGTCACTGCCGCATCACCAGCCGTCCCATTAAAATGAATGGGACGGTAGGTGAGTCAACAGCCAGTTAGAGGAAGAGCCACTGAAGGACAGAGATGACAGTTGCTCTTTAAAAATTATAATTTAAATCGAGTTGATTTAAATCAAGCCTTTTACTAGTGATTTAAATCATGATTTAAATCGTGATCACCTGTTTTTGACTGCACTGGAGACCAGGCCAGAAAGTTGAACCGTCCTCATTCCTCTCACCTTAAGTCCAAAAGGTGAAGGAGTACAGCCTTAATCACCAAGTGGAAAGTTAACAGTGGTTTTAATGTATAGTAGAGTTACTATATAATTGTGCAAAAGTGTAATTAATGATAATTAAACTGGCCTCTTACCTGTTCTGAACTAAAGAATCACTTTCCAGTCCTGAGTTTTTATTTATCTAGTGAAAGGCCAATCAGCTTGAAGGTGTTGTTATAGTGAATGTTTACCTGTGATGTCTTGTGGCATCTAGAGGAAGGGAAATTAAGCTGGAGGAAACAGTCATCTGCTTTGCTTAACACATCCCTCAAGTATATAATCAGGAAATTATCAGGGCTAGAAATATGAAATATAGGGAATGGCAAAACTGACAGCAAATTTCATGCTGGCCTAATTTTGTGCCAAATCAGGGATAGGTAGATATCTCTTAATTCAGTAGGAAAGAAAATCCATACAAGGTCATATATACATCTCTCCCTTGCCAACTGCTGCTGATTGAAGATATGACCGTTATCTATCCCAAGTTGCAAAAAGTAGTTCTTACAGGAATAATATGTTATGACTGAACCATTATTTTTGGCATTCAGCCATTTTGATAGCTGGCATTTTTTAGATGCAAGAAATACAACTTTTTCAGCATAGCAATTGCTGACAGGTCTTGGAATTGAAGTAATGTATAAACATCTGTAGGACAGACAGATTGGAAAAGCTTGGCTTAAATGATCCACTATGAATAGCAAATAGGAAGAAAAATCTTCAGGGAATTATTATAAAAAAGCAAATATACTCTCTCTCTCTCTCTTTGTATAAACTGTATGTGAGTACAGACGCACACACATGCACACATATATACACATATTCTCAAATGATCTAGTACAAATTCTTTTGTAACAGTTAATTTGGATTATAGAATGATTTAAATAAATTTCATAGTGGGTAAGAGAGCAGGACTTATATTAGAAATTTTCAGTGCATGCTTCATTTAATAAGTCGGGGAATGGAAGAGTGCATTTTTCCCTATATTCACTTCTGTCTCCCATGTATCAGAAATTAATACTGCCCATTCCTGTTAAGCAGAATAGTTTCCTTGGTACTTCCAAACAGCTAATCAGCAAATCATAAGGAAAGCTTTTTCAGTAACTCGTATACACGGATGAAGGTAAAAGTGTAGTTACCTGTGGTAAGCACTTACTTTGCATGTAGAAAGATGTACAAACTTAGTGGCTTAGTTAACAAACCATGGTTATAGATGTGAACCTACTAGTGCTGGGCAAGGTAATCCATCCAATATTATATGAGATGCTTCCATGTCTCTTATTTCTTATACTGTATATTTCCCCATGATCTGGATAGCCTCTACCCTGCTGGTGTTTCAAAGGGTTTTGAAGACCTGGCTTTTGGTAAGCATAAAAAACATCCCCTCCCAGAATATGTGGATTTATTTTTGTTCTTGTCCAGTTTGTTGGACTCTTGCCATCTTCATTCTTCATTTTTGTCTATAATATTTTTCTTGTTTTAAGCATTTTTATTTGTAAAATAAATCCTTAGGAGTTGGACAATATATGAATTTAATTAATAATAATAAAAAGAATAAAAATCTATTTGGTTAAGCATGGAGCTGCTATGGTAGATATATGTTAGCAATTTACATATACTTTAGATTACATACTCAAAGTTTCATTTAATCTAAGATGGTGACGTTGCTTGCTCAACTTGAGGTAGAAGTTCATAAGAAAATATGCAAACACACAGATACATACACATACACATGTTTCCATATTATTTGAGAAGCACAGTACACAAATTGAGATATTTTTTTAAAATAACCAACTAGGTAAGTTTGTAGTTTGGAGCTTATGGCCAAGATCCAACATGTGCATTTTGATAGACCATCTTGTAATAATGAGAAATTGCTTAAACACCCACACAACTGCTGTTTGATAGACAGATGGTTAAAATCTTTTTCCCCCAAGTGGTGACAGCTTCCCTACTGAGAGAAGATGGGAAATCTTGTCTTTTGACTAAGAGTTAATGTAAACCAACTGAGGATAAAGGAATGTATATTATTCTCATGGAGGCAAAAAATAAACTTTAGTGAATGTCACTAATGAACCAACCAAAACAAATTGTAATTGCTTTGGCTGGGTAAGCAATACAAAATTTATTCCATAGGGTGTGGTTTCATTGATTCTTATATTCATTTCAGACTGAATAAATTGTACAGTGTTACTTAGAATTTGTTCTGCTTCTGCTTCAGCAAGTAGACTATGTCAAGCTGCTCAAAACATAGGATACATTCATACCAGTATAGTCCTGCAAAATGAATTATCTTCCTTTGTTCCTAAATAATTTTGTCTGAAACATCTCCCTAAGGAGTGGAAGACTTTAAGAAAAGTATGGCTATGTGATGGAAAAGAGAACTTGTAGTTGATGGGATGGGAGAATGAATCAGGTACAGTAGAGACTCCCAGCCTTTATAGTCAATAGTATAAAATGCTTTGGAGAAGTATAGTATAAAATGCTTTGGAGAATAGGATCAGTGGGAGTACACTTCTTCATGAAGGTGCAGATCAGGGATCTGTAACCTTAAACACTCAAAGAGCCATTTGGACTGAAAAGAAAACACCGGGAGCCACAAAACCTAGGTGGGCATTGCCAACTTGACATCATTCACTCCCACCCAGTCACATGACACCCCTCAGCTACACCTACCCAGGGAGTTTTGTGGTTCCCGGTGTTTTCTGTATTTTTCTCTCTCTCCCCCCCCCCCATCTCATGTCTGTGTGTGTGTTCTCTCTTGAACGACTTCCAAAAATAGGCGAGGGCTCGGTTGTTGTTTTTTTGCTGATGATGTTCTTTCTTTTTCTTTGGGAGCTTGAGTCATTTCAGGTTCCCATATAAATGAAGCTCTTTCGTCCCCCTGCTGTGGTTCCCTGTCAGCTGAACCTACCACTGGCTAGCCCCGCCCCTTGCCCTCTCCCAGTCACTCCTCGCCTGGCCTGATAAGGTAAGGGTGATGGTGGGGACGGAGACTTGTTCCATATTCCAGAATGGCAGCAAAACGTCCCTGTACTTGCCTCATCTTGTTGGTGCTTCTTCTGGCCCTTGTTAGTGCTGCATGCATCTCAGTAACTTGGGGAGATGCACAACTTGCTCTCTGCCCTGAGATACTGGCCCAGCCCAGCTGCAGCCAAATCTGCTGCTGTTGTCGCTTCCATGGCCTGCCCACTGCTCTTGCAGTGCCTTGCACAGCAGTTAAATTTAGCACGCTTCATAATGGGGGAGACGGTGTCCCCTCCTCCTCCTGGAGCCCATTACGATTCAGAGTACTGGCTGCAGCTGGGCGGGTCAGTGTCTCAGGGCGGAAAGCAAGTTGCACATCTCCCTAAGCTTCCTGAGGTGTGTGCAGCACCAACAAGGGCCAGAAGAAGCACCCGTAAGATGAGGCAAGTGCAGGGGTGCTTCACTCCCACTCTGAAATATGGAGTGAGTCTCCCACTGTTATCCTTACCTTCTCAGACTAGGCGAGGAGTGACTGGGAAGGGAGGGGCAGGAGCAGGGCCAGCCAATGGTGGGTTCAGCCGACAGAGAGTCACAGCAGGGGGACGAAAGAGCCACATGCAGCTCTGGAGCCATGAGATGCTGACACCCCAGAACTATCAGTACCTTCTGCTAGTCTTTGCTTTCTTGGATCACTAGGTACTGAAAACATTCTCTTGTATCTTTGTAAACTTTTGAGTTAAACTACTTTGGTTTTTGAATTAGACTGCTATGGTTCACTTTTATATGTGGTTGCCTCTGAAAAGCCCTTAGAAGCTGTAACTGATATAACGACTTGCCTACTGAATAATAGTCTTTTTAAAAGCATCATATCTATCTTGTACAAACTGTATTTGTTCATTGCTAGTTGGTTTCCAGACCCAATTCAGTGTGCTGGTGATAAAAGCCTGCATAGCTTGGGCTCCTGTTACCTCTAGGTTCATTTCTTCACGTAGAATCTGTTTGCCTTAAAAGCTTTAGGAAAGAAAAAAATACTGCAAGTGTCTAATCCAAAAGAAATTGAAGAGTTAGGTTCTAGAGAATAACAAAACAGCATTCCCCTTAAGATTCCCATTTCTATGCTCTTTTAAAAAATTGGATCTGTTCAGACAGAGCAAGCTTACCTGGCTGTAGCAACTGATTTTCAATAAATAATTTTTACTAATTATGTTTTAACCAATGCTTTTACATATAATAGTAAATAATATCTATATATACTGTTAACTGTATGTCATTTAGTTGAAGATTCAGAAAACTTGATAAATATTCTGCACCTCCTTGAATTTTTTTTACTAACAAGGAATATCTTAGACAGAATAAAATAAAGATAAATATAGAATCAACATTTCAACTGTAACTTAGCTTTCCTTCTCAGACAAAACTAGTTTAGGACCTGGAATTTGGTTGTTAGAAAATTAAGTCATTTTAAAAATAACTTTGGATAGTGTCATTACTAGTAAATTTAAAATTAAATTTCCCAAATTAAATTCAAACTACTATAAAGATACAATATTTATTTTATTTATTATGTACACTTATTTATATAGCCACCCATGTTGTCATTGTGACTTTGGACAGTAACTGTAGGATTAAAATAGAGGTCTCCAAACTCTTTAGATCATTGACTCCTTCATGAGGTTTCAGATACTTCATTGACCACTAAGCATTTATTGTAGGTAAATAATTTAATACATTCTACTTTTACTAATACAGGCAGTCCTTGATTTACAACCATTCATTTGATGACTGTTCCAAATTTACACCGAAAAAAAGTGATTTATGACAATTTGTCACACATCCATTGCAACATCCCCATCGTCATGTGATTTGGCGACTTGGCAACTGGTTTGTATTTATTAGAGTAAGCTATAATCATCAAAAGTATGACAAATCAAGGCTTGAACTATATCCCTTTACATGTAATGAGTCTATCTCATATATTAGTTTTACCTTTTAAGTTGCATTACTGAAATAAATGAACTTTTGCATGATATTCTAATTTTTCGAGTTTCACCTGTACATATATAATTGCACTTAAATATTTCTTAAATATTTATCCAAGGGGATAGTTTGAAAAGAAGGCATAGAACATTCTGAGGCATTTAGGAACTGATAATGTGATTTGAATACAGCTGAACCTCCTGCAAAAAATATATTCAATTACCTAGTTAACATACTTTTATATAGTGCTTTCACTTGTAGCTGGATATGTCACAGATTATCTTCTGTAGTTAATTTATTTTTAAATTATACTCTTCCCCTTTTAATCAACTACCATTTCTTCCCATGCCTTACATGGGTCTTCATTTTTTGATTTCTCAGTTGCAAAGCGTGCTATTTTAAGCAATTAACATCAGCTATGCAAACAAAGAATTTTAACACTGCAATGTGATTAAATAAAACAGTGTGAATTATCCGTCTTCCAATAATACTTCCTAAACTAAATGAATATAGATACAACCAGGGGTGAAATGCTACCGGTTTGTACCAATTTGTGCAAACTGGTGACGGCAGCAGTGCGAAGCTCCGCCCACCCGCCTGGATATCATTACCTGTTTTTGACCCTCAGCGCATGTGCAGAAGGCTTTGCACATGCGCAGAGGGTCCAAATTGCATGTGACATGCACTTCTGAACCTGTAGGGAAAGTAAGTAGATTTCACCCCTGGATATATCCTTCAAGAATAATGTATTAATTTACTCACAATACTTAGATGACTGATCATCACAATATATTTTCCAGGCAGTATATAAAAAACAAAAACATATTGGATGTTTTGTATTTTTATCAGTTTTATTTTATACTGTACGATATTCCAAAATGGGCCTCATTTTTTGAAAAAATCAGTGAATAGCAAAAACATACACCATCTTATATATTTATTTATTTGAATTTGTCAAAAATGAGATCAAGAATAGAAGAACAAAAATACAATGACAGGGATGATAGGCACATTAGTGCACATGCACACCCTCTCTACTGACCATTTAAGTATGATGTAAGATCCATAGAAGTCAATTTGTGACTGAAACTGTGAAAATTTGTATCTGAAACAACTGAATCAGGTAGAGCATTCCAGACTTTGATAACTCTATTACAGAAATCATATTTTTTACAGTCAAATATAGAATGATTTACATTGAGTTTAAAGTGATTGTTAGCGTGTGTATTATTGCGATCAAAACAAATAAAGTAATTTACAGGTAAAACATCACTACATATAATTTTGTATGCAATACCTAGGTCTGACTGCAAGTGACACAGTTCTAAGTTAATCCAAATTGAGAATTTTGAGCCTAGTAGCATAGGGAATTCTATTGTGTACAGAAGAGTACAAGATTTTGCTCATGAAATACTTCTGAACCCACTCGATTGTACTGATGTCAGATATATGGTGGGGATTCCAAACTGTTGATCAATAAGATTAGTCTAGTTTCTACAGCAAGAAAAGTGTGGAACTTAAGACACTGCCTTATGAAACACCACTGTTAACTGCTGCAGGATTAGACAGCGAGTTTCCTATTTTGACTTTCTGCAGTCAGTTAGACAGGAAAACAACAAACCACTTGTGCAAAAGACCAGAAATGCCTAAGAGTATCTTGAGGTACATCATAGGATCCATATTTGGTATTAGCCTAGAAAAGAAATGATATAGTACACATAATGATCTTAGAACATCATCACAAACATCTAGCCTTGAAATTAATAGAAGTAATAAAGTTTCAGGGTTCTAGAAAATTATTTAAAATTTGGCAGTACCAAACTTTAGGTCTCATTTTGTTTTACTTATATGCATAGGTATGTGCTCAAGCCAGAACATCTTCAGAAAACCCTTCTTATAAGGAGAAAGTAAATTTCAGCACATGGAGATTTTCAGATAAGCTTAAAACAGACTTTAGTAATTTTGTCCAAATACACAACATTTTCCCTTTGTTATTGAGATTAGATATTCCATCTGTATGCGCCTGTTTGAATTTTCTTTGTAAAAAATTGTAAAACAACAGTTGTATGTAACAGGTGGCCAACAATTTTAATTACATCTAGAATTACAATTAAATAAAACAGTTACCAAAAAAAAGATCATCAATCTCTTTATAGACAATTTTTAAGATGTTTACAAGATATACTAATTGTGGTAATAAATACCCTAGATTTTAAAGACATTGCAGTTTTTTTAATATAATTGGAACTGGTTTATCACATGATGTTATTTCATTTCCATTGTTTGTCATATTATAATTTGACTACAAGCCCCTGAAATGTGATACCACAAAAATACAATTTTTTACATTACATTGCTTACAAAAATATAATTTCAAAATGATAAGCAAACATGTAAAGTAGTGCATGGGTGATTGTTTTTAAAGATTGCTTACTATCTAATACTCACTTATCTGTCATGCCACCCACTCTTTTTCTCTCAACAAATTGATGATAGCAAAATTGACAGGAAGTGTAAAGGGTGCAGCTTGATAACAAAAAGTCAGACAATAATGAAGCATTTTATTCAGTGAACATGTGGTGAAGAACAATGAAAATAATCTTGCAAATATGTTTTAATTTTAGCTATTGATCATTTGAAAAGCTTCATCAAGGCAGTCAACCCAGCTGGTTAAAAAAAGAAGCAAGGCTACAGAGAAAAGACAGATGCTGTTTCTGAGCACAGCTTTCTGAAATAAACACAATACAGTACCAAAATAAAAATTATTCTGAAACAGTTCCAAACTTCACATAACAGAGCTTAACAAGAGACCACTTATTGTGCCATTCTTTCCCTCTTCTCTTCTCTTTTCTTTCTTTTTTCTTTTTGAGATGCAGAGTACAAATAAAGGTCATTTTGTTTTGCATTTTAATAAATAGTATGATGGGAGGTAACAAATTAATTCATATGATAACTTTCTTTGTTATCCTTACATAAGAAAACAGTTGCAAATTTAGCTAGCAAAATGTATCAGAAGCAGACTGATTTTTATTCTTCTTTCATTATTATCTGCATCATCCCTTAACTTATTCAAGACTCTTTCAGTTTAATTTCTAGACTTCATATTTTATTCATAATTTTCAGATTAATTTCTTTTGATATTTTCATTTGTAAATATGTGACATCTATGGGACTTTTCCGTATTGGAATGTCTTAATCTTTTTAATATGTGAAGGCTCCTTGTTATTTGAAGTGAACTTTGTACAATGACTATTATGAGAACCTGGTGAGAAGTTTGTTGCTTGGCACACCTGTCAAATTTCAGCATAATGATCAAAGATACAGTTCATATGAGAAGCTAATGAGAGTTTTCCATTGCCTTCTAAGATATTTCTTTCCTCAAGGAAAAAAAAGCTGTATCTGATCTTTGGAAATATGCAGTCTCTGATTCCTTTCTAATATTTTTTCTTTGTACTATTTTGTATGAATTGCTGACAAGAACATTTCAGTTTACAGCTATATAGATAATTTGTACTCATATTTGTTCCCTCCCTCCAAAATGTATAGGAGCAAAAATGAGTTTTATTAAAACAGATGTCTTACACATAGATAGGAAACTTAAAGATTTAGGTTGAGTTTAAATTCAAGTAGTTTAATAGATTATTTTCATAAATGGAAATTAATAATAATTAATACAACAATGTTTTACTCCACATTCTTGGATATGACCTAAGTAAAGTAGATTGGATTGAAACAGTAAGACAGAGGTCTATTTGAGATCAGTGGATGAGATTGTAATCATTTAAAGTAAAATCCTAAATGAAAATACACTAACTAAATAATAATGTAAATAGTGTAAAAAAATAGTGTAAATAATGTTTGTCATCTGAAATCTGCATTTTAATTTGTGCCAGTTCATGATTTGCCAATAAGACTATGTCAGAACAATGGAGGGCAATATTAGAAGTGCAAAAAATAAGTGCAAAAAAGACAGAGCATAGGAGGAGCCAATTTATATCACACACAATTTCTAGTCAGATTCATGGGTTGTGGGAACAAAAAGGAGTCAACCTCTCTTAAGTATTTATTATCATGTTGAATACAGTGGGAGTTCCACTCCAAATCTCCTCCCTTTGAATTTTGATCTGAATCCACTTTGAATTCAGCATAGATTTGACAAGCAAAATGTTATCTCTAGTTATTTAAAATTGGACAGTCTGTGTTGCAGAGCAGTAATGTGTGGCAGTGGTGAAATCCAAATTTTTTTACTACCGATTCTGTGGGCATGGCTTAGTGGGCGTGGTGCAGTTTAGTGGGCATGGTGTGGCATGGTGGGTGTGGCAGTGGAAGGATACTACAAAATTTCCATTCCCACCCCACTCCAGGGGAAGGATACTGCAAAATCCCCATTCCCTCCCTGCTCCTGGGGAAAGGATATTGCAAAATCTCCATTCCAACTCCACTCTGGGGCCAGCCAGAGGTGGTATTTGCTGGTTCTCTGAACTACTCAAAATTTCTACTATTGGTTCTCCGAACTGCTCAAAACTGCTCAATATATAAGTCACCAGGTGTTGCATTCAACTTGAAAACTTTTATTGCACTATTTTAAGTCTTGTTCACTGCTAAAATCAATTTGTTCTTGGTTTGCTGTTGTATTACAGCTGTGCAGTTTCAAGCCTCTGTGAACCACAAAAAAGATTTGGAGGGCAGGTACTGATTATGGACTACTCATTCCTGATTTAAAATTTCAGCTGCTTAGATGGTAATAAATAATGGCCTTTTACTATTCCAGAAATGGTAATATAATAGAATACTTGCATAACATATTGGATTTGTTGAGATTAATAAAAGGTTTTAAAGATGTAATTTATTACACAAGTTAACTTTGTATAACAGAGAGCTAGTGGTTGGACTATTTTCAGGCTTGTTTGTATATTGTATTGATTATTGTTATTGGTTACCTTGAGTGTTGAAGAAAAATGGAATAGGAGTATAATATGTGATATGTTTCAAAAATTGCATGCTATCTCTCTGTAATAGGGTAGCATGGAAAGATGACCTATACCACGTTCATGGAGATCAGCATAGAATCATAAGGCTGGGAGGGATCTTGGAGGTCTTCTAATACAACCCCCTGGTCAAGGCAAGAGTTCCTATTCCATCCCAGACAAATAGTTGCCCAGTCTTTTCTTGAAAACAACCAAGGTGGAGCACCCACAACTCTGGGAGGCAAGCTGTTCCATTGACTTATTGTTCTTTCTGTCAGGAAGTTTCTTCTTTGTTCCAAATTGGATTTCTCTCTGGATAGCTTTCACTCATTGCTCCTAGTCTTGCCTCCCATTTAATTGTTTGTTTTGTGGGGGATGAGACTTAACTGGGTTTTCCTTTGCTATTGCTTTCATCTTCATTTTTTCATCCACCTATTAAGAACATAAACGCAAAATCCAATAAGATAATGTATCTGGCATATGAAATGAGTCTTGCTTTTGATGCTCTCTTTAGCTACATTTTGACACTTTTCATTGCATCAGCTCTCAGGCACCATGATTTAAAGACCAACTATAGCTAGTACAGATTGCATTTCCTAACACTGTGATAGGGAGATATTACAGGTTTGGGGTTTTATTTCTGCTTCACAATATAGATTACTACTAACAATATGGAAGGATAGTTGCTGTTTAAATAGATCAGTACAATTGCATTTGTCCAATAACACTCAGGGCTTGCTGTCCTTTGACCTTAGCCCTTTTCTAGTCTGTTAGAAACTGCCTTTAGTGTACTTTAAATACTGGCTGTATTTGCATCCAAATTGATTTTTTTTAAGCTTTCTAGTGTCTGCTGAGGGCATTGATCATATTGGCTCCATTAGCTGATTTTGTAATATTTGCTGAAGCATATAATAAGTACTTTTTAAAAGCTGCCCTATGAACTAGACACAATAGAGCTTGGAGGTTTTAGCCAATCACTTTTTCTTCCCATGAGAAAAGCCACAAACTCTTATGTATAGTGTATGTCAATATCATTTAAAAAATTGTAGTGGAATCTCATACTATACTGTACAATGCTACAATGGATAGTACATTAGAATAACTGCAACACAGCCCAACAATGGGAAGGCATGTCTTTGTTCCCTAACCTGTGCTCCAGAGATCTTCGAAATGTAAGTGCACTTATTGGTGATGTGGGTAACGACCAGAGTTGGGATCTAGTGGAGGTAGGAAGCAGGCATCCCAAGGGACAGGAAACGAAGCACAGGTTGCCTTCAGGAGATGGCGGGGACCTTGGAAGGCCCAGGAAAGGGCCTGCACTACACCACTTAGGACTTCCACTGGGCCCCTGAAGTACTCCAAACTCAGTTTAATGACCTTCATGTTCATTTAATGACTGTATCGGGGAGAGCTGAGATGGAGGGTCATAAATAATGCAACTACTTCACTTAATGGCCATCACCATATCTGACCATAAAGGGCAGATTAAATTACTATCATGAGTCAAGGACTAGCTGTGTAGCATATTGAATAAGATCTTGTCATTATTGGAAATAGTAGTCTGTACATTATAACTCTTTTCAAAATTTTCCACATATTTCAACATAAAATAATTTAGGTAAAGATTTTATTAATAATAGCTAAGTTTCTTTCCGGACCACACCCATCCTATTGGCCTTCCACAAAGCGGTGAAGACCTGGCTCTTCCAGCAGGCCTGGGGCCGTTGATCTCATTATAATGATCTTGCAAGATGCAGCCACGAATAGGAGTGCATGTGTTTTAATGTTTTTAAAGTTTTTAATGTTTTTCTTTTTAACATTTTTAAGGGATTGTTCGCATTGTTTTATTTTTTGTTGTAGGCCACCCAGAGTCCCTTGGGAGTTGGGAGGCATAGAAATGCGACAAAATAAAAATAAATAAATAAATAAATAAATAAATAAATAAATAAATAAATAAATAAATAAATAAATAAATAAATTCTCCCCCTGCTTACCCCAGAGTATTTTGGTATAAAAATATCAATAAGAGCAAATATATTGTTGGTAGTTTAATTAATAAAGAAGAATATTTGTAGCTCAGGGTTAAGGAGAAGAGTCCTTGGTGCTCTCTGAGCTTTGTTGTTTTCTTGCAGATGATTCATTACCCAAACTAGTAATATCATTAATTCTAGTAAGGAGTGCGATTTGCTCTCAGTTTATATTCTAATAGCTTGCCCTGGGGTAGTATTAGCGGTTCTTTGGTTGGGCTGTTTACTGTTGACTTGTTTGGCAACCAAACAAGCCAATACAGCACAATCAACACAAGTTCTAAAAAGAATAATATTGCCATTCATCAAGAATTTCTCAGAAACTGCCATCTAATATGAGTTGTCTGCAAGAAAATGACCAAGTTTAGAGAACACCAAGGACCCCTCAGTATTTTAATTATCAGTTTGCATATTACATAGTGATCTGAACCAAAAGAGAGAGTAAATGTTATTAGTAACAATTCACTTATTTTTTCTGGCACAGGTGAGAAAAGGGAAAATTGAAGCATTGCTTGTAATATTATTATTATAGATTTTTTAAAAATCTGATACACAGTTTGGATGATTTTTAGAGTATTTATGACACTATGGCTCTGCACAGCTTTTCATGGGAAGGGACAAATACAAATTTTAGAAACTCATGTTGATGCTTGGAGGTTATACAGAGATTATTCTTCTCTCTTCTTGGAAACCCTGTATTATCCAATCCTGGGCAAGTTGTAAATTTTATTTGACTTAATGTTATTACCGTACTTTTCAGAGTATAAGACGTACTTCCCCCCGCCCCAAAAGAAGGTGGAAATGTTGGTGTGTTTTATACTCTGAATACAGCCATTTTTGGCCTCTCGAAGCATCCCCCTCCCCTTGTGCATCCCGTTTTTGCCAAAAGCAGGCCAGTTTTTGGCAAAAATGGGGGCATTTTTGTCTTCCTCAGGAGCACTATGCAAGCCTCCCAAACCCTCTGCAGGCCCTGTTTTTGTGAAAATGGGACACACAGAGGGTTTGGGAGGCCTGCAGAATGTTCCTGGGGGCCGAGGAAGGCAAAAACTTTTTTTTCTTGTTTACCTCTTTGAAATTTTGGTGTCTCTTATACTCTAGTGCGTCATATACTCCGAAAAATACGATAAATTAAAAATTAGAATTTGATGGCCATATTTGGATAAGTTCATTAGCCAATAATCAGTAGGAGCTATATGTGAACATTTTAGGTTGTTGGATCAAGGTAATAAAATTAAAGAATCTTCGCACTGAAATGCTAAACCAGTGGGTGATCCTTTTCTCTTGGCATTCAATTTTACGGCTACATTTGCACTGTTCTTTTCCCTTTTCATACAAGATTCTCTGTTAGTGACGTACACTGTGATCTCTCTAAAGCATTGTTAATTTTAGGAAGACGGCACTGTCATATATACTTAAACAATTTGTCTGAAATTTTACGAGCATTTAAAAAGTCATTAATATGTTAATAAAACCCAACAGGCTTTCACTTCTTTTTTAAAAAAACAAAACCAGGAAATGAAGTGCAGAAAAATAAGCATTGATAATTACTTTTATAACATCTATTCACAAAACCATTGTATGTGATAAGTATTTATTAATGATTTTGGCTTAGGTGTATTTCCAAAAATGGTCTCTGATTCACATGATGTAGCATTTAATTGGTAGTCCCACGGTTTCATTATTTCTAACTTTCATTATACTAGCTTAGGCCTATCTGTACAATATTTTTCTGATGGCTGCTATACAATTACAATAAAAAAGAATTCACAGGCAATTCTTGCTTAACAACCATTCATTCAGTTGCCATTTGAAGTTACAGCAATGCTGAACAAATGGTTCCCCAATCAGAATCTGCATAACAACTTAATTCTGCATAATCAGTGTGTGTTGGTTCTAACAATAACTTCATGTGTTTAGTGTGGTTTAGGTATTTCAATAATTTCTTAATACATGACCAATGAAACTGTTTTGCCTTACCTACGTGTCGAGACAAGAGATTAACACTGAGTGCAATGTCTGGTCTAGTCCAACTACTAATGTATAACAGTGATCCAATAACTGAATGATAAAGTGTTTGATCCTCGAACTCAGGACTTGGTTCATGTGTCAAGTTGTGAAAATCTGTTTGCATGGGTGTCTTTGTTGTGTTAGCATTCTTCATGTTGCAATGATGCAAAACTTGTTCAATTTTATCTTCTTGTGAAAGACTAAACCCCTTCTGTATTTTTTCAATCTGAACACCTAAATAAGTGTTAATATGACCTAAAGATTTCAATGTGAATTATTTCTGAAAGCTTTGGCAAAAATTTCACTCATTTGCTTATTTGGACCAATATAAACAGTGTCATCAACATAAACAAGAACTATCTCATATGCATTGTTAGATCTTTTTGTGACACGCACTCATCAGTTTCAGACTTAATAAAGCCCATTGAATTTAGTTTGTCAGTAAGACATAAGTACCACATTAAACCAGACTGTTTTAGACCATAAAGACTTTAGTTTAGAAACCAGGTATCCCCTTCTTGCTGTCGGATTCCTGGAGGACCTCTCACGTAGATTTCTTCATCTAGGTCAGCATGTAGATAAGCGGTGTCAACATCAAACTGGAAAACTTCTAAACCAAGGATAGTTGCAGTGGCTAAAGCAATTTTTACACTTTCAGTTCAAACTGTCGGTGAGTAGGTATTTGTGTAGTCCTCAGGATAACGTTGAGTGAAACCTTGAGCTACAAGTCTGGCCTTGTACAATGACTCACCATTTGGTTTCTTTTTGATTCTGTAGACCCATCGAGTGCCAATGACCTTTTTCTTTGCTGGAGGTTTTGCAGGTTTAAACACCTTAAGTTTCTTTAGACTGTCCATTTCAGCCTGCATTGCATCATACCACTTCTCTTGTTCTGAATCAGGAAGATGTTTGATTTGTGTGAAGTTATCGGGAGGATTACAAATCAAAGGCAAGGGTGCTTTTGTCAGTTGCCACGAATATTTGAATATATCTGAATATCTGAAGAGGATAAAGTTTTGGGCTTCATTTTGCCCTTTTCCTTCATTTTTCCTTTTTTCTTCTTTTTTGGCATCTTAGAAGTTAATTGTTTAGTGTTCCACAGTCATGAATCAACCTAACCTAGACTGTCATGATCAAAAGTAACAAACCAGGAAAAGCCATAAATCAACCGTCCTCTGCTACCATTGTCAGAGCGGCAATCAGTCCCGTTACCTTGCGTGGGGTAATTGCCCTCATTTTGAGTTGGATCGTGGCTTGTATCCTTCTGCATACTTTGATCAATAAAACTGAAGAAACATTCTCTAATTAAACTCATATTTATTGTAAGAAAATAAAGACATCTCACTATCTAAATTAGATTACATGTGGCAAAGAATCCCCAGCCTGACCTTAGCTGGCTGGAAAACAAAGGAAAGTTTCTAGAAAAAGTACAAAGGAATGCATGACATATGTAGTAGGTGCTGATAAGGAATATGACTACGGTAAGTCTGACAGTCCAGAAATAATAGGTCTGCTGGTAAATATAAAAACGCAGTGACAGAGGCTAACAGGATTTCAGTTAGTTAGCTAAAATATTATGATTCTTGTGTCAGATTGAGCGTAGATCTTGCATGAAAGATGATAGTTTTGTGAAATTTATTTAATCTCTTTCAGAATTCCTAAAGCATGTGATTGCTTTTTTCACATATATTGAATAACATTTAAAGTATATTAATAATTATATTTGCCATAATCGTAAGATTTTGTGGGGATCATTTAAGATTACCAAAACAAATTAACAAATTTTTACTGTGCATTTTTTGTGTAGTTTTTAGTATGAAAACCAGCTGTTTTTCTACCAACCTTTAGTGGTCCAATTGGAGATTGGAGATCTTTTTATTGAAAGGTGAAATCCAGAAAGAGGCTAAGGCTGTCATAGTTTGGGGAAATGGGTGGCATTCTGTGGTTTAAATTTTTGGCAACTGAGTAATGTGAGTAACATGCTTTCCAATTCCATAGAGCCCTTAGTTAAATTCCAAGATGTTATATGTCTGTTCCTTGGAGACTGGAAAAAAAAAGAACAGGGTATCAGAAAAAAGAGAGAACGCAGGTCAGAAAGAGAAACGGTTCTCTTACCTATCATGGACTCTGTTCTCATCCTTAAGCTTGCTTCAGCTTTGCCCACTACATTGCCACAACAGCTGTTTTGTATGATCACATGGAACGTGACATGGTACTTTATGATGATTATCCATTTTCTGTGTTGATATCAATAGCAGATATTTTAAATTTCAGTGCTGGGGTATTTTATTTGTTTATGGTTTTATAAATTAGGTTACTAAAAATGTCCCCGTTTTCCATTTTTAACTTATATCAATGTGGGCTATTGTATTTCACAATATGGCAATTTTTTGAGTTATAATAATTGAAGAGAATAATTCAGGTCTATTCAGGTCTATTGATAAATCTACCTTTTTGTTCCAGCGGAGTTACCAAGATCAGCAATAATCAAAGTGTCTTCCTTACGTGATCTTCCACTTAAACTGCAAGACTTCTACTGTCAGGGCTACTACTTGGCTACTATCTATCCCTTTTTGCAGCAACCTAACAAGAATGAGAAGACACTTCAGGAGCAAATCTTCAGGGCTGTACTGATCAAGAAAATGGAAAGGTAAATCTCTTTTGATGAAGTGGGAATAAAAATTGACAAGATTTCCTGCTGAGCTTTGACCCAGGTTGGAAATTATGGCAGTGTCATCTTACTATTTACTGCATGAACATTTCTATAGGCTGTTTAGGAATCTGTAGATTGGCAGTATTGTCTGAGGATAACAAGCTAAAAGTATGTTTCATATTTGAATCAAACTTGGGCATGAAGTTAGAAGAAATTTCTTCTATATTTTAGTTTCTTACTGTGACAATATTTAGTTAAGTACAGCTTGAAAAAGCATTTTGTTCTTGAATGTTTTTATTGTGTTTTTATTAGTATGCAGTACTATTAAAACAAAAATGAAAATGTTTCATATTCCATATCCAAGATCATCTTTCAATTAACACTTTTATAATTCTGAATCAGCATATATCTATTTTTTAAATAAGGAAAAAAGTTGTCTTTGATTTTTGTAAGAACAATGAATGTTGATATATACAATGTTCAGAGATCATTTGGAAATTTGGAAAATTAAAGTTAGGCAAAATTCAGTGAAACTTGAGAATTTGATAAGCCACATTTCCTCATAATTTTTTTGGATAAAAGATACACATTTTGGCAAACACAAGAATTAGTTTTTAGAGTGATAAATACAATCTGTATATCACCTGCACTAGTAAAATTATATATTTTATTGCTGTTTGAAGGAAAATATGAAAATACAAAAAATAAAAACACAATTGTATTTATGCTAGTAGTAGCAAGAACATCTATAGTCCACAAATAGAAGAAGAATTGCATGCCAACTTTAGACATTTGGTATTGAAAATATTTTAATGGAAAAATTGAGAAATATAGTATATTCTGATAGTTTCTGCATGTGGGATATGATATGACAGGGCTGATTTACTACAGGTTCTGTTGGCAAACTATATCATCTTTTGGGATCTGGGAGAGGGATATTCTCAATGCCTATGCCTGATATTTACTCTTTGTGCTTTGAGAAGGTACTATCTGCCACTACCTAGGATTTAACTCTCAACCTTCCAGATGGAAAGCAAGCATCTTCGCCACTAGGCAATCACACTACTCTCTATATATGGCCTACTATATATGTGGCCCATTAAAGTGTTTTGTGCTGTTTGCCATTTTTTTTTAAGTGAGGAAATTCACCATTGCATTCAAAAAATTCCTCCAACATCTCCTGATCTTACTATTGCCTTACTACAGTTAGCCACCAAACAGCTGATTAGCACATCAGGTATTCCTTTGTGACTCGTGATTAATAGTCCTTCACCAAATAGAAACATACTGTATTTAGAAATATTTGTCCTCAATAACATGCACTTTGCTGGTTAAAGATGAGTAAACATTTTGAAGGGGACGGCTTTTATTAATATTTTATAAAAATAATTCTAATAAATTTCTAATAAACTCCATATTGACTAGCTTTCATGTATTGATATTGATTCATATTCAGACACTTACTAAATTACACAGCCTTTAATTAAGTTGCTGGATGATATATTACCAAAGTAGAAGAACCACACAAGGTAACGCCTGCAGTAATAACAGAATACATAAAGGAGATTCGGATGGACAGTTTTCTGGTTTAAAAAAATGAACTCTTAACTACCAAATTAAATAGAAAACTGTGGTTTTCACTTGAGATGGGTTTCACAAGAAAACTTGTGGTTGATAACAGTTACATGTATGGCTATGGGTTACAAACATGGCTTCCTGTATTTGCTTGTGCTTCAGCATACATATTTTCCTATGAAACAATGACCAAGACAGGAAGATCATTTTATTATGACTTATATATTCAGAACATTCTGATTAAAAAGGATTCCTCTCATTCAAAGAGGGAACCCTGATTCTCAGCTTTCAGTCTCTCTTAATTAACACATCAAAAAAAATACAAGAGAAAAGTTGATTGGACAGGATAAAAGTAACCCCTCCTCTTCATAAATAATCAGTTACATGGAATCAAACATGTTACATATTTGCAGCCCATAATATCACACCTGCTCATTTAAATGAATTTTAACAAAAGCAGGGGTGTAAAATTTAGGATGATAATAAGGGGGAAAAATTCATAAGGTTATTTGAAGTTAATGGAAAGACAAACCAAATATCAATTAGCACCAACAAGCTCTCTCTTATCAGAAGTTAAATACTGAATATCCTATCCTGACCTGTGGAACAAAGACAGTTTTTAAACTTTTAATATAAGAATGTTAGAAATTATCAATCAATTTATTAACATCATTTAGAAAGAATAAGTTGAATTAAAATGCAAAATAACTATTACTTAATAAGTACAACAAGCCCATGTTGGTACTACAAAGTCCATTCTGTGGCTCTCATTTCATCAGCCATTTTTATAATTATCTGTTGAAATAAAGCATTTTGTATTTTGTCTTGTTTGGATTTTCTGCAATATAGAACAAAGTGTTTTCAGTTAAATTGCTTAATTAGGAAGCATTTTAGACAACAATATACAGTTTTAAAAGCTGTAAAATTGTATGCAGTGTTAGACTAGTTATAAATTAGATGATAATAAACATGTTTAATTCCAACATTTTGTTGAAGAGCCTACAGTTAGTGAAGATGTTCGTTTGATATAACTAAAAACCAAGATTATTGAAGGCTCAGGTGTAAGTGCAAATTCATTAAGCAGCAATTTTATGTCCTTTAAATGTAGTTAAGATTTCCTGCTATGCTTTAAAAGGCTTTTATCCTTCATGTGTCTGGCACGGCACAGCTTGTTTTGAAACTATTCCATACAGGTGCAATTTTTAAAAAGGCATTTGTTTTTAACAATGTCCCTGTGTTCCTATGGCCCTCCATGTATCTATAGCTCATTTTTCATCTATCACCAACTATAATAGTTCCATATTAGAACAGGTATCATTTGATTTGTTGTTTAATAGAGAAATGTATATGTGCAATGTAACTTTTGAAATAATATGTGCTGGCATTAGTATTTTAGTTTTTGTTCTAATTTCATTTTAATCTGACAGATGAACATTTAAAGCTACAGATAATTTAAGATCATAAATGACCCCAAAATTTCTGTTGCTAAGCAAGGCAGTTGTTAACTGAGTTTTTTCCCATTTTACAAATCATGTAATCGTTGACTTTACTTGTTAAAATGGTGACCACATGACCTGGGACAATGCAACTGTCATAAATACACACCAAGTCAAGCGCCCTTATTGTGATCCTACGACCCTGGAATGATACAATGGTTGTAAATGTGAAAACCGATCATAAATCATTTTTTTCAGTGCCGGTGTTACTAAAAGTCAAGGACTATTGAAACTAGTGATGGTCATGGTACAATCTTAGACAATTGTATGAATTTACTAAGTTGACTTTTTGAATTCAATTGACTTTGAAAACAGATTATTATTTGAATTCTGAAAGGCTCAGTTCAAAGAATTACATGAGCTTATTTTATAGGATTCACCTGATATAGTATTTTTCAAACTTGGCAACTTTAAGATGTGTGTAACTGCCTGTTGGCTGGATAATTCTCAGAGTTGAAATCCACATCTCTTAAATTTGCCAGGTTTGAAAATATTAGTTTGTAAGCTGCTTGGACCTTTTTGAAACTGAACAGTATATAAATTGCAGTAATAAATACTAATAAAAAGTTTTCAGTGTAATTGTGGCATGTTGTACATATTGCTAGACTACATACTTTTTAATAAATATTCCAAGCTGGAATATTCTCCAGATATATGTATTTTAATTTCCAAAACTTTCATTCAGCATCTCCCCATAACCTGAAGATGGCCAAATCCAAAAAGATTCTTCTAACAGAATGAAATGTTGTTAGTGCTATTAATAATTCAATGTTAATTATGAACTCAGAGATACTCATAACAGGCAGCATAATAAAGACAAACCAACAGGATGCAGCTCAATGCTTTCAAATTCAGAATCATTCCGACTATAGTATCAGACAGTAATAAATTTTAAAGCAAATTAAAGTATGATTTAATTGTTGTAATTTCTTACATCAGGCAAATTTTTCTTTCATCTTCTGATTATTTCTGAATCATACTGTGAATTCTTAATTTTATTGTCTTGTAGTTGAATAATCAAATTATTAATAAACTATTTGACATTTAATTCTGTATGAAACTTTGTTCATGAGCAAAGAAGACAAAGTTACAGACAATCCTGTTTTTACTTCAATATTCCATATACAGACTCTCTCTCAGAAACATAAAATCGCCAAGGTTTCTAGCCAAACAATCTCATTATCACCTTGTGTTTCTGTATAATAAGAAATAATGCCTGATACACAGACAAGGCCTTGAAATGAACTGAGGCAGGATGAAAATCCAATAATTTTTAAAATTATGAAATAAGTATCAAAGGTTGATGAAGAAGTTTCAGAATTATAAAAAAAAAAGAATTTTGTTGGTGACAGGTATAAAGAGGTTGTAGATGTGAATTTTCATCGAGAGACTGCTTGTTCTCAGTGATTCTCACATGACAGAACAGATTCACACTGATTTACACTTTCAGGAAAGCCTTGAGCAGAAGAGGAATTGCTAGCTAGCAGTAGTTTAATAGAATGCCTGTCTCTTTTACAATTTGATTCACTTCAAGCATATTGCTAGAATAAAAACATGAGGAAGAGGTATATAACCAAGAAGGAAATAAGCATAATAAAAAGGTCATTTATGGTTTCAGAGAGATATTTTGGCAATCTTTTTCTGTCATCTTGATAGCCAGATAGTCACTTTTGTGTGTTTAACATAACCTTCAATTAAACATCTATGTAACAATTTCTATAAAAGCTTTAAAATGCATAAACTTTAATAGCTTTACATAGTTTCATTTTGGTTTTTTAGCAATGTATAGTTCTTGATCTTATTTTTTCTTAGGAGACGCTAGTATTTCACAATTACCCATAGGCTTAATGTTTCTTACAAATGAGATACTGTAGGAAAATAATATCTAATCTATTGCCTTTGAGATTTATTAACAAAGCAGGAATGCATACTATTTCTGGTTTAATTTTTGATGTTTCTAGTTGAAACAAACTTTTGAAGCTAAAGGTAAAACTCTTTTCAATTAAAACATTCAGTTGGACACATTGATTTAAGGATATTTGATTATCAGATTTTAGGTAATGCATTATCATTTGTTTAATCTAGTTACAATACATGTAGTCTTTGATTTACAACAGTATATTTAGTGTAATGGATCCCCGGACCCTCTCCAGGTGCAAGTTCAAACGAGTAGGATAAGTTTGAGACTGCAAAGGAAAGTATGGAGTTGAGTATTGGTCAGGATCGGGGCTCAGAAAATGCTAGCCTAATGGAGCAGCTCAACTGGGTGGATGAGTTACAGGCTGAGGCTGAGAGATGTGAGATGCAACTGCAGCAAGTTGGCCCGGAGGCTCCAGGCCAGGCCAGGAGCAGCTGCCGCCCATTAGCAATGAGGAGGAGGTGGAGTGCACACCTGACCCAAGGACACAGAGCAGAGAGGACACAGGTACAACACTGGTCAGCAACCTCACCTCTCATGAAGGGCTCACTGGCATTGCTTACTTAACTCCGCCCTGAGGATTTGAGTGTTGCTAGAGCAACATGGCCAGTTTTGTGCCATGTGTGTTCGTGCCGTGTATCCTGGCCTGTTCAACTCTTGGCCTGCTTTCCTGGACTTGGTGTGTGACCATTGGACTTGATTACCTAGTGACTCCTGCTTGGAATCCAGACCTGCGCAACAGGGGTGATTTCCAAGGACCGTTTTTGAGGGGGTTGAATAAACTCCTATAGAACTCTTGCCATAGGGGGGAGGAGCGGGACAGCACATTTAGTGACCATACAAAGTTAACAACGGCACTGAAAAAAGTTATGAACATTTTTCACAGGTACAACTATTGCTGCATCCCCATGGTCACACGATCAAAATTCAGAAGTTTGGCAACTGTCTCATAAATGATGGTTGCAGTGTCCTGGGGTCATATGATCACTTTTTGCTACCTGCTAACAAGGAAAATCAATTGGGAAGCCAGATTCAATTAATATCTGTATTACTAACTTAATACTGCAGTGATTCACTTAACAATTGACAAAGATCATAAAATGAGACAAAACTCACTTAACAACTGTCTTGTTTAACAACATACATTTTTTCAATTGTCATAAGTCAAGGACTACCTTTATTGGAAATATGGAATGATAAAAGAGTTATATAAAGTCAGTTGCAATTAAATCTAGGATATTTATTTAAAAGTAAGATTAGGAAAGGAGAATTAATATCTTTGGAGAGTAGCATAGCAATGTTAATATTTATATATCTGGAGCATTCTGCCCTTATACCATTCAGCCATCCAGCCACAGGCCATTTTAACAGAATAACAGAGTTGAAAGGGATCTTGGAGATCTTCTAATGCGCAGCTCAGGCAGAAAACCTATATCACTTCAGACAAATTATTGTTCAATCAATTTTATAAACAAGGTTATTTGAGCAGATTACATAACACTGTAGTGTATGATATTAAGTCTCTGGTTTGGAATCAGAACCCAGCAACATATGATGGGACTTGATTTTGTTGTAATTCTAGTGCCCTTGTTGGTTTCTATCTGATCATCAAATGAAAATCCATCTATGACATGTAGGTTGTATTTCTTTTGCTTATATGCCTTACAAAGGCAATTAAAAATAAACATTCTCACTTATTAAAAACTGTGAATTGCACTTAATGTTCATCCTGCAATCTCAGTTGTACCCATAAAAACCTCACACAAAGTAAATTGTAAACTATCATAATATGTTTATTAATTTTGCCTCCAAGCAAAATCAGTAAATGTACTCAAATCTTTGTAAGAATCCAGGACAGTTTGAGGCTAGTAATATAATTTAAAAGAGCATTTGAATGTATGAGTTAAAAAGCAAAATCAAGAGGCAGGAGAGTGTGATATCTTGGTTTGTAAGTGCTAAATGTTTTTTTTTAATTTTTTGTACAAAAGTTTTTTATTTTTGTGATCAAACATACAAACAATACATAATCAATCATTGAATATATCTTCTAATACATCTTTTATATCTTCTTACTTCTCTATTAATACATTTACCTATCTTTTTTATTTTATTAAAAATCATAAAACAATTTTATCCCCAACACCCTTCCACCCTCCCTCCACCACCACCCCGACTTCCCGGGGCAAAAACAGGATATAACATTTAGCAAACCTAAGCTAACATATACTAACTTACTACAAAATTCAAAAATCCCTCCCAATCTTTAACTCCCCTTTTAAAATTCTTCAACATTCCTTCTATAAATTCTCTCATCACATTTTACATTTATTACTATAATCCTTTCCATACCTTCTATTTCAGCAGTCCTCCCTAATAAAATTCTAAATTAAACATTTATCCTCTTTAATCCTTCAGAAACCACTTGCCAATTTGTAAAAAAAAAAAAGAAAAAAATTCTAAATTAAACATTGTAAAACTTTCTTTAAAAGATATCTTTAGAATAGTATTTTTAACCATTAGATTAAGTAACATCAAACATATTCATCATATATGCCTTTTAAAAATTCTATAATCTCAAGTTAAACATTTTAAAATTTCTTAATACTTCTTTATATTTCACTAAGATATTCTTAATGATCTAAATTTCCAGACTTTTAAAAAGGGGAAAACTATCCATTAAATTTTAAATTAACCACTTTAAAACTGCAATACATTTAATTAAACCTTTTGCTTCAATAAAACATTGCTCAAAAAATAACTCTAAAAGTACTACATAAGTTTCAAAACTTTTAAGAAGCTATCCCATAAATTTTGGGTTAACCATTTTAATACCTCAATAACCCTTAGAGAGCTATCCATTTTTAGTTAAACATTTTAATTAAGCATCAATAGTCTTCCAAATATTCCTTCAAAAGATTAATCTCGCATTCTTCCTTTCTTTCTATATTTTTTCCAGTCCTCCTTCTTCAATAACACTTTCTTCTTCGGCATTGCTTGTCTCCCTGCTTTTATTTTCAAAAAATTTTGAGCTTGGATTTGAAATTGATATATCTTAGAAATTCGTTCTCCTTTCAAAATTAATTCCTTCACTTTGAAACCCCCATCTCTGCTTTTCCTGCTTATATAATTATTCACTTCATTCTTTAAGAATTGACTCTGCTTGTAAAGCCAAGAGTTATCAAAATATTTTTCAATCTGCAATGATAAATCTCCTTGATACTTTTCAGTTAATTGTGTGGAAGCCTCCACCAAAACCTGTTTCCAGTGTGCTAAACTCCATCTTAATCCTGTCAGCCTCTTCTTTGTCCTCCAAAATCACGTTAGCCTGCTTGATTTCTTCCTCTTTTCCAGCCAGCAAATACTTCAATTTGCAATCTTGGATAATTCTTTTAGCTGAATCCAGTATCTCAGAAGTAAAATCATTTAAAAGTTCTTGGAAAGCCTTTACAGTCACAAATTGTAAGTTTGCTGATTCATATCCTCCTTGCTTAATGGCAGCCATATTTCAGTTTTAACTTTATATTTGTGCAGCTATCAGATTAGTGAGTCCAATTATTTTCCACACACTTTAACAATGTACATTAATTGAGGTCCATGCCATAGTCTTTTCCATTCCACTTCCACTTTAAATCTTTCCCTTTTTCCTCTCTATGTAATCCAACACCTTTAACAATGTAGCAGGCGTTAACAAGCACTTTCACTAATAAGTTTCATTTTCTTCAGCACCATATTTTCCCCCTTTTTGAATGGAGTTAAAGCATTGTACTTGCATATTCTGCTCTCCTGATTCCACTCTGCCAGCATCCAGAATTGAAGTTTCTTTAAATCTTTAGGAAAAAGTCTTTAAATCTTTAATCTTGTGCTGCTGGTGTGGTTGCGACGCCCCGTTCTACGTAAGGTAGATACGTTCCGGATCCGGAGCACTGAAGGGCTTCCAGGGAGCTCTCACCCTGCAACCCCCAGGCTTAAAAAAAAACAAAGCCTGGGGATCCAGGGGAGCTCTACCCAAACCATTCTGCTCTTCTCTCCCCCTTTTTCCCAGGGGAAGAGTTTTGAGTTGCTAGACAGCTGATTTTCGCTGTTCTAGCGGCTAATGGAATCTCGGGGCTGGAGCTCCAAAAGGGGCTGCCATCGGCATTCATGAAGCCACAGGAAGCCCAGTGCTGAATGTTTATTGTATCAGTATTGTGTCTTATATTAAATATTACTATTAAGCAAAAATCAGAGGATTGCAGTAATATTTGGGATAAGGAAAAAGTAAGCCTGTTAAATTTTAAGGCACCTTTTAAAAAATTTTAAAGTAAAAAAAATCAAATTCTGCCCCTCTCCTGTTGTTACATTAGGTTGTCCAGTATGGACAGCATGTTATAGCATGGATGGTCTTCTGTCACACTGGAGAACAAAAACTAAACCAATTTAGATTACAAGACAGTTTTGATTAATCATAAGGAAGAATATTTCGACTAATTCAAGATGCTTAACAGTAAAACAGGAAGATCTTTGCTTTGAGAAAGACTTTTTTCTTAATTAGAAACTGTTCTTACCCATTACTTCTGAAAACCAATAAGAGGTTTAGTCCTTTAAATATTCTGAAAATACCTTTCTGAGTACCCACTTATCCCTCTCCTGTTTACTGTATGAAATTAGCATTTTTGTTCTTTCTTCAGAAAACCAAATTGATGATCACTTGAAAGCTATAAAAGAACCTACTGTATCCTTTAATTTTCAAACTGAATATGTATTGTATCATGAAATTTATAGTTCTAAAAGGATAGAATGGTATGTTAGGGCTTCCCTCCTACCTCCTTTCCTTTCTGCTTGCTGTTGTCCATAATGTCCCATAATCTAATCCTGGGCTGCCTTTACAGTTATTTTCACTTTTTTTAATTCCCCTTGTTCCATAGTTCTGAATATGATAGATCTTTAGAAAATTTGTAGGATCCTTTCCTTCCTTCCTTCCTTCCTTCCTTCCTTCCTTCCTTCCTTCCTTCCTTCCTTCCTTCCTTCCTTCCTTCCTTCCTTCCTTCCGATATATGTATGTATGAATGAATGATACAGTTGGAAAAATCAAAATATTATATTTTACTCTGCCCACTTTTTAGCAAATCTTTGGTTACTATTTGGGCTCAAGAACAATTTGTACTTTTCATTCAGCTTAGAACAACTTGTCTACTAGATTAAGAAATTAAATTATTTAAAAATCAGATATAAATAATACATAACTAGAGTGAAGGCAGTATGTAGAAACAAGGCAATATTTTACTAAGAGTGGTAATTTAAAAAGATATATGAGAAAATTTAATATGAAGTTGGAAAATGGTTGAATTATATGTAAATTAGACTAAATGTATGTCCATATTTCATAGTACTTAGTGAAAATAAGAATGGTATGTTTTTCAAATACATTACATTTTGCTTCAAGACTACATTCCATTATTTATTGTTATAGGAAATCTATAAATTTCTATAATTCCCTATTGTATGATTTGATACCGTGTAAAACATTTACTGTAGGAATTAGAATCAATTTAAGATATACAGTATATTCCAAGCTTTGGCTAAAACTTGGTAATTTTGGGGCTATGATATAATTGAGAGCTCTTTTCTTTTTAGACCTTTGCGAAGGGAACCTGTCAATGAATGGAATACTTTGGAGATAGAAAGTTGCTTCTTCTCAGATCAACTTCCAGATAAATCAAAAATACCAGACCTTATTAAAAAAGTAAGTTGATAAGTAAGTTGGTAGGAAATGCTTGTAAAATAATAAAATGTGAATGCAAAATCGTGAATAGAAAGCCCTTAGAATTCATTACATCTTTGGAACTCATTGCATTTCTTTATTTAAGTTAGTCATGCAATTTAAATAAATATTGTAATTAGAATAGAGTTATCAAGTTTCAATTTTCCATATGTATTTAAATTGTAATTTTGTGGACATGTCTATTTTGCTTTCTTGGCAACAATACACAGCTTTCTTACAGGATGTTCTTACAACTTCCCTGTCTAACATTGCATTCTTGTTATCCAAGTTGTAAAGTAATCTAATCCTGTTTACCTTTTTCAAAGTAGCCAAGATTAGTTAGGTCCTGCCAACCAATTAAGCAGTACAATTTGATTGCTGTGCAACAAAATCTGCCCATTTTTTATATAAGAAAATGCAATGGATTGGATCTACAAAGGAGGAAGTAGTGTGATGGACTACTCTGAAGCAGCAGTTTTCCAGGAAGGAAGGAGCACATTCCAAGGAGGAGGAGACAAAAGATAACACAGACAATAACTAATTTGGAGAAAGAGGATGAAATTTAGGCTAGCCATTCTCCAGAATATCCCAGAGTATAATAATTACGGTTAGAACAGTACAGTTTAGTCTGGTAAGATTCTGTCTATATGGTGCAAGTTTAATAGGTTTAATAAAAGTTAAAATGATGCAATTGATTCATAATCTCTTAGACTTGGAGTTCAGATTATCCTGTAAAGAAAGCAGAATCTTCTATAGATGAATTATATACACAACTTGCTTAGCAGACTTTTCTAACTTTTCTTTTTTCTTGACCCTTTTCTCAAATTGTTGGAATCATTTGAGGCAGCTCAGTTCATTCTGAAATGCTTCATACTTATTTGATGTACATTGGAAAGCAATGCACAGAAAGAGCAATTGCCACACCCTTGTGCTGGTAGTTACAGGCATTTATTTCCAAAGCTGTTAAGAGTACAATCTGTTACAACAGTATGAGTTACAGATGCATTTTAACTGAGAGAAAAAGATAATAGTTGGTGTGTGTATGTGTGTGTGTGTGTGTTATAGTGAATATAGATCAGATATATGTATCAAAAAGTAGAAATACTTGAACTGACTTATCTTTCAGCCACCTTTGCTTTTGTTTTTATTGTTTTACCAAAGTGTTGATTAAATATTTTAATTTAATGTTTTCATTCTAACAGGAAACTAATCTTCCACATATCTTAAGCATTAATAGTATCATAAAAATGAATATGATTAAGAATATAGTATTACTACATTGAACATATTTATTTCAAATAATAAAATCTAAAGTATTTTCATTGCTTAAGTATAACTGTCCAAGTTGATCATGTAATAAAGTATCCCTATCTGTTTCCTTATTTCTTTAATGGTTTTAAGTATTACAAAACTTCAATTCAGTTTCAGTTAAAATAAGAACTACAAATATTCTAATTTAAAACTTAAATTAGAAAAGTTAAAATGATAATATTCTAATACTTTACAATATAGTAATTCTAGAGTTATAACCATAATGCCTGCCTATTATGGTTGCAAGTCAGTCCATTACAGTCTAAGTTGGGACAAATGTTAAATGAATTGCTGCAAATAACAACTCTGCTCTCCCCAGTGCAATTGTTAAATGAACATGTGGGTCTAAGTAGAGCACGAGGTGCCTCAGGGATGGGGAAGATTCTGGAGGCCTAATGAGACACAACCCCATGGCCTCTTCCACCCCCTGACATACCCCATGTTCTTCTTCCTTCCCATTGGAATCCCACATGCCCTTCCCCACTGATTACACTCTTACCTTTTAATGTAAACCTTGTTCTGGAAGCTCTTTCATATTCGAAATGAAAGCAAATAGCTGTAGAAAAAGACTATAGTGCTTAACCCCAGCATTCCAGAAATTGAAGGACAGAGTTTTGAAACTAACACTTGCTAGTGTATGCATATATGATTTGTTCAATATATTTTGCATATTTCAAAATATAGTGCTTGAAAACAGATCAAGATTCTTTGTAACATTTTTAGATTGAAAATTAAGTCAAAATCACATGTTTATCCTCTTTTTTAATGCTCTGATCTAGTAAATCCATTATATCTTATATGTTATACATTATCCTGTGCAGCATTTTGGATTCACTGACCAGAGGGTATTTTGAAGCACACACATACACACACATACAAAGAATGAACATAGTACTGGTAATTATTTGCAACATCTTAAAGTTGTTGTGCATTTTCCCCAAATTGTGTTATCTGTATGCTTTGAAGCAAATTTTGGAAACAGAATCCAAAGTAGTGCACAGTCCTAAAATAAAACTCACATATATGGTAATGCTTGAAGGTTATAAGGAATATGTTACATTAATTTCCAGATCAATGGAAGTTTTATTATTTCTTTCTAATTAGCCCAAGTTGCAATGACTCCAAATCTTAGCATATCCCCTGGATGGCTGGTTACTTGGTGGCTTCAATGGTTGATTAATTGGTATGGAGTTGGGCCAAACTCAATATTAGTTAATATGAACAGTTGCCATCCATTTCAACTTGCTGCTAATCTCAGCTTTTCCTGGGACACTCCAGTAATATATCTGATCCTGAACCATCTCGCCCTCCCCTTTTTCTCCCTTCTATTTTTTTCAACCTAGTCAAGCATTGTCATTTTTTCAATCTATCGTTCACTTCCATTACATGCCTAAATATGTGAGGTTATCCCTGTCAATTATTGCCATATAGTTTCATGAACATATATAATTAAATTTTTTCTTCAACTTGTGTATTTGATACTAATGACTCATGATCTATTCTACAGTCTGCACCTGGAAGTACCCAGTTTAATAGGTAATATCCTGCTTCCCATTTCCTTTTATATATTTATTTTCTTTATTTCACTCTAATACTATACTGTCCATTGATGCAGAATCTGTGTTTGTTTATTAATTTATACTTTACACTTATTTGTATCAATTCTACATACTTTATAATTGTAGAACAATAAAATGAATTGTAGAACAATAAAATGAATAAACCAATTAATGCAAGACCATTATAAAAACATGTTCATCAAGCCCCATTAAAGTGCAGTTAGCCTACATAGTGATCTCTCTAAGAGCTCTGTGAAGAAAATGAAGCCTTAATCATAATGATGGGATAGTGAGAGTGTAGAGTAGAGTGAGGGACAAATTTTATAGAATCAGAAGTGCAATTGTGGAAGCGCTTATATGTATTTTCCAGTATTTGGAACCTGAGAATTTTCCTTCGTTATGTATGTATGTATGTATGTATGTATGTATGTATGTATGTATGTCACTCTGCTGTACCAGTTAACCCAAATCAGACAGCCACATTCTGTACCAACTATGGCTTGTAAATTATCTTCAAGAGGAGCCTCATCTAGAATAATCTAAGCAGGAAATGACACGATTGTAAATCACTGCAATTTATAACTGGTGAATCAGTACAGTTGGCCACAAGCCCATGGCTTTGATTTAGGTTATTTAAAACATGCTGGCAATGCAAACAAATTATCTTCATAAAATTCTACTACTTCTATCTCATATATTATTGCATTTAGTTAGTCGAAATCTTACTTAAATTCCATGTTCTTCTATTTCTTCAGGATTTGTCATTTGAATAATCCATTAGTAGTAGTGGATCATTAAGTTGCATTTAAAATACTATTTATATATTTATTTGCCCAATATAGCTGCCCATCTCACGAAACAAGTGACTATGGATGGTGTTTTCAGTTTTTTGCTGAAGAAAAGAGATAAATGAACTTGTGATTTATACTTTAAAGATTTAAAAAGGTAGCTTATGGAAAGAAGCAAAATATGATATAACTTTAGAGAGGAAAACTAAAACTAAAATGTATGTATAAGCACCATCAAGATCAGAAGCAACTTCTTTATAATCTTTCTTTTCAATTATTTTCTTTTCCTATTTCTTTTTGTTTCTTCCTCCACTATTTACTGCTCTTGTTTATTATCTTTATTTCCTCTAAGTTTTTTTTGTTAAAAAAGTTAATAAAATGTATTAGGTAGTAATACAAATGTATAGATAATTTTCATCATTCTTTCTTGACCTAATGTTTAATGTTGCTGTAAATAGATTATATTTAGCTTTTCTCTTACCATAAAGAAAAACTTTTCCATTTGGAAAAAATAGAATTTCAAAATAACAACGTACTACTTCTACAGACATTCCAAAAAATATGAATATGCTTTTATACAATATGCTGGAAGTCACCAGTCTAACAGGAAATTATTTACTAATCAATGTGGCAGTGATTGGTGGAGATTTTAACAGATGGCTAGAGTTTAGCCATCTCCCAAGATTAACTCCGGGCTTTGCACACTGCTATGCCTAGGCAAACTTGCAAGAAGGCTTATCCAGGCAAAATAAGAGCAAATTTTGACAGCTTTGACTATACTGCTTGATGCCTTGATTAAAATATCAATGATTAATGACTATGATTCACAGTTTAAGAACTTTTATTCTGGACTGTTAAGAAAATATTAAGTTATTTTTGTGTGTGTGTGTAATGCAATTTTATTTCAGCACATACAACTGCTAACAATTTGGGTGGGTGCTAAATTAAGGTTCATATTATATTCTGTTAAACTGGTAAACCAGACATCTGATAATTAAGAGAAGGGCCAAAGTAATATTCTCTCTATAAAGACATTGTTTTATTCTTTTTTCGTTCTCATATTTGTGAAGAAAGATCAATTGATTATGTGCTAACTTGCTAACTTTTGAAATAGATTTTTTTCCAGGATGATTTGTCACCAACCTGGCCTTTTAAATATTTCCATTATTGCTGTAATTGAATCTACTCTTTGTTGCTGTCAGTCACTACTTCTGTTTCCTTCCTTCTTTCCCAGCATTATGGACTTATCAAAAGTGCACAATGATCAAATAATTTGCATCTGATTATTTATGTGTGAGATTGGATTAATTTGATCATTGATCTATTTATATATTTTCTTGCCTACCCATTATTTTCTCCAAACAAAATAAAAATACTTTTCTATCTGCTTTTCTCTTTTGTGTCATAGAAAAACTATTTCTGTACAAATCTAATTTTATAATATAGACAAATGGTATTTGAGTATTTTTTCCCTAACATTTACATTGCTATTCTACAAGTACTACTCTGTATTTCTTGACTATTCGTTCTTTTACAGAGTAGTATTACAAGCATTTCATAGGTTACTGATGTTTCTTACTCCAGTTTTAAAATAAGGCTTATCTTCTTCAATCCAAAATTCCTCAATAAAAATTCAGCTTATAAATAAGGCAAGATTATAGACCCTTGTTTCATTCCTTTTATTAACTATGATGTAAATAAGTGACCTAAAATTGGTCTATTTCAGCATATTCCATCTGGACTGTTGCTGCTATGTATAAATTTTGCATGATGATAATGATGTTAAAGACCAAACAATTATTTATTTATTTATTTATTTATTTATTTATTTATTTATTTATTTATTGAATTTCTATACCGCCCTTCTCTCAAAGGACTCAGATTAAGATTTCATATACATATAATATATGTATATAATGTTTATATAATAAACAATAAATAATAAATTGAGTCAACTTAGTGTATCTACTAAGACCTTGGCATAGAATTTAGATGTTTATGCTAGCCCTGCTTGTTGAAACAGAAAGGTCTTCAGGGCACGTCGGAAAGTGCGAAGATCTGGGATTATTCATATTCCAGGTGGTATTTTGTTCCAAAGCGTAGGTGCCCCCACAGAGAAGGCTCTCTCCCTTGGAACTACTAGACGACATTGTTTTAATGATGGTACTATGAGTAGGCCTACTCTGTGAGAGCGTATTGGTTGGTGAGAGGTTGCAGCAGGTGGTCTCGTAAGTACTCAGATCCTAAGCCATGGAGCACTTTAAAGGTAAGAACCAACACCTTGAAGCGCACTCGGAAGGCCACCGGAAGCCAGTGCAGCTCGTGTAGAAGAGGTGTTACATGCGAGCACCATGTTGCTCCCATAATTACTCGCGCAGTCGCATTCTGGACCAGTTGGGGCTTCCGGGTGCACTTCAAGGGGAGCCCCATGTAGAGAGCATTGCAGTAGTCAAGTCGGGAAATGACGAGGGCTTGAGTGACTGTGCGTAATGAGTCCCGGTCTAGAAAGGGACGCAATTGGCGAATCAGGCGAACCTGATAGAAAGCTCCTCTGGCCACGGCTGTTATATAATCTTCTAAAGACAGTCGTGCATCCAGGAGGATGCCTAAATTGCGAGCTTTCTCTGGGGGGGTCAATGACTCATCCCCAATAGTTAGTGATGGGACTAACTGACTGTACCGGGACGCCGGTAGCCATAGCCACTCAGTCTTGGAAGGGCTGAGTCGAAGCTTGTTTCTCCCCATCCAGACCCGTACGGCCTCAAGGCACCGGGACATCACTTCAAGGGCATCATTGGGGTGGTTTGTGGTGGAGATGTACAGCTGAGTGTCATCAGTTTACAGATGACATCGCACCCCAAAACCACGGATGATCTCCCCCAACGGCTTCACATAAATGTTGAACAGGAGAGGCGAGAGGACCGACCCCTGTGGCATCCCACAAGTAAGGGGCCTTGAGGGCGATCTTTGTCCACCTGTCAACACTGACTGCGACCTATCAGAGAGGTAGGAGGATACCACCGTAATACAGTGCCTCCTACTCCCAGCCCCTCCAATTGGTACAGCATGATACAATGATCAATGGTATCAAAAGCCGCTGAGAGATCTAATAGGATCAGGATAGAGGAACATTCCTTATCCCAAGCCCTCCAGAGATCATCAACCAACGCAACCAATGCTGTTTCTGTGCTGTATCCAGACCTGAAGCCGGACTGGAACGAGTCTAGATAGACAGCTTCATCCAGGTACTGTGGGAGCTGTCGTGCCACCACACTTTCGACAACCTTTGCTAAAAAGTGAAGGTTGGAGACTGGACGGTAGTTTGCTAAAACAGCCGGATCCAGAGAGGGCTTCTTAAGGAGGGATCTCACCACCACTTCTTTCAAGGTGGGAGGTAAGAATCCCTTGCTCAGAGAAGCGTTAATAATTCTCTGGAGCCAGCTACGTGTAACCTCCCGGGTAGCCAGCACTAGCCAGGAAGGGCACGGGTCCAATAAACATGTGGTTGCATTCAGCTTCCCCAGTAACCTGTCCACGTCCTCAGGAGTCACAGTATGAAACTCATCCCAGATAATGTTCTCAAGATCTGCCCTCATCATTTCTTTCGAATTAACCCAGTTTGAGTCCAAGCCTTCCCGAATCTGAGCGATTTTATTGTGCAGATATTGTGCAAAATCCTCAGCTTGACCTTGCAGAGGGTCTTCCTGGGCTCTCAGCTGGAGTAGAGAGCGGGTAACCCTAAATAAGGCGGCTGGGTGATTATCTGCCGATGCAATAAGAGCGGCAAAATAGTTACATTTTGCCGCTTTTATCGCCACTAAGTAGGTCTTAATGTAAGATCTCACTAGTGTTCGGTCGGATTCAGAATGGCTGGTCCTCCAACTGCTCTTTGGCATCTTTTCTGGCATTTCATCCCCGTCAGCTCATCAGAGAACCAAGGAGCTGGGTAGGTTCGACGCCGGGTCAGAGGCCGCAAAGGCACGACCCAGTCTAAAGCACCAGCGGCCATCCTATCCCAGGACGCCACTAGGTCTTCAGCCGAGTCATGAGCCAAGGTCTCAGGAAATGGCCCAAGCTCCATCCAGAACCTATCAGGATCCATCAGGTGCCTGGGGCGGAACCATTTAATTGATTCCACCTCCCTGTGGTGGATTGTAGTGATCAGAAGGTCAAGCCTAAGGAGAGAATGGTCTGACCATGACAAGGGTTTGATGACTATATCCCCTATATCTAGACCATTCAGCCACTGGTCAGAGATAAAGATCAAATCCAGAGTGTGTCCCCCCGTGTGAGTAGGGCCATTAACTAATTGGGTCAGGTCCATGGCCGTCATGGAAGCCATAAACTCCCAAGCCCCTTCAGACGTTTCACCAATGGATGACAGGTTGAAATCTCCCATAACCAGTAGCTTAGGAGTCTCAACTGCCACCTCGGATATTACATTGAGGAGCTCAGGCAGGGCTGCTGATACGTGGCAGGGAGCCAGGTACGCAATCAACAGGCCCATCTGTAACCCATAACCCCATTTCACGAGGAGGGACTCACTTCCGGTTGTCTGAGGGACAGTGACTTCCCTAGGGTCAAAACTTTCCTTTATAATGACCGCCACACCTCCACCCCTGCCTCGAGTTCTTGGCTGATGGAATGCGCAGAAACCTGGTGGACACATTTCTACGAGGGGGACCCACCCTTCGTTGCCCAACCAGGTCTCTGTAATACCTGCCAGATCCGCTTTCCCCTCTTGAATTAGGTCACAAATGAGGGGGGCTTTGTTAGCCACAGACCTGGCATTGCATAACATCAGCCTAAGACTCGGGCTCAGAGACCTTGAGCAACCCAAGGAACGAGAAGAGCTTTGGGGGCCAGAACGAGAAGAGCCACCGCTTGAAGATAGTGGGTGCGTATCCCCCTGACATGATATGGCCTCCTGCTCCCACCATATCTGCCCCTCCCAACCAAAACCTTGATGGAACAGCCCATTTCCATGCCAGTATTAAGTCTGCCTATTCCCAATTCCGAGTTTCCTATGATGTAATTTTGTGTTGACTTTGGCTTCACTTTTGGAAAATTATTTACTAATCCCTCCCTCTGTGGATTGCCCCCCCAAATCCACATGATCCACCCTGTTTATGCCCACTCCCCTTTCAGAAGCCATTAAAATCTTGGTTAGAAAATTAGATAAGAAAGCCCTTAATCCCCTCTTAGCACCGTGCCACCTCTCGGGATTCCAAAATTCATCATCAAGGTAGGCCCTTGATAATGTGGAGGGCCAAATTTGCAAGAGGGGGAGTCTTGCAATGCCAAGAGTTCGGTCACCAAATACATCTAGTAAGTCAGATGGGTATAGCATTTGGGTCTGGTCCAATAGTCTGATGTAAGAGTCTTGAGGCAGTCGAGTAATAAATTCAGTGTGGGTAAGAAACT
This sequence comes from Coluber constrictor foxii, assembly GCA_038048745.1. Taxonomy (NCBI): domain Eukaryota; kingdom Metazoa; phylum Chordata; class Lepidosauria; order Squamata; family Colubridae; genus Coluber; species Coluber constrictor. The sequence goes on from CM075961.1 coordinate 129,365,372, forward strand.
GGTCTCCCTTGCCCTCTCACGGCAGGGGGAAGGAGTTTATCCTCTTTCCATCTCAGGATGGACAGAGGATAAAAATCTAGTCATCCTCTCACAGCGGCTCGTTCTGAATGAGATGGTCGTAATAAGTCTGTTGTTCTGTCTGCTCAATGATGTCAGTAATTCGAAACTCCCTCAGCATCCACATTAGTAGCTGCCCAGACAACGTATGACAAGAGGGTGGCTCAGTTGGAAATAAAGCCAAACAGTGAAGGTAAATGATAATAGCTCCATGGGGGGGGGGGGTAGATGTATATAAAGAGGGAAGGTTGTCTAGGTGGTGAAAGTATAGTCCGGAGGCAGCGAGGTCAGTGTCAAAATCAAGGTGGTAATGTATAAGCTGGAGGCGGCTGGGTTAGGGACTAGCCGAGGCAGAGAATTGAGAAAGATGGGGGAGGCTCCAAGGTGACCAGGTAGATAGTCTTTTGTCAGCCTCTGGCCTCTCCTACTCTCAGCATATTGAATAGTCCTTTGCATATATTGCCAGGCTCCAGACTTTAAATTATAATGATGTCTTCCAATTCCAGCAAGGGTCTAAGCACCTTGCGTGATTCAGGGCACTCAAGGCACTACAGGGGTTAATAGTTTTTAGATTCCCTCCGATGACATTGCAAGCTGTCACTGGCCTTAGCTCAGGCCTCTCAAAGAGGCAGTCATTCAGGTTCAGGTTTCCCTGAACTCGAAGAGGTAGTCATTCAGCTTCAGGTTTCCCGGCAAGTCCCCAAACCAATTCGGAGCCCCCAGGGTGTCTAGGGCTCGACAGGGACTGCCACGGTGCCGTTCGTCGCCGTCGCCATTGTCGTTCCAACTGCTGTTGCTTTAAGAATGGAGGAACTGATGTAACTGCCATTAACGGAACTTCTAGAGTTAGCCTCTCATGGTGCCTTCACATGCCAATATCTGCCCAGCTCTGATGATCCGGAGGGTGAGAGAAACCTTGTTGAGCTGGGAAAAGGCTCCCCTAGTTGGTGCTGGGGCTGAAGGGAGTTAAATCAGCCCCGGTGGACCACCAAATGACCCAAAGCCGCCCCATCATCAGACGGAGATTAGGCGAGAGCTGCCATTTGGTGCATGCTTAGGACTTTTATAATAATAAAAGTCATTTTATCATTTATCATTTTATAATAATGATGTAATATTAGTGTTTCTCTGAACATTTAACAATAACTGATATATTCAGAGCTCTCAAAAAGTAGTAGATTAGGCTGCTTTATATAATTGGCCTGAATAGTTAATTGTTTAATTTTGATTTATTGAATACACCAAATACTGGAGGTGGATACTAAATGGATGGCAGACTCTTCCCCCAACCTCTCTATTCTTTACCAATCCATCTTTTTGGTTATCATATTGATGTATTATTCTTGAGGTGTACCTTTATCATTGGTTATTTTATTATTCTGTTATTTTACTTCCGTTTATACTTCTTTCATCTTTCTTTTTTTTTTAATGAAAACTGCCTAGAGTAGCTCCATAGTGAGATAGAAAGCAAATACATTTATAAATAAGTAAATAAGAAAGTAAGTAAACCATATTTGGCAAATGTATGCAAACAATTAGGCCATAAATTAGCTGTAACTATCCAAAACATAAAGTTGCTTAGCACAATGCATTGATTTCTCTATTAATTATGTCTTGGAATGATAAACTGAACATTATTTTATTATTTGTGTGACAGTGTGTTAAGACCATTAATTGCTACCGTGTTTCCCTGAAAATAAGACTGGGTCTTATTTTTTTTGGAATAAGTGCTTGGCCTTATTTTCGGGGAGGTCTTATTCCCCCCACCAATGTACCAATAGGAGGTGAGGGGGCCATGTGGCCCTTCGTGCCAGCTTCCTGAAGGATCGCAGCAGGCCGTCCCACTGTCCACAAAGCAGCTGCTTCACGGGTGCTGCTCAAGCCCAAGCGATTCAACCTACGCATTGCCTGTCTCCTTGTTGCTTGCTGTGCAGACAAGACGAGATAAGGAAGTGAAACTGGAGTGGGGGCAAGGGGGGAGGAATATGCAACACCTGACATTCACGCAGAACAGCCTTGTGGCGGCAGATTCCATAACCCTAGCCACCTCGCTCCTTCTGTTAATGGCAGCCGCAAGCGCCCGTGCATTGCTGGTCCTCCTTGTTTCTTGCAGTGCAGACAGCATGAAGTGAGGAGGTGAGGCTGGGGGCGGTCTTGCCCCACCCACCCTTACTTATGTGCTATTTATACCAGGAATAACCTGGAATCTTATGATCCCCCTTTGCAACCTCCTGACAGGCAAAGTCAGTAGGGAAATCCAAATTGACTTACCATCCATGTTGTAGCTTAACAACTTCAGTGATTCCCTGACAACTGTCAGGAAAGGTTTTAAAATGAGGCAAAACTCATTTTTTCCTCATTGCAAAAGTTGCAAATCTTAACCTCATGGATAGCAGCTGCGTGTGGGACTCGTGGTGCTTGTTTCTCCCCCCTTACCCCCCCCTCTGGCTTCGCCTCCTCACCTTGTCTTGTTTGCATGGCAAGCAATGAGGAGGCCCAGTGATGCGTGGGCACGTCACTTGGCCTCCTGCTGCTTTTGCAGCTGCAAAGGTGACCTGAGCAGCACCTGTGAAGCACCTGCTTCGTGGATGGTTGGTTGGCCCGCTGCAACCATCACCATTAGGTAAGGAGGAGCGTGGGAGTGGCCGCCATGAGGCTGGTCTGCGTGGATGGCAGGTGTGACCGTTAGATAAGGGTGTGCGTCATGTTCCTCCCCCTTTTCTCCTCCTTCTGGCCTTGCCTCCTTACCTCATGTCTGCCCAGCAGAAGAAGAAGAAGAAATGGCAGGGATCAGCTGTGCTGGCGCTTAAATAGGCCTTATTTTAGGGATAGGGCTTATTTTAGCACGCTCAAAAGCATGATAGAGCTTAATTTCAGGGAGGTCTTACTTTCGGGGAAACAAGGTATCTATCTTATTAGGCTAAACATCCATCAGATTCCATGGGCAGCAAGATATGAAGCTTTCTCTCAACTTTTTCTGAAACCATTCCCCTAGTCACAAGAAAGAGTGAGACCATAGTCTCTTTATAAAACATCTTCCAATTCCTGTTTTATTAAATTAGATATGGCATTCAATTATAAAGTTATATCTACTGCAGATAGAATTACCATTTAAACATTGTTTTAAGGCAGCATGACTGATATTTACTTCCTTTTTTTATAAAAAGAACAGAAGTCAAGCTTATCCATAATAGAAATATTGTTGCCTTACATTTTTACTGTAATCTTGTAGGTATTCTTTTTTACGGATAGGTTTTTATAAACCTGATTGTTCTTCCATATCAAGGTCATGATGTGAGTCAGTGCTTTATTCTTATTGTACAAATAAGGAATTCAGGATGAAAAATGTAATATGGGCATTTTGCTGAGTTGGCAGTTTAAGTTATGTTAGATTAAAGTACAGTGATTTTGCCTATCTCTCTTCTGTACCAGGCTAAGTCTGTGGCAATATTTTTTAAAATAATATTTTTGGAAAACACACTAATACTTATGTCTGTTGCTCAATAATTTCTTAGTGTTGGGAAGAGTGGTGGTTGACCAAAATATGCCACAATTTAGTTTGTTTTGTGTTCAAAGATGCAATCAAGTCTCTGGTTAACCATAAATAAGAAAACAAAATAATTCAACTTCAGTAAAACTGAAAAGGAGGGAAAATTATAAGCTTTCCCCAAAATTTCTATAAATTATCAGTGGCCAAAATGTATGCATTTTATATAGAATTGGGAAATATTCCTTCATTTATAGCATTCCTTCATCAAGTTGTTTTTTATACCCACTGAAACCATTTGAATCAATATGTGCACATTGTAAATATGCATAACCTTCAAAATTTATTTACATTAGAGGCAGAAGAACCAAGGTATTTGGGAGAAGATAATACATCTCCTCCACACTGATTCCATGTTACAAAAAGAAAACATATTTATATTGCTTTTGTTAGTGGTTTAGATTTCTTTCTCATGCTGTTATATTTATCCCTTAGAATTGCAAAATAATGTGGGAATATTCACTACCATATCTGACATATTAACTGACACATAAAACCACACGATTTTGCATTTTTTTTCCAGCCTGAAAAAATATGCCAAAAGTGAATACCATTCTTCTTTAGTTTAGCTTCTCATCAAAGTGAAGGGTGGATTTGATGATGATAATAGAGGAGGAGGAGGAGGATCAAAAGAGAATATAATATAGCCTTTGGCTTTATAAACAGTACCACATTGAATAGCAAACAAGATGTTAAAATAGAGAGTAGTACAGATCAGAAGTGGGTCCTACTTACCTTTACTACCGGTTCACAATGGGGCCGTGTGCGTACTCGCTTCACTCGCGCGCATGCGCAGAAGCATTTTGATGACGTCAGGGTCAGTGGGCAGAATCTCCCGCCAGTTTTACTACCAGTTCTATAGAACCGGAGTGAACCGGGGACAACCCACCACTGGTACAGATCTCAGCAACTTAAAAGGATCTCCCTTAGAACAACCTATAGAACAGCAGTTCTTAACCTGGGGTCGCGACCCCTTTGGGGGTCGAATGGCCAGTTCACAGGGGTCATCAAACCCCTCTCTTGCTCCCCCCACGCCTTCACTCACCCTCACTCTCTGTTGGGTCGCCGTTCACTGTTCGCTTACGCTGCCCACTCCCAATTTATTGCTGCCTCCTGAGTCCCAGCTGATGGCTAGACGGAAAAAACTGTTTAAATTCTTACTGCAAGGCTTCAAAGGGCCGCCCTACATCTGATCAGTGTTAAAAGAAAACAAATGAGTAGACCGGTGCCTGCAAAAATAGAAAAAACAGCCCCTTTCAACTTCAACATAGGTTAATTACCATAAGTTGATTTGATCAGCCTCCCGACTCTCAGCTGATTTGCTCTCAGCTGTTTTGCACAGGGCTAGCTAGCTGCAAAGAGGTAAATTGCTGAAGCAGATTTTTTTCCCCGTAGCTATGCTGAAAAAGCGAAACTGAAAGTAAAGTAGGGTCTTTGCTGCAACGTGACAAAATGAGGCAGAGAGAGATTTCTTTTTCTTTTTCCTCACCAAAAAAGGAAGGTGCAAAACTGCAAACAATGGGAAATTTAGGGCAAAAGAGGAGGTTCAAGATTTTAAAACACAAAAGAAAAAAAGCTCTATTTAACTAGAGAATTGTAATAATGGAGATACTATTAATTGTGTATTGTGTTGAAAGCAGAAATGGTTAAATTGTGGTTTGGACGAATATATGGGGGTAATTATTTGGTTTATTATTAGTAGTAAATATAATTAATTGATTTGTAAGAAATTGGATTGCATGGAAATAATTGGAATATTCATGTTCATATTGATTAATATACAAAAAAGTTAATTATATAACTATTTATATTAAAATGCTGAATTTGTATTAAACAACTATATTACATAATTACATAATTAACCAATGAGGATGGATATAAAAATAGATGACAATGGGAAGGGGCATAATATAGAATAGAAGGGAAAAATTGAATTTGATTAAGATTAGAGATGAGGATGAAGGGTAATATTGGTTTTTTAAAAAAATAGATGAGGAATAAATATGGCAAAAAGGAAATATAGAAATTGTAAATTTAATTGAAATGACTAAACACTGTTTAAATTTGTGAACCGGCCAAATACTCTGTTCAAAGAAAATACATTGTATGTTTGTATGTGTGTTTCTAATTATTGCTATTTATTCATATTTGTTCTCTTTTATTCTTTAAAGTTTAACAATTCATTCTTTATCTTAATATCTTTATATTTGTTTGGGGTTGGTTTTCTTCCCTTTCATCACTTTTATTGTACAGCAATCTTTCTCCTCAAACCTACCACCTCTCTCTTTTCTTTCCTTCTTACTTTCTCTTCCCCCCCTTCTCCTCCCTACTTCCTCTTCCTTTCTCCTCCTCTCTTCCTCCCTCTCTTATCCTCACTCCTAATCTAATTTCCCTTCCCTTCCTTCATCCCTCTCTATTGCTGTATCCTTTTATGCATATGGACTGCTCAGAGGGCTGAAAAAGTTATTTTTATCCTCGCACTTTTGACCAGTCCTCGACTGTCCTCACATTTTACGTTTTTGCCCTATCTTGTCATCATGGTGAAGAGAAGCAGTTGTGAAATGAGTGACATGGTTGTTAAGAATGCTACAATGGGCATAAATGATGACCAGTCATAAGTACGAAGACCGGTCAAAAGTGCGAGGACCTGTCAGAAATCATTTTTTTCAGCCCTCTGGGTAGTCCTTTTGTGCACATGGACTACTCAGAGGGCTGAAAAAGTTATTTTTGACTGGTCCTTGCACTTTTAACCAGTCCTCGAACTTATGACTGCCCTCACATTTTATGTTTTTGCCCTATATTATCACCATGGTGAAGAGAAGCAGTTGTGAAATGAGTGACATGGTTGTTAAGAATGCTGCACTGGCATAAATGTGAGGATGGTCATAAGTGTGAGGACCAGTCAAAAGTGCGAGAACCTGTCAGAAATGACTTTTTTCAGCCCTCTGAGTAGTCTCTATACACATAACCATGCCCACCCGGTCACAGGAGCAACTAGCCATGCCCACCCAGTCACATGACCTCCAAGCCACGCCCACAAAATAAGCTACGCCCACAGAACCGGTACTAAAAAATTACAGTTATGAAGTAGCAACGAAAATAATTTTATAGTTGGGGGTCACAACATGAGGAACTGTATTAAAGGGTCGCAGCATTAGGAAGGTTGAAAACCACTGCTATAGAAAAATAAGACTCTGATAAAGAGATGATGCTAGTTTGCTACTTTTTATAAACTCTAATTTAAATAGATTTCAAGTTACATAAAAAGAGCAAATGGCTGAGCTTATATAAAAGTAAAAACCACCAAAGATGTACATTACATTGAAATACACAGAGAAAAAGAAATTAAAATTAGGACAGTCCTTAGCTAGCCTTTTTTTGTTCCTGGAGGGAATAGCCTAGTCTTAGAACAAATTTTGCCTCTATTCCAATTTGTTAAATATAGCATTATTCCTGGAAATTCCACATTTATTGATTTATTAATCAATATGGCCACAAAACCTGGATGCTGATATTGGGTAGCTTATAATTAACCAAACAAAAACAAAGTAAGCAATTTGAATTAAAACAATACAGTATGCTTAATCTCAGGTTGTGGAAAGATGTTACATTTCTGTATCACAACAACTTCTGTTTGTATTTTGAAATCACAAAAATATTTCCTCCTGGAGAGGGAAATAGAGAGATCTTTGGCCTTTGTGAGCTTTTGGATGTATCTGTCTCTTATGAAGATAAAGATTCTGTGGTGGAGATGTGTTTGATTGTGTGTGATTTTGAGTCAGTATTAACTCCTGATGATTGCCTGGACTAGTCTTCTGCAGGATTTTTGGCAAGATTTTGAAAGTGGTTTTCCATTGCCTGCTTCCTAGGGCTGAGAAAGAATGACTTGACCAAGATCACTTATATGGCTTTGGCCCCAAAGTAGGACTAGAACTCACTGTCTCCTGGATTGTAACCTTGTTTCTGAACTCCACTATAGCAAGCTTGTTCTCTATCTTACATGATAGCATTGAAATAGGTGGCTTATTGTAGTGGGAGCTTATTTGTCCACACATTGTACCCTATTTTTGTCCATTAAAAGGAAAGGAAATCATCTAAATGCATTTCTTGCCTTATTTTCTATCTTTACAAGTTCTTGTGATAATCAGACATCTCTCTTATAATTATCCAACTGTAGCCAAACCAGAGATGGGTTTCAGCAGGTTGTGATCAGTTCTGGAGAACCAGTAGTAAAAATTCTGGCTGGTCCCACCCTCATATAGTCTCTGCCTCCCAGGTCCCAGCTGATTGGGAGGAAATGGGGATTTTGCAGTAATCTTCCCCTGGATTGGGAAGGGAATGAAGATTTTACAGTATCCTTCCCCTGGAGTGGGTGGGAATGGAGATTTTACAGTATCCCTCCCCTGCCACACCTACCAAGCCATTCCCACCAAACCACATTCACAGAACCGGTAGTAAAAAATTCTGAAACACATCACTGGGCCAGACCCACAGATTTTATAAATGTATTTCAGTACCTTACATAATGATTTCCAGATGAAATGTCTCATCATTTTTCAGTTATGCTAAATAGTGCTACACACTGAGTCAACATTTTTAGTCTGCTACCCAGAATTGAACTGCATTTGCTATTTTAATAACCATTTCTCTAGTTTGGAGTTTTCTTTTTCAAGATTTTAATTTTCCTACCTATGGCTATGATGTTTTCTCTGAATTTCTGCATCAATTCAAAAATACAAAGATAAGGCCTCTGTGATGCTGTTCCTGTAAAACACATTGATAATTTAGAAAACATGCTCCTAGTCAACAATTTTAGTTGAAAGAAATATAAATAATTTCAGAAGTTTTATGATAGCAGGAATTTTTTTTCTCTTTTGCTGGCAATGTTTAGAGATCATTTTGCTCATTTGGTATAATATATTATTTTATTATTGAATACTTTATATTGAGATTAGAAATAGAAATTTGATTCTTGAAAAATCATTTTTATCAAACTCACACCTAACTTTACTAGGGATAGTAAAGTTGTTTACTATCATCCAGTGACTTTACTACTATCATCCAGTGACTTTACTTGCTAGTTAATTTATTTAATGAAAAAAAATATTGCATCATATATCAAGTCAGCTGCCCAAATTGCAACCAACATTACACAGGGCAACTAAATCCAAATTTAGTTACTGGGAATTTTGAGGTTAAATCATTCAGAAGAAGAAAGGATGTATTAGAGAAGAAATTAAAAAAAGAATGGTAGCATATGTATGAATTTCAGAGCTAGTAAATTTTCACTAAATGAATTTTATGAAGTGTGCATTTTTTATGATATTTTATAAAATAAGTATTATTGCTGAAGGAATGCTGCTGTATCTTTTTATGTTGCTCTCCCACATTTTGTACATAACTTCGCTCTGTGCTGCTTAAATAATGCCACACAATCACATCTGTTTTCTGAGTTCTTTACAGTTATTTTCTGAATAGCTATGGTTTGCAGTTCTGCTTTCAGTGCTGTTGTAATACTTTCAGCAGTGCTAACATTTTCTCTCTATGTTTTCTGGTTTTCTATTAAAAATTAAATAATTTATAAACCAATACAAAATTGAAGCAATGCACTCTTGGAGTTTAAGAAAAAAGTTCACTCTAATATAAGTAGAACGATACAAAATTTAATATATTGGAGACTATTCACCTAATATATGTTGTGAATTCAGTGCCTAATGACACTAAAAATCTAAAAATCTAAGCCTATTTTTTTTTCTATACTAGAGTTCTTTCTATTTTTAAAGAAAAAAATGCTAATAGTCTTGGATTGTAGTATACCAGTCTAATGGGACATTTTATGCACTAGAGAAAAATCCAGCTATAAAATAACTATAGTTTTTAGTTTCTGCACTTCTTTGAACCATATTCCTCAAGGACATTTGGTAAATTAAAATATTATCTCTTCTGATTTTATAGATTCAAGATGCTGCAAGTCGGGGCCTGAAATTTGTTGGGATAGTACCTCAGCATGTTTCTCGAATGAACTCCACAAGTACTAGTGCTGTAATATCTATCAGCCACAGTTCCCTAGAATTAAAAGATTACAAGAATCCATTAGATATTCCTGAAGACTGTAGTTCATTACAACTTGTAAAAGGTAATGGTGGTGATGTATGCAAAGTCTCAGCAGCAGAAGAAGAATGTAGTGACCAGCAGATGAACCTTAATGAAGATCTAGGAAGTGAACAGGCTGTCACTGAGCATCTTAGCTTGATCTCTTCTGGAGAACTTGCAAGGCAGCTTCAAGGTGAGTATGCAGATTCTTCCTTAAGATTATTGAAAGGTTTGGTCTATGGTCTTCACTTACTGTTTCATGAATGTAATATTTTAAAAGAATGAAAAATAAATTTTGCCATTCATTTTTTTTTACTAATGATAACATTATTTTCTATATAATAGGTAATAAGAATATATAGATAATACACAAGAAGAAATATTGAAATACTGGTCTGTTTTCCACATACATAACCTAATATTTGTTTAAGATAGTTATTGTTTTACATTTGAATTCATGTATTAGATTCCCTTACTAGAAGATATGTTTAGTGATATATACAGTATTGCAATATTATTGCAGTTATTTCTGTCTTTTTCTTTGAAGGCCTAAGACAGTGTAGTATATATGAAATTTCCCCCTAATTTTGTTCCCACACTAACTTTTGAAGAGAGTTGAACGGAGAAAGACTGGCTGGGCCAAAGTCACCAATTAAACTCTGCTCAAATATGATATCCAAATCCTTACTTATTACAATGGCAGGAAAATGGACGTTGGTCCTACCTGATATGTCCGTTCTCAGCATGAGGAAAAATGTCAGTCTCAGTCATTGGCTGGACAGGACGAATCCCCACTCTGACTGACGTTTTTCCCTCTCGCTGGAGAATCAAACTTAACCACAGCTTGGAAATTGTTTACAAATACTTCCTTTTTCTATAATTGCTGTTTAGTTTTAACTTGGAATTTTGACTTGTTTCTGTGCTCTATCCAAGGTTGTTATTAATCCCAGGGGGAAAAACAAAATAGCTATAAAAGTAGCTTTTAGATAAAATGTTCTTGTTCGCTTTTGGTGTATCTTCCACCTTCCTCATTTTTCTAGCAATATCCTTTTCTCTGCTTAAAGAAACACAGAGATGTTGGAGAAGGACTGGATCAACTGTTAGAGGAGTAATAATTACAAAAGAAGGTGGAAGATACGAGAAAACAATCCAAAATAATCCTGTTTTGATTTGGGTGTAAGAAGAGTCAAAAAGAAACTGATAGATTTTTAGTATTCTGCTATTACAAGTTACAAAGCAGTTTTCATGGAATTTTGTGCCTGTTTCCTAATCTGACTTACTTTGAAAGGCTAACTTTTATATCAAATTTTATTTTCCCTTCTAGAGTTCGTCCTTATAGCAGAAAAAACTATTTAGTTTGCTGCTAGTTTATAGGGGAAAGAAATGTGCAAGTATGTATGTTACTGCATTATTCTTGACAAAAAAACTTTATAAATTTCAATTACACAGAATATCATATCTAAAACATGGCTTTTGTTGCCTTCTTACCAATTAAAGTATCAGTATCTATTTTTAGGGATAAGCGTTCAGGTAATATGGGTTGTGTCAGCAATGTTAGGGATCTCCAGCTTTTATGGATCAGTGGATGACTATCTTGCCATGAACAGGATTAAAAAATGGCTTCAGTTAAGTGCATATGGTTGCTCACAAAATGTCTGCAATAGAGATGGTGGCCAATCAGAAAATTTAGTATATATATATATAAAAAGAACTGTTTTATATAAAAGCAATTTGCTGATCATAAAAGGCAAGTTACTGGCATAGGAACAAGAAATCAAGGTAGACTCTGACCTTGAAATGTCACAAACAAATAAGCAAAATACTTATTTCTTTGGAGGAGCATTAATAAAGGGAAAAAGAACACTAGCAAACTGTTCCAGCAGTTATGTCATGAAAGTAAGGTTGGGTGAAAACATTTAGGTTCTTATTTCGTGATTCCAGGACTTTCAAGCTATTAAAGTAGTATAATTTTTCATTCTTTTTTTTTTATTAAAAAGCTTAGTATATGGCAAATACATTTAGTGACTGTTGGTCTTAATCTGGGTATTTTATTAACTTTCCAAACTTCATCGCCTTTTTGATGACATCACTATTACACAGGCACATCTGTGGCATTGCAAGGCTGCAAAATAATCAGAAAAAAGGATGAAGAAAGAAAAACTATAATCCTTAGTCACAGAATGGTTACTTTCTCTTGTCCCAGATACATATCCACTTTATAAAAATATAGATTCTGCAGCCAAAGGACTTATATCCAATAACCTTCCTACAAACACAGTTGGCTAAAATAATAACAAACTTAAAATGTTACTCTGCAGAACAAATAGTTCTCCATAATTCAGGGCTTAAACCCCCCCCCCCCCCCATCTTTGTCTTAATCAGGATTAAGGTCCCCACTCCAAAAGAAAGTGGAGTGAATCCACTTTTTATTTTTCAATTTTATTATTACTTGATGCTTTCATAATAATGCATTTTTTTAAAAATTGCAGCTTTATTTTTCATCGGTAGAGGGTGTAATGTCAGTGAAATTCGCTGCCATCACTCCACCTAGTGATAGAAAATGCTCACAGATCTTTGGAAAAAAGCACTCTGAAACAAGCTAAAATTGACAGGAGCAAAAAAAATAAAGTAATAGGAAATTACTTTATAACACAAGAAAAGAGCAGAAGAAGCACTGAGGTTCATTTGGAGAAACCTAATGCACTTGGTAGACTTATTTGAGGGGGATTGGCTAAGATTGGGTATGGTCTGACATGTAACCGGATGGAAATAATTAACATAATAAGAGGAAAGATAAAAGATGTTAGCTTTGTAACCATTGATTTTTGTGTGTTACTTCAGTTTTCTCTTTGCCAATTTCTGCCAGATTCAGATTTATTTCTATTTACTTGACTGAAGATGGTGCACATCTCAGAGATGTCTATATCTCCTAGATAAAGGAAACAAATTTTGAAAACGTTTGTGTTGTATAAATTGCTTTATATATTGAATCACATTGACATTAGATTAGCTTAAGTGTTGAACACTGGTAATTTGTAGATAATAATATTTGCAATTATGTAGGTTAATAAAGTTTTACTTTTCATCATAAAGTAAATATTTAGTCTCCCTTTATATTTAGCTTTGTTTAGCCTGATAGCATAATCACTTCAAAGAAAGAACAAAATTAGTAATATTCTTGTGTCAAAAATTTAAAACAGGTTCCCTGTAATTGTCATGTTTATTTTTATCCTTATCAGAGCTTTTCCATTCAAAGCTCTTACAAATTACACACACACACAATTTTTATTCATATATGCACATACATACAAAACAAACACCCCAGATCCACGGTAGCCTATATATGTATAGTTTTGAATTTTTATTTCTACCTTACATCTTGCAACATTATAATTAATATTGTACATAATATTGCATAAAAACAGAAACATCTGTACATAGCATGGAATCTGCTGCACTAGAAAGCATGCATTCTACAATCCCTTTTCAGGATTTGACAGAAACATCTTACAATCTCCTTAAATTATGAAATGAGCATCATCTTTCCCCTCTAGGAGTTTTTTGTTGAAAATTGCCAGTATCAGGCCATAGTTCTAAGTTACTTTCTGTGTTTAGAGCTGCTGTTTAAATCTTGAATTGGGTCCCAAAGAGATCTAATTCAATCAAAGTATTGTCATATAATACCTTTTACTAATTTTGCATTATCGCCAGAACAATAGACACCCAACTTTACAGACTTAAATTGATTCCTTCTGAGGAGTTAATTTATATTACTGTGCATTACACGATTAACATTTTGATAACTTTTATGCTCTTTTGCCATATATATAGCATACATAGCAATTACTCTTGAGTCAGATGTTCTAGCAGAAGAAATTATCTTCACAGAATTTATTACTCTTCAAAACAAAACAAATAAAATGCCTAAGGTTAAGAACATTTTCATTTAGGAAGGACCATGCTTTTGCTTTTTATTATGCATTGCTTACACTGCTTTTTTTCCTTGTATTGAATGCTAAGCACACTGTGAAGTAAAAATAGGAAGCATAGTAATAGTTGAAGCCTGGTATCAAAATATTAGGAGGAAAAGTTGCCTAAAGATTCATAAGGTAAATTAGCTAAAGGGTGCTCAGGTTACAGATTTTAACATGTAAATTTCAGTTCTGGTTAGTCACCTTTATGGTCTGATTTTAGGCTGAGTTTATTTTTCAAAAAAGCAGTGTTTTTCCCCATTACTGTAAACTTCTCAGGTAAAAAAAGTCTGTGTAACTTTTGTTTTGTTTTGTTTTGTTTTACGTTCTTGATTTTGACTTTATTTCGGTATCTAAATTGGAATTCAGTGAATTTATATTTCAGTTCCATACCATATCATAATTAAAATTCATACAATATTGGAAAATAGATGAAGTTACATTTTAGACCAGTTACTGTCCATTAACACAAAGTAAGTTACTGAACTAGTACTTAAAAGAAATCATACATATGGTATATTAGTATATTTTAGGCACTACTTCCTTTTTCCTTTTAAGAATATTTCTAAAAATATACACATTAGTGGTGTGTTTTTTGATTCATACATGCAACAACTGAGAATGAAGCTGTGTCACTATATTTCCTCAGTGTGTGTCTAGTTTATTATCTTTTCCTAATAGTATTCGGCAGTTTGTTTCTTAATAAAATGGAAATGCTCATCCTGTTTTGGGTATGATCTATCTGTTTTACCATATAAAATAAAGTTTATTACTGTCATTCATATTATTTGCCTTATTTTTAAAAGACTATGTTTTGAAAAGGTAGGATCTTTTTTTAAAAGATCATTTTGGGCTGAATTAGAATGCATTGCATTTGGTTGATGTAGCATGTTTCAGAGTTCAGAATTTCTTTCATGAGGTGTGTTTGATTTTGCTCATCTTCTGTGAGTGAGCTTTGCTTATCTACATACTTTACTGCCTATTAATTATGAATAATAAAATAGTTTATTTTACCCACTACATATAAGAATATATTCATATACAGTAGGGTATATTTAATATAATTACAGATGGGGGAATAATTTGGCTTCTTTTTCATATGCTATGTTGAATAATGTTCTTCGGTGGGGGAAAGTTTTTCTATTTTTATTATAATTCTCTATAAAACCTAGACTTAATATGTGGTGGGATTTATCAGTCCAACAACTTATTCGTGTTTCAAGTGTTTTGTGTGTAAAACATTCATGTTACAATTCAGGGCTTATATAATTATCTATATAGTATAATTTCATTCTTGGATGTTCTAGATCAGGGGTCACCAACCTTTCGGACTTCAGGGACCACTAAATTCATAATTTTAAATCCCGAAGACTACTAATACAAATCCAACATGCCCCTTGCTGAAGCGCCTGGACTCCCAGTGATGGGATGGGGTCCTTCAGGCACTTAGCTTGGCCGCCTGTTTCTGCAACCTTAAACACTCAAAGAGCCATTTCCCACAGAAAAAAAACACCAGGATCTCTCATCTCTCTTCCCCCACCCCTCTTTGTCTCTCTTTCTCATCTCTCTCATCTCTCTTTCATCTCTCTCTCTGTCATCTCTCTCCCCCCTCTTTATCTCTCTCTCTCCCTCCTCTCTCTTTCTCTCTCTTTCTCTCTCTCCTCTCTCCCTCCCTCTCCCTCCCTCTCTCTCCCTCTCTCATCTCTCTCTCTCTCTCTCTCTCATTCGATTCTCTGGTGCTGTCAGGGTCTTGCGGGTGCTTTTTCGGCCTTTGTTGTTGCTCAACGCATCTCAGTCGCTCAGGGAGACGCCAGACCTGCTCTCTGCCCCAAGACACTTGCTCGACCTGGCTGCAGCCGATGCTCCGTGTCTTAATGGGCTCCAGAAGCAGGAGAGGACGCCATCTCCCCTATTGTGAAGCGCACTAAATTTAACTGTGCTGCAGTAGTAGCGGGCAGGCCATGGAAGCACCAACAGCAGCAGCAGAGAGAAATGACCAGGCCAGGCCAGTGTCTCAGGGCTGAGAGGAAGTTGTGCGTCTCCCCAAGAGACCGAACTGTGCGGGGCACCAACAAGAGCCGGAAGAAACACCCGTGAGATCCAGCAACAGATGAAGCTTCACTTCCGGTCTGGAATATGGAGTGATCTCTATCCCCAACCCTTCCCTTCTCCGGCCAGGCAAGGAGTGATTGAGAGGAGAGGGCGACGGGCAGGACCAGCCAGTGGTGGGTTCAGCTGAAAGGAAGCCACAGCAGGGGGACAAAAGACCATTGCCGCCACCCATTGCTACAACTCACCTGTACCGCCACCCTCCCCCCTTACACCATTACCTCATTCCAGCCAGCGAGAGGTGCGATACTCCTTGCACATTGCACTACCTCCAAAGTTACAAGTTGCATGTAATTCCCTCTATGGCAGAGATTTCCAGCCCCACCATGAGCTGCCTGGCTGGTTCCATATTCCAGAGCTCTAGTCACAGGACTGGCCATTAGTCATCCCAGAGCAGCTCCTCCATCCGGGTGTGCCACTTACCACCAAAATTTTCTTGCAGACCACCGGTTGGTGACCTCTGTTCTAGATAGCTTCTTCCTACACACTACTTGAAATGATTCAAATTCCATAAGAGAATAGCTTATCTAACAAAATGTGTTTTGTGTTTGATTTAAAAGAAAATAATGCTTTTTAATATTATGTAATCCGTCATCCCATTGTTTGGTCATCCTAATAAACAAATTCCTCAATTCTCCTCAACTATTTTGCCAGTAAGAATAAATTATTTAAATAAGGAGCATAAAATGAATCTTGTGGAAAAAATTCCACAAGATAATGTTTGGAAAAGGCTAGGAAGATCACATACTGAAATTGTTTGGACTGAATGCATTGGTAAATAAATATACTAACTGTATTAACTTCATATTTGTTTTGCATTCGCAAACATTTAATAAACTTATTGATGGCTGATGATCATACTGATTATACACCATCTTCAGTACTTCATTTGAAGTACTGTCCAGGAAACAGGCAACCTATAGTAGTTTAAATGCCTTCTGGTGCTAACAAGAACAACTTCCCTAATGTCTTCTGATACATAGGCATTTTTCCCACAATGGTAGTCATTTCATGAACGACAAGCACTTCCTTCTCATAGTAAAAACTGAAAAGATTCAAAATACCCTGTCAAAATTCCAAAATGCCCATCTTCTCAGAATAGTTGCCTATTTTTGTTTAAAGGAAAGGGGAACTCAATAAAATAAGCAATTGTAAGAAGAATAAATGATGTCAGATTGGTCAGTATTATTAAGTTAGCTGTATTAAAAAAAGAAGTATGCCAGAAAAAAATGTGGTTATGCAACAGAAACATGAAGATGCAAACTAGACAGAGAGCAACCCACTTTAAATGTTCTATTGACATAAACATAGCTGTAACTGTGTATAGAGAAACAGAGTGCTATTATTCCTGCCTATTTTATGAAAGTGTTGAGGAAAAGGTTAGAAGAAAAAAACCTATTCTAAGTAAGCAAGGTCTCTTTATGATTAAAAACAATATTGCACAACAAGTATTTTTTTAGAAATTTCCCCAAGCATGAGGATAGTGAAGCGGCTGACAGAATAGCCTTCCTCAGTGAGATGTCTTTCACCATAACTAGATGTTCTACGTAGTAAAGTCTAAAACATCTGAAGGGTTTGGAGAAAGGCTGCCATAGTTTATGAACCTGTTCCCTTCCCCTGTACAATCTTTCCATTAAAAATATATCTGGTAAGAATTTTTTTTGGATCCTTAAAAGTGGGGCTCAAGCATTGTCTATATTCTGCAATTTGAAAGAACAAATTGGGGCAAGTGAAAAAGAAAAAGAATGATTTAACTTTGTAGTGACCATTGTCATAATCACTAATGACAAGGGGGAAAATGTGCAGGAGTTTTCCAGAGGCAGAGAATTAACACTTTTCAAGCAGCCCCAAAATGTCTCATTTTTTAATTATTAAAAACAAAAAGCATTGTTTGTGATGTATCTGCCAGTTTAAATATAACTGTTCAGGCAATATTTAAAATACCACTTTACTGTAAACAATATGCTGGGAACTGTTGCATTAGAAAAAAATAAAAAAATAAAGTTATAGATAATTTGGCATTGCAGCTAAATTACTTAGAGAAAAACAACTAGTTCATAGATTGGTGGTTTTTATTAGTGTACAGAAAAATCTTTTTATGTATTATGAAAATGAAAGAAAGATTAAGATCTTGCCAAGAATGGAAATTTCTAGAATTAAAGGAAGTAACTGCTTGCTTTTTCTGGATAATAATTCTGTATAGTACTAGGAGGTCATGAAATTGAAATAAAACAACAACAAAAACTATTACTACCATAACAGAAAATATCTGTTTTGCAATCTTCATTGCAAAGATCTTTGTAGAGAAATGTGCACGATGGCACCATCTAAAATAGGATTATGTGTGGCATATAGTGTTTCATATTAAAATTTTTATATAATACTATTCATCTTTATATTAAATGTTTATTATTTATTCATATTTTTGCTGTGATATACAACCATGCTTTTTCAGTATGGTTTCCCAAAATCTTGGGATTTTCCCAAATTCCCAGAATGTATATATTGCCCACTCCCCCAGTGTTGCAAGATATTTTAAATTTTCAAGGGAAATATAGCCAGACTAGAACTCTTGTCAGATACTGCTTAAACTACTACTCAAATTAAATCACAGGTACAATTAGGGATACTATGAAAATATTTTTGAGATATCAAAGGCAGAGTGCACCAAGAAAGTTTGGCAACCTGATAAATCTAATTTATCAGCTCTTTTTACTGCTTATGACATATACTATAGTATCCTACTTTATTTTACTTAGGCAGCTATAAGTGGCAAGATTTGATCATCATATACTTAGATTGTTTAAGTATATTAACTATATAAAAACAATGCTACATCGGTGTTTATATTAATTACATTATGCAGATAATTATGTATATTAATTATTATTCTGTTTTTTATTAATTATCCAAAACTTTTAATCTTACATGAGAAAACTCAAGTTGTGCTTGTTAAACTTATTATATTTCATATAATATAATACAATTTTCTGACTTGATGCTCTCCAGTTGTGTAGGGCTTTAGATCCTAGCACATCTGGGAAAAAATAATACATATTTTCTGGTCCTACAGAATTCAATTCTTTCAGCTATTTCAACTCTTACATTTTTGTATAGAAACTGAGATCTTGGCACTCTTCAATACGCCAACAACCTTGCAGACATCCAGCCAATACTACACTGTAACTGTACCGGTAAGAATCATCAACGATGGAAAAAGCATTTGTGCCTTAGAAGCCAATTGGCTCGAGCACATGACAGATCACTTCCGGAAAGGGAGTACATTGGTACATGGTATCTTCAATCCTGGAATGATAAATGGTAAGAAATTATTCTTCTATGTTACTCATCTTAATTTCCTTAAATAAGTTTCAGTTCCTGCCTCTTAACTGTACCTTGCATTCTGGCTTCAGTTTCAGTTTCAGCTTTTTTAATAGAAATTAATTAGAAATTTATTAGACATTATTAACCTCTTTTTTTAAAAAAATGTGTTTATTGCCCTTTGAAATTACATGCTGTTCTGAGTGTGAATTGCAGGCAGGCAAGAACAATATTTGAAGCAGCAGTACCTTTATAAAGTGCTCATTTAAATTTCTGTAAAATGTGCTGTTTTGTGGAACAATGCTCAGATGGGAGTGGATCTATTTAAAATTTAATAAAAAGCAAGCCATGTAAAAGTTTCAATTCAAAGCCTGTGAGGTGTATCTGAGAGAAAATGGACAGTTTTAAAATCAGAAGGCACCTACATTCACTTCAGTGGAGGTTACATATAAAGAACTGGGCATTCCTATTTATTAATGATAAATTACTATGCAAGATAGGCAGATAGCCATAACCATAACAGGTACAAATACAGTGTATCAATCAATTGGAATAAATATTTACAGATCATTCATAGTTCAAATTTATCTTTCTCTTGTGCTGACCACATTCAGAAGAGTGATTTTCATGCCTATCCATCAGTGAGTGTAGTTAAAAGAAAACAGAAAAGGTTAATCAGTGAACCTGTTTATTTTCAAAAAGAGGGATGGACACAATCTGAATGGAGGGCAATTTCATCCAGTAACCAATAGCACACATTGTTTACTTCAGATTAAAGAACAGCAGAAAAACCACTGGTGCAAATCAGAAAACATCGTTTTGGAAGTATTGCACAAAAGCATGCTTACTGGCTGCTTCTGAGCCAGAATTGGGGTGAGCTAAGAGTGACGTTGTACCATTCAGGTCCTTTCAGGTAACTGACTGATTGACTAAATAGTAAACAAACAAACACATATTGAAACTTTTTTTTCCTTCCATTCAGTCGTGTATAATTCTTGGAGACTGCATGGACAGTACCTGCAGTTTTCATGGCAGGGTTTTTCAGAAGTGGTTTGTCATTGCCTCCTTCCTAGAATTGAGAGAAAGGGATTGGCCCTAGGCACACAGCTGTCTTTATGCCCAAGGGGGAACTAGAATGTACTGTTTTCTGGTTTCTAGCCTGATGCTTTAACTATGACACCAAACTGGCTTTGCTAAGCATTGCTTGCCTACAATTAGCAAGTTGTGTAGAAGATTTTGTCACCTGTACTAGTACAAAATTTCTGTTGCTAAGCAAAACAGAAAGTGAATTTGTGAAATGTGAAAGTTAAGTGAATTTTGGCCCATTTTATGACTTTTCTTGCCATATGGATGTGATGCTGTGCCGTGCCGTGCCGTGCCGTGCCGTGCCGTGCGATATAAATATCATCCAAAATTATTAGTAGCTCAGAACATCCATATATTTTGCAACTGGTTGCACGACAGCTCTTGTTGAATATTATTAAACCAACTCTTTAGTTAATACCAAAAAGCTGATACATAACCAAGTTAAAAGTAACTTTAGGATTTAATTTCCCATTAGCTTTGAGTGATCCTTCTGAAAACCTGCCATATTTGTACAAAAAGGGTACAAATATATCATATGTAAATAAAATTGTATTTTTAGAAGCATAGTTTAGAATAAAATGCCTCTGTGCTGTTGCAAGGGACTTTTTTTCATAATAACTGATACTATCTTTTCTGAAGAATAAAGCTTCTTCCTTCATAACAGCTGTTTTTGATCCCATGTGATGACTGCAAACCACGAAATCTTAATTCTGCAAATGCTCACTCGCCTCACTACTATTATATACTCTCACTACTATTAAGTATACTATTATATACTTGAGGTTAGCACTGTTTTTGTCTTTTCTTCATTCTGAGTATAGAAATCTTGGCGTATATAATATTGAAGATTGTATTTAATTAGTTTCATAGTTACTCCTTCCTACAAATTAATTTTCTCTGCTCTTAATTATATACATCTCAAGCATGCATATTATTTTTTATCATTCATAAATAACTATGCAAGCAATTTTAGGGTACAGCTGTAAAATTACCCAACGTTTTTGCAAGGGACTGCCCTACATATAAAATGGGGTGGAGGGGGGGAGGTGGGAGGGAAGAAGTCCTTGGTGAGATGTCAGCAGTCCATTCATAAAAAGTTCCTTAGTTTTAGATCTTCACCCAGTAATGGTGAGGAATTAAGGAGATTTGAGACGATTGAGAAACTACAAGATAATAACGCTTTTATTCTTGCTATAATATAATGCTTGTTGATGCTATTATGAGAAGTGAACAGTTTGTTTGAGAATGTGGCTGGAGATCTGAAGATATTTAATATTCTTGTCTTTCTGCTGTTAAAAATAAAATTGTTTATTTAAGAATTATCTTCTTGTACTTCCCTTAAAGAGTTCAAGGCAGCATATATGGAGATTTTAGGCAGATTCCTTTTGAATTACTAATTAAATGCAAATGCATTTAGCTTTAGCAGGCCTCTGGGTTTGTTTTTTTTATTATTATTAAATTATTTTACCTAGTGCTAATGTTAATGAAGATGGGACCAGTATTGCCATCCTATAATTGCAAGGGAGACTCTGCCACAGAAAACAACAGAAAGAAAAGTCCCTTTTGTTAGCTTAAAATAGATCTACTTTAGCACCTAATTTCAGGATCTAGCATTATAGTCCCTAGCATGGAACTGAGATAGGCTGGAGTCCCTTGGTGGCTATCAATGTTCTTGCCCTGACTTCTACTTTAAAAAAAAATCCCTAAAAACATTGGAAATATGGCATACTGCAAAGTTTCATTAACTTTCTTAGAAAATAACAATGCCCTGTGTGCTATCTGAAATAATGCCCTCCTGGCAGAGAAAGAACAGAAGTAATCAGTATGCATCATGAAGAGGGATAAGGTTAGAAGAGTTGACATATAACATTATGATACTTACTCAAATTAGTTAGGAATTTCTGATCTAGTGCTCACTGTATTCTATGCATGAATCGTTACTCTTTCAGTATGAGTAATTATTATATATATATTCATTATTTTCTGTGCCTTTTGGCACATTTAAAAGCTCATCTGTATTTATCTGAAACAATTTTCTCCTATTCCTATTAGTTCATTTTTGTTCAATTTTAGAATAAAAGACTTCAGAATGCAAGTCTAACCCCAACATTGATAGGGAAATTAAACTGAAAAATAATGCCTAATGTAAAACTTTATAGTAGGCTTCAATAACTAAAATGGATTTGATTTGAGCCTCAATTCCACTGATCCTAATCCAGCATTTTTTGCTGGCGCTCAGTGTACTCTTCATTATATATAAATTATGTATATTTTTATTATCAGCATTATTGAAATGTCAGTATTTGTATGATAGTTGTGTTGTGTTACCTGCAGGAGAAAAACAGTACACATTCAGAAATGGAGGCAAATCAAAACATAGAGGGGGGAGCTTTTCATTAAAATCAATTTGTACCAGTTTGAAAATAGTTTGGTACTGGATGAAATTTTGAGCTATCATTGTGAGAATCATTATTTATGGATTTAAAATTTTCAGGAATGGAAAGCATTTCTAGTATTTTCCTCAATATCCTCAAATATCTTTAGTTGACTACATCCAATGTGGAAACAAGGGCCAACTAATTGACTAAGTTATACCAATTTTTAAAAGCTATCAAGGGTGGAATTAAATGAAACATGTTAACACAGCACAAATAACTTTATAGCCATATAATATTATTTATAGTATTTACAGTCTGTCTTGCCTCCGGAAGCTCTGAGTGCATCCATGGGAGCCTTTTCTTATTTAAATCACCAGAGCATCACCCTTGTTGAGTCAGCTTGGATGAATAAAGAATAACAGACTCAAGGATACCAGTAAACTCCATGGTTAAGTGGAGATTGAATAAATATCCCACTGGTGTCAATGGAGCACCTTTAAAAGTAGCTTATTTTGTGAATCAAATGAAAGCAGTTTCTAGAATATTTCCTGTTGCATTACAGCCATAAATACCATCACCAATTAAAATATTCAGTGAAAATCCTTGTTGAAATTATACTGAGGGAGAGATTTTTTTAAAATAATATCCTTTAGAAAGGGAATTTTAAAGGGCACTTAAGTGAATGCTTTTCTTGGGGTTGGGGTCGGGGTCAGGGTCGGGCTTTTTTTGGGGGGGGGAATGTACATTGTTAGCTAACTTGTTTCAAGACAGATGGCCTTTTTAAAAAAAATTATTTGCACACATATTCACAAATGCATAGTACAGTTTCAAAAGTATGAATCATTAGAAATGATGTATGCCAAGTTAAGTTGGTTTTTAATTGGATTTCTGAATCGTTATCAATTATTGCTTAACATCTTAAATGGTGCATATGAAAAGCATTATCTTATTGTTTAAACACATAGAATAGTGCATTTACAAGACTCTGAGAGTTTTCCAAAGAATAAGAATTAAAGTTCCTTCAGAAAGAGTATTGCATATTGGCTTAATAGTTAACTTTTTACACAAGGAAAATAAATTTAAATTTGTATGATGAGTGTAAGGATTGGAATTCACTGGTACAGATCAGCTTGCTTCTAGGCAAGCCTTCTAATTGTAGTTCTACAAACTGTGATAAACTAATACATTGCGGAGATTAAGATTATTTTCTGAGGAAAGTTAAGTTTAATTTTCAGTCCAAAGAAAATCATGTTGCTCTTGAATGAGAGCGCTCTTTGCTTTCAGAATTGCATTCAGATTGAAAAACCAGCAATAACATTGTAACAATAATAAGATGCCACTTCCATTCAAAAGGATATTTAACAGGTTTGCTATTAAGTAAAGCCATCATCAAATGAAATGAATAATAAATATGAATATTGAACTCAAGTAATTCATATTTGCACTTACTGAGAAATGGAAAATTTGACTGTTCTGCCTGGTTCTACCGAGCCGGTAGCAGTGTCAATATGACATCACCAAACCGGTTCTGCCGCCTCACCCCCCGCATTATTCTTATCTTTTATTTGGCCCCACCCACAATCTATTGCTGCCTCCTGAATCCCAGAGGGGAAAAAACTGTTTAAACTCTTACCGCAGGTCTTCAAAGGGTCGCCCTACAGCTGATCAGTGTTAAAAGAAAATAAATGAGTAGACTGGTGCCTGCAGAAATAAATGGGTAGACAAGTGCCTGCAAAAATACATGAGTAGATCAGTGCCTGCAAAAATAAATGGGTAGACTGGTACAGCTATGCAAGCAGTTAAAAGCCTGATAGACCAGTACCTCTACTAAATCCTAAAGAATTGTCACATGACCATCAAGCCACGCCCACAAAATAAGCCACGCCCACAGAACCGGTAGTAAAAAAAATTAGAACCCACCCCTGACACACATACATATAGATATATATCATATAGGATGTTCTACATATAACTCAAATGTATAGACACTGTCAAGCATAACAACTATTTGTGTTCTTGTTACTTATCAGGTTGTGGCAGAAAAATCATTAAGCTATGATATTCACAAATCATAATCAGGGCAAGAAGCCCCCCTAATAAAAAGTGGCTAGAGCAGTGGTAGTACATCTATAAAAGGCAGATTTGCAGGACAAACACCTATATTATACATGGACCAATGAGTTTTATAGTTATAACTATAATGCAAAGGTTAAGCTTTGTATGGAGCTTTTAATAGTTCAAAAGAAACAGAGAACACAAGGACACATTGCTCCCCAGTAGTATGATTGTCATCATAGCCGAAGATTTTTTTTTCCATAGCTGCCTTGTAAATCATGTGCAGGAACATTAAACTGACATTTTGCCCAGCAGAACAGCATCAAATATTTATATACCCAAGTGAAAATAGTCTTTTGAGCTCAGTGAGGGAGCATCTCTCTATTAATAAAAAATTCAGTGATAATGGAATCTTCTCTTTTAAAGGGAGGGAGTAACCTTTTACATGAGCTGATTGAAGGTAACGAAAAAATAATTATTATGGCAGAGCTTGAGCTGAAGAGATTTAGTATTTAGTTTAATGGGTATGTGATATGGTGATTAGAACAAATGAGACATCGCTTGGCCATCTAACATTAAGGTTTAACTAAGTAAATAGAATACGTTGAGATGTATAGGTTTAATCGCACACAAATGGGGCAAGTAAAACAAGTTAACTACTCAGGGAGTTAGTGAAAACAAGGATTAAATAGATGGTCGTAAAATAAAACCTACATCAGAAATTCTTGATGACTTTTCATAATTGCATTGCCAATGCATTGTGCAATTTGCTACTAAAAAATAGTGGAAATGTTTGTTTGGCAAACAGAATTGCCATTGTAGAGCTCTAAGTATATGGAGCCAGGCAATGGCAGTATTCAGCCGGTTCAGACTGGTTTGGGTGAACCGATAGTGGTGACCTGCGGGTGGGCTTGGCCACCCGCCCTGGTACCGTACTGTCCTATTTAGCCAAATTTTCTAATCCATGCACACAAGCCGCACGTACAAGCAATGTGCAAGCGCAAGACTGCACGCATGTGCCGAAGGCACGCAAGGATACATTTTTGGTACATGGCGAACTGGTAATAATATTATGTGAAACCACCTCTGGTTTTACTCTGATGGGAGTAAAAGAAATGTCTTAGTTATTTGCTAACTTGCATTTGACACATCTCAATAGGTATCTTTCTTCAGTGATATAAATTGTTCCTGGGCAATCTGGATAGATAATCTATAGCCATGTTCTCTTTCTCTGGTACATGTTCAGTGATGAAGTGATATAGTTTCTATCAGTGACCGTCGAGTTAATATTGTCTTAGTTTGATGCATGAAGTATAGCAATTCAAAGCCTGATGATGATTAGTGAAAAGTTTAAATGGCCTCCCTATTAAATAATAATGTAGATATATAAGTCCCATTAGATAGCTAGACACTCCTGTTCTATAGTGGAGTAGCTTGTTTCTCAAGATAATAGTTTCTTTTTGTTCCTCAAGCCATCCATTCTTTCACCCAAGTAAGTATCGAAGCCAGGTAATATAATTCCCAATCTGGTAGCCCAAAACTATCTCTATTTTTAGAATCTTGCAACATTTTCAAAATTATCCTTGTTTTTTTTCCCCCCTTGCCAAATATATTTTAATATTATTTTATTTAATTTTTGAAAATATTTTTTCCAATTTATTGGTATTGGTTGAAATAAATATAATAATCTTGGTAAGATATTCATTTTTATAGTAGCTACTCTTCCCATCAGTGTTAATTGTAGATTTTTCCACTTCTCCAAATCCATTTTAATTTATTGTGCCAATTTATAATAATTATCTTCTTTAAACATTACATACTTTGCCCGTAGTTGAATTCCTAAATATTTAACCTTCTTGACTATCTCTATACCTCGTTTTAACTTTTTGGTTTTTTCTTTGTTTTATTTTCAGTCCTGCAACTTCACCTTCATATTCTTCTATTTTCCTAATTAATTTAAGTCCATTTTCTTGTTGGTCTTCCAAGATAAAGACCAAATCATCTGTGAATGCTTGTAATTTATATTGTTCCTTTTTTATTTCCATATCTTTAATTTCTGTATCTTGTCTAATATTTCTATTTAACACTTCCAATGTCAATATAAATAGTAAAGGAGATAGTGGACATCCTTGCCTTGTGCCTTTTTATATATTAAAATTCTCCGTCATATCTCCTATTGACCTTGGAGAGTCATGTTCTTGAATTAGGTTGGCATGCTTTTTTATGGTATAGAAAAAACAAAATACATAGTTATTTCCAAAGATACTATGTTAGGAATGCATTATTAGTAGTATGGGAGAAAATTAAAGAACAACATTATTTGAAAATACCAGTCTGGCTCTCCACAATGGAGGCACTAATTTATCCAAATGTTATTGACATAGAGAAGGTTATCAGATATAAAGATATTTTAAATGAAAAAGGGGAACTTAAAACTAGTGATTAAGGGACTCAGATAACACAGTGGTCATATGTGCAGATACAATCTAGATACAAGAAGGATGTTAAAATGTATGGTTTAAATAAAGAATTAACAGAATTAGATCAGATATTAACAAAGACATAAATAAATTAATTAATTAATAAAGAAAATATATAGCTATTTGTTAAGTATTAAGATGGAAGAGGAGAAAGTAAAAGAGAGAGTGATAATATGGGCTAAAAATTTTGGCTATTTGATTTAGATAAATGGCAGAAATTATGGGATAGAAATTATAAAACAATGTCTACTGCATACAAAGAATATCTTTATAAAATGTTTTATAGTTGGCATTTTCCACCCTCAAGGTTAGTAAAGATGTTTTAAGGATAAATCTGCAGAATGTTGGAAATGTCACCAGATACCTGGTTCGCACTATCATATGTGGTAGACATGTCAAAAAATGGAAAAATATTGCACAAAAATACATACATGGCTGGAAAAAATGATAAAACAACATAGGGATTTGAAACCAGAGCCATTTTTGTTGGGCATTTTACCAGACAAGTATAACAAAGGGAATATATATCTGATTTTACATGTATTGACTGCAGCGAGAATATTATTTGTACAACAATGGAAAAGTGAAGAGATCCCAACAGACAAATATTAGAATGTGCAGAAATGGATAAACTAACACTTACAATTAAGGAAAAGGGAGAAACTGAATTATTTTTTGATTTGGGACTTATTTTATCAATGGCTAACTGACAAAAACAGGAGCTAGAAACAGGGAAATATATGGAAGGATCGGTGATATCAGGAAAATATGTTAATTTGGTTAAACAAATAGTATGTTTGTTGTTATTAATATTAATATAGTGGATATTAATGCAATAAATATTGTTGTAAACACTTTGATTATTATTTCCTAAAATGATTTGTACCCAGACAAATCTGGGTACAAATCTTGTTCAATTGAAATTGGATTTTTTGTATGCTATAAAATAAAATAAAAAAAATATTGCCACCACCCCCAAAAAAGATAAGTTTCCTGCTAATTAAGGCAGTGGCCTACATCCCCTAATTGACCTTGTTTGAGAGTATCTCTGATACTTACTTTTGAGGCATCTATCTTCATTGTCAAGTGTTCTGAAAATCTTTACTGTTGAGGAATAGAGCCGGCATATAGCATAATTCACATTCTGAAATACTCTGTCATGTTCCTCAGTTCGTGTAACTTTCATTGGTTTAGTCTTCTGAATAAGATTGGTCAAAGAAGCAACTAAATCCAACAAATTGGGGATGAACTAGTATTGATACCATATATCATACTCAAAGTGAATTGCTTTTTAATTATTTAGTTAAACCAGATGGAGGTTGGCTTCCACTTGAGATCTCTGTGGCTTACCCTGTACCCTATGCATTTGATATCCAGATAGGCCCAAGTTATATTTTAACAATTTAACAGTCCTGCCTTTAGTAAATGCTTAAAGACATGATGATGATGTGCCAAGTGATCTTGCCAGAAATCCGTAGAGATGTCTGTATCATCTAAGAAATACAACTGTAAATTCTTTATACCACCGTAACAGTAGATCTTTAGGCCCCTGAAAAGTTGTTGGACTTTCTGGAGTCAGAACTACGTTATGACAGTGTAAGGGAAGCAATACTGTACACTTTATGCATCAGTAAGTTGGGCATGTGAATGTTTTGCATATGTGGTATATACTAGTACAAATAAAGTCCAGCACTCATAATGGTTACCAGCAATGCATTGCAGAATTCAAATGGAAATGTACTAGCTCTATTATTATGATTCATGCTAATAAATTTTAGCCCTGCAGAAAAGTATGCCACACACTGTTATTCTGTAACATGGTAAGAAGACTCTTGGATTGTGATAAATAATGCACAGACTGTTGTTAACAGATAATAGCTAACAATACAGTTTATAGAACTCGTTTGTTTCGGCATAGATACCTTCCAGGGCATGACAGATGGAGTGTTCATCTTTGAAGTTCCTTCTGTAGATGATAGCAGAAGTACGCAAGGCTATGATGCTATTGTTGTAGAGCAGTGGACAATCTTAGATGTAAGTATATTATTTTGACTTATTTCTAATACCTTGATTCACAACTCAAATGAGAAATTATAAATTTTAAACCAATGTCTGCATTTCTTTAAAAAATAATTATGTTTTATCTTGCTTACTTCCTTTTTCACATAATTAATTTCACACTGCATTAATGTTCTCATCAATGTTGTGATTGTTGATCAGCTTCCATGTTTACTTTTTTAATTGCACATTCATCATGATTTCTGTTGTAGCCTTTTAAAAACAATTGCCAACAAAATTCTCAGAAATAATGTTTCTTTCTTACAGTAAATCTGTGCAGAATAAAATTATTAATGCCATTGCATATAGAATTTACTTAAGACTTCTTAATCATTATCTCTTTATATGGATTATATATTTCATAAAGCAAAGCTCTTTTTTAAAAGAATTGAGAAATTTTGTTATTGTCAAGTGGTCTTGTAACATCTTCTTATTCCAGCTTAATTCGAAAATTGTTGTGCAATTCTTGGACAAAATTAAGCCATTTATGTAAATAGGTTTTCAAAAAGAAAAATGATATATAAAAGTTATATTCTGTGATTAATTTTCAAGCAGAAATAAAAAAATAAGTTGAAGAATATTACTATTCAAGCAGTGTATTCAAGTCAAATTTTTACAGTGTCCTAATCACGATAAATTAATATTAATAGAAAAAACAAATTCAGCTGCTAATCAAAACACAAAGAGCAAGTAAATACAACTTTATTTATTACATTTATAGGCTGCCCATCTTGCTGTCAGCTGATTCCAGGTAGCTTTTAGCAAGATAAAAGCAACAATGTAAAACATTAAAATACTAAAACAATAAATATTAAGAAAATTAAGATATATGGCTAAGGAAGTAAACAATATAAAATGAGGTGGAGATAGAATCTTCTCTCAATTCACTATCACCTCCAAAATGGAACATCCCCATTGGGATACCAGGCCAATCAGCAGAACCAGTTTTAAATCCCAGAAGCTCAAGAAGATAGGGACAGATATAAGCTCAAGGGGTATCCTTTGTTGAATCAGGCAAATTAGCAAATTTAGCTGGAAAAAGTTCCTAAAGTCATGAGTTCTGAAGAGCCATAAAGGTCAGTGTTTGGTATGTGTGTATGTACCTATGTACAGATATAGATAAACACAGTGCATAGACACAAGCGCATACAAATATATGAATGATTTCCCCCAAAAAAAGTCTTTCAAGAAAAAAATACGATGTTCTAGTCAGGATTTAATTTGATCATGATGATTGTAAACATTATAATAATATAAGATGTTATAACTTGCAAAGTCTTCTCTATCCAAATAAGATCAAGCTATAGTAATAAAGATTTTTTATTGTTTGGGTCAGTCCTACTAGATTGACTTTATGGCTATTTTGTTGGTGGTAAGATAGCATCTCTTGGCTGCTCTGTTAAAGATTGGGCCAAATTCTAATCCCTATTCATTTGGATCTATTGCAAAAATTTTGTTTTCATTATTCAGCCTTTGGCCTAGTTCCTGGATGGAGCTGAATATCAGAAGAGGGGGGAGTATTGTTTAATGTTATGTCAATTACCCTGGTTACTTATTGGTTTTAGGTCAGTGTCTTGCTCTAAACTTCAGTCCTATGAACAAGAAAATCACCAGGAATCAAAGAAATAAGAGTCTCTTGAGTCAAGATAATCTATTTTTCGTTAACAATATAGAAGTTTTCATTCTTCTCAATTTTTTAAACACGTCCCAGTCTAATGTACAGTCTTGAGATTTCTTGGAGTTTCCTATCCAGCGAAGAACTGCTTATGTTTTGCAAGCATTAATAACTATTTGCAAGCTTAAGACATGGGGAGGGAGAGTCCAAAATAAAAATGAAATCAGTTGACAGGAAATAATCAAATAATCAAATAATCTAACCCAGGGTAAAGGCACAGCAGAATTTGGGGGTTAAAAACAAAGTAATAGAAACAGAAACAGAGAAGAAGTACAGGAAGCTACTGCAGGGATGTCAAAAGCAGATTAGTGTTGTCTGTAAAGCTGCCAACTGGTGGGAAAATTGGTGTAGATTTCAATGTTGCATGCCTCTGCGCACAGGCATCTCTGTTGCTTAAAACATTATAGAACTTTATTTGTGCGGTTTTCCTATGCCTAGTTTTCTGGAATGTAGGGACAGATTCTAGGATCCAATCTAGGTTGATCATTGAAATCAGAGGCTTAGTCTTCCGAGCTTTCAGACTCGTGCTTAAGCCCATCCTTAGGAAACTTCTCTCTAACAGAAGTAAACCTCTCATACTAGTGACAACTCAGATTGATCCTGCAACATTATCCTGGGACACCTTCATTCATGACATATTCTAGTATTTAGGGGAGGTTGGCAGACAGAATCTAGCAGTTTTCTTCATTAACTCCCTTATCTCCAGAACTGCTGCTTGACCCAATCTTACTTGGTCTAGGAGCTGTGGCTCTACTGGTTTCTTTTGATCTTGCTTTAGTAGTTTCTCCTTCACTTCTTCCTCTAAGGCAGGTGGTTAGATCTGACCAGTGGGGCTGGCCTGGAAATAGCAAAGGACCAGCCTGAGGTGCCTCTGCTACCAAAAATGGGGCATGGCGTGTATGGGGCCCCCACCTCTCGTTCTAGGCCTGGACTATGCAGCACTCTGGCAGCCAAAACGGAATGCCCGGGGGCCCCGGGGCTATTTTGGCTGCCAGAGTGCTGCAGGAGACTGACTTTGACTCAGAAGTTTATAAAAGGGAGAAAAGGTAAAATATTTCATCTTTCAGGCTTGCAGGATTCTAATACTATAGCCTATGTCAATAATTTATAGTTCTAGTTTTGCTATGCAGTCAGTTTCTTGATCTGGTCTCTCTTTCATAGGGAGATCAAGTAGATCAAGTATATATTTAAAAAAAACCAAAATCACAGAAATGTATTTTTATGTGAATAAAACCCTGTGTGCGGAGTTTTGAAACCCTCCCCTGATGCCCACCCCAGCCATGACTCACACACCCCTCTCCCCCAGCCCTCAAGGTCAAACACAACCCTGATGCGGCCCTCAATGAAATCAAGTTTGAAACCTCTGCTGTAAGGGTTTGTCAGAAGGAAGATAACATAGGTTAGTGATCTCATATTCCTGTGGCAGTGATCTCATAGTCCTGCGGAGCTGTTTTTTAATATGCCACTTTTCTTCCATGATGGAATTTGGAGTTGTAGATTTATTGTAGGTCTGTCATTCAAACATGGGCTAAATGTGGATGAAATCTGTCTTTCGACCATTCCTAATTCAACATTAGCAGCAGACTGAAGGCTTTAATAAATGTTAGTTTCTCTTAACTTTTCCCTTTCTTTGTATATTGATATGGGTATGAAACTCATAGCACATCGTATAATTGTTACCATAAGAGTTATGCAAATCTTAAAGTGTTCCTTTCCGAATGGTCAGAGAAATGTAGTTCAAGTTTCATTTTCATATACATTTTAATTTAACAACATGACCTTCCTTTGAATTTGACTGGGTATTAGCATTGTCGTTTTAACCAAAAAAAACAACAACAACCCCTTGGCATGCTTTATTTCTACAAATAGAGCAGCTTCTCAAGTGTAAGCAACAGGAATATGTTCATCATAGTACTCTGTATGTGTGTAAAATGTCAGTATGCAAAAAATGTAAACCTTCCAGCTGCCACAGTATGTGATTCTTGCCAGCAATCAACAGGATGTAAGACAGCTGACTTATTTTACCAAATGTAGAAGAAACTGCGATATATGGCTTTTAATAGCCACATGTGTCCTACTTCTAATTCTATACATGTCAGATTCTATTAATTCCAATAAATTATGTGTGATTTAGCATTAAATCTTTTTTCTTTGTTTCAGTTTTGTTTTCATAGACAGATCCCTGTCATAGCTTCCTATCCTTTTGTTCCCTACTCTAATTTGTTTCACCCCAAGAGAGAAAGATGATGCTTTTTTACCAGATAGATGTTTTCTAAGGCCAAGCTTAGCTTGGCTGTTTGAATCTTGATAAGTAATGATGGTTGTTGCTTCTCTCTAGCTCCTGATAGACTTTTCAAATGCCTTTTTATTATTGTTGTTAGTCATGGTGCTAAATATCATCAGTATTCCAATCAATTTGGGGCACAATGAATTGTAGGAAGGTGATAATTCTTCCTGAAAGCAAGTTTAAATTTGGCCTTGTATTCCCTTACATCAGGAAAAACAGAAATCACATGAATTACTGAAACTCTACTTTGTTGTGAAAGGATATAATAACAGGATCTTGAAAGCCTGACAGCCTCTCCCTCTCCTACATTGAAAAGAAATAAATTGGTGCAATCATGGATTTTTCTTTGCCCCTTCCTCTGTAGCTGGGTTAAGTTGATGTTTACATAATGGTTTGTGAATTTCTTTCTCAAGGTCATCTCCTCAATACTCACACAGCTAAGATACTGTACAACATGTAACATGCTGTCTTTTGTGAGGCACCACAAAATACACCAACCTAAATTTATTCTAACAGCCATTCTCTATTTTGGCCTGTTATGAAGCAAGTGAATTGTGCTATTCTAAAGTTATTTGAAGGTCAAGATAAGGTACAACGATGGGTGGATTTCTCTGCAGTTAAAAAAGATCCAGTATCTCCCAAAAGTGAACTGGTGCTAAGAGCAGAGTCAGGTTTGACAGATGGCTAAAATCATAGGTTTATCCATCTGTAGGAACTTGATCTGCAAGAAAGATGAGGGCTTTCTACTCCTGCTTTACCACCTGCAACAACTAATATGCTGGTATGGGATGATGGAGGCTGCAGTCCTAGCATTCTGGCCCTGGGAATTAAGCAATAAGGCTTTCCAGAAAAGTAGAAAGGTTCTCCCAATCTGCTTTTCTAGAAATGTAATGCCCCACAAAGGAAAACTATGAGATCCCTGCACAACCTGCACATAAACTTAAAGGAACACCAGGGAGTGGCCTTCCTCTAAGCAGGAGTAATCTGTTTTTCACCCAACACAAATGTCTCCCTATGACCTGACCTAATGTTTGAGGATCTAGCAAAAGAAAATATGATTTCAAACATTCATGATCTTCTGTTCAAGATTTACCCTTATCATGCTGATATGCTGGCACTGCGCCTGCAATCTGTAGATGACAGAAGTTAGCAAAGAGAGTATTTCCAGCCATGCTTTTGTGGACAAGAGCCTTACCTTATTTTTGAATAAGGAATATATAGCTCAGACTGGAAGGCCATACATCTTTCATGAACCAGAACAATAATTGAGATATGATATCTAATGTACCTTATTGACAATATGCTGTTATACTTTAGAGAAATAAAGATTGATTATATACCAAAATTTTGTCATCCATAGACAATTAATGGTAATAGGCAACTATTACCATTACTTTTATTTTTCTCCACAACTATTACCAAAAAAGAAAAAAAAAAGACAGTCCAGGTTTAATACTTGACTATTCAACACAGGATTAGAAGAATTATAGATAGCCACTGCCAACCCAGAATACAGCATTCCAGACCAAATAGGTCACAGATCTACATCAGAATAAAATGCTTATTTTCGTCTTTAATTCATATCTATATTCAAAACTACAAGGACTAGAGCCTTAGTTTTATGTTACCTTAGTTGATGGACTATAAATTTTTCAATGGAAAATTTCCCTGGAAAAGCCTCCATGTTCTGCTTTTCAGCATTGGGTCAGCAAAGCATATGTCAAACACCTCTTTCACATCAATTCATTTACTGGCCTCAGCTATAAGAATCAGAGAAAGGTTGCACTTGTCATGTACACAGTTAGCAAAGCATCCTCAGTTCACAATGTTAGATGTGTAAATGTATTTGTTAAGTGCATAGGGATTATGGGCCTGATAAACACAGTTTGATGTCTGTAGCCAGACAGTTGGAGCTCTGAGCAGCAGGAGGGCCAGTGGTGATAAGTGTGAAGTTCAATCTCCTCAAAGATCCTATTTGCTATTTTCCAGAGTGAACTACAAAAGAGGAAGGAGAAAATGAGGTATTTGTGGCTTTGGGGGTTCCTCTTTCAACATAGATTAAAAATTGAACCTATTAAACTGTATACATATGTGGTTAGTTTGTGTGTACATCTGCACATGTGTCTTCCTACCTTGAAAATCTTCAAAATGCCAGATGTCAAGTTTTGCAGAGATCACTGGTAGAGAAAACAATGTGGTTTGGCAGCAGTTTCTGTCTGTCACTGGAAGTACTGCAGTTTGAACATAAGGAACATTTTTCACACCTTTTTTAATAAGATGATTGGACTAAATAGTTGGTATGAAAGTAAACAACAGTCTGGCTAAAAATAACTTTCCATTGTATTTTTCATGCATACATTTTAAAGATTAAAAAAAACTTAAAGAAAATGCTGTTAAACTT
Source organism: Coluber constrictor foxii (assembly GCA_038048745.1). NCBI lineage: Eukaryota > Metazoa > Chordata > Lepidosauria > Squamata > Colubridae > Coluber > Coluber constrictor. The sequence goes on from CM075961.1 coordinate 129,400,890, forward strand.
TGCTAAAATATATATGAGAAAGTATAGTAAATATTGGACCAATTTAACGTATTCCACAATAAAATATTATCCTGATATATAAAAAGGTTTACAATCATTTCTACACAGGTTAATTCAGAGATATATTTACTTAACTTTCTTTGTAGCATTTAATGTGGAGGTGTTAAAAATATATATTAATTTGCCTCAAGTAGAAAAATAATACTATATATACTTTAGACAATCTGTGTCTATTGTGAGAGCATGCTATAGCTATGGACTATCTATCATGTGAGCTATTTTTTTAGCTGATAACATAGCTTATAGAAGAAGAGGTAAACATCTTTTCAGGCAGAAACTTTTCTCACAAAAAAGGGATGTACTGGCAAGGAAGAACAAAGAACTGATAGTAGCATCCATAGGAACAAGTCAGAGTAGACAAGATAGTATTCACAATGTCATGCTTGTGTACATGAATGCAACATTGATACACGTAGAAAAGGGAAAGGACTTTGATTGCAAGGTCATGATTGTCATATTATCTCTTTTGAGCTACCCTTCCCTTGACGCTACTAGTTAATATACTTGAAGAAGGAGGTTGAGGGAAGATGATGATGATTTGATTTTATTTCATTTCATTTCATTTCATTTCATTATTTCATTTCATTTCATTTCATTATTTCATTTCTTCCGAAGGACTCAGAGCGGTGTGCAGGTCATTAAAAACACAAAAAATACAGACCAATTAAAAAGTAATTAAAATTATTAAATAATTTCAGCCCAAATTTAAAACCCAAAATTTACAACACCCAATTTAAAATCATTCACATTGATAGCCCGGCCTGGCGGAACAGCAGGGTCTTGAGGGCACTGCGAAATACATGGAGGTCAGAGATCTTGCGCATTTCCGGGGGCAGTTCATTCCACAGGGCAGGAGCTCCCACAGAGAAGGCCCTCTCCCCCTGAGTGTCGCCAGCCGTCATAGCTTGGCCGACAGCACCCTGAGGAGCCCCTCTCTGTGGGAGCGGACTGGTCGGTGGGACGCTACTGGTGGCAGAAGTCAGTCTCAAAGGTACCCGGGTCCTAAACCATGGAACGCTTTAAAGGTGGTGACCAACACCTTGAATCGCACCGGAAGACCACTGGGAACCAGTGCAGCTCGCGCAGGAGAGGTGTCACGTGGGCACAAGTTGCGGCCATAACCACCCGCGCAGCTGCATTCTGGACCAGTTGGAGCCTCTGAGTGCTCTTCAAGGGGAGCCCCATGTAGAGAGCATTACAGTAGTCCAGCCGGGAGGTGACAAGGGTGTGAGTGACCGTGCGCAAGGCGTCCCGGTCCAGAAAGGGCCGCAACTGGCGAATCAGGTGAACCTGATAAAAAGCTCCCCTGGCCACAGCCATCATATGCTCTTCTAAAGATAGCCATGCATCCAGGAGGACATCCAGATTTTGAGCCCTCTCTGTGGGGGGCAAAGATTCACCCCCAATAGTCAGTGATGGCGCCAGCTGACTATATCGGGACGCCGGAAGCCACAACCACTCGGTCTTGGAAGGGTTGAGTCTGAGCTTGTTTCTCCCCATCCAGACCCACATGGTCTCCAGGCAGCGGGATATCACATCAAGGGCATCATTGGGGTGGTCTGGGGTGGAGATGTACAGCTGAGTATCATCAGCGTACTGATGGACTCTCACCCCAAAACCACAGATGATCTCACTCAGCAGCTTCACATAAATGTTGAATAGAAGGGGCAAGAGGACTGACTCTTGCAGCACTCCCCAAGCGAGACACCTCGAGGTTGACCTCTGCCCTCCTGCCAACACAAACTGTGAATAGTCAGAGAAAAAGGAGGAGAACCACTGCAGCATGGTGCCCCCTATTCCTAACCCCCTCAACCACTGCAGCATGATACCATGGTCGATAGTATCAAAAGCCGCTGAGAGATCTAATAGGACCAGGACAGAGGAGCAACCCCTGTCTCGAGCCCTCCAGAGATCATCCAGCAATGCGACCAATGCTGTTTCTGTGATGAGAAAGAGAAGGATTGTTATCACCCAAAATGCATTCTAGGCATTTGGTATTGGTTGCTGAAGATTTGTTGGTTCTGGAGGAGATAATAAGACCCTTGAAATGGACCATGACAGATTCAAAAACCATAAAAGAAGGAATATGAGTCAGGAGAGGCATGTCTTTCTGTAGTGCCCTCCCACCTCTTCCCCCCCCCACCAATACCCTCCCCCCAATCCCATCCCACTAGAACTCTGCAGTACAGTTATCTTCTGAAACTCTCTGGACTTCATGTTCTGGAAGGAGGGCAGACCGTGTGTCTCCGGGCCATAGAGCAGTGATCCAAACGCAGCCATCATTTTGTCCTGCCTGTTTGTGACAATTTGTTCCCAGACCATGCAGCAGTGACCCTAGTGTAGCCACTATTTTGTGTGCATAACAAAATGCACAGCCAATTTTGCAATCCTGCAGCTGTGCAAAACAAAATATCATCCTAGGGCTCTGGAAGGCCTCGGAGCTATTCAAAAGATAAGAGGAGAGGAATGTTTGGTCTGATGGGACGGGAATCAGGCCTAAGGTCTGGTGGGAGTTGGAAAAGGCATGTTGGGTCCCAAAGCATGAGAAGTGGAGGGTGGGGTGTTTTGGAGGTGGGAGAGTCTTTGGGAGAGCCAAGGCAGACAGGCCTGGGCCTGTATTAGGCCTCTCCCTCTCCACTTAATGATCTGCACATTTGTTTATGTTTCATTGGGGAGAGCAGGAGTAGAGTTTAGATGATAGTTTCACCTAATGACTATTATAACATGTAATTGCAATGGGCAGGCACCATTACAGGCATATCTTGGACTACCTGTATGATAATGGAGTTTAGCAATATTACTTTAGAAATGATGCATTCAGCAAAGGGCATTGTTCCAGCTACCTGTACATTGTGGCTTTTGCTTATTTGTGTTTTCCAAGAAATTTTTGACAGGCAGCAATCAAGACTGATTATTCATATATACTTCAACATATAAAAGGTTAAACTGGATTGATGACCATATATATAATCTCAGATTCTAAAGTTATTTCAATTCTACAGCTGCCAATTTTGATCCAGAGATTGATGGAAAAATTAGATGCACTTTCTCTAGTCTTATACAAATGTGGATTGTATTATTTTGTTTATTACTGGTTTTATTTTAAAGCCTGTATTATTGAGGAAAAACAGGGAAATTGCTAATACATATTGCTTTTCTTTAAACTGATTTGGCCTAGATATTCCCCACACACACACACACACACACATCCTCAAATTACATAGCTTTTTAGATATTCCTAATGAGCCAGATTATTGCTGACAATAGGAAAAAAATTAATACACACCAAAATCACGAGTAAGATTATCTGCTCCAAAAGTAGAAAAATGGCCAGCTCAACATTCTCTAGTTTTTTTGACACTCAAGGTGTGATAAGAGATTATTTACCAACTGCAAGAGAATGGGGAATGAGTTCATTAAAATTGTGCTCCCTTTCACACATAAAAGAAAATGTCTTTCAGTATGACTTGTAGATCCGTTTACACTCTTTCCCCCTTTATACATATGCTTTCTTTTAAAAAAATATTGAGATCTTAACTGACCTCTTTTCAGGTTTAAAAGTGGCTACTATTATATATTTCCTTATATATGGTGTTAGAAGTGTTAAGATTTTTATTACATCTAAAATTATGTACAAAATTACATGCATGTGCTTTCTTTTTCATGCCCTCTAAGTATTACTTAGAGAGGGCTTGCAATCTGGGTGTCCTCCTGGATGTACGGCTGTCTTTAGAAGATCATATGACGGCTGTGGCCAGGGGTGCTTTCTATCAGGTTCGCCTGATTTACCAGTTGTGTCCCTTTCTGGACTGGAATATCCTGCGCACGGTCACTCACGCCCTTGTCACATCCTGTCTGGACTACTCTAACGCTCTCTACTTGGGACTCCCCTTGAAGAGTGCTTGGAGGTTCCAGCTGGTCCAGAATACAGCCATACGGGTGATTATGGGAGTGACTCGACGCACCCATGTGACACCTCTCCTGCGCAAGCTGCATTGGCTCCCAGTGGTCTTCCGGGTGCGGTTCAAAGTGCTGGTTACCATCTTCAAAGCGCTCCATGGCTTAGGACCCGGATACCTACGGGATCGCCTTCTGCCACAGATGGCCTCCCACCAACCAACACGCTCCCACAGAGAGGGACTCCTCAGGGTGCCGTCAGTTAAACAATGTAGACTGGCGGCCCCCCAGGGGGAGAGTCTTCTCTGTGGGGGCACCCGCCCTCTGGAATGAACTCCCCACGGGGATACGTATGATTCGCAACCTGCATACCTTTCACCGTGCCCTTAAGACTCTACTATTCCAACAGGCTGGACTGGCTTAATAAGAATTTGGATTGGGTGTTTTAATTTGTGGGTTTAACTGGGGGGCCAAAATATTTAATTTGTTTTTAAATTGCTTTTAAATTTTGTATTCATGTTGTTTTACTTTCGCTGTACACTGCCCTGAGTCCTTTGGGAGAAGGGCGGTATAAATAGTAAGTAAGTAAGTAAGTAAGTAAGTAAGTAAGTAAGTAAGTAAGTAAGTAAATAAATAAATAAATAACAAACAATACTTTTAAGAAAGAATTAGTTGGGCTTAAGTGTAATAGAAATGGAACCAAAATGGGGCCAGTGAAAAATAAATTATATGTATGAGAGTGTAAAAAATACTTACTGTGGTTTTAAAAACAATAACACAATAAAGCAGGACAATAAAAACAGACGCCATGGCCAGATGCATCTTTCCATGATGCATCTAGCCATGCACAAAATACTTTTAATTTTTTTTTTATTTTTTCGCCCTTTTTTAGAAGGGAAGGGGAGATTAAAGGGTTTTTTTTCTTGTTCATTTTTATAATCCAGGTGTGTGTGTGTATGTGTGTGTGTGTGTGTTAGTATTGAGCTTTTTCTTTCCTTTTATCATACAGGTTTTTTTGTTGGAAGGGACCTTGGATGTCTTCTAGTTCAACCCCCTGCTTAGACAGGAAACCCTACACCACTTCAGACAAATAGTTATCCAACATCTTAAAAACTTCCAGTGTTGGAGCAGCATTCCCAACTGCTGGAGGCAGGTTGTTCCACTGATTAATTGTTCTAACAGTCAGGAACTTTCTCCTTAGTTCTAAGTTGCTTCTCTCCTTGATTAGTTTCCACCCATTGCTTCTTGTCCTGCCCTCAGGTGCTTTGGAGAGTAGCTTGACTCCCTCTTCTTTGTGGTAACTCCTGAGATATTGGAACACTGCTATCATATCTCCCCTAGTCCTTCTTTTCATTAAACTAGGCATATCCAGTTCCTGCAACTGTTCTTCATATGTTTTAGCCTCCAGTCCCCTAATCATCTTCGTTGCTCTTCTCTGCACTCTTTCTAAAGTCTCAACAACTTTTTTACATGGTGGTGACCAAAACTGAATGCAGTATTCCAAGTGTGGCCTTACCAAGACATTATAAAGTGGTATTAACACTTCATGTGATCTTGATTTTCTCCCTCTGTTTATGTAGCCTAGGACTGTGTTGACTTTTTTTGGCAACTGCTGCACACTGCTGGGTCATATTTAAATAATTCTCCCCTAGGACTTCAAGATCCTTCTCACAGTTACTACTATTGAGCAAGATACCACCTATACTGTACCTGTGCATTTTGTTTTTCTTGCCTAAATGTAGAACCTTACTTTTTTCACCATTGAATTTCATTTTGTTAGATAGCGCCCAATGTTCAAGTCTGTCAAGATCCTTCTGTATCTTAAATCTATCTTCTGGAGTATTGGCTATTCTTGCCAGCTTGGTGTCATCTGCAAATTTGATGAGTTCCCCATCTATCCCCTCGCCCAAGTCATTGATGAAGATGCTAAAGAGTACTGGGCCTAAAACAGAACTTTGGGGTACTCCATTGCGTATCTCCCTCCATCTAGATGCAGTTCCATGATGCATCTAGCCATGAGAAAGTTTTTTTTTTTTATTTTTAATGTTTCCCCCTTTTTTTAGAAGTCTCCTCAGTGATAGTTCTACCATGACTGGGTAGATGTCACCAGGAGCAAAAAGGAAGATTAAATCTAAATAAGTATAACAATAAATTGTAGTAGGAGCACTGTAATAATAATAATCTGTGAGCATGCTAGACATGTATATAGATAAAGTCCTGTGATAGCAAACAGCAAAATGATACAGCTTCTGCAAAGACCATACATAGACATCTGTATTGTACCAAAACTTGAGTGCCTAAGTGCCAACAATATTTAGTCCTGCCCTGGGTCATGAGGGAAAAAGATGACACTCCTTAGAAATGACTCACTCCCCAGCGGCTCTCGGCCATTAAAAACCTGGCAAGAAAACACAGATTTGTTTGGCAGCAAGACATTACAGAGCTGTAATAACCAAGGCAGTGAATTTCTGCTTTGATTGTGCTAACTGCCAAGGCATCCACTGTACTTAGGGCCAGAGGGGAACTCCATGGCTTTGAAGCCTGCTGACTGATTTTCTTTTTTTTTTATTGAAAAAGTTTTACAAATACAAATTTTATCATTTCCCCCCACCCCATTTCCCCTCCCCCACCCCCTATTCCCCCTCCCCTCCCTTCCCACCCTTGGCTTCCCTTACAAAAAAATATTATTCTTATTCGTCTACCAATATCAAACAAAAATAAATGAAAAGGTGAAATCCAAATCAGGTAACATATCAAATATTTCTATCATCTAATCTACCCCCTTTCGACATTAAATTTTTTCTAAATATCAGAATAGTAAAACTAATTATCTGCATTTATAAATCCCCCTTAATACATAATAGAGTCCAAAAAACCTAGTTTTCCCCCAATTACTTATCCCTAAATTTAAACTAATCCCTAGATGACATATTCATTATAACATTCTATATCAATATATCAATCACTATTCCACACCTTGTTTTACCTCCAATTACTTTACCTCCCATATACTATAACTCTCAACTCAACATAATCTTCTTCAAGCAAATACTAACTGATACTTCTTTGTTTGATATTTATTCTGCACATAATCTATCCATTTCTTCCATTCCCGAACAAAAGCTTCTTGGGTCCTATCTTTTAAATACGCTGAAATCTTTGCCATTTCTGCAAAACTAGCCATCTTCAAACATTCTTCTATGGTAGGCACACTGACTTTTTTCCAATATTGTCCGATCAGTAACCTAGCTGCAATAATCATGTATAATATCAATCTTGTTTCATTTGATGAGCAGTCCTTAACTATACCCAGCAAAAACAATTGCAGAGAAAATTGAAGCTTTTTTTTTCAGAACATCTGACTGATTTTCTAATGGTTGAAATCTAACCCATCCTATAGAGTGTTCTCTGTACGAAATGGTTCATTGTTACATTGTGATGGGCCAATTCTCAGCAAATCTATTATTCTTCATCGACCTTTCTATAAATTGGGGTTCTACCAATTTCTCTCCTCCTCTAGATAAGGCTTATGTCTTGTGTAACATTACTGTTTGAAGTCAAACAATCCTTTACATATTGTGTGTGTGGAAAATAATTGTTTGAGTTAGACCCCATGTATAAAGCATTACTTAGTGCTTGTTTGCATACTTGCTAATGAAAAATAACAAATTGGTGATGCTCATGTGCCTATGGGTAATGCAAAGAACAAAGCAAATTGCTCTCATTTTGTTTGTTTGCTGTTGCTGCTGGGATGTAAATGACCTGGACTCATTATTGCCCTAATGTTGTTTAACACACCATGAAATGCTCTGAAAGTCAGAAGCAGGATTCCCCCTCCCCTGTGTGTCCTTGGCCCATCTGGTGTAAATGAAGAGCTTCTTGCTGTATTTTAACTGTCACCGTGCTGTGTTTGTACAATCCAAAGCAGAATTGCCCATGCTAGTTGAGCTGAGATTTTTGTATTGCTTGAATACTCTTTTGTCTGAAAGAGGTAATTGTTCTCTTTCAGCTAATATGCAGGAGGCCATTCATCCAGGGAATCTCCAACAAAACTAAATGAATTATTCCTGTTGATCTGATTCATCAACTGCCACATGGAAGGTTTTGGAGCGTGGAAAAAAATTGTTTCTCCTGTTTAAACAAGATTATTTATCCTTTCAGCAAGAACTGAAAATTGATTTCATTCCTTTTCTTTTGAGATATCAATTTCTTTCCCAGTTTTGCTGAATTTGCAAAAACAATCTAGCCCATTAATAACCGGTCATTATGAAATAGACTCAATTATAACATTTAATTCTAATTGTTTAATTTCTCTTTCCTAGGGGGTTCACATACAGGCAGATTACATTCCCTTGTTGAACTCTCTTGCGGTATATGGATGGCAGCTGACCTGTGTGCTTCCCACTCCAATTGTAAAGACAAAGAGGTATGGTCAAGAGACGGTCTTTCCTTAAGTCTAAGAGTCAGTCATAAAAATTGTCATTGATCTTAACAATAGGGATCTTCTTTGGGAGCTTTTGAACAGCCTGCACAGAAGCTGCCTGTATAACAATAGAGCATGAAGTGTTCAACCCTTTCTCTTTTTGTGCCGATAATCTTGCCGTGCAAGTAGAAAGCAGTCTTTGGCAAGCACAGGGGAGACTATGAAAGCTGCAGATGTAAGTCCTATCAATTATCTGAGACATTATCTATTGTTTAATTTTATTTCCCTGATGAAAGAGTGGATGAGGGCATCCCACCTTGCTGGCTCATATCCCAGATTGTCTTTCATGTAGAAGTGATATTCACCTGCACAACATCTCACACTTTCTCAAAGTGTCTTTAATCTCCGGACACAGGGATCTTTTTGGAGGCAGCTGTGGAAAGCTACGGGAAAAGCAGGAAAATTTCATCCCATGAATATAAATTATTGTCATAGAATTCAAAGATACAAAAGCTGCATAGCTTCCACACCATTTGCTGCTACTATCCCTTGTATGTCAGCCATTTATCTTTGTTCCTTTGCAGAAGTCTTCATATTTAAACTTAATTAGCACTAGATTTAATGTGCCAGGGTATTAAACCACATCTTGAAGCCAAAAACAAACACAATTCCCCTGCCTCTCTAAAAAATACTTAATTTTTATTTGTATCCTTAAAATGGTAGCCAAGATATAATGTAGGATTAGTGAGGCTCTCAATTAGCCCTCTTAGTATGCCTTGAATTGCTGTACTCAACACTTTATCCCAGTTGTATTGATCATGGATGTTAGATCCTGCAGTCTGTAACATCTGGAAGGAAACATCTGAGACTGCTTTAGATTGCACCTATCAATACAATGCAAATACTTAATTTCCATCCTCACTCCCTTAAAGATAGTCCTTGAGTACTACATATAGAGTTGTTCTATTTTTCATAGAAAATGGCTAGGCAATGGTAGCTTGGCTTATCAATTTGAATTCATTTATCAACATGGATTATTGCTGATTTCATTCATTTTTACATTCTCTTTTCTGTTACTTCATCTGTAGTGTTGCTGTTTCTAACAACTCTGAGGGAGGGGAGCAATTACATTAGGATTGAAGCACCCACAATTGTATTTATTTAAATATTAGGATTGCAGCATCCATAAAGGGATCCCACTTCCCTCCTACTGCCAGGGAAATAATGCACTAACATATAAGGCAGATGGGCTTTCTTTGGTCTTTTGTCCACTAGCAACAGCAAAACTATTTCCTACAATTCAGCTGCCCAAGCTCCATTCAGATTTCATTTCACTATCAGTTGGAAGATTCCATTCAGATATCAATGAACTTTTTCAATATGAACCTATTTAATCAGATGTTCAAAAGCTAGTAATTGTCACATAATATATTTATGATTTCCATAAACTAACTACTGAATGGCTGTAGATGATTGTATTTGCAAGTATCTTTGCAACTATGGAATAAGCCACTCAATTAAAGGATTATCCTGAATGATTAATTAGAAGGGCCAGCAAATTTAAGTAAGAAATTACCTCAAATGTCTTAATGGGTGGTAGCATTATCCTGTATTGCCTGGGCTTAAAAATTAAACAAGATCAGGCAGACCTGGTTAATATTTGAATAGAAGGCCTCTATTGAATACGTAGGCTGTAAATCAGACTGAGAAATTGAAAAGATGTCTTGGAAGAAGGCACTGATACAAAACACTTCTGTAACAGAACCAAAACAAAGCACCTGTCTGTACATGTCCATTAGTCATCAGAGGTTGACCTTGATTGAAAGAAGACTTTATTTTAATAGATGCATGTAGTGTAAGGGAAAAAAATTGACAGTTGGAGGTTCCCTACTGTTGGTCCAATTTAGCATTGACTTCATGCCTGTTCCAGGTTAGGGTTGTAGTTAGTGCTACAGAGCCCGTGTAATGGATGGGAATGGGGAAACCAGTTTCAAATCTGCATCAATGATGGAAGCTTACCGGGTGGGTTTGATGTATGATAGAGAGTTTCTCAATCCTACCCACTTCATATTGTCAGGAAAAATAGGAAGAAGGCGCATTTGTGCTCTGCCTTGAGTTTGTGGAAGGTACAAATCTGAAAAATAAATTATATTCCAGACAATTACATAAGTATTCTGTGTGTATCATTCCACTGCCCATACCTCTTAATTGATGGGATATGTACAACAGTATGCTGGAATGTGAAAGAGTCTCTAATTAGAAAAATTTATCATTAAATAAATGAAAAATACTTTATTAGATTCAAATATGTTTTTCTTTTCTCCTTTTAAGCAAAAACAACAAACTCCATCTAGCCCTTAAACATAAACTAATTTGTTATGGTGCAGATGTTTTGATCTTTAAAGTGTCATCTTTAAAGAGCTGAGGTGGCACAGTGGTTAGAGTACAGCACTGCATACTACTTCAGCTGACTGCTAGCTGCAATTCGGCAGTTCAAAACTCACTGGCTCAAGGTTGACTCAGCCTTCCATCCTTCCGAGGTCGGTAAAATGAGGACCCAGATTGTTGGGGGCAATATGCTAAACTCTGTAAACCGCTTAGAGAGGGCTGGAAAAGCACTAGGAAGCAGTATATAAGTCTAAGTGCTATTGCTATCTTGTGTTTTATATAGTCTTATAGAAGTCCTTTAAGCCTTCTCTGATGTATGAAGATCCTAGTTTTGTTTTGCATTTGTGAACCAAAGTATGTTTGAGGAGATCTTTAAAACAAGACCTATAGAATTTGGACTTAATACAATCAAAATATGTAAGACCATTTTTAAAATGGTTTCCAACATGCAATAAATTATGATATATAATCTTTTTTTAACCAAATCTTCTTTTGGAATAAAGGTGATAATAGTATATATGACTATATTTTTGGATGGGGTTGGAAGTTGGATTGTGCTACTTGAGACTTCAATTAAGGAAACGGTGAAGTAAGATACAACCTGTACAGTCTGAGTTTTGTCAGAAAATTAATACAATAGGTATTTTCTTTCCTTACATTCACAACAACATGAGGATACCTATTATAAGGACTACGCATTTTAAAAAATGTTTATTAAATGTATATTTTTCCATTCAAAACATTTTAATAGCTAAAAAAAGTTATGTGGTGCCCACTTAAGATCCTCTTACACCTTCTGTCAAGTCTTCTGTCATCAAAGATGGTCTACTTCAAGTTATATCATGCTGAAAGAAAGTTCAAAAGAAGATTATGGACAATTAATTAGTACCAGTCCCAGTGACTTAGCCTGGTGAAGGACTTAGTATGTGTTTGTTTTAAAGTTAATTTTAGTGGATGGTCCTTAATTTTAAAGGGTAATATGGTAATATTTTAAAGAGTAATATGGAGGTATGGAAAACATTCTCAGGCTAGTGTTTTTTAATTTTTATTTTGTAGAGATGGAAAACTAGCCACAAAGCAGATTATCTTTCTTCAGAGACCTTTCCTGCCCCAGAAAAACAAGAGGAAGCAACCTAAGGTATATAGCCTTACACTGTTTGGTGTATTTGTCTTGGCAAAGCTTGCATATTTTAAATGAATTTAATTGAGTAACTTAAATTTTTATAAGCAGCATGTCTGTTGCTTATTTAACTTTGCTGTTATTTTCAATTATAGCTCAGTTATTAAAGCTAACGAACAGCAATAAAATATATAGTAGATAAAAGAAGTGAAAGCAAGGACAAGGAACTTATGGCTCAACAACTTTTAGATGGAGTAACACACCACTCCTCTTAATCAGTTCAGTCAGCCTTGAGGAATGCTACGAATTATAATTTAACGGTAGTTGGAATATGGCTTGCTTCCTTTCCATCTCTGCAGTGAGTTATCACTCTCCCTCCCTTTTACCTTTACGCTCGGGGGGGGCCAAAAAGCCCTATTAAGCAGGTATATACAAAAGTATGAAGGCTATTGCTTAATGCATTGTAAGCCGCCCTGAGTCTCCGGAAAAGGGGGGGCATATATAAATTGAACTAATAAATAAATAAATATTATTTAAAATTCTTTTAATTTGACATAATTTGATTAAATTTGGACTGACAAGAACTTAGTAAGTCAGTATGGAAGAACTATTGTAATTTTAGTTTGATTGAAGACTGGTTGTGCAAAGGGAAAGAACTGTGATGTCTTTTCCTGAATGCAGTGAAAGAGGCTTTCACTCGGGCACATAGAACATAAAAATCAGCATATTGAAATTATTATTTTTTTTTTCTGTCTCATGGCTTTTATTGTTTTATCAATGTATAAAACACAAGAATAAAAATAAGAATTTAAGGTAAAGAAAAAGAAAGGCGGGAAAGAAAATATGAGGTACAAGGGAAAAAAGAAACAAGCATTGACTTCCAACTCTTTTTAGCACAGTAAAAGATTACATTATAGGTGGTCTTCAACCACAATTTAGCCTAAAATTTCTGTTTTAAGTGAGAAATTTGTTAAGTTAGATTTGCCCCATTTTGCGATCTTCTTGCCATCAGTTGTGAAACACTCCAACTGATAGGTTAGCAACCCAGTTGTTAAGTGAATCTGGCTTCCCCATTGACTTTGCTTGTCAGAAGGTTGTAAAAGGTGATCACGCGACCTTGGGAAACAGCAACGGTCACAAATATGAATCAGTTGCCAAGCATCTGAATTTTGATCACATGACCATGGGAATGCTGCGAAGATCATAACTGAAAAATGGTCATAAGTCACATTATTCAGGACTGCTGTATTTTGAATGGTCACTAAATGAACTGTTGTAAATCAAGGATTACCTGTACAGTCTCAACTTTTTACTTTTACGCATTAGTATATAATTAGACATCTCTATAACAATAAATCTATCTAATCAGCAAAACCAAAGTCAAAGTTTCATTTATTTTTCATCACAAACACAAAAGCAGCCCCTACCCTCTGGAATGATCTTCCTCCAGAACTGAGAACAATTGCCGACCTCCGGACTTTTCGACGGGCCCTAAAAACCTATCTCTTCCAGCTCGCCGGTCTAGCCTGAGCCCTGTTGAATTTTTAAGATTTTTTGTATTGTAGGGTTGTGGTATTTTAAGTATTTAATTGTTTTAATCTCAGCCAAAGTTTATATGGGTTTTTAAAAAAATTTAACTTTTATGTACTGTTTTTTATCTGGCTGTTCACCGCCCTGAGTCCGCAAGGAGAAGGGCGGTATATAAATCTAATAAATCAAATCAAATCAAAATCCAGGGTAAGATACAAAACGTTTTAAAACGTCTGGTTTTTCCTCCTCCTACCAAAGACCTTCTGAGATTCTTCACAGAAAGGGAGAAAGGAGAAAGGGAGGGAGAAAGAAAGAAAGAGAGAGAAGAAAGAAAGACAAAGAAAGAAAGAGGGGAAAAAAGAAAAAGGAAGGGAGAAAGAGAGAGAATGAAGGTATCTCTTAACAGAGGCTTGAACTTGCCTGAAATTAGATCAGCTGAAGCTCTGTTTGGAGATACAGATGAGGAGGAGGAATCCAGTTTTGAAGGATTTTAACTGTTGTGTTTTAGCTTGGTTGCTGATTGAGCTGAGGTTTAAAAGGTTGTAATTTTAAATTTATTGTTGATAACATATTGTTTTTGTTGACCCTCTTTTCCACTTACAGAGCTAGTTTACTGTTTTTCTTTGAAATAAATATTTAACCTTCTGATGCCTCAATTAATGTAATTTTATTGGTATCTATTTTTATTTTGAAATTTACCAGTAGCTGCTGCATTTCCCAGCCTAGGCTTATACTCGAGTCAATAAGTTTTCCAGGTGGTGGGTGGGTGGGGTTTTTTTGTGTGTGTATGTGTGTGGTAAAATTAGGTGCCTCAGCCTATATTTGGGTCGTCTTATACTCAAGTATATACAGTATGTTTCTATTTGCATTTAATAATCTTTATAAACTATCACCATTTATATTAATACAATTCATTTATTGTTTCAGATTCTTTAATCTTAAAAGGGAGAATACTTTTTTCATTCATTTTAAAAAACTAAAATTAGCTTTAAGAACATTTCTAAATATCAAAACATTCTAATACATCTTTTTAATACTTTCTCTTAACATATATACTTTAAAGTTCATTTTCAGACTAATAAAATTCCAGCTAACCCCAATTAACTCATTAAATTTAGATTACTCCCTCCAAGTTACAATCATAGAATAATTCATAGAATAATTTTTTCTTGTATACATTCTTTTTACTTTTATAAACTTTTCTTTAAGGTAATACACCTTTTTCTTTTAATTTTTTTCTTAACATAGATACATACTTACTTAAGCATTTAAGCATTACATATAAAGGAAAAACACATTTTCAAACGTTAAGACTTTCTTTCAATTTTAAATATCAAAACAATAAAAATCCATCCTAATTCTAATTGACTCATTAAGTTTAAGCCATTCCTTCCAGCTTGTCTTTATGGAATAAAATCTCTGGAATATTTGTCAAGTAAGCTTCTCTTTTTCTCAAAGATTTCTCAACGTTGTTAATGTCCATTAGAAAAATGTCCTAAACTTGTCCTTTTAAAAGTTGCAGATTTTCTTAAAGGTCTTCTTTCAATTCTGTTGGAAGGTTTATATTTAAACCATCATAATAAAAATTGTTGTCAGTTTTATATTCCAAAATTGCAGTTGAGTCCTCTGCATTGTCAGCTACTTGTGAAATTACTTTGGTGGTTTGGTAACTTTCCACACATAATGCATCTCTGAAGTAGTTTGTGAAGTTTTTTTAAGCATCCTTGGAGCATAGCTGATTTATGAATTGATGGATTTTATTTGAAGATTTTTCAAATACATCTCTAATAATTTGCTCCTCCATTTTCTTAACTCCCTCTTTAGTCAAAGAGTAGCTTTTTGAAGTCACATAAGAATTGCTGGCCAATTAGGAATCACAAAAATCGGAAAGTTTAGTCACTCATAGCAGGCCAAGCTACAAAGTACTAAAAATAATAAACTAGAACTGCCCTTATATTTCTTTTGTTTAAAAAAGATACTCCATACTTCCTTATTTTAGTTTGCCTTCAGCAGCCTTCTTCCTTGTTGTTCAACAATGAAAAAAATCCCCAAATGGTACAGATCTTCAAAAAGGAATAACAGACTGTGGCTAAAGAGAGGCTCTTTTAGCTTAATAAAAATTAATAGTCCTTAAAAATGATTAAGAAATAAAAGGCACAATTTATTGTTCATTTGAAAAATAAATTCCAAAATGGTTGCTTCTTCAACAATGAACTGATTGCCCCGACCTCCAGCATTAAGCATGCAGGCTGCTTCGAAGCACAGCTCCTGAAGCTGCTTGCAGACCTTTGCCGTATCGGAGGATATTGAGGGATAATTCTAGGACTTTCCTTAGGAGAGTCATATAAACTAAAAGAATGTCAGTTCCTTCTGTTCCTTCCTTCTGTTGATAAGTTGAAAAAGCTAGTCTAGGGAAAAAACCTTTCAAGGATTCTTTCCTGGGCGAGTCATCAGTTGGCCATCTTTTCACCATATCAGGTCAGCATATTTAAATTATTTTTTGATTCATTTCACAAAGGTAATATTATGATTGCAATAGTGGGCACATGGCCTAGCGGAACTAAGCAACATTCGTTTATATTGCTAATAGATAGGAGCCAACCATACTGTGACACAAAGAAAGAAATGTTTAGTGTACCAAGCCACTAGGAGTAGTTTAAAGAAGTTGCATTCCATCCTTAACAGCACTGATATCAAGTTGATTTAGTTCTCCAGATCATTAATACACTCTGAACTGAGAGAGCAAAATCAGTTCCTGAAATCTAAATATTTTATTCACTGCTCCTTCCTTTCCCATCAGTCATGGCCCTCACCCCATTACTGGATCCCTATATCTAAAAGTACCAGGTATAGCTTCCAGATTCTTGTATCTCTTTCCTGCCATTTAGTGGTCATATGGATTTTTACATCCAAGATTTGGTAGCATTGCTAAGTCTACACTGTATTCTCCCCTTCTGGCTCTGATTTTACTCTGAACTGATAAATCATTTGTATGCTCTGGCCATAGTAGAATTAACTTTTTTCATAGTTAAATGTGAATGATTTATTTAAAGAAGAAAATCTAGAGACAGACTGTCTATATGTTCCTTTTGGATGGACAGAAATTTGAAAGAAAACTCTTGGTAAAATTGTGATGCTGCAAGGTGATTACTGAACACATGTCAGCATTTCTGTCAGAATAAAGAGATAGGATGTGAAAGGGATCAAACTGAACAAGTTAGCTGCATGAATTAGGAAAGTGTTCAGATGGCATGAAGTTGACCCAGTTTAGTTAACCTATTATAATGGTAGGGGTGCAGAGGGATTCACACTGCTAGTCTCACCCTTAATTGTTTTGGAAGCTAGGATGTTCTTTGGGGAACTTAATTAGCCAGAATTTGTCAGCTAAGGAATTGTTGGAAAGCAATTCCATTGTGTTTAAACAAACAAACAAACAAATAAGACATCAAACATACGCCTATTCCCATTCGTTGGAAAGGACTCTATGGCTGGATAAAAATGTCAAACCCAGTCTAAACCTCTGAACCATTATTATGGTGCACACCTCTGAACCATTATTATGGTGCACACAGTCAGCCAGATGTTCATACTGGATTTGGCATTTTTGTTCACCTATCAAATCCTTCCCAAGTACCTGGGATAGGCAGATGTTGATGTTTAATGGTATTAGGGATATTGTTACAAAGATGTAAAGATGTAAGCTGTTCCAAGTAAAGCTGCCTTTTGCAATTAACTGATATTGAATTTTGACAATGCCAATGTGATGTGCCAGTAGTTTTGGGATTGTACCCAAGGCATCCAAGGCATTTATTGGTACTACCTTTGCTTTCTTTTATCAAGTCATTCTATGTCTATTTGCAGATCATTATTATAGTTACTATAATAAAAAATAATTGGCGTTCTTATACTAAAGGACTCCTACAATATCACGAAATACTGAATTTATCAAACTTGAATAACGTAGTTTTACAAAAAACACCCTGCTTCGACTGCCTTTATTCTTAGATGTTACCATAATCATTCTTAGGACCCTGGTTAGGACTTGAATTATTAAGTTTCCACTAGTCTTAGACTGTGCATCTAACTGTAGGTTACTCCCACATAATACATTGAGGTTGAAAGAAATTACAAGAAAAAAATACATTGAAGTTGAAAAATAATAATTGAAGTTGAAAGTTTATAGCATAAACCAGCCAGACGGCACCTGGGTAGCACTTAAGAAATCTGCACATTGGCAAAATTTCCATCTGTCAATTACAAAAAGCCACAATGCTTGGATCTACAGATGTACTACGCTGATACGTTATGACATTCTAGGTTCTTGGGAATAATTCAATGCAAATGAAGTCCAACACCACTAGAGAATTGACAGCTGTGATTTCATATTGCTGTGTACAGTAATACATCCTACGGAATTTTTTTTTCTACTGCCATTTTTTCTTATTTTACATTTGCCAATGTGTAATATTTTTCAAGAAATTGAGTACCTTACATTATTGTTCAAACTGAACTACACAAGAAGATAAAATACACAAGCATTCATCAAATGGTATATGCACTATCTAATGCATTTTTGTTTTGTTTACTATTGGTTAAGTCTTTGCAAGGTTTCAGAATCAATCCTGAAATAGTACTTTATAGTACAGAATCCTGGAAAGATGCAGCTGCTGTAAAAAGTTGCCAATTGGCTCTGTGTTTTGGCTTGTGCATATTCCTGAAGACCTTGTCAGAATCAAATCTGAAGCACTCTGAAGCCTTCCTTTTGCATAAGGCTTCCTGTTTTCATCTATTAAGAAAACATTCTAACTACAGTGAAATATTTTAGTTTGTGAACTAAACACATTCTTTTAAGGAAAAAAATAATTTGTTGGAGTCACTAAATCATGATTAACACATTTTAAAAATACAGCTGATAAAAGGCTGTTGACATTGGGAAATTACTTTTTTTCCCCTTGAGAAGCTTTAAGATATATCTGTAGAACAGTATCTAATACTCAAAGTAATGCCCTTTTTTTAAAATCACTTCTTTAAAAAGCAAGAACGAGAAGATTGTTTTGTCTTAACATAGTCTTTTAAAATTAAATTAATGTTAAGCTGGCAGTTTTATATTTCTCCTGATGCCGCCTCCTCTTCTTTTTCAAGCATAACCTGTATTATTATATTTATTTTCAGTTTCATTGGAGATTCTCTAGGCAAGACCAACAGCAGAAGCAAAAGAAGAAACCTCTGAAGGCAAAGCTAAATGCTGGAGCCCAACAGCAGCAGACAGAAGAAACGCAGGAGTCAGAAGCTACAAATAGAAAAAATTCAGAAGCACAGTTCTCCACAAATGATTTACAATTCCCAGTAATTTCATATCAGCAGCTGGCTTGTGCTGAAGAGAGGACTGTTGAGCACTGTCCTATGCCTTCTTATGACAATGAGAAATCTGCAGAAACATGGGATGCAAGACAGAGTGGTAATGAAGACATAGCGGGCTTCTGTTTGAGTCAGAAAGGCACACATGAAAACTCTGAAAGCCAGATGTTTCAAGAGTACTGCACCACAGCGGATGATGGGATGTGTGAGGCAGAAGCAGCAGAAACTGACTGGATCCCTGAAGTATCAGCTGATTGAGAGGGGCAAATATTTGTCAAAGTAAAGGACTCATTTTGATTATCACAATTAAACATAACTCTACAGTAGATTTTGTTTGATTATGTTGAATTTTTATAGGTACATAGAAGAAATGTTAGCACTGCTGTATCTTCATGTTACAGTAGATAACATGAATAACAAACTTATTCAGCCTTTTTTGCTAATCATGGAATTCCAAGGATAAATTGCTTTTGAACCAAACAAGAACGCTTTATGCTTAATATAATATTTTTAAATGAAGTATTGTTGATGTATGCCATTTTTTTATTCTCTTCCAGCCAAATGGAGTTAGGAGTTTAGAAGCTTTAAAGAACTGGTGATAATTAGCTTTTAAGTGCATCCGTTTGTATTTGTCTTTGGATTAAATAATCTTTTTCAGAATTTTAAAGCAATAATGGGGATTCATATTATATTTCAAAAGCCACTAGTGATGGAGAGGCAGAGCACACAAGGATTTTTTATGTACTTGTCCAATGTATCTGTTTACTATTTAATCACTTAATAATCCAGACTATAAAACAGTGTTTATTTTTCAAAAAAACCACATTAAGTTGTATTAATTTTAAAAGGTTGTGTTCCTGTCATTTTCTTGTGTTGCAAAGACAAGAAGTCTTGTTCAGAATTTCACAGAATAATTGGTACCATAATGAAAGCCACTATGGTCTTAAAATATATGGATTAAGAAAACTAAATTTCCTACATAATGATTCCACAAAATGTGATACTTTTTTCATATTTTGGAAATATTAGCCTTTACAATAAATTACAATGTGTAATTTGAATTTGTAAACCTCTAACTATACTTGAATTTAATTGTACATATTTGTAATTGCTTCTCTTATTACTAATTCACTATTTGGTCACTGTTCAGATTTTGTAAAGTGTTTTGAAAATGCTGTTCTTATACAAATTGAAACTTGGAGACTATAAAAAATACTGTTTCTTTTCCCAGCTGGTTGATTCATGTTTGATAGTTCCCATTAGTTTTTCTGTAAAGTATTTTGATTCAATAAAACATGGTCTCTAGGTACACATCATGCATACTTAACCTGTTTTTTTTTAACTGTCAGCTTAATGTACAAGAAATAGCAATTTGCAGAACATTTTATAACAAATGTGGAGTACTTCAAATGGACACATAAAACATAATGGAAGAATAGCTTAAAGCATTTGTTCAATGCACATACCAAGACATACTATCAATTTAGTTCTTCATCCCCTCAACAACTGAAGAATGCTTATTCTGGCTACAGTGGCTAGCTAACTATTAAGAAATAACTCCATTTACTTTTAGCATTCAATAATGCTAAATATTGTTCAATAAACAAGAATTCCCATCACCCCAAAACAAGCCTTAAGCTTCTGCTTATATACAAGTAACCTGTAATCCATGTGCATCCTGGGAGAACATGACAATAACATGATCAACAATTTAGAAATATTTAAATCTGGATTTGCCTAACATTTTGTTATCTAGAATCCAGAGCTTAAAACATACTATGCAAGGAGTTCACAGAATGTGGTTTAAACAAAAATCAAAATGGTGGCTCTGGCAATGTGGTTGACATTCTTCCTGTTTTTCAAGTGTATTATACACATATAAAACATGTGAATCCAAGGGCAAAAACTAGTCTATACCTGTGGGGAGTTACTAAAGATTGAATTTTCTAGTCGACTAGATATTACCAGCAACTTCCAGCAGTCTCATAATATACTGAGTGATGTAGTAAAACTGCCAGGCTCTCAACGGATCATTGTTAGGCCTGGGAGGCGGTGTCGACAGTAAAGAAGCAGAAGTGAGGATGCAGAGCTGGTTTGCTAGCTCAGTTATGGAAGCAGTCTCACAGACCAGCATTACCAAGTATTTTTCTAACCAACACTAATCCTTTGTCAACAAAACTAATGAACTTGAGCTATGGATGGTGAATAAGCTCATTTGCGACTGCTGTGTAATGATTATCACGGAGACTTGGCTTCATCCACTTGTACCGTACGTGTCAGTGGAACTAACCCGCACCACACACCGCTCTGACAACGGCAACTCCGGCAAAAGCAAAGGTGGAGGACCTTGTATTTACACACATAATGACTGGTATGCCAACAGTAAAGTTACTTATACACACTGTTCTCCAGATGTGAAATTCTTAACTGTCATTTGTCAGCCATTTTATTTATCTAGAGAGATTTCTGTTATAACCGCTGTCTATATTCCACCTGATGCAAATCTTAACACAGCACTCTCTAAGTTACATGACGCCATCAAGAGGCAGCAGCAAACTTACCCTAAGGGCGCTTTTGTCATGGCTGGGAATTTTAAGTTTGTATTCAAACTTAAGACAGGCATATAGAGCAATTCCACTCTCCCATCTGGGTACATCTGACCACATCTCTCTGCTACTGTGCCCAAAGTATATCCCCCTTAGGAAAAGGGTACGGCCAGTCAGGAAAACTCTTAAAATCTGGCTGGAGGGAGCACTCTGCTAGTTGCAAGACTACTTTGAATCTACTGAGTGGAGTATATTTGAACATTTGGAGCTGCAAGAATTCACTGACACCGTACTCTCATATATCAAAATGTGCATGGATAATTTAACAGTGGACAAGTGCATTAGAGTCTTCGGGAATTGCAAACCTTGGATGTCAGCAGAGGTATGGACACTTCTGAGAGCCTAGAATTCTACCATTAAGGCAGATGAGGACAGAGAGGCATCAAGGTAGCTAAACAAAAATATAAACAAAAGGTGGAGAACCATCTAGCAGACAACAACCTGAGGCAGGTCTGGCAGGGACTGCAGCACCTAATCAACTCTAAGGGCAATATGATGAAGACAGTAAACTCTGATGCCTCATTGGTAGAGAAGTTGAACACCTTTGCCTGCTAAGAGGTCAAGAGACCTGATTCTGCCCCAGCCCACCGGCCCTCCTCCCAGCATGAACCCACCTTGCATGAACACCAAGTGAGAGCTGTATTGAAGGCTGTGAATAAAGCTGCAGGTCCAGATGGGGTGCTGGGGATAGTAATAAAAACCTTGCTGATTAACTATCAGAGATCCTAACAAGAATTTTTAACATCTCCCTGCAAATGGCCAGTGTTCCATCATGTCTGAAAGCAGCCACTATCATTCCAGTCCCAAAGAAAACAGCAATAAACAGTAAATAACAATAAACAATAAACAGCCTGAATGACTACGGATCAGAGGTGGGTTTCAGCAGGTTCTGACCAGTTCTGACTGCTGCCTCAACAGAGTGAGGCAAATCCTCAGGGATGATTCACACCCTGGTCAGCACTTCTTTACTCTCCTACCATCGTGCAGGAGATATAGAAGCATAGCCAGCTATATGAACCGGCTGAAAAATAGCTTTTATCTGTGGGCTGTTAGACTTCTGAATGCAACATAACAGCACAGTTAGGTTTAATATGATAGACTTGCAGGGCCAGTGCAACATGCAACATGTTCATACCGATGTAATATAATATAATGCATATTAATCCATTAATACATATAGGTATATGGGAATTTGTGTTGTTATTACTTATTTGGGTATAGAGATTCTATTTCTTTCATTTATTGAGTTATTAAGATGTACTTTGTGTTTTGGGGGGGTTGCACAAAGAGAGGCTCATTCAAATTCAATGTACGCATGTTGTGCATTGACAATAAAGATTTGATTTGATTTGATTTGTGGCTGCCATCTTAATTTCTTTTTAACAATATCTTGTGGACACCATGTCCATCGAACTTTGATGGAAAAGATACACCCTCTTGAACCCAGTCTGCATACGAAAGGATCAGAAGCAGTTCTTCACTCACCCATTCACCCTTCTTATTTACTGCCATCACACTCTGCACTTTGGTTCTGGTCAATTAAGTTGGCCAAATCAAAGAACAATGTGTTAATGTTAATGCTATAGTTTCCTCCTGGTTTTACGAAAGATATATAAGTACACTTTCATTTATAAATGAAGTTTAGATTGCAGTTTAATCAGAGCAAGATCAAAGAGAAACTAAAGTCAATTTTACACGTGATTCGCCATCAAGTTGCCAAGAATCTTCCCTAAAAAGTAAAGTATGGAGATTTCCAAGTATCAGATAGGGTAAGGAAGAGTCATAAGTCTCTTTCAAGGCCATAGACATTGTTTCTCTTTCCCATAAGAACATGCTCCCTTCTTTGCCATGTTTGTTAGTTTTAAGTCAGATTTTAATGTTAATATTTATTCTAATATTTCATTGTTTTATCATGTTGATTTTTTCTTGGTTGTAAGCCTCTAGGCAAGATGGGAGGTATAAATTTAATAATAAATAATACGTTGACAAGCTTCTCTCTGGCAAATAAGATGAGGATAATCGGTGTGTCTTTTAGTTGTGTAGTTTTGCATTCATAGACTCCTCTTTTTTGAGATATAACTGGTCCTTGTCCCCATCTGCATGAATAATCTTCTATCCTCTTCAATTAAGGAAGTTTCACATCATATGAATTATAATTTACATTTATTTTTTTAAAATACTGCTACACTCTTAAACCATTAAGATGGATAAGAAAATCCTAATGATCAAGAATTAAAGCCTCAGTACAAAATAATTAGTTAGTAAATCACTTGGAGAATATAATTTTGCAATTACACGGATATGTCCTCTGTCCTTTGCTTCAGAGGAAATACCCTAGGTGAAACAGATTTTAACAGCTTATTTGAAGTGCTTGCGTTATTGAAATAATTTGTTACTGTAGAATTGAACATCTCAAAGCAACACATCTTTCCTATCCCTAGCAGACCAAATTCTCATGGTGAAGAGTCCCTACAAAAATGTATTCCACAACACTAGGTACCCAGATGCCTGTGACATCCTATGATCAAGGAGATAACATCCTTGTTATTTTACCGTATTCAGTGAGCAGAAAGAAATAAACAAGGAATTACAGAATGAGGTGGGGAGAGAAATAAACTAGGCAATAAAAGTCAAGAGACCTTAAAATTGAGGACTCTGTTAACTTTTTGGCAAAAAGGTAGGACTATGCATCTCCCCTTTGGTAATGGATGGGCTACTGGAATATCCTAAAAGAGCAATCAATCACTTGTCAACTGCTTAAATTATAAAAGAAATAGTTCCATTAAAAAGCTGCTACAGAAGACTGGTTTATAGTTCCACTTTAAGCTTTACAGTGTTACTGTCACAGATAATCTCCCTTTTGAGGGAGATTAATTTCTTCAAGATCAGAGAAAGCAAAATTGGCATTTCAAAGAAACGGTATCCTCGCTACTGTATTTATGCAAGCTGACAAGAGTTCCCCTCCTGTCCTACTCTGCAGAAAGCCAAACAGTTCTCTTTCCCCTCACCTCCATCAGGACCGTGACAGGATGAGGGGGCTTATATGAACACTGAGAGAACTAATGTGTTCCAAATATATTCTCTTTACATAGCCGATCAATGGAATATATCTAGTGAAGAATGTGTAAGAAAAAATGGAGATTAATTTCAGAAATCTGTGGGGATGGGCTGTAATTATTATTTTGCATCAAAGGAGCAACTGATGAATATCTACAACATATGAGAGTTTTTTACTTTGGTTCTTCTTGGGTGATGTGAGCACTCTGTATACCGTGCATATATAAGTGTGGGTGAATATGTGTAAATACTCAAGACAGACACATGCACATGCAAATCAATTTAGATTAGTAAAATGTTAAAATGCGTTTTTTAAAATTTCTGCTGAATAGTTTTTAAATTTATTATGTTAAGCAACTGAGCTAAAACCTGGTTAGGATTATCAGATGTCTAGCAAAAGGAAAACTGGTTCTTGGTTTTTGTCCTCATGTCCAGCAGGCATAACCTTAAAATCAAATATTATTCAGCTTTTTCAGTATTTTGGAGTTTTTAGTCATTCAAATTTACTCTAAGTGTATTATTAGCTTGATAATTGTCTACTTCTTTCCTTCCCTCATCTGTCAACCGACTCAGCTGCTAGCTTTACATTATTTATTTCCAGATTCCAGCAATCAACTTCAATCTAACCTCTTCTATGATCCATGATTACTGGATGATCTATGATCACAGTAGTCCACAGATCACATGACACATCATGCCATTTTATGGTGCATTATTAGTTAGATATTATTGCTAGCATATGTTCTTGAAAATACATTTTGCTATAAAAATATCGCAATCGAAAAGTTTTTCTGATACTGGAAAAGTAATTTTTATACTTATAGGGCTATAAGCACTTTTTTTGCAGTTTTGTTGTAATTTTTGTTGAAGGTGCCAAGATTAAACCCTCTGCCCTGCTTTCCTCACTCTCATTTGTCCTCATTTTCAGTTGTTAATTTCTCCTTGGCCTGTTCAGTTATCTGATAAATCTAAATGTGTTTTAAAATGCTGTTTTAAAATGCTTGTGAAGAGTTGCTACATGAATAGTTTTACTCTGTTCTTTTTTGTCAAATACTCTTGATGTCTTTGTGGAAACTAGGATGCTTCTATACAGTTCAAAATAATTGGGTGCAATACAATACCTCCTCTGTTCAGATTACTGATCAATGTTACAGAACGTGACCTAATATTTATGCAGTTGCATTCTCTCTTTCTCTCAACTTTGGTTTCATTTCTATTGTGAAGTGAAATGTTATACAGAATATGTCCAGAAGATGTCCCAATTGTGCTAATTTCCTTTCTTTCAAGTTGAAGCAATGTAGGGAAAAATTAGGTTGCCTAAAACTAAATGGCAATATATGCAACACATGTAGATCTTCCAATTTGTCCAGATGCCATAGAAACTTCTAATTTAAATATATTGATTCAACCAAAAAAAAATCAAAGTCTGGTACTTTTGTGAATAACAAATGTATTATAAAACATAAATTTTTTGTACTTTTTTATAAATGTGTTAGAAAAGTTGCCATTTGTATTGGCAGACAGAGCATACTGCAAACCTCATTGACCAAGGAATTCCAGTTGGCAAAGTCCAGGAGAAAAGTGCTTTTCTGCTATGGCTCCTGGCCTCTGGAACACTGTACCTCTTAGAATGAGATCTGCCCCCCACCCCCATCCCCGCTTGGCTTTCTCAAAAGGGTGTTAAAATTTGGCTCTGCCAATTAATCTAAGGCCAAGATAGGGACATGCCATTCTGGAGGAAGGTAGTAGATTAAATAAAAGATCCCATTACCACTTCATTATATATCTCACCCATTTTAGCAATTCCTGTATTAATTTTAATGCTATATTTTACTGTATATTACAAAAATATGCATACAAAAACCCGTAAGACAATCTGAGAGAAACCAAAATTTATTTATTAGGTAAAGCCACCAAACAATGAGGGTACATTCCTCTTTAATTTTAGCAATCAACTGAATAGGACAGAAGTCTTTTAAATAATAATACAAGACAGTCGTGCCATTTTTCCAGACAATGAAGACTATTTTTGTGATATAAATATTGGTTCATGTGGTTTTTTTACGATGTTTGGTTTTTATTTTAATATTCATATCTATTTCACCTTGCCTGCTCCCTGGGTAGCAATAAGGGTAGGGTAGGGAAAGAGAGAGAAAATAGGAAGGGAGGGAGGGAGGGAGGAAGAAAGGAAGGAAGGAGGCAGTGAGGGGAGGGAGGAGAGGGAGAGAAGGGAAGGGAAGGGAAGGGACAACATGGCTCAACCTGTACTGAATGCCTGAGTGAATGATTAATTTCTTCTCTTGGTGAGAGCTGGGAAGGAGAAAATTGGGGAATTGGGGAGAGATTAATGAGGGGAGCTTTCCTATTGCTAGTAATGGAGGAGAGAGACTATGTCTAGTTAGGTGTCTGAATGTGCTTTAACATGGGGGAGTGGGAGTGGAAGTATGTGGAGTAATGAGGATTGAGTTGTGTTGGTGTTCAGAAATATTGGAGCTAAACCCCTTCAAAATGGCTAGCTTACCCCAAGGGTGAAATCTAAAATTGGTTACTACTGGTTCTGTGGGCATGGCTTGGGGTGGTAATATGACTGGGTGGGTGTGGCCAAATTTTTTTTTACTTTTAAAACCATTTTTTACATGTAAAAACCATGTTAAAAATGCTTTCAAAAGGCTCTGACAATCCCAGCTGAGTTGTCTGATCGGCAGGCAATTCAGCTGGGATTGTCAGAGCTTGGATCGTAGAGCCATTTAAAAGAAAAAACTTTTTTTCTTTTAAATGGCTCTGGCGATCCAAGCTGAGTTGCCTGATTAGCAGGCAACTCAGCTGAGATTGTCAGAGCTTGACTCATCAGAGCCATTTTAAAGGGAAAAAAAGGCTCTGATGATCGCACGGCTCAGCTGGGCATGGGAAGTGGTTCTCCAAACTGCCCACTGCCATCGCTACCTACTCGCCCGAGCTGGTCCAAACCAGGAGCATTTCACCCCTGGCTTTCTGGTCCTGGGTCTTGGGCGGGCTTGATTTGAGAAATGAAACTGTTATAGGGGAATAGACAGGCCATAATATTATGGTAGTAATGGGCAGGGGAATATGTGGCAGGAGACAGTAAATTGGCCACCTTCAGGGTCCATAGAACCGTTGTCTTATAACAGTCTTACATTCAGTTCCTTGATCTCAACCCCAATGCCCTATCAGTGGACCTTTAGTGAAGGTCCGACTGCTGTTATTGTAGTATCAGATTGGTCTGTAACAAAGAGTTACTGCTACCCAGAGTTATGTTTTGTGAGATGAGTGATTATACATATTTGACAAAAATATTTGTTTTAGCCCAAATTATGTATTGGGGAGCGATGTTCGAACATTACTTTAAAACAGCCTATAAATTCTGCAGGCAAGCAAACAAACTAATAATAAGATTGTTCCCAAGATTTAGCTGAGACCAGTTCCACATATATTTTCAATATTATTACAAATTATATAAACATAATATTCATCTGAATCGGACCAAATCTCCAAATCTTGCTCCCAAAGGGGCTGTAATGATGCTCTTTTATAGAGATAATATTCAATGCACTCTTCAATGGAGGCTCTATACAATCATCATAACGTACGGAAGACAGACAATCTTCCTTAATTATCTAGGCATCTTTCAAAACAATATAAGCTACTGGGTATCTAATATTGTGAGACACAATTTCATAAGTGAAAATATTAACAGCACATTGCACTAAACAGAAATCTCACCACAAATTTCTTCTTTTGTATTTGGATTCTCTTAAATTCTTTGCTATTCCTATAGTACAGACAGGTACACTATACATAGCATTCCAGTCTGAAGAAAAGCAGCATAATTAAGTTTGTTTAAACCTTATGCCATCAAACCACAATATTAGTTTATTTAGTACCTTTAGATAAACTCAAAATCTCTTACATAATTACCATACTTCCTAATTGCCGCTAACACAGTAGCAGCACAGACTATTAGCCCTTCATAATGGACTACATTGCCTCAATATATGCTAGTCAAGCCAAGTGGCTTCTGGAAAGATAGGGAAAAGTGCCAAACATCCAGTTTTAATATTTTAAAGTAAATTCCATTGAAATCAATAGGATTTTCTTCCAAATAAAACTGTTTAGACCTATTTTAGCTAAGTAAAGGACTTAAGTTTATAATGATGGTACATTTTGATGATTTTGATGATTTAGCAGAATAATTCCAAGTTTGATCCCTGTATGTGGTATGCTGCTTTTGACAAGAAACAGGTCAGACTATAATTTTATTTCAAATGAAGTTTCATAACTTTGAAAATTGATGAGATATAATATTATGGAAATAAGCTGGATCCAGATTCCTTCATGTTTTGAGTAAACTACTGGAAATTAACAGTACTTCATTTATTCATGACTTGCTTATCTCATTTCATTGATTTTAGTGGTTCTACCACAGCACAATTAATTTCTGATCCAATCTAATTACTGAAATGTACATTCAGAACGTCGCTAATAACCTGCCAAATCTCTTTCCTGAAAATACAAGAAGCTTCAAAACCAACATCTTTTACTTTTCAAACAGCGTTCAATAGAAAATACAAGGTGGACTGGAAATGGATAGATGAATTTCATTCTTTTATGTTAAGCTTGTCCTTCCCATATGAGACTATGGTGTAGATTTCAAGTCATTCTTCTTCTCTTATCCGTATATAGTGAAATGTTACATATATAATATTTACTTATATATTTATGTATTACAAACCAAAGTTAATAAAATACTTAAGAAATTTTTTTTTAGAAATTGTCACTGCTCAGTACATGTACAAATTTAACATATTTCCTATTTGTTTTTCCAAATTGTTTATTAAAAATAAATTTTATAATTTCATTATGAATTATTTTATTTCCACAAATGGAAATTTTTTTACTTTGTGTAAACTTTTATGGTTCATCAGGAAACATGTATATATTATGTCTTCATTTTTATTTTGCCTGGAATGCTGCTGGGTGTGCTACCACCACTTTTCAAAGAAAATATTGCTCTGAACCACCCCAAGGTTTTCAAGCAGCTTGGAGATGGATTCTATCATTGGAGGTGGTCCACAAATGTACCACAAAGTATTCTTGGAGATACATTTTTCTAGGTCACTTCCAGATAATCTTCCTTCTAGTAGAGAATACACAGAGTTAAGAAAACATTTATGAAGACATTTAATAGAACTATGCTAATTATTTGAAATGGGAGCTTCATAAATCCTGCTAGCATAAGCAAAGCATTTTCTCCTTGAATTGTTACAGCAGCCAAATCTTCCAGAAGGCATGAGTTTACATGGATCACACTTCTGCTAGAACTAATGAAGCAGAGTGCATATGCATGCATTTAAAACAACCCAGGAGATCCTTTAAAGAAGCCACACAAGAATTCCAGAGGAAGCCATTGCTTTAACAGGTCAAAAGATGCTTCAACCATGTCAAAGGACACCTGCAAGGAAGTGTCCCTTTCCAATGCTTGCTTAGTATTTAATAATTTACAAAGAGAAAGTAAGATGCTATATAGGTCCTTTTCTGCTGCTACAGAAAGTTTACAAAAATATGTTTACTATTTTTCATATTTTAGCCAAACTCTAATTGCTGTTAATAATATAATACCAAATTAAACATTTACAATAAACATTTTCTTTAATCTAGCTAGCATCAAGGAAATCAAATCAATCATTAAAAGAAATATCTGTAAATATTATCCATACATCTTAATAATAGCAAGCAAAAACATATTAACTGCATTTGAAAACTGTTAACTTTCTTAAATATGACATCCTTACTCAGAATAAGGATCCTTATTGCTCCAATACCCATTTGGGAATGAGCTTTGTTGTCCATACAAAGATACATTTTTCAATAAACATGCATAGTTTGCATAAGAAATCCTCATCTCACTTTCCAACCATTTGTTCAGATTAATTAAAGTTAATAACAGTGCTGAAAAAAGAAAAAACTTTAATAGCCCATCTTTGACCGTTACAGTGTCCCTACATGTTGTGCTGGGTCTGACCTGTTCTTTTTACATACTGCCCTCCGCTATGTGAGAGGGAAGGGGAAAAAAAGCAAATGATTTCTATAGCCTATGTTTCCTTTACCTTACCTCGTCCCCCCACCAGTAGAGTGGAGAGATTGAAGAAGAAAAGATTACGAAGAGTAAACTTATTTCCTCTCTCTATACTGACAACAATCATGTCAATAGTGGGGAAACGGTCACACAAAAAAGATTGTGTATAGAAATTATCAATGATTTAGATGAGGGGATAGATGGGGAACTCATCAAATTTGCAGATGACATCAAGATGGCAGGAATAGACAACACTCCAGAAGATAGGCTCAAGATCCAGAAGATCTTGACAGATTTACACTACACCTGATCAAGTCCGAGAAGCGATTTGAACACTGGGCCCTATCTAACACAATGAAATTCAACAGGGATAAAAACAGTTCTTTATTTAGTCAAGAAACACCAAATGCAACGGTATAGAATAGATGGTAACTGGCTCAATAACTTCAAGAGGGATCTTGGAGTCCTAGTGGACAATCACTTAAATATGAGCCAACAGTGTGCTGCAACCACCAAAAAAGCCAACACAGTCCTAGGCTGCATTAACAGAAGGATAGAATCAAGATCATGTGAAGTGTTAATACCACTTTATAATGCTTTGGTAAGACTACGCTTAGAATATTGTATCCAGTTTGTTTGTCATGATATAAAAAAAGATGTGGAGACTCTAGAAAAAATGCAGAGAAGAGCAACAAACATGATTAGCGGACTGGAAGCCAAAACATATGAAAAAAACCTGCAGGAATTGGATATATTCAATATAATGAAAGTGTTCTGCCCCAGCTTCAGATTCCCAGAGAATGTGACACACACCAAGCTTCGCAAACATTGTTTAATTCCAAACAAACCCTTTTCAAGAATGCAGGCTTCCCGTGGAAAGGATCCTTATCAAAGTTATTAAGAACAAAGTCCAACAAAGGTTGGCAACCAGCCCAGACAACCA
This sequence comes from Coluber constrictor foxii, assembly GCA_038048745.1. NCBI lineage: Eukaryota > Metazoa > Chordata > Lepidosauria > Squamata > Colubridae > Coluber > Coluber constrictor. The sequence goes on from CM075961.1 coordinate 129,432,366, forward strand.
GATATGAGAAGTTGCTCGCTCTCCAAGATGCTCTATAGTAATGAGACGTTGCTTCTAGTAAGAAAGCACTAGCTGGCTAAGGGAGTGGCCAATTATCTTCAAGACCTACTCTCGAGTAGACCTCCTCCTCCTGAGTAGCCACTCCTGCCTTTTGGCAGCCCTGCGTGCCCGAGCATTGAGGAGGTGCCCGAGCATTGAGGAGAGGCTCCTCCACTTCGCTCTCTCTCCACTGGAAGTAGCCTCTGGAGGTTCTGAAGGTCCTGGCTGAGTCTCTGCCTCTGGCATCACATCCTCTTTGGCCTCCTTGCTGACACCAGACCAGCCTCCTCGTCATCGGGATTAGCCATGATCCGCGCAGGCCACTGGCAGGCCACAACAGAAAGAAGGACTAGGGTGACATGATAGCAGTGTTCCAATATCTAAGGGGCTGCCACAAAGAAGTGGGGGTCAACCTATTCTCGAAAGCACATGAAGGCAGATCAAGTAGAAATGGATAGAAAGTACTCAAGGAAAGAAGCAATTTAGAACTAAGAAGAAATTTCCTGACAGTTAAAACAATTAATCAGTGGAACAACTTGCCTCTAGAAGTTGCAGGTGCTCAAACACTGATTTTAAAGAAGAGATTAGACAGCCATTTGTCTGAAATGATATAGGATTTCTTGCTTGAGCAGGAGATTGGACTGGACAACCTCCAAGGTCCCTTTCAACTGTTATCTATTATTCGTTGCCTTCTGGCAGAGTAGAAAAATTAAAGAAAGAAACTTCAAGAGAGTTAATCATTTGGTTTCCCACTTAGAGACCACTTTTCCTAGAGGTTCTCAAAGTATTAAAATTATAACTTCTTGTGCAATTTTTTTAATGCATCACAAAAATACACACCCTTGATGTAAGGCAGAAGTTTCTCACAAATTGGCAAATTCTGCTTGGTAACGTGGAAACTGCATGTGATTTTTCCAGGAAATGCATTTGTCAAACCAAGGATCTGTTTCTGGAATGTGCAAGATATTTAGTCATACCACAGTCAAATAAATCAAAGCAGATGTGTTGTTTGTTTAGTTCAGATTCTACAAATTTGAAGAATAGTATAAGAATATTGTATTTTGAGCATCCATCTTAAGAAAAAGGTAGCATAACTATTTCCCTCTTTTCTAACATTAATATATTTTCAAATTCAGGTAACAATTCCTTATAGTGGAGCTCATTGTCCAAATACATTCTAAAAAAATAGTTTTTAATCTAACTCTGTGCAGGTTTCTAATTAGCAGGTTTCTCTGCTAATCCAGAGCAGGAGTTTCTTGTCAGAATACTTATATCTTTTTAAATACAAGTTCTAATTAGCAGAATTGATTTTATTAATTTGGAATAGGGTTCAATGCTGTTTCTATGTGTATGTATTTTGATCCTGCATTTTCAGTATTTAAGAGTTAGTTTACAGTAATAGGCTGTAAAGATTTCAAATTATCTTGCAACTGTGTTGCTTGTGTGTGATGCAGCACCCACAACTTCTGAAGGCAAGCTATTTCATTGGTTGATTGGTCTCACCCTTAGGAAATTTCTTCTTAGTCCTAGGTTGTTTCTCTCTTTCATCCATTGGTTCTTGTTGTGCCTTTTGGTGCTTTGAAAAATAGATTGACCCCAGGGGTGAAATGTAAAATTTGTTACTACTGGTTATGTGGGCATGGCTTGGTGGGGGGGCTTAATGTGACTGGATGAGTGTGGCCAACTTTTTTTTTTTACTTTTCAAAGCATTTTTTTCTACAAACTATTCAGCAGAAGAGGTTGCAAAAAAATGCTTTGAAAAGCCTCTACCAATCAGGCAACTCAGCTGGGATCCTCAGAGAGGCTTTTCAAAGCATTTTTTTTACCACCTCTTTGGCCGAAGAGGTTGCAGAAAAAAATGCTTTGAAAAGCCTCTGACAATCCTAGCTGAGCTGCGTGATCAAAGACTTTAAAAAAAAACTTTTAAAAGCATTTTTTCGGTGGAAGGCGGTTGTAGAAAAAATGCTTTTAAAAGTTAAAAAAAAAGCCTCTAATGATCATGCGGCTCAGCTGTGCATGTGGGGGGGGGGGCGCCGCAGGGATTTTTGCTACCGGTTCTCCAAACCACCTGCCACCATTGCTACCAGATCAGGTGATCCGGTCTGAACTGGGAGCATTTTACCCCCGATTGACCCCTCATTTTTGTAGGAGTACTTCAAATTTCCTGACAGAACAATAAACCAGTGGAATAACTTGTCTTCAGAAGTTGTAAATGCTCCAACACTGGAATAAGACATTGGATAACCATTTGTCTGAAGTGGTGTAGGGTTTCCTGCCTAATAGAATAACATTCTATTCTATTCTATTCTATTCTATTCTATTCTATTCTATTCTATTCTATTCTATTCTATTCTATTCTATTCTATTCTATTCTATTCTATTCTATTCTATTCTATTCTATTCTATTCCATTCCATTCCATTCCATTCCATTCCATTCCATTCCATTCCATTCCATTTATTGGAACAGTGCTATTTTATTGTGAGTTGGACTAAGGAGAAATTTCCTAAGAGTGAGACCAATCAAGTTAGCCACACCCACTCAGCTGGTCATTCGGTCAGAGAATCCCACCACTGATAGCAACAATACAGTGAGCAACTTGATGTCCCAGGCATCATATAGGCCTGAACCCTTACTTTGTAATTCCCAATGTTCCCTCTGATCACAACAGTCATTTTGAAGCAGGCAAGACAAGAAATATATAAAACCAAGGGTGTTAATCAGGGTTCTTAAAGTATGTTAGGATCTCCTGAGGAAGCAAAGTTACATTTTTAAAAAATGCAATCGAACTTGTGAAGATCAAGTGAAAAACCTCATTCTAGGCTTTGCTCCTCATTTTACCTGAAGCAGATGAAGTACCACATAGTTTAACAACATATTAAAAATAAATGATTATAATTGTTTCTTGTCTATTATGATCATTAGTTTTATTTGGGGGGAGTATAAAGTTTAAAAACCTATAAGTGTAAGCCCTAAATTAACTTTAAAAACTCCACCTGCTCACCAAAATAGAAAATTCTGTTCCTGCCTACATGTATGACACAGCCCCACCTACTTTGCATCAAACTCCTATCCACTGTAGCTCCTGACTTCTCAAATTTTTTTTTGAAAAGTTAAGGGTGTCTTGTAGCTATTAAAGCAAATTATGCAATGTTATATAATAAACCTACCCTGAACAGAAGTTCTTGTGCATTTTTTGCACAATAAAAGAGTTTGGTTGTTCCCATTTTGCAACCGTTTTCTTTCTTCTCTTCAGTTCTGTGAAGGTCTGCGATGTGGAGCAGTATAGAAAATAAAGGATTAATGCCTACTCCACCTGCTATGAGTACAACATTTGCTGGAATGTCTTCAGGCTGAGGATCATAAAAGAAGTTGCCTCCAACTCGTAAAGCCACTTCTGAATTAAGAGCACACTATAAAGAAGAAAAAAAAAGCAAAAAGACAACAACAATACCAAAGATGGATTTCAAAGAAAATCAGAGAGGGAAATTATTTTAACTGAAAAACCATATTAGTGGTGTAACATAGTTTACTGCAAAATAAGTCAAGTCAGTACAATCTACACATTCTTCAATCGTAAGAATGTTACTTAGCTGATTGGTTTTGAGTAATAACATATGGTTTCATTCTTTGTTGATTTTATGAGATTTGTTTAAAGCCAACCAAGTTTGCTTTAAGCTTATCTCATAAAACGTCTTCTCAGAAGAACATGAAAATTTAAAATAGAATTCTAAGGCCCTGGGAACTGAGGTCATTTTTTAAAAGACATGTTTAAAAGAATTTGGTCAGAGGCTTGTTAAATGGAAATACGTTTATAATAGGTGCTTTTTAAAAAATAGAGTGATGTGTCAAAAAAGACAAAAACAAAACTTGCCCCTAGTTTAGTGTTTAACTTACAACAATATACATTTAGCAATTATTATGGATACACAGTGCCCAATACAGTTACCAATCACAAAGACATTTAATTTTTCCAGACGCATCACAATTCTGAAGAAAATATTTAAAAACAATATTAAACTGAAATAAGTAATAAGGCATAATCCAGTTTTACCCAATCAGCCAGTGTTAATAAAGAAATCAGTTCAAACCCATTTGAGCAGACCACAGACTGAAGAAGAATCCAAAGTAATGTGAGAAAGACTTTTCTTCTCCATTTCTCAATAATTCGGGACATATGCTGGACTCAAGAAGGAGACTGCCTACCTTGGTTCTAACAATGAAAGAAATTCTGTACCAAATGATGAATGTTGGACACCTGACATTCTTTTTATAAAACCATTTTGCATCAGTGGTTATTACAATGATGATTTGTTACTGGTTCTGTGGGCGTGGCTTGGTGGGCGTGGCAGGGGAAGGATACTGCAAAATCCCCATTCCCTCCCCACTCCTGGGGCTAGGATATTGTAAAATCTCCATTCCCACCCCACTCTGGGACCAGCAGAGGTGGCATTTGCTGGTTCTCTGAACTACTCAAAATTTCCTCTACCAGTTCTCCAGAACCTGTCAAAACCTGCTGGATTTCACCCCTGCTTTGCATGCATATGTGTATACCCATATATACATATATATGTGTGCACACATATATTGTAGGCGTGTAGGTATATGTATATCTGTATGTGTATAAACACACACACACATACACACACACACAGGGTATAGATTTTGTCCACCAAAGACAAACAGTGACTAAATAAAACTCACAAATGCATTGCATATGAGTACAAAATGATTTTATTACTGAAGGATAATTTAAAAGTAGTCAGGCCATTGGAAATTAGAAATAAAAGATTCAGTGGTTTGACTAAGACCCATTGAGGCCTCTTAAAGCACTTCCTCTAATACAAATCCCAATTCCAGTATGGTGTCTTTTCCTCTGTTATAAATTGTAACTATTCTAACAATTGTCCTTTTTGGATGGGTGTCAGCATTGAAATTGCAGGCTGAGAAAAAGAGGAATAAGCTGGCGCTAATAACACTCTGCTCATCATAGTTAGAATCCAGAATATTTTTCCATAAGCTGCAGAAACATGTCTATGTGCTCATCAAAATTATAATAGCTATAAAACAAATGTATATAGTAAAAATAGTTCATCATCATTATTTCCCCTAAGTCAAATACTGTATATTCCTATATTTATCTATCCCTGTATTTCTAATCATCTTCAGAAAAATGCTGCACTATATTATAGAATTAATGTTAACTTCTTAATGGTTACAAATCCAATCCAATTGTAGCACTATACTATTATTACAGTTTCAGATCGCTATTTAAAAATTAAATAAAAAACAATAAAATCATAAAACCATTAAAAAATACAATAAATTGCTTTAGTACAGGTAGTCCTTAACTTACAACAGTTTATTTAGTGACCATTCAAAGTTACAACAGCATTGAGAAAACTGATTTATGACCATTTTTCAGTTACAACCTTTACAGCATTCCATGTTCATGTGATCAAAATTCAGATGTTTGGCAATTGATTCATATTTATGACCTTTGCTGAGACCCAAGATCATGTGATTGCCTTTTGCAACCTTCTGACAAACAAAGCAATGGAGAAGTCATATTTATCTAACAATTGGGTACTAACTTATCAACTGCAGTGATTCATTTAACAACTGAGACAAAAAAGATTGTAAAATGGGGCAAAAATCAAAAATCAAACAAGGAGCAAAAATCACTTAGCAACATAAATTTTGGGCTCAATTGTGCTTGTAAGTCACAGATTACCTGTAACAGATAAGAAATTGATAACTTCCTTATATCTCATATCTTATTAACTACTAACTTATATAACTTTTGAATAAACATAGGTTATCTATAACACAGGTTCATAGATTATGAAAAGTTTATATTTGTCTCATTATTTCTAAATATCTTCTCTATTCCTAAAGGAATAGGCTTGCAATTTCTCCATATAAGAACTCTCAGACACTTGGCATTAAATGATAATGATAATGATAACTAGCAATTCTAGCATTAGCTAATGCTTTAAACTGCTTTAATTACTGTGATACTATGAGTTAATTTAAAATATTAAGGCAGGAAGAAAAGTCTTAGGAAATGCCTCTGAGGCAGATAATTATGACGTTAGATTTTTTGAGTTCCCTAATGAACAACAGAGATGTGATCGAAAATCTCCACCAGGATTTGTCTAAGAATGTATGGTTGAGCCACACTGGTTCTATACATTTTCAGAATACCTTTCAAAGTCAATTATTTTATTGAAATTTCAATGGTGCATGACAGTAACCTATTTAAGAACAGTAGGACTACTTTTTATGGGCATATGGTAATGGATGGATTAGGAGCAACCAGGGAAATGAAGAGAGACAGAGAAAGGGCGAGAATTGCTCAAATGATAAGATTACATTGATTTTATATTGATCTACTAATCAACAAAAACAGAAGAAAATCATATTGTTCATAACACAGCACATATAAAGGTCCCTCCACCTAATTTATCTTTATAAATCATAGTTTGGTAGCGAAAATGTTTAAAGGGGTAAACAATCCATAAGTATTCTGGACTAGTTTTCAGTGGGCAGCAATTTTTCTAGAGCAAAAGGTAAGTTTGTGGCACCTAAAAAGTTAACCTATTTTTTTCATGTAAACATTCATGGCTCACAGGCCATATTTATAACATGACTCTGCTATTTGAGCATTGGTCAATGAGCCCACTTTCTGGTACCTTTGTGTACTAGCAACATCACAAAAATGAAGCCTAGGTTCAAAGATCTTCCTTCTTCTAGTACCACCTTATACTCGTCCATTTTTAGTCTAATTTTTGTATTAATCAATTTCTGCCATTTTACTGTGCTTTTTGAAATATCCCATTTGCCACTATACTTACATAATTCAATAAGAGACCTGTAGAGGAAGACCATGTACTGGCAGAGATTTTGTATTTGGGAGACAAAAACAGGTCAAACCAAAATGATATACATTAGTTAAACACAGATTGTGCTGGCTGTTGATAAAATGTTACATTTATAAAGGTTTAAAGTTTTATGAAGAGCAATGTATAGAGCAGTTTTTTGTCTTTTGTATCCAGATCATTTAATCATGTTTAAGTGCAATGACAAGTATGGCATTTAAGAAGTCTGGCACAAATAATCTAATACACATTATACTATGCTCTGTCATTAAATTTATGTTTTATAGTGCACGTAAAAGTAATAATAATGCTGAATTACCTATAAAGCTACAATACAGCTCCTAGTAATAAAGATATAAAAATAAATTTAAAGAACACTAAAACCAAAATTATTAGGAGCTTTTAGTTATAAATACCTGAGTATGAATCCAGTGAGCAGGTGGGTGTGTTGTATGTTTTACTGCAAGTTCTAATATTCCCTCTTCTTCCAACATACCAGGACTTGAACATATTGAGAATCCACCAACTACAGAAACTCCAGGTATAAAGAAGTCTACCCTAAAAAAATAGATTTCCATTTAATTTCTTCTATACAATGTCCTGGAACAGGTTTCTTTTTTACTATTCAAAACCTCTGTTCTTGCAACCACAACTGAGCCTGGATCTCGGTTGTTGAACAAAGTGGTTGCTACGTGCGTTGTCACAAGACTGCTCATGTAACTGGTTTGTCAATGGCCACAACCCAAGCATTTCCAATTGAAGTTATTAAACAAATGCATGAATTGTTAAGTGGATGGAGTCCAAGATAAGAGTGTGGGTGGGGGAGATTATGTGGAGATCTGCTTAGGGAAGCTGAAAATCCAAGTGCAGCTGAGAGAGATAGAAAAGGATCCCACTGTACTGAAGGACTTCAGCTCCTCTTGGCAGGCAGCTCTTTCAGTCAGCCCTGGGATATGAGAATGAGTCCTCTTGGTAGGCAGCAGCAGTTGTAACGTTCCCTACTACCTTCTCCATTGATATTCTGGGAAAGTCAGTAGAGAAGATTGTAAAGATGGAAATCATATGATTTTGGAGTACTTGGCAACCAGTTATAAGTGTGAAGAGATTACCAAGTATCTACATTACACTCAAGTGATCATGGGTGGGGGAGGCAGCATGACATTTAACCCTGGCTAAAGTGCTCTACAGAGCGTAAAGCATTCTTTCCAAGCCATTATAATTTCAAACAGATATTAACCACATGGTCATAAGACAAGAATTGCCTGTAGTCAGGTTTGGATGCTGAGAGGCAACAATTAAATTTCTTCCCACTAAAATAACTGTTCAGAGAATAACAATGATAATTCACTAACTAATCTAAAATTTCCCATAACAGAAAACTCTGAACAAAATCTTTTATTGGCTTATGGAGTAAAGAGTAAATGTCTGAATCTTATTAATTTACTATACACATATCTCTGTTTTTAGTCAATGCAATCAAAGCAGTTTACAATTTTAACATATAAATAAACAGCCTTATAAGTAATATAAAAAGGGAAACAAAATGAGAGGAAAGAAAAATAAAGTTTTTGTTGTAAACATAAAATTGTAATTGAGTCATAATGGCAAATATACATGGTTAGAAGGTTATTTTGTCAGCAATGCCACAAAACTTGTATTGTATAGCATATTCTTAATATGTGAAGATTCATTTCAAGAATATTACATTATCATCCAATCTATTTCTACCTGAATCACTTTACAAATGAATAGTTTCCATCTACAGAGACATGTTTGCCTAGCATTTTCAAAAGTTCAATTTTAATTTTGTCTATACTGCTAAATTTAATCCAGTCTTTAATCTAGTTTTTAAAAATAATATTTAAGAAAAAACCTTTCAATTATGTGCAATTATTTATTTGTATTTTATTAATACATTTATAATCCTTATAAATTAATCCATGCAAACTGCATTATAGTGTCCTCTAGTGAGGAATGTTAAATGTTGTAAACCAAATTACAAATATATATGAAAGTTTAAATTTAGTACAAAGTGAACTCAAAGTTTAAAGTGTCATCTTTTGACAAAATGACTTGTTTTATAAATTTGTAACCCAATTAAAAGCCAGCAATCCTGATACCATTTATCTGGGCCTGATACCATTTATCTAAGAATATTATTACTGTTTCCTTTCCTACTTGAAACCTTGTGGAACCTAAAACTATAGTTAAAGCAGATTTGTTTACAGAACAAATCACTATAATGTTACTGGCATTATAACCTCTTCGGTCAAAGAGGTTGTAGAAAAAATGTTTTTAAAAGCCTCTGATGATCCCAACTGAGCCGTGCAATCATCAGAGGTTATTTATTTATTGATTGATTGATTGGTTTGATTTATATGCCACCCTTCTCCGGAAACTCAGGGCGGCTTACAATACATTAAGTAATAGCCTTCATACTTTTGTATGTATCTGCTTAGTAGGGTTTTTGGCCCCCCCAAGCAGTGTTTTGCTTGGGGGAGCCAAAGTCAGTTTATTGCCACCACAATCCGGGGCCACATTTTACTTACCTCGGAAGGATGGAAGGCTGAGTCAACCTTGAACCTGGTGAGATTTGAACTCGCAGTAATTGCAGGCAGCTGGCACCTAAGTGCTAATTAACAGCACTTTAAAAAAGCTTTTTTAAAAGCCAAAGAAGTTGTAGAAAAAATGCTTTTAAAAATAAAAAAAAAGCCTCTGATGATTGTGTGGCTTAGCTGGGCAATTGGGGGGGGGGAGGGATTTTTGCTACCGGTTCTCCGAACCACCCGCCTCCATCGCTACCGGATTGGGCGATCCGGTCTGAACCGGGAGCATTTCACCCCTGCTATACAGGATATGTTTAATGCTTTATACATACAGATTATAATATTGTATAATAATTTAAAACCACTAAAATTTTAAAAAATGAACTTTTAATCTGAAAAATGCAGCACATTGGATAATGTAATAGCAAAAAATGTATTTATGAACCATTAATGAAGCCTAGGACCATAAAGCAAAAATCCATTTGAAATATCATTGTGGTCTGAAAATTATTTTATTATTTTATTTATTTGTTTGTTTGTTTATACATACATACATACTACATACATACATACATACAATTTATTGGCTGCCCTTCTAATCAAAGGAAAACTCTGGGTGGCTTACAGTTACAGTTTCAGGAAGGCAGAATTTTATAAGATTCTTATTCTGTGCAATAAATCATGAGTTCTACATGTCCACAGGGATAAGAGTAAGATCAGTGCAACAGAGTAATAAGAATGCAGTTCTTTGTAAATAATACAACTTGGAGATAAAATTATTAAAATCTGTTTTTTTTAGGAGACGTGAAGAGGATTTTTTTGATAGATCTTTACTTCAATGAAGTAGACAGGTAAAGACCTATTGCTTTTAACAAATACAGAAGGGATAACCAGAACTTTGAGCTGATTTGCTACCTGAAATAAGTTCTTGGGTTCCCAGGTACTTCTTTCTAATTGCGTATCTTTTGCTTTGCCTACAGTAAATTTTTGGGTTATAAAAAAAAGAGCGAAGTAAATCTAACAAGACTGACATTTGCTCTTCCCCATGTTAGACTGTCTGCAGAAAGCATTTCACTAATTACATACACCAATAACAGCTAATATATTCCATACAGAAAGCTATAGGTATTTATAAAACTAAATGCATATAAATGTTATTTATATGCATTTATTCATAATTAAGCAGAACAAATGTGCTATATAAAACAGTCTATCAAGAGATTATGAACAGAAACCTGATTAGAGAAGAAATAGATTCTATATATAATATATACTGGAATACTTCCTAAGTCCTCCAGAGATTTTTTTTGTTTAAATGTTTCCCCAAAAAATTACTTGTTAGGAGTTCCCCCCCTCCCTTTGGACATGAGTTTTTGCCTCCATTAAAATGAATCTGCATGCAAAACTGCATTTCTGGGAGCAATCCTCTTGTGTTGGACTCCGTGTATCTAAATATTGACAGTGAAAGGGTACTCATTAAAATATTAGACTGGAGGCAAATTCTACTCCATTCTTCGCTGGAGCAATTCACTTAATGTCTTTGGGCCAGTCATTCTCTCTCAATCAAACTTACCTCACAGGATTGTTGTAAGGAAAAATAGGAAGGAGGCTTATATTACCTGAGCTTCCAAGTGAAAGGCAGGATATAAATAAAAGACAACACTTTTATTTTCATACATGGTATACATACATGGTATGTATGTATACATATATACATACATCCTATCTCATTATGGAGTTCAACAGAAATTGTCTAGTTTCTAAATGTCAAAGGCAATGATTTCATCATCTACATAACCAAATACAAATGATGTTATTTTCATATGTATGGATGAAATTTAATATGCATTTATTGGGTATAAAGTGCACTGATAAATTGTACTTTTAAATAAATGAAAGATAATGTTTCCCAGTAACAACAGATCAGACTTTATCTTACTTTTGGTATTTTGCCCCTCATTCATCTATTTCATTTTTTGGCTTCTTTTTAAACTATATTTTAGTTGTAAATACAGAAATATTTGAAAAAATGTTCATATAAATGAACTTTCAAATTTCATAATATATAATTTTAGTTTAAAATAAAACAAGCAACAGTACTTTTTAGTAAACATACCATTTAAGCAAAGAAATTGAGACAATTTCAGAACAAGTTATCAGACAGAAATATAATCTTTACGGTACCATAGATTATTGCTGAACACACTGGAACTTTCAACAGTATAATAGGTACTGTGAGAAATTTCAACAAAGCATCAATTTGTAAAGCCACGATTTTCAGAAAGTAGACATAACTGTAACTATGTAGCTACTCTATTGACAGAAATATCCATTAAGGGAAAAAAATGTACATGTTTGAAAGAAGAGGAGACCTCCAGCCATTCCATCACAAATGTAAATCTATTAACGTCCCCTCCACCTGCCCCAGTTCTGTTTCTCAGTACTATTCATTTGATCATAAGCAATCTTACTAGCTGCACTGGTGGAACCTTAGCATGCCAAACAGAATTAGAATAATTTAAAAGGAAGATAATGAAAAGAGTAATTATAATTAAAGAACCCAGTTTTCAGTATGATGATTACCAAAACATTTTTGAAGGGTAAATGTTTGCCTAAGAACCAACACGCACAAATTTAGTATGCATCTGTGCACATGTGCAAAGGGTGCTGCAAATTGCTCTACAAACATGAATTATTGCAATCAACATCTTGTTTTCTTGTTCTAAATGCAAAAGACTGCAAAATTAACACTACTAGTAACTCATGCTATTAACATCCTACAGATGAAGTTTTATCTTATAAAACTTACTTGCCAGATGGATTTATAAGAGAAAGTAAAAGCAAAAAAAGAACAAGAAAACAGTGACCAGACTGAAAAATTTGATATAAAATTGTACCTGAATTTTTGAGAGAAAACATTCAGATCTTGAAAAGGTTCATATGATTAAAATAACAAATTGTAATTTTCTTGAATACGAGGACAAGAAAAAATACTGTCATTCTATTTTTCAAAGATTATATGATTATACAGTATTCTACAAGGCAGTATATATGGAGTCTATCATGATTTTATCCTTACAGAAACCCTGTGGTGTAGTTTAAACTGAGCAACAATCAGTGGCCAAAATCACAAGTAAATTCCATGATTAAATCTTCTTTACTTGTTTCTAATCAATATCCTATCCAAGTAAGATACTAGAGACTGTAATCTTTCCTTCCTTCCTTCCTTCCTTCCTTCCTTCCTTCCTTCCTTCCTTCCTTCCTTCCTTCCTTCCTTCCTTCCTTCCTTCCTTCCCTCCCTCCCACCCACCCACCCACCTACCCACCCAATACACTGAAAATACCACAGGAATGTAATCCAATGATTAGGTTACAGAGAAACAAAACAAAAGTAGAACTATTGACTTCTTCTTTCTCAAACAGCAAATAACCTCGCCGCTTATTACTTTTGAAATCCTTTTATTTTCAAGTGCACATGCTGTTGTTTCTCAATGATACTCACTTACAAATAGTTATATAGCTTTTGACCCTTTGCATTAGCGCAAATAAAACAGAATCTCTCTGTAGAGTAGGGAAGGTTTAAGGAATGTTTATGTACGTCAGTTTCAAAGGAGATACAAGGCCAAACACCATGTGAGGAAACTGCTGCAATTGAGATATATTCTATTTTTTTTATGAGGGCAAATCATTTCATTCAAAGGTGACTAAATTAAACATTTGCACGTGCCTGTAATAAACATTAATGATGTCAATAAAAATGATAATTTGCGTATAAATGTATAAATTTAGAATTTCATTAACTTCTCTATTTAACACATAGAGATCAAAGAATCTTACCATTGTCCTGCCTTAAAAGTAAATTCCTTATCTGTCACTGCCAAACGAAGTCTTTTAACTGTTTCAGATTCATTGCTGATGCCACACACTTTCGCTTTAGAAATAATCTAAAAAGACAAACATCGTCATCATAACTATCACTATTTCAGAAAATAAACATAAAATTCAGCACAAAAAAAATTGTTTCTGGATCCTTTGAAGCATGAAACTCCAATCATAAATTGGAGTGACTATGATTTCTACTGGCTTCTTACATTGCTACTATTATTAGATGCGTTATTTCACATTTATACAAATTTTAAGTTCTAATCTCATTTCAGATAATGAAGCTGAGTCTAACAAGATTAAGAATTCAAAAGTAAAGACAAGGCTTGTTCGTTCATTCATTCTTTGTTCATTAATTAATTAATTAATTTTCAGTTTTTATGAACACCCCTTCACATATGACTATGGGCAACTTACAAAAGATTAAATCCACACCTTCCTCACCTTTGCTGTTACCATTTTTAGTCCAGAAATTCATTTATAAATTTCAAGATCCTTACATTAGTCCATTCCTTTATAGCAAAAATTAGAAATTTGTGATATATATAAAGCCGGTTCCAATTTTTGTCCTTTTAACAGAAATAAAATATGGCCGTTTGTATTCAAATGAGCCTAATACACCTATTTATTTATTAATCCTAAGAGACTTTAAAAAGGTGGAAAATTCTGGTCCAAAGTCTTCTATCCCCATTTCTGGCATGTCTTTTGCAGCTCTCAGATTACAAACACAAAGTTAAAAAATTCAGCTCTTGCTGAAAAAAGCTGCTTCTTTCCTCTATTCCCAGGAAGAAAAAAATAAAATCATGATTGAATAAAAAGCATAATTCTAAATAACTACAGACAACATATTAAAGCAAAAAAATTTCCTTTTATTATGTTTTATTAGATATTTATTACACTGTTTCCTCTGGGACCATCCCCCATCTCCTTCCCCTTCTCAATTTTTCTGACAGCAGTGTTACAAAACAGATTGCCTGACTCAAGACCAGCTACAAACTTCATGTCTGGGTGGGACTTGAACACAAATCATTTGGAACATAGCCAACAATATCTTTAATACAGTCCAGTGATAGCATTTTGTTCTCTTGCTTTCTGCTGTGTTTCCTCTGACTTTCATAGTGTGGCAATCAACTCATAGAATATAATTTGGAATTGTTTCTTAAACTACAGAACATACTGTATTAATAAGCCTAAACCTAAAGTTCTTAAGATGAGTTATGCAAGTCCAAAAGTACAGAAAATGTTAAAATGATAAAGTACATCGAACTACAATTATGAGTATTTCCTTTCCCAGCCACAAAAACTGGAGTCCAACAAATGAAATTTGGCCAGCTATGTCTTAATTTAAAACATATGGCAGGAAATGAATTTCTGAATAAAAATAGTTGAGCATTTCTACTGTCTTGTAAAACAACAGTGTACTTGCCAAGTAAATGCTACCATACTTTTTTCTTATTTTAATACTTATTTTTTTAAGAAACAGTTATATTTCTTAATTAGACCTGCTCTCATGATGCCATATAATGTTTTCAACACAGAAACCCTAGAATAAAAATAAGTCTAACTTTAATGTGTCACATTAACTTATAACTGACTTCTGAACTGAATCTTGCACACAATGTTATTACAAAAAAGTGATGCCCTTTTGGTTTTGTAAATAATCCCCAAAATGTTTATTTGTTTGATTTATATGGCTGCCTATCTTGCCAAAATGACTCTGAATGTCAGAAAATATTTCTGTTCCCAGAGTTTCCAAGAATTGGAAATGTACATCCCAATGCAGCTCAGGACCACAATCATAAGAAATATTATTCTTCAAATTTTGCACCCAATGTCTCATATTGAAGAGGCAAAATATGCATATAGGGCAAACTCTTGTGTGGCATGGAGACAGGATATTTACAGGACTTCTCCCTAAGGGTTTCTACTTATCACATTAGCTTGGTTAGAGTGGGCATGCACCAGTTGAAGTGAAGAGTGCCACTAGTGAAGCAATGTTACTAGGTGGGTCCTAGAACCTTCTCTGTCATGGCACTTGTGCTATAGAAGAGCTGCAATACACTCCCTCGCCAAAGATATAGATGGCCCCAACCTTGCCAGTACTTCAGAAGGAATCAAGTTATTAGACCTGGAGCCCTAGCATGGATGTAAGGTGAGAATGTCCTTTGAGATTTTCAATAAGAGGATCTCAACTTGTGCTTTACAATTGTCAATGCTTTACTTATACTTTATGTTTGCCATTCAGATTGTTGATAATTAGATAGTAGCCTAATAAATTTTATAAATAAATAAAAAATGAAACAATCAGTACTGTTACATCCTGTATTATCTGGAAATAACAATGTTCTCCGTTCTTTATTTTAGCTACATTTTTAATTTCAATGGCACTTATTTTGTAAGACGACACTAGAAGGCTCATAACAACCCATAAAACATTGGCTATTCTTACCTCAAGTACCAAACCAAACACCCTTAAACTTCACCTTTACCTTCACCTGGGGAAGAGCCAGGTCTTCACAGATGTTCGAAAGACTAAAAGGGTAGAGACACCTCTGATCTCCAGTGGGAGACTGTCCAGAGGACTGGGATGGCCATGAAGAAGACACAGTCTAAGGGCCTATCAGATAGCAACATTTAATGGAGAGGACCTGGAGTGCATCCACCTTGTCTAATCTAACAGGATAGGCAAATACCCACAGAGAAATGTGATCCCACAGTAATCTGGCCTTGTGTTATGTGGGCTTTAAGGGTGATTAGCAGCACCCTGAATTGCACCTGGAAAGAAACTGGAAACCAGTGCACCCAGAGGAGTTACTTGGATAAATTGTGGGGTTCCCAAAACTATGCATGTCACGGCATTCTACATCACTTGCAGCTTCCAGATGGTCTTTAAGGGTAGCTCCATGCACAGGACATTGCAGTAATCCAAAAGGAGGTAATTAAGATATGGATGACTGTGGAGCAAGTTGCAAAGGATTGAAGATGGAAACAAATGATTATACAGAAGGGTCAAATTATTACCAAATTTATCCAGTACCTTCACCATATATAGCACATTTCATGCTCATATATTACAATACTAACCTCATGTCGAAAGTCATTTGCTGTTCTCTCCAGATGATCTGATTTTCTTCTAGATTTCATTTTGCTAAAAATAAGGCAAACTGAGATGTATCATTTACTCAACATAATTTTACAGCTTGAATTGGTCACTGAACACCCTTTTAAACAGTAACTTCAGATTGATTGATCTCTAACTTTTATCCCTCCCTTGATCTGACAAAAAATATGTAATTGCCTACTGTTTTTAACAGCAATTTGGTTGCATTATTTGGAGAGTTTTAAAAAAGCATATACCGTATTTTCCGGCGTATAAGATGACTGGGCGTATAAGACGACCCCCAACTTTTCTTGTAAAAATATAGGGTTTGGGCTATACTTGCTGTATAAGACGACCCCTCTTCCAACGCACACCAAATAAAAATTAAAAAACATCAACTGGCTCACCCACAATGTAAAAGCAGCTGTGCTAGACCCAAAATGGCCCCTGCAATAAGCAGGAACCTCACACAGCCACAAAAAGCCCAAAAAAACAACTTTTACATTGTGGGTTTACACACACAAAATTCCACATACAGCTTTGTGAGATTTTGTGTGTTTGTGTAGTTAGAGTGAAACACTACAGAAACACACTAAATCTCAGAAAGTTGCACAAATTTTATTTTTATTTTTATATGAAAGCTAAATTTAAAACTTCCTAGCCTAAAACTTAGACCTAGCCTTTAAATGGCTAGGTCTAAAAAAGAACAACTAAAAAACCCCCCAATTAACTATTTTTTTTAAAGCTCCCAAAGGGGGGGGAAAAACTTACCCAATAGAACAGGGGTCTCCAACCTTGGCAACTTTAAGATTTGTAGACTTCAACTCCCAGAATTCCTCAGCCAGCTTTGCTTTGCTGGCTGAGTAATTCTGGGAGTTGAAGTCCACAACTTGCTTGCATGAGCAAGCAACTAAATCTCCCTGCCTGCAATCAAGCAGGCAGGGAGATTTAGTTGCTTGCTGATGCAACGGATTGCAGGCAAGGCAAGGCAAGCGTTGCGGCTAGCAGCTAAGGTAAGCAAGCTGGAGGTGGGGGGGATTTTTGCTACGTACCAATTAGCAGGCAAAAATTAGCAGCTGGGATGGCCAGCGTTGTGTAAAAGAAAAGTTTTTCCCTTTTACACAGCGCTTGGCCATCCAAGCTCTGGCGATCCCAGCTGAGTTGCCTGCTAATCTCAGCTGGGATGGCCAGCGTTGTGTAAAAGGAAAGTTTTTCCCTTTTACAGGGGGCTTGCATGTAACTCAGCTGATTAGCGGCAACTCAGCAGGCAATTCAGCTTGGCTCCTTAGAGCCATTTAAGGCTCGTCAAAGCCTTTCGGGCTGGTCTGCCTGGTTACAGGAGACCGACACCCGGCGTATAAGATGACCCCCAACTTTTGAGAAGATTTTTGTGTGTTAGAAAGTCGTCTTATACGCCGGAAAATATGGTACTCATGAGAATACCATTAGTTCCCAATTCTGACTGGCCCCGCCCCCATCTATTCTCTGCCTCCCAAGTCCCAGCTGATTGGGAAGAAATGAGGATTTTGCAGTATCCTTCCCCTGGATTGGGGAGAGAATGGAGATTTTACAGCATCCTTCCCCTGTCACGCTCACCAAGTAACACCCACCAAGCCATGCCATGCCCACCAAGCCACAACCACAGAACCGGTAGTAAAAAATGTTGAAACCCACCACTGGTGCCCAGTATCTAATACTTAGAAGTGCACTGCTTCTGAACAAGAGGGCTTTATTACATTATTAAGGATTAAAGACCATCCATTATATTTTCTGAATCTTTTTAAAAAAGACCCAAATCCTATTGACCCAGTTTATATTAATGAAGGAGAATGAATTGTTAAAAGAGAAAATCTATATTCTTGAATTACGCTTAGGTACTTTTTAGTAATTTTATTATCATAAATCCTAATATTAGTCCTTGTTCAGTTAATTACTCATTTTTAAGTAGTCTTTGCTTTGCACAATTATGGGTTGGATCATAAAAACAAAGAAAAGAATCAAGAAAAGTCAAACAATATACATAGATCTTTTCTATATCTAATCTAATCTAATTTTATTTCTAATTTAATCTAATCTATATCCATGTATCTCACCATCTCATTTCATTGCATATACAAATAGTTGTGTGGTAATGTTAAGACCACAATTGGGACTAGAATTTTCATTGTTAATTACTGTAGTTGTAAATTGAATTGGATTCTATTTCACAATTTTTACAGTGGTCTTAAATAGTTGCCTGAACAGCTCAACAGACTAAGCACTGTAATTTAACACCAGCTGCCTGCATTTAAAGTAAATTTGAATCTTGCCAGGCTCAAGGCTGACTCAGCCTTCCATCCTTTCTAAGGTAGGTAAATTGAAGACCGAGTTTGTGGGGGCAATAAGATGACTTTGTATAAAATATACAAAAAGTATATTGCTTAATGCATTGTAAGCCGCCCTGAATCTCCAGAGAAGGGTGGCATATAAATCAAATTTAAATAAATAAATAAATAAATAAATAATGAGATCATTAAGCAAATTGGGGGGGGGAGTTGCAAATTGCAAACATATGAACACAGGATACTGTAACCACTCATAAATGGGAGCTGATCATCAAGCATCCCAACTGCAATCAAGTGTCCACAGATATGATGCAAAGGACATTAAGTATAAGTCCAAATCATGTTACTTTTTCTGAAGCCATTGTAACTTAGAACCAAATGGTGGTAAGTAAAGGACTACTTGTAAATCTCTTTTGTTAAGCAGCAAATCTGCTACTAATCATGTTTATTACATGATGCCATGTTTTAACCTCAGAAAGTAATTTATTATGTCTGCCCATAGTAACTTCAGAACTTCATATCCCATTTAATCATACTTTAAATACTGAAAAACTGTACTAAACAGTTCAATAAAACTGCTTCACTCCAAACAAGATAAGCATATAACAGGACTAAAGAAATAACAAGTGGTGAGCAAATACTATAATACTGCCTAGTTACACGGACTAAAAAACCCCCCACAATTTACTTGATTGTTTTAAATATACATGGTTAATCACTGAGCTGTATAATTCTGAACAAGACCAAAAAATGTTCTGATGGAAGAAAAACCACTTACTTTTAGAAGATGTACCTGATCTACACAATCTTCATAAGCAGACTCCCAAATAAACATTATTATTCTCAGGAATGCCTTTTGCCTTCTATGAATTTATCATATACATTTTAAAATATAAGAGTTCTACCAATTAAAATATAATAGCTCTACTATTAAAATGTAATAGTTACACCAGTTTTGGCTGATAAACTATAGCTGTTACTGAATAGAGGAAAGCTACTACTACTAGGCTACAATTTAAAATAAGACCGCTGTGAGGATGATGCATAAACTAGAGTCAATTCAGAATTTTAACCATTTAATTACATAAAGAAACTGTCACTCATTTTGAATGCTCAGATCCAAAATACACAAAACAGTCTGTCCGTCCCCATCCCTATCTTCTCTTCAAAGAAGATACATCAGGCTATGACCAATTCATTTGCAACATCTTCCCTGTTGAAGTCTGAATGACATTAAACAATTTTTTTTTTCAGAATCAGGTCAAGCCACTTTTGTTTTACAAACCAGTTAAACTGTGCCGTTAGCTTCATTTAAGAACTTTGTGTCCTTCCAATTTATAGAGGAAGATGGGAATTCCATTGCAATGTTTTTACTAATACAACAGCCTATTATTTGCTTTATAATTTGTTTTAATAAACTTGAAAAAAATCAATTAATTTAAAATTATAATTTAAAATTTCATCATAGAAGATGACAGTTAGCAACGAATTCTTTATTCAATTTTTAAAGGAAAGTAATACCAGTGTTATGTCAATATTTTCATTTTCACAGTAATAATATTTGATATCTTACCCATTTATTGTGCAGTATC
Organism: Coluber constrictor foxii; assembly: GCA_038048745.1. Lineage (NCBI taxonomy): Eukaryota > Metazoa > Chordata > Lepidosauria > Squamata > Colubridae > Coluber > Coluber constrictor. The sequence goes on from CM075961.1 coordinate 129,452,729, forward strand.
TTATAGCTGTCAGTCTTAGGCACAAGTATGAAGAACGGCAGGGAAGAATTCTACTGGCACTTTTCATTAATATAGGCAAACCAAAAGCTGTTGAATATATCATAATGTTTTTTTATATTAAATATTCCTGTAAAGGAATTAAAATAATATTTGCATCTGTTTTTCAATAAACAATGTCAAACAGCCCAGTTGTAAACAAGTACACAAAATATCACAAGAAGAATTTCTTTGGCACTAAGCTTCACAGAAAGTAAATGAACTTCTGGACTGCTGCTGACATCATAGAAATATATATGAACCACTATTCACATCATAAAGATCCCATACCTCTCAATTTGTGGCTGTTTGAAAGACACCCAAGCAGGAAACAATATTCATGTCATACATGGCCTACTCCAATTTGTTGATTACTAAGCTATTTGTTGAGGGGGGGGGGAATCAACATCAAAGTTTAGACCCAAAGAAACTCAACAAGAGGGAGGATGTAGGCCAGTTAGTAATATTATTGGTCCTGATATGACAGAGTCATGTCCCAATGAACCCTGACTGAGATTTCCTTTCATATCTGTGATGAAGTGGATTAAGATCTCTGAAGATTTAATTGTAAGCTTCTTTTTATTGATTTATATCCCATCTTTATTATTTTTACAAATAACTCAAAGCCGCAACATATTCAACAAACTTTCCTCCTATTTTCTCCACAAAAAACAACTGTGAGGTGGGTTGAGTGTGCTTGACTGGCCCAAGATCACCCAAGTGGCTTTCATGGCTAAGACTGGATTTAAACTCATGGTTTTCTGCGTTCTAGCCTGGTGCCTTAATGACTAGAGTAAACTGGCTCTTTTAAAGTTCCCCACAGCTCCTAAAATGTTAATTTATTACATTAATTTATTACATTATGTACATTATTATAATAATAATTTTAGCACTTTGCTTATTATAGCACTACATAAGAACTGTACTGTACTATACAAATAAGAATTTGTTCCCTTTTCCTGTGTATTCTGTAACATTAACTATTTGTAATGAACAATAGTGACATCTGCTGGCACCTGAAATCTCTTGTGCTAAAACATTTCCAACATCCACTTTGAGCAATTAAAACTTTCCCAATGTTTATTCTTCTGACTCCAAATAATATTGGAACAACACTATTTGGGTTTCTATGTGACTTCTTAAAACCATAAATTTGTCTGGATTCCCATTATAAATTAAGTCATGGAACATTCCCTTCTTCCTGGTTGTTTTCTTGAATTCCCAATCTATTCTACAGCTTTGGCATTGCCTGATGACCTCTCATATAATAATCAGGAACTTAGTTTTTATTGGTCAATTATGTGTTGCTGCAGCTGCTCCCATTACATAGGGCTAATAAAGTGATATTTTGTTATACATCGAATAACCTTATACTTTCCTCTCTAAAAACTACCACTAACTTCAAAAATCCTGTTTCAGTGTAACAATTATTAGATTACACAATATACTAAGCAAAAATGGAATTTGCTTGCTTGCGACTTAGTATGTTGTGTAGGCTCAGCCATTGTGATTGGTAAATGATGGTTAATGATTTACAATACTGCTGGAACCTAGTCAATTGGATTTTAACCATAATTAGGCAAAATACGATTTAGGATGTTGTATAGCCACTGTCTTAAGGTCAGTACTATTCTTGCTAATTATGACTGACAAAAGTTGAATTCTGAAGTATTCTGAAGGCACCAGACTGCCTAACCATTTTTTAAAAAGAATAGAATAGAATTCTTTATTGGCCAAGTGTGATTGGACACACAAGGAATTTGTCTTGGTGCATATGTTCTTCGAGTACATAAAAGAAAAGATACATTCATCAAGAATCATAAGGTACAACACTTAATGATAGTCATAGGGAAACAGTCAATATATCTGAATATATTCACTAACAAGCGGGAATTAATGTACCAGTAATCATTTCTGAACATCAGTGGTAATTTCTTCATCCTACATTAGATAAAGAGGAATAAATGATACAAATTCTACATATCTGCTAACATAATGGTAACATTTTTTCAGTGCTGTGGAGTCGAGGAGTCGGAGTCGGAGGAAATTTTGGGTACCTGGAGTCGGAGTCGGAGTCGGCAAACAATGCACCGACTCCGACTCCTACTAAATTTAGATTGGAATTTTAAAAAAAGCAAGTTTAAATGTCCCAATTCACAAAAAGTTATAATTAATGACTTCTCTACTGTAAGAATAAAGATCAATGCATGCAGTGCCTTACATAACCGCAAAACGAACACGGTAAGTGACCGTGAAGAAGCATGCTTTTCATGTGCTTCACTATATGGCACGCAACGCACAATTAGGAGCGGCAATACTTATACTTTCCATAGTGTTGTGTTCTGCTGTTACAGGGAACGCAGTGCCCATGGGTAACCTAGCCTCTCACTGATAAGGGATTAAGTAAATATGTTTTTTGCAGGACTAGAGACACTTGTATAAGTGAAGGGAATGGAGGGTCCATAGTTCAAGACTGAAGCTGTAAACCATTGGAAAAACTGCTGTCATTCAGCTAAGGCTATAAAAACTTGTAGACTCCAATTGTTAGCTTAAACTTTAAACATGACTATGGGATTCTACTAGGGAAATAATGTTTTATAATAAATGCCCCTTCCTGGATCCTCCCACTGCCCTATCTTCAGCGGATCAGCACACAAAAAGGAGAAGGCAGCAGTTTCTGCCCAACTACCTCTCTCTGCTAGAAGAGCTTAGAACAGCGGTTCTCAACCTGGGGGTCGCGACACCTTTGGGGGTCGAACAGCCATTTCACAGGGGTCGCCAAAGCCCTCTCTCGCCCCTCCCCACGCCTTCACTCACTCACCCTCACTCTCTGCTCTGTTGGATCGCCGGCCGTTCGCTTACCCCGCCCACCCCCAATCTATTGCTGCCTCCCGAGTCCCAGCTGATGGCTAGAGGAAAAAAAAACTGTTTAAATTCTTGCCGCGGGGCTTCAAAGGGCCGCCCTATAGCCAGTGGTGGGATTCTGCCGGAACCGTTTGTTAAATTGCTGGTTTGCCCCACCCCTCCGCACCACTATTTATTGCCAATAAATAGTGGTGGGTGAGGGGTGGGCGAGCCAGCAATTTAACAAATGGTTTGGTGTTTTTTTGTAATTTTATTGGCCCGCGGAGCTTCAGCATAGGCTAATTAGCCCTTGATTAGATTGGCTCCTGACTCTCAGATGATTTGTCCCAGCTGTTTTGCTCAGGGCTCTGCTGCTTCCTTGCAAAGAGTCCTGGAGCAGATTTTTTTTCCCCCTAGCTATGCTGAAAAACGAAACTGAAAATGCTTTGCTGTTGCTGCAAGGTTGGAAAATTAGGCAGGCAGATTTCTTTTCTTTTTCCTCACCAAAAAAGGTAGGTGCAAACAATGGGAAATTTAGGGGAAAAGAGGAGAGTTCAAGATTTTAAAACACAAAAGAAAAAAAGCTCTATTTAACTAGGGAATTGTAATAATTGAGATAGTATTAATTGTATACTTCTGAAAGCAGAAATGGTTGTGGTTTGGAGGAATATATGGGGGAAATTATTTGGTTTATTATTATTGGTAAATATAATTAACTGATTTGTAAGAAATTGGATTGCATGGAAATAATTGGAATATTCATGTTCATATTGATTAATATACAAAAAAGGTAGTTATATAACTAATTGATTTATATTAAAATGTTGAATTTATATTAAACAACTGTAATATTACATAATTAACCAATGTGAGGATGGATATAAAAATATATGACAATGGGAAGGGGTATAATATAGAATAGAAGGGAAAAATTGAATTTGATTAACATTAGAGATGAGGATGAAGGGTAATATTGGTTTTTTACAAAAATAGATGAGGAATAAATAGATGAGAATGCTGACATTTTTTTAGACAACTTTGTTGAAGAAGCATTGAAGCTTCCTACTATTCATCATATGCGATGTGCTGTTCATACACTGCAACTTGCCATAAGAGATGGATTAAAACATCACCATGCAGCTACACTAATTGGCAAATTACGGCAAGTAACTGTTGCAGCCAGGGCCCCGAAAACAGATGCAATTTTGAAAAGACGTGCAGGAAAAGGAGCCATTTTGGATCAAACAACTCGCTGGGGAAGCACTTATTTAATGGTGAAGTATTTGCTTGAACTTAAAGACTTCATAGAAGAAATGGACAATGAAAATCTTGCATTAACTGCAAGCCAATGGACACAAACAAAAGAGCTGGAGAACCTTCTTTCTCACCCCTTCACTCTCACCAAGAGGTTGCAATGTGACGATCTAACCCCAGGTAAATTCCTCTTGGAATGGAAGAGCCTGTTATATGTTGCACCGGTTGGAGGGATTGGGGGTGGGGGGCACCATTTTACGGTGGTTCTCCTCCTACCTCTCCGACCGGTCGCAATCTGTGTTGACAGGGGGGCAGCGGTCGACCCCGAGGCGCCTAGTGTGTGGGGTGCCACAAGGGTCGGTCCTCTCGCCCCTTCTGTTCAACATTTATGTAAAGCCGCTGGGTGAGATCATCCGTGGTTTTGGGGTGGAATTCCATCAGTACGCTGATGACACTCAGCTGTACATTTCCACCCCAGACCACCCCAACGATGCCGTGGAAGTGATGTCCCAGTGCCTTGAAGCTGTGCGGGTCTGGATGGGGAGAAACAGGCTTCGACTCAACCCCTCCAAGACCAAGTGGCTGTGGTTGCCGGCGTCCCGATATAGCTAACTGACTCCATCGTTGGTTATTGGGGCGAATCATTGGCCCCCACGGAAAGGGTGCGCAACTTGGGCGTCCTCCTGGACCCATGGCTGTCTTTAGAGGATCACACGACAGCCGTGGCCAGGGGGGCCTTTCTATCAGGTTCGCCTGATACGCCAGTTGCGGCCCTTTCTAGATCGGGGCTCCCTACGCACAGTCACTCAGGTGCTCGTCACGTCTCGCTTGGACTACTGTAATGCTCTCTACATGGGGCTCCCCTTGGGATGCACCCAGAGGCTTCAGCTGGTGCAGAATGCGGCCGCGCAGAGGATTATGGGAGCGACGGGGCGCTCCCACGTGACACCTCTCCTGCGTGAGCTGCATTGGTTGCCGGTTGACTTCCAGGTGCGTTTCAAGGTGTTGGTAATCACCTTTAAAGTGCTCCATGGCTTAGGACCAGGGTACTTACGGGACCGCCTTCTGCCACCGATTGCCTCCCACCGGCCGGTTCGCCCACAGAGAGGGCCTCCTCAGGGTGCCGTCAGCCAGACAATGCCGGCTGGCGACCCCCAGGGGGAGAGCGTTCTCTGTGGTAGCCCCCACCCTCTGGAACGATCTTCCTCCAGAACTGAGAACAATTGCTGACCTCCGGACTTTTCGTCGGGCTCTGAAGACTCATCTCTTTCAACTTGCCGGACTTGCCTGATCCCTTCTATTTTTTAAATATTTTTAAATTTTAAATTTTTTAGAGTTTTATTCGGTTTTATACTCTCAGCCTAATTTATATTGGTTTTAGTATGTTTTTAACGTTTGTGTATTGGTTTTTTAAATTGGCTGTTCACCGCCCTGAGTCCGCTAGGAGAAGGGCGGTATAGAAATCTAATTAATAAAATAATAAATAAATAAATATCGCCTGAACAAAAATGGAGGGTTAATAGCTGAGGGCATTGCATCTTCAATGATGAAAAGAGAGAGTCTTTTGCTGGAAAATAAAATCTTGTTAGCGGCTATTTATGTCGACCCAATGAGCTGACTTTTGTTGAACAGTGAACAGACTGCTACTGGGAAAAAGGCCCTCTATGATGTAGCAGTTCGCATGAAGGGATTACGACCTGAAATACCTTCACAGGAGGATGAAGTTCTTTTAAGCAATAGTGGTAACTCAGGATCATCTTCTTCAAACGAAGAATTAGACTTTGATTCCTTCTTAGATAAAATGGAAGTTGCTAAAGAGAAGCGACGTTGCATAAGCGTTACAGAACCAGTAAATGTCCAAATAAAAAAATTCCAACAGGAGTTTTATAAAGCACTAAAAGAAGTTGAAAAGTATGATCGCTCATCAAAACTTACTGTTGAAGAAGCCATCCTTGTTTATCCAGAGATCGTTAGTGATGTGGCCAGAATAGTTACTGCAATGCCACCCACCCAAGTCGAAAGATTATTTTCAGCTCTAAAAATAATAAAGTCTGACTTAAGAGCCTCTATGAAAGAGGATCTGGCAGAGGCAATTCTCTTCCTTAGAACTCTACATTGATTTGCATTTGCTAAGCCTATAACTACATTTCAAGATTAATATAAACCATTTCTAGGTTTTACAGATTTTGTTTTTGGTTCATATAGATAAGCTTTGTTTTTGTTCTAAAACAACCAAATAATGTGGTTTGTATTTTTGAACTGGTAAAGTTCCTGTTCCTGATGTTTATGCCTGCTGCTACTATCCAGCAACTTGATTAATTAAACTAATAAAAAAATTAATAAAACTTTGTTGTTTTCATTGTGTTTGTCTTTTGCTTAAACTGTTCAATACAGTAGACTGTTGGCTTCCCAGCCAGTAGTCCTGTGGTAATGACATGTATGTTGCCTTTCTTTCCTTCAAGGAATGTATAAAATACATTCGCATATTAATACAGAGGAGTCGGAGTCGGAGTCGGAACATTTATCTCCCGACTCCACAGCCCTGCATTTTTTCCAGTTACATTTGGTTAATACATAATTTCCTTGTTGCTAATTTTAAAAGACTCCTACTAGCATTGGCAATTCTATTTTAAGACCAAAATCTGAACAGAAATTTTGAAAAGAATAAGACTCCCTGGAAGAGCTGCATTAAATGGAGCAGAGAATGGCTTTCACCTTCATAGTTTAGCTGATTCTTTTGGAAAGGAATGAATGAAAAACCAGACAGGTAATTAGACTATGAACAGATTAATCGGGCTTTCTTAAGCCACTACTGCCTATGGATGATTGGATCTGCAGTCCAATACACAAAAAAGTCGCCTCAAACTGTCAGAAGGCCCGAAGAACAGGAACAGATCCGTGCTGCCTCTGGCCTGTCCACCTATCCTTCGTCCGACTCACCTCACAGGGCGGGACTTGCCCAACAGGGTATTCATTTCATAAGCAGATTTTACTTAACGGGATCCAGCTTCTCAGTTTTTGAACCCTTCATTCTTCATTATGGATTAAGCCTTATTTTAGACAGATGATCTCCCTTTTCTCTTCAGCATCGGGGGCCTTGACAGATGGCATTTATTTCTCCTGCCCTTACTCTGAACGTCGTTTCTTCCAGCTAAATTTCCAGCCTAACTACTTCATTTAGAAGCCAGCAATAATACTCGAGCCTCTTCCTCAAAGTCGTAAGGAAATAACCGGCATCCGGAGAAATTCAGCGAAAACGGTCCCTAAAAGATGAGGCACCGTTCCATCTCTAATTCGGTCATTTCCGGTTTACATGATTCGTGTTTTTGCCGGTCTGTGTGTCCGCCCCCGCTTTTTTTTTTTTTAAAAAAAAGAAACTCATTTCATGCTTTTTATGCCTAACTCGTAAAACAAGCTAATCAGAGGAGTCAAGGTCAGAGCGATATTAGTGTGGGCTCAATAGTAATGATCGGGTGTGGTGGTGGTGGTGGTGGGGGAGACCATCAGACATGGAGGTGAAAAACAGCGGCTTTTAGTTTCAAGCAAAGGAACAAAATGCATATCACTGATTCTTAATCTCGGCAACTTTAAATTATGTGGACTTCAACTCCAGAACTGTTGGCTAAGAAATTGTGAAAGTTGAGGTCCACATTTTGTAAAGTTGCCGAGGATGAGGAAAACGTCTCTATAGTTTCTAGTTCTATAATTTAGGGATGGGATTATAGGAAACCTTTGTTATTACTTAAACCAGAGTTCTGGTTTGCTGCTCGTCCCGTCCCTCTCCCCTCCCGCCCCAGTAAGAACGTGATCCGCCCTCTTCAACCTGGAGTCTCATTGGTCACTTTTTTTTTTTGACGGAATGACACCGGCCTTCGAATCCACGAGCAACGGATATACGGTTTCTTCCTTTACGTCGTTTTACAGCTCTATATTTTTTGTCTTTAGTAAGAGTTCTACCTCGCTCTTTCTTATTGGATATCATGCCACGAGAGATGTTGTCAAGTCTCATTATCTTGAATGCTTATTGGCTAGAAATCATTCCTGGCTTCAATCCGGAACTAATAAGGCGGTGCTGAAGGTTTAGACTGGTTTTTTTATGTGTGGTTTTTTTTAGTGCCGTTGCCGGTATTCCTGGACACGCGGCGCTGGCTACGTTTGACCGGAGAGAGGCAGAGAATCGCGCTGCGACATGTCCGTTTTCCACGACGAAGTGGAGATCGAGGACTTCGAGTACGATGAGGATACCGAGACCTACAGCTATCCGTGCCCCTGTGGAGACCGCTTTCTTATTACGCGGGTAAGGATGAGCGAGCCAGTCATTTCTAAGTACAAGAGACATTGCATGTTTACGTGAACATATCTCACCTTGGAATACAGCCTCACAATACAGATTGTTCTTGACTGCTCGTCATGTGGGAAAATAGAAAAGCGAATAAATATTCGATAAATATTGCGTTAGCGCTTTCCAAAAATGTTTGGACTCCAAGCACTCCAGGATTAGGATTGGGGAGGTTGTATCCAGTATATCTAGAAAATGCCAAATTGGGAAGGGGCTGGTGTGTCTTCTGTGTTCAGTCAAGGTGAATTATAAAATATTCTAATAATTTATTGCAACTGAGAGAGATGTTCAAACATAGTCCCTGGCAACTTGGTGCTCTGATAATAGGGCAAGGCAGACCGGATATAATCTTATTAAATTTAAAAGAAAAAAGATTTATAAGCCTGGGAAGCTTTGGATGGACAGAAGCATTTTAATGCAGTCCATCCTAACCTCAGTTTAAAAATCAGGACCTGTAGTTTAATCTTAGCACAAAATTAAATCATTTAATACAGCATTAAATAATGTAGACTTTATGTTCCTGAGGCAAGGATAGACATTCTTCAGGCTTGAGGAAACTATTGTGGGTATTTAATGATCTTTTCTGAGTTGAAAGATTTCTTCAGAATGTCACAATGTAGTTGAGTCCATCCAAGGAAATGTCCACATTTACCCAAGATGTGCATTTCAGCACTATGATTTTGGGAAATAATTTGTATGGATATGGTTGAAAAGAAAAAAATTCATTTCTGATCATAGCAATTTGAGATCTATTATTAGTTCCCTTCTGATGAACATATGCCCTAAGCTAAAATTAGAAAAGTGTCTAAATATCTGAACTGCTGAGATGTCAGAGGGTAGAAAGAATTAAGTATTTAACTGGTTTTTAGAATTAAACTGGTTTTTAGAATTAAACTTTTAAATCAGACCTATATAAATATGTTATGGACATATTTATTGGATATTATCATGGTAAGTATGACCAGCAAGAAACCTTTTTTCAGAGAAGATAATATTGAGAATCAAACAAAATACAGGACATCTGCCACCTAAAGCAGTGCAGAATTTGTCAATAAGTGGATTATTGAGCTGAGCTCATGGCCTTTAGGGGAAACTTTAGTGGAATTTTGTTTGGAGTTCTTTTCTCTTGAGAAATCCAAAACAAAATTGAGATTGAGATTATATATAATAAATTAACATTTCTTTTCTTACTCTTTCTTGGGTGCTCAACCAGTTGTAATATTATGCAAATTCATAGAAAGACGTCTCTAGAAATCAAAATACTTAGATTTTGAGGTGAATAAAACATTGCTTTTGGCAGAAAAATTAGCATTTGGACAGTTGGATCTGGATCCAAATACAGCTTTGGATATACCCTGATATTCTATTTATTCAAACTTTAACAGGTAGTGTTCAGTGAATTGAGATCCCATACAGTTGTGAGAAGTGTTGTGTTATTTCAGAAGTATCTAGCAGACAGGACTTGGATTTTGCTCTCTTATTTTTACACATTAAATAGCATGCTTTATTAAGGGGGCAAATTCTTATGAATTATTGCAGGAAGATCTGGAGAATGGGGAAGATGTGGCAACCTGCCCAAGTTGTTCACTTATAGTCAAAGTGATCTACGACAAGGTGAGGAATGAGCAGGGGTGGATGTTGTACTTGTTTTAGACTGTTTTCACAGATGGTGACATTTTATTTATTCAAGATCAGTAACCAGCAAAGATCATCCAGAGTCATTGGGAGTTAGATGGCATATAAATTTATATACATACATACATACATACATACATACATACATACATGTATGTGTATATATATATATATATATGTAGGTCTTTGGTTATTCGGGTCTTCTCCCGCGTAGAATTGGAAGTAGCTTGGCGACGTTTCGACGAAGTCTCATTCGTCATCTTCAGGCTGGTGTTCTTGGCTTCGTTCTTCCAGGAGCAATGTAATATATATATATATATATATATATATATATATATATATATATATTTATTTATTTATTTATTTATTTATTTGTCTGTGTATCACCTGTACACACACACACACACACAGATATATATATATATATCTGTGTGTGTGTGTGTACAGGTGATACACAGACAAATAAATATATATATATATATATATATATATATATAGTACATTGCTCCTGGAAGATATATATATATATATAAGCCAAATACACATCATGAAATCTCCAGAATGGTAAAGCGTACAAACTTGAAATTTGGCACATATGTCTCTTGGCTTCTAGGTACTCGCTAAGAAAGGATTTTTTGAAATGACCATCAGATAATTAGTATTTCATGTACAGTATTATATTCACATGCTCTGATGCTAAGGAGTTAAGACATTCTACTGCCCCTCCCCACCTGAAAAGAAGTCTGTTTCAACTGCCAGTTGCCTCACATTGCGTTACCTCAGTTCAAACTGGCAGACGTTCCACTCCTTCACTCAGAAGCGGTCTGGGGCTCCTTTAAATCCATAAAATACATCTGCTAGTATATTAACGAAGAGTCTGACCAGACAGCATTAACCATTGAAGATCTGGACGATACATCAATAGCTCTGGGGCATCCTGGTGCATTCTCTGCTTCTCTATTCACGAAAGGTTTCCTCCTAACCCTAACCCTAACCCTAACCTTGCTATATATCTTAGAAATGGCCAGAGAGTTTATTTTACTGAGGACAATGTTGTTGATAAGATCAATAACCCTCCAAAAGCAACACTTCTGGCCTTTTTTGTATAAGCATCGAAATAAGTCGATGCTTATACAAGGACCCTTTTATATTGCAAAGTTACCACTTACTACATATGGAAAGGCAACTAGTTCTGCAGGAGGAAACAAGGAAAGCCTGTATCAGGTTATCAGGGTGTGAAGAAAGATTAGGTTTTGGTTGAGTGTACACTGTCCTTCTCGGTGATACTGAGTGCTAATACCTACACTTCCTCTTGCACAAGATCCGTGGCCCCATGTCATTTATTGTCCTAAAAACTGGCAGGGATACTTCAACCAACATTTAAAGTAGCGGGCAGTATACTTGGCTTGCTGAAAGACGATGCTCACTGGGATCGCACTCTGGAAGAAGCCTCATCTCTGACTTTGCTAACAAAATCTGTGAGCTGTTTGCCATCATGTTGGTTTTCTGCCAAGTTGGAGACCCCCTAAAATTGTGGGAGAAATACAGAGACAGTCTTGTGGAAGATGTTACAGAGCCATTGGAGAGAGATTGTGGACATGCCCAACTGGTCCTGCAAAATGTTTACATCCAATGCCTTATCCTTCTTGAGGAAATTATTATATTCATGTTGGGTAAAACATTCCTATATTTCAGATTTCTACCACCATCGTGAGAGTAAGGAGCCGTTGTCAGCAACTGTCAATACTTGAGTGAACTGTCTTATAATAACGTTCAGCTGATGGAAGCAGTTGCTGTGAATGTTCCAAAATTAAATCAAGAACAGAGGAAAGTCTACGATGAAATCATGTACAGTTTTGCTTCTGATTCTGGGCAGTTCTTTCTTGATGCGCCTAATGGCACTGGCAAATGGTTCTTGATCAATCTGTTGCTGACCAAAATTAGGGGCAGAAGAAATATCGCCTTTGCTGTTGCTTCCTCAGAAATTGCAGCTACCTTGATGGATGGAGGCAAGATGGCTCACTCTGCCTTCAAGTTATCTCTCAACCTGAATCATTCTGAGTACACTTTGTAACATCTCTAAGGAGAGTGACATGGCTCAGGTGCTTTGAGAAGCCAAAGTTGTTGTGTGGGATGAGTGCATCATGACTCACAAAGGAGGTATTGAGGCTCTAAACAGGATGCTTCAGGACATTGGGGCAGCAACCGTCTTATGGGTGGAGTTATGATGCTTTTGACTGGTGACTTCAGACATGTTGTACCATGAGGAACATGTACAGATGAAGTCAAGGCCTATCTCAAGTCATCCATCTTTATGGCCCAATGTCAAAGTCCTGTCCTTGAAAGTTAACGTGCATGTCCATCTTCAACGTGATTTGAGGGCAGAAGAGTTTTCTAACTTATTACTTTATATTGGTGATGACAGGCTTTTGGAAGAGGAGGGAAAAATAACTATTCCAAATAATCTTTGCAATATTGTGAGAGGTCTGATCAGCTTGACTTACAGAATATACCCAAACATTCATCAGGCAGGAGTGGATTGCACTTCATGGCTGAGGGAAAGAGCTATTCTCACTCCAACAAACGACTTAGCCAACACCACCAACAGCTTTCTGCAGGAGAAGCTGTCCACTGAGCATATGAAGTATGAATCTGTGGATTTGATAATGGAGGTCGAGGATGTGGAGATTACCCTGTGGAGTTCTTGCACACTCTCAACTCACCAGGATTACCACCTCATGTCCTCTACCTCAAGATTGGCACTCCATGCTGCTAAGCAACCTTTCATGCTGCTAAGCAACCTAACCCCTCCAAAACTGTGCATGGCATCAGGCTTCAGGTGAAGACTCTGTACAAACACATAATCGAAGCCACAGTTTCACAGATGTCAATCGGAGAAACAGTTTTCATGTCCCGAATTCCTCTGATCTCATCAGACTACCGCTTCAAGTTCAAATGTTCGCGATTTCCCATTAAGGTGTGCTGCGCCATCACCATTAATAAGGCACAGAGACAGACTTTGAAAGTGGCTAGTGTGCTTCTGAGGTGTGATTGTTTTTCCCATGGCCAGTTGTATGTGGCATACTCCAGTTCACCTGATAGCCTGGTCATCCTCCAGCCAGGGAGCAAAACCAGGAATGTTGTTTACAGGGAGGTCCTGAGCAATTCATCTGAGGGACGAATTGAAAGTCTATGCTATGCAAGTTATTAGCCTGGCTATGTAGACAAAAAAGCCACAGTTGCTGGTGGGATTAAAGGACTTAAACTCATCTACTTTATTGTTGTTAGATTTACAATAATGTCTTAATCTGTAGCAGAAACTTAGTGTACCATCTCTAACAAAAAAATACAGTGCCTGTTTTAACTACTCATTAATTTTCAAGATTTAAGTGTCAATTTATCAAGCCCAATCACATAGTTTTGTAGCGAAGCACAGATATCCAGTAGTTTATTATATAGCCACAACATTTAAATGATATATAATAATTGGCCAAACACAATGAGCGATAAAATATTTTTTGCTGGGTCTGTTGGATCTGTGGTTGATAGATGTTGGAGAACTCATTCTTGATTAGCGAAAGTATTGTGCCTGTTTTGTAGTTCATTTAGTTTTGTGAATGATTTGAATTCCACACACTGTTTCTTGAACATCTAATGTTAACTAATTTGGATAGATGACAGTTACAATCAAAGTGGAATAATAAGGAGCAGGGGTCATTGTCTGGTCAGAGATCAACTATAAAAATGAGCACTTCATTAAATAAATGCTGTGAGGTCACAATATAATTGATTATTGTATTCCCCAATATGTGACTTCTCCTGAATTACCTTTCATTACACTATTTAATATGCAGAGCTAACGATCCCTAGCAAGCTGTGTTAAGCTTTGATTTGCTATGTTCATTCCCAAGTTCCTGTGGTGTCTCACCTTACTATCCAAATATTCCTTAAAGGGAGAGAGGTATGTTCCAAAGCAGGAGAAAAGCATTGCATCAGTGGAGCCAATTCTGGCATTAAATACCTGTAACAATTAGGGCTACATTTGTGTTCCCAAGTGATGGAATGAAATATTGCAACTTATTCTAAAGTATGTTGGTTAAGGAAAAGAAGGAAGAAGGAAGATAAACATTTTCAGGTAAGAGATTTTGATTGGTAAAATAATAGAAAGTCGGATTCTCATTTGATTGAAGCTGTGAGCGATTTTAACACAAAATTGTTTATCAACAGGATGCAAAGATTCCCATAAGTCTGACTCAGGATGCTCTCAATGTGGCTTCTAAAGAGTGTATAGCAAACTTTCATTAATTCTACACTAGCTGAAAGCTTGAAGGACCAGCTTTTCTTAAAACCATGTCTGCAATAGCATGGTTAAATCAGATGAATTAGGTTCAAGAAAGAGGAATTGCCCATCTTGGCTTCTTACCCATTAGTATTCCAAGAAACCAAGAACAGTTCCTCGAAATTTGTTTTCAGTCAATCTGTGAAGGGTCTGAATTGCTCAGCTGTCATATGAACATGAATCATCTTGTACAATAAAAAGATAAAGCAAAAATAGGTCAACAGTTTCTGTGTCTTTTGATGGAGAATAGATCCTAATAGAATGATATCAAAGCAGAAAATGGTTGCATTCTTTAAAACATTGATGGAATAACTGAGGTATTAAAGAAAAGACATATTTATCCTAGTCAGTATAGTCTGAAGTGAAATGATTTAAGTTTTTAGTCTTAAGTTAGCAATGAAGAAGGCTTAGCAAATATTGCACACAATCCCTAGAGTACCATCTACCTAATTGTTTGTTTTGATATGTATATACAGTTATAATTTGTTAGTTATAGAGTCAATATAGTCCAGTCAAGACCTTCAGTGAATAATTCATACCACTACTCATTTTATCTTATCTGCTTCAAACCTATTTGAATGATTTCACCTGTCATCACTTGATAGTTATGAAATAGAGGTTGGTAGACAAGATTATGATGATGCACAAAAGAATATTAGTAGAAATAATATTGGGGCAGTTTGCTTCTTGTGCCTTTATAACACTGAACTGTTTTGTTTTCCCATGATATTAAGTGGTGTCTTTTTCAGAGATCTTGTTTGTATAACATTCTTTTTATCAGGAAATTACTTTTTGCCATTAAAATAAATGATTCATTATTTGGGTGTTTATATTTAATTAATACCAGCCTTATATTAATACATATATAGTATATGTGTGTATTTATAATACATATGTTAATATATGATTCTTATTTATTTTTTTTTCTTTTAGGAACAGTTCATGTGTGGCGAAGAAATCTCACCACTTACAGAAAGCAAAAAATTAGTTAAATGCTGATAATCATTGAAGAAATAATGCTTTTCTTGAATAGCGTGACAACAATTGGATAGAAAGGACACTTGTTCTGAAAACTTCATGCTTTATGATTTAATAATTTATTGCTTACCAGCAGCTACTTCAATTCAAAGGTGAATTGATGTGAAAAAAACTATATTTATTTGTGCAAATAAGTGATATTTGAAAGTAGTGAATAATCTATCAAGTTTAAACCTGAACATGAGGATGCATTTGGGTATCATGAACGCTTGTTGAAAGCGTCTATTGAATCTGGACTCTTTGATTCTTCTGACTAAATACAAAATGTAAACTACTTGTGTTTTAACAAAGAAAAACTGCAGCTTTTTTAAAAAAGGAGACAGCAAAATACAAATCTTCACATTACCAGGTCTATAATATGCACCATCTCAATCAACTGGAGCTATAGGCTTATGGAAAAACACAGTTTGTAGTTGTTTATGGAAGACTAGTAGATAAAGAGCCATAATGTCTCAGGAGGGGAGTGGTATTCCAGAAACAGAAGGCTACCGCAGAGAAGGTTTGCTATCTAATCCAACCCCCGCATATTTGTTCCATATGAATGTATGATATTCTCAACAGCCTTCTCTGGATAACTATCATGCTCACTGAATTGGGTAATATCAAAAAGCGAAAACTATATAGATTTCATTAATTAAGATATCATTAATGTGAATTTTAGGATAAATGCAGAATTTTGGAAACAGAGGAATTTTTTGCTGTTATTTAAACTGAATTCATTAAGGTGGAATCTGAATGATTTGAAATTCCTTTTCTTAGGTTTCTTGCTATCTTAGCTGAATTGCTGTTTATAAAATAAACTGCCAAAAGACCCTCTGTCTCTTGTTAAATCCACTCTCCACAATCTTTCCTACTAACCAGGCTGAGCAAGCAAATTCAATTTTAACACGCCTTTATTTGATTTATCCTTTATGCTGCATTTAAAATAACTTTACCACTAATAGGGAGCCCTCTGACTTGAGTCAATAATCCACTGATAACCAGTGCAGCAATATTAAAACCAGTGTTGCTTTTGACTGCTATATACCAACTGTACTTTTCTTATTGTCTCAAAGGTAGCTTCACATAGTAGTAGAATCCAGTTGTAGTAATCAGGTGTGAGTTACTTATGTCAGTCCACTCTAGTCATATAGAGTTGTAAACATAAACTAAAGTCCCTGTCATAACATCCACCTGATGTTTGAAGCAGGGATGACTACAGTTCAAAAACATCCCTCAGTGGAAGAGTATAAAAACCTGAATCAATACCAAAACTAATATTAGCAGATTGGCTGGATTACTCATGACTAGTAACTCTGTCTTCTAGGATTTAATCTCAACTTGTTTCAGTCTGTCAGCTTGTTTCTGTCTCCATCCAGACTCTTACAGTCTGTAGACACCAGTTCAGAACTCTAATGGTATCTCCAGCTGCTGGGGTAATGATGGAAAATTAAAAATAATCAAAGTACTGATGAAAATTGATCCAGAAGTGATATTTTCCAGTAGTATTATGTAGAAATTTAACAATTTCTAGGTGAGAGCACTCAGATATCATATTGGGATTCCATGAACTTGAGCACTTTCTCCATGATCTCTAACTAAAATTGCAGTTCAGATAGGAGCACAGCAATGGAACCTCCAGTCCCCAACCCTTGTAGATGGTCCAGAGCAGTGATGGGTTGCTACTGGTTCACCCTGGTTCGGGCGAACCTGTAGTGGTGGCGGCAGGAGGCTCCCCCCACCCACATGGATGCTTCTGTGCACCGAACTGTCACACGTGTGCGCACCCACAAGTAAACTGATAGTGACGGGATTTGCAATCCTATACTGATCCAGAGGGACACCGTGTTTCATTGTATCAATTCCTGCTGAAGGATTAATAGGATTCAGGAAGTTCATTCAACTAGTCAAGGGTTCATCAGAATTATAAATGAATCTTGATTGTCAAAAGGCCCAGATAATACATTTCTTCCAAGACCCTCTCGAGTTTATTTGCTGTCACCTTAATAAGCTTCCCCAAAAAGTTGAAAACAAGATAAAATTTATGAAGCATAACTTGGTTCAGGTATATTCAAGACAAGATCCACTACTGCATTTGTCAAAGCAGGCAACATTATTGCCTCTCAAGCATTGGTTACTTCCTTGATTCCAGACCACTTAAAAGACTTGGGAAAGTTGTGGCTCAAGCCCAGCGGCAATAGTATTAAAACTAGAGAACCTATTCAGACCAAGGCTCACAGTTCAGCACAGTGGCCAGTCAGATAGCTCTGATTGGCGATACATAGCTATTACTATTACTCACCAAGAACTGATATATGGAAGTAATACTGAACCTTGGGGATGAATAATTCCTGATAGATGTGTCTTCCAATATTTTCTCCAATGCTCTTTTAAAGCTATACTAATTACTATAGCATAATCTTATATCTTACTACATATTCTGTAGTAGTAATGACTCCCGGTGCTCCTTTTCACACTCTTTGTAGCAGGCTGACAATAATAAGTCTCTTCCAATGTACACCATGGTGACTATCAGCCAGGAGTGTGTGAGTCTGAAGGACAGGTACTCTACCTAAAACACCACCTTAGTTTGAATGTGTTGTGTCAAAAATAACCTTTGTGGAGAAAGTTACAAATATGCTGTGGTTTTGAATAAATGTGGTTTCATTATAGAAGCAATACATTAAGGAGGGGATATCTTATGTAAATAGCATTGTTCCCTTACAAAAACAATATGTAGAGATGAACAGTTCAGCTTTCCCCAAATGCCAGTAAGCCCCATATCCATTTACCTTTGGCAGTTACCAGAGCATCTTGAGAACATACTTGGCTGCTCCTGTAATTTTGCTTCATAAGAAAGTGCTTGGTGTACATTATCCACAATCTGCCAAATTTCTATGATGTAGCTGTTAAGGGATAGTAGCTTAACAATATAGAAAACTATTGTGTATAAAAGAGAAAGGTCGTATATGAGTACGTGGTTGTGTATGCATCCTCTTCTGGAACAGAGTGATAAACTAGGAGTTATTAATTAACATTAACAAAATTTGACTAGTGAAAACTGATCTCATGTAGCTATGAAATTATTAGTGTAGAGAAAAGTATCAACAGGTTCATTAGTAAACCAAATTGTGCCCTATATCCACCCACAAAAGAGCCCAATGCTAGCTATCTCCATAAGGAAGTAAAAATGGGGAAGGGAGATTTTTTTTGTGTGTGAACTTGATAGAAAGACAAGTATCCATTTCTCTGCATGCTTCAGTTTTGACTATTTTTGTACTGATATGCCAAGCTGCCTTTTGACAATGGGTTGTAAATAAACAGCTTCTTGGAAGACCAGATTTTCTTTTATTCCAACAAGCATTGCTGTACATGCTATATATGCTTGATTTCAGGGAAAATATACTACTTTTCAGTGACTATACTTCAGTGATACTTTAACATCAAACCTCACTTGAGAAATAATATATTTTTTCATTAAACTGTGACTTTCACAGTGATAAGAACACAAAACTTCAATTATCAATCTGTAGCTCTTTCTCAGGAAAAATAAATCTAAAAACAGTTAACATGTATTTTCTTGATTTTGTTGACTTGGAATGTAGGCAGATATATTATTTATTTCTTTTTATTTTATTAAATTTGTATACCGCCCTTCTGCTGGAGTCAGGGCGGTGCACAGCCAAGAATAAAAAACATTCCAATACAAAATGTAAAAAATGTTAAAAGAATTAAACAACTTTGGCCCAAAATTTAAAATATCCCGACTAAAACCCATTGACAATTAAAAATCTAAGAGTATATATTGAATATATGCAGAAATAATACGAGGTATGACAAACATACCATATGTTTTTAATTGATGAAATGTAGAGCTCATGTTTTAAGAATTGCTCATCTTAATATGAGCAAAGACAACATTTATTAAATATGAAATTGAAATAGTCTATAGACTTATTAAGTAAACTATTTATTATTATTGTTTAAATAATTTCCATAGATAAATATTTTAAAACTTCAATATTGCAGGCAATATTTTTTTCTGCTTTCTCATATACAAGGAATCAGTTCATGAAATCTGTTTGCATTTTAGTAAGCTTGAACATTTTATAAATGGAACAAATACAAATTTAACAAAGTATATACCGATTTTATCTATATTCATTTATAAATGTAATAAAAATTAAAAACAGCATAGTGTTCTCTACTTTGCTTTCTAAAGCTACGTATACAGTTACTGAAGGGATAAGGTAGCTCCTGTTTACACATACAAATGTGAGTTTATAGTTTTATATTTTTAGGAAGACTTCATACATTTTAAATAATTTTGTCCACAATTATAAAACTACTATTATAGTAATGCAGGACTGTTCAAAATTAAACTAACTTACTCCTGCCAAAGTATTGCCTGAATTTCTTGGAAACTTATTTTTCTTTCCCATTTCCAAAATAGAGATAAGTCCTAGAAAAACCCTGTGAGACCAGAGCTTCTCAAGGCATTCCATCTCTGCCTCATTTTACTTTTTGACATCAGCCACCATGGTCTCACCAGGAAGTGAGGGAGAGAAAATCAAAAAGATTAAAATGGAGAAGAAGACCTGCCTCCTTTGTCTGGATGGTGCTGACCTCGGGTGTCCTATTATGGATATTTAGCCTCTTCCGCTTTGGTAGGGGATAGGAAGAGGAAGTTTTAGCCTCACAATATTTTTTGCAGCAGACCAGACGTGAATGGCTATCCCAACTGAATAAGAAAGATCCAATTGGGCAGGTACAGTGTTGTGGTAACTGACTGGAGAAGCTGATGTCTTAGTCATTTATGCTATCAAAACAGACTAAAAATCAGAAGACAAGCAAAGACTGTCCTAGAAACAGTCCTCAGGTGGCAACTCCTGATCAGTAATAGCTCATGCTGACTTTGACAGTACCCATCCAAGCTAAGCAAAAACATTTAATTGCCTGAAATAGATCAGTAAGGCTTCCCTTGCAACCTTTATGGAGATTCTCAGTCATCCAGGTCAAAGGTTCTTTTGCAAAAGGCAACTGGACTTTGAACAGAACTGAAGAAGCTTCTTGGATGAGAAGCAAAACATCTTCAAGGAAAAACAAAATCCAATTGCCTTTTGAAATATCAGGTAGTTGGCACCAGGATCAATCAGTTTTGGCACCATGCCTAAATAATTGCATCAAGCACTTATATTTGCTGATAATAAACTTTTACAACAAAAATAACCAAACTTTCTACAACCTGACATTCTTAAATTATGTTAGACTTCAATTTACAATTAATTCAGCCCTGAAGATAGTCATTAGTTCAGCTCTAGAATTCTCTAAAAAATTAACATTTTTTTCCTCTTTTATGACCTTCAATATTAATTGATAGTTCTAATGGCTTCCTTTTATCTTATGATACAGAAGTCTAGTCCTATAGACACAGACATGGTAATATGCAGGATTTGTGTGTGAATGTGAAAGAAAATTTCCCAGCACAAAAAATACCTCAGAACAAAGGTTACATTGTAGAATTACTGAGGTTTTGGGGAAACTCTGACCTCTGAACAAGGTCTTCCACTTGTTACATTACTATTATATTTTACTTTTTTCATACCACATTTTCAGATGGAGGGCTTCTAGGACTATCAATCTAAAGGTCTTCTTGCTTTCCTCATTCTGTATATTCAATTTTTTCTGGTAATAAAAATATGGTAGAGCAATTAAAAGAAGGGGAAAGTACAAATGAAACACAATGTGTAGATTCCTTGTACAAATTATGTGTTTCAGATAGGATGATTACATGATAAAAACTTCATTGAGAAGACAATACACTACAGAGAGAAAAGAGTATCTGCAAAATTTCTACATCATTGATTTACGAACCATCTGTCCGGAAGAAGTAATCATGGAGAAAGAGTCCCAAGATAAATTTTGCCTGTCGGGAAAATGGCCTTTTTAATAGTTGTTTATATGAGCACTATGTTACTCTTCTTGCAATTCAAAGTAAGATTCCCAACTTGATGAAGAAATTCTCTCTACGAAAGTCTTATTCTGATTACTTCATAATATATATAAGAGACTCATTGGTAAAGTACCAGCAATTCGTAATCTGATAAAATAATAAAGAACATTCTGTATATCGTATAGGAATTTTTGTAATGCTTAAATAGCGAGAATGATATGAGGTTAATACATTCAATGATCTGAACCAGAAAAACTACCCATTAGTACATTATTCAAATAAAAGTTCCTTCCAACGTTCAGTTTCATAACCTTCCAAGTTAAGCTAAAAGAGCTTCATTAAATGAATTTGTCTATCATTCCCATCCAGGTCTGTATTAATATGTTCCAATAGTGGAGACATTCCTGTCACTAGCACCTGCAAAACTAAATATTCACTTCTGATAAATTAATCCAAATCTATGCAATCTACAGTGATGATAATTGAAGGGTTTTTTTGCAGGTCTTTTTGATCTCTCACTATATAATAAGTTAGAAGATATATTTATGTAACCTCAACTGTCAACAGTATTGATTTTTAAAAATTATGTGTTTGAATTATTTAATATAGGTTTACCTGAACCCCAAAATTTTAGACATTTAGCCTTGATGTTTGATATTAGATTATCAGTTGTGTTTACTCATTTTTTGTGCCACATCTGAATACAAGGTTATCGCTGCTGTAGTTCTAGCGGTAATAGCAAGAAAAAACAGTACGAGATTACTGAAGGAGAAGACTCAAACATTCATTTTAAGGCACTGTTTTAATTCTATGCCTAAATCAATCGGAAACATAAATCAGAATATGAATTAAATTTAGAGCTTGTTATATTTCAGGTCTATTATAGAATACAGTTTTCATTTTAAATAGCTACGTAGGATGGAATCATTATGAAGTTAGTGACCATCTCTTTCAGAGGTGGTATTCAGCAGGTTCTGACCAGTTCTGGAGAATCAGTAGCGGAAATTCTGAATAGTTCAGAGAACTGGTAAATACCACTTCTGACTGGCTCAGCTCCCATCTATTCTCTGCCTCCAAAGTCCAGCTGATTGGGAAGAAATGGGGATTTTGCAGTAACCTTCCCCTGGAGTGGGGTGGGAATGGAGATTTTACAGTATCCTTCCCCTGCCACACTCACCAAGCCATACCCACCAAGCCATGCCCACAGAACCAGTAGTAAAAAAATGTAAATTCCACCACTGATCTCTTTATCTTTACCATAACATTACTGAAAATGTCCTTAATGTAGTTAATCTTGTGTTCCAAGTTTGCTTAGTAAACGTGTGTGTGTGTGTGTGTGTGTGTGTGTGTGTGTGTGCGTGTGTGCATGTGTGTGTGTCTTTGTGTACACATGTATCATTAGTTACAGGTGTTCTGGTCCAATAACAAAAACTTGTAGGAAAAATTGAATTAAGTAATTATATCAGTGATATATTACAAAAAGGCCATTTATTCTTGAAGGAAGATTAATTTGTGCAATGTGAATCTTGCACAAAAATACAATTAATTCATATATAATTGATTAAGGTGACATCCTAGGCATATTTTATGAAGTGGTTTAATGAGAGATTTTGACTGACTTTGGGGTCACTAAACAAAGCTGATGGCTGAACAGAATTTGGAATTTGTATGTATGCTTTCTTCATCAGAAATAAAAGACAAAAATATGCTCTGGATGGCAAACAAGCAATGTGACAAATGTGACTTCAGATATTTGGCTACTTTGTGACAGGACAACTTTTCACCCAGCAGCTATTCTGTATGAGAACATATATAAATTTATTTGTTCACTTACTTTCCATTATTTCTCTCAAATATACTGTCAAAATATTATCGTAAGATGAGCAGCATTTAATTTAATACATATGCACATACATACATATATACATCTACTAGCCCACCAAATTTATTTCCTGATAAGAAAATTATCAAGGTTGCAATCTGAATTGCAACATATTTATTAAGAATGTAATAAAATAAAATCAGATTTCACCATAATTAAAATTAAAAATTTGTTTATGACAATCATGAATCCTCTGTTCATGAAGTGTATGTACAAATGCTTTGACCAAATTAATATATAGAATTTTCACAGACATTTAGACTAAGTAATTATCTCTTGTGGTCATTAAAGAGTGTGAATCACTTTTATGCCTAGTACACATTTTTCAGGGACAAAGCTGAGGGAAATCTTCCAGATTCAGTTAGTAGTTTGAGTTAATAAATTTTTGTTGCTAACTATTAATGTATGTTTATTTTTCCAAGCAGAAAGAATCTATCATTGCAGTGACACCTGTGAAGATAAACTAAGGTATAAAGTACAGAGAGCATAATGTTTTCAGCCCATTTCATACCTCTTTGATTAGCTGGTATTTAAAAAAATGCAGCTTCTTTCTGTCACCCTTTTTCTTGCTTCTATATTCCTAGCATCGGCTGTGGATAGGCAATATATCAGTGCTAATGGCACCTTTGCAAACCGAAGGGATTATGACACGATATCAGTTAAAAATGGAGGACATTGGGGGGTTTGGACATGGATTGACAAGTGTCCACCAGGATCATATGCCATTGGATTTAGCATAAGGGTAAACCTATGTACAGCGCTCATTTTAGACACTGAATTAATTTATAAACTTGCTACCTGAATTTCAATGTGTTTTTCCTCTTATTGCATTAGGTGGAAGAATATAGAGGAGCTAGTGATGACACTTCACTCAATGGAATCCGATTATTCTGTTCAACTGAGCAAACCAGCAATATTATGTATACTGTTGAATCTGAACCCGGAGAGTAAGTTTTGTTGTCTTTAAATGTCTCTGATTTGTTTAATTTTATAGAAAATTAGATATTGACACAAAAAGTGTTACTTCTAGACTATCTTAAATATATTTATCTCCGAGTGAGCATAGAGGAAGCAAGTGTATTTTCTATATAATAAAAATCTGATGGAATTAACATTATTCTGTTGAAGGTATAAATATGTCTTATCAATGTTACTAAGAAAAATGATCATTCTATTTTTATGCTTGTTCTAGACTGTAAATAGATATTGTTCAACATTTTTTTAAATGGAAGGAGCTTTAAAAGATCTATAATATGCAATATTTTGAATCATTAGCTTTTCTTTTCACAGCACATTAGGAAAAACATAGACATGTTTGAAATTGATGTGATGGAGAGTAGAAATCACACCAGGAATTTGTGAAGTAATCTAACCTATTAATTTCTATTTAAGTGAAAGATGGTTACTTGTTTGCTACTTATTTAATTGCATTCCTTAACAGGTTATTATCAACTAAAACCTCATCACAAGAAACCCTGAAATTTAGATGTTATTCCTGAATTATCTGTGATTACTCTGTTTGGGTTCCAAAGGTGTTTTATATAAACTAAGAAAGACTGCCTATTAAATGGACCTTAAATTCAGTGGAGAATATAGACAACCAGGATTGTCTATATGTCATGATAAAGTTTTCAATCACTTATACAAGTTCAAAACAGACATACTTTATTGTTTCTTAAACAATTCTCACACAAGGTATAAAATAAGCCTAATGTGAGAGACAATCTCTGTTGAAAGATATGTTGCTGATAATTTATTTTCTTTTTCCAGATACGGACATTGGTCAGGAATTAGATGGTGTCCACGAAATGGTATTTTACGTTCTTTTCAGCTGAAAGTTGAACCAGAGCAAGGAGCTGGAGATGACACAGCGGTAAACAACATTCGATTCCGTTGCAGCAATGGTCTTCAAATTGAAGAAGCTGGTGGTTCATTTGGTGAATACAGTGAGTGGAGTACACCTTGTGAGAGAGGAGGAATTTGTGGCCTTCAAACTAAGCAGGAGCCTTACCAGGGCTTTTTTATAGATGATACAGCCTTAAATGATGTTCGCTTCTTCTGCTGTGAATAAATTCTATAGAATCAAAGGAATCATTTTAACATGATTAAATGATTATGCAATGAATAAGCATTTGTTTCTCATTTGTTGTATTTTTTCCACAAAGAAAATAGTATATTAATGATGAGTAGAATGTGTGTGTATGCATGGGAGTGTAAAAAGGAATACAAAATCTTTATCCCCTAACACTGATCATGCTTTAACTAAATAGGTATTTTGGTTTTATTTATTTACAACATTCTAACTGGTTTACTGATATAGTGTATATATGTAGATGTATGTGCATCTATATATACATACACACATGCACACACCGCACAAGTGAAATATAGTCCAATAATGAAATATAGCAGTCATCCATTATTCAAAATTAAATAAATCACAGAGAGGCTCGTACCAAAAGAGTTGCACCTTATACATTCAAACATTGTATGAAATGAAGCAATGAATTGAAGCAATGAGATATGTGTGTGTGTGTATGATATATATATATCAGCTAGGCTGAATAAAAAAGATTACTCAAAGATTTCCATTTTATAATGCATTCAAGGATCAAGTCAAGCGGTTTCTAGCTGTCACTTTTCTTACAAAATGCATTATACTTGGAATTAAAACAGTAATCTGATTAAACTGTCATATATGCTAACTGCAATTTAGTCCCGAACTAATCATCTCACATTTTAAAGGTTGCATAACAGATGAATTTGAGGCTTGTTCTCATGATGAACGTTTAAATAGTTGGGATATCTATTTTTATAACTTGATTGTCTACTCAATAGTTGAAATAAATTGCATATTTACATGAAAAGCTGACAGCACAGACCAAGTGCTCACCCTTGTGACTGCATTATTAATTAATGGAATAATATGCCAGTGAGTGAATTATCAATGTCATAAACATAATGATCAGTTGAATTATTTAAACCAGGATTTTTTAAACAGTGAATTTGCAGTTAGCAAGCAAAAAAAATGAATGTTTAGACAACCTATTTTAAATATTCTATTTTTGTTTAATTGTTTTACCATTCTTAGGAACTTGTGGAACTACATGTGTTTGAAATCAAAGTACAGGTATTTATGTAGAAGGATATTTGTTTCCTTCTGAACAAATGGTGTGAGGGTATCCAAGAGTTCTAGGTGCATTCATTCAGAGCTGACTCTTAATAAAAATGTCCACCAATCACTCTACTAACATGAGCTTAAGTTGGAGCTGGGTGAAGTTTAGCCATCTGTCAGAATGTTGCAATGCAAGTGTTTTTTATCAGGGCAACCTGGTCTACCCAAATATGGGACAGAGTATACTGCTTCCACTTTTGCCTTTCAGCCCCAATCCTGGAGCCTTCAGAGGCAGTCACTTTGTCAACAAACTATTTTTGTGTTGAATTTATATTTACTGACAAAGAAATATGTAACCGATTAAATGGTTCCGCCCCAGGCGCCTGATGGATCCTGACAAATTCCAGATGGAGCTTGGGCCATTTCTTGAGACTCTAGCTCACAACTCGATTTAAGACCTGGCGGCAACCTGGGATAGGATGGCCTCTGGTGCCTTGGATCGAGTTGTGCCTTTGCGGCCTCTGACCCGGCGTCGAAGTCGCCCGGCTCCTTGGTTTTCCAAGGAGTTGAGGATGATGAAATGCCGGAAAAGACGCCTAGAGAGTAGTTGGAGAGCCAGTCGTTCCGAATCTGACCGAACACTAGTGAGATCATTTATTAAGACCTACTTAGTGGCGATAGCAGGGGCAAAATATAACTATTTTTCCGCTATTATTGCATCGGCAGATAATCGCGCAGCCACCCTGTTTAAGGTGACCCGCTCCCTTCTCCATCTAAGAGCACGGGAAGACACCTTACAAGGTCGAGCTGAGGATTTTGTACAATATCTACACGATAAAATCACTCAGATTCGGGAAGGCTTGGACTCTGACTGGATATGTTCAGACGAAGTGATGGAGGCGAGTCTTGAGAAGGTTATTTGGGATGAGTTTGACCCTGTGACCCCTGAAGATGTGGACAGGTTACTGGGGAAGTTGAACGCAACAACCACATGTTTATTGGACCCGTGTCCCTCCTGGTTGGTACTGGCTTCCTGAGAGGTTACACGAGGCTGGTTCCAGAAGATAATAAATGCTTCTCTATGTGAGGGTTTCTTGCCTTCCACCTTGAAAGAGGCGGTGGTGAGGCCTCTCCTCAAGAAGCCCGCTCTGGACCCGGCTGTTCTAGCAAACTACCGTCCTGTCTCCAACCTTCGTTTTGTGGCAAAGGTTGTTGAGAGTGTGGTGGCGCAGCAACTCCCGCAGTACTTGGATGAAACTGTCTATTTAGATCCGTTCCAGTCCGGCTTCAGACCTGGTTACAGCACTGAAACGGCATTGGTCGCATTGGTTGATGATCTCTGGAGAGCTCGAGATAGGGGTTGCTCCTCTATCCTGGTTTTATTAGATCTCTCAGCAGCTTTTGACACCATTGACCATTGTATCTTGCTGCGCCGGCTGGAAGGGCTGGGAGTGGGAGGCACTGTTCTACGGTGGTTCTCTTCCTATCTCTCTGACCGGTCACAGTCTGTGTTGGCAGGAGGGCAGAGGTCGACTTCAAGACACCTTATTTGTGGGGTGCCACAGGGGTCGGTCCTCTCACCTCTTTTGTTCAATATTTATGTGAAGCCGCTGGGTGAGCTCATCCGTGATTTGGGAGTGCAATGCCATCTTTACGCTGATGATACTCAGCTGTACATCTCCACCCCAGACCACCCCACTGATGCCCTTGAAGTGATATCCCAGTGCCTCGAAGCCGTGCAGATCTGGATAGGGAAGAACAGGCTCCAACTCAACCCTTCCAAGACTGAATGGCTGTGGATGCTGGCGTCCCGATATAGCCAGCTGATACCATCGCTGACTATTGGTGGCGAGTCATTAGCCCCCACAGAGAGGGCTCGCAACTTAGGTGTCCTCCTGGACACACGGTTGTCTTTAGAAGAGCATATGACAGCCGTGGCCAGGGGTGCTTTTTATCGGGTTCGCCTGATTCGCCAGTTGTGGCCCTTTCTAGATTGGGACTCCTTATGCACAGTCACTCATGCCCTCATCACTTCCCGTCTGGACTACTGTAATGCTCTCTACATGGGGTTCCCCTTGAAGTGCACACGGAGGCTCCAACTGGTCCTGAATGCAGCTGCGCGGGTGATATTGGGAGTGACATGGCGCTCACATGTAACACCTATCCTACGCGAGCTGCACTGGCTTCCGGTGGTCTTCCGGGTGCGCTTCAAGGTGTTGGTTCTTACCTTCAAACTCCTCCATGGCTTAGGACCTGGGTACCTATGAGACCACCTTCTGCAACCGATAACCTCCCACCAACCAGTACGCTCCCACAGGGTAGGCCTTCTCAGGGTGCCATCACTAAAGCAATGCCAACTAGTGGTTCCCAGAGAAAGAGCCTTTTCTGTTGGGGCACCTACCCTTTGGAACAGGTTACCCCCAGGGATACAAATGATCTCAGATCTTCGTACTTTCCGTCGGGCACTTAAGACCTTTCTTTTTCACCAAGCCGGTCTGGCATAAATCTTTTCTAATTTTTTAAAATCTTTATGCTGAAGATTCTTAACTGTTGAGTCAAACTGGCTTAATTATTTATATTCACATTCTATATGTATGTCATTTTAACTGTTCACCACCCTGAGTCCTTCGGGAGAAGGACGGTATAGAAATTGAATGAATGAATGAATGAATGAATGAATGAATGAATGAATGAATGAATGAATGAATGAATGAATGAATGAATGAATGAATAAATAAATAAATAAATAAATAAATAAATAAAGAGAGATGATTATAAATCCATTTCAAGCTATTTAGATCTATTTCAGGCTATTTATTTGAATCCCAGAAATGTATGGCTAGCTGACAAGAACTAAATAGCTTGAAATAGATCTATACTAATCTGCTTTTATTTCTTTGTCAGTAAATATAAATTCAACGTTGCAATACAAGGTACATTGTCGACCAGGAGGCAGTACATATCTTTGGTCTCAATTGGAACAATATGATTCAAATGAATTGAAACTGGTGTTGATTGCAATTAAAACATCATATTGAATATACTATACACTGGGTAAAAATAGAGACATTTCCCTCCTTCGGGGGTGAATGGAAATGGACATCATATGAAACTTTATATATAGGGCCATGACATAATTTAACATATCTCTTTCTTTCTTTCTTTCTTTCTTTCTTTCTTTCTTTCTTTCTTTCTTTCTTTCTTTCTTTCTTTCTTTCTTTCTTTTTTTCTTTCTTTCTTTCTTTCTCTCTTCCTCTCCATCTCATTCTCAGAGAAGGGAAGGTAATAATTATATATCTTTATGATAGATTTGCATTATAAGTGCAACATTGGTGCAATCTGCTTGTCAGATCCTTGTAAAAGTAAACTGTTCCAACAGGCAGATCATTGTGCATGATAGTGCAGCACCTCACACCTAGCAATTTGCCCATCAGGACTTTTCTATCTTTATTGAGGTCCTAATCTACCCCCCATTCTTAACACACAGGATTGCTAGAGAGAAAAGTAGACCTGGCCTTCTCTAAAGTGACCAGAGAGGAAGGGATACATCCACAAGGGCCAAAAGCTCTTTTTCATCCCAAAGCCTCCAAAATTTTAACCTTAGACTGGCTACCGTTGACCTCACCCCATTCCTAAGAGGTCTGTAAGGGGCATGCATAAGAGTACCAGTGTGCCTACTGTCCCTGTCCTAATGTTCCCTTTAATTGAATTCATTTTTATGTATTCAATTCATGCTTATACATATATATATATATATAATCTAATACGTACTCAAATATTTTTTTAAAAAAAGCA
The DNA here is from genome assembly GCA_038048745.1 of Coluber constrictor foxii. NCBI lineage: Eukaryota > Metazoa > Chordata > Lepidosauria > Squamata > Colubridae > Coluber > Coluber constrictor. Next base: position 129,482,938 of record CM075961.1, read on the forward strand.
AGGTCAATCAATAACATAATAACAGAGTTGGAAGGGACCTTGGAGGTCTTTTACTCCAACCCACTGCTCAGGCAGAAACCCTATACTATTTCAGACAAATGGTTGTCCAAACTCTTCTTAAAAACTTCCAGAGTTGAAGTATTCACAACTTCTGGAGGCAAGTTATTCCACGGATTAATTATTGTCACTGTCAGGAAATATCTCCTTAATTCTGGATTGGATCTCTCTTTGATAAGCTGCTGTTACTTCTTGTCCCACCCTCAGAATAGGTTGACTCCTGCCTCTCTGTGATAGCCGCTCAAATATTGAAGACTGCTGTCATGTCACCCTGGTCCAGGGATGGTAATCACTTACCTTCGCTACCGGTTCGCAAATGTGAGCATGTGCGCCTCTTCCACACATGCACAGAACCTGCGCATGCACAAAGAGTCAAAAAGTAGGACGTGATGATGTCTGGGTGGGTGGGAAGAGCCTCCTGCTGCCGGCGCTACCGGATCGTGCGATCCGGATAGAGCCAGCTGAATTTCACCACTGCCCTAGTCCTTCTTTTTGTTATATTCGCCACACCAAGTTCCCGTAACCATTCATCATATGGTTTTCAGACCCCAAATCATTTTTGTTTTCCTTCCCTGCATTGTTTCTAAAAATCTCAACATCTTTTTTGTATCATGGTGACCAAAACTGGATGTAATATTCCAAGTGTGGCCTTACTAGTACAGTATAAACAGTACTAATGCTTCACATGATTTTTTAAAAATTTGATTTGATTTATATGCCGCCCTTCTCCGACAACTCAGGGCAGCTTACAATGCATTAAGCAATAGCCTTCATACTTTTGTATATTTATACAAAGTGAGCTTATTGCCCCCACAAACTGGGTCTTCAATTTACCTACCTTAGAAAGGATGGAAGGCTGAGTCAACCTTGAGCCTGGGGATTCGAACTAGCAGTAATTGCAGACAGCTGGGTTTTAATTACAATGCTTAGTCTGCTGAGCTATCCAGGCTCCTGGATTTTGATACTCTGTTGATGAAGCCTAAGACTGTGTTGGCTTTTTTGACTGCAGCAACATATTGTTAAGAAATTGTCCATTAGGACTCCTACATCTCTCACACAATTAATGCTGTTAGGCCAGGTGCCACCTATTTTATACTCCTGCCTTTGGTTTTTCTTGCTTAGATGTAAAGCCTTACATTTCTCACCACTGAATTGCATTTTGTTGGATAGGAAGTTTTTGAACTTTGGTGTTCAAGAATACTCCTGACAATGTCATAGACATTCAAAAAAATAAATAGGTGCATCATCAAATAAATTAACTCGGAATTCTCATTCAAGACATACATTCCCAGGTTCAAATTATTTTATTTCGGACACATTACACAAAAACCTATCTCTCTGGAGAAGGCACTAATATTAGAAAAAATGGAAATAAAGAGGAAAAGAGATAACAGTAAAATGATAGACTCGGTTACAGGAACGATAAATGCACTGTTGGAAGATCTGAAAGACCAAGTTACAATAGGGACAGATAACCATGGAAAAATCTTTGTGATTGTTAACAGCTGATTTGAAATTGACAGCACAATAATAAATTAATGCTGTCATATTATTTAATAGGTCTCAGCAGTTTATATCAAGGAAACATAAAACCTACATTAAAAATGGAAGTGCACAAAAATATTGCTAAAGCATACATAGAGACATTTATCTAAATTGATTTTGTAACCAATGAATTTGTCTATTAACTCTGGGGAAGGAAGGAAAATTCTTCTACTGCACATAAAGTCTCTTGTATGAAAGTCTGATATACTCTTTATATGTATAATATACTAGTGGATACCCATGCTTCGTTACGAAACTATGTGATCGGGCTTGATAAATTGACACATATCTGGAGAAATGAAGGCTGCTGTTAAGGCCCTGCCATGATACTCCCCATCCTGTGGTAGACCTGCTCCTGCACTTTGAATGTTGGCATAAAATTTCTCTCCTTCACCTCTCTGGGTCTAAAATACATCATTTGGAAGCATCCCTTGTACTTGCAGACTGCCATTGGATGTTGGGGGGTGAAAAGGCTATGTAAGGGTTCAGGGTAGGTCTCAAGGGGAGGGAGCTGGACTTCACCACCACTGCAGCACATCCCGGGAATCTCATCCTGCCACTTCAGGGCACGGCACCAGGCACAGGGTAACCGAGGTCCGAGATCAACAACCTTTTCCCTGGAGTAATCAATCTGAGGTTGATATTTGAAACCAGACACATTCTTATTAGTCCAAGGCATTGACAAATACTTATTAGTCCAAGGCATTGATCTGATATCTTTTCATTGTATTTAGCTGTAGCTGTCTGATTAATGTAGGGGTTAATAGATCCATGCTTTTTTACAGCCTCTCTATTGACTTCAGAATGACTTTGACTACACTTTTTTGCAGCTTCCCTTACTTTTGTTTTCCTAGTCGCATCTGTAAATCTTTGCCTGCATTTTTTCCCTCTTTTCCCTTTAACTGGTGTTACAGTAGAAGGAACAGATTCGTTTGAGGAGGTCAGTGTAAGAAGTGATTTGGGGCTGGGACATTATGCAAGAGAAATTTGGTTCACAATCCCTTGGCTCAGTGGTGGTCAGTGATTGAAATTCATAAGAGAATATTTCTCCCGCCTCCTTGAGTTTGGAAGCAGTTCCATAGGTGAAAGGTATAGACATTTTGATGAGGTAGCAACATTTAGTACTGTAAGGAACCCCAGATTGCTCCTGAGTGAAGGAGTGGAATGTCTGCCAGTTTGAACTGAGGTAACAGAATGTGAAGCAACTGGCATTTGGAACAGAGTTCTTTTCAAGTGGGGAGGGGGAGTAGAATGTCTAACTCCTTAGCATCAGAGCATGTGAAGATTATACCGTATATGAAATACTAATGATCTGATAGTCATTTCAAAAAATCCTTTCTTAACGAGCACCTAGAAGCTGCCAAATTTCAAGTTTGTAGGTTTTACAGTTCTGGAGATTTTGTGATGAGTGAGTGGTATTTGGCTTTTATATATATATTTATGTGTGTGTGTATGTATATGTTATTTTACATGTATTCAGTCTGGTGTTGTTGTTTTTTACTGCATTAAACGTAATACATGCCAGTTTATAGTACTGGAAATGTGGAACAAAATCAAAATGTTTTATATACTCAAGAAGTTTTGGGATTTAGTTTTAAAGCAATCCTAAAATTGAGGTCTTCCTGTGATTCCTATTTACAATATACTTTTAAAACAAGGCGTTTCAAAATTATTTGACATGGTCCTATAGTTATTTTTAATCTCAGGGCATCATTAGGTAATCCCAAATGTATAGTTACAACACTTTCACTTTTTGAAGGCTTAAGTACGGTAACTATTTGAATCTTATTCTCCCAGAATTTTAGGTAATGCTGCATATAACTCTTGCACATCTAATTTTCCAGGATTTATACTTCATAAACTGATATGTTAAGACAATATATAAACTTTTAATAAAATGCTAGTAAAAAAAAGATATCAGACTCCAGATATTTTGTGTCCAGAGACTAACATGGGTCTTTCTTCCTATAAAGTCTATAATAATATGTATTTATGAACAAATATGATTGAAAATCAGCATCATAGAATTTTTCACATTTTGGACCATTTAAATTGATCTCCAATGGTCAAAACTAATTTTTCCTGGATTTATCTTCCTCTCTACCAATCTCTCATTCTCAGTGTCTCTTTCTTTTTACAGGTTTGTTTGTTTTTTGCATACAGCATGTGGGCAATCCTCTGCTGAGTGAAAGGACTCCTGATCCAGCTCATTAAAAACCATGTTGGTTCTTATTCATAATTGCGTTCTTTGTTGTAATCCTCTTATTAAATGGGAAATACTTTCTTTGTACATGCAGCCTTTTTCAGACAATGCAACTGATTACATAATTTAGACTTAATTGTATCATATTCCCATTGTAAGGTATATAATTAGAGGAAGCTGTGCCATCTGATGAAACTAAAGGAAAACTTTCATTCTGGCAAGGAGCAAACTATGTGCCACTATTTGAATGAGAACAGCTTCTTTTTATATCCTTAAAACATAAAAAGTGAGTTTTAACAATTTGTCCCTCAGGTATTAATTCTTCAATCCTAGAATGAAAATAGGCTGGTTGGAAAGGCTGGTTGACAACAGCCACCTCCGTAACAGATGAGTCTGCAGCTCTTAGTCCTAGGACAATTTCTGTGGGGATAGAGGAGACCCCAGCCACATTTGGCAACCATGATGATGAGGTAAAATGTCAGTTCCTTACTTTTTCTTCCACAAACAAGAAATTCAATATATGTTAAGACTGGCAAGTCAAGAACAATTTGCAGCATCCCCAATAAACCATGATTATATCAACATGACATTTCATTGATAATGCCATCATGTCAATGCTGCAGTCCAGACGATCTGGTGACAGTCAAGTGTGGAATTGCATCATTTGGCCCTCAAATGTTCACTGAAGGCACTCATGGTCAATGCAATCAGGTTGCCTGTTGTCATAATGCTAAGTAAATTGTCTTCATTTTTGAGACCATAGGCATTGTCAACTTCTTAACAGTGAGGCTTTTGATGAAACTCCAGAAGTAATGTTTTGCTTGCAAATTTCTTTTAACATGTAACCTTGCATTGGTCTCCAACTTCCATTCTGTGAAGAATGCACAGTAGTCAAAATGAATATTATAGGAATACTGCTTCTACACAACCTGTTCCTTCAAAAACTATATATTAATATCAGTTCCTAGTAGCATTTCAGTAAGATTCATGAATCAGTAGTATATTTTAAAGAATCTGACAATGAAAGTAAGTGGATCTCTTTATTTGCACTGGTGAGCTGGTTGGGTGACTGAGATTGACAGGAGGAGATAGGCAGGTGGGGAAGCTGCAATGCCCCTGTAGTTGTAAGTGCTGGCAGACTGCCAATGCCAATTTTTTATCATGTAACGGCAGTGGTCTGCAAAGACTGTAACTTTGGAATGGGTCAGATGTCCTTTAGTTCCCCACCATTGCAATTTTGAACAGTCAATTGAATGAATGGTTTAAGCTGACAACTACCTGTATAGGCTTAATGGCTCTACATTAAGAGCTTTCAAATCAAACTAAAATAAATTTTATTAAATTAAAATACTATTATTAAATTTTATTATTTTTATGGTTTATTTATTTCAGGTACTTTTATGGCACTTCAATCAGGATAATCAAAATAGTTTGGAAGTATGATAAAATAGAAAATATATACCAAAATAAATAACTATACACTTTGAATTTTCTTAGAGTGCACATAGAGTGCAGGTATCATTTACAAGTGCTCTGAATCAAGACACATTGGTCAGCTATGTTTTATTCAAAACAAGTAGACTTGTAGAAATACAGTTTATAAACCAGACAGAACTTTATAGGTTCTTACTATAGGTTCTTACTGAATTGCACTCAGAAACAAACTAGTAACCAATAGTTCCTGCAGCACAGGCATTCCGTGAGAGTATTGAGAAGTTACCATTTGTACATAGATCTCTATAATCTACATCAACTGCAGTTTCCAGATAGTCTGCAGAGATAGTTTCATGTACCCCAAATTACACACCAGTTGCAAGGTATTGTGGGCATGAAACAAATGATATCCTGCTCCAGGAATGATTATTGATACATTAGCGAAAGTGGACAAGTGGGCTTTCTGACTATACGCTCTGCCCGTTGAGTCCACAAAAACTGTGAATCCACAAACATCCCTCAACCCTAGATTATAACCCAACTCCTTTGGAGCAGTATACAACACAATCTAGTGATAAAAATTAAACTATATTGGAATTGGTTGGCTTCTGGATCAACAAGCAGTCCATCTTGTTTTGATTTAGTTTCAACAAAACCCTTACAACTTCCAAGTTGCAGGATAATAATACTTCCACTGCATTTTTCATTTGATTTGGGGTAGAGCTGTGATCCTTGGCTATTGATACTAATCAGATAAGCAAGAGCTTAAAAATATCCAGTAGTATTTAAAAATAAGATTTTATTATAAAGCTTGAATTATTCCTACATTTGCCAGTGGAGGTCACCAATTACACACTTTGTTAAAGAGCAACAGCCATTATTAAATTTTAATTCAAAATCTGATATCTGTTTGGTTAAGGAGTACCACTATTTCCACTAAACCAAGAATGGGGAATAAGTAGTTTCTAGATATTGTAGAACAACCATTGGTAGAATAGGTGGTAAGTAAGTAATAAGATTCCTACTGATATTGCTGTAGTTTAACAACATTTGGAAGGTTCTCGCCTATGCACTACACAGATGCTCTATGACGATGTTCTTAAAATCAAAAGCTGAAAGGAACCAATTAGGCAGGAATCTTTAGGCAGGAATCCAAACCAAAGTATTCCACACAGATAGATTTGTAATTTAAATATACTGTCCTTATACTTCACTTTGGACTGGGAGAGAACAAGTCTTGACCATCTTCAATATACGTCATGGAGAAAATCTATTCATATTATCATTAGGAGTTGAAAACTATTGATGGTACATAATCAATCATCTTCAATGTGATAGCACTGAAATGTGCTGTCATATCTCATTTCAATAGTCTTTTGCAAAGCTAGATATACTGACATCCTTTGATCTCTTTATATAGTTTATAGTTCTTGACAATTTTCCCTACTACTCTCTGAATCTTTTCCAACAGTTTGAAAGTGAAGCTTTCTCTAAATGACACGTGAAGATGTATTTGTTTGTTTATTTGTCTATGAACTGGTGTACTTAGGCTGGAAATCATTATTATTTGCCAGACTATCTCATTGTCATGTCAAATTTCTAAAAAACAACTTACAAAACTCAGAAAGTGTCTGGTACCATCTTTCTAGACCAACAACCTTATGTGAGGTTTAAATTTTCATGAGCTTCACTAATCAGACGTTCTCTATTAGTGTACATTAATTGTTGAGTTAACAAGACATTATTTTAACAACCACAACATTATAAAAAATAGCAATTGCTGACCAGATGAAAACATAACAGCTCAGCAAACTAAGACAAAATGGCTGCCCAGGGCAGCATCCAGCACTTGGAGAAGAAGGCATTGCAGCCAACTTAGAGCTGGAACTTCTCCTAGAATGCTGCAAATACTCTGAGGGGCTTAAGAAGACTTGGGTTAGAAAACAGCAGTTTTGAAACACAGTGTCGAGCTGCACAACTCCTCAACACAGCACCATTACGATGGACTTGCGGCATAAAGCCTTGCCCATGACGGGGGGTGGGGTGGTGGTTGTTCAGGCGAAATCCCAAAAGACACTAAATGGTGAAGGGGATTGATGCAAATAGAAAACACCTTAAGGTAATAGGTGGTGGACGGTGAAAGAAATAGGGAATTGGGAGGGAAACGGGCATCAAAAGAGCGAAGGCGATGACAACCAATGACATCATCAGCGATTCCAGCCCCTCGAATAGAAGGAAGCAAGCAACAAAGTTGAATATACTACAGCTGTAGCTCATCCCAGCACCAATAAAAATGTAGAGGTGAAGCAACCAGCCAATTCTGTCTTTGAGCTGAAGTCACGGCGCCAGCATCTTCTGTAGACTGTTGTGTAACCGAGATTAAACTGAGTTGTCTTAGCTGATTCAGGGTGTGTGTGTCATGCATTGCCCGGATCCAGACAGGCAGTTCCTGAGATGCTGAGACACAGCTGAAAAAAGGCCAGCATGAGGTGCATTTGTAATGGACTGGGAGTTGGAGGGAAATGACAATATTAGTTCCTGAATTCAGGAGTATGAGTGGGCTGTACATGATGAGCCATGCAGGAAGTGCAGATAACTCCTGGGTATTATTATCTTGGGAACAGCACAGGCGAATTTTATTTCTTGAGATCTGGAAGATCAGGTTTAAATAAGAAGCTTTGCTTACAAAAAGTGTACACTTCAGGCAGTTTTTTGTGCAGAGAAATTTGTCTGCTAGCTGCTTCATTAAATTAATGAGTTTCTAGGTCAGTTATAGTCAATTTGTTTATTTATTTATGTATTTACAAGATGTATAGACTATCTCACCATCAGTCTCCGGCTAGCATAGTACAAAGCAAGCAAGTAAACAATAAAATTAAAAAACAACAAGAATAACAATGCAGAACAAAACATGCACAAAGAACATTCAAATCCCTCAGTTCAGTTACTGAGTATAATAGTTGACAGAAGAAAAGTGTTTTTAGTTCTCTGAGAAAAACAAGGTTGAAGAATACCTCAGAGAAGCATGTTCAATAACAAGGCCTGTGACCTCATTCAGATATCACATATTCCTAGTGAAGTGGCTACAGGGTACTTTCAGTTGACATTCTTGAGATGCTTGGACTGCGTGGGAAGAGTCAACTCTGGGCAAAGAACTAGAGTAGAAATCTGGGTCTTGCATCTCCTTCTCCATCTCTTGCCCTCTCTTCTATTGTCTGATCAAAAGGGATCCTTTCATTTGTTATGGCTTCTTTTGGCTTTAAGTTAGTCTAGGAAATAACTTTTGACTCCTGGCAACTGCATCTTTGGCTGTTGCTATCCAAAGTAAAACCCAGCAAGAAGAAAAATAGTAATTTCTGTGAGACATGGGTCTTCTCCAAATCACAGGTTCAACAACAAAGTCATGCCTTCTCCAAATCACAGGTTCAGCAACAAAGTCATGCCAATTGTTACATTAAAAATCAGTTTTATATGCCTTACATTACAGTTCTCTGATTTCATGGCAACTAAAGAGCCTGTTGATAGATTTTCACCCTGCCTTTAGTTTGCTATGGGTGCTTCATACCTAGTGTTACTAGACCAAAAATCCTGTGGCTACTTGTCAAACTAATTTAAAATTTAAAAGAATCCACTTTAGCAAATAATGGGAAAAAAGATATTAGTTTATCAAAAAGTCCATTAGGGGTATTTATAATTGAATTGATTTCCATTTTATTCTGAAATAAAAAAGTCTTTATGGTTTTCTTCCATCTATTTTTCTGTAACTGCAAACATAATTTCTAGATGTAATTAGAAGCAGAAAATAAGACAGTTTATGTTGAGACAGAATTGTATCTCTTCAGATGGCTTAAATTCAGTGAGATCAATTAACATAAACTTCTCAGCCTCCCACTTACTTCACTCATGAATATGCACTTTATCAGATGTATGTATATATTTCCTTAGTCAATGACCTCTCTATCTTCACCCTCTTAAATCAAAACCTTGCAAACAATGGAAATAAGGACAGAAAATGTAGCTGAAAGCTAATAAAAGTACTCAGCTCATCAGTTCAGCCTATCTTTTCCTTTCCTGTTCTGTCCTGTCCTGTCCTGCTCTGACATGTCTTACTTGATTCTTATTGCCAGGACATAGTTCAGGGTTGCATACATCAATATGTAACACAGTCTATAAAAACACAATAAAAATATGCAGTGGTGGGATTCAACTGGTTTGCACCACTTCAGCCGAACCGGTTGTTAAACTGGTGGCTGGCCCTACCCTGCCACTACTTATTGGCCTTGCATGTCTTGGCTGGTGCCTTACAGTCACACCACGCACCGGTGTCGGTTCGCACCGGTTCGGGCATACCAGTTGTTAAGATTCTGCGCAGTTCAGCAAACTGACAAATGCCACCACTGGTTGGCCCTTCCCATCCCACCTGCCCCACCAACCTGCCCCTCCTAGTCACTCCTTATCTCTCCTTGCCTGCCTTGAACCACCTCTGAGGTATGGCTGCTGCTGCTCTCTGGTTCCCTTGCTTGCTTCGACCACGTGGCCCACCTGATCACTGCCTGGTGAGTCTTCCTTCGCTTCTTGCCAAGCTGTTTCCCATGCAGTCCCGGCTGTCCAACTTGCTTGCCTACCTTCTCTGCGGCCTCCTACAAGGCCCAGCTACCTGCCTGTCTGGTGATCCTTCCTTTGCTTGTTTGCTGGAATGAACAGCCTCTTACAGGCCAAAATGGAGGGTCCCTGACCCTGATCCATCCTCCCCACCCCATTTCCTATGGCTTTACTGTATTTACTTTTTGAATACCTGCAGAAGAGGCTCAGCCATGTGGCAGAGAAGCCAAAGTCTTTTATTCAGAAACCGGTGAAGCTATAAGAAAGGAAAACAGCTTTCCACATCTGAATAAAAGACTTTGGCTTCTCTGCCATGAGGGCAGAGACAAAAATATATAAACACACAAGTGATGTGGAAAAAACTCATCCAATGGGACATATTGCTCCCAGATCCAATGCCTGAGGAATAAAACACTGTTTATTGTCTTGAAGAAGGCAAAGGTCATCCAGATCTCAGAAAGAATGTCATTCTGAAACTGCACAAAAAAAGCATGTCTCCTGGGTCCCCCAGATAAGTGACAAGTCTTGGAGCATGTCATTTTATAACTTCCAAAACAAGAGAATGCTGACTCTTAAAGGATGTTTTATTCCAGAGTTTAATGTTGACTACAGTCTACCAGATAATAATGAAAATAAAGCAATCCATTCAAATTCACAATGATGTTTATTGCAATCTTTCCTTCCAGGTGGTTGGGATTGCAGGATCTCTTCTCCTTGATCATGCAACAGCCCTATGAGGTAGATCAGATGTAAAATAAGACAGTATCACCCAGTGAGCTTTGCAGCTGTATGGAAATTTAGATGTGGGGCTCCTCAACATTTTAATCTACTTCCTATCTGATGGATTCTTTTCAATTATGGTATTTTTTCCCAAAAGGAACCAGTATATTGCCAAGGTGCAAAGTTAGAGAAAATTGTAGTAAACATACACTCTTTCTTAAAGAAAACCTGCAGAAGTTTGATACAATTGTGTGAAAGTCTATTATGTGAAAACAATATTTGTTATAATTACAGATAGTCCTTGACTTATGACCATAATGGAGCCTGCCATAAAACAACATTTGTAACCAACCAATTTTTTTTGGTGATTATAAACAAACACCATGGTCATTAAGCTAACTAATGCTTCACTAAAGGGAGAATTTTGCCAAAAATGGAAATAAATACCATTTTTCAGCAAAAAATGAGGTACATAACCATGGGATGCTGCAAATAGCTATAAATTTGATTTGGTTGCCAAGAATATGACATGTATTTATGTGGATGACTATTGGAAATGTTCAAATGTGAGTTATATGTACCATCCTAGTAGTCCTAGTATGTCATTAGAACATTGAATTGTCACTAAGCAACCAGTTGTAAATTGAGGACTACCTATATATACATGGTTATGAATTACAGACTTACTAGTGCATAATTGGGTTGAAAATTTATTAGATGTGGTTATGGCTAGACTCAGATCCAGAGATCCTCATCATCCTCATCATTACCCTCACCCCACCCCCACCAACACCACTGCAGTATTCTCATCTTCATGAAATGCTGTTCATCAAAGTATATTATTACTCAAATGACCATATAGTCATTTTTATTTTAATGCTAATCATCCATTCCAGATTAACCATGAGTGCCCATAAAACAAAATTTAAATAAGTACTTATTCTTTTAGTTAGTTTAAATACATGGAGGTGGAAGAGTGAAAATTAGAATCTATAGAATGAGACCATCATAATTTATGGAGCCATTTAAAATACTGGCAACTTATTTTTCCTGTTGGAAAAAATAAAACGGGCCAAGCAGATAAATAGATTCTTGTTAAATCAGGGATTGTCGGCAATGGAGTTTTGGAAAAAAAGATTCCCCTTCAAACTCCAACAATCGAACTCTCAGTTCTATTCAACAAAATAATTGCTTGATCTCTTTTTTTTGAAATTCTGTTGATGGAGTGTCAATAATTCTCATATCTTTTGCAGCAGAAAACTTAATTCATTGATATACTTCAATTCAAAGTGGCTTGAGAGAACTACTCTTTTCACAGCATTCCTTTCTAAAATATGTCACTGAAGAAGGATTATTTCCTATAAAGCAGGAATGGGGAATATTTTTCAGCCAGATGATAGTAATTGCCTTCTGGTGATTCCTGTAAGCAATAGATAGCTTTTATTTTGTACAAGGATTGCTTGACAGGGTAACTTTTTGGGATTAAAAAATGTTATTGGCATTTTGATGAATTTAGAGTTCAGTGTCCATGCTGTCTAAGTCAATGATAGGATTTGTTGAGTATTGAATGGCAGATTTGAACAGACCAATCAGGGACAAGAGCGGGAAATTCAGAGTAACATCAGTGGCTGAAGCCGCGGACAACTCCTAGCTATAAAAGGAGCTGCTGCAATTAGGATTCCCATTGCGATTTACAGAGCTAATAAAAGTGTTGATTCTACTGTGTGTCCTGTCCATTCTTGCACCCACGATTTAACACTGGCAATGAAGGTGGGATACTGAAGGACAAAGAACGAAACACTGAACCTCGAACAAGCAATCGTCAGCCATCCAGATCAATGACTACTAACACTGGTCAGATCATTGGCTACCACCATGTCTTCAATCAGCCCACCCGCACCTTTCAACCCGGCTGGAGAAGACTGGGAATCTTACATGGAAAGATTCCACATATATCTGGAAGGGAAGGACCTGTTGAGCCTGTCAGAACAAGGAAGGAGAGCCATATTCCTCACACATTGTGGAGCTACCATATTCAAGATGGCAAAAGTGCTCGCTGCCCCTACTGAGCTGATAGCCTGGCTGGCCCAACAAAGACTCCTAAAGGCACACTACTCTCCCTAAGCTTCATCCTTGGTAAGGAGATATGAATTCTACTGGAGGGACCAGAGGGAAGGCGAATCAATCAGTAAATTTGTCGCGACTCTGAGAGAGATCGCTGCAGTCTGTAACTTTTCCAATTTAGAGGAAGCTATGAGGGATTGGCTGGTATTGGGGTTAAAAGATCTCACGTTGCAGAGTAGACTGCTGGCCACGCCTCAAATAACATTCAAAGAAGTGATGGAAGAAGCCACCGCATCAGAGGCATCCCAGAAATCCATGGCAGCCACGAAAAAGATGAACAAGGGGCCGCAAGAAAAAGAAGAATCCTCGATCCATTATGGGGACATAGAAATGGAATCAGAGGAAGAAGAAAGGGATGAAGTCCATCACCTGCAAACAGACTGAAGGGGCAAGGCGAGGAAAAAGGAAGATAGAATTCCAGTGCACAGGTTGCAAGGGAAACCACCCAAGGGCAAAATGCAGGTTCCGCGATGCCATATGCAAGAGATGTGACTGGAAGGGACACATAGTGAGAGCCTGCAGAGCATCTCAGCCAGTGTCCCGACGGAACTGACCAAACCATCCGCCAAACTCACCATCAAACAACCAACAGTTCAAGGCAAGCGGAAAAAGACAACCATTTGGAAGAGGTCGCAGAAGCGAGGATTCCAAATCGGAGAGAGGAGAAACCCACCAAACTTTAATAGTGGATCATGCAAGTGCGGGAAAATTGAACAAGATGGCGGTGACCATACTCATCGAGGGGAGACCGTGCAAAATGGAGGTCAACTCGGGGTCCTGCTTATCCATGGTTTTCTGGGCAACAATCCAACAACTAGTCCCGGACATCACCACCAGCGCACTCAAATGCCAAAGACTGACACTAATAGACTACCAAGGGAATTGGGTTCCAGTAATTGGCACAGGAATCTTCAACGTTGCCTACAAGACCTTCAAAGCAAAGCTACCCCTCACCATTGTGGACCGAGATAAACCTAGCCTATTAGGTCTGGAATGGTTCAAGCTGCTAGGACTGGCTGTAATGGGCATCGACCACATCAACAACTGTGGCTAGGAGGAGAAGCTGATGACAGAATTTGCGGAGGTGTTCAACGGTGAATTAGGCAAGTACATGGGGTCCCCAATATTATTTAATTTATACCCCCAAGTTGCCCCTGTCTGGATTAAACCCAGAAGAGTCCATTTGCTCTAAGGCTCAAGATAGATGAACAACTAGACAAGCTAGTTGCCCAGGGAGTATTAGAGCCTAAGACCATGCGAAGTGAGAGACACCCATCATCACCCCCATTAAGCCAGATGGGTCGGTACGCATCTATGGTGACTATAAAAGTACAATAAATAAGGCATTAAAACAGAGTGCTTATCCAGTGCCAGTGGTGCAACATCTGCTCCACTCCTTGGGCCGAAGAAATTTTTTTTGCAAAGCTTGACCTGGCACAAGCGTACCAACAGCTTCCTATAGACAATGCCACAGCCAAGGCCCAAACAATCATGACACACAGGGGTGCCTTTAGGTGCAAGGGATTACAGTTTGGGGCCAGCGTAGCCCCAGGGCTGTTCCAAAGCCTGATGGAATGCCTATTACAAGGGATTGAAGGAGTTGTCCCATATTATGACGATGTGCTCATCTCAGCAATAAATTTAGACCAGCTACAGCAGTGTTTAAGAAAAGTGCTATCTAGATTCCAAGAAGTGGGGCTAAAAGTAAAAAGGAACAAATGCAACTTGGCGGAGAAGCAAGTAGAATTCCTGGGATACTTAATAGATGAATCAGGAATACGACCCACCCCGGGGAAACTGAGGGCCATTAAAGAAACACCTACACCACAAAACAAAACGGAGCTGCAAGCTTTCCTCAGGTTACTGAACTTTTATAATATTTTCCTACCACAGAAAGCTACAACTGCTGAACTGCTCCACCAGCTGCTGGACAAAACAACGGAATGGAGGTGGGGGAAACAAGAAAGAACAGCATTCGAAGAAATAAAAAAAACTATTAACATCGGGCAGAGTATTGGTGCAATACAGCAGAACATTGCCAATAAGGCTGACTTGCGACACGTCACCTTTCGGCATTGGAGCTGTACTGAGCCACTGCATGCCAAATGGAAGAGAAGCCCCCATTGCATTCTATTCCCGAATATTGTCCAAGCCAGAAAGGAACTACAGACAATAAGATAAGGAAGCATTGGCTGTGGTAGCTGGAATAAAAAGATTCCACAAGTATTTGTATGGCTGGTGATTCAAACCTATCACCGACCATAAACCATTACGTGGTATCATCGCTGGAAACAAACCCACACCTCCTAAACTATCACCAAGAATGCTTCACTGGATAGAGGTCCTAACAGCCTATGATTACCAGCTGAACTATAAGCTGGGGAAGACGATCAACCATGCTGACGCACTCAGCAGATGCCCACTTCTGGAAATAGCAGAAGACCCAGCTCCAGCATCAACCACACTATTGATTGAAACAATGGAAAGTGCACAGATCTCGGCTGCAGACATCGCGAGAGCCACAGCAAAAGACAAAACTCTGGCACACATTTTGAACTGGATCTGGAAGGGATGGCTGAAAGTGAACATGAACACGGAATTCCAACCATTCAAATCGAGACAGACTGAGGAGTCAGGATTAAGAAGGTGCATATTGTGGGAGACAGAGTCATAATTCCTGGGGTACCAAAGCAGGACATTTTAAACATGTTACATGAGGGGCACCCGGGAATAGTGAAAATGAAAGTATTGGCAAGAAGCTACGTGTGGTGGCCCAGAATGGATAAGGAGATAGAGGCATGGGTGGCAACATGCACACCCTGCCAAGAATCATGACCAGCACCACATACTGCATCCACACATGATTGGGAGAACCCAGGAACACCCTGGTCAAGAATACATATAGACTTTGCAGGGCCATGCCAGGGCAATATGTTCCTAATAATAGTCGATATATTCTCCAAATGGCTGGAGGTGTATCTAATGCCATCAACAACCACGGAAACTGTCATCCGAGTTTTACAAAGACTGTTTGCAACACATGGGCTGCCCGACTGGTTAGTGTCTGACAATGGGCCACAGTTCACAGCTAATGCATTCGAGATGTTCTTGGCAAACCAAGGAATCCGACACGCATTATCCACACCGGGAAAACCATCCATGAATGGGCTTGCTGAAAGGATGGTGAAAGCAACCAAAGAGATGTTGGCAAGACTGGGGCCCGGGGACATGCGGGCCAAAATAGACAAGCTACTTACGATCCAGCACATCACACCAAGCGCACTCACACACCGAAGCCTGGCTGAATTATTAATGGAAAAAAAGTTACAATCCCCATTAGACAGACTGCACCCACAGTACAGCACAGAAAAGCCAACCGACTCCATGAGCAGGGTCCAGCAATTCCAAGTGGGGGACAAAATTTATGCAAAGAACTTCAGCGGTAACTCCCCATGGATACCGGGAGAAATAACCCAAGTTGTAGGACCACTGTCTTACAGACTACAGACCGAGGACAGCCGACAGTGGAAGGGGCACATCGACTAAATCAGAGGCCGAATAACCAGGAACGAACATGGCTCACCAGAAAACACCCAGAAGCAAAGGAAGGAAAAATGCACAGAAAGAAACCAGACCCTACCACAGGCACAAACACATGACAGCATAGGAAAAGACTCAAACCCGAGAAGAGACAGCGGACACTTACCTGAAATCCAGGAGGAGGAGCCGAACTTCAGTTACAATCCACCATGTCCTCCAGGGGAGGAAGGAAGTAACATCCAGAAAAATAATTCCACACCAGCGAGCGAGTTCGAGAGAGTTCTGGAGGCAGAGCCAGCAGAGCCACAGAACTCCACCTCTCACTCCAAGAATGCCGCGACGACTGATCTGCACAGGCTTAGTTGCGCATCGAGATGACCCAGACTACATAGCCTAGAGGCTTCAGGATTGGTTATGCTGAACTAGAGGGGAGAGGTGTTGAATATTTTTTATTTTTTTTTTTTTATTGAAAAAGTTTTACATTACATTTTATAATATAAACCCCCCCCTTCCCCCTCCCTATCCCCCCCCACCCTATCCCTTCTATCCCTCCCCCCTCCCTTGACTTCCGCTATTTGACAAACATTAATCTTAACATATTCAACATTCTTTAAAGGCGAGATCCCTTTAAATAAGAAGTTCAGCATTAACACTTCACTAACATTACACCTATTTAAAAATCTAAAAAATATAGATTAATTAGATTAAAACAATTTAGTTAATTAAACTTCTTCAAAAATAGATATACTAACTTTTAGTAACCTACTTAATATCAAAAAGCAAAGATAGACAATTTTTAATACATTCTTAAACATCTTAGATTAAGCTTAATACATTCTCTTTAAATTTAATCTATACCTCAATTATATAATAATGATAATTAACCATATAACTAACCTTAAATCTTAAACTATACATCAATTATAGATTCTTCAGTTTAATAATAATAATAGACCATGTAACTATTCATACATTTACTTAAGTACATTCTAATTCTAATTCAACTGAGCATTAATTGAAATTTCTTGCTTTGGTATTTCCCTTTCATATAATCAACCCATTTCCTCCATTCCTTAACAAAAGCTTCATGGGTCCTTTCTTTTAGGTATGCAGAAATTTTTGCCATCTCTGCCAAATTAGACATCTTCAGTATCCATTCCTCTATGGTAGGCACTTGGTCTTTCTTCCAGTATTGGCCTATCAGTAATCTAGCTGCAGAAATCATATACAATATTAATCTAGTATCGCTTACTGAAAAACCCTTGATTATTCCCAACAGAAAAAACTGAGGAGAGAACTCTAACTTCTTCTTCAAAATATTCTGCATCACCCACCAAAGTTTAATCCAAAATGGTTTCAACTTCCTGCATGTCCACCAAATATGAAAATATGTTGCATCCAAACAATCACACCTCCAACATTTAGGCTGAACATTTGGATACATACGTGATAATTTTTTGGGATCTAGATGCCATCTGTAAAACATTTTATAAAAATTTTCCCTTAGGTTCTGTGCTTGCGTAAATTTAACATTCTGGACCCAAATCTTTTCCCATGTTTCTAACATTACTGGTTGATCAAAATTCTGTGCCCATTTAATCATACAGTCTTTAACTAACTCCCCTTCTGAATCTCTCTCCAACAATAAATTGTACAATCGTTTAATATGCATCGGTCCTTTACGTTTTATCTGAGTCACCAAATCCTCTTCATGTAGCATTAGTCCGGTTTTCTGATCTTCTCTCCATCTCGCTTGAAGTTGAAAATACTGCAACCAAGTTAGATTAACTCCATCTTCCAACAGAGTATTCCAAGACTTCAAACTCCAACTGCCCCCATCAATAAAAAGTATCTCTTTGTACAACAACCCCCCGAGTGACTTTATTTTTGGCAAAATATGCCCAAGATCCAACCACAAAGGTATTTTGTAATCCAATTGGAACTGGTGCTTCTTCCAAACTCTCAGCAAAGCGTGTCTTAAAATATGCCTGTTAAATACACTGTCTCTCTTATCTTCATAAAATAAATATGCATGCCATCCAAATTGCAAATCATGGCCTTCTATATTCAAAATCTCTCTTTTGGTTGTTCCGATCCAATCTCCAACTTGTATCAATACTGCTGCTTCATAATATAAACGCAAATTTGGAACTTTAAGGCCGCCACGTTCACGTGCATCTTGCATGATCTTAAATTTAACTCTTGGTTTTTTCCCACTCCAAATAAATTTATTTAAGCCTGCTTGCCAGTCCGTCAGATATTTGTCATTTTTAAGCACCGGAATCATTTGAAACAGAAACAAAAATCTAGGTAGAACGTTCATCTTAACAGCTGCTATTCTACCAAGCAGAGAAAGTTGCAGTTTTTTCCATGTGTCAAGATCTTTTTGAATCTTATACCAAAGTTCTTCATAGTTATTTTGAAAAAGTTTTTTATTGGATGCTGCAACTTGGACCCCTAGATATTTCACCTTTGTAGCTATTTCAAAGCCTGCCACCCTTTCCAACTCTTTCCTTTGTGGTTCCAACATATTTTTGACTATCATCTTAGTCTTTTTCTGGTTCAGGCTAAAACCTGAAACCAGACCATATTCCTCTATAATGTTTTTCATCTGTATGATAGATTCCAATGGTCGTGTTAGGGTAACAATCAGATCATCTGCAAATGCCTTTGTTCTGTAATCTATTTGCCTTACAACTATACCACTCATTTTGTCCGAGTCCCGTAGAGCATTTAACAGCACTTCTAGCGTCAAAATAAACAACAGTGGAGATAATGGACAGCCTTGTCTTGTCCCTTTCTGTATATTAAAATTAGTAGTCAAGCTGCCATTAATAATAATCTGTGCTGTCTGTTCTTGATAAATTGCCGAAATTGCTTTTATAAACTGATCTCCAAAATTCATCTTGTGCAAGATCTTTTTTAGAAAGTCCCAGTTGACTCGATCAAAGGCTTTCTCCGCATCCAAAAACACCAGCACCGCAGAGATCTGTTTCTTTTCATCAAGATATTCCAACAAGTCTATGAGTTGCCTAACATTGTCCTTCATGTATCTGCCTTCTATAAAACCAGCTTGGTCTTCATGAATCACATCTTGAATAACTGGCATCAATCTGTTGGCTAATACTTTAGCAAAAATTTTATAGTCCGTGTTCAGGAGAGATATTGGTCTAAAATTCTCCGGTTTAGCAGAGTCTTCTTCTTTAAGTATCAATGATATAAAAGCCGTCTTCCACGAGGGAGGTATCTTTCCCCCCTGTTGAATATTACAAAACAAGTCTTTAAGAGGCTCTATCAGTTCCTCTTGCAAAGTCTTATAAAAAACTGCTGTCAAACCATCCGTCCCAGGAGCTTTGGATAATTTCAATTGTTTTATTGCGTATAAAATCTCTTCCGATGTTATAGGTCGCTCCAGTCTATCGCTTTGTATACTAGAAATTTTTGTAACTCTCTTCTTCTGCAAATATTCATCGATAAGACCTTCTTTAACTTTGTCAGCTTGGTACAATTTCGAGTAGAAAGTTAAAAAGGCTTGATGTATTAAATTTTGCTGATGTGTTCGTTTCCCTTTATACTCAATAGCATTTATCTGGTTATGGTTATGGTTATGCTGAACTAGAGGGGAGAGGTGTTGAATATTGAATGGCAGATTTGAATGGACCTATCAGGGACAAGAGCGGGAAATTCAGAGTAACATCAGTGGCTGAAACCGCGGACAGCTCCTAGCTATAAAAGGAGCTGCCACGGGTAGGATTCCCATTGCGATTTACAGAGCTAATAAAAGTGTTAATTCTACTGCGTGTCCTGTTCGTTCTTGAGCCCACGATTTAACAGGATTAGCTTTGGGTGAGTGGTAGTGATAATCTTAAAAACTATGTTACTTAGCAGATAGCCTTGTAAGATAAAACATTTCTATTGGCAATAAAAGGAAAGTAGATCAGATTTAAACTTCCACTTAAACAAATTCTATTGGTGGTACATTGAAGTAAAGGTTAGAACTAAACTTCCTTAAAGTCTAAATTAAATTTAATCTATTTGGATTAAAGGCTTTTTGAAGATTTGTGATAGTTTTAAATTGCAATAGAGACTACTAGGGAAACGCTTAGGGTAGAAACTTTTTATTGGCATTAGGGTGATGATAAGATTAGGGATTGGTTTGATATCCATGGTTCAATTTTGTGTGAGGACTAGTTTAATAAATGAGGACTTAATGGAAATTCTAACTAGTTCTGGACATTCCCCAATAAATCTCTGACTCTTCTTTCTGTCAATTGCTTTATCTTATTCAAGTGGTAGCTGACCATCTGGACCCTACATACAGGCATAAACATATTTTTATATTGATAGTGAAATCAAAGTTGATTCATTTTCCTTAATGAATTATAATTAGTACTTCCTCATTTTTAGAGCTCTTTTTTCTGTTTAGCTTCTTCTCTCTGGATCAACTTCCCCTTGAATCATGCATGGCTCTAGATATTTAAAATACTCTCATAAAACCTCCTCTCTTAGGAGATGAAGCTGGAAAAACATTCTGGAGTTGTTGTTTTCTTCTATAGGGTTACCTATAGTTGAAGTCAACATGTAGATTAATTTATTTAAATTTTGGTTAAAGTCTGCTATTCCCCCTACATGCTTGGCCCAATTTATGTTACCCAATCCTTTATTTCAAAAAGAAAGAAGCTGCTTTAGTGTGGCTTCTCCTCCCATGCATTAATAACAAGAATACATAATTTCACTAGGAAGAATTTCAGAAAATAGATAGGACACGGAACATGTAATTGAACATAGTCTAAATCCCATTGATATTTTCTTAGACAATCAATTTAGAAGCCATAAGCCTGCCAATTATTACAGTGTGATTAATATACCAAAGCTCTAACATTTACAAATGGAATGGCTTGAAAACTGCATTATTACAACAGACATTTAGAAAACTCTATACAAATATATAGGGTATATCAAAACTACAGTAGCTACAACTTACTTGCCTGAAATCACTGTGGTGAGATGGGCAGCTATAGAAATTGTGTTGATCAATTAATAACTCAAAGAGATACCCTGTTTATTCATAATTAGCTGTCTAGCAAAATATGCTGAAGACTATAATTTCAAGGAGACATTATAAATTTTAGAAGAAGACAATACATCTCAGGGAATAGCATAATTTCTTCTTAATTATGACTGTTTGTTATTTATGGTGGTCTCTGTATACATTTAACCTGACAATCAAGACAGCAATGTGTATAAGCAATACATTCTGGTGTTTCCGGATAAAGTTCTATGGCATAATAGATGCCTCCAAATATTGGAAATAGTGCAGCAAAATCACTGGCAGCCAGCAGTGATTTCTGTCAGATGAAATCTTTCTAGATAAAGGAAGAACAAGGGATTGCCCAACTGAACTCTGGATAGCTGTTCCTTAGGAGGAGATTGCAGAATGGAATTTTTACAGTCTTCTTATGAGTGGACTAACTCAAGGAGGTGGATCAAGGCAGAAATAGCTACTTTTACATATATACCTTAAGTTACAGTACATATTTATTCTTGAGATGGGATTATGTTTTTGTTTCAGTCACTCAATTGGGGACTTTCATGATAGTAGCTATGATTTCATATCTGAACACCATTTTGATTCTCCCTGTGGAACACTGGATGCCGTCCAGTACATTTAATAATGCTTATATCCCAATTATTTCAGTGAGAAATCATCCATTTCAGTTCCTATTTTCGCATCTATGCTTGGTATAACTACTAAGACAGTGATAATTCAATGTTCAGCTCAATAAACAGATGAAGAATACCAACTGCATGTAAGTAATATAATTATGTATAAGAAAGAGGAAAGGAAAATTTACAGAAGCATTCATATCTAGCTTAAGATTCATGCTTGAATGCTATTTTGCATTCTGTTAAGTTCAGATGTAGCTTAAAACTCTTCCCTACTCTCACAAATTGATTTTGAAATTGTTAGTGACCTGCGCAACAACAAATAGAGCATTGCAGATGGTTATTTCAGGTGGTTAAGCTCTAAAACAGATATTCAGAGTGGCAGCTCACAGATCTCAAGAATTGTAACAGAGCAGGACTGGAAGAGAACAAGTTGAGATTTTGTTTTTACAATTTTATTGAATTTCAGAAAAATATGAAATACAAAAAACAAGGAAAGAGGCATATAAGAAAAAGGGAGTGCAGAGAAGAAAGAAAAGGAATTGTAAAAAAATGTAACTTCTGACTTTGGTACAGTTACAAGCACAAAATACTATAATTCTTTGAACTAAAGTACTCATCCCAAATGACCTAAGCCCCAAAGCTCACTGTAACAGCATTGCCAAAAGGTATTAAGGGTTATTAACCTAATCTTGTGAAGCTTCTTCTCCAGTAACATTTTATAGCTAACTAGGATATACAAAACTTTTGCAGGACCAATTCTTGAATACAGCTCATCTGCCTGGAATCCACACTGTATATCGGATATTAACACGA
The DNA here is from genome assembly GCA_038048745.1 of Coluber constrictor foxii. Taxonomy (NCBI): domain Eukaryota; kingdom Metazoa; phylum Chordata; class Lepidosauria; order Squamata; family Colubridae; genus Coluber; species Coluber constrictor. The sequence goes on from CM075961.1 coordinate 129,505,646, forward strand.
TTGAGTGGGTCCAGGTGTATTTCACGAGAAGAGTACTCCAGTCCTCTACTCATAATAGAATCCCTTATGCAACTAGACTTGAAATTCTAGACTTGGACAATCTGTGCCGCCTGTGGTCTGATCTAAGCATAATACACAAAACTGTCTGCTACAACATCTTACGTCAACGACTTCTTCAGCTTCAACCACAATAATACATGGGCAAATAATCCATACAAATTCAAGGTAAATCACTCCAAACTCAATTGCAGAAAATTTGACTTCAGCAACAGAAGTGGTCAATGCCTGGAATGTTCTCGCCTGTTGTTACAGCTCAAAGCCTCACAGCTTCAACCTCAAACTGTCTACCATAGACCTCACCCCATTCCTAAGAAGTCCATAAAGGAGGCATGTCTACCGTTTCTGTCTTACTGTCCCCATGTATCTGTACTTACTTCCTTTGTTTATGTTTATACCTGCTATCTTGTACATGTTTGACAAACAAATAAAATAAAATTTAAAAAAGTAAATCTCAGTATTTCCACAGCCATGAACAGGTTAAGGTTAAAACTTCAAATCCCAAGTTAACAAATTTCATTTATTTTAAGCAAAAAACCTAAAAGTTGTTTCCACGGGGAAAAAATTGAGAGTAATTGATAAATATTTGTGTAGTCTTGCTCAAATCATCACAAATCTCCCAATGGTTTATCTTCAGTGATAGTAACAGAAGGCATGTCTAAGGAATGGTTACAATATTCAAGAGTACATTTTTATATGAAAGCCTGAGACCTAATTTCTATTCTAGTTCAAAAACATACATTCTTAGGCTCAGAGATAGCCTGTCTTTCAAATCATCTTAACAAATCCTGTGATTTTAAAAATCAAAATAGATTTGACAAGTCTAAAATCCCCATGTATAGGAGAAGAATTAGCTAATTCTCTGTCTGTGAAATAAAACATTTCTTCCATGTATAGGAAGAAGCTGAAAACAATTGTTCCATCATTCAGACTGTGAACAAAGTTAATATTTTCCTGCTGTGTGCAGGTGAGGCTGTGAATTACCAGTTCCTCACCCTTTCCTTCTGCATGGAGGGAAATAGTAACTTTCTTGCTTCACTCAGTCAGAGACATGAGTAATTTCTCCCAACTTTGTTCTGAGCACAGCTGTTAAGTGGCAGGTGAGGGCAAGGAAATATTAAAGGAGGATTTTTTCCACTGAAATCCTTTCCTTGACATCTAACCAAGGAAAAGTGGGGGAGGAAAGATCGGATGTTAAGCCTGATGTAGTTTCTTACCCTTGCAATAAATGTTATTCTAAGTGCAGAGTAACTTGTAGGCTAAATTGGGAAAGAGTAAGTTAATTTAAAAAGATGCATGGATGTCCAAAACATTGGGTAGATAAGGAAATAGCTAATTATATTTAATCTTAATCTCAGTAAATCCTTTATCTTCCGCAATCTTCAGTAATTGAACTGAATTTTTTTTATTGCCTAACGTATCTTAATAACATCGAAAATATCAGTTTATAATGATCAGTTCAGGGGTGGGTTCGAATTTTTTTTACTACTGCTTCTGTGGGCATAGCTTGATGATCAGGTGACAATTCTTTAGGATTTAGCAGTGGTACTGGTCTACCAGGCTTTTAACTGCTTGCAGAGCTGTACTACTCATTTATTTTTGCAGGCGGTCTACCCATTTATTTTTGCAGGCACTGGTCTAACTATTTATTTTTGCAGGCACTGGTCTACTAATTTGTTTTCTTTTAACACTGATCAGCTGTAGGGAGGCCCTTTGAAGCCCCATGGCAAGAGTTTAAACAGTTTTTTTTCCCTCTAGCCGATAGCTGGGACTCAGGAGACAGCAATAGATTGGGGGTGGGGCCAAATAAAAGGAAAGAATGATGCAAGCAGGGGTGGGGGGGAGGCAAAACCGGTTTGGTGATGTCATATCTTCACCGCTACCAGCTCAGCAGAACCGGGTGGAACCAGGAGGAACCCACCAATGGATCAGTTTATAACGATCAGTGTATATTGATCAGAATCAATATACAATTTATTAATTCCATGCCTTGAAGTGCATGGGGAAATGAAGTGGCAGGGGTCAGGGTGGTGTGATGGTTAAGGCATCAGACTAGAAACCAGGAGACAAGCATGAAAGCAGATAGGGTGGCTCTCAGCCCAATTCACCTCAAAGGGTTGTTTTGGGGAAAATAGGAGAAGGCATGTCTAATCGGTAGGTTCCTCCATCTTGAGTTATTTATAAAAAGCATAAAGACTGGATTAAAAAAAATAGCTTGGTGATTCAAACCATCTTGCTGGAAATGGCAAGGCAAATAAAAAAGCGTCATTTACTACCATCCTATTTTTGTGGTTTGAGAAGCAAAAACTTCCAATTATACATCATCAATAGAATAAATTTAAATAAACTTAAGTTTATCAGCAATTGGTAGTATAGTGGAGGATTAGAGAAGCTTGCAGTCCAGTGCATTTTTAGTCTTGCTAAGTCACATCCCTTTAGAGATTTCCAAGCTCAGAAATCTCTGAATCTAACAGACAGGAAAAGATACCTGTTGTTGCATTTCTTCCTCTAAAGCGGGGGAGGGTGATGGGAGATCAGCTTCTGTCCTTGAGGAGGAACTCTGACATCCTAGAATCTGTCCGAGAAGTTGTTACTGATTTACTGTTTATTGCAAGAATATATGTTGGTAATATGCAAGAATAATATTGTTCATGCAGCTATGAATCATGTTACATAAAAATAAATAACATCAAAGCTCTACTTCAATTCCTACTGGATTTTAAACATACCTGCAATTCACATCTATTAGCAACATGAGAGCCTGCAAAGAGCCCTGGATGAAGTAGAATAACTGATTCCTTTCTCATCAGGTTTCAAACTTGGACATGGAACCAAGACTGGGTTATTGTAGATAACCTTGATAAAATAGGATGGATCCAACGTTCTTGGTACTGATGTGTCTCACCTGCCTTTGATTCCACCAATCACAGTATCTTTCTGTATTTTCACCAAGGATTGGAAAATGGAGTGGGGAAAGAGTAAGAGCCATAAGCCCTGGCTCTATGAGATGGCTTGGGGAACCAATGGAGGTGCTTCACACTGGTATAATTAAAACGAATAAACAATCTACATGAAGATGGCACTAGAACAAGCAGCAAATTTCTCCATGATAACCCGGCTGGACGGAACAAACTATGTATCCTGGTCTACAAAATGTAGTCTACTTTTGCGTAGAGAAGGACTGTGGGACATAGTTAATAATCCACCGGATGTAACAGCATGGGATCCTGCTGATGAAGAAGATGCCAAGAAAGTAGCCAAGTTTAACAGAGGCAATGAACGAGCTCTTTGTATTATTGGACTGACACTGGGTGACCAGCAGCTTGTCCATATTCGTGGCGAAGAGTCAGCTGGCCGGTGGGATGTGTGCTCACATGCACGGCAGAGCCGAGCTGGGACGATAACTTTCGTGCCTGCAGAGAGAGCTCTACGTGCTACCTGTGGCACGTGTGCCATAAGTTCATCATCGGCCATAGGAGAATTAGACAGCCATAATGAAATTGTAAAATAGCTTCAATAACTATGAAGAATATCAAGACTTTGAGAGAAATATGGGCTGAATGACTCATAATTTGTGTGGTGCGCATTATGATTGCTGCACGTCCTGATGCTGTGGGTTTGTTAGCATTTTCTTACCACATCTCAGGAATTTCTTTTGTTTTATTTCCTGCAGATTTAATAATAGAATTGGGAAGAAGAACATCTTTTCTGTTTCTTGAATAAGCATACAAAGACAGCCAAAGACACTCTCCTCAATCAAGAATACAAATAAGATTCATTGTATAGCTGTCACTGACTAAAAAAGCAAGAGCAACTTTGGGCATTGTTATGTTGTTACTGTTTTGAGCGGGAAGTTCGAACTGGGGGGTGTTTCTGATTGGTTACTGGCCAGCAGCCAAACTGTATATAAAGAGGGCTGCTGCCAGCATACCTTTGCTGAAGTCTCACCATATAATAAAGAGCTGTTGTCACTAGCCTGTCTGTGCTGCTTCGTTATTGCCCAGCCACTTCATTTGGTGACGAAGGTGGGATAAGCACACAGAAGGGTCAAAAAGAGCTTACGATAGACACGGTGCCCACTGGGACCGTAGACTTCAGCCATGGCAGTGTATGTTCCGCCTACACCTTTCGATCCAACTCGAGAAAAATGGGGGTCCTACATGACCCGATTCGAGTGCTCGCTCGAAGCGAGCGACATGCACGGGCTCTCTGCAAACCATAAACGAGCCCTGTTCCTGAGCCACTGTGGACCGGACATCTTCGAAATGGCTGAGTCGCTGTGCGAGCCAACCCCGATACAAACGGTACCATGGGACACACTTCAAGCAACTCTGAGGGCACACTATGCCCCTGCACCGTCCAAGTTCGTCCAGCGCTACCAGCTGAGGCAGAGAATCCAGAAAGAGGGAGAAATGGTGACCGCATATGTAGCAGCGCTCCGCAGGGCTGCGACCCACTGTGACTACCGCGACCTGGACGACGCGCTGCTAGAACAGTTAATCTGCGGCGTACGAGACACCAGGCTTCAGAGGCGGCTGCTCGCGAAGCCTGGTTTGACTCTTGCCAGTGCCTTGGACGAGGCCAGGGCACACGAAGCATAGACAAAGGCGTCGGAGGCTTTACAGCGTCCTCAGCCTGAGAAAAATGGGTCTAAAGCAGTCCCAGTTCACCGCAAGGAGATGAGAACAAGTTTGGAGGAAGAATCAGACGAAGACATCTTCTGAACTGAAAAAAGAAAAGGCGAGCCCAGCGCCACTGAGAGAGCTGCCTAAGTTGCGGTGGCCAGCATGAAAGACAAGCCTGCAAATATCGTGAGGCCATTTGCAGGTGCTGCGAGAAGAGGGGTCACCTGGCCCAAGTATGCCAAGAGCAGCTTCCGCATTCATCCAAAGCACGTGACCAGGGCAGCCAATCAGAACCGCTGCCAGCTTCAAAACGACTAATCCAGAATAAGGGCGCCGAAAAGCGGCGCGAGATTCAAACTTACAGCACGAGAGTCGGCCAAGCCAGCACGGCGATTGAGGACAAAGTCTTCACTACCATCAAGATCAATGGACAACCCTGTAAGATGGAGCTCGATACCGAATCTGCACTCTCCATCATGTCGTGGGCTACGCTACAGTCCCTGCTTCTGAGCTACAGAAAGAGCCAGCTATCGAGACAACGAATCCGCCTGCTAGACTACCAGGGGAACTGCGTCCCAGTCGAAGGCGTCGACACCTTCACCATCTCCTACGGCGACTTCAAGGAGACACTACCGCTGACCATCGTGAGAGACCCACTACCAAGCCTCCTTGGTCTACGCTGGTTCCGAGCCCTGGGCATGGGGTTCACCGGAGTACACAGCCTCAGTGGAGCTTCGCTCAAAGAACAATTCCTGCACGAGTTCCGGGATGTTTTCGAGGATAGCTTGGGCAAGTACGTGGGGACCCCAATTTCGTTTAATTTGGACCCAGGGGTAGCCCCAGTTAGGCTAAGGCGAGGAGAGTCCCTTTTGCTCTGAAGCCCAAGATTGACGCAGAACTAGATAAACTGATTAGCCAGGGCATCTTAGTGCCAGTAGACCATGTGAAATGGGAAACCCCAATAGGTACCCCAATCAAGGCTATCAGAATTTGTGCCAATTACAAATGTTCTATCAAGGCGTTGCAGCAAAGCGCTTATCCTGTCCCTGTAATCCACCACTTACTTCATTCCCTAGGTCCAGGGAAAATATTCGCAAAATTAGATCTTGCGCAAGCTTACCAGCAACTGCCGGTAGACGAAGCCACGGCAGAAGCGCAAACAATAGTGACACACAGAGGGGCTTTTAAATGCACTCGGTTGCAGTTCAGGGTCAGCATAGCCCTGGGACTATTTCAAAGCACGATGGAGCGCCTTCTACAAGGCCTCCCCAGAGTCATCCCATATTTTGACGACGTGCTGATTAGTGGCCATAACGAAAAGCAACTGACAGAAAGGATCAGGTTAACCCTGACGCGATTCCGTGAAGCCAGCCTTAAGCTCAAAAGATCGAAATGCAAAATTGGGGTTCCCTCGGTTGAGTTCTTAGGATATAAGATTGACGGATCGGGGATCCACCCCACCGAAAGCAAGCTATTAAGAACGCTCCCACACCCAAAACCAAGACCGAACTGCAGGCCTTCCTAGGCCTTCTTAACTTCTACACCATGTTTTTAAAGACAAACGAACGTTAGCCGAACCACTGCATAGACTCTTAGGCAAGAGCACTCCGTGGGTTTGGGGAAAAAGGGAAGCGGCAGCATTTAACGCTGTCAAGAAGCTCCTCTCCGAGGACAGTTTTCTGATGCAATATAGCTCTGAACTGCCGTTAGTCTTGGTTTGTGGCGCCTCTCCGTTTGGCGTCGGCGCCGTACTCAGCCATAGACTACCTAATGGTCTAGAGGCACCCATTGCCTATTACTCCCGGACTCTGTCATGCACAGAGTGCAACTATAGCCAACTTGACAGGGAAGTCTTAGCTGCCATTGCCGGTGTTAAGAAATTCCACGAGTACCTGTTTGGCCGTACATTTGAACTAGTTACAGACCACCAACCATTGCTGGGCCTCCTTGCTGGTGACAGGCCCACCCCTGCCGCACTTTCTCCTCGAATGATTAGGTGGTCAATTTTTTTGGCCGCATATTCTTATAAACTGATCCACCGACCAGGAAAGGCCATGGGCCATGCAGATGCTCTTAGCAGGAGTCCCCTGCCAGACATTTTAGACAACCCGACTCCCGAGGCCCCAATTCTTTTACTGGATGCTGTACCGCCAGGGCCCCTATCTTCAGCCGAAGTGGCCAAAGCTTCTAAGAGAGACTCTGTTATCAGAACTGTAATGGGCTGGGTCCTGCGAGGCTGGCCTACACAAACTGACTCTGCTGTATTTAAACCATTTTGTACAAAGCAAAACAAACTTTCGATGTTGGGGGGGTGTTTGTTGTGGGGAGATCGTGTTGTTGTACCTGAAAGTTTAAGGCATAGAGTGCTAGAGATGCTACATGTGGGTCAGCCAGGCATGGTTAGAATGAAGGGCCTTGCCTGAAGCTACGTGTAGTGGCCGCATTTAGACCAGGACATTGCTGAGTGGGTGGGGAAGTGCAGGCCCTGCCAGGAGTCCCATCCAGATCCCCCGGTCGCCCCGCTAGAGAGTGGGAGAAACCCAACGGCCAGTCCTTCCTAATAGTAGTGGACGCATTTTCTAAATGGTTGGAGGTTTTCTTAATGCCCTCAACCACTTCGGAGGCTGTGATTAGAGTCCTCTGCCGCCTATTCACCACGCATGGCCTGCCTGACACATTGGTTTCTGACAATGGGCCACAATTCACTTCAGTCCAATTTGAGGGTTACCTTGCTGAACTGGGCATCCGGCATGCCCTCTCGGCTCCTTTCCATCCGACTTCGAATGGTCAGGCCGAACGATTCGTTCAGACCACCAAGGAAGCCTTGTCCCAACTAGACTCGGGCGATTGGCAGGCCAAGATCTATCAATTCTTGGCGGTGCAACATGCCATTCCCTGCACAGCCACTGGCCACAGTCCGGCTGAACTTTTGATGGGCCGTAAGCTCAGATGTGTCCTGGACCAATTGCATCCAAATTATTCGGCCGATAAATTTAAGGGGGAAGAGGGAGGCCTCAGGCATTTCCCAATTGGCACAATGGTCTATGCGAGAAACTATGCCACTGGTCCCTTGTGGGTGGAAGGTATTGTGACAGGAGTAACTGGACCGAAATCCTATACTGTGGATATCAGCCAAGGGAGAATTTGGAAGGGTCACATAGACCAGTTAAGGAAAAGATTAGTTAGTGAGAACCCAGACATCAAATACAAGCCAGTCCCCAACTACCAAGGTCCTTCCAATGGGCACGGGGGACTGGTAAGAATGAATTGACAAGTTCCTGTTCACCCAACACATCACTCTGCACGCGACCACCAAGAAAAGCCCGGCAGAAATACTGATCGGGAGAAGACTGCAATCACCACTTGACTGGCTTCATCCCCAATACAACCCGAAAGACAAACCGAACAACCCACCGCCACCACGGAGTTTCACAAGCGGAGACCTGATGTTTGCACTGAACTTCCAGGGCCCGCCTAAATGATCAAAGGTCGAATCAGGAGAGTGACCGGTCCGAAGTCGTACGAGGTGAGCTGGACGACGGACGATCCTGCAGACAGCACATTGACCAGCTCTGGAAAAGGTGGAGGGAAGCTGAGGAAAATCACCCTGACGAGGTAGGCCTGCCACACCCTGATGAGGTAGGCCTGCAACACCCCGATGAGGTAGGCTTGCAACAGCCCGACGAGGTAGGCCTGTCACATCCCGACAAGGTAGGCCTACTACACCCCATCATGGTAGGCCTGCCACACCCTGACGAAGTAGGCCTGCCAAACCCCAACGAGGTAGACCTGCCCCACCCCGATGGGGTAGGCAGGCACCATCCTGGCGCAGGAGACCGCCGATACCTCAGCAAAGCAGATGTGGTAGACTGGTACCAACCCAGCGGGACGGGCCCCAGCTCACTGACAACAATGACCAGCGATTCCCCAGTGGAAGGGACTTCCACCACCATGACGGGGTAGACCGGCGACAACCCAACACGGTGAGCCAACACCAACCCGGCAGAGTCGACCTCTGCCACCATGGCGAGGTAGACCTAGACCACCCCGGCTGGCCGGACCGACAACAGCCACAACTCCTAGCAGGAGCCAAACCATGGGGATGTCCCGCCACCGCTGACTACGAGAGACCCAGTGAGCGAGCGGGGGGAAGAGAAAGGAACCGAGGGTCCTACTGAGATTTAGCTGTCCAGTCTGACCGCGAGATGAACAACAGGAACCGAACACCCATCATCCTGGCCGGGAAGAGGGACCTCGCCATCCACAGGATGATTCTTTGACTCCAGCCAGAGGCACTAGGCGAGGCCCTGCACACTCAACAGCAGAGTCCCGGGAGTTTCTGCCGCAGGGACGGGAAAGAACAGGAGCCCGACCCGTCTGGAGCAGCGTCGCTGAAAGAACTGAACCACGCAGGTCAGGTAGGACTGCTAGCCGCCCCGCACACCTGCGCGATTACGTGACCTATGTTGGCCATGGACTGACTAAGAACTAGGAGGGGGGGGTGTTATGTCCTTATAAGGACATCCGCTGGGGGATTGGCTGATTCCACCAGCGGGAAGTTTAAATAACTGTCATTGGCCGGCTGGCTTGCCTGAGCCGCATATAAGGAGACTCGGCAGTCCAGCCGGCAGTTCGTTTTTCCTATGTGAATAAAGGTGCTGAATAGACTGCAGCTGAGTTGCGTGAGATTGCTTTGTTTGCATGGACCAGTTTCTGGAATGCCATGGACTGCTACCAGTCCATGGACTGGGGGTTGGCAACTTCTCTTATGAACATTTCAAATGCTCATTTTGCACACCAGAAGGCCTGTTGCTGTCTTTTTTTATTGTATTTTAACACTTTATGATGGCAAATTTAGGTATTAATAGTAGGATGCTTATTTCACAATTATGGGTGGGAGAATAGATATTCTAGCAATTTGCTACCATTAAATATTTGCTATCATACCAGAGATATTTAAAAAAAATCATGAGCACTATCAGGTTCTTCCAATATTTGTAGAATTTGCCATTTTCAGGTAAATGTAGAGGCTTTTTCATTGTAAATTCCACAAAACAATGTGCAAATATTTATTACAAATACAATGCAATCTGTGTGCATACACAGCATTGCATACATGGCAAAATATACATGGCAAAGAAATGTGATTTACAGAGAGTTATCTGAATATTAATCTCTCCTGTTATTTTGGCTGCTGCATCAAGTCTCTGTTCTTCTGACCCCCCCTGGTGTTCAACAGGTAAAATAGCAGACTTGATTTCTTCCAGCATTGAAACCAGGATGAATTAACTGAATATTACATAAGAATCAGTGGTGAAATCTGGCCAGATCTATCTGGCTTGCACGAACCGGTAGGGTCAACGGCAGGAGGCTCTGCCTACCCACCAGGATGTCATTATGTCCTGTTTTTGACCCTCTGCGCATGTGCAGAAGAGGCGTGCATGAGCGCTCACATTCCCAAACCATTAGCAAAGGTAACTGCTAATAAGAATCCAGTTAACTGGAATTGATACATTTCTAGCTTAGCCAGATATTGTTAATACCCTTATATTCTTTCATGTATGCGTTGAAATATTATTAACTTGATTACAAGGTAAAACAGCAATATAGCATTGTAAATCATGTGTAGTTTTACTCTCGTCTCTCTCACACCCTAGCGGTCACATTCCCCTTTCTCTTCTTTTTCATGTCCAGACCAGTACTTATTTACTTATTCCACCTTTCATTTAGGGTAGGGGTGTCAAACTCAATTTCACTGACGGCCACATCAGGGCTATAGTTGACCTCAGGGGACTGGGTGGAAGTGACCAACTGGGTGGGTATGGCCAGCTTGATGTCACTCCCCAAACTGCTGGTATGTTTCCTCTTTGCACTGGGTAGACTGGGATGAAGACATGCTGGCCTGATGTTTCCTCTTTGCATTGAGTAGACCAAACCAAAGCAATGCAGGCCAGCCCCTTACAATTTTCAGGATGGCTACATGGGCCAGATTTGATCACATCATGGTCTGGATCTGGCCTGCAGCCCTTGAGTTTGACACCCCTGATTTAGGGCCTCCATGCAGAATACACAGTATTCTTCCTCCTATTTTTCTCTGTACGAATAAAACAGAACAAATGAAACTCTCTAGCATTATTACCAGACAAGCAAGTTACATACAACTAGTCTTTGTTTAGCAATTGCCTCATTTAACAACCATTTGCTGTTTTGATACTGATAAAAATACATTTATAACTAGTACTTGACATTTATGACATTTCCTTTGAAAAGCAAAGAAAAGCTAAAGTGAGATCATAAGCAGTTTCACTTAGTGGTTTCACTTAGGAATTGCTTTGGTCAATCACTGAATTGTTGTGGTAATGAACTGAGGACTAGCTGTATAAGCAACATGTACTTATATATAGTGTGAGTATGATAAGGGACTTTGGAATATGGAATACAAATCAGCATTTCAAGTCAATGGCTTAATGACTCTTTAAGGGCAGGGCTGTTAAACTTGCGACCTGTGGGCTGGATGCGTCATGCACTGGCCATGCCCATGCCCAGTTTAGCGAAGGAGGAAAAGTTGTGATTCGCCACATGATGCCACCATGATTACACGAGTTTGACACCCCAGCTTTAGGGAATGCATATATAGAGCAACATCATGCTTGGCTATATCAAGTAGTAACATGCAGACAGCCTCTTTACATCTTGCTCATTTTTTGAACTTAAACACTTGCAGCTTTTTAAACCCTCTCATCTAACTTGCAGGGCAGATCTTCTGCATTTTTCTGTTTCTTGTTTAGCTTCCTCTGTTCATTGAGCACAGGATCATTATTCTAAATTATTGCCAAATCACTATGAGCTAGGTTGGGGTGAAATAGAAAGAGTCTGTCCCACAGTCACCCAATGAGTTTCCTTTACTGAGAATTGGGTACAAACTGGGTTTTCCCATCCTACTTCAACATTTTAATTTCAATACTATACTTGCTTCTCAGCGTGATATGTTTCATGCATTTGGAGATTTATTCCTATTTTGCCTAGTGGGACTGCAGGCAGCTATAACAGGTCAGCCTTAAAACAAATAATAATAATAATAATATATATTTTTTAGAATAGAATAGAATTCTTTATTGGCCAAGTGTGACTGGACACACAAGGAATTTGTCTTTGGTGCATATGCTCTCAGCGTACATAAAAAGACAAGATACATTCTTCAAGAATCATAAGGTACAACACTTAATGATAGTCATAAGGTACAAATAAGCAATCAGGAAACAATATTAATATAAATCATAAAGATACAAGCAACAAAGTTACGGTCATGCAGTCATAAGTGGGAGGAGACGGGTGATAGAAATGATGAGAAGACTAATAGTACTAGTAACACAGCCTAATGTGAATAGTTTGACAGTGTTAAGGAAATTATTTGTTTAGCAGAATGATGGCATTCGGGGAAAAACTGTTCTTGTGTCTTGGTATGCAGTGCTCTATAACGTCGTTTTGAGGGTAGGAGTTGAAACAGTTTATGTCCAGGATGTGAGGGGTCTGTAAATATTTTCACAGCCCTCTTTTTGACTCGTGCAGTATACAGGTCCTCAATGGAAGGCAGGTTGGTAATAATTGTTTTTTCTGCAGTTCTAATTATTCTCTGAAACCTGTGTCTGTCTTGTTGGGTTGCAGAACCAAACCAGACAGTTTTAGAAGTGCAGATGACACTCAATAATTCCTCTGTAGAACTGAATCAGCAGCTCCTTGGACAGTTTGAACTTCCTGATTTGGTGTAGAAAGAACATTTTTTGTTGTGCTTTTTTGATGACGTTTTTGATGTTAGGTGTCTATTTGAGGTCTTGAGATATGATAGAACCTAGAAATTTCAAGTCTCTACTGTTGATATTGTGTTCTCTAGTATTGTAAGAGGTGGTGGTATGGGAGGGTTTCTCCTAAAGTCTACCATCATTTCTACGGTTCTGAATCTGACCAGATTATTCCGGTCGCACCACAAGGCTAGATGTTCAACCTCCCGTTTGTATGCGGATTCATCATTGTCTTGAATGAGACCAATCACTATTGTATCACCTGCCAACTTCAGTAGTTTAACAGATAGGTCATTTCAGATGCAGTCATTGGTATATAGAGAGAAGTGGAGAGAGCACACAGCCCTGGGGGGCTCCTGTGCTAACTGTACAGATATCTGATGTGATTTTGCCTAGCTTCACCTGCTGCTTCCTGTCTGTTAGGAAGCTTGTGATCCACTTAACAAGTGTATTCAGGAACCGCTAGCTGATTAGGTTTTGTTAGAAGGATGTCCTGAATGATGGTAATGAATGCTGAACTAAAGTCTACAAAGAGGATCCTTGCATAGATCTTTGGAGATTCAAGATGTTGTAGGATGTAGTGCAGAGCCATATTAACAGTATCATCTGTTGATCTATTTGCTCAGTATGCAAATTACAGGGGTCTAACAGCGGATCCGTGATGGTTTTCAGATGACATCACTAGCCTTTCAAAGGTTTATACCCTTCAACTAATGTATACTTTATACTAACAAGTTTATACCTAGATTTTTAACAAAAAGAGATGATATATATAAGATATATTATTTTATATTATATTATTTTAATAAAAAAAGTAGAGAGAGCCAAAGCTTTTAGTTCTTTCTGATGCTTAACATTTTGTAGAGAGTGCTTCCTTGCAGTTCATCCTGGACTCACTGTGTAAACAAAAGCTAAGAGAAACTTTTTAAAAAGCTTGCCTTACAATAGATGATTTTCTGCACAGAAAAATCATTTAAGATACTAAATACAATATGCTCAATGCAAGAATCTATGCAAAACTACTAATTTCCTTTTAATTTATTTGCCTTTTGTCATTTTTACTTAGAAGCTTACCTTGGTCCTTGGTGCTCTCTGAGCTTGCTTGTTTTCTTGCAGGTGTTTCATTACCCTAGTAAGGAGTGTTGTTTGCTGTCAGTTTATATTTTGGTGACTTGCCTGTCTGTGTGGGTTGAGGTGGTCTTAGGGATTCTTTGGTTGAGCTGTTTACTGATGGTTCTTTGGCAGTTTCTTGATTGGAGTATTGTTTACTTGATTGTCTGTCTGAAGTTAACCTTGGAGTTAATGCTGATCTGGGAGCTAATTACTGGTGGAGAGGTGCTGGAGTCTTTTTATTCTCCCTTGGGCTGGTTGATTGTCTCTTTTACATAGTATAGATGTTGTTAATGTCTATTAATGGCTGATTTGTCAGAACATCAGGCTTCCAGGAAATCTCTACTGTTTATGGTCTAAGATGGTCATGGTTTCCTATTTGAAACTAGCCCTCTGCCAATATGTGATGTGGCATATGTGAAATTAAAGAGTTTTAATCATATCTTCTTATTGCTAGTTGATGTTCATGGATGCTTTTTGCTAGTATTTTGTGGCATTTTTTTATACAATGGCTGTTGTAGACTTTGCACTGAATGTTGTAAATGACTCCTATTTTTTCTTCTGGGGGCTGCTGGGTCTTTTGGTTTACTTAGGATGTTTTAGTTTAGTTTATGTGCTATGCTGATGTCATGTTACAATAATCTGTTGAGGGGTTCTGTGATGTTTTTGATGTTTTACAGCAATCTTTTTTACAGTTTGGGTTAGTTGTGCTATATTGGGTTCAATACTCAGGCACTTTTTGATGAAATTGCATAGATAACCATTTTGTTGGAAGATGTATAGGTGATCTATTTGCTTTTACTGCTGTTCAGGGTTGCACACAGGAGAGGTTGGATTACTACTTTGGTATTGGAGCATTTTGTTAGTGTGGGTGGTTTTTGGTACATTTGTGTTTCTAGTTTGCCACTGTAGTCTTTGCTGATAAGGATATCCAGGAAGCATAGCATGTTGTTTTCTTCTTCCCTTATGAATTGGATTCCTTTGAAGATGTTGTTAATGGTTTGTGCTGTTTGCTAATTAGTTCTTTTTTATTATGGTAAAGTTGTCATCTATATACATGATCCATGTTTTGAGTGATCTTTGTGGGAAAGCTATTGATTCCAACACTGGTGGGTTTCAATTTTTACTGTTCTGTGGGCATGGCTTGGTGGGTGTGGCAGGGGAAGGGTACTGTAAAATCTCAATTCCCTTCCCAGTGCAGGAGAAGGTTACTGCAAAATCCCCATTTCCTCCCCATTAGTTGGGACTTGGGAGGCAGAGAATAGATGGGGGCGGGGCCAGTCAGAATTTTTACTATCAATTTTCTGAACTACTCAAAATTTCCACTACCAGTTCTCCAGAACTGGTCAGAACCTATAGAATAGAATAGAGTAGAGTAGAGTAGAGTAGAGTAGAGTAGAGTAGAGTAGAGTAGAATAGAATAGAATAGAATAGAATAGAATAGAATAGAATAGAATAGAATAGAATAGAATAGAATAGAATAGAATAGAATAGAATAGGAGTAACAGAGTTGGAAGGCACCTTGGAGGTCTTCTAGTCCAACCCCCTGCTTAGTCAGGAAATCCTACACGACTTCAGACAAATGGTCTGAACATCTTCTTCTTAAAAACATCCAGTGTTGGAGCAGCATTCACAACTTCTGGAAGCAAGTTGTTCCACTGATTAATTGTTCTAACTGTCAGGAAATTTCTCCTTAGTTCTAAGTTGCTTCTCTCCTTGATTAGTTTCCACCCATTGCTTCTTGTTCTACCCTCAGGTGCTTTGAAGAATAGTTTGACTCCCCCTTCTTTGTAGCAACCCCTAAGATATTGGAACACTGCTATCATGTCTACCCTAGTCCTTCTCTTCATTATACTAGACATACCTACTGAAACCCACTTCTGGATTCCAAACATTGCATGATGATCTCCACTAAGAGTCCTGAAAGTGATGATCCCATGAGTGTACCTTTTATTTATTTATTGTTAAGTTTATCTGCTGGATTTAAAGTATGTGATTAGGCAGAAGTTGATAAGGTTTATTATTCTGGGTGTTTCAATCTTTGTGTAATTAATTAGGTCAGGTGTTCTGTGGAGCAACACTCTCATAGGGTTGTTGTTGTTGTTTTGCTAATTCTGGGTTTATGGAAGTGAAAAGGGCTGTGACATCACGTATAAGACCACAATTTATCATAGTTTCTAATTGAAAGTATGTTTAGCAACAATCTCTATTTTATCACCACCTTAAAAAAAAGAATACAGTAGCAGTTACTCTTTTAATGTTTGTAATTATGTGGCTTCAAAAGCTGTAAATAGATCATTTACAGCCAGAAGAGTGCTACTTATTACAAGCAGAATGAGTGCTTTGATCAGAAGAAATGGGACAGGGATATACATATGTCATATGTCTGGCCCACTAAATGGCATGGGATATCTAAGGCAAAAAAGTACATTGATTTCTTGCTATAAAACACAATTCTAATTTATAGCTTAGGGGAGGGGAAAGGTTTTGTGCCATTTGAAGCCTATTGTTTCAAATATATTCCTATTTCTTTTTATCCATAGTTCTGCCTCAAAGGTATAGGGCCAAATTTTAGGATTAGAAATTCATACTATTTGGCAAGCTATGCAAGCATGCAGGGATTTCATTGTCTATCCCTGCCATGATGCAGTGACCAAAAAGAAAGCCTTGAGTGGGGAATCACGATAAAAGGTGATTTTGTCCATTGTGGACTATTTAAAGGCACAAGAGTGCTGCTGGAAAAAGGTGAAAAGTTTATTCCACACTAAAAGAAAGAGCACTCATCTGTTATTAAAAATGAAAGCAACATGTTTTGCCCACCTTCTTTCCCCTGCTGACTGAAAGCTGTGGACTACAAAAAAAAAAAACCTGCTGGGTATAAATGTGACTATTTTTATAAAGAGAAAAAAAGCCTTAAAGCATTAAGAAGCACTCTGGTAGAGCATCAGTATTACAGAACTGCAACATTGACTATAGCGAGTTTTAAAGTATCCCAGTTATTGTACATTGAGTCTCAATGACCATTCTTCAGTGCACTTTCTCACATGTTCTTAGAGGTAATATGCCAAAATATTTTGTTTTATGAGTTCTACATATGAAAGTTGCAGAACTTTCCTGGGAAGATGAACATTCTACAGGAGTTAGACATAGGAAATTTTATAGGAAGTCAGATTGTTTGCATGTCTAATACAGGTAGCCCTTGACTTATGACCATTTGTTCAGTGACCATTCAAACTTATGATTGTACTGAACAAAAAGACTTATGACCCTTCTTGAAGTTACTTACTACACATGCTTGAAGTTACAGCTATTGCCACATCCCCTGGTCACATGACAAAATTTGGGTTCTTAACACACTTATGACTTCAAGGCAATGCAACTCCCCCCCCCCCCGCCTATATTCCCTCTGATCTCAGCTGCCCACCATCCTGGTTTACCAGGAAAATGGCCATAGCCCAGGAAGTCTCACTGCTCACCTAACCCACTGCCCATCCAGCCCACAAAGCTTCCCAGAGCCAAGAAAACTCATCACCCAGCATCCCGCCAGTACATGCAAAGCTTCCTATTTACTTTTGCTATTCTTCTGCATGCCTAATCTATGGGAAACATGGCCTTCTTATTAAGACTGCCCCATGATATTCTACAAGTGGGCCCCATTCCCACAATCATTCAGAAGCTTCCGTCTTCAAATCATGCAATATGAAAAAGGAGACATTAGAAGACTGCAGAAATAGTAGCCTACTCTTATCCTTTGAAAGCTTCCCTCTCCAAATTGAGAAGCAGCCTTCTGAAGAAGAGGGCCCACTTGGAGAATGGTACAAGGTGTTCTCCATGTGAAGGTCATGACTCACATAGCTGGGCACACTTGTCAGCAGCTGGAGAAAACTGTAAAAGGTAAGTGGAACACTTTGCTTGTCTGGGTGAGCCAGATAGACAGTGGTTATTCTGGAGTTGGGCACTGCAGCACCCTGCCAATTCATGTGTGATCTGTATCAGTTCTCCCAGAGACTCCCTCACTTCCTTGATACACCAAATGCTCCTTACTGGAATTCCATCTGCTTAATGTTCACAAGATTGCTTAACATTCCTAACTAGGAATGTAGAATCTAGATTATTGAGCAAATTGGTTATTACATGATATCTCACTTATAAACTGCTTCGCTCAACAACTGAGATTCTGGACCAATTGTGGTTGTAAGTCAAAAGTTTTCATTGGTCCGTTTGGCAAGAATGTCTTAAGTTCTTGTTTTTAATGTCTTACAGATGTATTTGCTTATCTATTCTTAGATGCTGCTTCAATCCTGAAATGACTCTAGGAAGCTTAAATAGGATTAAAGCTTCAAGAAAAAAAAGATATAGGGAAGAATAAATAAAAACAAAATCAACAATAACATGGTGTGCACTAGGGACAGATAATTAAACAAACATACTTCCCAGTAACCATCACCAGAGAACTGATCACATCATTTGTTTCTTGATAATTTAATTGCAGATATGATGAATTGAAGAGGGAACCATCTGTGTACAAAACATATACTCTATTGCTGACCTATCATTTGTTCATAAACAGAAGTTTGGACAGCAGGCAATTTCATATTAAAGAATTTAGGGGGGGGGGAAACAACCATATTGCCACTTTACAAATTATATAAATAGTACTCAGCATACCCACAGCCTCACAATATCAGTCAACGTGCTAGCTAAATAATTATGGTATTTGAGGTGCAAAATACACCCCCAAATACATTTTTAATACTTTGAAAATAGGAAACACTCACAACAATAATTACTCTGAAGGAACATGTATCAAAACATGATACAAATGCAAAACTTACCTGAGCAAAACAAATAAAAAGCTGAATTTTATCAATTTCTATTAGATAAGAGGACTTATGAAATGTGTGGAGAACAATGTCCTTATACATCATCTAAATACCATAAGAGTTGGTGAGATCTTAGTGAACACATACAGTCAGGTCCAGAAATATTGGGACATCGACACAATTCTAACATCTTTGGCTCTATACACCACCACAATGGAGTTGGAATGAAACAAACACAATGTGCTTTAACTGCAGACTGTCAGCTTTAATTTGAGGGTATGAACATCCAACTCAGGTGAACGGTGTAGGACTTACAGCAGTTTGCATATGTTCCTCCCACTTGATAAGGGACCAAAGGTAATGGGACAATTGGCTTCTCAGCTATTCCATGGCCAGGTGTGTGATATTCCCTCATTACCTCAATTTCAATGTGCAGATAAAAGCCCCAGAGTTCATTTCAAGTGTGCTATTTGCATTTGGAAACTGTTGCTGTCAACTCTCAAGTTGATATCCAAAGAGCTGTCACTATCAGTGAAGCAAGCCATCATTAGGCTGAAGAAACAAAACAAACCCATCAGAGAGATAGCAAGAACATTAGGCGTGGCCAAAACAACTGTTTGGAACATTCTCAAAAAGAAGGCATGCACCAGTGAGCTCAGCAACACCAAAAGACTCGGGAGATCATAGGAAACAACTGTGGTGGATGACCAAAGAATTCTTTTCCTGGTGAAGAAAACACCCTTCACAACAGTTGGCCAGATCAAGAACACTCTCCAGGGAGTAGGTGTATGTGTGTCAAAGTTAACAATCAAGAGAAGACTTCACCAGAGTGAATACAGAGAGTTCACCACAAGATGTAAACCATTGCTGAGCCTCAAAAACAGGAAGGCCAGATTAGAGTTTGCCAAACAACATCTAACAAAGCCTTCACAGTTCTGGAACAAGGTCCAATCGACAGATGAGACCAAGATCAACTTGTACCAGAGTGATGGGAAGAGAAGAGTATAGAGAAGGAAAGGAACTGCTCATGATCCTAAACATATCACCTCATCAGTGAAGCATGGTGGTGGTAGTGTCATGGCATGGGCATGTATGGCTGCCAATGGAACTGATTCTCTTGTATTTATTGATGATGTGATTGCTGACAAAAGCAGCAGGATGAATTCTGAAGTGTTTCGGGCAATATTATCTGCTCACATTCAGCCAAATGCTGCAGAACTCATTGGACGGCGCTTCACAGTGCAGATGGACAATGACCCAAAGCATACTGCAAATGCAACCAGAGTTTTTGAAGGGACAGAAATGGAATGTTATGCAATGGCCAAGTCAAGCACCTGACCTGAATCCCATTGAGCATGCATTTCACTTGCTGAAAACTGAAGGGAAAATGCCCCAAGAATAAGCAGGAACTGAAGACAGTTGCAGCAGAGGCCTGGCAGAGCATCACCAGGGATGAAACCCAACATCTGATGATGTCTATGTGTTCCAGACTTCAGGCTGTGATTGCTGCAAAGGATTTGCAACCAAGTATTAAGAAGGGAAAGTTTGATTTATGATTATTATTCTGTCCCATTACCTTTGGTCCCTTACCAAGTGGGAGGCACATATGCAAACTGCTGTAAGTTGTACACCGTTCACCTGAGTTGGATGTACATACCCTCAAATTAAAGCTGACAGTCTGCAGTTAAAGCACATTGTGTTTGTTTCATTCCAACTCCATTGTGGTGATGTATAGAGCTAAAGATGTTAGAATTGTGTCGATGTCCCAATATTTCTGGACCTGACTGTATATTTTCTGTAGGATGGTTTGTCCTCAGTTTGGCCCTTCAATTCTCTCAGTGCTGCATTCATTGTCACTGCAATTAGGTCAATAAACTTTGATTCTGCTCTCACTCTAACTGCTGATAACTTGGAGCCAGTATGTTTGCCTTAAACTGTGGCATTTTGTACTGGGTATATGTTACCCATGAAGATTCCCATTTATTTAAAGACATTCCACAGGTTGACATGATTACAGGGCTTTCTATAGTGAGTGAAGCACATATTGACTTTTTTATATTCTTCGGTTTTCTCAATCATCAGTGTGCATCAGGAATAATGTTTTTTGTCTCTTGGCTATTTCTAAAATCAGTTTGAATATCTGGCATTTCTTTTTGCATTTAAGGCTTTAATATGCATTGGATAAGCCTAAACTTTTATTTTACTATTGTGTGAAATTTAGCAAAGTTTTCCAACTGGCAATGACAGCAAGGCTGATCAAACCTCATATTCTAATACTAGAGGTTCTTGTTAATAGGAAATACCTATGATTCTTAAACTGTGCTGTAGAAGATCCTTGGGACACCATAGAAAAAGTATTGGGGCGCAGCAAGCTATTTCAAAGTGTAGAAACATCTGTTTATGAAGCTGGGTTTATGATATCATATCTTTGCAACATTCAGAATGCCATGAATTGAGAAAGTTTGAGAATGCCTTTTCTAAAATATTTGGATGTTGATACCTGTTTTGTATTTTCTTTGAATCAGTTACGAACTGTCCATTGTTATCCTTTCAACCATTTTGGGGTTGAAACCTTCAGAAGTTGAAGATATTTTGGAAAACTTTTATTGTTCCCTCATGTATTTCCATCTTCAATAGTTTTATATTAGTCATTGAACTACTGCTTGTTTTTTTCTGATGGCTCTCTGAAACTTTTAGTTAAGTTTCTTCCTGAGATTTCTCTCTTTCTTGGCTTTGGCTTCTTTTCTCTTCTTTACAGTTTCCACCATCTGTTCTCTCATTCTTTGCTTTTCTTCTATTTCTTGGTCTTTATCAGTCTCTTTTCATATTTTGATTTTATTATCCAGTTCCTCTGGCTCCCTAACAATGAGTTTTAGGGTTCAAAGTGAATCCTGATACTTTCTTTGAAAATGCTGATAAATGTTCAAAATTACATAATGGAAACTGGTTGGTTTGTTCTTGCACTTTAGGTTAATTTGCAACTTGCATATGAGCCATTTGTGATCTATTCCGCAATCCACACTTGCCATATATTTTCTGTTGTGAGCTTCTTTAGATTAAATAATTTGATTTCTTTGTGTTTTATCTAGTGATGTCCATGCATATAGATATTGCTTTGGTCATTTCGGGACTGCGTTTGCAATCATGGCATTGGCATAAATATATTGTTGTTTACCTACTTCATTCCTATTTTCCTCCTTACTGTTTCCAATTTTAACCTAAGTAAGGTAAAGGTAAAGGTTCCCTTCACACATATGTGCTAGTCATTCCTGACTCTAGGGGGCGGTGCTCATCTCCGTTTCAAAGCCAAAGAACCAGTGCTGTTCAAAGACGTCTCTGTGGTCAAGTGGTCAGCATGACTAAACGCCAAAGATGCACGGAACGCTGTTATCTTCCCACCAAAGGTGGTCCCTGTTTTTCTACTGGCATTTTTTACATGCTTTCAAACTGCTAAGTTTGCAGAAGCTGGGACAAATAACGGGAGCTCACCCCATTACGCAGCACTAGGGATTCGAACTGCTGAACTGCCGACCTTTCAATCCACAAGCTCAGTGCCTTAGCCACTGAGCCACCGTGTCCCTTTCCTTAATCTGTCTTTATTATAACCTTTCTGCTTATGAATTCAATAACATTCTTTCTTTGTTTCTCATATCACGAATAGTAAACAGTATGATCTTCCAACTGAAAGTGACTAACTTCAATCCATTTCAATTCACTAATGCCAAAGATGCCAAGAATATAGTTAATTTATTTCATTTTTCACTATGTTGAACTTTAGTATGTGCTCATTGTTCCCACAGTAATTCTGCATCTGCACACTAATTCTGCACAGTAATTCTGCACAGTAATTCTGCATGTTTTCTGAGCATTGTAGAAACATCAGCAACTAACTGTTCCAAAGGCATTAATCTAGATGTATTATAAGCACCATTACATCACAAAAATATCCTCAGATCTTCCTCAATAGCACAATGAACCTCCCTGAGGGGGCCATCATCTGACACTATACTGTCAGTCATTTTATACTATCTACCTATCTGGTTTTCTGTGTAAAATACAGGAGTGATTTACAATTTTCTACTCCCATGCAGTATGAAATGCTTTTGTTGTTATCACTGAATGATTGTCCATTTTCAGTATCTTTCTGTATTGCTGCTGTCCAAATAGGTACCTTCCTGCTTTAGCAGGGGAGCTAGAATGATCTCACACCAGGGGTGGGTTCTACTTACCTTTACTACCGGTTCGCAACAGGATTGCATGTGCACGCTTGCCTTGCTTGCACACATGCCAAGCTTCTGTGCATGCACAGAAGCTTCTGCGTATGCACATATCACCTATGACGACATCTGGGGTGGTTGGCGGAGCCTCCCATTAGTTTTACTACCGGTTCTTGCAAACCAGTCCGAATTGGGGGCAACCCACCACTGCCTCATAGCTTGAGTAATCCTGCTGGTATATATTCTTGATGTACATGCATACCTCCCACCAAGATGAGGCAGAATAGAAGAATTTGGGGGTCAACCATAATGTCCAGAACATAAAAACAAGGGGTAAAATTCAGCCAGTTCTATCTGGCTTGGGCAAACCAGTAGCAGTGGCTGCAGGAGACTCTGCCCACCTGCGTGAACATCATGATGTCACTTTTTTGTGACATTTTAAACTCTGTGCATGCGCAGAAGGCTTTGTGTATGTGTGGATGATGGTGTGCACAAGCAAAGTGAGCATGCACACAGTGTGCACACATCTGTGAACTGATAGGGAAGATAAGTGTATTTCACCCCTGATAAAAACATTTTTGTTACGTTTTTTACCTTCTAGGAATAATTTCTTTTTAATCAAATATTACCTTGGCATTACAATACAGAAAGCAGTTACTTTTGCTTAAGAGTGCTATTGAATACTTCTAAATGTGTTCAGATTGAAAAGGAAAAGTGTAACATTTTTAAGTGTGGATTGCTTCTGTCTCCACCTTTAGTTGCCGAAGTTATAGAAACAAATTACAGAAAATAAGGCGCTTCCATGGAGATAGATATAAAACTGCATAAATACATTCTTTTTGTAAGCATGCAATACCCTGAAAATAACTGCCTACACTCACCTTTATTTAGAACTTGATTTTTCTTGAAAATAATAGAATATGATAATCTAAGCTTAAAATATTCTCTAGAACTGATTTCTATACCTGACATTTCCAGCAGAAATGCGTCTTGCAAGGATTGGCTGACAGAATACCAACATATTAATGCATCCAATAGATCCTGTCCAGTGATAGGCACCAGCAAAACTCCTACAGCTCAGTTACTCAGTGGATTAAGTAGTTGATGTTACATCATTTTTTTTCAAACATGATTAATTTCACACCATTTGAAGCATGAATCTTAACTATTGCTGTCTTGGCCAACAGCCCATCATTTGTTTGCTTTTCTAGTCCTGCTTTATAAAAAGCAATGCTTTTTATAATTGCTTTTTGGTTTCTGTATGTAAGTATTATTTTGTGCAACTGTATTTTTTCCCCCAGAAGATTAGACTATAGCCAGATGATTGTGGGTCATAATAAACATTTGTTAGAGGTGACCAAATACTTTGGTTGGTAGTATGATAATACAGAAAAGGTCAAACTCATAAGCAGGTTAGGATTTTCAGGCTTTCCCCCACTTCAGTTTTGACTTCTGGTCAAGGTGGAACTTATCCTTTTTATCTCCAGGTCAGTGACCAGCAATTTGTATTTTGCAGCTCTCTACCTATTTATATGTCAATTGCCATTAAACTGCCACTTTCATTGCTACTGGAAAAACTAGAAAGAAGTGATTTTCAATTGTTTCATTACTAGGCTTGTATTTTGTTTGTGTGATGGCACCCAAGAAATTCCCTCCATCATCTTCTCCTACTAAGATGATAGTTTTGATAACTACTGAGAACACTATAATGGCTTAATGTTCTTTTGGAAATTAGAACACACAAGTTCTCTATAAGAGATACTTTAAATATAGTTTTGAGACTAGACATGGTTGGGGATAGAATATATCAACTGGAAAATCACAAGAAATTGATTTTTAATTGATTTTATTGAAAATCCCTAAAATCTTCAGAACAAATAATGTCATAAAAGCACATTATCAGCTGGTCAATTTTTAATACTAGGGAGAATCAGATGATTCTGTTTATGGAAATTCTAATACATGAAATGCTGGCTTCACCAGAATGTTATCAATTGAATATTGAGTCATGCTCACCACATTCAGTGAAAAGTTCTAAATCCCACATACTTTCCCCAGTATATTTCCCCAATTATATCAAGGAAATTCAACCAAGTAGAAAAATATTTAATAAAACTATGCAATGCTTCAAATTTGAAAATGAAACGCTGCTTATGTAACTGGATTTATGAACGACCCATCAGCAACATGTTAAAGTAACTGTATCTTTTGCTGGGATTATCTGGCTACCTCCCAGAGCATGTTTTTGTCTTCAAAATGAAGCAATACACTGTCCTAATACTTAATATAATGAGATATTCAGCATGTGGTCCTTAATGGAACTGCATCTACATGGAGGGAAGTATGCAGTGGGGTACCCCAAGGCTCTGTCATAGCCTTGACAGCTCTTCAATATTTTCATCAATGACTTACAGAAGGGGAACTCATCAAATCTGAAGATGATACCAAGCTAGCAAGAATAGCTAATACTTCAGAAGACCATGCTCAAGATACAGAACAATCTCGACAGACTTGAACATTGGGCTGTCTAACAAAATGAAATTCAATGTAGAGAAAAGTAAGATTTTACATCTTAGCAAGAAAAAAATGCATAAAACTCAAAATTCCATATCTCATCTCTTAACCATAACAAAGCATTCATATTCTTCTCAAGTAAACTTTGCTGCAAATCTTTTTCTGTAATATTTTCATATTAACAGTAACAGAAGATACAACATAACTTCCATTTCATGATAACAGCCTTTTGCATAGTTCTTCAAAGATGTTTATAAAATTATTATAAATTGTCTTATGATTCCAAAATCAAAAACAATTTTTCTTTTCCACAAGCATACATTTTAAAAAGTTTCAAAATCTTAATATTCAAAATCTAAAGCTCTAACTTTTTTAACCCTTAGAACTCTTTGTAGCTAAAACTTTATTTTATTTTTTGCTCTTTAAGTTCTTAGATGTTATAAAAAATAGATTTTTATATTATTACACTGAGGAATAGAATAGAATAGAATAGAATAGAATAGAATAGAATAGAATAGAATAGAATAGAATAGAATAGAATAGAATAGAATAGAATAGAATAGAATAGAATAGAATAGAATAACAGAATTGGAACAAACCTTGGAGGTCTTCTAAATGCTTGTAAATGCTCCAGTGTTGGAGCATTTACAACTTCTGGAGGCAAGTTGTTTAACTGATTAATTATTCTGTCAGGAAATTTCTCCTTATTTCTAGGTTGCTTCTCTCCTTGATTAGTTTCCACCCATTGCTTCTTATCCTGCCCTTCTTGTCCTGCTTCTTGTCCTGCTTTGGAGAGTAGCTTGACTCCCTCTTCTTTGTGGTACCTCCTGAGATATTGGAACACTGCTATCATATCTCCCCTAGTCCTTCTTTTCATTAAACTACACATACCCAATTCCAGCAACCATTCTTTATATGTTTTAGCCTCCAGTCCCCTAGTCATCTTTGTTGCTTTTCCCTGCACTCTTTCTAAAGTCTCAACATCTTTTTTACATCGTTTACATACTTACGGGACTGCCTTCTGCCACCAGTTGCCTCTCACCAGCCAGTATGCTCACATAGAGAGGGGCTCTTTAGGGTGCCGTCAGCCAAACAATGTCGACTGTGGCCCCCAGGGGGGAGAACCTTTTCTGTGGGAGCACCTGCTATCTGGAATGAGCTCCCCCACAGATATGGAGGATCCCGGATTTATGCACCTACCGTTGTGCCCTCAAAACCTATTTATTTCAATAGGCTGGCCTGGCCTAACTTCCCTTTTAACCGTAACTTTTAAAATTGGTTTTAAAACATTGGGGATATTTTAAATTGTTCTGGGCCAAATTATTTAATGGGTTTTATATTGTCTTTTAAATTTTGTAATTTGTGTGTTTTATCTCTCTGGCTGTTCACCGCCCTGAGTCCTTCGGGAGTAGGGTGGTATATAAATCTAATAAAATGAAATGAAACGTGAAATTGTGGCCATCAAAACTGAACTCAGTATTCCAAGTGTGGCCTTACCAAAGCATTATAAAGTGGTATTAACACTTCATATGATCTTGATTCTATCTTTTGGTTTATGCAGCCTAAAATTGTGTTGGCTTTTCTGGCAGCTACTGCACACTATTGGCTCATATTTAAACGATTGTCCACTAGGAAGCAAAAGCAGACCCAAGGCCTGTGTGGGTCCCGAAAGACATGAAGTAGGGCAGTGTGCCTCAGAATTGGGGAATTTTTGAAAGGCCTCTGACAGGTGACTATGGGCCTGTTCCAGGCCTCCCAGGCCTCCCCTACCCTTGAAGCATCCTATGTTCCAATTAATGACCACATCAGGGACAGGAAGCATTGGGTGCAATAAGTGAAGTGATAGCATGGGTTCCTTGCTTAATTATTGTCACCATAGTCTCTTGTGAGTATAAGGGCAGCCTCCATTGCAATTGTAACAAGATCTGTACCTAGATATTTCACTTTCATTGTTTATAAGTTATGTACATCCAAATAGGTGTGTATAGGATGTGCCATTACTTTCTTCTAAATGATAGAATATAAGATTTGTAATATTGATTGTATTTACAAATCATACACACAGATTAGTCAAATTATATATATATACTGCTATTGCAAGAAACAGTCTTTCCTTTCCTACTAATCTTTGCTTCAGATTTCCAGAGAGTGAGATAGTGAAGGTTGTAATTCAATCCATTTCAAGGGCACTAAGTTTGGGGAAATTATTTTTTACAGTTCACAATTTCTGTGAATATTCTTTAGTGTATGGGTGGGCAATGACGTTTCCAAAAGACCACATGAGAAACTGGGACTGTAGTGAAAGGCCAGTATTGCCACCTACACCCATCATCCTGTCCCCTGCCAACATTACCCCACTCCTGCCAATGCCACTCCATCCCACCATCTTACCCTGCCTCAAATGCCACGGGCCAGACATGTGGATCATAAAATGCCCAAGTCTTCGCTAGTGTGATAAAATGTTGTTTAGAAGAAGATGATGTTATAGACAGAAAGGAATAGTCAGAGATATTGCCTCCAAGCAAATGACTCCAGGTGTAACTGGATATCAATCTGGCCAAATGATGAACCTTATATAACTAATTTATGACTTCAGTGTGCTTTTAAAGGCAGCATTCTCCTAATGCATTATAAAAAGTCAATTTCAATCTAAAATAAAAACAATAGTATTTAAAATTCAGCATCCTCTTTCAACATAAGATATATTGAAATTTATTACCCACCCAAAATAATATATAAACATTATTGGTCCCTGGTATTTAGGGAGGGCTCAATTAATAAGCTAACGGAGCTTAACACAAGGGGAACCAATAATGTTTCAACAATGAAACATGAATGAAAAGCTTTTCTTCCAAAAAAGAATTGCCTTTGAGAAAAGAGTGGATAATATTGTCCAAATGGAAAATTCCTTTATACACAAGAAGCTTGTTACTCAATAATGCCAATTGAACTTGAAGCAGAGATAAAAGTCGAACAGAACAGCTGGAGTGAGATGGTGTGTAGCTAAGGATGAAAAAAAAGGCTAAGATGAAGACTGGATGGGACAGAAAAATACCAGACAGCAATTAATAGCAGTTCTCGATGCAAAGAGATAAGATCTTCTTGGGAAGATGTGAAAATTAGTGCTCCTGTTTTCTGTTTGAGCAGGGGTGTCAAACTTGATTTCATTGAGGGCTGCATCAGGGTTGTGTTTGATCTCGGAGGGGCTGGAGGGGAGCATGAACAGGGGGTATGGCCAGCTTGACATCACTCCTGTTGGGGGTGCCTATAGTGGCCCAAGTGCTCTGCCAGCAAAAACAGGCTGCTGAGCTCCATTTTTGGCTGCCCCGGCCTTCTGCAATCCTCTGCATGTGGCCCTTCCAAGCTCCATTTTCACTGGCAGAGAGTTATAGAAGCCATGGCAGCCAGGAGCTCGGTAGCCTGTTTTTGCTGGCAGAAGCATCGCGGGATGGTCCTTTGCTGTTTTCTGGGTAGTCCCGCAGGTCAGATCTAAGTACCCAAGAGGCTATCTGTCCCCCAGGCCTTGAATTTGACTCTCCTGTTAGAGAATCTGCTTTATATAATATCCCAGAATCTCAAACAACTAGCAACTCTGTATCTCCAATTTTTGCAATATATGTTTGAAAAATGTATTACCTTGGTCAAGTTTACAGTATATTCAATTCAGATGTGAACCTGTATTTAAAATATTTCCAGTGTTGAGAGTAACACTATTCTTCAGACTAAAACCATAAAGAAATATGCAAGTATTCCATAGGGTTGATGTTGCCTATGACACTAAAACTGCCAATGCTGTATTTTTTCTGTAGAACATGATATTATTATATTATAGTCTATCAAATAATGAGAATATTTATTCTTTCACATCTATTAAGATATATTTATGTAACAAAAAGTATTAAAATACAGTTAATAATTTATTAAGTTCATTCACATATTGAATGAACATATTGCTCTTGTTGAATCTCCATTTAAATGCAGAGAAAGCCATACTAAACTAAGATATTTATGAAGCAAATGACATTGTAAATAATGTAAAATCAAATTTACTAATTTGCATGAGATTATATTACAACACCTGCAGCATTTGTAGACCAAGGGCTATAAACTACTGGTCTGTTATATTAATCTATTAGATGAATGAATATGACTCTCTCCATAATCCAAGTTTATGGTTCTTGGAGCCCAGAATTCCCCAGCTGCCATATTATGAGACCTTGTCCTGAACTATTTTGTTAGTCTAATTATTACATTTAGATTCTGCCTCTCTGCTTATATAAGCACTAAAGATGAATAGTTTGGTCTAGTGGTTAAGGAGCAGGTTAGAAACCAGGAGTCTGTGAGTTCCAGTCCAGTCTTTGACTTGAAAGTTGGCTGGTGACGTTGGGTAGTCACACTCTCCCAACCCAACTTCACAAGGTTGTTGTTGTGAGGAGAAGAAAAGGAGGAAGGAGTGTTGGGTATGTTCACCACCTTGAGTTATTTATAAAAATAATAATGGTGGGATAAAAATAAAATAAATATAGTGGAACAATTTGATTCCTGAGCCATAGTGTAGTGACAGTCAGAATGATGAGTCACCTGAAACAGTGAATCATAATAAGATAATAAGGAAATATATTTAGTTATTTTAAATATATTTAGAACAATATTAAATTAGTTCTTTATTTTTATGGTTTGGTTATTTTTAATCATGCTTTTTGTGAACAGCTGAGATTATGTTCATGGAAAAACAATTTACAAACCAAACTGACTTCATTATTAAAGGTAGGCTACCACTTCTTAAAATGACACATCGTTCTTCTGGCTGCAGTTATATACTTTGTTTAAAAAGTGAAAACAACACTGATTGTATTTCATAACATACAGAGAATTGATATCTGAATTTCATCTTGGATTGGGTTCACACAATGAGTTAAGCCATTTTGTGATGAATTTGGCTTTGATTTATTGAGGGTAATTTTAAAACCATATTTCATGACCTTATGCTAATCCGATTGTGGCATACTGAAGAAACCCTAATAAGGTAACCATGTCTCAGCATAATGTGTAAACAAAGTCATTGTCTCTTTAATCTTTATTTGGCCATAAACTAATAAATAAAATCAAAATCACAATTAATTAAGGTAAAAGGTCGGGCCCTAAAAACTTATCTTTTCCAGCTTGCCGGTTTAGCCTGATCCCTATTGAATTTTTAAAATTTTTAGAGTTTGTAGAGTTGCTGCATTTTAATATTTACTTGTTTTAATTCTCAGCCAAATTTATATGTGTTTTATAATTTTTATAATTTTTTAACTTTTATATACTGATTTTTATTCGGCTGTTCACCGCCCTGAGTCCGTAAGGAGAAGGGCGGTATATAAATCTAATTAATAAAATAATAAAATAATAAATAAAAAGAGAAACACATAAAATGTGAAAAATATTTAAGAAAAATTGGAGAAGATACTTTAGCACACTGTATACACTACATAGCAGTGCTTAGCTGTGATCAGCAAAATGAAATCAGAATGAACATATAGTAACAACATAAGATAAAGTGAATCAAAACAGCCAGGACTTAAAAGAAGAATTATGATAATAATTCCTGTCAAGCAGTTATGAAAACAAGAGCAAGACAAAATGAAGTATTTAATCATTTCAAATACTCCTCAACCACACAGACAGAGTCTCTATTCAGAAGGAATATTTGGATATGTCCCTTCAATAATAGTTGCAGTGTGGCATTAAATCTGGCTAAGCATACAGCCTGAATAATTTTGGAATCATTATGCATCTTAGGCTGGTTGAAGACAATCAATATGCAGAATGTTTCAAAAAGATGTCTCTAGCTAGGATTGATAGATCTAATTGCAGCGCTAAATCACTGGCCTGTTGTTTTGAGATCAGCTAGTGCACTTCATGGCCTGTCAGAGTGATGGCTACCCATTTAAAACCATATGACTGAACTTGGCACGCATCACCTAGGATCAGGAAGCCTGGAAGCTGTTGGTCGTAATTATATGGCCAGTATCTCTTCTTAATACAAATATGAATTAATAGTGATCCCCAATTGAACATTCATCCTTTGCCTCCAGAGATGTATCTCATATCTAACATTGTATTTTAGCATTTTTTAGAATTAATAACTAATAGAAGACTTGTACCCTTATCTTCCATAACTTGGTTTGGAGGGGGGGAGTGTTCTCAACAGCAAAATTAAGATTCAAATTCCTTGCTTTATCCACAGCTACATTTGAAGGAAATAACTGCTCAGAGTCCCCTTAAAGTTCAAGATGGGTGGCAAATAAATTTTATCATCATCATCATCATCATCAGCAGCAGCAGCAGCAGCAGCATCCCCACTAAGGAACTAACTTGACATGGTTGTGGGACTTGTTTGCTCTGAGGGAGATGAGAGGAGAAGATACTATAGCATACTGTACAAACTATATAGCAGTGCCTCTGGAAAGGACTCAATAGGTAGACAAAAATGCCAAATCCAGTCTGAACATCTGGCTGACTCTGCAATAAACCAAAATAAATTGTGGTTCTTTTATACTTGCTTTGGCATAAAATTTCATGAAATTATAAAATTCATTTAAAGTTCTTATTATCAGAGGTTATGTTGGTCAAATGAATCAAAAGTAAATTAACAGAGCTTGAAATACAAAGCAATATTACTATTTTTTTTTACTTTCTAGGAAACTGTATACATGAAGATGCCCATTAGATATTTTTCCAGTTTTGGCATGATTTCTATATATAAAGCAGATTTTTGAACAACGAAGCTATAGAGTTGCAGTATAAATACACTATTATGTAATATAAATTTTTAGAAGTGATATTGATTTTAAATATAAGCTCATTGTACAACCATGAATTTTGCTCTTTAATTGGACTGAAGACTCAAATAGTGCTCTAATATATCATTTTCATTTCCTAGCTAGTTACATAGAAATCTTTAGTGTTTTTGAGATTCAGATGAAACCTTAAATACTACTTAATATACTTAGTATTCTATAATATACAGAGATGTAATTCTATAGTATCTTGAAACAAACTCTAACAAAGATACCTGGAAATCAAACTCAATGGGATTCATAAAGATTGCTGTTTTACATGAAATTGGCATATAAGGAAAATAATGAATTGCATTGATAATGATATATATTTATTCATTCATTTATATCAAAACAAATTCAGGAGACAATTAAAAAAATAAATTTAAATTAAACAAAAAATCATAGCAATATGGCTATAGTCAATTTATGGTGGAGTAACAGTATATTTTGGGGATGTGGTGACTAAGATGCTGAGCTTGTCGATCAGAAGGTCGGCAGTTCAGCGGTTCGAATTCCTAGGACCGCATAACGGAGTGAGCTTCCGTTACTTGTCCCAGCTTATACCAACCCAACAGTTTGAAAGTACATAAAAAATGCAAGTAGAAAAATAGGGACCACTTTGGTGGGAAGGTAACAGCACTCCATGTGCTTTCGGCATCGAGTCATGCCGGCCACATGACCATGAAAACGTCTTTGGACAGTGCTGGCTCTTCAGCTTAGAAACGGAGATGACCACCGCTCCTAGAGCCAGAAACTACTAGCACGCATGTGCAGGGGAACCTTTACCTTTAACTAATAGTATATTTAATGCTTCTCTTTTGAGCTACAAACATGTTCAGAGACTAATATAATGGAATTAACTAAAAAGTGCAAGCAAAGGACAAAGAAATAAACTAGATTAAATATTGGCAAGAAACAAATCAAATCTGCCCAATACTGTACTAAGTTGTTAGGTGGATTTCATTAAGTTTACTTTAATTGTTCACTGTTTATGTACAACCACAATTATCACTTCCTTTCATAATGACGTATTACAGATTTTGGGTTCTTAGCCTTCACTTTTTAGTAAATTCCTTTAAAAACAATTTAAAAACTACTAAATCGATAAATGCACGCCAAACTTAAACCTCCTAAGCACTGCCAGAATTTCTCATTAGCTGCAGAGTTGGAAACTATATAATTTAATATTTCCAATGGATAAGGTGAATAAAGGTTGGGGAAGGCGCCAGTTTTTTTACCAATTCCACCTTGCAAAAGATCACATAATTAAATATAGAAAGAATCCTACACATAACTAGGAATTCTATTCAGCCCAGGATTCAGTTCAGTGAAGGAACATACCTGTATTTTTCTCTTTCCAAACCACATGGCCACAATATTAACATGTTTGGTTCCTCCCAGAACCCTGTAATGTTTTTGTGCTTTCACACAAGCTATTCCAGAACATGCATAGAAATGCAGGAAAAAAGTGTACTTATTCCAAATCTTGCTGCATCTACACTGACTACATTTATTGCCTCATTCGTCAATAGAATTTAGCATAAAAGGTGCAATGTATTAAGTATGCTGAAGTAGGAAGTAACATTCTGTTCATTGATTGGTTAAAGTAACGTTCTGTTGTGATTGGTTAAGCCGCATGACAGCTGGCTTTATAAGAGCTGTCAGGCAGAGTTCTAAGCAATTTCAGTTATAGCTGAAGTCAGAGCTGGATCGGGTCACACAACCCAGTTTCAGCCAATGGATCAGATAATCTTCGCTTGAGGAGGAGGGGAAAGGTTTGAGGGAAGAAAGCCAGAGCTCTGGCAGCCTCTGGAAAAACATTTAACACAGTAACAGACTGCCAGAGCTCTGGCTTTCTTGCCTCGATCCTTTCCTCTCCTCCTCAAGCGAAGCTGGTCCTCTGATCCATTGGCTGGAACTGGGTTGTGTGACCTGATCCAGCTCTGAATGTTTATCCTGTCTCACTAGGATCGAGGGAAGAAAGCCACAGAAAGACAGAGCTCTGGCAGTCTATTACTGTTAAATCTTTTTCTCCTCCTCCTCAAGCGAAGAGTGGGGTGGGGTGGGGGGAATCTGGAAGAAGGGATAAAGTTTGCTTATTTAAAGAGGACACGTTTTTGGTGTGAATGTCACACCCCTTGGAAGACTTGGTCGCTCTCTTAGAGTGGGCTGCCTGTGAACAGTTGAGATGATTTTGAAAAGATTTTTGAAACCTGCCCTTCAGTTGCTTTCGAGTTTGGAAAAATGTTTAACAGAGTAAAAGTTCAAGCTTTCTTGCCTCGATCCTTTCCACTCCTCAAGCGAAACTGCTACTCTGATCCATTGGCTGAAATTGGGTTGTCTGAACCGATCCAGCTCCAAGTGTTTACCTTGCCTCACTCTAGGGGTAAACTAGGAGTTGTTGGCGGGGTTGGGAGAAAGAAGGGGGAAGCGAGAGACTTTGGATTGGTTTCTTGTCCCCCCTCCAGCCCTCTCATCTTTTCCTTTGCTTGAGAAACGGCTGGGAGAGGGCTTGTTTAGCTGGCTCAGATAGGATTGGAAGCCACAGTAAATTCCAGGCTGGCAGTCTGGCTGCGGGGGGGGGGGGGAGGGGGGGCAAGAGAGCAAGGCAACCTCTCACGTTTCGGTGGCATGGGGCTCTCAGCATGCAAAAGGGAACAGCCGTCGAGAGAAAAGTTTTTCGGCAAGCTGCGCAGAGCCGCCTTTTATTTCCAGCAACTGGAGGAAGGTGCTTTTCTTGGTGGCATGGCTAGACTCTGCCTGGAGCGCAAGGTTGGCAAGCCGTTCGCGCCGGCAAATTTTACTGCAGGAGGCTTTCCTGGCCCAAAATGGGCTGGATATGTGTGAAGCGCATGTGCAGGGCGTGCACATGCACAATGCAGGGATGCATGTGCAATGCGGGTGTGTGTGTGCACATGCGCATGCAGGGAGCATGCACAGCTGGCAGATTTGCATTGTATTATTGGTGCTGGCACGCACGCATGCTGTTGGCATGCACGCGCGAACACTTTTGGCACACAACAAGAAAAAGGTTCGCCATCACTGCTATATTCTCTTTAATTTTTTAAAGTTGCAGATCTAATTTTTATAGGAATTCTGGGTTAATAAACAAGACAAAAGTTTGTAGGATACAAAAAATTTGGAAAAACCTTTAGCGCCTTAGCGGAAAAGAAAAAGAAGGGGGTGGTAATTTATGTAAAAAAAGGAATCGAAGCTGAGTTAAAATATAATGATACAAAGGGCAGAATTTTAATGATTGTGATTAAGAGAGGAAATTCAAATGTTTTATTGGTTGGTGTATATGCTCCAAATAAAAAACAAGGGGAATTCTTTAAAAAACTCCAGGAGCAATTAAGAAAAATGGAGTATGATGAAATTTGCATAATAGGGGATTTCAATGGAATAGTAGATGCAGACAAAGATTACAAAAGTAACAATGTTAAAAAAAACAAAAGGGCAAAATTACCGAGAACGTTTTTTGACTTAGTGGAGGAATTAAATTTAATTGACGTATGGCGGACTTTACACCCAAATGACAGACAGTATACATTTTATTCCAACCCGTAGATGTCATGGTCAAGAATTGACATGGCATAGGCTAGTAGAAATCTTGGGCTAGAAATAGAAACAGCAGAAATCAGCCCGAATATATGGGCAGACCATAACCCCCTAGAAGTGAAATGGAAGGGTATACAGAGAAAGAAACATCAGAGATGGAGGCTTAATATGAAATTACTGAGGGATACAGAATGTGTGGAAAGACTTAAAGAAGAACTAAAGTTCTTCTTCAGAGAAAATGAAAATCAAGCAACTCCTCGAGTATTAATCTGGGATGCAATGAAGGCCTACCTAAGAGGGGTAGTGATATCATATAGAACACATAAAAATAAAGAAAGAAGGAAGACTTTGGAACAGCACCGAAAGCAGTTAGGAGAAGGAAAGGAAAGTCCAAGAAAACCCAGGGGATAAAGCAGCAAAAGAAAATTGGCAAATGTGGAGGCATAAATTGAATATTATTGATCAAGAAAATTTGGCATATAAAGTAAAAAGAACAAAACAATATTATTTTGAGAATGCCAATAAGCCAGGTAGATGGCTATCCTATAAACTAAAAAAGGAAAATGAAAAAGGGACAATCCACTTATTAGAAGATTTCAATGGTGATTTGGTAAATAAAGAAGAAGATAAATTAGAAATAGCTAGGAAATATTATAAAACTCTATATAAAGAAGAGGAGATTCCAGAAGATAAAATAGAGCAATATTTAGTAAGCAAAGACCTTCCACAGATAACCAGAAGAAGAAAGGGAGATGCTCAATAGAAAGATAATGATTGAAGAATTAAGCTTAGCTCTCTCTAAGCTGAAAAATAACAAATAGCCAGGCCCAGATAGATTCCCAGGGGAATACAAAACCCTAGAAGAAATTTTATTACCAAAGTTGGTGGAAATTTATAATGAGGCACTGTGGGGATCTAAAATTCCAGATTCGTGGAGGGAGGCTTATGTCACACTACTTCCGAAAGAAGATGCTGACCGAAAACAAATTCAAAATTATAGACCAATTTCCCTTCTAAATACTGACTATAAACTGTTTATGAGTGTAATAGCGGAAAGAACCAAAAAATATTAAATTCTTGGATACATAAGGATCAGAACGGATTTCTCCCGGGGAGACAAATTAGGGATAACTTGAGAATTGTGCTAGATACTTTAGAATATTATGAGGAGCACCCATGCAAGCAGATGGCTTTAGTCTTTTTGGATGCCCAAAAAGGCATTCGATAATTTAAATTGGAAGTTTATGCTTATACAAATTTATACAAATTAAGATAATGGGATTCGGATTAAATTTTGAAAAAATGATTAAAACTATTTACGACAACCAAAGAGCGAGCATTCTATTAAATGGAGATAGGACTAAAACATTTCAGATTAGGAAGGTGCGTCAAGGATGCCCCCTATCACCATTATTATTCATTTTGGCTCTAGAAGTTCTGCTAGAGAAAATTAGAAACAATGAAGAAATTAAAGGGTTAAAGATCAGGAAAGAAATATATAAAACACAAGCTTTTGCGGATGGTGTGGCCTTGATTTTAGAGGACCCACTGGAATCTGGACCAAAAATGTTAGAGGAATTGGTTAAGTATGGAGAGGTAGCGGGCTTTAAATTGAACAAAACTAAAACCAAAATATTAACTAAAAATATAACTGAAGCACAAAAGAGAGAGATAGAAGAAACATTGGGCTTACAGGTTGTCAGAAAAAATAAAGTATCTTGGAATTTGGATAACTTCAAGATGCTCATCTTTAACGGAAGACAATTATATATCCTTACTTAATAAAATAAAACAAGACTTAGACAGATGGGAGAAAATACAACTATCCCTATTAGGTAAGATTGCCTCAGTTAAGATGAGTATTCTTCCTAAATTATTATACCTGTTTCACACTGTACCTATAAATTTAAATAAAAAATTGTTCTTAGAATTAAACAAAAGTATCAGGAAGTATGTGTGGAGGGGAAAAAAGCCAAGGATCTCTGTAAAAATTTTACAGGGAAAAAGGAATGTAGGAGGATTTGGGCTCCCAGACTGGGAAATATATTATAGGGTGGCAAAGCTGGTATGGATAAGGGAGTGGGCCACTCTTGAAAATAAAAGGAGCTTAACTTTGGAGGGACATGATCTTCAGAGAGGTTGGCACTCATACCTATGGGATATAGAGAAGAATAAAAGAACATGTTTCCACAGGCATAAAATTAGAGACTCCCTGATACAAACATGGTCTAGAATTAGACAGAAGTACTATTCAGAAGTCCCAGATTGGCTGTCCACGATGGAGGCCCTGATCTACCCCAACAGGCAGGTGATGGAGAAGCTATGTAGATACAAAGATGTTCTAGATGGAGAAGGAAATCTTAAATCAAATGATGCTCTGAAAGACCTAGAAATAAAAATAGATTGGTGGACCTATGTACAAATAAAATCTAGATATCAGAAAGACAAGGAAAAATATGGCCTAGATTTAGGATTAAATGGGATTGATAAGGTTCTGATGGGAACGGGAAAGAAAATTTTGGCCAAATTGGACGTTGGTCTTACCTGAAACGACCGTTCTCAGCGTGAGGAAAAACATCAGTCAGGTTGGGGATCCATCCCATCTAGCCAATGA
Organism: Coluber constrictor foxii; assembly: GCA_038048745.1. NCBI lineage: Eukaryota > Metazoa > Chordata > Lepidosauria > Squamata > Colubridae > Coluber > Coluber constrictor. The sequence goes on from CM075961.1 coordinate 129,543,787, forward strand.
CCAAGTCCTTCCAAAGCCAAAGGCTCTGCCTTCCCAGTTCTTCGGCGAGGCAAAGCGTCGGACTCGTGTGACGTGTCCTCCTGGAACGAGAGACAATTAACATAACCCCCCCCTGCCAGCTGACACCGAAGCGAACCCCAAGGTGGGGCTGACTGACGTTTTTCCTCATGCTGAGAATGGACGTATCAGGTAAGACCAACGTCCATTCTCCAGCAAGAGGGAAAAATGTCAGTCAGGTTGGGGACATACCAAAGCTTGATGTCACCAGGGAGGGATGATACTGGTCCGGTGGTCCTCAGGAAAGATGGACAGACTGTAGAACCCTCCTGCCGAAGGCCGCATTAGCTGACGCGAAGGAATCTACTCGATAATGTCTGATGAAAGGGCTGATAGTAGTCCTTGTGGCTGCCCTACACACTTCCTCAATAGAGGCTTGGGTAGCCCAGGCAGCCGATGTAGAGGCGCTCCTCGTTGAATGGGCCGTGACAGAATGAGGGATAGGAATGCCCGACTGGCAATAGGCCAAGGCAATAGTGGCCCTGTTCCAGCGACCCAATGTAGAACTGGACACTCGAGTACCCAGGGAGGAAGGGTGGAAGGCCACAAATAGTGACTCTGTCGTGCGATGGGAAGCTGTCCGGGCTATATAAATCTTTAAAGCCCAGCGGACATCCAGCATGTGCCATAATCTCTCCAGCCAATCAGAGGGACGAGGGCAAAAGTCTGGAAGCACGAGCTCCTGGGCCCAGTGAAATGGAGAATTTACCTTGGGCACAAACGTGGAGTCCAGTCGAAGGACCACCCTGTCGTTGTGGAAAATGCATAAGTCCGCCCGCACCGACAAGGCTGCCAACTCCGAAATACGACAGGAAGACGTAATCGCCATCAGGAAAGCAACTTTTAAAGAAAGGAAGTGCAGGGAAACCACACAAAGGGGTTCGAATGGAGAAGGCATGAGGGCAGTAAGAACCTTATTAAGATTCCATGTTGGGAAGCAATGAACTGTCGGAGGACGTAAGTTCGTTGCCTCACGGATGAAGTGCTAAATAATCGGGTGACGAGATATGGAATCTGTCGAGCCGCAAGTCAACACTGAGGCGATGGCCCCCATTTGACGATGCAATGTATTGGGTTGGAGACCTTTGTTGAGACCCGCCTAAAGAAAGGTTAGCACATGAATTATCGATGCGGAAGTGAGAGACACCGGAACGGAGGAACACCAAGATACAAAAGACCGCCGTGTGGATTCATAAATGCGGACTGTCGAAGGACAACGGGCAGTTTGAATAGTGGAAACGACCTCTGGGGGAACCCGTGCTGCTGTTAGGAGGAACCGCTCAACCGCCAAACAGTCAAGCGCATCCAGGCTGGGTCTGGGTGGAGCAGAGGGCCCTGCGACAGTTGAACTCTGGAGGCCGGGATCTGCCAGGGAGGAGCCACTGAGAGGCTCATTAAGTCCGCGAACCATGGGCGCATGGCCCAGAACAGAGCCACTAAGAGTAGTTGACTTTCTCCTCGAGCAACTTTTGTATGACTCTGGGGATAACCGGCAAGGGAGGGAAAGCATATAGGAGGCCCTGAGGCCACGGGCTGCGGAGGGCGTCCGTGGCTTCTGCTTGGAGGTCCAGGAATCTGGAAAAATAATGGGGAAGGTGGTGATTTGCATGGGAGGCGAACAAATCAACAATAGGACAACTGAACCTGGCAATGATCTCGTGAAAAAGAGCCAAAGAAATTGACCATTCGCCGTGATTCACCTGCATATGGCTGAGGAAGTCAGCTTGGATGTTTTCAGATCCTGAGATGTAATCTGCCCTGATGGAAGCCAAGTGAGTCTCTGCCCAGGTACCCAGCAGGAGAGCTTCGTCCATTAGAGAGCGAGATCATGTGCCCCCCAACCGATTCACATGGGCCTTAGCAGTAGTATTATCTGTTAGAACCAAGATATGTCTACCTTCCACCAAGTTCTGGAAACACAACAAGGCTAATCGAATGGCCCACAATTCTAACAAATTGATACTGAGTTGATACTCGAGGGGAGACCACCGACTCTGGGCCATTTGATGGAGAAGGTGAGCCCCCCAGCCGGATAGACTTGCATCTGTGGTAAGTTGGAGGTGAGGAGGCTCTCTGAAGAATGACCCCCGGCCCAAGGCTGGAGAGGACCACCAGAGGAGAGAACTCAGGACCTGCTCTGGAAGACGAATACGACGGGAAGAGGTATCCTGTCTTGCTTGTTGAAAGAGCAGCAAAAGCCATTGGAGTTCCCTACTGTGCAGCCGTGACCAAGGTGTAATGCCGAAGGAGAATACCATCATTCCCAACAAACGAGAGAGCTCCAGAACCATTGCTGAACCGGAAGAAATGCACTTGTGGACCAAGGAACGTAGATTGGATTGACGTTCTGGCGAAAGGGACACTGTAGATGTCACCGTGTCAATGGTAGCCCCCAAATGGAGGATGGTGGTAGAAGGAGCAAGATGACTCTTGGTCCAATTTATCGAAAAACTATGAGCTTGCAGAGACCAGGACAAAGGACAGGAAAGAAAAACAAAAACCCAAGAAGGAAAGGAAATCAAGCCAAAGTAATTAGAATTTTTAACACATGAGAAAAGGAGAAAACACAGAAATAGCAAGCTGAATAATTATAGGGAACGAACAACTACAAAGGGCTAGGAAAAAGAGAGTGGACTATAACACAATTATTTATTTGCCAGATCCAGGATGGAGGAACCCAATCACAAACAAAAACAGGATCTCAACACCTTAAAACAATCACACACACAAATCAAAGGATTCACAGGTCAAATCAAAAACAAAATCAAGAGACATTTTAGGATATAAAAAAGGGTTACTCTTACAGTTCAAACAGGCTAGCCTCAGAACTCTGTGCTTGCATTTGTTTCTTGCCTGCCTTCCTATAAACAATAAACTGATTTGGTTTATTTGGTGAGCTCATGCATTTTCCATTTAAGATCCAGCTGCCTGCAATTACTTGTGAGTTCAATCCCAGTCAGGCTCAAGGTTGACTCAGCCTTCCATCCTTTATAAGGTGGGTAAATTGAGGATCCAGTTTGTTGGGGGCAATAAGCTGACTTTGTATAAATATAAATATACAAAAGTATGAAGGCTATTGCTTAACGCATTGTAAGCTGTCCTGAGTCTCCAGAGAAGGGCGGCATATAAATCAAATTTTAAAAAAAAGTTCAAAGTTTCAAGTACAAATCTGACTCTGAACCTGCACAATAAACTGGCTGACCCAGGAATGTTTTTCAGCCTTTCATTCCACAATAATAAGAAATTAGTAGTGAAAGAGACACCAATTTGATAATTGTATATTGGTAAAAACACTGCACTTTCGATGTAAACAGCAATGATATTTTATATACTTTGTATAAATTCAATAAAGTTTATTTTTTTTAAAAAGAAGTTTTTAGGAACTAAGGGTATTTTTTGAATATGATATCTTTGAAGAAGAAACAAATAGGAAAGCATGACTTCTGGTGCAAACAAAGTCAAATATAAATTGCCCCTGTCAGATGGGATGGAGCTGCTAACAATACAGAGCAGTTGGAATGATTTCTTGAAATCTACCTCCATATAACTACAAATTACAGATTCTAAAACCTAGCTTTAGGAATGTCTAACTATTAGAATTATGCAAACATCAGGTTGAACGCAACAGCAACCAATATGCAAATGTAGTATGCCACAAAAGACTCAGCTGATGGACCAAGATTAAGAGCAAAGCTGGCTAGATTTTTTTTTAAAAGCAATCATTATATGCTATTTATAAACTTGGAAAACTGTGGCAATTTAATCAGCAAATTTAAAAATTAAGTTGTTGTTAGTTGCAAAGTTGTGTCCGACCCATCGTGACCCCATGGACAACATTCTTCCAGACCTTCCTGTCCTCTACCATCCCCAGGAGTCCATTTAAGCTCACCCGATTGCTTCAGTGACTCCATCCAGCCATCCCCTTCTTTTGCCCTCAATCTTTCCCAGCATTAGGTTCTTCTCCAGTGAGTCCTTCCTTCTCATTAGGTGGCTAAAATACTTGAGTTTCATCTTCAGGATCTGGCCTTTTAAACAGCAGTCAGGGTTGATCTCCTAGGACTGATCGGGTTGATCGGCTTGCAGTCCAGGAGACTCACAGGAGTCTTCTCCAGCACCATAGTTCAAAGGCCTCAATTCTTTGGCGCTCAGTCTATCTTATGGTCCAACTTTCACAGCCATAGATTGAAACTGGGAAAACCACAGCCTTCAGTTGGCCGGATGATGTCTCTGCTTTTAGTATGCTGTCTAGATTTGTCATAGCTTTCCTCCCCAGGAGCAAGTGTTAAAATTTAATAGTAAATCTATGTTTCTGGCTTACTGCAATTTGAAACATAGACAGATTTACTAAGGAGCATTGATTATATTATAGTTTGGTGATTTATGTGATCCAGTTATGATTTATTCATGAATCTATTGTTAATAATGATTTAGCATGTCTAAATTGGTAACCAGTTATAAATGATAGGTCCCCAGAATGGATGCACTCTTCAATGAAGTCCAGAAAAGAAGCAGCATCCTGCTTCCTACTCTCTGAGTTAGGGGTTACGGTACATATCCCTAACTAAATTACATATAGGACAGCTCCTTTTCCAAAATGGGTTAAAGAGGCATTAGATAAGCTGGCATTATCCTGATGTGAGGGATTTCGTTGCCCGTCATACGATCAGTACACTGACAGCAGACGATGGAAACTACGGTCCAACTCCCCCACAAAAAAACCTGACCATCGGAAAAGTTGCAAACGAAATACTGTCCTATTCCAAGATGAAACTTCATGATTTTAACACGCCTCCACCATACTAACGTCTAGCCCCCCAACTCTTTATCCTAACAGCCGCCTATCTCTTTCGAGTAAGAGCATTCGCTTTCCTAATTCTTCCCTCGCTCATCTTCTTCCCACCAATCACATTAGACCTCCCATCCGACCGCCTCTCCCTCTTCCAATCACCGTTGTTTTTGCTTTTATTTATATATGTCTGTGGGCGAGCATGTATATTTTCGTCATTCCGAACTGCCCAATCAGCTTTAGAGAATGACGGACGTTGTAGAAGCGGCATCGATAAAAAGGGGAGGGAGGACGGATTAATTCATTTTCTGTCCCTCGGCGGAAGGACTTCGGGGAACGCTAGAGATCGTTGGATAAGTGGTGGTGGTGGGGAGGGCGAAAGGTTAACCCCCGCCACCTTCGCCCCTCCGGATCTTTCCGCGCACTTGGTGGAATCCGCACCGGCGCCAGCTAGAAGACGCGAAGGAGGTGGACCCGTGGGCGGGACCTGCTGCACGGGCTGCGCGGCCCAGACAGGGGAGGAGGCGGGGCTGCCTGGCAAGGAATCGTTGGCGGAAGTGAGGAGCCGGAGCGGTGGCGAAGGACAAGGATACCTCAGGCGGGATAGCCTCATCCCGCCTCACTATGGTTCTCCTCGAGCTGCGCGAGCAGGTAGATGATCCCCGGGGCGGAGGGTAAAACGGCGTTGCCTTGCTGCGCTTTCTTTAGTCTTTCTGAGGGAGTGAGCCTGGCCGCCTGTTTTCCCTCCTGGGAGAAGGTGACAGGCTGGGTTAGGGGGAAAAAGAAAAAAGGAGGCACTATGGCGGCATTGGGAACGGCTGGTGGTGGGTGGGGTTGTAGTGTCCCTGCCGCGACGAACGGCTTCAGGTTTAGTGACTGGAACGCGTGGGAGAAGAGGAGGAGGAGGAGGAGGTAGTGGCGGCGGCGGGGGGGCGGGGGACGGGACGGGACGGCGTTTGTCTTCCGAGGGATGGCGTGCGTGCCGGCGGAGGTGCTGGGAAGCGCGCCCGCCTGCCAGGGAAAACGGCGAGGCGTGGCGGGCTGTTGAATCCACACCCCCTTCCTTCCCTTTTTCTTCTTCTCACCCACCCTCCCATTCCCCTCGAGGCCCCACCTTCTTTCCCAGGTTACCCCTGCCTGGGCCTAACAGGTGGCAGCCAGTCGCTTCCCCTTCTCCTCTCCGATCCCTCCTGCTCTCCTTCTTTCAAGGCCAGAACTGTCGCGCGTGCACGCTCCAGGCGCACGCCCACCTTTCCCCCCCAGCCCTGTCTCTCGTTGGGACCTTGAATAGGTGCGCTGTTTCTGTATAGTCGGGTGGGCTGCGGAAACTGGATGTGAAGCGATGACCTTTTGCCCTCCGTAGTTATGTCCAAAGCGACCGTTCCTATGTATGTCGGCGAAAAACAGGAGAAAAGTGGATCCGACCGAAGGGTAATGTAGCTTCCTTTATCCACTCCCCCCTCACCCCCCGTTCAGCCAGGTGTTCTTGGGCATCCCTCGATTATAAGCTTAGGCTGTTGCTGAATGTTAGGGAAGAAGCCTTGTTTTGTCTTTTGTATGCTTTTCCACCAAGAGACTCAAGTAACACGTTGAGGTGCATCTGTCTTTTAGCCTGATCTGTTTAAACTGGAGCTCCTATTTTGACATAGGTCCTTTATTCTATCCCATCCATTTTAAGGTGTTGCAACTGTACAGTAGGTATATTGGCATCAGATCGGAGGTATTTAAGTTTTTTTATGAAAGCCAAGAACAATCCAACTGAGATTTAGTGAATTGCCAGTGCCGATATGAAATTAATAATAATGAAGCAAGGATTTGAACTCACATTTGCCAGATATTGAGCTAAAGTGACTCTATATTGTTTTTCTGCTTGGCAGTGCTTATAACCCAATACCATATTTGCAGCATTGATATCACTATATTTTTGCCCATCCAAGAGTAGACAGGAGATCAAGGTTTCTTTTTACTTAACTTTAAAAAATGTTGTAATGATCCTGAACAAATTATTAATGTAGCTTTTAATTTTTTGCTTTTAAATAATTTTTAATGGAAACCGGCTTGCTTTTCTTAATATACATATTTAGGTTTTTTTATTTTTTTAAATCTATATAAGCTTACTGCATATCAGAAATCCTTAATTATCCTAGCTATACTTTTTTGTATGTTTTATTTCAAGTCTTCTGGTTTTACTTCTTTGCTACCCAACATGCTTGAACCCTTTTTTAATATTTGCTTGCTGAGAATTATTTAATTATGTCTCCTGTAAATATTTCAATTTCTTTTAACAAAGTTTTAAATTGTTGTGCACATGCCAGATCTAGTGTGTGATTGTCAAAAGGTCAGTCTTAATTATCCTATCTGGTGGTCTGTTGTCTTGCATTTTGTTGTTTTGGTATCTGGGCAGCTTATTTGTAGGTATGGGGAAATATGACTGAACAAGTTCTTTCTCTTGCCCAGGTTCTCTTGGCTTTGGTACTTGGTTATGGCTATTGCCAGTTAATAGCTTAACAGAAATGCAATTTAGCAATTTATTGTTACAATGTATGTATGCACAACATAGGAGAACAAACCCATCAGGACAGGATTTGGAAGCCCATCTGCATTTGAAGACAAAGGTCGCTCTGCTGAAAACTGCAAAGTCTACATTCTGGACAGAGAGCCACTGGATTTGAAGGAAGAGTAAAAGAGGCCATCTATGTTAAAATTAACATCCCTCTCTCAATAAAGGGAGAGAGATAAAACCCCACCTATGTCTGGTCTACAACACAATCCTTTCAGCAGTCCAAAAAGGTTCCATACCCATTTGCATTCTGATTCAGGTGACTCTGAGGGTACATATAACCCCAAGGTACCGTACCTCAAGTGACTCCCAAGTGACTCTGAGATCTAACTACCAACCTTCAGAGTGCTAATAATCAATGACTACATTGAATATAAATCCTACAATTCCCCACCACTTAGTCAGAACTGAAGAAGCTTCTTGGATGAAAGTGAAATGTTGTCAAGGAAAAAACCAAGAAAGTCCATTGTCTTTGGACAAGCATCTTTCGGGACAAGATGTTTGAGAATCTCAAAGATATTTAAGCTCAAATGACGCTTGTTTGAAGGGGATTATGCATTATTGATATACAGTAAAAAGATAGATTAAAATAATGTTTTCTAGTGGTTAAACGCCATCTTTTTCCAGTGGTTTTGCTTCCTGAGAAGATCAGTTCCAAAAGATGGGTAGGAAAGGGCTATGAGGTAGCATAGGGCTTAGACCTTTTTCCTTTGTTGTTTTCCCCTTTTTATTAAATAGTGACATAACGCTCCTTGGTGAAATAATTTGTCAACATAAAGTGTGGAGCAGTGATGAAATGTGGATTGCTACCAGTTTGCTGCTTGCGCATGCGCGGTGCATGCCAAATCAGTGGCATGCATATACACATGCATGTGCAGTGCATGCCAAAAGCATGCTGCAGGTGCAGTGCATGCAAATGCGCTGTACATGGAAAAAGGCTTAACAAAGTAAGTAGAACAGCGAGGGGAGGGAAACAGCTTTGCTGCACAATTTAGATTCGCTAGAAAGCAGGATTTCCTGCTTGTAGTGAATATAAATCGCGCGGCAAGCTGATCGTTGGAAATACCGTTTCGACAGACCAGTAGCTTTTTTTTGCTTTTACCACTACCTGACGTGAACCAATAGCATTTCACCAATGGTGTAGCGGGAAGAAATGAAGTATTTTTCAATGCATTGCAAATTGATATAATAGTCTAGGACCGTGTTGGCAAACCTATGGCATGCGTGCTGGAAGTGGCATGCAGAGCCATTTCATTTGGCATGCGAGGCGTCGCCCATTCCTCTTCCGGGTTTCTGGCACACGCATGCGCATCGGCCAGCTAGTCTTCTGGTTACTGGTGCGCATGCGTGCGCAATGATAACTGACTTTCACGTGTGTGGCAGTGCCAGAAACCGAAAGCTCAGCCGGCCAACTGATTATTGCGCATGCATGCGTGCCAGTACACAGAAGACTAGTTGGCCAGTGCACATGCGTGCCCCAGGACATTCACCCTGTTCCAAGCCAGGAGCACTCCCCCAGTTGCTCCCCTGCACCCGCTCGCCTGTCTGCCTATCTTGTCATTGACACCACGAGGAAAGGCCCTGAAGCTGCACTGCCTGGGATCCACATGGGCTGCCACAGGGAGGAAGAGAAGCCCCGGCCAGCCAGTCCTTGCCGCTGCCACCCCCTCGCCCCTGGCAACGGGGTTCCCTCACTGCCGCTTCCCCGGCAGCAGCAGGAATAGTGCTGCTGCCGGGGGGGGGGGGGGTTGGGGCCACTCGGGCGGAGAGACAGGGAAATCCCAGCCTAGCCAGCAGCTCTGCTCCTTTTCCTCTTCTGGGTTCCGGCGTGCCCCCTTATCCCTTGCAGCCAGGAGAAGGAGAATCAAGCTGCCCCCACGAGGACCAGAGGAGAATGCAGTAAACGGTAAGAGGTCCGCCACTGGGAAGTGGTCATGCTCCCTTGGAAGAAGTGGGTGGAGAGGGTTGCACCAAACTTTGCCGGCATGAATGGCCATGCTGAATGCTGCCCGGAGCTCAAGGCTGGCAGGAGGAGGAGGAGCAGCATTGGCAGACTGTTCGTACCGGCAAAGTTTGGTGCAGGAGCCTTTCCAGGCTCAAAATGGGACACCGGGGGGGGGGATGTGGATGGCGACCACTTCGGCCTCCAAATGCGTGGAATCCTCTGCCCTGCCTGAGCTCCTCTTGCTGGGAGCTGCTGGATGAGCAGGTGTGGCTGGCAGGGCTTTGGCAGACCAGCAGCCGGTGAGAGTGGGGGGATGGGCTGCCTGCTCAGGTGACCACATGGTCACCATCAAAGCAGGGCTGAGAAACTCTTGGCTTGCTCCGCCAGTCGCACCTGTCCCCTGGGCTGTGAGCGTCGCCACCTCCCCCTGTGGCAGCTGGAGAGCCTGGCTCGGTGGTGGGGACAGACAGGTGGAGGTGCCGTGCTGTGCCGTCTACGTTTGGACCCGTCGCCCGATCTCCACCAAGCCCGCTTCTGCGCTGCCAGCCAAGCAAACGCCGGAGAAGGACCAACGGATGGGGCAGCTGGCTGCCCTTCTGCTTCCCTGGCATTGACTCAAGGACACAACTGTGAAACCCATCCGGAATCGAGGGGACTTTGAGACAGGGACACGATCATCAACCCACATCTTCCTTGGCTTGCAACAGATGGCTCAGGTGGGCGCAAGAAGGCGAAGCCGGTAAAAGTGGCTGCTGAGCTCAGGGGTGTGTGTGTGTGTGTCCCCTTGGGATGCAGAGAAGCCAGTTGCGTTTTGATCGTGGGATGCTGAAAAGTTAACTCTCGACTCTCTGCAGAACCCCACTACCAACCCACCAACGTCTGGATAGGGTTGCTGAAAGTAGAGGCTCCTGTAAATTAACATGCAGCTGCAGGGCGTGTTCAGTTCATGTCTGAAGGCTACTCAAGAGAGATCATTGGCTCAGCTGGCAGCGCAGCGGCAGATATGGTGGAGGTCGGGCAAGGGGCTCAATTGCAGGTGGCGTGGCATAGCCACCTGACACCCACAATGCCGGGGAAGGAACAGAAGGGTAGCTGGAGTTTCTCCTTTTCCATGTCCTGAAATCTTTTGAGACTAAACTAAAACTGATACCTGGAGAATCTGAATCTCTCTCTCTCTCCCTCCCTCCCTCTCTCTCTCTCTCTTTTCTCCCTCTCTCTCCTTCTCCCTCTCCCTCTCTCTTCCTCTCCCCCCTTCCCTCATCCCCCTGTACCCATCTCTCTCTTTTCCTTCAAAAAAATCAATTCGGCAAATAGGCATCCTGGTCCTGATCTCTCCTGAGTAGCCTTCAGACTGAACACACGTTAATTTACAGGTGCCTCTACTTTCAGCAACCCTGTTAGGCTCAAACCATATCCTAACATTCTCCCCTTTGGACAGGCCGATGTAGACAGTTTAGATCCTCAATCCATAGCTTTCACAACATGTTTTATGTTTGATTGCACCTTGAGCTTTGGTAAAATTATCAGCAATATTGTCTTCCGACGTACAATATTCCAATTTAACCATGTTGCTTTGGATACTCTTGATGAACATTCAGATACCGAATGTCAGTATACTTAGATCTTGTTTTAACTGCTAAATTAGTTGCCATTTTTATAGCAGTTTGGTTGTCCTCATGTATTACAATTGGATAATCCATCTTTAAACCAATATCCATCATTAGTTGTTTGTAATAAATCAGATCAGTGCATACCAATGATAAACATGAGAATTCTGCCTCCATAGTAGATAGACTAATATGTTTTTGACGAATTGATTTCCAGCCAATCAAACAATTGCCTAACAATAGCCCCAATTGCTGGGGCTCCAAATGTGTGTAAGTAACTAAGATTTGGCTTCCATGCCATAAGGTGAATGTTATTTCACCTGTAGAGGAATGTACCACGTTGTTTAGCACATGGTTAGCACACATAACAGCTTCACCCCATAAATTTTCAGGCAAACCAGAATCTGCCAACATAGTTCTAATCATGGCTTGTAATGTTTGACCTCGTCTCTCAATATAAGAATTACGTTGTGGTCTGTACGGAGCAGACCATTTATGCTAGATCCCTGCATCCTGCAAAAACTTTTCTAACCTTTGGTTAGTGAATTCTGTACCATTATCGGTCACTAAGCATTTAACTTTAAATTTCTGTTTCCTTTCCCCAAAATGCAGCCAGTTGTTTATATGCTGGAATGTTTCACATTTTGTTCTCATAAGATAACAGAACCTGTATCTTGAGTAATGGTCTACTATGCTTAAAATATAGCAGGCACCTCCTATACTGAGTTTCTTGGGTCCAATTAGGTCTACAAATGCTACCTCTAATGGTTTTGTAGTTTTAAAACCATTAACGCGGTTTGCTGGTGTAACCCTACTTTTTTGCTGACTACAGGCATTGCAATTCAAATATTTACAACATGCTTGTAGTTTTATACCTTCAGATAACTGAACTGTTTTCTTTAACATCCTGAAATTTAAATGCCCAAGTCTCCGATGTAACAGATGAATACATTTGTCATGTGGTTTAACATTCTTATAAACAGACTTAGATTTAGCCACCAATACTGGGTTCTCCCTTAAAATAAATAAATCATTTCCTAAACTTGCAGTAACAACTTTGCCATCTTTCTTTATAAAACACTTACCATGTTTAAATGTTACTGTAAACCCAAATTGCAATAAAGATTTAACACATAATAAATTGAATTTTAAATCAGGAATATATAACATAGGCAATGGTTCATTACTAAATGACCAATGAGCAACATCCTCTCCAGCTATCTTAACCTTCCAGCCATTTGCTAGTTTAACATGTTGGTTACTCTTCTCCATTTTAACAAAAAGGTTTCTATTTCTAGTAATAGATTAAGAAGCACCACTATCAACAATCCAACAATCCTGGTTTACATCAGTAGTTGAACTGGATATAGCTAAATTACAACCCTTCTTGGGTCTATTATTGTCCCTAACAGACATTTTCTTATTTTTACAATACTTAGCTATATGCCCTTTAGCCCCACAAGCAAAACAACGTTTTACAAAATAAGCAGTCGAGTACATTTTATCTTCTTTTGGTTGTTGCACTCTCAACTGATCCCTTTCTTGTCTTCTTTTGGATTCTTCCAATAACCTACCGGTTATACCAGCCAATGTCAGTTCATCTCTGGACACAACCTCTAACAAAAAAACACAGTTGTCATAACTAACATCCAAAGAAGAAAGAATTATGTAAACTTGTTGTAGTTCAGAGAAAACAAGTTCCTTTTCATGAAGCTCCTGGAAAATTCTGGTCATGGATTCCAAATGAGCCATCATAACTCCCCCTTTAAGAAGAAGTTGTTTAAATAATTTTCTTGTGAGATATATATGAGCACCCACAGAGTCACAAACATATAGTCTTTTCAACTTGGTCCATCACCTAGCAGCAGACTCTTCACCATGAATATGGACAAGCTGCTGGTCACCCAGTGTCAGTCCAATAGTACAAAGAGCTCGTTCATTGTCTCTGTTAAACTTGGCTAATTTCTTGGCATCTTCCTCATCAGCAGGATCCCATGCTGTTACATCTGGTGGATTATTAACAACGTCCCACAGTCCTTCTCTACGCAAAAGTAGATTACATTTTGTAGACCAGGATACATAGTTTGTTCCGTCCAGCCGGGTTATCATGGAAAAACTTGCTGCTTATTCTAGTGCCATCTTCACTTGGATTGTTTATCAAAACACAGTTTGTACTACTCACATTAACTCTCAGTTTAACTCTGAAAAATCCTAGTTAGTTCTGGTTGGCTCTGGGCCCATAACCAATGTTAAGGATGATGTTGTTGTGTTACCATCCAGCAGAGTATAGTGCACAGAGAAACGTTGCTGAGAGCAATGAAATAAGAGATACGTGCAAACTGGTTTATCAGAAGTTTACTTTATAGTGGAAAATAAACAATCTCGTAGTCTTTTAAACAGTCCGAGAATGTTAGGATATGGTTTGAGCCTAACAGGGTTGCAGATTGTCAGGCAATATATGTGTTCTGGGACTTTAAGTTTTAATGCTGCATCATTGTAATGCTGAGTCATGCTGTAATTAGTTGTAAACGTATTTAAGAAAGATACTGTAATGTATTCAGTTGATGATATGCTACCATTGTGCTATCATCGTGTGTTGGGTGGATCTGCTACCATCATGGTTTGTGAACCAGAGTGGGCTTGTTATTCTAACCAACTACTGTTTGTGTGGTAAGAAGCTTTTTGTATTACTGGACTGATTTAATTGGCAAAGACTTGGACTGTTTCAAAGACTACGAGATTGTTTATTTTCCACTATAAAGTAAACTTTTGATAAACCAGTTCGCATGTATCTCTTATTTCATTGCTCTCAGCAAGGTTTCCCTGTGCACTATACTCTGCTGGTTGGTAACACAACAACAATATCCTTAACAAACCCTATCCAGGCGCTGGTGGGTGGGGAGGGAAGGATCTGCAGAGAGTCAAGGGTTAACTTTTCAGCATTCCGTGATCCAAACCTAACTGTCTTCTCCGCATCCCAAGTAGACATACACAGACCCTGCACTCAGCAACCACTTCGACTGGCTTCGCCTTCTTGCACCCCACCCGAGCCATCTGTTGCAAGCCGAGGAGGATGCGGGAAGATGATCATATCCCTGTCTCGAAGTCCCTTCTTGACTTTGTAATTGTGTCCCTGAGTCAACGCCAGGGAAGGAGCAGAAGGGCAGCCAGAGTTTCTCCTTTTCCATGCCCTGAAATCTTTTGAGACTAAGAAGAATCTTAAATCTCTCAGGAGAGTTTGGGACCGGGGTACTTATTTGCCAAATCAATTTTTCAGAAGGAAAAGAGAGGAGGGGAGTGGGGGGGGGAGAGAGACAGATTCATATTATTCAGGTTATCAGTTTTAGTTTAGTCTCAAAAGATTTCAGGATTTCATGCCTCCATCTGCCTGTCTCTCGCCTCTCCTGGAGAGGCGGCCGAAAGCTCCATGTGGAGGCTGAAAATCACAAGGTCCGGAGGTGCCTGCTTCCAAGGGAATGGCTAGACTATTTCAAAGTAAGTGACTGGGAAGCCGAGAGATAGGCAGACGGATGCTGTACTCACTCTTGCCTTACTCGCCGATTGAAAACAGTGCTGAGCTGCGGAGAGCAGCAAACTCCAGAGTTGAAAGAGGCTAAGGAGAGGCAGGGCTGGGATCGGAGTCAGCCAGGGGGAAAGGGAGGTGTGTGGTGCCACTCCCCCCTACAAGCGCAGCGTCCGTCTGCCCTCTCAGTGAGGAAGCTTCCCAGCCGCTCACTTCAAAGTAGCCAAGCCATTCCTTTGGAAGCAGGCACCCCTGGGGCTCATGATTGACGGCCTCCGCATGGAGCTTTCGGCCGTCTTTCCCCGGAGCCCTGAGGCAGAGCAGCTGCCTGCTTCTCCCTCTCTGCATCCCACCCGCCCTCAGCCCTGCACCGACGCGGCTTGGCTCGGCTAGCGGCGCAGCAGCAGGTATGATGGGGGGTCACGTGATGGGGGCAGTGATGGGGGTCGGGTGGGGGTGCTGCGCCGAGCCAGGGGACAGCAACTCCCAGCAGAAAGGAGCCCAGGCAAGCCGCACATTCAGAGCTTTCCCGACAGCACACTTCTTTGTGTGCTGGGCCATGCTCCGGATGGGGGCCATGCTCTGGATGGGGGACAACTATCTTGCCATGGAACGGGTTGGTGCTTAGTTGTTCTCTGTTAAGAGGAACACCAGCCCTCTTGGAAAATAGGGGGACATGTTTGAGGATGTGCATGTGCAGTGCGGGACACATGCGCAGGGAGAGCATGGGGGTGTGTCCTGTGCGCATTCGCAAATGGCATGCATTAAATTATGGGTGCCAGCACGCAGGCACGCAAGAGCGCTCTTGCGCTCAGACTCTTGGCACACAGTGCCAGAAAGGTTCGCTATCACTGGTCTAGGGTTCTTGCTTAAGTGGGCTCAATTTGCAGTGATGCACACATCTCAATTTGCCAATTTAATATTTCTGCTGGAAGAGTTCCACAGGCTACCAATCAGCTTCTGGATACAATTCAGATGCCGGTTATCTTTAATGTGTGGCATGGGCTTGATTATCTCCAAGATCACCTACTCCATATAGAGACTGCCCAATTGTACGATTACGGAAAGAAGCCTTATACCTAATCATCTGTATGATTCCATAATCAGGCTTTCCCAATGATGGCTTGCTTCTAATAGAATAAGTTAATTTCCACTATATGGACCACCATCGCCCAGTTGGTGAGTTTCCAGAGAGTGATGAAAACCTAATTCTGGAATATTTGAGGGTTTTTTAAGATTGTTTATCCTTGTTGGATTGTGCCATTATGGCATATGTTAGAATCTCTTTCCTTTATTTTAATCTTTTTGTTATACACTATTCTAAAACTGGGTAGAATACAGCAGAATAGCAATCTTACTAATAATGATGATTGTAGAATATAGGTAACAGCTACTAAGACTTTATTACAATTCTTCTTGTCATCCTTACTAGTACCTATCTCTTCCCACTTATGGCTATATCCATGTTGTATCTTTACAACTTATATTGTTTTTATTGTTTCCTAGGATGATTTGATTGCTTCCCATGACTATCCCATGACTATCACTAAGTGCTGTATCTTATGATACTTGACGAATATATTTTATTTTTTCTGTACACTGAGAACATATGCACCAAAGACAAATTTCTTGTGAGTCCAATCACATTTGGCCAGTAAAGAATTCGATTCGATTCGATGCTGTGTCTGTGATGTATATACAAAATAATTACCATGGACTTACAGTATACCGCCTTAAGTAACTTGTTTTAGATTTCATACTTTTTTAGATGTTAGTAGGCAAGGAATTGAGAAGTATAAACACTGTCTAAACCTAACCTACCTTTCCCCCCCCCCCCCCCTTTCTTTTCATGTACGTATTTCTGATATATTAAATCAATTTCCTATTACGTTTGAACTGGAATGTTGATTTAAAATGCTGACTGCAAAACGTAAGTTAAAATTGATGTTTCATTTTTTAAAATCAGAGATTTTTGTAAGTGCATTACTTAGTCTCCTGGCTGGGCACCAACAGCATCATTGACATTAAAAATAGTATGCTTTCCCCTAAAGTGGATGCAGGAAAAGACAGAATATAATGTTTTTTGCACTTAATAGCAAGGAGTTTTGAAGGGGTATCATTACCTTCGAATCGAACTTGCTATCATGAAACCTTGGTAATTTAATTTGTAGTGTAGTCAATAAACCTTATTGGTGTACTCTGTATTATGCTTGGACATTTGTATGGTAGTGTAATATTAGCAATTGATTTTTGTTGATCCTTGAGACTGTGGAAGCAATGTCTGGAGAAAGCTTAGAATTTAGGGGGAAGAAAAATTTCTACCTTGTATGTTCGTTGTATTTTAATATGGCTTGCTGCTTTTCTTGCCACAATATGTCTATAGTAACATAGGTAGATTATAAGGAAAAATTCCTATTTGATAAATGTTGGAGTATCAGTGCCATAATTTTGCAACAATATCAATTTTAACTGATTTAAACAATAATCAATTGAATTTTAATCTTGTAAACCCTATATGGGCTTATGCCTGGAGAAAGAATAAATACAATGAACATAGAACATATAATAACAGAGTTGGAAGAGGTCTTCTAGTCGAACCCCCTTTTCAAGCAAAAGACCTTATACTACTTCAGACAAGTGGCTATAGCAGTGATGACTAAACTTTTATGGCACCACGTGCCAGCCTGCATGCTAGAAATGGCATGCGTAATCATCCTGCCTTGATCGCGCGGCCTTGCTGGCCTTCATGCATGCGGCAGCACTGAAACCCGGAAGAGCAGCATTCCATCATGCCTGCACTAGCCAGCACACAAACTTCCAGTGTCTGGCATGGATGCATGCCTGATGAACAGCTGGACATCGTGCATGCATGATATAAACCTTGAAGTTTGGGTGCCGGCTCACACATGCGCAATGAAACGCTGCTCTTCTGGGTTTCGGCAATCCCACACGTGGGTGCCCAGGAATGCGGCATGTGTGCACAACTGATCGTCAGGTGTGTGTGCACAGGAACATGGATGAGCCAATGAGGCTGCACATCCCTCTCGGTATGGTTCTGCATGCCGCTTCCTGCACATGTTCTATAGGTTCGTCAACATGGGGCTATAATATACAGTCTCTTCTTAAAAGTGCAGTGGTTAGAATGCAGTACTGCAGGCTACTTCTTCTGCCTGCCGGCTGCCTGCAATTTAACAGTTCAAATCTTACCAGGCTCAAGATTGACTCAACCTTCCATCCTTCCAAGGTTGTAAAATGAGGACCCAAATTGTTGGGGGCAATTTGCTGACTCTGTAAACCGCTTAGAGAGGGCTGTGAAGCACTGTAAAGTGGTATATAAGTCTTAAGAGCTATTGCTATTAAAAGTCTTCAATGATAGGGCACCCATAACTTCTGAAGGCACAGCATTCTACTGATTCTCACTGTTAGGAAATTTCTCTTGAGTTCTAGGTTGCTTCTGTTGTTGATTAGTTTCCATCCATTGTTTCTTGTCTTGCCATCTGGTGCTTTGGAAAATAGATTGACCCTCCCTCTTCTTTGTGGTAGCCCTTCAATTGCTAACATGTTGCCCCTAGTCCTTCTTTTCAATGGACTAGATATTTCCCAAGTCCTGCAACCATTCTTTATAATTTTTAGCCTTCAGCCTCCTAATCATCTTTATTGCTCTTCTCTGCACACTTTCTAGTGTCTCAACATCTTTTTTATATTGTGGTGACCAAAACTGCATGCAATATTATTTCAAGTGTGTTTTTACTAAGGCTTTGTAAAGTGGTACTAATATATTACATTATCTTGATTCTGTCCCTCTATTAATGCAGCCTAGGATTGCATTGCCTATTTTGGCTGCTGTTGCATGCAGCTAGCTCATATATAAGAGATTGTACACTAGGACTGCAAGATCTCTATCACAGTTATTGGTATTGAGACAAGTTTATACTAGTCTGAACATATACAATTGGTTTTTCTTAAAGGTAAA
This sequence comes from Coluber constrictor foxii, assembly GCA_038048745.1. NCBI lineage: Eukaryota > Metazoa > Chordata > Lepidosauria > Squamata > Colubridae > Coluber > Coluber constrictor. The sequence goes on from CM075961.1 coordinate 129,562,238, forward strand.
GGTTTCCCTTGCACATGCGTGCTAGTTGTTCCCGACTCTAGGAGGCAGTGCTCATCTCTGCTTCAAAGCCACTGAGCCACCAGGTCCTGTGGTTTTTTTTTACCTAAGTGTAAAACCTTAGTTTTATCCACATTGAATTTCATTTTGTTACATTTAGATTCTCCCCCCCTTTTTGCGGGGGGGGGGGGAGATGGGAACCACATCAACTCTTTTTAAGTCTTCAGATAGTTCCAGTGATTCAGAGTTCATGTCTGCTAGCTCCCTCAGAACTCTGGAATGTAATCTATCAAGATTCAGTGATTTGAATTCATTTAGAGCTCACAAGTGTTCTTTTACTTTATTTTTGCTTATTTTAATTTGCATTCCTAGCCTCTCTTTTTTTGGTAAATTGGGTTGTATTTTCTTTTTGTGTGAAGAAAGATGCAAAAAATGATTTAAGTAGTTCTGTTTTCTCTCTACTGCTAGCTACTTCCTTGCCACCATCTCCCATTAGTGGACCAATTGTTTGTTTGACTTTTTTTCTTGTTTTTTATGTGTTGAAAGAAACTTTATTATTTTTGACATTAGTTGCAAGTTTTATTTTGTTCTGAGACTTAGTTTTCCTAAATTCATATTTGCGGGCTTGGGTTATTTGTTAGATATTCTACCTTAGTTTCATGTCCCTCATTCTATTTTTTGTACTTCTCCTTTTTTTCATTCAGTTGCCCAAGAGTTCACAAAGTTTTACAGTTCACAAGATCCACAAGTCACTTTGTCAAAAAATGAAATAAGATTTGTTTTATAGAGATTGAACTAGTTCATCCTCTTAACTCTGTGTCTCCCCTCAATGAACAGAAATCATGTGATTGATAACCTTAATAAAGAAGTGTTCCTAAACATCCAGAGAGTTTTGTTGAATTTTTTTCACATTTTGCGACTGAATCCAGATTGGTGAAGATGGGCTTCAGTTCTTTGTTCTTTTAGGTTCTTTAATTGTTTGTTTTTGCTGCTTTCATTGCTGTAGCTGTTGAAGTTCACCATTGCTAAAAGTAATTTTGTTCCACATTCCCACACAAATACAAGAAAGTTAGATAAGTAGCTATATTGTAGACAATTAGAGAGTTAAGAAGACTAATATGAAGATGTGCATAGGAAAACTTTCTGTAAAAGTCTTGTTTATGTTTATGTCCATTTCTTGTGGATTCTTTTCCTGAATCACCAATAACCATATTGACCTTAACTCAACAGACACAAAAACTGAAATTGGACATTTGGTTAGGTTTTTTTATATCTCCCTATGGTAGTTTTGAAGGCGACTTCTAAATTAGTTCTCAATTACCAACTGCCTCATTTAATGACATTGAGGTTACAACAGCGTAAAACAAATAGGTTTGTGATTAGTCGTCATATTTACAATCATCCTGCTGTCCTGTGGTCATGTGATCATTTACGGCTTTGCAGCCGGTTTGCAATAAGACTATAGATGGAAATAAAATAATAAATCATGGGTCATGTGATTTTGTTTGTTTGTTTGCTTATTGATGTGGCACTTTGCTTAACTAAAGAGGAAATAATAATGTAAGTCTCTTGGTCACATAATTTTTCATACAGCACTGAGATACCGAGGTTCCAATTGTGGTTGCTAAGCGAGAACTACCTGTATTGTACAGTAGGAAAGCTTACAAATAAAATAGAGTGATAAATTAATAAATGTCTTTAATTAGTTTATAAATTGACGTTAATAAAACTAATTTCTATTTTAAGCGTCTTTTTCCTGTGCACTGCTCCCACTATCCATGCATGGGTTAATCCTTCAGCCTTTGGCAAACAACTGAGAGTGAATTCAAAAGAAATTTCCCTTTCCCGGCCCCTAGTCACGCCCCCCAATCCCATGATTCCCCAGTCTTCTCTCAGTTGTTGGCAAACGCTGAAGAATTTTTGGGAGCTCCTGCATCAGCACAAGTATTTCTCTCTCCCTTTTCTTCCCTTTCCTTCTTAGTTTCTTATTTTCCTTCCCTTTCCAAGGCGGTTAGGCTTTTTTGTTATTTTTGATTAAATTCACTGCACGAGGGCCCCGTTTTGTTGCTGATTAAGGGCACGATCGTGTTCACCAGCTGGGAGGCGGGCTCGGAGCCTCCAGCCTCCCACGCTTCATCTACTTAGCCTAGGAGCAAATTTTAAACGAGCAGGGGCTTGCTGCGGCTCGTGGATTTTTGGCGGTTTTTAAAAGCTCCGAAAGCGCTCATCAGCTGGGCGGCTGGCTCGGAGCCTCCGGCCGCCCACGCTCAGATTGCCTAGTCCTCGGCGCGATTTTTAAATGTGCAGGGCTCTTCTGAAGTCTTCGGAAAGCCGGCGGTTATATCGGAACCCCCGTGCACCGCTAATCAGTTGGGCGGCTGTCTCGGAGCCTCTGGCCACCCACGCTCTGGCTAATTAGCCCTCGGTGCGACTTTTAAACTGCCGGGCCCACAGCAGCTTCAGCAAGACCGGCGCTGGGGGGGGGGGCAGAAGCCACGTGGAGCGCTCATCAGCTGGGCGGCGGGTCCTGAGCCTTGGCCCACCCATGCTCGAAGCCGCTAGCAATTCCTGCCTACGCTACAGAAATGCCTGCTCTCACTCCTTGTATAGCGCGGCCTCTGGTAGGACCCTCGGGCCGCCAGTGTAAGTCCGCTGCCTCAGCAGCCTCATTAACACCCCAGCCACATGCGGCCGCCATTTTGACGGACCCCTGGGCCGCCATTTTGGTTGACTTGTTGCAAGCCGATCCCCCCAAACCACCAGGGAACCGATTGCGCCCCTTTCTCTGGGCGATCAGGAGCCTCCAGGACCAGTCCCCATGGGGCGGCCTGCCAAAGAGAGGCACCTAGGCAAGAGGCCTCATGCTACGGAAAAAGCAAGGCCCTACCCACTGGCAAGCCATGTCTGACTCCCCTTTCTCCTCAGACTTGGAGTTGGAGTCAAGCCCACCATGCAAGGTGGCCAGGCAATTGAACAGAGCTCTACAAAGCGATCTGGCAGCTCCAACCGCAAAGCCAATTCAGACAAGGCACTCTCTGCCCAGGACAGGGACACCTTAAGAAGGCATAATGCGCTAGAACGCCAGTGGGCCAGGGCACAAAAAGCGAATGCCACAACCACTGGTGTGGGCCTGGATAGGGAAGAAGTGGCACCTACACCATCTAGGGAGCCACCACCTGCCATCTCAAGCCTGGCTGAGTTGACCATGACACCAGCCACACCCAAGTCAGGCCAAACCCCTCTAGAAGCTCCCCAACCCACCCCGCAACAACACCAACAACCAGAAACGACCTTCACCCCGATAGCAGCGGGCCTCAGACCACAAGAGGGCTTAGGGCCAGCCAACCAACCCGATTTTCAGGCCATGTTTTTGTCGGCCTTATCATCCTTCTTGGCAGCCAGCTGGCAGCAGATGTCCCAACAGCCTTCGAACCCCTTTCTGGCCCAGGGGTCGATTCAGCAGCCCCAGTCCCAAAAGCATCCTCCTCAAGGCCACGCATCTTCCTCGGAAGAGTCAGATCAAACAGAGGAGGGGCCGGAGGACATCGAGTTCTCAGAGGACGAGGGCCTGATGCCGGACACACCAGTTTTCAAAGGGCTTTTCTGTCCAGCGCTGTTCAAGTCGCTTCTTCACAAAGCCCGTCTTACTACTAATCAGGGAGTCCCGGGTGAAGTCAAGGCTGATTCGGCATCGGGAGCGGGGCCTCACAATGTCCTCTTCAGATCTTCCAAAGCAGAAAAGAACTGTATTTCCTGTCCACAGCTCTTTGCAGAAGGTAATTCAGAACCCCTGGGGACAACCAGCCTCATTATCAACACCCAGCTCTCTCGATAAGAAGCTGTATTGCTTAGCCCTGGAACTGGAGGATCTGCTGACCCTTCCAACAGTGGACCAGCCAGTAGCGTCCTTATCATCGGGGTCGGTGATCTCCACTGATACTTTAGATGGCCTTAAGGCAGAGGACAAGAAAACGGAGTGGGCTTTTCGCAAGGCGCACCAGGTGGGAGCCTGGGCGATTCGCTCAGCTACAGCAACGTCGTTCTTCAGCAGAGCGGCCCTCATTTGGCTCAAACAAATGCAAGAAAGACTTCCCCCGGAGGACACCAGACTCCACCAGGATGTAAATAAAATAATTGCTGCCACCGAATATGCTGCAGACGCGTCCCTAAACTCGGCTAAGTTTGCATCGAGATCACTAGCCTGAACGGTCACAGCCAGGAGACTTTTCTGGCTATGGCCTTGGAAAGCCGAGCTCAAGGCCAAGTGGAAGTTGGCTGCAGCTCCGTACAACGCTCCAAACTTACTCGGGGCAGCACTAGAACCCATCCTGGTTGAAGACAAGGACTAAAAAAAGGTGCTCCCATTGTCTCTCTGTCGACACGAATGCAGATATACACCTTACCCTTACCAACAGTCCTTTTGTCACAATGCAAGGCCCAGGGGGCCCTCCTTCCACCACTCCCAATACCAAGGAAGCGACAGATTTCAGGATCGTCAATAGTTCTGAGACAGAGGCCGGAACCAGCAGTCCAGGCGTCTCTTCCGTGGAGCCGGCTCTAAGGCCACCAGTGATCTGTCCCCCCCCCTTCAGAGACCCACAAAAACACAGCCAGCCGAGGGTTAAGAATCACTTGGCACACTCCGCAGTTCTTATCTCAACCTTGGCAGCGATATGCACACCGTCTGCCAAGGACTTTATTAGTTTACACAAACAAGAAATTCACCTACGTAGCTTTGCCGTTCATCTAGCTTCCAAGACTACGAGGTTGCTCCGTTTGTTTAGCTTTGTTCGTCACAAACTTCGTGACTCACTGGCCTGTCTTATATAGACAGGCTTCTGGGTGTGGTCCAGTGACTCACTGATCCCATGACTCCAATCAGTGACTCAGGACTATTTCCTCATACGCCGCAGCTGCAATACTCTTTTGTCTCGCCTTCTTTGGCGTGCGTCCAGGAATGACGTCTCTCCCTCACTCTCATCTGAGACACCTGTTTCCCCACTACTTGGCTCTCTTTCAGCTGGCACCTGAGCCGGTGCCAGAGGGGGGGGGCTGGGAGATCTGGCTGGCTCCTCTTCCTCCTGCTCAGAGCTTCCTTCCTCCAAAGGGATAGGCTCAGAGGACGGGGCCACAACAACCAGGAGGGGAAAGTGACTCCAGATCCAGGGGTCCTATAGGAGGAAGGCTTTTCCTATTCAGCCGCCAATGGGCCCGTTCAACGTTGGACTCGTGGGTAAGGCGCACGACTTCATCAGGGCTACCTCCCCGTCGCTTTGTCCAATGCGCAATCACAGTCCCTAGAGATCCAAGGACTAATTTCACAGGAGATTGCCCACCTCTTGGATGTCAAGGCCATAGAACCAGTGCCTCCGAACCAACACGGGGCGGGGTTCTACTCAAGTCTCTTCCTAGTTCCCAAGAATTCCGGAGGTTGGAGGGGAATCCTGAATCTGAAGCAACTGAACCAGTCAGTGCAATACCGCAGATTCAAGATGCATTCCCTCAGATCAATCCTGGCGGGAGTGAGACAAGGGGACCTTCTTCAGTCAGTGGACCTCCGAGAAGCCTACCTTCATGTACCGATCCATCCAGAACACCGTTGGTACTTAAGCTTCAAGTACGCAGGGAATCACTTTCAGTACTGAGCAATGCCTTTCGGCCTATCTTCGACTCCCCGCACTTTCACCAAGCTGGTAGCGGTGGTGGCAGCCAGACTCTGGGCCATTCCGGTGAGGGTACTCTGCTATCTCGACGACATTCTGGTCCTCTCAACATCGCAGAACCAGGCAGTCAGGGACATGGAACTAGGCCTAGAAGCCTTCCAAAACCACGGCTTCTTGATCAACTTCGAGAAGAGCCATTTCCAGCCCTCCACTCAAATTCTCCATTTGAGGACAGTAATAGATTCGGGCAGGGGACAGGTCTTTCTATCCCTGGACAGGGTTCAGAGCATTCAAGCCCTGGTCCAGCAGATAATGGCAGGGAAGAGGGTACCACTGTTCCAACTGTCATGCCTCCTTGGGAAGATGGTCTCTTGCTTTGGTATCGTACCATAGGCATGCAGACACTCGAGGGCGCTCCAATGGTTACTCCTCCCCTTCCAGTGAGCGGGAAAAGCCAACTCAAAGTGCAAAGTGAGCGTCACCACCCAGGTCCATCTCTCCCTTACGTGGTAGACAACTCCATCTCTCCTCAAGGGCACCGACTTCCTAGAACCGGACAGACTGGTCCTTACCACGGACGTGAGCCTTCGTGGGTGGGGAGCGCACCTTCACAATCTAGTGGCACAGGGCCAGTGGTCCTGTTGCGAGCAGCTCAACAGCATCAACCTGCTGGAGCTAAGGGCAATCAGGCTGGCACTGCGCGAATTTCAAGCCACAGTCCAAGGCCATCACGTGGTGATTCTGACGGACATCTCGGCCAAGGCACATGTAAACAGAGAAGGGGGCACAAAATCTCGTATTCTTATGTTAGAATCAGAAGCCCTGTTCGAATGGGTGAAAAAGAACCTGTCAATCAAGGCAGACTACATCTCGGGGGAGACCAATGTCAGAGTGGACTGGCTCAGTCGAGAAACGATAGACCAGGTAGAATGGCAACTCCACCCCAACCTATTCCACGAACTCACCCTCCACTTCGGGTGTCTGGAAGTGGACCTGTTCGCAACCCCCGACAACACGCAACTACCCCGCTTTGTGTCTCACTACCCGACTCCTCAGGCAGAAGATCATGACGCCCTTCGCTGCAAATGGCCAGGCGGCCTCCTGTATGCATTTCTGCCGATCCCACTTCTCCCGCGGCTAATCTAGAAGCTACTGCTAGAAAAAGCCAACTTACTCCTGGTGGCCCCAAACTGGCCCAAAAGGCCGTGGTACGCCAACCTGGTGGCTCTCTCGGTGGACCAGCCGTGGGTGATCCCACCCCACCAGGTCGTTCTGCACCAGGGAGCATTTTCTTACCCAGAGCCTCAGTGGCTCCAATTAGCTGTCTGGCACTTGAGAGGGTCATCGTAATGAAGGACAACTTGCCGGGCACCAAACAATGGGACAATTTACCTTTGTCAACACCATCCAGTGGCTAGAAGGCCATCTACCTCTCACATTTTTGAGGCTTTGTGGAGGGCATTCTGCCTCTGGGCGTCAAACCATCATATTGACCCCACTACAGCCACAATAAGAGACATCCTGGTGTTCCTACAAGGGAGACTAGATAAGGGATTGGCACCATCACCCTGGGATGTCAGACAGCAGCCCTGTCTACAGTCATTTCTTGTGCACCATACCAGTTGCTGGCGCACCACCCGCTTATCAAAGGATTCCTACATGGGGCCACGAACCTGCACCCTCCTACGGTATACCAATACCCCTCATGGGACCTGCCTCTTGTCCTGCGAGCCTTGACAGGTTCTCCATTCGAGCCATTGGACTCAGTCGCCCTCAAATACTTGTCATTTAAGGTTACCTTTCTCCTAGCAATCGCTTCGGCTAGGAGAGTCTCTGAGTTGGCAGCACTTTCCATTCTCAAGGACCTGTGCATCTTCAGAGACTCCACGGTGATACTTCGCCTGCATTCATACCAAAGGTGAATTCCTGGTTTCATAGGGCTCAGGAAGTCATCTTTCCGGACTCCTGCCCCTCGCCTTGGGGGGACAGGGAGAAATGGTGGCACACCCTCGACGTGCGTCGCGCTCTACGCCAGTACATTCACAGGACTGCTTCCTTTCACCACACGGAAGCTCTCCTGGTATCATTCAACCCGGCCTTCATGGGTCAGAAGATCTTGGCCTCGATGGTCAGCAGATGGATTAAAGCCTGCATTGCCCTGGCCTATGACCTGAACGCAAGACAGCGGCCGAGCAGGATTTTACCTCACTCTACTTGCAGCGCGGCCACTACGGCAGCCTGGGCCACACAGGCGTCAGTAGCAGACATTTGCAGAGTGGCCACCTGGTCATCTTTGTCACCGTTCATTCGCCACTACAGGATAGATGCCTATCTATCAGCGGAGGCATCCTTTGGTCGCAGAGTACTTCAACAAGTCCTGGCTGAACGGGACACCAGAGGCAGTCAGCCTCCCGCCCGTAGAGTTTAAGCTTGCATGGATAGTGGGAGCAGCGCACAGGAAAATGGACATTGTCTTACCTGAACGTCCCTTTTCTGGGCGCTGCGTACACTATCCATTCCCTCCCTTGATTACGGCTGCCTGCCTGGGGAGTATTAGCCTAGTTCCTATTAAGGTTGATTGTTAATAAAGTTATATTATTTTTTTGCTCAACAATGATAGTTGTTTGTTCACCTTCATTTGGACTGGGGATTCATGGGATTGGGGGGCGTGACTAGGGGCTGGGAAAGGGAAGTTTCTTTTGAATTCACTCTCAGTTGTTTGCCAAAGGCTGAAGGATTAACCCATGCATGGATAGTGTACGCAGCGCCCAGAAAAGGGACGTTCAGGTAAGACAACGTCCATTCTATAAGCTCCTTATGCATACTATGTTCTTTAAAACCCAGTTTTACTATATTCTTTCTATTCTATATTTCCAATGTATGTTTATTGTTGACTTCTTTATTTCTGTTGTCTTAATCCCTATATATTAATCTTTTGAGCTATAGTCCTTTTTCTATAAAGTTTGATCTGTCTTTTATATTAGTTTTATTTATAATTTCTATTCTTTCAAAATCTTTATTTTTTCTTCATCTTTTCAACTTATTTTTTCCTAGCAGGATTCTTGATTCTTTTCTTCCAAATTTTTACTCCGTATGACAGTGGTTAGAATTTTCATTCACTCTTATCACTGAAAGAACAACAACAAAAAAATGCTTCTCCAGAGTTTTCTGAGTTGCTGCCTCCTTTCATGTTGCCTCTTCTTATTAGGACTTTCTAACTTTCAGTTTGCCCCTCTGAGTTCTTGGCTTTTGGCTGTTTGTTCAACTTTTCTTCACAAGGCTTGTGGTTGTACAACTCCCAAGTTGCCATCTTGCCTTCCTTTTTCTATAATTCAGCTCAGCATTGATTGGCACTTGGGTTGTCCTGATGATGAGAAAGGATCAAAAGGGAAGAGGGAGAGAGGAACATAGGTGCTTATAATGTGTTGTAACAGTCTATAATTCTACCCATAGTCAGTTTTCAAACCTTAGGCCTCTTTTCCTCACTTTTTTAAATTAATAGACTTAGATTAATAAACTCTTTTCTCAGTCTTGTTTATATTTGTTTCATATTTCTAAAATGGCCGTCTCTGGTATGAAGGTGAGAAGCTATTGCCTTACCAGATTCAATCCCTTATGACCATACACAAAGTATAGATTATGATTGCTGAAGAACACGCTGCTTGTATTTGTTCCCTAAAGCAAGTCTGGGAACTCTTTTGCCATATAGACATTGCTGAACATTGTCTCCCAAAATCCATCACTCTCCAGCATGTTAATTAGAGCTGCTGGAATCTATATTTCAGTAATACTTGAAGGTGTAGATTACTATCTTTCATTTAGAACTGAGATAATTTTCTGAATTGTAAGTTCAGGTAAAAGTCTTTTCTTCCCTCCTGTTTTCTTCTAGAAATAAGTGAAAAATGAAATATTTAAGAAAACTTCGTAAAAATTATTTTGGTATTGTGCTATTTTAGAATGTTTTCTGGTAACTGTAAGAGTGCAATACAATAAAAGATCCATCAAGACACTGTTTCTTAAAGTGTGCTTCTAGGAATTTGGGGATCTGCATAGAGCTTCTTGGGGTCTGCAAAATCAAAATTTGTTGCATTATTAAAATCCCATTACACAGTTGTGAGAAGCAGTATTAGCAGTGAATGCCTCAATTTTAATTTTTAATGCAATAAATGTTTTTTGGAATCCTATAATTTTTAAAAATGAGAAGGGGTCCTTAGAAGGATTAAAAACATTGCACTTTACGGTTGATTCATCTTACTTTCTTCAGAGCCTAGGTGAAAGAAGTTGGTAACTGTTTGGAGATATATGTAAGTACTATTAATTGTATTCTTATTTATTAAAATCATGTAGCCATTCCTTTTTCACAGCTCCCACATTCAGCAACCATTCATAAATACAATAGTAGTAATTTTAAAGAATCATTTTCCAACAATATGCACACTCATAACCAAATTTTGTGATCCTGACAACAATGCATACCTATGCAAAAAAGAGTAACTTTTGGTAGTGAGATAGGCAACATATAAATTTAATAAATAAAATAAATAAACACTAGTGTAGCTATACAGGAGAACTTTAACTGAGATAAGGGCAACTAGTGATCTTTGCTGCTTTTTCCCCCTCTTTCATTTTAGTTACATGTTCACATATCAACCATTTTGTTTAATGGAGCATTTTGCAAAGTGCTCCATTAAACAAAGTGATTTAAGAAACAGTTTGTGTTTGCTGTTTCTAAATAAGGAGAGGAAGTGTAAACAGATAGTCCTTGACCTACAGCTGTAATGGTAGTTGTAGTTGTAAGTTAAGTGGTGATGGTCATAAAACATGTCATTAAATGCCATGATCATTAAGCAAACCAATGGAAGCAGATTTGCTGAAAACAAGTAAGTGCTGGGTTTTGGCAAAACGTTATAAAAAATGGTCACATGACTATAGGATGCTGCAAATGCCCGTAAATGTGGCCATCTTGCCAAGTGTCTAATGTTTGATCTCGTGATCATGGGTGGGCTACAACCATTTGACGTCCAAATCAGGATCATAAGCAACCCCAAATTACATCAATTGTAACTTCAAGCAGTCACTTAGTAACTAATCATAAGTCGAGGACACCCTTTATAGCCATCCAGTTCACAAATGTGATTATGAGAAGTGTGCACTAAAACAAATACCGTATATACTTGAGTATAAGCCAACCCGAATTCAAGCCGAGGCACCTAATTTTACCACAAAAAAAATTAGGAAAACGTATTGACTCTAGTATAAGCCTAGGGTGGGAAATGCAACAGCTACTGGTAAATTTCAAAATAAAAATAGATACCAATAAAATTACATTAATTAAGGCATCAGTAGATTAAATGTTTTTGAATATTGATTTCAAAGAAAAACAGTAAACTAGCTCTGTAAGTGGAAAAACAATATGGTATCAACAATAACTTTAAAAATACTGTATATGAGTTGGGTAGCTATATAAATTTCTTTAATAAATACAATGGGAAAGATATTTGGGGATTCTAGAATTTACATGGCACTAATTGGATTTTTGATCTCCCTTTTATTTTGAGACATAATAGACTAGTTTTACACTATAACTAAATTACACAAGAGAATGTAGTATATATACCAAAAATAATTCAATAACAATTTAATCTGATACATTGGGTTAAGTGATGTAGGGCTTGATCTACTTTCAGGCAAGTTCAAGCCTCTGATAAGAGATACCTGCATTCTCTCTCTCTCTCTTTTTTTCTTTTTCTTTCTCTTTCTTTCTTTGTCTCTTTCTTTCTTCTCTCTCTCTCTCTCTCTCTCTCTCTCCCTCCCTCCCTCCCTCCCTCCCTCCCTCCCTTTCTCCTTCTCATCTGGCATTCTTAGAGCTCCTCTATTGATTAGCTTAACCCAGGGGTGCGCAAAGGTGGACCTTTTACAACCTGTGGACTTCAACTCCCAGAATTCCTGAGACAGCCAAGGATACCTAGCAGCCAATTACAATAAACTCTCAACTCAGGCTCAGTACCCATGGGGATCTCCCTACAGTGAGGATTTCTTTGTTTCTTTCTCCTTTGAAGGCCCCCACCCGCACCCCGCAGCCCATTTTTGCTTCCAGGGGGCTGCAGAGAGTCTTGCTAGGCACCCCCCTCATGCCCCTAGCAAGACTTCCTGCAGCCCCTGGGAGCCAAAAAGGGGCTCAGGGGAGAGGCACCGCACCCTCCCATGCCTCATTTTGCCCTTAGCAAACCTCCCTGCAGCCCCTGGGAGCCAAAAAGAGGCATGGGGGAGGGGCACTGCACCCCCCCACACACACCCCATTTTACCTTTAGCAAGCCTCCCTGCAGCCCCTGGGAGCCAAAACTGTTGCAGGAAAAAAGGAATTTTTTCCGCACTCAAGTATAAGCCGAGAGGGGTTTTTTCCAGGATTAAAAATATGCTTAAAAATTTGGCTTATACTCAAGTATATACAGTAGTTAAAAACAAATTGAAACAGGCATTAAAAATAAATATAAATAAGATTGTGGATGGAGCAACATCTTTATCATAATATAACCATCACTCTGTTCCCTGTTTCCATGGGATACCCACGATTGTTAAAAAATCATGTTTTAAGAGATTTTTAGAAGACTAAGAGAATCAGAAAGGGTGGCTCAGTGGCCAATGTGCTGAGCTTGTAAATCGAAAGGTCGGCAGGTCAGTAGTTCAAATCCCTAGTGCCACGTAAGCACTAGGTGAGCTCCCGTTGAGCTCCCGTTACTTATCCCAGCTTCTGCCAACCTAGCAATTCGAAAGCACGTAAAAAATGCAAGTAGAAAAATAGGAACCACCTTTGATGGGAAGGTAACAGTGTTGCATGCGCCTTTGGTGTTTAGCCATGCCAGCCACATGACCATGGAGACATCTTTGGATAACGCTGGCTCTTCGGCTTTGAAACGGAGATGAGCACCTTAGAGTCTTTACCTTTAATAGAGTCAGAATTAATTAACTCTGAAATTCAAATGATCTTTTAAAAAGCTCTTAGTTATTTAAGGTTTGGGGTCAGGTTTCTTTCCAGGGGGTATTCCTTCAAATCAATGTTGATTCCTGATGACTGGACAAGCCTGCAGGTTTCTTGGCAATGTTTTTTGATAGTGGTTCGCCATTGCTTCATTGCTAGGTCACTGGTCCAAGGTGTCACCCAGCTGGCTTTATGCTTAAGGTTGGAGTAGAAACCAGCCAGATCATATTTTCACTTACCATTATCCCCCAAAGATCTAATTCAGTTTTCCATTGTTTGTGTTAACAGGAATAGTTTCTTAATTTCACACTCTCCATGCCTTAAAAAATCTGAATAAGATTTTTTAAGGCATGCAGATTTGTTGCGATTTGTTGTGGTAAGATTTGTTGTGAAAGATGCTTAGTTGAAATAGAATGACAAAGCCTTTAATATCTCTAAGAGTTTATCTGAAATACATTAAATTCAAATCCAAAATCATTATTTCAAGTTTTCTAAGATATTCAAAAAAGCTGTTATTTTTAATAGTATAGGTTTTTTAGAACAAAAATATGCTGTTGCTTTTGACTTAGTGCAATCTTAAATATTGTTTAATCTTAATTGGTGAGAATAATATCATTTCTGAAGGATGATTAAACCTGACTCATTTGAAAATATGACCAAGTCCTTGAGCATGGATTGGAGACAGTAAATACAAGATATTAGTATTAATATCTTAAACATAACATTTGATTTAATAGGTAGAAAAGATAAAGGTTCCCCTCACACATATGTGTTAGTCGTTCCCGACTCTAATAGGGGTCCTTATCTTCATTTCAGAGCTGAAGACCCAGCGCTGTCCGAAGAAATCTCTGGTCATGTGGCCGGCATGACTCAATGCCAAAGCTACACGGAACGCTGTTACCTTCCCACCAAAGGTGGTCCCTATTTTTCTACTTGCATTTTTTACGTGCTTTCAAACAGCTGGGTTGGCAGAAGCTGGGACAAATAATGGGAACTCACCCATTATGCGGCACTAGGGATTCAAAACCGCTTAACTGCTGACCTTTCTATTGACAAACTCAGCGTCTTAGCCACCTAGCCACTGTGTCCCCTAGAAAAAGTAAAAGCTCCTAAAGAATAATTATTGCAATCACTATTTTTACATGCTAGATTATAATATCTACCTACAGAATGTAATACTTTTATCTCCTATCTTCTATCTATCCACCTCTCTCTCATCTCTCTCCCTCCCGACCCCTGCTCTCATATATCTATCGTCTATCGTTGCCCTATTTCTTTGTTATCTTTGGTACCATCAACCATGATACCTTTCTGGATCATCTTAAACGAGCAAGGATGGGAAGCACAGAATTGTGCTAGTTTGCCTCCCCCCTAGGGTTGATTCCAGCTGGTGCTGATTGGGGAGAATACAGTAGTTCATACACTTAACTGCTATTATGTAAGTTGCTGCAGGGTGTGATGCTCATTTATTCCTGTAGGGTAAGGTATCGTCAGCATCCTGAGGATATCTATTGTATATTTCAGTACCTAGCAAATTAAACTATACTCTGAATGTCTTATGCTGGTGCCTGGTGGCTCTGAAGGTCTGTATTGGGAACAGTAAGCTTCAGCTGAACCATGGCGAGACTGGATGATTTTGGGACCAGATGCCTCTAGAACTCTTATTTTTTTTAAAAAAAGTTTTTTATTATTTTAAAACATAAACATAAAACACAATTTTTCAAAACAAAGCTATTGATCCAGCCACAAATTCATACAAATCACTAACAAATCTTAATTTTCAATTAATACAACTTAATATTTTACTCAGTTATTTTCCTCAAATCTATTATTTAACTATTATTTAACTTTAAATCTTAAATCTTGACCAATTATCATTCCCTTTTTCTCTTTCATTTGCTTAGATGGATATATTTTTAAAGTATAAATCATACAATTATTATAAACATTCATAATATATTGAATTCCAATATAATCATTTTATTCTTACTATTAAGCTCAACATTTATAATCTTTATTTCTGTTATTAAACCTAACTTATTCATTTCATTTTAAATATTAATCTAAACATACTCCTCCTTATTTTGGCTATCCTACCTCATTTTATTTTTGCTGTACAACCCAGCATCTTTATCTTTATTTTTATTGTTAACCAATCATTTTTATTTCTTGGCTTTTAAACACAACATATTCATTTTTGTTTTTTGTCCGTTACACACATATCAATTTTTTGTTTTGGTTGTTACACAGCATAACCATTTTTGTTTGGCTGTTAAACACAGCATACCTTTTTTTTTTTTTGGCTGTTACACAATATATTCATTTTTGTTTTGGCTGTTAAATACAGCATAGTCATTTTTATTTTCTGACTGTTACACAGCATATCTATTTTTATTTTCTGGCTTTTAAACACAGCATAATCATTGTTGGTTTAACTGTTAATCCCTTCTAATCCTTTATTTGTTGTTCCCATCCATCTATACATTGCTTATTTTCAGATAATCATATTTATCCTTATTCTTTTTCATAACAATTTGACATTGAAACATGGTTCTTACTTCAAACTTATCTTTAAATATATTCATCAACTCGTTTTACAAGGAATTTCCATTTAACATTCTTAATTTCTATAAAAAACCTCCTTTTTATTATTACAATCCACCTTTACATTACTTTATTTTAAATCACATTGTTTAAATCTTTTTTTCTTTTTCCAGTTGTGTTTATCTTACTTCTTCATTTCCTTGCCTGCAAACATATATTCCTTCCATTTTCAAAGTTTTCAATTTTGTCCTCCATAAATCGTATTGAATCTTTTTCTTATTTTTATTCCCAATATAATGTATCAAGTCTTCTCTTAGGCCTGCGCTTATTCCTTCTTTTGTTCTTGCACCAATTTTTAATTATTGTTGTTTCAACTATAGGAGTTCCATTATAGTTCCTTTTCTTCTCAGCAAAATCCAACTGTCTGCAATCAGGAATAAAAACTCCTCCACTAAGTCCCATGGCTTTTATCTGTAAAACTCAGAATTTTCCATAACAACAAAAAGTTACAAAGTTCCTTTTTAAACCAGATGGTGTCACTCCACAAACCACATTTTCCATTAATCATGCAAGCATCCATTTTGTGCAATTCTTCATTTAATTTTAAAAGTACCAAATCTTCTTCTTCTTCTTCTTCTTCTTCTTCTTCTTCTTCTTCTTCTTCTTCTTCTTCTTCTTCTTCTTCTTCTTCTTCTTCTTCTTCTTCTTCTTCTTCTTCTCCTTCTCCTTCTCCTTCTCCTTCTCCTTCTCCTTCTCCTTCTCCTTCTCCTTCTCCTTCTCCTCCTCCTCCTCCTCCTCCTCCTCCTCCTCCTCCTCCTCCTCCTCCTCCTCCTCCTCCTTCTTCCAATTCAAATTTTAAAGTATCCAGTCTTTTTTACCATATCTCAATATTTAATTCCTTTAGTTCTGTACAAAAATTAGTTGTTTCTCAGGTCTTTGTCTCTTTAAAGTTACAGTTTAAAACTTTCCAAAGCCCCTTTGTTACACAGCCGCTATTTTAGGCTAGGGGCTTTCTAAGTAATAATATTGCCCCACACATTGTTATAAGCCTGGGTTTGTTGTCACTCACCCGGCTTTTAAAGAGCTCCATTTCTCTCTGCTTTCCTCCAGCATTTTTCTTAGCCCTGTTGTCATGACTTTGTGGCAGCCGCCATGGCTGTCTCTCCCCGCCACCGACTCACAGAGGGTTCCCTCTGACCTCCAAGGAATTCCATTTGGTCGTCCGAGGTGCCACTCCTTTCTCCATTGTGGGTGGAGACAGCAGCCAGGATGGGTGTGCTTGTCTGTTCAGGCTGATAGACTGAGCTTGTCGTAGTTGTTAAGTCCAGCCCTTGTTACTGGGTAGACCCAGCTTTTGGCTCAGTCTGTCAACCTAGACAGGCGTGTGGGACTGTTCCTCTGGCCTTTTCTGACTATTTCTTTGACTATTTTTGTCATCTGCTTTCTGATCCTGGTTGTGATTGCTGGTTTTTGACTTGGATTGTGACTTGGACTGTTATTTGGATTACGATTTCATGTATAAACTGTAAGCTTTGATCCCCAGTAATGGGCTTGCCTATTTATCTGGGGAGGTTTTCCCTCACTCTTGCTCCCATCCAATTTATTACGATCTAAGGACAGTTTTGGAGGGATCGTGGAGCTTTGCACTCCCATGGGAGGCCTTTCTAGAGACCTTTCTAACGCTATTGTTCCTCAGGGCAAATTGCAGAGTTTTTTTGCGCTCCCTGTCACATCTACGGGCAGCCATTATGTCTTGCCAACTGCCTGGGGGTTTGGCTTGCCTGTCTCTGTCATCGCTGCCAAAATCAGTATCAATGATTTGATTTCATATTGGGGCTTCCCCATCTAGCCAGCCAGTGGAGCTTCGCGCCCCCGGCTGTGGCTGGTTGCGTGCCTGACCGTGAAAGACTAGGTCGGCTGCAACGAAGTTTCGCAGGCCACTGTCACCTTTTTGGCGCAAAGATCAGTTGTTATCAATTGTTGGCCCTGTCAGCACATCGCACTCCCCTTCATTGTGTGTTTTCGCACCAACGGGATTTGAATGGCAGTTGGGAGAGCTGAGGACTCTTGGTGGAGCTTTATGCTCCCATTAGTGGCATAACTGGTGACCCAGCGAGGAGGGCAATTTGTTGTGCAGTTTCGCAGTCCCCCATCAGCGCAGCTCGCGCGAGGCTCTATTTTTTCCATCATTACTGACATTCCTGCTTTCACAAGAGCCCAATTGCCCTGAATATTGCCTCGCTATTTATATATCTGTGGGGTCTATCTGCCTTGGTGCTGTTGGCGCTTGCCATAGGCTTCCAGGCTTTGGCCTGTGCCATCTAAGAGCATATTCCTTACTGGGCATTGTCTCTTTTCTGAGAAAGTGAGTTATATCTTGCTTACTGGCTGTCCCACTCACTAACAGCGGTTCAAATTGGCAGGATGTCCATGGCTTCTCACAAATCAAAGCATGGCTGGAAAGCAGGATGTTCGGAGAGCCCCCATCACCAGGGGGAACCTGCTGCCAGGAAGGATCAGGCTCCTAATCCTTCCTCAGGGCCAATGATTTTAGGGTCCTCTCAGTCTCATCGTACGACCTTCTCCCACTCTGTGCCTTCCCGGGCTGAAGCCCATTGGGATAGAGTGCTCAATAAACTTTGTGCTAAGGCAAGCTGCCTTCAGCCTTCTGTTAGGTGCCGCCTTTTCACGAGCGGCCAATGCATCGGATTCCGGGGCACTTCCTGACCAGGTTTCCTTTCAGGATTGCCCTGTAGTGATCCAACCGAACAGTTTGTGGGGGCACCAGCTCCGGTTCTTCCAGCAGAGTCCTCTCCGGCTCCAGCCTCATTGACAGCTTCAGTCAAGACAGCATCAGCCCCTCCTCCAGCGACCTGGGCTCTGTGATGGCGCACTAACAATCTTTTCTTTCACGGGACCAAATCCAGCAGATCATCGCGGCAGCAGTGCAACAGTCTTTGGCTTCACAGTTTCTGCCAGGCAGCAGAGCAGCCTCGACCCGATCTGGCGTCTCCACTTCTCAGATGGACATTGCGCAGGAGGATGTTCTATCCATTGAGGCCTCAGCTTCCCCGACTTCTTCCATTGTGAGCCGCTCTTCTTCCCGGCCCAAGGACAACCCTCAGGATCTGGATTTATCAGAGGATGAGGGCCTTCTGCTGGACCAGTCCTCATTCACGGGCCTTTTTCCTCAGGCCTTGTTTAAATCCTTACTACACAAGGCCGTTAATACGGCTCAACTGGACTCTCCTTCTCCAACGCCAGCTCCCATGGTTATGGCAAAAGGGGCTCTGAACCCCTTGTTCGCTGAACTATCCAGATCTGTGGACAACATCCCTACGCCCCTTCTGTTTCTGGACATCATTCGGAAACAATGGTCCTCACCAGGCTCAGCTCTGACCCCATCAACTATGGACCGACGGAATTTCAGTGTGTCGCCGGATCTGGCTTCCATTCTCCAGGTTCCGGCGAGGAAGCACCAGTAGCCACACTCTTACCACATTCTGTGGTTCCAAGTGCTCTTGATGAAGGTCTCCGGATGAGTGCTGGGCAGAGCAGGTACTGCAGCGGGAGCACCAAGGCGCTGCCTGGGCCATCCAGTCGGCATCCGCAGCATCCTTCTTTAACCAGACTACTCTTCTATGGCTCTGCAATTGCAGGAGAATTTGGTCACTGAGGACGTCCGAGTGCGACAGTACCTGAATAAGATCATCGCCGCCACACTATTTTTGGCAGTTGCTACCCTGAACACTGCTCATTTCACTGCTAAGTCCCTGGCCTCATCTGTTAAGGCCTGTCGCCTGGTCTGGCTCCACCACTGGCAAGCCGACACCAGGCATAAGTGGCGCCTGGCATCGGTTCCCTTTTTGGGTTCCAAGCTGTTTGGGGAACCTCTTGACGCCTTTCTCATTGAAACAAAAGATAAAAGGAAAGTTCTGCCAGTCGTATTCCATTGGGGGGAGTCAAGGTTCCACCCTTATCGGTCTCATCCCCAGTCTCGCTCTTATGAGGGAGCTAGCTTTACCAATCCTTCTCCCAGATTACAAGGGAATTTTCAATCTAGACAGCAGGAGGCTCAGGACAGGGCGACCAGATGTAAGCCATTTGTTTCCAAATGGCCCTTTTGAGGGGGAGGAGGTCGTTCCTTCTGGCGCCGTTGTTAACTGCGTTCCGGATCATCCCATAGGGGGCAGATTGGCCCTTTTTGCCCACCTTTGGGAGAGTACCACATCTGATCAATGGGTCCTGGCCACCTTAAGATCTCGGTTGGCAATTGAATTTCTCTCCCCTCCCCTGACATCTTCTGTGAGCTGTCCGCTTTCTCGTGATATCGAGAAACAGTCCCTTATGGACACAGCGGTTCAGCATCTCCTTTCCCCCAGGGCTATCAAATGGTGCCTGAGGCTCAAAAGGGGACAGGATTTTATTCCCGCGTCTTTCTGGTGCCAGAGTCATTGGGGGAGTGGAGACCTATTCTGAACCTTAAACAAGGTTTGAACCAGTATGTTGTATACTGCAAGGTCAAGATCCAGTTGTTACAATCTATTCTCAACGGTCTTAGGAGGGGGTGATTTCCTCTCTTCCACAGACCTCACTGAGGTCTATCTCCATATTCCTATCCTCCCCTCCCACAGGAGGTTCCTTAGGTTCTACAGAGGGCACCATTACCAGTATTGGACCTTGCCCTTTGGCCTTCCTCTGCTCCTAGTACCTTTACCAAGGTATTGGCTGCCTTGGCAGCATCCCTTAGGGCTAAGTCCATTCGTCTACAGTGCTACTTAGACAATATCTTAATTTTGTCCTCTACCTCGCAGCAGGCTTCCTGTGATCTGCAGGTTACTCTCCAAACCCTGGCTGCCCATGGCTTTTCCATTAACCTGGAAACCTCTGATAGATTCGGTTAACCTCTGATAGATTCGGTGGTTTACCTATCGCGTGAGCGACAGGATAGCTTGAGGTCTCTGGTTTCCAAGGTTGAACTAGATCTGGACTAGATCTGTGTCACCCCTTGTCCTTTCACAACTCCTGGGCAAGATGATCTCGGCCATCTCAATAGTTCCCTGGGCCCAGTTGCACTTGAGGGAACTTCAATGATTTCTTTTGCCGTTGCAGAAGGCGAACAGAGGCACTTCATCATTCCCATTCCCAGGAGGGTGATCAGATCCCTAGGGTGGTGGCAGTCTCTGGTAATATCCTGAGGTTGCCTATTCTTTGACCCACAGAGAGTGGTGGTGATGTCGGATGCCAGCCTTCAGGGCTGGGGGGCTCATTGTCTGGATCAAGTAGCTCAGGGTACATGGAGCAGCAACGACGCCCGTCGGCCCATCAACTGGCTAGAAATGGGGGCTGTCTACCTGGCGCTTCGAGCCTTTCAACACCTCATCTCCAGTGCTCACGTCCTTGTCCTCACAGACAATATTATGGCGAAGGCCCATCTCAGTCGCCTAGGGGCCACATGGTCCCAATCCCTGATGTTGGAGGTGTTGAGATTGGGCCTCTGGTCGGAGACTCACCTCGACTCATTGTGGGCGGAACACATTTCTGGTGTCGCTAACATACAGTCGGATTGGCTAAGCCATCAGCAACTGGATCACACAGAGTGGTGATTTCTGACAGATTGCTGCACACTTCGGGACTCCAGTGATCGACCTCTTTGCCACACCAGACAATGCTCAGCTTCTGTGCTTTATCTCACGGTACCCATTGCCGCTTGCGGAGGCCACTGATACCCTCTGCTCCCCGTGGCCACCGGGACTGCTCTATGTATTTCCTCCGATCCCCCTGCTCTCCCGGGTGATGTGCAAGTTGTTGCTGGAGCAAGCGGAGATCATTCTTCTGGCCATGTAGGCCTTGATTTTTGGACCTAGTGTCATTGTCATTAGCCCCTCCTTGGCAGCTACCTCAATGGGAGGATGCCCTGACTCAAGGGGTATTGAGGCACCCAGACCTGCAGGGGCTCCATCTGACCGCTTGGCAGTTGAGCGGTGCACCCTAGGAGATGCCAACATTCCAGCAGATATAATCCGGATCATTCAGGCTTCACAGAGGCCTTCTATGGACCGAATTTACTCGGCCACCTGGCAGGCCTTTTGTACGTGGTGTGATCGGAACGGGGTTCAAACCGTCCAGGCCTCAATTGTCAATATACTAGTTTTCCTTCAAGAGGGCCTCTCCAAGGGGCTTTCTCCTAATACATTGCGGAGACAGGTGGCGGCAGTCTCATCGATACTTCCCTGTGGATCTTTGTCTTCTTTAGCCCAGCACCCCTTGATTCGCCAGTTCCTCTGGGGCGCTACCAATCTATGCCCTCCTGTTCTACATAAGTACCCAACCTGGACCTTTCAGTAGTTCTTAATTCTCTTACGGGTGCCCCGTACGAGCCCTTGCAGACAGGTAGCATGCGGCTATTAATGTGCAAAGTTACCTTCTTGGTAGCTATCACCTCGGCTCACCGGATCTTGGAGATTGCCACCCTCTCCATCCAGAATGACCTCTGTGTGTTCCATGCGGATCTTGTTGGACTCTACATTTGTGCCCAAGTTGGACCCTACATTTTTGCCCAAGGTCAATACGACTTTCCACTGCATGCAGGAACTTATTCTGCCCAACTTTTGCCCTCGCCTGGTTCACCAGCTTGAATGGCGGTAGCATTCTTTGGATGTCTGGAGGGCTCTACATGTTTACATTAAGTGGACTGCAGTCTTCTACAGAACGGAATCTCTCTTTGTCTCCTTCCTGCCGGTTTCTCTAGGTTGCAAGGTATCGTTGATGGCCATTGGATGTTGGATCCAGCAGACAATAGCCACGGCCTATGAACTACGTTCCCTGTCGAGGCCTCTTCGATTGACTGCGCATTCTACCCACAGTGCTGAAACATCTGTGGCTTGGACCATGCAGGCCTCATTGCTTGAAATCTGCAGGGCGGCGATGTGGACTTTGCCTTCTCCCTTCATCCAACACTATAAACTGGACAAGTTTGCTTCTGCAGATGCCACTTTTGGTCGTAGAGTGCTGCAACGGGTTCTCTCGGGGAGGATTCTTCGGACCAGCCTTGTCTCCCACAACTGTAGGGATAGTGATCTTTGGTATGTCCCATCCTGACTGCTGTCTCCACCCACAATGAAGAAAGGGTGTTGGCCCTACCTGAGACACACCTTCTCGTTGGGTGGAGACAGCAGCCAGACCCTCCTTGGCCAGTCTGCTCTCTCTCTCAGTGACAAGGGTGGGACTTAACAACTGTAACAGGCTCAGTCTATCAACCTGAACAAATGAGCACACTCATCCTGGCTGCTGACTCCACCCAAGAAGAAGGTACGTCTCAGGTAGGAACAACACCCCTTTCCCCGTCCCGGCAGGATGGTTCTGGTCCAAAGACCCATCGGTGGTGGTTTGGTAGCTGGGGTTTTCGCGGGACTCATCAGAGCCCGTTATTTCCCCAACTGTCTCGCTGCAATGCCATACCGGAAGTCTTCTAGGACTGTCATTTTTGATGCTGGATGACTTTGCTTTGATCCAGACATAGCTGATATGCAATCTGGGACTCCCCTTGGACTCATGATTATTGTTTAAGGAGTAGGTGGCGATATTTGCTAGAAGAGCCATTGCATACGTTTGTGTTGTGCACCAATTGTGCTCCTATATTGGAATGTTCTGCTCGTATTCACTCATGTCCTAGTCAACTCCTGATTGGATTACTGCAATGCACTGTACATGGGGCTGACTTTGGAAGACTATCTATAAGTGCTATGCAAAAGAAAATGGCACAAGCAGTTGTATCTGTTTTTAGAACAGCATATAAGCTACATTAATTTCAGTTTGCTTCTGGGACCACTTCAAAGTACATGGCATGGGACTGGGCTATTTGAAGAACCTCCTCTCCCCAATTGCATCTACCTGTCCCATTGCATCTGGCAGACAGCATGCTTTGGGTCCTGCCTGCAAGAGCCTTTTATTTGCCAGTGCCAAGAGGCAGGGTTTCCCTGCTGTGGCACTCGCCTTACAGAATATTCTTTCCATTCTTTCCCCTCCCCAAATGAGGTGGCTCCATCTCTGTTAATGTTCTGTAAGTCTCTGAAGACCTAGCTTTGTCACCAGGTTTGAGGGTTCCAAGAGATCAGGGATATTGTAAAGTAGCACTATTATTGTGTTTAATTTATATTTTTAATAATGGTCATTTTTAATTATTGCTTTTATATAGTTATATAATTCATGTAGTATATTTTATGTTGTACACCACCCACAGATACTTTGTGTGAAATAAGCAGCCATTTAATAAATTTAATAAGTTTAATTTAATAAATGTTTTAATATTTTGTATTTCACACACTTTGTTGTTTACAATTATATGATGGTAATGGTAAGGATTGGTTTATTGTTTGTTTTTTATTCTGCTTGCTGCCCAGAGTGGCATTGTCTGAATTGGTTAACCTTATAAACCTTGTTTAAAATAAATGAAAAATAAGCGAGGTCCTTGTTAAATTTATCATTCAGCCAGCAGCACCTGCTTGGAAGGATATGCACACAAGGTAGGCTGCCTGGAAACTCTGAGGTAGCTTGCTTTGGCAGTAATACAACTGCCAAAGCAAAATTAGATATATCAGTCTTATATTACAAAGGGATGCTGGGTAGGATCAGTAAAATAAGAAACTAGACTAAAGTAAAATGGTAGATGGACTAAAATTCCACTGAAGAGCACTTTTTAATAAATCGAGTCATTGATGTGACCAGACCTTGCAATGTTAGAAATCTAGTAGAAATTGGTGACATTTTTTGAAGACAAAAAGTGTATTTCAGCCAGATCCATCTGAAGTCCTTCAGAGGAAATTCTTCAGTACAGCTGGATCAAAGGAACTTTTGTCCAGATTAATATAGAGGGTACAGAAACACTGAAGAATTTACATGAATTATATCCTTCTGGAGGGCTGAATATTCTTAATAATTAAATAATCAAATCCATTATCAAAATTATAAGAAATTTTACAAAATGGATTCATTAATTTTTGGAGAATCAAGGGCACTGTGTGTGCTTGATTTATATTCGGACCTTCTGTTAGGCAATACTTGAACATTGTTTCAGATTGCAAACATGTTTCATCCAGAATGTAGTTTTCAGCATTCTTGCTAAATAAATGTACTATCATTGATCTAAATAATGAGATGATATTATCACTGAAATATATTTAATTCTTTCTTTTATCAGGGATTTTCAATCATATGCTTCTTTCACTTAATAGATAGTTAAATTTTCTCTTCAGGATAATTTTATATATTATATTATTACATATAATTCATTGGCACTTTTTTAAAGTGAATTTTCTGTTTGTTTGTTTTTTGCTATTTGTAGATTTCTAAATTTATGGATTAATGAACTAACAGCTTTGAATTTTAGAAGTCTGATGACAGTTTCTTGTGTCAACATAATTAGAGAAATTATCACTTTAAACCAAGTTTTTAGAAATAGCTGGGGAAAATAATTCTATTTTGATAATACATATAAATTCTAGAATTATTAGCTTAATTTCAGTCTGTCTAATTCTTCTTCCCTCTAGTTTAATAATATGTAAAACATATGAAACATGTTTATATGACTCAGATATATTGCAACAATTTACTTGCATACTATAAATATAATTATTGGAGTACAGTAGCATACTGGATGATATTCTGAAGTTGCACTGCAGGGGGCAGTCGTCTACTTTTTATACTATCCTGTTTATTAGCTTCAACACAACAAATTTAGAGCTCATTTTTAAATGACTTTTACATGCCTTTCCCTTGTGCCTTACAGTAATTAAAAGAAATATATCATTAGGACTTATGTGGTTACAACTTAAACTATTTTTATTTTAGTTTTGCAGTAATTCGATTTAGGTCTTAAATGTTCTAAAACATTTATATATGCGCATGTATGTTTAAATTGTGTGTGTGATGTATATACTCACATAAGCATTTCTCCTAATCCCCAGATACATGCACGCGCGTATATACACACACACACACAACAACTGTCTTGTTAGCAGCAGAAATTTTGGGCTCAATTGTGGTTATAAGTTGAGGACTACCTACGCAAGAAACTACCGTATTTTCCGGCGTATAAGACGACTGGGCGTATAAGACGACCCCCAACTTTTCCTGTAAAAATATAGGGTTTGGGCTATACTTGCTGTATAAGACGACCTCTCTTCCAACGCACACCAAATAAAAATTAAAAAACATCAACTGGCTCACCCACAATGTAAAAGCAGCTGTGCTAGACCCAAAATGGCCCCTGCAATAAGCAGGAACCTCACACAGCCACAAAAAGCCCCAAAAAACAACTTTTACATTGTGGGTTTACACACACAAAATTCCACATACAGCTTTGTGAGATTTTGTGTGTTTGTGCAGTTAGAGTGAAACACTACAGAAACACATTAAATCTCAGAAAGTTGCACACATTTTATTTTTATTTTTATTATTTTTATTTTTATTTTTATATGAAAGCTAAATTTAAAACTTCCTAGCCTAAAACTTAGACCTAGCCTTTAAATGGCTAGGTCTAAAAAAGAACAACTAAAAAACCCCCCAATTAACTATTTTTTTTAAAGCTCCCAAAGGGGGAAAAAAACTTACCCAATAGAACAGGGGTCTCCAACCTTGGCAACTTTAAGACTTGTAGACTTCAACTCCCAGAATTCCTCAGCCAGCTTTGCTTTGCTGGCTGAGTAATTCTGGGAGTTGAAGTCCACAAGTTGCTTGCATCAGCAAGCAACTAAATCTCCCTGCCTGCAATCAAGCAGGCAGGGAGATTTAGTTGCTTGCTGATGCAATGGATTGCAGGCAAGGCAAGGCAAGCGTTGCGGCTAGCAGCTAAGGTAAGCAAGCTGGAGGTGGGGGGGGGATTTTTGCTACGGAGGAATTAGCAGGCAAAAATTAGCAGCTGGGATGGCCAGCGTTGTGTAAAAGAAAAGTTTTTCCCTTTGCACAGCGCTTGGCCATCCAAGCTCTGGCGATCCCAGCTCAGTTGCCTGCTAATCAGGCAACTCAGCTGGGATGGGGAGCGTTGTGTAAAAGGAAAGTTTTTCCCTTTTACACAGCGCTTGGCCATCCAGGCTCTGGCTATCCCAGCTCAGTTGCCTGCTAATCAGGCAACTCAGCTGGGATGGGGAGCATTGTGTAAAAGGAAAGTTTTTCCCTTTTACAGGGGGCTTGCGTGTAACTCAGCTGATTAGCGGCAACTCAGCAGGCAATTCAGCTTGGCTCCTTAGAGCCATTTAAGGCTCGTCAAAGCCTTTCGGGCTGGTCTGCCTGGTTACAGGAGACCGACACCCGGCGTATAAGACGACCCCCAACTTTTGAGAAGATTTTTGTGTGTTAGAAAGTCGTCTTATACGCCGGAAAATACGGTACCTATGAATTCCAGTTCTGCAAATATTAAATCTTTCCAGTTACAAATAGTTTTTAAAAAACATGATCCTATTCTGATGTAAACATTAATAAAAGTCAGTTAAGTTAGATAGGACATAAACAGGGTAAGGATTGTAATGTTTTGAACTTTTTACTTTCAAGTCCAATTTCTTCTTAAAACTGAAATGCAAAAGTAAACTGTCCTGCGTCATTGTTTTCTAGAGCCAAAGACAGTACCTAATTATATTGGTAGTGTGTATAATGAATACGGACAAGCAATTTTATTCCTTTTCTGTGTTTTGTTGATTCACAGGACTAAACTGAAACACTACAAACACTCAGATTGTTTTCTTTGCATTTTTTTCTGCTCTTGGAACATGATGCTTCTTTTAGATGAATCATATTTTAGTTTCCATTATGGAGGCTCGAGTCCATATATAAAAATAAGCACTTCAGTTTCTTTTAATGTCTATATCTATACTTCATATATAATGACTAAAGTTAACCCTTGCGGGTTAAGTTACGTTGTTCAGGTGTAGTGATAATGACTAATATGGAGAAGTTGGAATTTTTACAGGCATCTATGGAAACTGTATTTTTTATTGGATAGTGTGGCAATGGTCTTACAACTGGATTCAGCTATCCAGCAGTCACCTCTGGCATTGTTGTTAAGTGAATCACTGCAATTGTTAAGTTAGTAACACATTAGGTTTCCCCATTGGCTTTCCTGTCAAAAGGCCACAAAAGATGACATATGACACTTGGCTACTTAATAAATATGAACCAGTTGCCAAGTGTATGAATTTTGGTCACGTGACCATGGAGATGTATGGTCACGTGACCGAAAAAAGTATGTATAAAAATATGAAAAATGGTCATAAATTACTTTTTTCAGTGCCGTTGTAACTTTGGTCATTAAATGAATAGTTGTAAGTCAAGGACTACCTATATTCTAGTACAGATAATCTTCTATTTACAACCAGAATGGAGCCCAAAATTTCTGTTGCTAACAAGACAGTTGTTAAGTGAATTACGTTTACGTTCTTTCTTGCCACAATTGTCACTGCAGTTATCAAGCTAGTAACATGGTTATTAAGTGGAAACTGCTTCCTCATTGACTTTTTTTATCAGAAAGTTGCAAAAGAAGATCATGTGACCCTGGACACTGCAGCCATCATAAATATGAATCATTTGCCAAAGATCTGAGTTACCGTATTTTTTGGAGTATAAAACGCACCGGAGTATAAAACGCACCTACCTTTTTTTGTTTGGTTTTTTTTAAATAAAAAGTTTTTTTTTTTAAGATAAACACACATACAAACATACAGTGTATTTTCTTTGAACAGAGTATTTGACCGGTTCACAAATTTAAACAGTGTTTAGTCATTTCAATTAAATTTACAATTTCTATATTTCCTTTTTGCCATATTTATTCCTCATCTATTTTTTTAAAAAAACAATATTACCCTTCATCCTCATCTCTAATCTTAATCAAATTCAATTTTTCCCTTCTAATCTATATTATATCCCTTCCCTTCCCATCGTCATCTATTTTTATATCCATCCTCACATTGGTTAATTGTGATATTACAATTGTTTAATACAAATTCAATTAGTTATATAACTATTTTTTGTATATTAATCAATATGAACATGAATATTCTAATTATTTCCATGCAATCCAATTTCTTACAAATCAATTAATTATATTTACCAATAATAATAAACCAAATAATTTCCCCCATATATTCCTCCAAACCACAACTTAACTATTTCTGCTTTCAATACAATATACAATTAATAGTATCTCAAATTATTACAATTTCCTAGTTAAATAGAGCTTTCCCCTGATGTTACTCATTTTCACATCTTAAGCTCTCCCAATAACCCAGATAGTTTTGCCCATATAATCCTCCAAATCACAACTTAATCATTTCTACTTTCATCACCATATATAATTAAAAATATTTCAATCATTAGTATTTCCCTAATTAAATTTAAAAATGTTCTAGCTGTTATCCAAGCTATATTACTTAATCCTTTTTACTTTCACCACCATATACCATTATTCAATTGTTACAGTTTATACTTAACAATTTCATGTTTCTAAAAAAATTAAAAAAAGAAAAACTTATCGTCTAGATTTCAAAAATGCAAAGACAAATATTCCAATTATTATTCATTTCATTTTTACAATCATGATTTCCCATTTATTTCTTACTACTATTCATATTTCAATTCTAAATATGTATAACATCTTTCTCTTTGACTTCTTTTTCTCCCTTTCCATTTTTATTTTTGCCTTTTTCTTTCTCCCTTTTTTCTTTTGCGTTTTAAAATCTTGAACTCTCCTCTTTGCCCTAAATTTCCCAGTGTTTGCACATACCTTTTTTGGTGAGGAAAAAGAAGAAAAAGAAATCTGCCTCTGCTTCTACCTCTGACCAATTTTACCTGTTGCAGCAAACAGCCTGCTTTACTTTCATTTTCGTTTTCAGCATAGCTTGATTAACACAAGGGAGAAAAAAATCTGCTCCAGCAATTTACTTCTTTGCAGCAAGCAGCAGAGCCCTGAACAAAACAGCTGAGAGCAAATCAGCTGAGAGTCAGGGGGCCAATCAACTTGTGCTAATTAGACTGTACTGAAGCTGAAAGAAGCTGTTTTTTCTTGCTGTTTGCTTGCAAAGAGGTAACTGCTGCGAAGCAGAGGCAAAAGGGTGGGGGCCAGTGGGTGGGTGGGGCTACATTTAGTGTATAAGGTGCATCTAAATTTTCACCCTCTTTTAGGGGGGGAAAAGGGTGCCTCTTATACTCAAAAAAATATGGTAATAAATGTGCA
Source organism: Coluber constrictor foxii (assembly GCA_038048745.1). Classification (NCBI taxonomy): domain Eukaryota; kingdom Metazoa; phylum Chordata; class Lepidosauria; order Squamata; family Colubridae; genus Coluber; species Coluber constrictor. Next base: position 129,591,642 of record CM075961.1, read on the forward strand.
AATAATATAGCCTTCCTTCCCTCCCACATTAAGAAGAGAGGAATCAAGAAAGAGAGGAAATTTTCCAGTTTTCGTAACACAATACACAGTCAAATTACCAGAACTGTAAGTATACATAGTCTGAAGTTATTTTCAGATACATATATGTAAGGAAGATTATTATATTCTTAACAATAGTTTTACTCAAAACAGTGGCTTTATTTTAAGTAAACATATAGAAATTACAGTGTGATTTAGTTGCATATTGTATGCTAGTACTATTTTGTTACATAGTTGTGTTCTAAGCTATAAATATACATACTAGCTCATTTATTAATATATCTTTTTTAAAAAAACTGAAATTAATGTGTTATTCTGAGTCATTGTTAATGTGAGTCATTGCTGAACATTTTAAATTGTTATAGTGACTATGTTTTCGCCATCCTTCAGAATAATGTTATTTTCCACTTTTTCCAAATAGTTTCAGTAGTGGGTATTCCTGAAATATTTGTAAGATATTAGTAACAACTTCTACGTAGACATGCTGATACACCCATGGGATTTTTTGGGGAAAATTTTTTTCAAGTGGCTGTAGTTGCTCTAGATAAACATTTTGTAACCCTAGCAACATATTTTAACCATAAAGAAGTTTCTCTGTTTTTCGTTTCCTACCACCAAGCTAGAGTAATCTGCTAAAATGTATATATTTAAATTGGAGACATTTTAGAGGTTTATTTTTTCCTCAGCTAGACAGGATTGGGAGGAACTGATGAATACAAATTAAATTCTGGAATTTTTTTGTCTCCTGAACTGTATATTGAGTAGATTAGTGGCTGCACGGACCCAGTGAGGTGGGTAAGCCCTGCAGAGGGTCAAACTGTAAAAGGGTTTCTTGTTAATAAATTAAAGTAAAAAATGCAATGGATTTCTTAGCAAACAGTTATATATCAGTTATTTGTAATCAACTTTACACTTGGAATGTAATATTGAAAAATAAAATATTATTGAAATCTAAGAGATTGCTGTCAATGTTATGACTGCTGCAACACCCCCAAAGTCATTCACTCTTATAATGGACTACAGGGATTCTGCAACGCTAACTTACTTACCCCACTGGGTCACCAGTGGTAAAATCTAAAATTTGTTACTACCGGTTCTGCGAGCGTGGCTTGGTGGGGGAGCGATGTGACTAAGTGGGCGTAGTCAACTTTTTTTTTTAACTTTTAAAATCATTTTTTTCTACAACGTATGGCCAAAGAGGAGGTAAAAAAAATGCTTATTTTTTTTTAAAAAAAGCCTCTGATGATTGCGCGGCTCAGCTGGGAATGTGGGGGGGGGCGGGGATTTTTGCTACCAGTACTCCGAACCACCCGCAGCCATCGCTACCAGATCAGGCAATCCAAACCTGGAGTATTTCACCCCTGGTCTCTACCTTGTGGAGATCAGATGGGTATAGCAGCATGAATCAGCTGGAATTTGCAAGCCTCCAGCTTCCTTTCCACCAAGCAATAAAGGGGAGATTGGGGCAGATGAAGTTGAACTCCAGCATGAAAGAGCAATGACCTGAAGGCAGGACAAGAAACAGCGGATGGAAACTAATCAAGGAGACAACCAACCTAGAAATAAGGAACAATTTCCTGATAGTTAGAACACTTAATCAGTGGAACGACTTGGCTCCAAATGTTGTGGGTTTCCAAAACTAGAGGTTTTTAAGAAAAAAATGGACAACCATTTGTCTGAAATGGTACAGGGTTTCATGCCTGAGCAGGGGGTTGGACTAGAACACCTCCAAGTTCGTTTCCAACTCTGTTATTCTGAAAATATTTAATGAATATTAGGCCTTTATTTAGAAACCATCACAAATAATGCCATAAATAATGAAGTCCAAGTATATGGCATAATGAATCGATATATGAATTGCTAAATATCAAAAGATTTAGGGAGATCTTTGTCAAAATGCATATGAAAATAAGACCTGAAACAAGATACCTTTGAATGCTGATGAAGGAATCCAAGAAAAAAACCCTCAGATTTTTATAAAATAAAAATATGATCCTTTCACTTTATATGCCATTTATGATTGTTATGCTTAATTGAATTAAATGAATGAATGAATGTAGCCTTTCTTAAAATAAAACACATAAGTATATAACGGCCTTGGAGGCCATTATTTTCTTTGGATCTTCAAGGCTGCCATATAAAATGGGATTAATATTGAATCGGATACCATCCTAAATTTTTAGACATTATGCTTTATAAACTAATTCTTCTACAAACCTTTTAAACAATGATATTAAAATGCAGATAATATTTACATTGATTCATTAAATCAGTAAGAATGAATTAATATAAAATGTTAGCAGATGCTTTTGTTTCATGTTTTATCAAATGCTGAAATTTATTTTTATTTTATAACTTATTTTTAGTTAAAGTATGTATGACTTCATGTTGCCAAAATAGTCTTATAAAATTCCTTAACTAGATCTTTGAATTAAAACCCTGATGTGTTCATTGTGTTTATGTCTATCAGTAGGTTTTTAGAAGCTTAAAACAAAAAATGGAAATAGTTATAGTTACTGAAATATTTTGTACTTTAAATATTAAATTAGCATTTAGTAGAATTTGTATCATAATTGTAAGCAATTGAACTGAGCATATTAGTGGTTTGTAAATATGTGTAATATCCAGAATGTCATCCACAAGTTTAAAAAGTGAGAAATGTTCTGGTTTACCTGTGATATTTATTTATTGATATTATTTATATGGCCACCCATCTAACACAGGTGACTCCTGCTGGCATGCAGAGATTAAAAGGAAAATAAGAACATATGATATTTGCTGAGGAGGGACATGTAAGCTTGAATTATATTGAGCAATTGAAGGTGAATTGTATTGAGGATTCCATCTAGCCATTTTTCATAATTCCTGTGCACATTGCAGTGTTGTGACCCAGGCCCACGTAGTTAATATTAAATGCAAAACAGTTCCAAAAACAAACAGATTTTATTAAAACAGCTGAAAATCAACTCATTCTCAGCATATTCCAAATTAAATGAAAGCAAAGTCCTGAAAACACCATTCTTCAGTTTATCTCTGACCTTGGAATAATTAGGCAAAATGCCAAAGGCTTTTCTTGGCAACAATTCAGGAACAGAAGACGATGACAAGAAAGAAATACATCCAAACATGAAGCAAATCTCTCAATGGTTATTTTCCGGCAAAGAGGCCAAGAGCTGTTGCTGGTCTTTTAAGCCTTATGGGAGGGGCCGATCATCTCTTGGCCCTACTCCTGAGTTGTCCTTTCTGCTTTAGTTGCTCCTGCCTCCTGCGGAGAAGGAGGAGTAAGGCATGCGACTCTGCAATATGCACTGGAGAAGCAGGGAGGAAAGCCTTTTCGGGTGGATTTGGGGAGGGGATCACAGCCCTACTGCCTGAAAAGGCTTTCCGCAGTGGTTCTCCGGTGCACATTGCAGAACCGCGCACCTTCCTCCTCCTTCTCCACAGACTCACCTTCTCTTTCCTCCTGACCAGATCCGCTGCCTAAAACGCAATGCACTTTTTTTGATTCAGGGAGTGCTGAATTGCAGTGATACCGCCTGAAAATTTTTTCCTCTCCAAATCCAAAAATGGGGCATGCGGAGGCCAAAAATGTGCATTGCATTCCAGGCCTGGGGGAGGGATTGAAGCCTGCTGCTGGCCGCTCCTGCCACTGAGAAGGAAGCAGTAGCATGAGAAGTGCCGGCGGCAGGGGCGATGGGATGGCAGCAGAAGGGATGGGCATGCTGGGGCTTCAATCCCCCCCCCAAGGCCTGGGCCACACCAGAAGCCTGCTCACACAGGGAGACGGGAAGTCCCGACTCGCCCGTGTTTGCTGTCGCCACCCTCTTGCCACTGCTGGTTCTCTCACTGCTGCTTCCTTGTCAGTGGCAGGAACAGCTGGCAGGGTGGGGGCAGGCTTCAATCCCTCCCTCAGAGGCCTGGGGCCATGCCAGAAGCCCTCTCATGCCGGGAGACAGGAAAGCCCTGGCTCGCCCATCCTTGCCGCCACCACCCCCTCACCCCTGGGGGTGGCGGTTCTCGCGTTGCCGCAGGGGACTTGCTGGGAAGCCCAGCACTCGGCACCCAGTGGGGAGGAGCCCAGGCAAGGCCACGTGTTCAGAGCTTCCCCGGCCGGTGCATGGCACTGCTGAGGTGACGGAGCCAAGAGTGCTGCTGCTGGCCAGAGAATGGCTGTCTCGCCAGGGAACAGTCCAGTATTTGGTTGTTCTCTGGTAAGATGCGCACCAGCCCCTTGGAAAAAGTGGGTGTGCATGCGCTGGGGTGCGCAGTCACAGACGCAGTGCGGGGTGCATGTGTGGGGGGAGGGTCATGTGCGCATGCACAAATGGGGCATACATTGCATTATGGGTGTGGCTCGGACTTTTGTCACGCATCGCCAAAAAGGTTCGCCATCACTGTTCTAAGCTGTAGCAAGATTCCCTTGGGAGTGGGGCGGCATAGAAATGCGACAAAATAGAAACAGAAATAGAAGATAATTAATCAGGATCGTGAAACCTGATTTTAGCAAACATTGCAGCAGATTACTCTGTTTTTAAATTAATGAAAATTTTTAGTTTCAATGGAAAGGGAAGAAATGCAATGTGACCAGAGTTATTACTTCCAAAGTTGGTGTCTCTGTTGTCTCTCAGTAAAGGATAGAAATCTATTATTAGAATTACTTAATAAGCATCAACATGTTTTATAATTAATCAGTTTCTAGTGCTTTGGGAATACAGTATATTCTGTTCTGAATGTTATCTTCACAGATCAATGCTGCCATTGAGCACATTGGAACTAAAATGTAAATTCAGTGTAATGGATTATTTTTCTCTATATGAATATATTTTTTTCTAGCATTTATAAGAATAATAAAGTTGCAGTTTACATACAGTTTTTGTCTAATAGATAGGAATTGGTGGGAATCAATTGCCTCTTTAGAAGCCTTTTTAATGTTGATTTTTATAACTGTGTCTGTCAGAAACATTTAATGCTCATAGTGGGTTAACAGAAACTGCTCTAAAAATAGAGTAACAGATGAAAGTAGTTAAGGGTTTGGAATTGTTTGTTTCCCTATATTGTTAGTCAGCTGTGCCAGTATACTAGCCTTTCTGTGGCTTTTAGTGGAAAATGTTAAAAGTACCAACATAATTTTTATGTTAGAACTGAATTAGTCATACACAATTGGCATGGATACTCTGTGAGAACTGCCCAAAAGCTCTTTCTTCTCTCTGCACAGGAAGTTGCATCCAGAGCAGTAACTCAGTTCTTTGGTAAGTGTAACATGTGAGCATTACTAGGCATTTCATACTGCGGTTCTGCAGCCTGCTGTTTAGATGATCGCTTGATTGGAATACTGCTGTGGGTGCAACTTTATGTTCTGTTAGTGTCTTTTGTAATTATCTTTTTAAGACACTATATCTGCAATAATATCTACTTCATCAAACATCATAAAATTAATAGCAGCTTTTGGATTGAGCATATAACCTGAAGCAACCTTCAAGGTGGCATCGGCATAGATCTTTGAATAAAGAAGTTGATTGAAAGATTATATGTAGGACCTGATTTTTCCCCGCTTACTGCCTCCCCCTCTTTTTTCTTTTTCTTTTTTACTTTGGTCTGAATGAAGCTATAAGAAGAACTCTATTCACAGTGATGAAAAGAAGCTTTGGAGTGGTGAACTACTTCTGCGAGAAAAATCTAAAGCAATAATTCCAATGCTTATGCTTTAGTATTTTCCTAAAGTGCTTGTATTTGCTGTTTCTATGCCTTCTTGGAGCAGCTAGAGCAGTGGGCTGATGGTTGACAACAAATGTACTGCATTGCTTTCTGTCTGATAGAGTGAAGCATTCTTTGTTACTGTATGTTAGAGAATCTGGGTTGAACAAAAAATATTATCATTATTGTTTGCATTTCATTGTCCTTTATTGTCTGAATTGTTACATGTAAAGGTACTGTAACCTAGCTGTACATTTCAGTAATTTTTAAATGAAGAAATATTAATCTTGAAGATCTGGTTTTGAATAACTACAGAAAAATAATTTTTACTTGTGATAGATATGAAGATTAAAATTTTGTTAATTAAAATGAATTATGAATGGAAGCACTTGATTAGTCATGTGTGCCTTTTCTGGTAGAAATCTGACTACTATTAACTGGAGACAGACATTGCTGGACTGGGGAGAGCTGTGATTATCTCTGCCAGAGCAATTGTCTCTTTCTGCACAGAATGGTGTTATGTTGTCTATAACAACGAGTATACTGTTTAGAAAAAACTGTTCTGTAGAAATTAAACAAAATCAATGTATTTGATATAAGATATAGAATATATGTTCTGTTGTAGTTTATATTTTATTATTGTTTGAACGAAGATCAATGCTGAATAAAAACTCAGTAGGAACAGATTTTTTATTTATGAAATATTTCTTGAAAACTTTGTTAGAAAATACCTTGTTAACTGCATTGGCAGCTAGTAAACGTATTAGTTGCATGAGTTAAAAATTTGAAAACACGGGAGTAGTTTTTGTAACGTAGTTTAGAAGAAAAGAACTTTTATGTTCTGTGTCTGTTTCACTACAACAAGGCAATTGCAAATTTAAGTTGCTGGTTTTTTTAATGATCAAATGAGTCGAGTGTGTATTGTTGTTTTGGAGGAGGTGGAAGATGATTCTCCCACATTTATTTCCAAACTGCCTCAGGAAAACTTATCTCTACATCCTTCAGCTTCAGAATATGGCATGGTAAGGGACTTCTCTTGTATGTGCCTTATTATAATTTTGGTTCAAATCAATTGACTTGATATAAATATTTTTGCATATAAAATATAATTGATATATATCTGTCAAAATACAGAAGTTAATAAAAATTCAATATATACTGCCTAATTCCTATTTTATGGAGATTGGTATTTTCTAACATTCTAAAGAGGATTATTATTGCCATTTTCTTTAGAAATAAAAAGGGAAAATGCTTAATGTTCAGCATCATCTGCTAGTTTAATGGATTCTAATTGTCTGAGAATTCTTTTTTAAGAATTCACATGTTACGCTCTGTTCTTAAACATGTAAACATAGATCCTGTGGTTTTAAACTACTTAATCTTGTAATAGAAGCTAATGTTCTATTAAGATTTATAGTGATTCATTATACTATGACATATGTGCAATGTTTTGTGAGGATGATAAAACATGTACAATAGATATTTTTAGAGATATGTAATGATTGTCATGAGATAATTTAGATATTTTGCACTTCTTTGCATATCATAATAAACTACATAAACTTTCCTCTATTTTCTATTGGCAAGTTTTGTAACGATGATAGAACACATGCAGTAGATATTTTTCAAAATATGTAGTGAATGTCATCAGATAATTTAGATATTCTGTACTTCCTTGCTTATCACAATAACTTCATAAACTTTCCTGTATTTTCTGTTGGTAAGTGAATGTGTTATTGCATTTTTTAAGAGTGATGTGGTAAGGATATATATATATCCTTTTCTTTCTGTGGCAATATGTAATATATTCCATAATACAGTACATTTTTGTTTTGTTTTGAAAATAGTACAGTTGTTTAAGGCAGACATTTTTAATGGTAGCTTTTATAACTTTCTAAGATAACTTTCTAAATGTTCTAAGTTATTCATGATTTAATATATAATTGCATTTGAACACCTATCTTAAAATTAAAATTAAAGTATATTGTTATTGTTTATATTTCAGCCACCACTTGTCCAAGCTATATTTAATGGAGATCCTGATGAAGTCCGTGCACTAATTTTTAAAAAAGAAGATGTCAATTTTCAGGTAAGCAGATTTGTTTTCTTTTTATAGTGCTTTCTCCATTTTAGGATACTATTTAATCTTAGTAAATTCAATTCATGCAAGTAAAGCGTGCATGAAAAACACACACAGAAAACATTTTCTCTGACAGATTTTAGCTATTTTTTAGTGTACCAATCTTAAACAGGTGTCTTATACTTTTAAAACATATTTTTAAAGATTCAATTATCATCAACAAATTGCAAGAAAGACAACTGTTATGACAAATGTCATTTTGACCCTGTATTTAGTCACATAATTTATTTGTGTTTATTCTCCATGTTGATACTCCACTATCAAAAAATTTCTGAATATTTTATTCGGCAATTTAGTAGAACTGGAGTTCATTTTTTTTCATGAATGCAAGAAAGCTTCCTGATATCATTTGGTATGCCATGTATACCAAGGCTTCCTAATCACCTTATTACTATTATTAGTAAGTTTTCATTTGTTATTGGCTTTATTGGAGAAAAAATTCCGATAAAATGTTAAAATGTTGCATACTTCTTTCAGTGTTCTATCATCAGTATTATTCCATTAATGTAAAAAATTACATGAGGCCCAAGTACCTCGAAATAAATATTTTTATAACAAAGTCATTCAGTTAAAATTAGTAATTTAACAGTTTTCTTTTATCATTTCTAAAAAAAATTTGGAGGAACTTAAAAGATTTTTGTAGCACTTGGGAGTTTTTTAGGTCTTGGACCTATGCCATTGTTCACATAATATAATCTAACCAATAGTGAGTTTCAAATTCTGGCGCTACCAGTTCACTATTGGTAGCACAAGCGTGCAGTGCTTCTGCGCATGTGCAGAGTGTTTTTGATGGTGGGTGGGCAGGGCCTCCCGCTACTGCCACTACTCGTTTGCCTGAACCGGGAACAACCACCACTGAATCTAACCCTGCGTATTCCATTCCTTCTTCCCTCCTCTGTCCCTTTACACAGATAGAGCACATAACTCATTAGATTGTTTTGGATTTTTTCCACTATTTATGTCACTGACTACATAAAAACAGGTATGGAAGGGTGGGTTATAGTTACTATGGAGGGCAATATTATTTTTACATCTATGCAGTTATATCTTGTCTGTATATCTGTTTGGAAATGGTGTATAGTATCTGTAACTTTACATTCCTGATTAAAAGTAAACTCTGAATTTATATACTAGTAAAAAAGCATGATTAACGTTCTATCCATTAGTTTGGCACACTATGAGAAATATATTTTATGTACTAATAAGAAACAGCAATGGCAGTTTAACTATTTCTTTGTGATATTTGATTATATAACATTATATAAATTCTTAATGACCACATGGATAAAATTTTGTCATGACAATCTGTTCCTAATCATATAAATATAAATCACATAAATCAGGTTAAAAAAAACAAACAATCTATTCCTAATCTGTTCATTTGCTAAAAAAAATCATTTGGCAAATGGAATTTCCTGATTAAATGTAGGAAATATTCATTTTATTGATTTATATGTCATTAAGTATTTTGTTGGTATGAAGCGATAAAAGAGGCATCTAGTGCATTCTGGAGGAAGATCTAGAGTGAAGTCAAATGAGCATAAGCAGGAGCCTATATGAAGGGGTGATAGTGGGAGAAGCATACTTTTTATTTCTCCACCTTTATTGCATCGGCAGGTTGCTGTCATTAGCCCTGTTTCAGGTGACCAGGGAGCTCTTGCAAGGCCATTTGAAGGAATATTCTTAGCATCTGTCAGACATAATCACTTGACTTCTCAAAGTCGAATTCTGGCTAGGCAGATCCTTTAGAAGTAACTGAAACAAATCTGAGCTCTATTATCTGGGAGAAGTTTAAAGCAATTGATCCTGAGGAAGTGGGCAAGTGTTTCATGGGTGTGAGCTTGGCCAAATGTATTCTACACCTTTGCCCCTCTTTGGTTAAAGCCTCCCAGGAGGTGGCATGTGGATGGGACCAAGCAGTGGTTAATGCCTCTTTGTGGAAGAAGATAGTACTGCTTGCCTTGAAGAAGGTAATGGTGTGCTTGTTTTCAAAAGCTGTCAGTGTACCCAGCCATGTTATAGTGTGAGCTCAGACTGGGATATAGCAGGAGATCATGAGTTCAAGTCCTGCCTTAGTTGATTGACAGCTGGTTGATTTTGGGCCTGTCCTTTTCTCAGCCCAACCTACCTCATAGTTTTGTTGGGAAATAGGAGGAGGAAGGTGTGTTGGATATGTTTGCTACCTTGAGTTATTTGTAAAAATAATAAAGGGGTACAAATAAATAAATATATAAAAATAAAATAGCACTGAAGCAGCATTGATTGCATCTGCTCACAATCTTTGGAGGGCTCAGAGATGGTGCAACTTTTCTGGCTCTACTGAGTCTCTTGATGACTTTCAATGCCATTGATCCTGGGATCCTTCTGCACTGTCACTAGGATTGTGAATGGGAGACACCATTTTTTGGTGATTATTTTTTCTTTGTGACCAGTTCCAGTTGATGTTGATGGATAAGGAGAAGTAGAGCCCAAGGCTCATGTAGCGGCATGTAGTGCCCAAAGGCTCAGGTCTCTCCTCTCCTCTCCTCTCCTCTCCTCTCCTCTCCTCTCCTCTCCTCTCCTCTCCTCTTCCTCTCCTCTCCTCTCCTCTCCTCCCTTATCTACATGAAATCATTGGGTAAGGTTATCAGATGGCAGAGGGTACAGTATCATCAGTCTGTTGATGATACCAGCTTTATGTCTCTATACCTGATTGGGCACATGATGCTGTTCCAGTGCTATCAAAGTACCTGGACCCTGCAAGGTTCTGAATGAGGACACATTGATTTTGACTCAATCCTAGCAAGGTAGTGCCTTTTTGTCTCTTTGACAATGGAAAATGTTGTACTCACCTGGATCGTGCCTTGTTTTTGTTTGATTATTTTATTTACTGTTTTATGGTTATGCTTTGCTGTTATGAGCCACCCAGAATTATTTAAGATGGACAGCCATACAAATCTTTTAAATATACATAAAATAAAGAAATACTTGAGTAGAATTCAGTTCAATTAATCACTGCAGTTATTTAGGAGCTTACTAGCATAATTATTTCGGCCATTACCACCTATTTAAATGATACCAATAATCTTATTTATCCAATCAGTTCTTTATTTGTTATTTTATATTTAGAGTGAGGACTTATTTAGTTTTTTAAAGTTATGATTTATCTACATAATAGCAAGTAAAATTTAACAAATTAGAATTATTTATTTAAGCAGTATTCTTTTTTTAACAAAATGTTTAACAAAAACTTTTAAATATCTCATTTAAATAAAAGGAAAATTTATGTCTTGAAGATAAGCAATGTATTTATATACACATCTATCTGAATTTTAAAATATATTTTATCCTGTATAATTTTGGCTTACATGGGTTTTATTGTTTTATAGTTTCAGTTTTAATATACTTTTTAAATAAAAAAATCTAAAAGCAAACTATAAATATTTTATGCCAGAATTTAAAATTTAAAATTGTAAATAGTTTTATGAGTGAGGTTACTGAAGTTTAATATTTTTTTCTTTTAATAAAGGATAATGAAAAGCGGACCCCTTTACATGCTGCTGCATATTTTGGAGATGCAGAAATTATTGAGTTGCTTATTTTATCTGGTATGAAGCTTTTTGTTTATATGGGGAAAACTCTTTCATATGGAAAATCTGTTTTACAAATCCTTGCAAATGTAGTAAGAAATATTCATACTTTAATTTTTATATATTAACTGTTTTAATACCAACCAAAGATCAACTTTGTGGGCATCCATTTCTAAAGAAATATAAATGCCAGAATAATACTACATTTCTGGCAATTATATTGTTTCTGTGATTCAAAAAAAAATCACAGATAAACCAAGTTTTAATTAAAATATTCCTTTTAAAGCAAGCAACAAAAAATATAACATTTAGAAAAAGTATCAGAAGAGTTAGTATCAATTTTATAGAAAAAAATGTCAGATGTTATGCATTAGTTTATTAAAAACAATGGTTAGAAATAAGTATTAGGAAGATCTACATGCTAAATTGTCACATTAACATTTCAATATTTTCTTATATTTTTATATGACAATGTAAGGATTCTAAACTGTTTTTGATTGGAGGAATTTGGGGTATTGCTAGAATATCCCAAATTTTCTAGACTGGAAAATGTATTAACAAGTTTAGTTGTTTTAATGATTATAAGCATGCTAAAAGTGGAAGTAATAAAGCCCTGCCTGAGGTTCTAACCATTGCGCATCCCAATAACCATCTAATCATGAGAGCACAAGCCCTTGGGCCTGGAAGCTTCAATTGGTTAAGTATACGGAAGTCTGCCATTAGCCAGAAATCCTCGCTGGCTAGACCCAGCAGTTACCCTACCCTACCACACCTGGATGGCCTTAACCGGCTAGGCCCAGCACTTAAAGGGCCTCTTCTCCCACCATTCCTGGGAGATCTTGCTTTCTCCCTGCTCCAGCACAGCCAGAAAGCCTCAGCCACTTAAGCCCAGCAGCACAAGGGTCTCCCCACCCAACACTAGCCACCTCATTTAATGACCATGACCTATGGCCAAAATTCTGGGTTCAATTGTGTTGTAAGTCGGTGTAGTTCAGTGAGTCGAATTGTGTATCATAATTTGTAAAAGATCAGTATAAGAAAATTAAATTTACGATAAGTAAAGCATGTAGTAAGCATGTTATGTAGTATTGCAATTTTGAAAAAAAGTAGAAGTCTCTCTTAGAACAGGAGTTTGATGGGGAAATAGGTTTGCTTATTTTTACTAAAGATACATTGATCATTTGATTTGAAAACATGCCATTTTATACACCTATCTCATGTTTTAATGTTTTTCTAATAGTAATGCATGCATGCATGCATGCATGCATTTTATTTTTATTAGTCTTTTTAACTCTTTTCAAAACTTACCTTGAGAATTTTATCCCTAGGGATACAGCTCAGTTAATAAACTGAAGTTAGTAGTTCTTAAGTTAATTATTAATGTAATTTTTAAATAAAAACCTGAGAATTAATATTCCTCTTGCTAGTATTACTTCTCATTAACAAAATATTTTAATGTCGGTGGAAATAAATTTGGACAGTTTACTGTTTTTCTTCTAAAAACATTCTTTTTTTTTATTCTAAATGTAATTTATTGGAAGCTCTTGCAATGTAATCCTATGAATATTACTTGGAAACTAGTCTCACTGTGTTCAGTGGAGTTTATTTCTAGATAAGATACACAGAATTACAATTTTGAATTCTAATCTGTATTAATTCATATCTTTGTTCTGGACCTTCAGTTGTAGTTTTCTAAAAGTTAATACTGTAAATTTCTGTGCATTTATTTGCAGGAGCTAGAGTTAATGCCAAAGACAGCAAATGGTTATCTCCTTTACACCGAGCTGTTGCAACACGCAGTGAGGTATGCAAACTTTTTTTAACCACTTAAATATATTTTATTTCAGAATATTTTTTTATCGTAATCTTCAATTTACAGCACTTGGAGAAGTATTGGTATTACTTATACATTGGCACATTTGCAAGCTATATGGCGTTGATACATAACATCTTCCTATTATGATGCTGGCAAAAGTTTATATTAGGTATTATACCATCACAGTCATGATTGATTCTAAAGGATGATTGGAATAAGAGGATTCAATAATGAGTCCACACCAGTGTTACTTTAATATGTCAAAATAGCTTTTTTAAAATAAATATTAATTGGATTTAACAAAGAATGCAAATAAATAAGTCCTCTCCAATATATCTGTATTATAGTTGGAATATCACTTTCCTCTGGGACTACTACTAATTATAGGTATAAGTATAATATTCGGTGGATATAATTCAATAGGAATTGTGAATTTTAATGTTCTTCATTGGATTATTTACCTAATAAAAAGACATTTCGCTATGATTCATGAATGGAAGCTCAAAGAGTTGGGGAGAGAGATGGTATTTATCAACACTACACTACACTATGGTAAGATTTAGAATAGCCGAGCATTAATACATGTCCTAACTTACCTAATGTTTGCTACAACCAAAAGGCAAATAAGATTGTTTCCAAAAAATGTAGTAACAATTAAAGCATTTGTTTTGCTGTGAAAATAACTAGTAGCTACTGTCAAAAAGCAACATATTGTGAGGGTGAGCATGTGTAGCTCAGTAGGAACTTGCCAAAATGTAGGATGTGATAAGAAGCAAATAAATCTGACAATTGCCTATGTGAAAACATTTATCCATATAACTAAATACCACAATTATTTTACAAGTACATTTATATAGATTTTTCTTCTTATCTTCTTAAAGGTCCATCAAAAGTAGGACTGATTAGAAATCGATTGCTTACTATTTTTTAATTTTTAATTTTTTTTCATTTAATTTTTATTTTTTTTGCTTAACTCTCCCTTGAATTAGGTTAGCCTTCAATAATATCTTGGTTTTTGGTTTAAGGAAATGTTAAGAGTGGGAAGATCATTAGTAATTATATTATATAATGGCATGTTATTTTTTAGGATGCTGTTCAGGTGTTGTTGAAGCATTCAGCTGATGTCAATGCCCGTGACAAAAACTGGCAAACACCATTACACATAGCAGCTACAAAGAAAGCTGTCAAGTGTGCAGAAGCTTTGGTGCCGCTACTTAGTAATGTAAATGTATCAGATCGTGCTGGTAGAACAGCATTACACTATGCAGCGTTGAGTGGACAAGTTCAGGTACAAATGACTTATTTTCAATTCCCCAAATCAGTCAGCTAACTGCAAGCAGGTGTTCATTTATCTGATCTTACTGGTACATGTAAAAGAAGTAACAAAACATATCTGAATTTTCAAATATGAGAGGAAATCATCATATAGCTAGCATGTTCAAATAGTCTTTCAATCAAGCCATTATTTTTTAAATTTTTAATCAGTTGATATTATTGCATTGTGGAACACAAGGAATTAAATATGGAATTATCAAACAAATTTCATAAAAGATACTCTCCAGTTCCAAGCAAGCAAAGAGTCAACAGTGTTGTGCTTTATATGCACCTAGGCTTTACTGTTTTCTTATTACAGGTGATGTTAGTCTTCCTGGAAAAACCAGACAGGAAACACGACTAGATGAGCTAAATTTACTTTATTATAAGACTACATTAACAGAATCCTTCAAATCTGAAAATACAGATTTCCTGTCTGCCACTTTTAACTGATGAACCCATTAGGGGAAACCTTTCTAAGTTTCTTCCTTTGGCTGCTAAACAGTTGCAGGCTTCTGCCGCTTCTCCCAATGGACTGCGGAATGGTCCAGAAATGGGTTGATACAGTGCAATCTGCCCAGAGACTGAGTCGTAACTCATCTCTCTCTCTTTTTTCCTTAAGATTAAATATGCATTCCATTATGGTGATTTTAAGTTTAATGATCATTTGTTCAGTGACCATTCAAACTTACAATGTACTGAACAAGTGCTAATTATAAATGGATCTCATACTTGCAGCCATCATTATATCCTATGATAACATGATTGTGATTTGAGACTTCGCTGGCTTCCCACAAGCAACATTAGTGGAGAAGCCCGAGGAAGTTGGAAGTTGTGGTCATGTGAGATCCTCACTTAACAAACTGTGCAGTCCTCATTTAATGGCAACTGGGAGTGCTACTATTGCTAACCCCTGCAGTCACATTTTTTAAACTTAAGACTGTGTGGTTTAATGACTGAGTTTGCAGATCCAAGTAGTGTCTTTCAGTGAAAACTACCTGTACTTGAAACTGGTTAACAAACATTGTGTATACAATTAACATTTTTCCTGTAGCTTGATTCTTGGGCCTATCCTTTATATAAGATGTAGTGTTAGATTGGTAACTTTTGTTGGTTCTGTAATTTTTATGACTTTGTTCAGGATTTCAGAAATAAACTGTATTGCTCTTAATAAAACTAATGTTTCAATAAAAATCTAAAATAGTTTACCCATCTACAAAACTTAGTAAGAGTTTTGGCTTCTATAGAGGAATGTGGAGAAAACCTTTAAGAAGAAGTGCAAAAACTATTAAATATACATCAAATTAATCTCATAAGGAAGAAAGATATTCAGGATAGCACTGACTTGATTTTGTTTCTAATGAAAGGGGGCAGGCAGAAACATTTCAAGATTATTCTGTTCCCTGATCTGACTTATCTTGAAGTACTGATACTATCAGTTATAAATACATTTTAAATGAGTTTAAATATTACGGTAAAGAAGTGTAATATTCTTTATTTGTTATAAATAAGATGTTATTGTTTAAAAAATGCTACCCAAGCATTGAAGATTGGATTTCACCCAAATAATTCTGTATATTAAGAAATATAACTGTCTTCATTCTAGATGGTCAATTTATTATTGTCTAGAGGTGCCAATATCAATGCATTTGATAAAAAAGATAGACGGGCTATCCACTGGGCAGCCTATATGGGTATGTAAATTAACTTTTTTTCCTTGACTTTATTTAAAGCAGGCATTTGCATGCTATTTTCTTCCTGCAAAGTTTGCATGAAGTTTGAATGGATATTTAGGGACACATATCCAGTATATTTCCTTCTTGGTACAGATGAAAATTTATTGCTCTACCAGTATTGTAAGGATCACCTAATTTAAAATCATGATATTCTGTTGTTATTGGAGTTCTCTCTCTATGAATTTAAAAACTTTAACTATCTGCTCTGACTGAGTTATAATTGATTAAATATTTAAAGATGTCAATTTGTATTGTAAGGAATAGTAGAAAGCAAAGGCATTTTAATATATTCTTTTGCAATTACATATTATAACTTCAGAACTATAACAATTTTTAAAAATATCTACACCCAAGTATTAAAACTGACTGATTAGGCTAGAAATTAAAACTTTTCAAAAGCTTGAACAAAATATTTCAATTCAGTCCTAGTAAGACTGAGTAGTTTTGGTATTAGGACCCTCTTATTCCAGGAACTGAAGATCTTGGTGGGATTGTACTACTCCATCAGAACCAGTAGACACAATTTAAGGTCCTCCTGGACTCACAGCAGGTGGCAGGTGAGGGCAGTGGAACCTTTACACAACTTTGTATTGTGTACCATTTGCACCTATTCCTGGCCAGGGGGAGAGCTGATTACCACACAATCCTATGGTTACCTCCTGAATAGATTGCAGTGATTCACTTAATATCTGTGACAAGAAAGTCACAAACTCACATAACAAATGTTTCAGTTAGCAACAGAAATTTTGGGCTCAATTGTGATTCTTAAATTGAAGATTATCTGTAGTAAACCTATAAAGCTTATGATGGCATGAGACTGAGCTATTTGATTGACCATCGCTTTCCAATTACATTTATTCATCCCATTAGGTCCAGCAGCAAAGGCATGTATACTGAGTTCTAGTATTAGGGAGTACCATCTGGTGAAATCCAGTACCAGAACCTTTTCTGTTGGGGCATCTATCCTTTGAATCATCTGCCCCCTGAAACTGGCCTTTATAAAGCATTAAAGATGGCTTTGTCACTGAGTTTGCTGACAGAGTCTGTATAATGATTCTACTGATTTGTGTCAGTAGGTCTGTTTTTCCTCAGATGCTGATTACGTGTATGTTGTATGTGTGTATTATATATTTTGTGGTGTTTTGAACTCTTGTTATCCAGATGGGTAGTCACATAAAATGAATGAATGAATGAATGAATTTTATTTTATTTTATTTGTTGAGGTTATATTGATGTGGTAAAACTGCTTGTAGCTCACGGAGCAGAAGTGACATGTAAAGACAAGAAATCATATACACCATTACATGCTGCAGCATCTGCTGATATGATTAATGTAGTCAAGTACCTTCTTGATCTTGGAGTTGATGTAAGTAGAAATAATCCTAAATCACATTATTTAATTTAATTTAATAGGTATATTGCCATAATATAGCATCTTTATAAATAACTAGTTCTTTTAAATAAAAGTAAACTTGCTAGCATTTCAGTTTTCTTTTTTAAATGTCACTCGATAGATTGTAGTTTGTTTTCTTAGGCTTGTATTTCAAGCAGTATCGTGACAATTTAATTCTGTCAAAAAGTGTTTAAAAATCATTATTCTCTAAAACTGTACTCTTCAGGATAAGCCCTAAGTATTTTCAGACATTGAAATGTATAAAAAGTAATAATGTACACAGTAGATACAACTAAACTCCATTCAAATACTGAAAAAACAACCAGTTTTGCTCATCATCTCGCAAATCTAAAACAAACATCAGTGGAAAAAATGCAAAACGAAAGATATAAAAATATATTAATAATGAAAATATTTGTTATTTTCTGATTTTTGCTGCCTTTATATGAACTCTGTTGCTTATTGTTTTAAATATGGAGGAATGCCCTATCATGCACCTTGCCTTATTTCTTCAAATGAACATACCTAAAATATATTTTATTCAGTGATACCATAAGTCTACCCCAGTCTAGTCTGCACTGACAGGAAGTAGGACTTGTTATTCCTGGGAATCTGAGATATATTTGAAGAAATTAAATTATCTTCTGTAATTTTGACTAGGTTTTTATATTGAAATTCTGGGTTTTTTAATACAAAGAAACACCATGGTTCCTAAACTCTTTGAGTATGAGTTCTGCTGTGATGGAATAAAAATATATGGGACAGATGGATGGATGAAAAGATGGACAGATAGCTTTAATGAAATTTACATCATTGCTTTTATTCTTTAACAGATCAATGAACCAAATGCATATGGTAATACACCTCTTCATATTGCTTGCTTCAGTGGACAAGATACTGTAGTAAATGAACTGATAGACCGTGGTGCTAATGTAAATCAAATGAATAAGAAGGGATTTACACCTTTACATTTTGCTGCTACATCAACTCATGGAGCTTTATGTTTAGAGGTCCTGGTTTGTAATGGTGCAGATATAAATGCGAAGGTAAAATGACTGAAAGGTGAATTTTAAATGCTGTAATAGTATTTTGAATATCTTTATATATTAATGTTAACATCATCCCTAAAAGTCATAGAAAATAAAACATTCATTTTTAATACTCAAGAAATACATTTTATTGCGTGGATATTTAGGGAATATCTAAGGATTATATTCATCTGTTTGTTAGGGGAAGCTCTGACTTATGACCATTTATTTAGCAATGGTTCAAAATTATGATGACCCTGAAAAAGGTGACTTACAACTTATCCTCAACCTGAATATATAAAGCTTCCTTTTGAATATATATTTAGTATATTTGCAAATAATAATAAGCAACTTTGAACACTTTAAAGATGTTAATTTAAAAATCTCTGAATATTACTAAAAAACAGAAATTTTATGCAATGCAAAATCATCAAACTTAAACTTTCCTTCATTAGAAAATAAATGAAAGAATGGCTGAGATCTCAATATGTAGAGGTGTTTTTTAAAAATCCGTTTTACCACCCTGCAACCCCTTAATTCAGGATGATTAATACTATTTTACTGCATTTTAAACTTTGTAATGTTTACTTATAGACATGAAGAACATGTGTGCTTATCAAGCATTAAAGATTTATAATCATACTAAAAGTAAATAATGCATGGGCATTAGATTGTATCACCTTACAACCTATATCTAGAATTGTTCCTCTTTTTCTGAGATGATGTGAGACACAAGAAAAAAATAAATTGGCCCATAATCCTGAAACTATGTTTCAGTTAGTTCACTGATATGAATCAGTGTAGTTAACATTATTAACTATATAATAATAATTCTTGACGCTTACAGTTTACTAAATTAAAAATTATAAAAAGATACAAAAACGCAATTTATAATAATAGATCAGCAGTAGACATATGAAAATGTTTCCTGAAGTTTGTGTTAGCTAAATTTGATTGAAGATTATAATATATAATAAACATTTGGAGGGGAAATAGAAACATATTTATTTATTTATTTATTTTTATTGGTTCGATTTATATATGCCACCCTTCTCCGGAGACTCAGGGCGGCTTACAATGCATTAAGCTATATATTAATCTTATATATTAAGATTGGTATTTCTAAAATAATTTTGTAAGAATAACATTTTATTTTATGTATTTAATAATCGGATAAAATTTTAGATGCCCCTTCACTACATTATTTAGCCTTAAAGCTCAAAATGCAAGTGAATAAGCATAAACATTCATATACTTTTATGTAAAAATTTTATGTATGTTTTATATTAAACTTGCCTGCTATCATTAAGTACATTAAGAGCCTGTGTAGCGTAGGGGGCTAATGCCTCCTACTAAAGGCAGCAATTAACACCAGCTGCCTGTAATTTCTCTGAGTTCAATCCTAGCCAGGCTCAAGGTCGACTCAGCCTTCCATCCTTTTTAAGGTGGGTAAATTGAGGACCCAGTTTGTGGGGGCAATAAGCTGACTTTGTATAAATATACAAAAGTATGAAGGCTGTTGCTTAACACATTGTAAGCCGCCCTGAGTCTCCGGAGAAGGGCGGCATATAAATCAAATAAAAAAAAAAAACCAAAACAACAACAACAACAAATTGTCCTGTTTAATGGTGATTTGGTTATTAGTAAGAATAACAAAATGATCATCTTGAAAAATCTATAGCTTTTTTTTACTTGTAATTACCAATAGAGTTTTTAAATAAAAAAGAATATAAATAGGAAAGAAAAATTAACAGCAATTTCTGTGTTTAATTTTGTAAATGGTCTCTTAATAGTCATGGGTTTGACTTCTTTTTTCCCAGAGTAAAGATGGAAAAACACCATTACATATGACAGCTATTCATGGAAGATTTTCAAGATCGCAAACCATCATCCACAATGGTAAAATTAAAAAAAACACCATAGTATTACTTACGTATTATTATTTGGAATAATTATGTTAATTAATTTTTATCTTCTGATATGCTTAAATGAATAATTATATTAATCTGAATATTTTAAATGTGTATTTCAGACTCCAGGATACTGTAGGATATTGTTTCGCTTGTTTAGATATCTGAAATTTCAGATATCTAAACATCCTTCAGTGCTTAAATAGTCCAAGTTCTTTTATAGTTTTTGTTTGATAGTGTTTATAGCTTAGCTAAAATTTTATATTCTGACTCCTAACTCTAAAACTCAATGTCATTATTTTTAGTTTTACAAATAGTGAATTTTTAATGAATAAATTTCAAAAATAGTGAAGATTTCTCTAGGTGAAGTAAACTTTGTCTTCTCATTTCAGTCTGTAATTTGTGGTTCAAATTTGCTGATATTGTTACGATCACAATAAACTAGGATTTGGGACTGTGAAACTAACAAAATTAACTCTATTATTACAAGAATAAAATGCATGTGTACTTTGGTGTTATTTAAATCATAAATATATTTCTACTTACAAAAATGTTAAAAATTATCACTGCAAAATATATTTGGGTCTTGTTATCCAAATTGTATAACACAAATCAACAGTAGATGTCATTGTGTGTATTATTTGTTTTTTCTCTCTTTTTTTGTACAAGAGAAATAGGTATTAGTTATTTGGTTGGATTATTCATAGGATTTAATCTCAGCTTCACCATTTGAAATTCCCTGATTGTTTTAACTGTTTAACATTTAATATACTTACATGACTATACTTAATATTAATTTAATATTCAGGAGCGGAAATAGACTGTGAAGATAAAAATGGAAATACACCATTACACATAGCAGCCAGATATGGCCATGAACTGCTCATTAACACACTGATTACAAGTGGTGCTGATATAGCAAAGTAAGGAATATTTAAACATTTTAATTATGTCCAAATGTGTGGGTTGCAAAAGTCATGAATTCAGAAATGGAATTTTCCATGAACTTTATCAGAATGAATTTCTTCTGGACCATTTTAGTCTGGGGAGGTGTGACAATTTCAGGGGATGGTCAGGATAATTCATCGTAATCCAGAAAGGAGATAGAACATGAGTTTTGCAGATACCTAAAATGCATGTTAATTCAGAAGGTTTTGAGCAATAGGTGATAACTCTTTAATGCATTTTATTGCCTCAGTAGTATAGTAGCAAAAGTTACAAAGTTCTTTTTAGAGCAGAAGACTCCCATTCAAATGAGATATAATATCCTGCATAAAAGCTAGCAAATTACCTAGGTAAATGTATCGGTAAAATGGCAATTTTGAAAGGATACAAAATATCCAACCATTATCTTTGAAATATGATTGTTTACAATAGAAAACATTAGTGACAGCTTACATAGCAATTTCCAGAGAATTTACTGGTTTGAATATTCTATAATGAATACAGTTCATAATTATTGTTTAAATTCATCTGTTGAATTTATTGATATGCAATCTAATATGATATCCTTCCAAAATATACAAAACAATATTTATAAATTTAATTTATAGTTCTGGCAGGAAAATTTATAACTTAATTCAATAGACAAATCTCAGTGTATTAGGATATTTTCACTCTAGAAAATTAATGTTCATAAAATGGAATTTGGCATGACATCTTGCAATATATGTATTGTAATAAGACTATGATGTCTGATTGTGATATATCTTAGGCGGGGTATACATGGAATGTTTCCTCTCCATTTGGCAGCATTAAGTGGATTTTCAGACTGTTGCAGAAAGCTGCTTTCATCAGGTATGCCATTTAAATTAATTTTAACTCTTCTCTTTAAACTTTGCTTGCATACTGAAGAACAAAATTTGGTATTATCAAGACAAATACATTATAAAAATTTTTTATAGCAGAACTAGGCACTAAAACTGAAAGTTATGACTTTATCCCTGATCCACAGGGAAAAATCAATAACTTGGTTTACAAATTACAGCTCTTTTTCTATAGTGCTTTTTAAAAAAAAACAAATCAGTTAAATAAATGCATGTCTAACAAGGGAACAAGGCTTCCTCAGGGTTAAACTTGCCCCTCCTCTGGGTGAACAAAAACTAGCAAATTAGTTTCTTTCTGCCATCACCCTTCAGTATAAACTGACTGGTTTTCCCTTCTATACCAGCTTTTTGGGGAACCAGGAGAGGATATTCTCCTGGTTAAGAGGAAATCTTTGGTCCAAAAACTTTGGGTATCAGTAGTTCAGTCAAGCTGAGACAGATAACAAGTAAATTCTAGGACTGAAATAAACAAATAAAAACTCCTGGCTTTATTAAAAAATACCAAGTTTCCATAAACCCTACACATAACGTAAATACAAAATGCCTTAACTCAATTGTAACCATGGCTGAATAATTTTCAACCTCATCTGAAGTAACTGCCTTATCCAGGATGTCAGCCAGCTCCCTGAGAAAATATGTTTAAAACTCTTCTTACCAGAATCTCCCAGAACCCTCCCTCCCCCCCCTCCCCCCCATTGGCCCTTAGGGAGCAGATGACTGCCTTTGGGCAAATAAATTTGGCTTTTGATTTAAAGGGCCAAGTACTCTCCACTACAGCATGCTATTGATATCTTTGGTTCAGTGTTTATTTTTTTATTTATTAATCAAAATTTGTATAGCCACCTGGTTCATCAAAAGCAATTCTGGTGGCATACAATCAAGTAAAAAGCATGTATAAAAATATAAAACTCTTTCTCCATTGCATTAGGAATCAAAACAAATTTTTAGAAATAACCTTTTTAGTATTCTCTATTTTTTAATTATGTGAATATTCTGAATTATTATGAGAATATAAACAATAAAAGACTGTATATAAAGTTATAATTAAGAAAAAAGTTAGCATTTTAATTTAGTAATATAGATTACATCCAGAAATTTATTTAATTTATATAGAATAGTTTTAAGAGGCGATTTGATTGTAAAAAAATCCTCAATTCTCTATTCATAAATCTTTTTGTTTTAATAAAATAGTTGTTAGATTTCATATGCATTTATTTATAAAATTAGTTAACTGCTGTTTATTATTACTCTAATTCCACATCATTGTTTGATCTGCTAACCATTCCTAGCATCATTGACTTCTCGAATGAATTTGCATACATGATGTAGCCAAAGTAAATCAGGCGCAGTCTTTTTTTTTTTTTTTGTCTCCACAGAGATATATTCATTTTCAAAAATAACTTCTGGTTCCAGTAAAGAGTTAAAAAATTCAAGCATTTCACTGGTCCATAAATCAAATATTTTCACTCACTTCCTCTTTTTTTTTTGAATAAATTTTTTATTTTTTATTCTTATACGTCTCATTTTGTGAATGGTTTGATTACTGGATTTCATACATTCCAATATAAATAATCGTAACAATATTATTCTTAATAATTGCAGTCCATTTTTGGTTTTGAATTTACTAACATATAGTTTCTGCTGTCATCTTCCAACTCTAAATCTCATAATTCTACCATACTTCATATCTTCTTAATATCTATTTTTACTATTTTTACTATTTTGCCCCTCATATTTCTACTTTCATTTTAGCCCTCTTTTTTCCTTCCCCTATATTCTAATAATTAAAGATGTGATCTTTCCTTTTTCCATTATTCAGTATTCAATATTCCAATATGTAAATCATAATCTTTTTCTGACTTTATTAATAATCACATTTTAATGTTTATAATATTGTCTCCAATCCTTCATTATTCATTACATTGCTACCTTCCTAACATATATTCAAAAATAATTTTTATCTCTTACACCACATATAAACAATTATCCAGATTAGATAAATTTCATACACTTTGTTAAGGTACTTCCATAAAATGTATTACTTCACACCCTTTCTCCTTTATCCCACATCTTTCACCCTCATCCAAATTTTTATTCTTTTTTTTTTTTAGGTTGCTTCACATTCACTTCTTTCAGATCGTTTAGTCTACTTTTAAGTCTATGTTGACTATAACCTCTAGCTTTCTCTCCCCTCAGCTTTTTCCCCCATTGTTTTTTTTCTATAACTACTTATTCTAACTCCTTTTTCTTCTTCCCCGCTATCTTCCTGTTTCTTCTATGATGTGGCCAAAGTAAATCAGACGCAGTCTTGTGATTTTGGCTTCTAATGATGTTTCTGGTTTTATATGATTCAGCATCTCTCTGTTAGTTATTCTGGCATGCCCAATAATTTACAATAGCACCACAGTTCAAAAGTGTTAATTCTTCTTCGGTCAGCTTTTCTTAGTGTCCAGCTCTCACACCTATGCATCATTATAGGGAAGACTATTGCTCCAACTAGCCTGCTTTTTTATTTATATCAATATCTCTGCTTTTCCATCTTATTCATTTTAACCATTGCAGTGTGGCAAGGGTTATCCTGCATTTAATTTCAGCTGTAGAACTGCCATCTTGAACAATTTTTGATCCAAGGATGATAAATTCTTAAACTTATTTCCTCCTTGTTGATTTTAAACATTTCGTATCCATTTGCAACTTTTGTCATTATCTTTGTTTTCCTGGAGTTAATATTCAATCCTACTTTTTCACTTTCATCCTTGATTTTCCAGATCATCATTTTTTCCATATCTTCCCCATTTTCAGCCAATAGTTTTATCATCTGCGTACCTCAAATTATTTATGGTTCTTCCTCCAATCTTCACTCCCAACTCAGGCAGTTCTAGGTCTAATTTCTGCATGATCACTTCAGCGTACAGATTGAACAAATATGGTGATAAAATACATCTCTGCCTAACTCTCTTACTGATCCTAAACCAATCTGTGGTACCAAAGAACATTCTCACTGTTGCCTCCTGATCAGTGTACAGCCATCTGATGAGTCTGATTGGGTGGGTTGGGAAGAAAGTTTAGAAAACATTTTATTTGGTACAGATACAAATATAAAAAACATTAATCTTTTTTCCAGAATTACCATAATACACAATACTTTTATAATAACAGTTATAATAATCAAACTCCAAAGTTAAAATGTAATGTATTTCAAAAAGTACAAAAATGCCTTTCAATCTGGATTACAAAGCATTGTTGAGTTTTGTTTTGCAATTTGGAAAAAGTGTCTAAAATAGAAGCTGATAAATTTGCTTGGTCTTACTGGACAAATATTTGGTGGTATCAGATTTCTACTCTACTCCACCAGAGACAGAATCATGTCCCTAAACTTTTGTTATATATCTAAAATGCAGCGTAGGAGCTGCGGAATTCCTGCTGTGACCTAAGCTTAGAGGGGGATTCTGTGTAGGGCATAAACAAGCTTTCAGTTCAGAATCTTGACCTAGAGGAAAGGTCAAAAGTTTGGTTTGCCTTTTTGCTTGCCAGACAGTCAGTGCACCCATTGAGCAGAGATTCACAGGCATGTACTTGAATTCCAATTCAGAGCTGGGAACAGAATGTGCAAGTGGCTCAGTTGACTTTGCCTCTGGAAGTGACAGGAATTCAGAGGTCAGGTTTCTTGTTAGACATAGCAAATTTATACTCAAACTAAAGGCAGAGGTCAGCTGTCTTGCTATGCTTTTACTGTAATAAGACTTTCCTGGGAAGATAAGGCAATGACCCAATACAGCCAGATTAAAGCCTTTTAAGGAAAGCCCTTTACCCTTCATACAAAAGAAGGAGGGAGATATTCAAATAATTTGTAACTTCACACTGCCTTAAATCATGCAATCATGACAGAGAAAGCACATCTCGTGTATAGTTTTTTCCTTTTTAACATATGTGAACATATGTATATTTTATCTTCAGACCTATGAACATTGAACAAAAAAATCTATGAAAACATAGCTTTGCAATCACAAAGTCTTAAGTAGGTATTTCTTATAACTGTGTTCCAGACTCTGTTATCAACTGGGAGGATTTGTTTCCCACTGTTCCATGCAGAATTATTATATTTTTTTTTGGTTTGGTTGGACAATGTTTTAGAGTTCCTTGACAGCATAGTGTGCTTCAATCATCCACAACATCTGAATGGGATTTAGATCCAAGCTTTGACTTGGCCATTCCAGAACCATTTATTTCTTTTTTTCAGGAATTCCTGGTGGATTGATGGAATATTTGGGATAACTGTCATGTAACAAGTCCCACTCTAGATTAAATTTGATTATATTAATTATCTTCAACCAGCTTCTGGTACAATAAGGAATTTATAGAGGATTCTATAATGATGATCTGACCACACCCTAATGCAGGAAAACAAATCTCCAAATCATAAGATTTCATCACCAGACTTTAAGGATGGTCTCAGGTTCTTTTGATGAAATACCAGCTTCGCTTTTCACCAAACACTTCTTTTGGTATTGTGGTTACATAACTATATATCTTTATCTTGTCTGTCCAGAGCCAACTGTTCAAGAAATCCTGGAATGGCCATGATGTTCAGATGCTCATGAGCAAATGTTAATGGTGCTCAAATGTTTTTTCCAGACAGCAGTTTTCTCACTTTCTCTAGCATACCTCCCTTATATCTAATTTATGCAGCTTCTTTCTAATGGTAACCTCATGTACTTTGACACTAGTAGTGATGAGAACTATCTGTGAATCATGTGATGTTATTTAGCATCTTGCATTCAGCTTTTGGGTTACACTTGCAGGGATGGCTGTCTTGAGCATGTAGGTAATTACTTGTAATTTAGGATAATCTTTTAAGCAGTAGAATTATTGATGTTTAAAACATTTGTCAATCTTTTAAAATTCCGTCCCAGACAATGGGGCATCTATAAATTTCTTTCTGAAGCTCTAAGTATGGTGATAACTTCAACAATAAAAAGAAAACAAAAGTTAATGTTTGAAATTAAAACAAAACATGTCCCTCCCATACGCTCTCTGGCTATTTCTAATCATTTGAATCTGATTTAGTGTGCCTGATTATAATTTCAGATATTTGAGGTAATGATATACGTAGAAATGTGGAGTGGTGCAGTGGCCTAGAGATGGAGATCTCACCTCACAATCAGGAGGCTGTGAATACAATCCTAGGTAGAGGCAGATATTTCTCTCTCTGGGCACAATGAAAATATATCTGCTGAACAAAACTGCATTGGTGACAGGAAGGACATCCTGCCAGTGAACACTCTGCTAATTCCATTCAGTTGCCCAGACTCCACCCTGCAAGGGATTATGGGATTGTTAAAAGAAGATGATATATATAGAAATGTACTTACAGGTGGTGTTTGACTTACAGCCATTAATTAAGTGACCATTTGAAGTTACAATGGCATTGAAAAAAGTGACTTATGACTGTTTTTTACGCTTAGAACCATTGCAGCATCCCAAGGTCATGTGATCGGAACTTGGATGCTTTTTAACTAGCATGTATTTATGATAGTTGTAATGCCCCAGGATCATATGATCATCTTTTTCAACCTTATGACAAGCAAAGTCCACAGAGAAGCCACATTAACTTAACAAACTTGCTACTAACTTAACAACTGCAATGATTCACTTAACTGTGGCAAGAAAGGTCATAAAACGGGCAAAATTCATTTAGCAACTGCCTTGCTTAGTAATGGAAATTTTGGGCTCAGTTTTAGGTAAGTCAAGGACTGACTGTGTATTTTCCACATACAAAATATATATCTTTACTACACAATATAAATGGTGCATAATATTTGTATTAATATCCCCTTCATCTATCAATATTGTTGAAATTAAGATCAAATATCTATATTTTGAAATTGAGAAAGTAAAAAATTCAGTGGGAGTACTTACCATATTTTTTGGAGTATAAGATCTACCTTAGTTTTTGGGGAGGAAAATAAGAAAAAAACTGATCGCTAGGTGGATCGCCCTCCAGGAATACCTCCAGTCAGCCGTTCCCAGAGGTGCATTTTAGGAACAGGTTCATTGGTTGTGAGCTCTGTGCCTTGCTTTTTTTTCTGCCTCTGAAACTTTTGAAACTCTGTTTCAGAAAAAACTTTTATTTTCTGCCTCTAAAAGCCTCCAAAACAGCTTCAGAAAAAAAGGCTTTTTTTCTGAAGCTCTGTTTGGAGGCTTTTTTTCTGAAGCTTCTTTCAGAGGTTTTTATTCTGAAGGACTATCTGTATTCTGTTCAATCTCCTTTCTTTAGTATTAGTATATAGATTAACCTCTTCCAATCTGTTGGTTATTGTGTCATTTTTCAGATTGGTTAACATAGTTTGGTTAGAACCTTTATTGATTCTTCTTTTGTTGCTTGCCATTTTATTTTAGATAAAAGCCTTTCAGAGGCTTTTTGTCTGAAGCTTTGTTTCTGAGGCTTTTTTTCTGAAGCTTCTTTGAGCCTTCTTTCAGCCTCTGAAATCTCCGTTTGTGAGGCTGGGCGGGGTTACATTCAGAATATAAAACACACTCAGATTTTCACCCTCTTTTTTTTGGGAAAAAGGTACGTCTTATACTCCAGAAAGTATGATACTTTCCCCAACTATACATGTCATCTACAGTTAAACTGATGGACAGTGTTTATACTAAATTTATTTTTTTTCTAGGTAAAAGAAATAATTATAGTTTTAATTTTTACTATGAAATCAATATTGTTAATTTATTATTATTTTTTTGCTGAGAGGAGGAAATAAGAATGTTACTTAACAAGTATTAAGAAGACACTTAACAAGTATTATGAGTTTGTTTACAGTATTATTAACTTAATTGATTGGGGATAGAGTGGCCAAGGTAAGATTTGCCTTCTACTAAGTCTGTACTATTTCATTTTTGACAATGGTATAGGACCGTGATGGCGAACCTAGGGCACGCGTGCCCTAGGTGGCACGTGGAACCATATCTGTGGGCACGCGAGCATTGCCCTTGCTCGGCTCCAGTGTGCATGTGCGTGCCCGCCATCTTATTTTTTGGGTCTTTCGGGCCCATCGGAAGTCAGGAAATGGGCTGTTTCCGGCCTCCAGGGGGGTGGGGAAGGCCATTTTTGCTGTCCTCAGGCTTCTAGAAAGCCTGGGGAGCCTGGGGAGGGTGAAAAATGGGCCTACCTGGCCCACCGTGCTATTGCATGACAAGAGCGGGGGGGGGGTCGCACACAGATGTACAGGGGGCAGGACACATTGAATTATGGGTGTTGGCATGCGCAAGAGAGACCCCCACCACGCTCCCCCCGTTTTTGGCAAGCGACGGCAAAAAGATTAGCCATCACTGGTATAGGAAAAAGTGCTCTAATTTGAAGTATCATTTTAAACAGTAAAAATAAGCATTTCCTATTCTCCTGACTTCTCTATTATTGTGCATTATTTTTATTTTCATTCGTAGAACTAAAATTAGATTCAGTTATACTTTCTTCATTTAATTTTTGAAGGACTTACAATTTTAATTGTTGTGAATATATGGCACAAGCATTTATTCTTGAAAATTATTATACAATTTCAAATCTTGTATCTCTTTGATGAAATTTTTCATTAAGAGAGGATTGCTCTAGAAATTAACATAATCCTTTCCTGATTTTATAAAGTTCAAAACTTTGAATAGAATAAATATTTGGAAGGATAATTATTTTATTTTTGATTTACTTCAGTCATATATGAAAGAGATAAAAGAGAATTATTTTCATTTTAAGTAAAATTTATATACTATTGATTTTATTTTCTTTAATGTAAGTCTCTACTTCAGTTTAAAAACAAAAACTTTATCTTCTGGCTTTGCTAAGGAGACAGGCAGAACTGTATGTTCATAATCTCTTCCACATTACACTAGATTAGGGGTCCACAGCATACCAGCAACTGGGATGCACAAATAAGCGAAGCCCTATCAATAGGATGCAGGCAGCACCAAAAACGCACTACCTCCAGACCATGAAAAAACCAGTCCCTGGTGCCCAAAAGGTTGGGAACTGCTGCAGTAGACCATAATGTAGTATTCTATCGTAAAAGATAAAATGATTAATTTCTCAAAATTAAGATGAAGACACTTATATAAGTATCCTGTTGATAAGGCTATATTTCTATAAATAATTAGTTACAGTATAAGAAAGTTTGCCTAATGGCATGTTATTTCAAATTGATAAAGTTGATGAATTTTATTAGTAGTTTCACAAAATCCTTCTTTCATAGGCTTTGAAATAGATACTTCAGATGACTTTGGCAGGACTTGCCTTCATGCAGCTGCAGCTGGAGGGTATGTATTTTTATAGTTCAAAAAAGTTTTAAATTTGGGATTTGAAAGTATTCTCAATTAAAACTACATTTGGTTAGAGAATTTATATACCTCTGCTAAGACTGCTGAGAGCAAGTCTGTTGTAGTGATTAAGGCAACAAGCTAGAAACTTGGATACTGTGTGTTTTAGTCCTACTTTAGGCATAAAGACAAGTAGGTGACCTTGGGCTAGTCATTTCTCTCATTTCTAAGAAGGAGGCAGTGGCAAGTCACTTCTGAAAAACCTTGCCAAGGAAACTGCAGGAATGTTTTATATTCTGAGAATTGGAAATAATTGGGGGGGGGGGGCAACAATCTTGTTAACATTGTTGGCACACATGGATAAATACATGGAGAAGTAATTATGCATAGGAAATCTAAAATATTATAGAATTTATAATGCTGTTTTATAAAAGATTATTTCAAAGTCTGAGAGTCACAGGTCATCACGTGCTTCTTTAAAAAATATAATCAGATATCAACTTTTAATTTAACTTTCAGAAATTTGGAGTGCCTTAATCTGCTGCTCAACACAGGTGCAGATTTTAATAAAAAAGACAAATTTGGAAGGTAAGAGAGAATGCTGCAAGGATAGCTCTACATAAATATGCATATGGTGGTATACATAGGAGGCTGTTCATGTTTAAACCAGGCATGTTCCACCTTTTGGCTTGCCTAGGCCACATTGAGAGAAGAGGTATTGTCTAATGTATATAAATGCACAATAATGTTAAAAGTTTATAATCTTGTGGGTCCTCATTACTAGCTGTCCATGGCTGCCTAGTTTAAGATATGAAAGTGATCAGTTTATTGTTGTCCAAAAATGAATGTTGTTGCAACAGCAGCCAAAAATGGTGTGTTACTTTACAGTTAACTAAGTAATTATATTTGTATTTGCTCATTCCTAAGAGCTCTGAATAACTTTAGCACATCAAAACAAAAATAGACCCATTAAAGTCATAATTATCATAAATAAAGAATACAGAATATATATATATATATATATATACACACACACACACACACACACACACACACACACACACACACACACACACACACACACACTTCACTACATTCTGGCCCAGAATGTAGTGAATTGTGATTTCACTCAGTAGTGGTTCCAAAAGATCTCAGTTATGTAGGAAAAACCTGGCTTAAAAAGAATAACACACATTAACCTACAAGAATAAGAAAATAAATGATAGATAGATAGATAGATAGATAGATAGATAGATAGATAGATAGATAGATAGATAGATAGATAGATAGATAGATAGATAGATAGATAGATAGATAGATAGACACACACACACTTCACTACATTCTGGCCCAGAATGTAGTGAATTGTGATTTCACTCAGTAGTGGTTCCAAAAGATCTCAGTTATGTAGGAAAAACCTGGCTTAAAAAGAATAACACACATTAACCTACAAGAATAAGAAAATAAATAGATAGATAGATAGATAGATAGATAGATAGATAGATAGATAGATAGATAGATAGATAGATAGATAGATAGATAGATAGATAGATAGATAGATATGATTGTATATACTAACATTCATAACATGTCTTTCTCCTTAGCAAGATAGAAAAGCCAAATCTGTTTTCCTGAAATCCAAGAGAAAAGTGTTGACAAGATTTCTATAGAAAAAAAGACTCTAAAGCCTCAAGACAGTAATTAAAAAAACATTTCCTAAATTCTGTCAAATGGCATTATTAGATAGATAGACCTGGAGGGAACTTATCCTGTTTGATCAGGTTGGGCAGACAAATAACTATGGGAAAAGGCAATTCTACAGCATAACTAGGCCCGGAGCTAGTAGGAACTTAAAAGTAAAAACCAGTATTTCAATAACAACCAAAAGCCAACTGACAGGTAGTGTACCTCCTAGAGCAGTATATATCCAAATATAAAGGGAAGGACTAATTAGTGTCCAAGCTGGCATATTTTGTATTGTTGTTCAGTTGCTAAGTCATGTCCAACTGTTTGCAACCTTATGGAACATAGCATTCCAGTCTCCTCTGTCCTCCACTGTATCCCGGAGTTTGCTCAAATTCATGTTCATTGCGGCAATGACATTATCTAACCATCTCATCTTCTGCTGTCCCCTTCTCCTTTTGCCTTCAATCTTTCCTAACATCAGGGTCTTTCCCTCTAACCTCTCATTAGGTGGCTAAAGTATTTGAACTTCAGCTGCAGTATCTATCCTTCCAAGGAACAGTCAGGGTTGATTTCTTCCAGGATTGACTGATTTGATCTCCTTGTAGTCTAAGGGATCCTCCATTGCTTTCTCAAACACCACAGTTTGAAAGCATCAGTTCTTTGGTACTCAGCCTTCCTTGTGGTCCAGCTCTCACAGCCATACATTATTACTGGGAAAACCACAGGAGTTCGATGTATAGCATGTTAGAATAATTCAAACAGGAGATGACTAAAGTATGAGTAACTATAAGCAGGGCTTCTGAATCCAGGATTGGCCACATTAAGAATATGACATGCAATTCTGCCAATGCCTCTCAGTTGTGCTGACCCAAAGCACAACTTGTCAATAATCTAGGAATTTTTCAACTTGCAGACCACTTCTCAATAAGTGAACAGAACTCTCTTCAGAGCAAAAGATAGTATTAACCTGAAATAGTTTGGTCCACTTAGTGAGTTCACTCTGAATCTGTTTCTTTCCACTCAGACCCTGAATTGGCAGTGAGTCAGGATTTCTACTGTATTAACACTTTGGCACACGATAAAAATACATAACTGGGATACCTGGCCAACTTCTTCAGAGAACAAAGGAGCGCCAGTGAATCTGCAGGAAGGGAAAAATCACTGTGATGCTATCCTGCCCAATAACATGGTTACCCTTCTATTTCACTTAGTGAAACAGGAGGGTAGTCATGGTATTGGATACAATTGATTCACAGTGAGAAGTTTCAGCTGAACTGCTCACCAGATCCTTGAACAACTCCCCAAGTGCCCTCTGAAAACTATCAGGATCTATTATGACACTTTGTGTCATAGAAGGTACTTAGTCAATTATTAATCTAGGACAACAGTTATATGTGGCTCAGTGTTTGTTTTTGATCTCTTACCATCCTGAAATCATGCTGATGAAATCTAGCAGCAAAATGGCTGTTATTCTGCAGTTGTGCTTACTATATTTGTCCAATAGTTATTTTTTTCCCTCAAAATTAAAGAGGGAAATAGGAGTAGATGGCCCTGACAGGTGAGTCACTTTAATTTCCACCCTTAATGTCCTGCCTACCACCAAAGCAGACTGAAATTTTGCACTAAAATTATAACCTTTTGCAGTGTTGCCTCCTTAGTATATTATACAAGTAGTATACATGCACATGTACTGCACTCAATAAAGAATTCAATTATAAGACTACTTGATGTAAAACACGTATTTGATTAAAATACTATCTGTGTAAGAGACCTTCAGAAAATAAGAATTGGAAAGAGAATGTTTATTAGATAGTTGTGAATCAGAGATAATTTTTTCAGTATATAACACCCTATACATTTCTGTGCTTTTTAAAAAATATATATTTATACACTACAGAACTCCACTCCATTATGCTGCTGCCAACTGTAATTACAAGTGTCTGTTTGCCCTTGTGGGTTCTGGAGCTAGTGTAAATGATCTTGATGAAAGAGGTTGTACACCACTACATTATGCAGCTGCATCAGACACTGATGGAAAGTAAGTATGGCATTCTTTTTTAAATCACAAAATTCATTATTATAGCTTCTCACTTGGACATAAACCTGATTTGGCTCTGAATTTTCTTTTGGTTTCTTAATAGATTACTTTACATTTAAAAGAAAAATAATTTTAAAGAGAGAGAATTTTAAATTATCATATTCAATCTGTGATTATGTAAAATGTTATATGTTATTGAAAAAATCTAATTCCTTCTATTAAAGTATGTGACGCATTACATACAGTCATGGCCGTAAATGTTGGCACCCCTGAAATTTTTCCAAAAAATGAAATATTTCTCACAGAAAAGTATTGCAGTAACACATGTTTTGCTATACACATGTTTATTCCCTTTGTGTATAAAACCAAAAAAGGGAGGAAAAAAAGCAAATTGGAAATAATGTCACACAAAACTCCAAAAATGGGCTGGACAAAATCAGTAAAACCCTTTCAAAATTGTGGATAAATAAGATTGTTTCAAGCATGTGATGCTCCGTTAAACTCATCTGGGGTAAGTAACAAGTATGGGCAATATAAAACTCACACCTGAACGCAGATAAAAAGGAGAGAAGTTCACTTAGTCTTTGCATTGTGTGTCTGCATGTGCCACACGAAGCATGGACAACAGAAAGAGGAGAAGAGAACTGTCTGAGGAGTTGAGAACCAAAATTGTGGAAACATATCACCAATCTCAAGGTTACAAGTCCATCTCCAGAGATCTAGATTTGCCACAGTGCGCAACATTATCAAGAAGTTTGCAACCCATGGCATTGTAGCTAATCTCCCAGGGCATGGACGGAAGAGAAAAATTAATGAAAGGTGTCAACGCAGGTTAGTCCAGATGGTGAATAAGCAGCCCCAAACAAGTTCCAAAACAATTCAGGATGCCTTGCAGGCTCAGGGAGCATCAGTGTCAGCGCGAACTATCTGTCGATGTTTAAATGAAATGCAATGGCAGGAGACCCAGGAGGACCCCACTGCTTACACAGAGACATAAAAAAAGCAAGACTACAGTTTGCCAACATGTACTTGTGTAAGCCAAAATCCTTCTGGGCAAACGTCTTGTGAACGGATGAGACCAAGATAGAGCTTTTTGGTAAAGCGCATCATTCTACTGTTTACCGCAAACAGAATCAGACCTACAAAGAAAAGAACACAGTACCTACAGTGAAATATCGTGGAGGTTCACTGATGTTTTGGGGTTGTTTTGCTGCCTCTGGCACTAGGTGCTTGAATGTGCGCAAGGCATCATGAAATCTGAGGATTACCAACTGATTTTGGGTCACACTGTAGAGCCCAGTGTCAGAAAGCTATAGAGCCCAGTGTCAGAGGTCGTGGGTCTTCCAGCAGGACAATGACCCCAAACATACGTCAAAAAGCACCCAGAAATGAATGGCAACAAAGCGCTGGAGAGTTCTGAAGCGACCACTAATGAGTCCAGATCTCAATCCCATTGAACATCTGTGGAGAGATCTTAAAATTGCTGTTGGGAAGAGGCACCCTTCCAATAAGAGACACCTGGAACAGTTTGCAAAGGAAGAGTTGTCCAAAATTCCGGGTGAGAGGTGTAAGAAGCTTATTGATGGTTATTGGAAGCGACTGATTTCAGTTATTTATTCCAAAGGGTATGCAACCAAATATTAAGTAAAGGGTGCCAATGATTTTGTCCAGCCATTTTTGGAGTTTTGTGTGATATTATGTCCAATTTGCTTTTTTTCCTCCCTTTTTTGGTTTTGTTCCAATACACACAAAGGGAATAAACATGTGTATAGTAAAACGTGTTACTGCAATACTTTTCTGTGAGAAATACTTCATTTTCTGGAAAAATTTTAGGGGTGCCAACATTTACGGCCATCACAGTATGTGACACATTTCATATTATATTATAATATTATATAATATTATATAATATTATATAATATTATATTATATTATATAATATTATATTATATTATATTATATTATATTATATTTATTATATTATATTATATTATATTATATTATATTTATTATATTATATTATATTATATTATATTATATTATATTATATTATATTATATTATATTATATTATATTATATTATATTATATTATATTTTAATTTGATTTATATGCCGCCCTTCTCCGGAGACTCAGGGCGGCTTACAATGCGTTAAGCAATAGCCTTCATACTTTTGTATATTTATACAAAATCAGCTTATTGCCCCTACAAACTGGGTCCTCAATTTACCCACCTTAGAAAGGATGGAAGGCTGAGTCGACCTTGAGCCTGGCTAGGATTGAACTCAGAGAAATTACAGGCAGCTGGTGTTAATTGCTGCCTTTAGTAGGAGGCATTAGCCCCCTACGCTACACAGGCTCTGTGTAGGCTTGATTAATTTTTTATAAAGACTTGTACTGTAAAATATAATATACAAAATTATAATTTAAACACAGATCTTAACTAAAACCTCTCTCTTCACAAATTGTGCTAATTAATAGCTTCTATGATACTCAGCAGTTTGGTATTATTATTAATACCAATATTAATATAATTAATATAATTATTAAGACTAATATAATTAATATAATTATTAAGACCAATATGATTAATATAATTATTAATATAATTTATTAATATTAATATAATTAATGTAATTAATATAATTATTAAGACCAATATTAATGTCATAGATTAATCATAATTAATCAGAAATTAAAGATATAGTATAGCTTTTTTTTACCAATGCAGTTATCCTGCCCAAACTTTCCAATAACAGAAAATAGGGTGGAAGGAAAGGTTCTTTTGCTTGTTCTTAATTCTACTGCAACAGTTTCCAACATTTTTTTAAAAGTAGACTGACTATGACTTCAAAAGCTTTTGTGGGCTACTTGTTTTTAGATTCCCATATTGTAACTGCTGAATGTGCAAAGAACATTGGTTGATGAGAAATTCAAAGAATATTACATTTATAGGAACAAATTATTTGCAGTATTGTTGACAATTGTGAAAGGACACTAAAAATAAAGATTGATTAGATCAGTGTTTTTCAAACTTTAAGATGTATGGACTTCAATTTCCAGGATACCCCAACCAGAATTCCACATTAAGTTAAAGTTGCTAAATTTGATAAACATTAGATTAGGTCTTTTAGAATACAGGGACATATTAATGCACACAGGAAAATAAGCTTTAACATACCATTCCTTCACAGACCTAGAAATCTTGTAAGAAAATACTATTCTGGGTTGGACTAGATTTGCACCCCCAGCAATATAAATCTTTACCATATCTCATAATATCACTATCTGGACAGGGGAGAAGATTCAAAAGTGACTATTTCATGTTAGGCTGTCCCTTCACATTGAATAATTATATTAAATTTTTATTCATTTTATTTAGGTGCCTGAAATACTTACTTCGAAATGATGCAAACCCAGGGATTCGAGACAAGCAAGGTTACAATGCTGTTCATTATGCTGCTGCTTATGGACATCGTTTATGCCTTGAATTGGTAGGAGAAATAAATGTGAATTATGTTTAGAAATAATCATTGATGTTTTAGAAATAAATTTTGATAAATTATTTTTAAAAGTTCAAAAGAAAAAATGGATAATTAAATTAGTAAAAAAAGTAGAAGTTTAGTATTGAGTTTTGAAAAGCTAAACCAAATTTGAAAATCTTTATATCTATTCATATGAGTTCCAAATCATTATACTATATTAGAAGCCTTTGAAGATTCTGTGCTATTTCCTTGGAATCATGTAATACTTTTATTTGAACTCTTAAACAGCACGAAGCCCAGTCTCAGTCATATTTGAATGTTTTCTTTCAAGATAGTGATAATATTAATGATTTGATGAAAGTAGTAGACAGTATCTAAGTATGATACTACTGGAGGTGACTACTAGATTAATAGCAAACCTCACCTCCCCACTACATTCCCTGATTTTCCCTGTCCATCTTTTAATCTCATTATTATTTAATTTAATTTAATTATTTAATAGTTTATTAAATTAACTATTTTATTGTTTATTGTATTATTTTATTATTTTGCTACTCTAATGTTTACACCTCTTTTCATTTCTGTTTTTACTGTTAGAAGCCGCCTAGAGTAGCTCCACAATGAGATAAGCAGCAAATAAATTTAATAAATAAATACTGTACATGTAGCTATTTTCATATACATTTTAAGTTAGAATCTGCTTGCATTTTTAAAAAAAATACAGTTATGGTTATACCCCAGCAGTACAGATTTACTTGCATTCTAGCAAGTGCTTTGAGAATTACTCTTAACTTCAAGGACAGTTCGTAACTACAGTTTATCCCGTGTCATTGTAACCTTGGATAGTTGCTGAATGAATGATTGATTAAACAAGGACTTATCTTGCTTAATTCTAAGTTGTTTGAATAACTTACATTTTAACATTTCAGACTTAACTCTAATTAAAATTGATTTCATTGCAGATTGCCAATGAAACACCTTTAGATGTTGTAAGTACAAGAATCTTTGCTGGGAAAATCTTATAAATATTCTGAAATGTGGAAATCAGATTGAGAAATCAGATATATTTCATTAAACAATATAATGTATGATTCTATTAAAAGTTTTTCAGAATGCACATTCATTCATATGTATCTGTCTGCAGCCTTTTGAAGCAGCTTTTCGTTTTTCTGGTTGCTGTGAAAGGTACTTGTCCAATAGTAGGAAAATACATTGCTGCTATAAAGAGATGCAGAAAGCTGCTATGTTCGTATTCCAACATGCAGCTAGCAGCTTTTTACAATAGAATCCAAAGCATTTAAGATTATTATTCTCCTGATAGGTAGAAGCATCATGCATCCAGTCATCCACCCACACACTTGTCTACCTGCCCATCTAATTGTCCTGTAGTGTTTGGCTTTTTTTTAGCAAAGACATTTGCATTTTACAGACTGAACTTTGATATTACTTATCCATTAATTAAGATGGAATAATAGGTATTTATGTTAAACTTAAAACATCTGATTGCATTATCAACTGTATTTTTATTTAGTTAATGGAAACATCAGGGTCTGACATGCTGAATGATTCAGACAACAGGGCACCGATTAGTCCATTGCATTTAGCTGTAAGTACTCATTGTATCCAATATTCAATGTAGGATTATTTAAAGTTACCTGATACCTTTATGATTTAATATTTACAGTTCAGTAATTACTTACTTTTGTTGACACCTAGGGTATGAGCAATGTTTTCATTTTTTTTGTTTAGGCCTACCATGGACATCACCAAGCTTTGGAAGTATTAGTGCAGTCTTTGTTGGATCTTGATGTCCGGAACAATAATGGAAGAACACCTTTGGATTTGGCAGCTTTTAAGGGACATGTTGAATGTGTGGATGTA
The DNA here is from genome assembly GCA_038048745.1 of Coluber constrictor foxii. Lineage (NCBI taxonomy): Eukaryota > Metazoa > Chordata > Lepidosauria > Squamata > Colubridae > Coluber > Coluber constrictor. Next base: position 129,631,500 of record CM075961.1, read on the forward strand.
CTCATTAATCAGGGAGCCTCTATCTTGGTAAAAGACTATGTTGTAAAAAGAACACCAATACATGCTGCTGGTAAATACATAGTTTTTATATCATAGGGAAAGATTATTTTACAGATGGAAGAGGGTTTATGACCTCTCCTTCTCGTTTTCATTCCAACAGGTCCATTGTAGAAATATTTTAGTTATTGTGTCTTGGTATAATTTTCTTCCTTTTCTTATTTTTTAATTTATGTAAGTGTATGGGTCTCTGTGTGTGTATATGTGTGTATGTATACACACACACACAAACACAAAATAATTATAAGCCTATGCACAGAAAAACTTACTGTACTGAATACATTTACAACGCTATACAAAAATTTCAGATTAAAATGTTTTAAACATTTTAAAATGTTTAAAATAATGATAATCAGTATCATTTTGCTTGTCTTTGTCTAGAGTGCAAAATAGAATACATTTGTTAGTTTACTTTTCTTTCAAGGAATGCATAAGAATAAGCTGTTCTTGTATGCAGGAAACCCTGTTAATTTATGCTACCATCATATAATACTATGTTTAAAAGAAATTAGTTTATTTAATTTTATTTCATTGAACTGAATCTGGGCACTTCACAATATAACAAAAGCAAGATAAAAGCAAAATACAAAATAGATTAAAAAGATGATAATCTGTCTACTTGGCAAAAAAAAACAATGTATAAAATATATTCAGCAAAATATTCCACAAACTAACACTTCATCCAAGTCTTGGGAAGGTCTTAAGGTCTCCAGGAACTCCATCAAGATAGGAGTCATGTGGATCTTAGTAGGGGCTTCATTCCAGAGCACTGGTACCGTTTGAGAAGGCATAGTTTGTGGCTCCCAGTAGATGATATTATTTAACCAAGTGAAACGGGCGCATGCCAACTTGATCTGTTTTTATTGGCAGAAATCATAGGAGATAGGCAGATGCTCAAATAACTTATTTCTATGCCGTTTAACTTTGTACGTGATAACTAATATTTTGAATCACACCTGCAAGAATGTTGGCAACCAGACCATATTAAATAAGGACATTTTAAGGAATACATTTCAAATGATTACATAATATAAAAATATTTGCATAAAGAAGATTGAATATAGATGTATTTAGATTTGAGGTGACCCATTAAATTTCAGCTAGTAGATTCAGGTCTTTCATAAAACGAACTGATGTATCAGTATGATATCTATTACATCTTAAATATGGTTTTGTATGGTAAATGTAACTCTTCAAAATAGACTTGTTCTTAATCACTGGTTATGATTACTATTTGTTGATTGTATTTTGCAGCTACAAATGGTCATTCAGAATGCTTGCGGTTGTTAATTGGAAATGCAGACACACAGAATGCTGTGGACATTCAAGATGGAAATGGACAGTAAGTTTCAAATAACTGTATTTAAAATGAGACAAGTTGCACAATGGGATTATCTATTGCAGATAACTAATGTAACTATAAGGTGTATCAGCTTTTTAAATGTATTTATTAGTATGAATTGTTATATCAAATACATAAAACAAATATATTACATGTTATCTATTATTACATAACATAAATTATAGAATATAATTATTCTGATTATATATTGCCTTTTTGTGAGGTAGTTTGAGATGGCTTCAGTAAGAGTCTCCCTAAATTATATCCTCATAACAACTACTATGAGGAGGCGTGTTTGGCTCAAAGTCATTAAGAATGTTCTATGGTCGATACAGAAATGACTGATGCACAAGTAGCTGTGACAAGGGACGTGGGGCTGATATCATCTGCTGTTTAAGCAGGAGCTACAAGTTAAGGAAAAACCCAAAATTGCATGTCAAAGCATACATAATAACCCATTTAGAAATAAAAATGAAAGATCCATGATATTAAAGTAATTGGCAATATGCTGCGTTTTGTCACAGATTACTTTAAACTTGTTCTTCCCCATTCAGACCCAAAGGGCAAAGGTTCAGATCATCTGGCACAAAATCCAGTGGTTGTAATAAAAACATCACCGAAAATGGTTATTTTATTTAGGAATATAATTTAAAGACCATATATACATTACAGAAATATGTATCCAAAGGCTGTACATTAGATAATATTGCAAATGACAATAGGGTTTAGCATTTTTGCAGTTCTTTTTAAAGAAAACCCCACAGCCCAGAATAACATTGTATTACTAAAAACAATAAAATGAACAGAAAGCATAGTAACTTGGAACCTTAGTTATGTTTCATAGTACCTTGGGGTAGGGAAGGAAAAAAGCTCGATTTCTGGTGAATTCATGGATATGCTCATGTAGTTTTCTGGTAACTATAGAAATGAAGGTAAAGTATCGCTTTTTGAGTTTTCCTGGTGAACAATCATGATTATCTGCACCGATCTCTCACTCAAATAGTTAAAGGCACAAGGTTCTTTTGAAAAGGATGTGATTTCTATCATTCAAATGTATAGGACTTTGCTGCTGGAGGTCTAAAAACTTGTGGATCAGGTTTCCTTATATTGCTTCTCAGGGCCTATTTAAACAGGTTATGAGCATCATAGTAGAATGATATTGTTACATTATGTTATCTTTGTCTTTCAGAACCCCTTTGATGTTGTCTGTTCTTAATGGGCATACAGATTGTGTCTATTCCCTGCTCAACAAAGGAGCAAATGTAGATGCCAAAGATAAATGGGGAAGAACAGCATTACACAGAGGGGTAAGAGAGACAACAGGTGTGTCCTCCTACCCCCACCCTGCTCTTTGCTTCAATAGGTAGCATTGCTGCAATTCCAACTAAGGTAACAGAAATATTATGTTGGATCCAGACTAAGAAGGTGTCATTGAAATCATAACTTATAAATGCAATAGATTGTACTAAAAATGTATTGCAACAGTCTAAATCCAGTTTACTGTATTAATCTACATTATTCATAGTGAATGTATAAATCTTATATTTTTCATTCCTATAATTAAAAAAATGTAATTTACATTATCATGGAAGTGTCCCTTCCAAAAAAAAAATCAATGTATTCTTATTCTTTAGAAATATTCCATCTGTATCCAACTTCATATTTTCATCACAATTGGTCTGGCAGAATATATTTTCTCTTTTTTTTCAGATTCTCTTTGCCATCAGGGATTAAAGTGCAGTAATGGTTAATTTAGTTTCTAGGGAGCTACTGATAAGAAGGGAAAATAGAATACAGAGAGTTGGAATTCAACAGTAGGCATCCCCAAACTTACAGAAAATTGTTCTTAAAACTGCTTGCATTTGTGAGATAGAATAAATCGCTAAATATGTTTTATTTTTTATTTCAGAATCTCACCATTTATGGAGTTGATAATTTATAACCTAAGAATATAGCCCAAATCTTCTTTATTTTCTTATATTAAATTCTGTGTGGTATCCTAGGCTGGAAAAAACTAAAGGAACACAAGAAAATATGTTTATCAGAAAATAGAATGCACATTTATTAAAATACTTTTAGTAAACAATAATTAGACAACAACTTTAAGATTTAAGATTACTAGGGTAGTTGGTGGGAAGCAATTCCACACCTTGAATGTCAGGGCTTAAGATCCTAAATCTCTGTAATGTGCTGAAGACAGAAAGTTTGTCCAAAGCAAAAGTATGTCTGGAGCTGGTGAACCAAGTTCAAGCTGATCAATCTATACTTCTGATTTAACTTAATTGTATATCATCTACAATTTAATGTGGATGCTTTAGTGTAATCCAGGAAATCAGGCTGAGTATAATTATTTAGATTTTAGCTAAGATGTGCATGAACCTCTTATTTGGTTAAAGGAATGGTCCAGCAAGATAACTATGGAACAAGCTAGGTTAATTAACAAGATCCCATCTGACTTTTTATATCCACAGCTATCTAACTTTGCTCCATTGTACTCTCTGAGCTTGGTGTATGTGTGTGTGTGTGTTTGTGTGTGTTTTATTACACAACTAGGTACCGGTAATACCTTCAGTGTCCTAGAAGATGTTCAATGCAGTAATATCATCTTACTTAAATAGTGAAAAGTCTGCAAGAAAATAGCCAAGCTCAGAAAACACCAAGGATTCCATAGTTCAACCCTGAGCTACAAATATTCTTTTCTATGGTAGCTTTGTTCCTTTATTGATATAAAAAAAAGCAACTGTATTGCTTATTAGTTTTTATATCTTTACAAGCAACTGTAGTGAAATAAATGAAAGCTGGTTGGGGAGAACAGCTTTTTTATTTTTTCATATCTGCAAGCCCTTATATGCATGCTTAATGCACATTTTATTATTTTTTTCCTCAGGCAGTTATTGGGCATGAGGAATGCGTAGAAGCACTGCTTCATCATGGTGCAAAATCCACATTACGAGACTGCAGAGGACGTACACCTATACATTTATCTGCTGCTTGTGGACATATTGGGATATTAGGAGCACTCGTACAATCATTGTCACCTGGGGATATGATACCTGCTGACAATCAGGGATATACGTCATTACACTGGGCATGTTACAATGGTAAGAAAATAAATATTGTTTTGGTGGGAGAATGGCAGAAAATAAATGAAATTCCTAAAATGCTACAGGAATTTCATAAAACAGCAACTAATTATGAAGCTTAGGCAGATTTTTAAGTGTCTCTAAGTAAAAGCTAAAGGAATATGAAAACCTACACATGTACAACCCCACTCCTGATTTCATCCTGTAAATATTGCTGTTGGCTACCTGAAACACACACACACACACACACACACACCCAGAATAGTTATGAGCAATGTGGTGGCCTCGTAGTGAAGATGCTCACCTCCCACTCGGAAGGTTGAGAATTCAATCCTATGTAGCGGCAGATATTTCTCTCCTAGGGAGCAAGAAAAAAAATATCTGTTGTGAATTCTGTATGCTGTCAGGAAGGGTATAAACACTCAGCTCTATTCAGTCACTCAGACTCTATCCAGAATTAAGGGATTACAGGGTCAGAATAGTTATATATTACAACGGGTTATATGTATATACATCCATTAATAATAAAAAATGAACTGTATTATGTGTTTACTCTCTGGTATTTAAAACTTTTAGGTCATGATTACTGTGTGGAATTTCTTTTGGATCAGGAAGTTTTTCAGAAAATGGAAGGAAATACTTTCAGTCCATTACATTGTGCAGTGTAAGCAACTTCTGTGTGACCCCAAAATACTTCATTATGGTTTTTTTTTTATCAAACTTCAGTTGTGGAATTAATTTCTTTTAAAATTCTTTGATAGGATAAATGATAACGAGGGTGCTGCTGAAATGCTAATTGATATACTGGGATCAGAAATTGTAAATTCTACAGATGCAAAGGCAAGGTAAAGTTGGAAATACTATACTGAAGAAAAATACTAAATATTTTAAAATACTTAACTCTGATATTTTGTTTAATCTTAAATTGATATTAAATAAAATGAAACTGTAGACAAATAGGCATAACTATGGATCTAGTATATGATAAAGGTTGCTCTTTGCCTTGAGTTTCTAACTATTTCTAGTTTTTAGCTAGAGAGCCACTTTGATGTAGTGGTTAAAGCTGGCCTAGAATCCAGGAGATTGTGAGTTCTAGTCGTGCTTTAGACATAAAAAACATGGTGGGTGACTTTGGGCCAGTTGTGCTCTCTTAGCCCAGTTCACTTTACCTCACAGAGCTGTTTCTGTTGTAAGAGGAGGAAGGAGTCCCCTATTGAGTTGTACGTGAAAAAAGGTGTATAGAAATCTTTAAAAATGTTCAAACTTCAGATTCTGTCAATAAAACTGTATGATTTGCATCCAGAAGGCAACAGACATGGTAGGCTTAGAAAAATCTCAGCATTTCTAGAGATATAAAAATAAAGAAGTGGTGGAAGTAAAATAGGGGCAAGAGAAAAAGATGAAGGAAAAAGAAGAAAATTTTAAAAAGTATCTTGAAGATACTTTTCTGCATCTTTCTGTTTTAGACAACTATCAGTCAGTTTTCAATCTTCCCTTCGTGGGAAAATTGTGGAGAAGGAGGTTGAATTGCAGTTAGGCTGTTGGAAGAAATGTATTATCTGAGCCTGTTTCAGTGTAGGATAAATAGCTTGTTAGTTGTGCTTGACAGTAATCTGGGGAGAATCAGGATGAGGGCAGCACATCCATTCTTTTTTTATGTTTTATTGATATTTTTTGTTTAATAAACACAAAAAACTCAATATCTATATGAACAGCGTGTTGTCTGAGTACAATTCGTTTTTAATAACAAAAAGTCAGTAAACATAGTAATCATAATATGCATATCATTAATAATATTGGCATTAGCTTATCCATAATAGAAAACTTTTATTACATAATTAATCATTCTCTTAATCTTTTTAATTTCTAACCTCTGCTTCTGTTAATTAGCCATTGGTAAAACAAATCCCACGTTAAAAAGTATACTGTTTTTTCTTTCTCCTTTATTTTTTATGTTAATCTGTCCATCTCTGCGCATTCTAATATTTTTTTTATAACACTTCCATCTGTTATAAAAATGAACACTTCCATCTTCATTTTTCCTCTGTTGTGCAAAACCAATTCTTGCTGCTAACACATGTAAGATTAGATATGTATTCCCTTTATTATACAGTTCTGGTAAAATACCCAACAGAAATATTTCTGGTTTAAAATCAATATGTTGCTTTATGATATTTTCTAACCATATATGTATTTTGGTTCGATATTTTTTGGCTTTTGGACATGTCCATCACATATGATAATACGAACCCAGTATCTGATTGCATTTCCAACATTTGGTGGACATGTTTTCTCATCCATTCTTCTGCTTCTTAATCACTCAGTAATTTTCAATACCGTCAGTTATGATATCTTTCTGGATCAACTGCAGGAATTGGTAATGAGAAGCACATAGTTGCAGTGTTCAACTTGATATTGAAAGATGTGGAGAGATGGTGCCCATGATCCCTTGCTTCTAGAGTGCCCCAGGGTTTGATACTTTCCCGTCTCCTGTTTAACATGAAACTGCTGGACGAAGTCATCTGGTTTGGGGCTTAATATCAGTATGCTGATGATACCCAGCCTTAATCTAGGCTGAGCAAAGGAAGCTGTCAAGGTACTGATCTAGTGACTGGAGGGCCACTCAGCTCTAGATTGGGAGGAACAGACTATGGCTCAATCCTGACATAACAGTGGCTCCACCTCCATTCTTTGACAGAGATATATCTATTGTTGGTCTTGGATAAAGTTGAATTTTTCCATTTGAGACTGATGCACATTGGGAGTCCTCCTGAAACTATAGCTACTGTTCAAAGAGCATGTATCAGCTGTGGTCAGGAGGCCTTTATACAGATACATCTTGTGCACTGATTGCATCCCTTCCTTGACCAGGGAGTCCTACAGATAGTCACTCACATTTCGGTCACCTCACAACTGGACTGCTGCAATGTGCTCTATATGGGGCAGTCCTCAAAGACCATCCAGAACCTACAGTTGATTCACAATACTTCAATGCAAACAGTAATGGCCACTTCTCTTGCTCATGTATCACCACTATGTTGTTGTTGTTGTTGTTGTTGTTAGTGTTAGTTGCAAAGTTGTGTCTGACCCATCACGACCCCATGGACAACATTCCTCCAGGCCTTCTATACCATTCTCTGGAGGCCATTTAAGCTCACTCATACTGCTTCAGTGACTCCATCCAGCCACCGCATTCTCTGTCGTCCTCGTCTTCTTTTGCCCTCAATCTTTCTCAGCATTAGGCTCTTCTCCAGTGTGTACTTCCTTCTCATTAGATGGCCAAAGTATTTGAGTTTCATCTTCAGGATCTGGCCTTCTAAAGAGCAGTCAGGGTTGATCTCCTCTAGGATTTACTGGCTTGATTGCCTTGCAGTCCAAGGGATTTGCAGGACCATAGTTCAAAAGCCTCAATTTTTTGGCCTCAGTCTTTCTTATGGTCCAACTTTCACAGCCATACATTGCAACTTGGAAACCATGGCCTTGACTATATGCTCTTTTGTTGGCAGGGTGATGTCTCTGTGTTTTAGTATGCTATCTAGATTTGCCATAGCTTTCCTTCCAAGGAGCAAGCGTCTTTTAATTTCTTGGCTGCAGTCCACATCGGCGGTGATCTTGGAGCCCAGGAAAATAAAACCTGCTCACTACATCAATTTCTTCCCCATCTATTTGCCAGGAATTGAGAGAGCCAGATGCCATGATCTTAGTTTTCTTAATGTTGAGTTTTAAACCAACTTTTGCACTCTCCTTCTTCACCCACATCAAGAGGCTCTTTAGTTCCTCTTCATTTCTGCCTTTATTTTTTTTTTGAAAAAAAAATCATTTTTAATATAAATGTACATTCTCTTATATATAATTGGTCATACATATACATATTTTTCTTAAAGTATAAAAATAAGGCATTTTAATTACGTTCGGGGTTGCTCTTCTACACTTTCTTTTCCCTTATTTCACAACAAACCTTCTTCTTTCCCTTCCCTCCCTCTTCTCCTCTCCTCCTTTCTCTTTTCTCCTTTCCTTCCTCTTCCTACATCCCCTTCCTTCCTCCCACTCTTCTCCTCTTTTCCCCCTTTCTCACCTTCTCTCCTACTCCTGTCCCTTACCTTTTCTTCCTCTCCTTTCCCCTTTCTTCCATTCCTCTCTCTCCCTCTCCTCTTCTAACCCTCTACCCCTCTCTCCTTTCTTTCTCCTTTGTTATGGAATATTTTCCTTGTTTGGTGTCCGAGCAATTCCAGTATTCTAATAATATATACTTTTTTTTCCGCTTTCTTTTCAATTTTACTCAATCTATCACTGTTATCTTCATAATTGTACATTTATCCTTATAGTCTTCTTTCTTTTTCCCCCTCCCATCCCCCTTTTCCATTTACTCTGGTGTCATCTAAGTTTCTATTTCTTTTTTCTCCTCTTCATCATTTAACTTTCTATTATTTAAATCATTTATCTATCATATTTTATTCAAATTTCTTTTTTAACCATACATAAAATTTTCCTCATATCTTGAAGTATACCTATTCGTCTTTATCTTTTATTTTTAAAGTTAATGTATTCATTTCCGCACAGCCTAAAATCTTTTTTATTACTTCACTTTCTGATGGTATATTTTCTATCTTCCAATTTTGCACAAATACAATTCTTGCTGCTGTTATTATATGTATAATTAAATATACATCTTCTTTACTATATCTTTCTGGGAGAATACCTAATAAAAAACACCTTTGGTTTTAATTATATAGATTTGTGTAACATCTCCTCCAAGCATGTCTGTATTCTAGACCAATAATTTTTTGCATCTACACTTGACCATCACATATGATAATATGATCCCGGCAAATGCGAACATTTCCAACATTTGGCTGATTTATCCTTAAACATTTTTGCTATTCTTTCTGGTGGCATATACCATCTGTAAAATATTTTATATAGATTTTCTTTGTATGCAGTTGCCATTATCAGTTTATAATTCCTTTCCCATAGTTGGTGCCATTTCTCTAATTCTATTGCATGACCAGTTTTTCGCCCATGTTACCATTGTCTCTTTTACTTCTTGATCTTCCAATCTAATTTGTAACAAATAATTGTACAATCTTTTAATCATTTTTTTCATCCTTCCCAGTAATTATCTGATCCAGCTCTGATTCCCTTAGATTAAAACCATATTGTTTCAAATCTTTATCATATCTTGATTGTATCTGCAGCAATGTATACCAATCAGTCTCAATCCTTTGTTTTTCTAAATCTTTTAGAAAAAGATTTTAGTTTTAGTTCTCCCTTCTCTGTTAAAATGTCCTTGTATCTTACAATCTTGTCCATGTTAATCATATTTGGATGTGTCAACATTTCTGTTGTTGGAAGCCACTTTCTGCCTTTAGAGTGGTATCATCTGAATATATGAGGTGGTTGATATTTCTCCTGGCAATCTTAATTCCAACTTTTGATTCATCTAGCCCCGCCTTTCTCATGATGTGCTATGCATATAAGTTAAATAGGCAGGGCAACAGTATAAAGCCTTGCCAGACTTCTTTCCCAATTTTGAACCAATCAGTGGTTCCGTGTCCAGTTCTTGCTGTTCCTTTTTGACCCGCATATACCATATTTTTCAGAGTATAAGACACACCGAAGTATAAGACGCACCTTAATTTTGGGGGAGGAAAACAAGAAAAAAAGAATTCTGCCTCTGCCTACCAGCATCAGGATCAGAGGTGTCCTTACTTCTATTTGTATTTGATAACACGTAGTACAGATCTTTTTATCTGTTTAAAACAAATCCTATCTATTTAACTGGAGTAGGTAGAATGGGGTGGGGGATGATTTTCATGGGGGCAGTTATCTCAGGAGGTTAAGGAGAAGTCTTTTGCTGTAGGGAGTGGGGATCTCCAGTCCTCGCACAAGTTGTGAAGGCAGCCATCAGAATTGCTGGAGTTGCTTCCAGGCAGACCTTGGGGAACTCGGAGCTCTGAGTGGCTAAAGGGGAAAAAGAAAGCTCTGGGCACGTTGAGAACACACACACTCCTGTTGTGGAAGAAGGAGAAAAGGGCTGCTTCTCCTGCAGTCTCCCCCACCCCCTATCTTTGCGCCTTTTGCCTCCCTCCTCAGTCACCTTCTCCTCCCAAATAGTTTTTATGCCCAGAGGACCTCCATGGGCAGCCAAAGTTGGTTCCCCCACCCCCGCTCTCTTAAACTGAACTGCACTGAGCAACTGAGGGATGGCGTGAAGGAGAAATGTCTCAGCTGCCCACAGCCAGTTAACATTTTGACCACCTGGAACGGATCAACACTGCCTCTGCAATGGTCGGCTGCTGCTTTCTTCCAAGATCATTTATCAACAAGTCAGAAAAGCAGTGCAGTTCAGTTTAAGAGAGCAAGCGAGGGGCTGGGAACCAACTTCGACCTTCTTCCAACAACAGGAGAATGTGTTTTCTCAATGTGCCCAGAGTTTTCTTCTTCCCCTTTAGCCACCAAGAAGGAGGAGGGCGCGCAGCTCTGCAAATTGCATTGGAGAATCAGGGAGGAAAACGCCGGAAAATATGATGCATAGAGGCAATGCTTTTACAAAGCAGGCGCTTCTGCATGGAGAGGTGTAAGACAAGGTGCTCACAGCCCAGTCTGCCCCTTCTCCAGACTACCCAGGCTGAGAGCGGTCAGCTTCTGCTCTTGGCCCAGGAAATGGATCTGGCCAGGAGGAAAGAGAAAGTGAGACTGCAGAAGAGGAGGAGGAGGGTGGGCGGCTTTGCAAATTGCTTTGGGGAATTGGGGAGGAAAAAGAGCATTGCCTCCATGCATCACATTTTCCGGCATTTTTCTCCCCAATTCCCCGAAGCAATCAGCAAAGCCACACACCCTCCTCCTCCTTTTCTGCAGTCTCACTTTCTCTTCCTTCCTGGCCAGATCCATCTCCCGGGCCAGGAGCAGAAGCTGACAATCCTCAGCCTGGGTTGTCTGGAGAAGGGGCAGGCCAGGCGGCAAGCCACCTTGCCTTACACTCTCATGCAGAAGCACCCACTTCACAAGAGCTTTGCCTCCATGCATTGCGTTTCTGGTGTTTTCCTCCCCGATTCCCCGATGCAATTCACAGAGCTGCACGCCCTCATGAAAATGCGGCAGCAGCAATTTTTAGCAGGTTCCAAGCAGCACCCTAACCATTTCTGCCACCCATCTCCAGGATGCAACATTGCTCATTTTTGGCAATGTGAGGATCCCCACGCCTGAAATCACTGGAAAATGCAACGCACAGAGGCCAACAACCTCCCAAGGGTGGGGGCCTGTGGGCGGGTTGGGCTACATTTGGAGTATAAGACGCACCCAGATTTTCACCCCCTTTTTGGGGTTAAAAAGGTGCATCTTATACTCCGAAAAATACGGTAGGTTTTGCAAGAGACAAATAAGATGGTCTGGTACTCCCATCTCTTTATGAACTTGCCACAATTAGTGTAATCCACATAATCAAAGGCTTTAGCATAGTCAATGAAGCAGAAGTAGATGTTTTTCTGGAACTCCCTAGTTTTCTCCATGATCCAGCTTATGTTGGCAATTTGATCTCTAGTTCCTCTGCTTCTTCGAAATTCTGCTTGTACTTCTGGTAGTTCTTGATCCACATACTGCCAGAGCCTAGCTTGTAGAATTTTAAGCATAACGTGAAATGAGTGCAATGGTGCAATAATTTGAACATTCTTTGGAATTGGAATGTAAACTGACCTTTTCCAAACCTGTTGAGTTTTCCAAATTTGCTGTCAAATTGAGTGTAGCATTTTTACTGCATCATCTTTTAAGATTTTTAATAGCTCACCTGGAATACTGTCACCTCCACTAGCTTTGTTGTTGCTCAAATTTCCTAATGCTTATTTGATTTCACATTCCAGGATGTCTGGCTCGAGATCACTGACCACTCCATCATGGTTATCAGGAATGTTAAGCTCGTTCTTGTATAGTTCTTCTATGTAATTTTTCCACCTCTTCTTAATCTCTTCTGCCTCTGTAAGGTCCCTGAATTAAATTCATGGTCATCTGAATTAAATTCACCCATTCGTGTCCATTTTAGTTTGCTGATTCCTAAGATGTCGATGTTCAGTCTTGTCATCTCTTATTTGACCACATCCAGCCTGCCTTGATTCATGTATCTTACTTTCCAGCTTCCTATGGAGAAAAAATGGTCATTTTTTCCTATGGAGTAAATGGTCATTGCCTAACTAGTTGGCCAGGTAATATATAAGCCAATATTATATGTTTACAGTAGAATATGAATAATATAGCTTTAAGAGTATTGCTAAGTCATTCTGCATCCTGATTGGATGAGCTCTGTAGCAACTGTATTTAAGGAGAGTTTGATTGTGGCCAGGATGGTGGACCTTTCACCATATTGTTACCTGCTGCTATGTTGTAGATATCTTTGATCTCTTTACATGGTCAATTTGATCATGGTTTATTTATTACTGCTTTTATGAACAAGTTGAAGAGCTTATACGTTTGTGATGGTGTGGGTGCTCAATACATCTGACATGTAAATTGTTTAAACAGCATCTTCTTAAAGGAGGAGATATGATGGCTCATTTGGAGTTCATGATAAGAACTTTTCAAGAGCTGCATGAGAAGGAACTTATTTTTTCAGACCTGCAACAAGTTTACATAATCCTTTCTTCTTTTGATGAGAGTTACAATGACTATGTTTCTTCACTGGAGATTTTGACCAGGGATGAATTAACATTGACTGGCATAACTGGCAGGTTGTTGGAAGAATCCAAAAGAAGACTAGAAAGAGACCAATTGAGAGAGAAGCAATCAAAAGAAGAAAAAGTATATTCAACTGCCTATTTTGTAAAAAGATGTTTTTCTTGTGGGGCTCAGGGTCATATAGCCAAATATTGTACTAAGAATAAGAAAATGACTGTTGGTGATAAAAAGAGACCCAAGAAGATTTGTGATTTGGCTATCTCGAGTACTACAAATGTTAACCATGATTTGTGGGTTGTTGATAGTGGTGCATCGCAATCCATCACTAGGAATAGAAAATTTTTTGTTGGACTGAATAAGAGTAACCAACAAGTTACATTAGCCAAAGGTTGGAAGATGAAGGTAGCTGGGAGGGTATTGCATGTTGGTCATTAATTGATGAAAAATTACCAATGCTGTATATACCTGGATTGAAATTCAATTTGCTATCTGTGAAATCATTATTGCAGATTGGACTTGTGGTAACATTTCAAGGGGATAAGTGTTTAATTGAAAAAGAGGGTAAATGTGTTACTGCAATGTTAGAACATGATTTATTTGTGTAAAGAGACAACCCACCATTAGTGGCTAATTCTAAGTCAGTTTATGAAAACAATAAACCACACGATGAATGTATTCATCTATTTCATCGAAGATTGGGGCATATAAATTTCAGGATGTTAAAAAAGACAGTAGAGAAGTCTGAAGGGATACAGTTAAAACCTTGTAGTAAATATTTGAATTGCAACACCTGTAATCAGGAGAAAAGTAAAGTAACCCCAGCAAACTGAATCAATGGGTTTAAAACCATGAAGCCATTAGAAGTAGTATTTGTTGACTAATAGAACCCAAACAACCCAGTATAGGGGGAGCCTGCTATATACTCAGCATCATAGATCATTACTCTAGATATGGTTTCTGCTACTTAATGAAAACAAAATCTGAAACATTTCAGCGTATTAACAACTGGCTAAGATTTGTAAAGAGGAAGCAGAAAAATAGAGTAATTTGCTTGGTAACTGATAACAGTACCGAGTTCACTAATCAAAGGTTAGAGAGGATGTTGCAAGGTATTCAGCATAAACGTTCTGCTCCGTATAGACCACAGCACAACGCTTACGTGGAACAAAGAGGTCAAACATTACAAACCATGACTAGGGCAATGTTAGCAGATTCTAGTTTGCCAGAAACCTTATGGGGTGAAGCCATTATGTGTGCAAACCATGTTTTAAACAATGTTGTACATTCATCTACTGGTGAATTACTGTTTAAACTATGGCATGGTAGAAAACCTAACCTTAGTTATCTGCACACGTTTGGTGCTCCTGCCTGGGTCCATATTCCCTCTCCATTAAGACGGAAAGGACAACAGAGAGTTAAATGAATGTTTTTTGTTGGTTATGATTCAAACCATCGATCATTCAGATTCTGGGCACCAGGAACCATTAGTATTTATTGTAGTGCCAGTGCAAAATTCCTGGAGCATACCGGATGGGATAAGCTTGAAAGAGCTAATTACAGAGATGATGATAATGTCATAATTGAGAGTCAAATATTAAATGATATCCCTGATGAAGATATAGAAAATGTAGAGTCTATTGTAAAGGAAGAAGATAAACAAGGTTTAGGGGAGGAGTCAGTTAAAATGCCTGACATGAATCCTGTATTGCCTAGGAGGTCTAAAAGGGAGAGACATTCGCCTGATAGATATAAAGCAAATGTAGTTTATCAAGTTAATGTAGAACCTTCCACTTATGATGATATAAAGATGTATCCTGAAAAAGAGCAAATGGCATGGAAGGAGGTTATGACTAGAGAAATCAAGTCTTTAACTGATTTAGGTGTTTATGAAGATATTCAGTTATCACCAGGAGAGAAGTTAATCGCTTGCAAATGGGTCTATAAATTAAAGACAGGTAGTGATGGTAATGTAACTTATAAAGCACATCTTGTAGCCCAAGGGTTTGCTCAAACGGCAAAAGATTACGATGAGGTTTTTGCTCCCAGTTTAAGAGCAACCACATTAAGAACAATGCTAGTGTGGGTGCAAAAAAGAATTATAAGATTAATCATATAGATGTTGAGACAGCATACCTGCATGCATCGTTACATCATAACATTTATATGAGGAAGCCGTTAGGAGTAAAAACAAATGGAAAAACTGATTGCTGAAAAGAGCCTATATGGTTTGAAGCAGTCAGGGTTTGAATAGAATCAGTGTATTGTTAAAGAGCTTAATGCTATCGAGTTTAAGGAAGGTGTAGCAGACAAATGTCTTTTTAGACGAGAGAACAATGGTTCAACGTCATTTTTGCTATTGTTTACAGATGATATAGCAATAGTGATTAAGACTGAACAAGACGTAATAGAGATCATTAAGATGCTACAAGATAAATTTAGGATAAGAAATCTAGGTAATATAAGACATTATTTAGGTCTGGATGATGTTAGGACTGCTAGAGGATATAAATAGTCTCAATCTAGCAAGATAAGTCAAATGTTAAAGCGCTATAACATGGATTCATGTAAGCCAGCAAAAACTCCTATGGAGCAGGATTTTAAAGGAGATATACAAAGTCCTGTGTTTAGCAAAGAGATCTATCAATCTTTGATAGGAAGTCTATCATATATCAGCAATTCGTCGAGGCCGGATATTTCTTATAGTGTTAACCGATTAGCACGATACAGTGCTGAACCAACAGAACGGCATTGGCAAGCCACAAAGAGGATATTAAGATACATAAAGTTAACATTGCATTATGCATTATATTTGGAACCTAACTGTGATCTCATACTGAGTGCATATGCTGATGCAAGTTTCGCTACTGATGTATCTACCAGGAAATCTACATCAGGTATAGCTATAATGTTAGGAAACTCTTTGATTGGTTGGAAATCAATATGGCAAAAACACATTAGTCTATCTACCACAGAAGCGGAATTTTCATGTTTATCGCTAGTGTGTACAGACCTAATATATTATAAACAGTTAATGATAGATATTGGCTTAACAGTAGATTATCCGATTGTAGTTTTCAAAGACAATCAGGCCGCTATAAAGATGGCTACTAATTTGGCAGTAAAGACAAGGTATAAACATACTGACATTCGGTATTTGAATGTACGACAGAGTATACAGAGCAATATGATAACACTGGAATATTGTATGTCAGAAAACAATATTGCTGACAATTTCACCAAGGCACAGGGTGTGATTAAACATAGAATGTGTTGCGAGGGTTATGGTTTGAGATTGTGAACCAGTATATATTATCCTGCCCAACGGATATATGTTAGGAAATGGTCATTGCCTAACCACTTGGCCAGATAATATATAAGCCAATATTATATGTTTACAGTAGAATATGTATAATATAGCTTTAAGAGTATTGCTGAGTCATTCTGCATCCTGATTGGATGAGCTCTGTAGCAACTGTATTTAAGGAGAGTTTGATTGTGGTCAGTATGGTGGACCTTTCACCATATTGTTACCTGCTGCTATGTGGTAGATATCTTTGACCTCTTTACATGGTCAATTTGATCATGGTTTATTTATTACTGCTTTTATGAACTGTTTATATTGTTCCTGAATGATTCATGTCTTGTTCTATGAACTGGTAAGAAGTTTTAATCTCTGGATTGATTATGCATGGCTAAGACTTGGATTGGTAAAAGGACTATGATTTTGCCTTACTCTATAAGTAAACTACTTTAAAAACCAGTTTGTATGCAATTTATTCACAACTACTCTCAGCACCATTTCTGTGCGCAAACACTCTATGCTCTACTTCATAACCGTTCCTGGTTATCTCACAACTATATCCTTAACAACAGCATCAGACTTTCCTTTCATCACCAGATGCATCCACAGCTGAGCGTCCTTTCAGCTGTGACCCAGTCGCTTCATTCTTTCTAGCGCTACTAGTACTAGCCCTCTGCTCTTCCCCAGTAGCATATTGGACACCTTCCTACCTGAGGGGCTCATCTTCCAGCATCATATCTTTTTGCCTTTTGGTACTGTCCATGGGGTTTTCATGTCAAAAATACTGGAGTGGGTTGCCATTTCCTTCTCCAGTGGATCATGTTTCATCAGAGCTCTCTGCTATGACCTGTCCAACTTGGGTGGCCCTGCATGGCATAATTCATAGCTTCATTGAGCTATGCAAGCCCCTTCGCCACTACTATATGAGCTGAATCAACTGCTAGCTGACTGTTGGGTACAATTCAGGGTGCTGATTGTTACCTTTGAAACCCTAAATGACATAGGATATGGTTAATGATTAATGTACCCAAAACATGGTTAATGTATGGGGGGGGGAGTGTTTTGTTTTTAATCAGATATCTTGTTTTGTCAATGGTTTTCATTACTTTACTTTAGTATTATATTTTGTAAACTACCCAAATTGGCTAAAAGGCTATAATAAATAAGAGGCTAGTGATTCTTTATACTGCATATGCTACAACATTTTATATTTTTTTCTTCTTCTTCTCTTATATTCTTCCAGATTAAACTTTTAAGCATTTTTAAAGATTTATTAATACAGGCTCTCCTATATGAAATCATGGCTGTATTAGAGCTCCATTGATTTTTGTTTCTAAGAACATGTGTTTTTTTTTTTCCTTCTTAGAACTCCCCTCCATGCAGCAGCCTTTACAGATCACGTAGAGTGTTTACAGCTTTTGCTTAGCCATAATGCACAAGTAAACTCTGTAGATTCTTCTGGGAAGACACCTTTAATGATGGCTGCAGAAAATGGGCAAACAAATACAGTTGGTAAGATGAAAGCTAATTTTTATTGTTATTTCTGTTAACCAATAATATACTACTGTAGAAACACAGCATTAGGATCAAAAGTTTTAAATAAAAAGCACTCAGATCAGCCCAGAAATTCAAGCAAAGAATATTCTCTGTTTTCTTAATAAATGAATTGGATTTATAGCTAAAAATATAAATCTTTGTATAAGCATAGTGTTGAAGTAGAATTGTAGAATTATTTTAAGTAGAATTAAATTATTTGAAGTTGAATTAATTGAAGTGGAATTAACAAATCGTGCAGCAAAACTGACAACTTATGGATGACAGCAAAGTGAGACAGACAATTCTGATTCTTTGCTACCATCTAATGATCATCTGTATTGTTGCTGGCCAGATCTAGTAGTCTTACATAGAGTTGTGAAATTCAAAGAAACTGGTTAAACTCTGCTAAGGAGGTAGCTGCCCAGCCTCCACTTAAAGCTATTACAGATCTTTCCATCAGCAAATCTTTTCTTAGAGTTGTGCTTAAAAGTTTGTGAATCCTTTTGAATTTTCAGTATCTGCATAAATTTGACCAAAATTATGTAAACATGGAATAATCTAGGATTATTATTTGAATGGGAAATTAAAGTCAGGGCTTTCAATCAATAAAATGATAAGCTTGAGTGTGAGAGGCCCTGTCTTATTTAAAGAACAGAATTCTGGATATCTTCACTATCAAAATCTGATCTTCATAACACAGGAATATGGAGATATGCCATGGCTCAAACAAAACTGATTTCAATAGATCTCCAAAAAATAGTTGACAAAATTATTTTCAAAGATTTTGAATTCAGCTAGATCACCATTAGGCAGATCATGTACAAATGAAGGCAATCAACACCATTGAATTCTCCAGGAATTCAACTAAGATCATATCAAGAGCAAAATGTGTAGCATTTTGGGAGATGTTTATCCTCATCTGTGACTTGTACCAAGGACATACCACATTTTAGGCCATATTTGTGCAGAAATACTGAAACTTTTAAAGAGATTACAAACTTTTAAGCTCAATTGTATAGTATAGTGACTTAAATACAGTTTTCAGTGGCAATTGGGACCAAGAACTGTTGCTAAGTAATATTGTGGTAAAATACAACATATATGATAGTGCCAACTTATGACAGCAATTCCAGTTGCAAGCTATTAACTGAATCCCATACAGATATTAATCATGACAACTTGTAATTGCCATTTGCAACCTCTCGACAGCTTTCCCATTGACTTTGCTTGTTGGAAGCCAGCACTGATGGTTGCAAATGATGGGTCTACGACAGTTCACCGCAGCCATCTCGCCATGGCTAACTTGCCACAGCCAACTCACTGCAAGACACTTTCCATGGTCATCTCACCACAGGACAATTCAGTGCGGGACAAGAGTTACACTAATAAGGGTATCGGCAACCTGCAGTTCTGGAGCCGCATGCGGTTCTTTCATCCCCCTGCTGTGGCTCCCCCTGCTGAACCCCCACTGGCTGGTCCCGCCCCTCGCCTTCTCCTCCCAGTCACTCCTCCCTGACCTGAGAAGATAAGGGTGATGCGGGGGATACTCACTCCGTGTCATAATGGGCTCCAGGAGGAGGAGGGGACACCCCCCCCCATTGTGAAGCGTGTGTCAGGATGCTTGTCAAAACACCAGGAGCCACAAAACCTGAGTAGGCATGGCTGGGTGGGTCATGTGACTGGGTGAGAGTGAGTGACAAGTTGGCCATGCACACCTAGGTTTTGTGGCTCCCAGTGTTTTCTGTGGGAAATGGGTCCAAATGGCTCTTTGAATGTTTAAGGTTGCAGATCTCTGTACTAATATCAAAGAAAAGGTGGAAATGAATAATTAAAGAATGAATGCAAAAGGAGGGACAAAATGAAATGTGAATGGCAAAAATTAAAATATTTTTTATTTATTTTAAATAATTAAATAGAATTGTTAAATTGTCCTGCAGCTAGTTGCCCATGGTGACTTGGCTCAAGCTGAGTTGGCCCATTGCAAGTTGGCTGTGATGAGTCAGATGTGGTAAGTTGGCCATGGTGAACTGCACCAAGTTGGCTGTAGCAAGTTGTCCCATTCCCGCAAATGGCAATCATGTGCCAATAAGACATCATAATCACAAGCAGTTGCCAAGCACCTTAATTGTAATCATATGACTATGAGAACACTGCAACGAATACAATTTTGAGGACCAATCATAAGTCTCCACTTCTGACAGGAGCATGCAGACGGCTACAGGTATGAGTAGAGTATGTTTATTACACAACTCTACCATGGTAAAGCAGTTTACCCAAAAAAGCTTAAGTTACAAAACCCCAAACTAATAGACAGTTTTCACATGCAAAAAATTCAATCTATTAATCCCGAAGCAACAGATGTAAAACTCAAGCAATCAGCAGAGCATAGCCAATAAGTTGTTCTACCAAGTTTCTAAAGACACACCTCATAAACAAGTTTCACTAGGCAGTCCAGGAGCGAGCAGTTCAAGTACCAATTCCAAGAACTGCAGAACTAGCAAGACAAGTCCAAACTCACAAGTCAAGAGGTGGGTGCTGGAATCATGGAGCTGAAGAAAATATACGTTGATAAAGTAAATGGCTATCTTCAGCAATCATACCATTCCATGCATCTGGTTAAATAATTCCAAATGCAGTGTTTCTCATTAGGAGGGAAGATATTGCTTCCTCACAAATAGCTTCACCAACCTCCTCTGTGTTCCCTTTGTTTTGCTCTTTGCGTCCATGGATTGGGTGGGTGCGGCATCTGTTCTTCATTGGAAGCAGCCTGTTGCCACTCTACAGCACTAACCAGCAGCCGCCGTACCTCTACTTCTTCTGCTCATGCAAGTGGCTATTCATCTGGACCGCTTTCCCTGATGTTCAACGGTCCAGAGATTATATCCTCCTTAGCCATCAGGCTCTGAGTGCTTCCAAAAATCCATTGTGCCTCTTTCTGATGTCCCTGATTCCAACTCGTCTTCATCATCAGAGTTAGCATCTGATGGGGGGTCAACCCATCTCCTCATTTTGGAGTCTATCATAATTTTGAATGGTGGTTGACCAAATGACAGAATGAACAAAGAACTACCTGTATTTGCAATTTGTAGCCCTTATTTCTGTTCCTACTTTCTGGTGGCAGTGGACAATAGTTCCTGACTATCATCGCCATGGCACCTTTAATATATCTTAGTATTAATTTTTCTTATCTTTTCAGTTTCATAATTTTAGTTGTAGGATTAAGTTAGTTTTGCCTTTCAAGAGGCATTTGAAATATATACAGTGAATATAGGAAGTCTATACGTTCCAATTAAAATGCCAGGTTTTTGTGATGTAAAAAAATTAGACTACGATAAATCACTTTCTACCTTTAATATAACACATAAACTATACAGTTCAATTGAAAAAAAATGTTAAGAGAAAAAATAAACATACAATTATGTGGTTGCATAAAGATACACATTCTTAAACTAATACTTTGTTGAAGCATGTTTTGATTTTATGGCAGCATTCATTCTTTTTGGGATAGGAACCTATTAGCGTGGCATAATTTATCTTGGGAATCTTTACCTGCTCTTCCTCGCAAAAGTGTTCCAAATCCTAAGATTGCAATGGCATCTCCTGTCCACAAACCTCTTTAGGTCACCCTACAGATATTCCGTTGGATTCAAGTCCTGGCTCAGGCTGGACCATTTCAAAGCTTTGATCATCTTCTGGTGAAGCAATTCTTTTGTTGATCTGGAGGTATGCTTTGGGTCATGTTGAAAGGTGAAATTCATCTTTAATATTTTAGCAGAGGATTGAAGGTTTTGTGCCAAAATAGACTGATATTTGGAACAGTTCGTAATTCTTTCCATTTTGACTAAACCTCCTGTTCTACTTGTAAAAAAACCACCCCCAAAGCACAATATTATCACCACCATGCTTCACTGTAGGTATAGTGTACTTTCGGTGATGCGCAGTATTGTTTTTGTGCCAAACATACTTTTTGGAATTATGGCCCAAAAAATTCAACTTTGGTCTCATCGACATAATACATTTTCTCATATGCTTTTGTCAGACTTGATACAGGTTTTTGCAAAATTTAGCCAGGCTTGCATGTTTTTCTTTGTAAGAAAAGGCTTCTGTCTTGCCAACTTACCCCACAACCCAGAATAACATGGGAGATAATTACCACATGTAGTACGTAACCAATTCTTACCAGAAATTCTTGCAGATGTTTGCTATAGGCTTCTTGCCAGCCTCTCAGAGCAGGTTTTTTTCTTGCTTTTTCATCAATTTTGGAGGGGCATCCAGTTCTTAGTAAGGTCACTGTTGTGCCATATATTCTCCACTTGTGGATGATAGTCTTCACTGTGTTCTATGGTATATGCAGTGTGTTGGAAATAATTTTGTATACTTCTCCTGACTGATACCATCCAACAATAAGATCCATTTGATGCTTTGTAAGCTCTTTGCAGACCATGGCTTGTGCTTTAAGAGACAACTGAGTAAATGTCAGAAAAATCCTACTAGCACAACTGAACTTTACAGTGGGGCAAAAAAATATTTAGTCAGCCACCAATTGTGCAAGTTCTCCCACTTAAAAAGACAGTAATTGACATCATAGGTAGACCTCAACTATGAGAGACAAAATGAGAAAACAAATCCAGACAATCACATTGTCTGATTTGGAAAGAATTTATTTGCAAATTATGGTGGAAAATAAGTATTTGGTCAATATCAAAAGTTCATCTCAATACTTTGTTATATATCCTTTGTTGGCAATGACAGAGGTCAAACATTTTCTGTAAGTCTTCACAAGGTTGGCACACACTGTTGCTGGTATGTTTGCTCATTCCTCCATGCAGATCTCTCTTAGAGCAATGATGTTTTGGAGCTGTCGCTGAGCAACACGGACTTTCAACTCCCTCCAAAGGTTTTCTCTGGGGTTGAGATCTGGAGACTGGCTAGGCCACTCCAGGACCTTGAAATGCTTTTTACGAAGCCCTCCTTTGTTGCCCGGCAGTGTGTTTGGGATCATTGTCATGCTGAAAGATCCAGTCACTTTTCATCTTCAATGCCCTTGTTTCTACCAAACAGTTCTACTTTGGTTTCATCTAACCATATGACATTCTCCCAGTCCTCTTTTGGATCATCCAAATGCGCTCTAGCAAACTTCAGATGGGCTTGGACATGTACTGGCTTTAGCAGGGGGACACGTCTGGCACTGCAGGATCTGAGTCCCTGGCTGCGTAGTGCGTTACTGATGGTAGCCTTTGTTACGTTGGTCCCAGCTCTCTGCAGGTCATTCACTAGGTTCCCCCCCCCCCCCCGGTGTGGTTCTGGGATTTTTGCTCACCATTCTTGTGATTATTTTGACCCTACAGGGTGAGATCTTGCGTGGAGCCCCAGATCAAGGGAGATTATCAGTGGTCTTGTATGTCTTCCATTTTCTAATATTGCTCCCATCTTTTTAAGTGGGAGAACTTGCACAATTGGTGGCTGACTAAATACTTTTTTGCTCCACTGGGTTTGAACAGAGTCACTTTGAGTGAATGGAGGTGTATATTGACTACAATTTAACATTGGCTTGAATGTAATTGGTTGATCCCTACCTATAAACAGTATAAACACCTATGAGCCACACTATTCTTATTTTTTTCCTCATTAATTTTAATTTGTTTTTCAGTTGAATTGTACAGCTTATATGGTATATTAAAGGTGAAAAGAATTATGAAGTAATTTATCTTGGTGTGACTTTTTTATATTTCAAAAACATAGCATTTTAACAGGGCTGTATAGACTTTCTATATCCACTGTATGAATGAAGAGCAATCAGCATTACAGAGTAAAAAAAAATAATTCAGAAATCTTTCAAACTATTTACAAATCAGAGCCATGAATCTCTGTTGATAAGAAATGAATTTTAGAGTATAAATGTATACCATGCAAGTGCTGTTGACAAATTTAGCTTTTTAGTTAATATAGTATTCTATTTTTTCCCCAGAGGTATTGGTTAGCAGTGCTAAAGCTGATCTGACTTTGCAAGATAAGTGTAAAAACACTGCACTACATCTGGCTTGCAGCAAGGTATATATGATTTTCTGATTTGAAGCTTCTGTGATGTATTGCTCCTGCTGTTCTTGTAATTATTTCCTCATAAATTAAGCAGCTCCAGACCAGCAGTGGCAGTACACCATTTCAACTGCAATAGGAAGTAAATATTTCTTCTCTACAATTATATGTGATGAGAATAGAAGGGATTCTTTCTGATTATTAAGATAATGAGGGAGAAACACATTTTTAACAAGAATCTAAGAGCTTAGTTTACTTTATTCCTGAACTATTTTATTTATATATCAGTTCCATTTCCATAAAACATATCTAGGCACTGGATTTGGCAAAAGGAAAAGCAGGGTGATACCTCAATGGGAAGATATTTTTTTTAGAAACAGGAAATATAGCCACTAGTGTAAAGGCAAGTGAAATATTATGTAGAATATTCAAAAATCTTGAACCAGGCATGAACTCTATTTAATAAACTATCTAGTAGACCATATTATTGCTTATTTGTCAATAAAAATCTTTAAGTTACAGCTATATGTTCCTTATGTGTCTAAATGCATTTGTTATGGATTGTTTCAAGAGTAGAAGCTGGTGTTTTCTAAGCCTTGAAATAAATGTTACTTTTTAAAAGAGAAATAATATACCGATTTTTCTTTCTGTCTCTTTTTAGGGTCATGAAACCAGTGCCTTGTTAATATTAGAGAAGATTACAGATAGAAATCTGATCAA
Organism: Coluber constrictor foxii; assembly: GCA_038048745.1. Classification (NCBI taxonomy): domain Eukaryota; kingdom Metazoa; phylum Chordata; class Lepidosauria; order Squamata; family Colubridae; genus Coluber; species Coluber constrictor. Next base: position 129,656,239 of record CM075961.1, read on the forward strand.
TGCCACCAATACAGCATTGCAGACGTAAGCAAATACTGTTTGACACAATATTAGGCCATCTTTTTGTAGTGAAAGATTAATCTTGGTTCATTATCAGTGGTGGGCTGCAAATTTTTTAACAACTGGTTCTCTGCCCTAATGACTGGCTGGGTGGGCATGACCAACTCAATGTCATGTCAAGGGGCCCTCACCTGCCCTCTCATGACCATGGGATGCTGCAATGGTCGTGTGAAAAATTGTCATAAATCTCTTTTTTCAGTGCCATTGTAACTTTGAATGATCACTAAATGAACTGTTGTAAATAAAGGATTACCTGTACAAAAATACAAAAAGCTTTTTTTGCTTGCAAAAAGCTGCCCTAAATACCAGTCATTAGATTAGAAATGGGGAAATGCACACTGAAGATCAGTGAGTCATAGCCGTAATGGAAACCTAAACCATTCTGTCTGAATACCTTCCTTTTCCTCAGCAATACCTGCAACCCGGGGTTACAAATAGGCAGGTTGCCAGAGCACATTGAGGAATTAAAATAGTTACAATACAAGGATAAATAACTATCAGCAGCTTGCTGATAGTTACTCTTGCTTATAAAGTGAAACCCTTTAGCAGAGAGGTCATTTAAGCTCTCCAGAAAGTGGGTGGGCATATTTGGGCTACAAAATGTTGAGCTAAAGAGACAAATTAACAAATTAACATTTTCAGGGCTAATCCCATTCTGCCTTTGTTCAGACCTTGCTGCAGGGAATATTTGCCTATGAATATAGCTATATATCTCTTAAGCTGACATCTGCTGTGGACTATTAAAGAAGATGGGGGCTGCTTTCTCCCCAGAAAACGTTTCTCCATTTTTCATTCAGGGAAATATATTGTTCCTTTTTAATATTTCTCAAAATATTTCATTCTTCTAGGAGAGAGGTGGGGGCTAACTTTCTACAATTGGTGCCATGTTACTATGCCATATTATCATGAGAGAAAACTATGACCTGGATAGGGGCAGACTTTGGAGAAGCTCAGACTACAGACAGAAAGTCTGCCAAGAACCTTTAAGGCTGTTACAATGTAACAAGCTTAACTCAGAGGCAGTTTCTGAAAACACTTAAAGCAGCAGGACAATTAAGATAAGGATTAGGCACACAGGCACACCAGAATGTTTTCTTTCTGCAGGATTAGCCCTGTAAAGTGGTAAAATATTTCTTCCAACAACTGGTTCTCTCAAACTGGTGCGGCCCACCTCTGATTCATGTGGTTTTGGTCTCATAGCTGAAAGAAAACTCTTCTGCTGTCGAGTTAATCTAATTTTGTGTCATCTAATCAATAAAATCAATATTAACTTTTGTTTATTAACAGACTCTAATAATCTATGGATTTAAATGCTTTTATCAATGTCCATTGAATCTCAGCAGTCTATGTCTATAGAGATTCTCAGTCATCCAATCATCCAGGTCAAGTAGCTTGAAATCCAAATAGCTACTTAATTTCATGCAATATACATTCACTATTTACATATTCTCACTATTAACTCTTTAGACATACAACAATTTACGTATCTGCTTCATAGTTATGTTTATTTGTTACAAATATTTTATGCTTAAATCATGCAGTCATTTTTAGATAATTTATTCTAATGAATTGAAAATTGTTCTTTTTCCTGCTCTAGAAATGCCTGGGATTTGTTTTTGTTATATTTTGCATCCTATTTTTTAGTGCTAAGGATACAAAAAAAAGAAATACTAGCTGTAAAAGATATATGTAGATTGATCCTTGTGTACGTTGCTGATTTTTTGTTGCAGTGTTTTCATACTTTGTGGGTTTTCTGCACAGGCCTTTACATGTTGCTGCACGAAATGGATTAACAGTTGTAGTTCAAGAACTTCTGGGAAAAGGAGCAAGTGTACTTGCAGTAGATGAAAATGGTAAGTGGATGAAAACAGGATGAACTGCAGTCTAGGCACATTATTTTTAAATAGGTTACCTTGAATTTGTCATTACAATAATTGGGATTCATCCATGAATTTAATTGTTCCTTTGATGGTTGCTATAAAGTAAATATAGTAAATTTACTGCAAATATTTTCTTCCCTATTTCTAAAATATTTATAGTTATACAAATCACATTTCTTTAAAAAGATACTGAACTAGTCCATGGCAAATTATAGACTTTTTCTATTGTTTTACTAGTAATCTATGAATAGATTTATAAATAAATCTTGCCAAATATGTGTTCCTTAAAGTGAAGGGTGGGGGAATTGGCATTTGAGAAGATTGCTTATTAATATTCCATCGCAAGTACACTTTTTGTTGTTGTTACAGATATTTTTTGTCTCTTCCTTTCTCTATTTGCTTTAGAGAAAAACTGTAATATTCTATAAAGAAAGAATAGACCAATATTTGAGGTGCTCTCTAAGCTTGCTTGTTTTCCAGCAAATGTTTCATTCCCTAACTAGGTAACATCATCAGTGCTAGTCTAGAGCAGGGGTGTCCAACTCATGTCATGGCAGTGTCACATGACATATCGGGACTTTTTTCCTCTTTGCATGGGCACCATGTGATGTATCCAGGCCATGGGCCAGGAGTTTGACAGCCCTAGTCTAGAGTCTCTAGACTCTAGACCAGCACTAATGTTGTTATCTAGTTAGAGAATGAAACTTCTGCAAGAAAACAAGCAAGCTCAGAGAGCACGAAGGACCCCTAAGCTACAAATATTCTCCTTTATTGAGACAAATATTTGATGTCCAACAGGCTGTTTTATGGCTTACAATATGCTTACAGCAGTATTTCTCAAAATGGCATGAAATTGCATTACCAGTTTTCAGTAGAAATGGGCTTAGTTGTATTGAGGTTCAAATTAAATTTATTGACAATTACATATTACCCATTATTTAGGTATTTTAATAACCAAGTTGTCCAAGAAAATTGTTCCTAGTATCTTTGTTTAGTTGTGATAGATTTTGTATCTTTCACCTTAAAAGTTCTGATTTGTTGCTTTTTTTAATGATTTCGGGAATATGGTGCTAATGTTTTTCAGAGGTCTGGCCCCATAATTATTTAAATTAAAATGCAAAATTATAATCCAGTTAAAATAATCATATATTTGGTTTTTAAACATAAAAATGTTACATTTTGCTTTTACATCCACGGCAGAACTGAAAGAAAGTAAAATAAAATTATTACTTTTCTCTCACCTCTAGGTTATACACCAGCATTGGCCTGTGCTCCAAATAAAGATGTGGCTGACTGCTTAGCTCTCATTCTGGCTACAATGATGCCTGTTTCATCAAGCAGCCAAATACCTTCCCTTACTTTTAATTCCATTAATCATTATACTACCAGTTCAAAAACAGTCACCTTTGATTCTTCACCAATTACTCGAAGTGAACATAGCTCTTATTGTAGTTTCAATAACATTGGGAGGGAAGATGGCTATTTATATACAGAAGAAGATGAACTTAATGATTCAGATTCAGAAACCTATTAAAAAGCTTCATTAGAAGTCTGAAGAGTGAACTTACTTGCTGAATTTCCAATTTGTTATTGGAGAAAGATGTCTTGCTGAATATAAAAAAAGGACAACCCAAGGAAAAGATTTCTTTAACAAAAGTATGGGGATCACAAAAAATATGACTCAAGAGATTTTTAAAAGCAGGTTATGCAAAAGAAATGGTTGGAATCTATGGTTCACAAAGTTATCTAGAATGTTATTTAATTGCAGTGTACTGGTTTCAATGAATAATCCCACTAAGGTTGTGCATCTTTGTATAAAGAAATATGCAATTATACAACAAAATGGACAATACATTCAAATCTTAACTATAAAAACTAAGATCATTTTGAAGGCAATAATCGAGTTTGGTACAGGAGGCATTGTTTGTGCTGCAAATTGCCAAAGGACCAAATAATTTAAGACTTTTTTTAAATTTAAAAAAAAACCTTTTTGAGAACACTTTAATAGTTTAAATAAGTAATAGTCTTAACCAACCCTTAAATTACAACTAGCAATTAATCTCAAATTGGTTTTATCTGTTGATTGTTTAATCATCTGATAGCCTTCCGACACTATTAAACATACCATGGAAATACAGCTTTTCATTTGTTAGACTTTTATGGTATTAAAGCTGTTACTAGCTGAACCAGGAATTGTGAGGTAAAATGAGTACAAAAACAGCAATGTAGTAATAACTGCTTAGCTTTCTTTTATTTATCACACAAAGAAAAAAGAGAGAGGAATGCACAGATACACACACACACAAATACAAATACAAATACACACAGGAATTCTCTGGGCAACTCAAACTGCATCAAAAATACAACTGCAATATCCTGATATTTTAATAGGCTGCCTTATAGAATATTATTTCTTAAATTCACCCAATATTTTACTTAATTTAGCGAATGATATTGGTGCCTCTATGGTGTACATATAATTAAAAATGTTTTTTAAGGCTAAGAATATGACTGAAAAGAATACAATAAAATACTTTTACCCTATTACCAAAAAGGTACAATGTCGGATCTTGGAAACATACAGAAGTGGTTCATTTTATAATTTTTCAAATGATGCTAATCCTTCTGTTATAGTAAAAAATTTTACCTGTGTTTGTCTAATTTATAATAGGTTCTTGTAAAAAATATAAACATAAAAGAATGGCATTTTCCCCTTCAAGTTGGTTTGTTAAAATAGTAGCATTTACTTTATTTGGTTCTGCTTTAATTGAACAATTAAACTGTATAAATATTACTTGCTTTGGTTATGTACATGCAAGACTATCTTGCATGAAAAGATTATAGCAAATGGATCCCTACCTTTTATCCTTTTTGTATTGTGAAACTGGAAACCTTAATACCATTGTAAACTATCAGCTTGTTTTCTGAACATAGTGTGAAAACACAAGACAGTATTTTGATCTATTTGATAATTTTGTGGGTTTTTTGAAGAATTAACGAGCATGTACATAGAAATAGCATTTGCTTGAATACTGTACTTACCTGCACTCTTTCAGTACATCAAGATTATTGTGTATATTTTACAGAGTATAATAAAATCGAAATGTGAGAATTGTATAATGAATAATTTATGTATCATTATGGAGTATTGAGAATTAATTCAAATTTATTGTAGTGAAACCTCGGATTTATAAATCTTATTGTGCAATGCTTTTTTATTTTCTTTATTCTAAAGCAATAATTAATTTAACTAGTATCTGAATTAGCAGTAATTCAGATATTTAAATATATATTTCGGAGACCTTGTTATCTTTTTTATTTTAACTGGATTTAATTTCTAAAAGAATCTTATTGGACAGTTGAAAATCTTGAAAGTCTGAGATTTTCTTTTCTGTATTACTTTATATACACTAATGTCTAAAATGGAATAGATATAAAAGTCTAGTAATTAATTAGCTGGGTATCAACATGCTCTTTATAAGACTTCCTTTTTATTTCACAATTAACTCTGAAAGTGATGTTTATTTTATAAATGAAGATACCAACTTTTGGAACATTTGAATTGATTATGAACTAAGAGACATTTAGTTACTTGTTTTACTCAATCAAATCATTCATTTGTCTTGTATTTTTCTCAAAAACTTTAGGCAGGCAAAAGAAAACAATAAAACAGTAAAGTCATATTTACCCTATTTAAATAATATCTTCCAATAGCTTTCATTGATCTATACATCTGTAATTAGCAACAAAATAAAATCTATGTTAGCCAGTTTTAAAAATAAACAATTCTATACAGATCCTTATAATTCAATCCAGAGCAGCTAAAATCAGCTAAAACTGATAAATAATGTATTCCTTATTTCTTCATTTAGATCCTCAATAAAAAGCAAAACAAAAACCAGTTCGATATCAACTTTATATTCAGAGCACATAATTCCCTGAATGGAAATGCTGTGAAAGTTTTTTTCTGATATGACCACTAATATGGTTAGGATACAGTGCCAGGGGTGAAATCCAGTAGGTTTTGACAGATTCTGGAGAACCAGTAGTGGAAATTTTGAGCAGTTCGGAAAACCAGTAGCAGAAATTTTGAGCAGTTCAGAGAAGCGGCAAATACCACCTCTGGCTGGCCCCAGAGTGGGGAGGGAATGGAGATTTTGCAATATCCTTCCCCCAGGAATGGCGTGGGAATGGGGATTTTGCAGTATCCTCCTGGAGTGGGGTGGGAATGGAGATTTTGCAATATCCTTCCCCTACTATGCCCACCCAAGCCATGCCCACAGTATTGGTAGTTTTAAAAAAATGATTTCACCACCGCATGATGCCTTTTGGAATATAAGCAGATAGTACAAAGAAGGTAGACACAAGATATTATGGCTCCAAACGGTTTGATAATTTAGATTATATCTGACACAAGACCAAGGTCATCCTGGAATCAGTAAAATTAAGACAACCGACCAAGTGTAAACTACAGTGTATGAAACAACATAAAACTATCATGTGATACTTCATATTGCAGATGAACAGGTTTTAGATCTGAGGTCCTAGGCAAATCTCCCCCCCTCCCCCGTCCTCATGAGAAAAACAAATACACTGTTCGTCCTCAACCACTACATCAACTTCTTACAGTTCAATTTATATCCCAAGATGCCAACAATGCATTGTTTTTAGTTTCAGTTCTAGGGAAATCTACTTGTAAAGTCAGTTTCCTACCTACAATCAGAATATAATGTCAAAGCAAAGGGCATTGAATATTGACACAGCATTTGAAATTAATATGCTTCTATAATAAGAGTCCTTAAGTGCTTTTCTACAATGAATTGGAACAGTGGTGGGATTCAAATGTTTTAACATTTGGTTCTGTGGGCGTGGCTTGGTAGGTGTGGTTTGTCATGTGATGGTGGCCATGGCTGGGCATGTGACTGGGTGGGTGTGGCCAACTCAGCATCACTCACATCGAGGAGCGCCTTGCCTTGCCCTGCTTGCCTGGCCTCCTGAGCTCCTCTGATCTTTGTCTATTAATTTGTCTACTACTGTAGTGTCTGGTTGATTATCTAATGCCTGCCTATCCTTCTGGATCCAGAACTCCCACATATTCTTAGCTCTTATTCTCCACAATCTTCTGTGGAAACTCCTTGATGGCTGGCTGGAGAATTCTGGGAGTTAAAGTCCATATCTTTAGCTGAGAGACATTGATCTACCTCTTGGATTCTATCTATGTGGTAAATCCCTGTTTCTATGGATCTGGTGCTTAGTGCCTATTCTTGTGTTGTTATGATCAGTGATCAGTGCTGCCTTTTACAAACACACCACTTCAGGAATAATTATAAAAATGATTTCTCACTCATTTCTTTACTAGTAATAGAAACAAAATAAGCAGCCATAAATTTCACCTAAAGTTGGAACCCTATATTTGGATTCTGATGCATATTTATTGTGAATGCTTTTGCAAAACTGGCTGGGAAGACTTGCCACAGATAAATTTACAAAGCACCTATTTCAAATAACATTTCTTAATTGTGTATTCTTACTTGCCCTTTTGTACTGTACCACAGCATTTTGGATTCAAATGCAAAAAATATATATTTTGGAGACCACAGAGAAAGGAATGCTGCATCTGTTTGCAATTCTTTAATGTAGCTGCATTTTCCCCCTAGGATTATTCAGCTTCCTGGGATTATGCAGCTGCCTTTCTTCCCCAGAAAAGGTCCTATTTTGTTTAAAGACTTGCAGACAAATGCATACCTATTCAACATAGCAATGCACAGTTCTAGGCTTACAATTTTTCTGCTTTTTCAAGACAGGTAGACATACTTCTAAACAAAACATTGGCTGTAGATAGCTCTCTTTTTCACATTGCAGGGAACTTCAGAAATGGCTCAGTGAATTAACAATTGACTGGCTGATTTTGAGCCAGTCGTTCCTTCTCTCAGCCCAGCCTACCTCACAGGACTGTGGTGGGGAAAAGAGGAGGAGGAGGAGTGATATTTGGAATGTTTGCTGCTTTGAATTATACAAATAATGATGGAATATAAATAAATATATTAATTTTCTGGAGGATGGTGTTTTGCTTTGTGGCAAGTCAGCTTCCCATTTTTAAAAAAAGTTTAAACATATTTTGAAGAATATATAAATACAGATGGAGTAGATAAATTGCCAAGCAACTAATGAGGTATGTACAGGCATACATTGGCCCGCTGGGTGGTAGAAATGGGGATCCCAGATTTCAGTTAATGGATAGAGCACAGTGGTGGGTTGCTCTATAGAACCGGTAGTAGGACTGGAAGGCTCCGCCCACCCGCCACAATATCATCATGGGTGTTCTGCGCATGTGCACAAGCATGCGTGTGCGCTCCCACTGCGAACCGATAGTAAAGGTAAGTGGAACTTACCCCCGGTAGAGTATATAGATCAGTCATTAAATTACCATACTCTGCTTTCTTTTTTAATATTGCAAATCCATCTTTCTCAAAGGACCCTTTGTGCAAATTCAGAGAGCCTATCAAAATAGTCAACATAAACAGTTTGTAGGAAAAGTTATCATATAAATTTATTTAAATAATTTGAAAATACAGTACAAAGTGAAAACAGGTTCCAATATTTTTATTTTCATTTTAAATTCTTTTTTAAAAATAGTTTTTATTAAACAATTTTTTTCATTTTATATTACAATTTTAATCTTTACAGCGCTCTGATATCAGTATATCTCCTAAGTACATACAAATTATTATTGTTATTCTTCCTTTTGTGTATATATTTATTCTATACAATGCATCAATATTACAATTACATACCTATATATATTACCCTTTATTGTCACATCTTAATTTACTTTTACATTCTTATTCTTTGCTTCTATTCTCTAACCAGTTATACCATGTGTCCCAAATCAAATAGTATTCCCTTTCATCTCTTTCTTTTATTTCCATTGTTAGCCTATCCATCTCTGCACATTCTAACACTTTTTATCACTATTTCATCAGAGAGAGTACTATCGTTTTTCCAATATTGTGCATAGATGATTCTAACTGCTGTTATGTCTAATATGATATACTGAGGTTTTTTTACTATAATTCCCCCTTAATATACCTAATAAGAATAGTTCTGATATTAGATCTATTTGTTGTTTAGTAATTTCCTCTTGCCAATTTCTTATCTTTCATCAGTATTTCCTTGCATCTGAGCATAGCCACCACATGTGGTAATATGTTCCTTGCCTCCTTTTACATTTCCAGCATTCCACTGGTTTACTTGAGTACATTATTGGCAATCTGGCTGGGGGCAAATGACAACAGTAAAACATTTTATATATATTTTATTTGTATGCTGCCAACATTGTAAGCTTGTAGAAAAACTACAAGCTTTTTCCCAATTTTCACAGTTTTTCCCAATATTCTAAATCAATAGAGTAGCTGAATTTTTTTGCCCAAATTATCATTTCTTTAAATGTTTATTCTCCCATTTTGAATCTCAAAAGAATATATGTTTTTGTTATCATTTTTTCTTCTGTCCCCTTCATTATTTTGCCTAAGTCTTGTTGTTCCCTATAAAAACCATAATTTTCTACCTCTTTTTTATATCTTGACTGGAGTTGCAGGTACGGCCACTAATCTATGTCAGTTCCTTGGTCTTTTAATTCTTGATTCGTTTTTACTTTTCCTTGGTCATTTAATAATTCTTTGTACCTCACTATTTTGTCTAGGTCCAATACGTTAGGATCAGTGGTGGGTTTCTACCAGTTCGCACCAGTTTGCACTTACTGGTAGTGATAATTTGGCCTGGGTTACCAAACTGGTAGCGACCACTGGCTGGCCATGCCCCCAAACCGGTCTCCTAGTTGCTGCTCACTTGCCCCACCCATCCTCCCACACGATGCCCCTCAATGCTCACTCGCCCACTCAACGCTCATCTTGCCCATTTGAGCCCTATATATGCCTTTGCTTCACCACACAGTATCCACTACTTGCCTTGCAACTCACTCCTCACATGGCCTCCCTGGTAGGACTTGCTTGCTCATGCACAGATTGCTCTGTGGCTTGCTGAATTTGCCTTCTGTAGTGCCCGCGCCCCAATGGAGCTGCCTCCTCCTGCCTACAGGTAAGTACTAACCTACTCCACTGTTGGACTCACGTAGGTCGTGAAGCCTGCAGCACTAGGCTGAGGCCTTGCTTTCTGCCCCCCCCCCAGTCCCTGGGCTTGCAGAATTCACAGAGCCCGCTAGTGCTTGCCTTGCCTGCCACCTACCCCTAGTCCCCGGGATCATGGAGCTCCTGAAGCCCGCAAGAGGTCACCTGCAGCCTTGCCTGCCGCTCGCCCCTAGTTTCCAGGCTCATGCAGCTCATGGAGCTCATGGAGCCCTCCAGCTGTCACTGCGGCCTTGCCTGCCGCCCACCCCTCGTCCATAGGTCACAGAGCCACCTCAGCATCCCAGGTGGGGGAGCCCAGGGATCCTAGGCTAACAAAATAACCCACCATCCCTCCCCCCAGCCTTCAGCTTACCTTCAGGTTCAGGAGCCAAATCCTGAGAGCTGTTCTGGTCGCTTGCCTGGCTGGAAGTGGCTGGTTTTTTTTCTTTCTTTATTATTTTTTTAAAATGATTATAATAATGTTCTTTTTAGGATTTTTTATTGTTTTTAGGAAATGTTACTGTTTTTATGACTTTTTTGGGGGGAAATATTACTGTTTTTATGAAATGTATTTTTTGGAAATGTATTTTTTTTTAGGAAATAGAATCACATAAAATTTAGGAAATTTTAGCTGTTTTTATATGTTCAGTTTTTGCAAGCTTTGTGAGATTGTGTTTGTGTAGCGATTCAGTCACTACAGAAACACACAATCTCACAAAGCTTGCACAAAGCTGCACATATAAAAGCAAGTTATTGAGCCACACAAAATGTGGTTGCATTTTATGTGACTCAATAGCTAGCATATTCAGATTTGTGCAAGCTTTGTGAGATTCCATATGTAAATGCAATAACTGGTTTCTGAGGTTGTGTAATTTTTGTGAGGTGGTTGCTTCTTACAGCAACTACATTTTATGTGACTCAATAGCTGCTTTCATATGTTTAGCTTTGTACAAGCTTTGTGAGCTCCTGCAGCTTAATGGGCTTTGATGTGTTTCTGATTGCCCTGGGTTTCATTTTCCCGTTTTCCTGAGTTAATCTTGGTCCCAGGTCTTTTGTCTTTCCTATCCTGGGGATAAATTCTGCCAGGAAAGGGGAAATGGGGAGTTCCAAGTGAGTTATTTTTAGCCTGATTCCCCTTATCTTAATGGCTGTACTTAAGTGTTCCTTTCAGCTAGTGCTTTTGCCTGCAGTTTTCTTAAAGGGGGAAGGGCTGGCTTGTGTTTCTTGGCACTGTTTTCTCAGTGCCCCTGGTGCTGTGAAGTTTCTGGCACTGTCTTTTTGGAGTATACTATACTTCCTATCAAGAGACCAAGACTGGAACAATCAGATACCACAGAACTGGATGCAAAACTATCACAAGTACCATAAGCACCACTGCCACCACTTGAACATGGAGAAAGCAACAAATTAAAATTGATATAGTGTTTCCCCAAAAATAACACACGACTTGAAAATAAGGCCAAGCCTGATTTTTGGGGTGGGCGTAAATATACACCCTCCCCCGAAAATAAGCCCTAGGGAATGGCCAGCACCAGAGGCAGCCCTTCTCTTCCCCGGTCAGCTAATGGGCTCCTTAATCACGACCTGCAGTTCAACTGAGCTGATCAGGAGCTGCCTCTCATTCTCTCTCTCTCCCCAGCATTCTTGGCGCTCACCCGCCTCCCATCCATTCATCCACCCATCCATCCCGCTCACTTGCAAACTCCTGCCCTGCTCACAAGAGAGCAGCTGCTCAGTGCTTCCCAGCACGACAGGGCAACAGGGAGCTGCAGAGAGGGGTGAAAGAGCTGCCTGCAGCTCCAGAACTGCAGGTTGCTGACACCCGTGCTAGATGATCAGCTTCTTCCATGGGATGGGATTCCATGGAAGGAAAAGGAAAAGCTGAGGTACTTTTAGACTTCTAGACTTGGTGTTTATTACATACCTAGAATAAAGCCTATATCTAATTGTTAATATTGCCAAACAGAAAAAGAAAATTCAAAAGTCCAAAGAAAAACTGTGAGTAAGGCAAGTAAGAAGCATGAGCACAGCAGAACTCAACACCGAGAAATGAAATCAATTGCTAAATGTTGAATTTTAGGTATTAGCAAATTGAAATGACCCTTCAAATAAAAAAAATACTTTTACTAATTAGGATCCAACAATCAAGGAATGATATTTGTAATGGTAAAAGAACCATAATTAAGAATTATGCTGCCAATTAGTACTTTGTACGGTAGCAATAAAAGTCTTAGAAATATATTCAGATTTGGTGATGTGTCTACAAGTCCAAAAATCAATACAGTGCAGACAATAGTTGTCAGACCTACAAGGCAGACCAGACTAAGAAAGCAATTTTCGGACAAGAACAGGGATAGACATCAAACAAAGGAAAAGTGTTGGGAACAAAAACATTGACTATGAGGGGAAAAATAGCTGATTATTCCAAGAGCACAATATTCCTAATTGCAATATAATGGTTGCGTCACTCCTATTCCTAAACTTGAAGGCATAAGAAAAGGGCAGTTTGGAGTTATGCCTGGATTTGTACCAAAGATAAACTTACTTCCAAATATATGATGTCAGAGATGACATATTCTGCTACATTGAAGCCACATCTATGAAATGGACTAATGGACAAGGCATTTTGATGAAATAATTCAACTTTAATCATAGTATGTTCCATGTACTATATATGTGTAATAAAAGTCCAAAGGCTTTGAATAATAACATCAAAGAATATTTATTGGGTTCTTGCAGTAATAATTTTGAGACATTATTGGTATCAAAAACTATTTGTGTCCCTCTCATACCAACGTCCATATAGGCCAGCTGTTATTAAACCAGAAGGTCCTCCCATTTTGTACATGACATAGGATTTTTTTTCCCAGCCCAAATAGTCAGGAAAATCTAGAGTGACCCCAGATCTTAGCAAGAGAGGAAAGATAAAAGTAGTACTGAAATTTCCTTGGAGCTGAAAATCTATCAATCCAGATGCCTCTGTGATTTCTTGCCCACAGGTAGAATAGTTAAGTCCACCACATTTCACTAATACACAGGCTTGAACATAGTATGTTCCATGTACTGTATGCAAATCATCAAAAACTCCTAGAACATAAAGTTCATTTGTTTTTTCTAATTGCTTATAGATTAAATTACAACAAAGTGTATTGGAACAAACTTCTATATTTCCTTCTGCATTTAGTAGGGGAATTAAGGTAAAATTATCATACATCATTATTCCGTAAAATACAGGTAAAAATTCTTGGAATGGCTTTTCTTCTATTTTACAGTTAGTTTCTTGATCTTTATGGCAAATCTGTTTCTCTATATGAAAATTCAAAGAACTCTTTTGACCATTGTGGGACATTACATTGTTTTCCATATTAGTTTCATTATATGATGTAACAACTGGGATTTCTACAACTATAAGTTTCCCATTAATGCTTTCCATATCATAATAAGTGAAAGATTTTGATGGTGTATATATACCACTGCCTGTCATGCCCAAGTCAGGATGATGGATATTTGCTGCCAAAAGGTTTATTTTAAAGGCAGTTGCAAAAGCTTGTTGAAATTCTACAGCAGACAAAAGTGGAAGTTGATTCATCCATGCAGTAGGATATGCGACCTGGGTTATGTTGTATTGCTTTATAAGGGTTACAGCTGGCTCATAAAATAGAATATCAAAGCAAGTAAAGATTCCAAATCTGCCTGCAAAAGGTGTATCAAAAACCGTATAATCAATCTTTGGTGGAGTATTAAAGGCATACTCGAAGTATAGGTTTTGTTTTCTGTATCTGGCTACGAGTGTGCCATTGTCATTAAATACTACATTGGTATTAAACTGATACATTCCATCTGGTGGACAGTGGGGATCACTTTGCATGCAGGGCTCTTTAGTTCCCAAATTTACAACTAAAAATATTTTATTTTTCAACGCCATACAGCTGAGTTGATGGAGAACCTATAAAAGCAAAAGTTTTTTAAATATTAAATTGGAATGTTATCTTACATAAAAAAGTAAAACACTGAGCTACAGTATTATGTTAACTGACTATTGAACTATCTTATTTTTCAGACTATAAGATGTTCCAGACTATAAGATGCACTTAACTTTTGGGGAGGAAAAGAAGAAAAAAAAATCTGCCTCTGCCTCCCAGCAATTTGCTTCCTTGCAGCAAACAGCTTGGTCAGCTTCAGCACAGCTTGATTTAGCAGGAGCAGCTGATTGGCGGTAGGATTTGTCTCCTGGATAGGTGGCGGCAGTAATCTCCACCACCTGGAATGGGCTGAAAGTACAGAGGCCGAAAATGGGGCGCACATATGTGGGGATAGGCAGCAGTGGCGATGGGCGGTGGCAATCCCTGCAGCTTGGAACAGCTGATAGGTGGTATTCCAGAAAGCAGGTACAACCACCAATCAGCTGCTCATGCTAAATCAGATTGTGCTGAAGCTGACCAGGCGTATTTGCTGTTTGCTACAAGGAGGCAAATTGCTGGGAGGCAGAGGCCGAAGGCTGGGGGCTGGCAGGTGGGCGGGCTTCAGCAACATTCACTGTATAAGACACACAGACATTTCCACCCACTTTTGGGGGAGAGTGTGTCTTATACATCGAAAAATACGGTAGATACAATTTTACCTTTAAATGATCTTTATTTGGAAGAGTGCATTAAGAAAATAGAGGAAAAATATTACATTAATTAAGGAAATTACCTCAGTGTCATTGAATAAGTAAAATTCTTTGCATGGATTCCATGTCAGAGAGTCTAGGTTTGGAATGAAATCCAGGTAAGGATAAATGGATGCCCTTGTGAAGTTGAAACCTTGAATTCCATCTTCAGGAAAGATAATTATTTGGGCCCCCTAATAATAACAAAAAATATTTATCAGCCAAAGGCTAATAGTGAAACAAAATTATTTCTTTATTAAATAGCTATGATTTAAGGCATATTATTATTTATCCAATTTATATATATAATATATATTATAAACAATTATATATAATATAATTGTTTTCATTAAAAATAATTTCATAATTATGGACAAATTAATAGATTGTATTTGTATTTCAATGGAAATTAAATGGAAATTATGACTGAAACACACTAATTTTGGAAATGAACAAATCTATCTTATGCAGACACAGAATGCAACTTCCTCAAGCATTTTATAGGATACATATAACAAACCCCTACAGTAAATATAAGGCATCTTGTTAAAACTGTCACATTTTTAATTAATCTAAAAAAAACCAAGAGTGATCTAAGATTCTGGGAACTCATAATAGAAGCCAAGATGATAGTCTTTTGCAGTCCAAATATCTGAAGTCTACATTTTAATAACTTAACGACTATAATACTACTATATGATATAAAATTGAAGCTAATCCGTTCACTGTTATTTAGGTGAATTTAGAGTGTTGCAATGAGGTATTTTCAACTGACTTCCAATGGTAGTCAAATTTTATATTAAAAATAGCAAAGACTAATATTCTACCTGTTTTGCTGCATTAATTACTTGCTCTTCATAAATGTCTAGATTCTTTTTCATTAATTGTAATGCAGTTTGCCGATCAATGATGGCCGCTGGATTGGGATTCAGGATGGCATAATGTTCATATACAGCAGCAACATAATGTTTTCTTCTTTGAATATCTATGGAAAGAACTTGATGACCAAGAATAAACAAGATGACACTTGCCATGAACCTAAAATGAAAGCAGATGAATATGACCATAACCAACAACATCCTAGATCAGTAATGTTGAAACTTTTGAGCTTGTGGTGTCAAAAATTCAGAAATTATCTAACTTGACACTGCTAGAGTGTCGACGTCTCTCCTCCCAGGTCAAAAGAAAAACAATTCATAACAAAGAGTCACTTTGGATAATGTTATGGGTGGCAGGTAAAAAAAATGTAATTTTTTAAAAAAATTACCTTTGTCTCTCAGAAAAAAAAATGTCTATACAAAGCAGCTCCAGATCACATGAGGCTTGAAAACTTCAGAGAATGCTATTGTGTAGCCTTGTAGCCCAGTGGCGGGTTTCTACCGGTTCGTGTGAAACAGTAGGGGTAATTTGGCCTGGGTCACTGACTGGTAGCGACCGCTGGCTGGCCACACCCCTGAACCAGTTGCCCCACCCACCTGAAGCTCATTTGTCCTGACCCCTGCTCATCCTGCCCAGTCACTCCTTACTTCTACTGTGTGAGTCCTCGCTTGCAGCTTGCCTTCCTGAAGCTCTGCACACCAGCTAAGCGGTCCTGATCTGCCTGCCAGGTAAGCCTGTGAGTGGCAGCCCAGCTAGCTGCCACTTCCCCCCCACCATCCCAGCCTGCGTCTCCTACTCCCTTCCCCGTGGCCTGCAGTCCTGCCATGCTTCCCTGCCGTCCCCATCGCCAGGCCCGTTTGCAAAGGCCTTTCCTACTCCCTTCCCCATAGCCCGCAGCCAGGTGGCCCTGACATGCTTGCCTACCTTCCAAGTGACCTTCCTGGTGACCCCGTGGCCAGCTTGTCACCCACACCTCACCCTGCTTCCCTTTTACCTTTCTTTAATGTGCCCACTTCCCTCCCCAAACCTCAGAAGTGGCTGCTCCCATCCTCGCGGCCTGTGGAGGAAGAGGCCTCTGTGCCACAAAGCCCTTGAGGCCCTTGAGGCCTCCAAGACTGAGTGGCTGTGGCTTCCAGCGTCCTGATATAGTCAGCTGGTACCATCACTGACAATTGGGGAGGAGACCTTGCTCCCCACAGAGAGGGCCCGCAATTTGGGTGTCCTCCTGGACTCACGGCTATCTTTAGAAGACCATTTGATGGCCGTGGCCAGGGGGACCTTTTATCAGGTTCACCTGATCCGCCAGTTGCGTCCCTGTCTGGATTGGGATGTCTTGCATACAGTCACTCATGCCCTCATCACCTCCCATATGGACTACTGCAATGCTCTCTACATGGGACTCCCCTTGAAAAGCACCCGGAGGCTCCAACTGGTCCAGAATGTAGCCGCGCGGGTGATTATGGGCACATCTCGTTGCGCCCATGTAACACCTCTCCTACGCGAGCTGCACTGGCTCCTGGTGGTCTTCCGGGTGCGATTCAAGGTGTTAGTTATCACCTTTAAAGCGCTCCATGGCTTAGGACCTGGGTACTTACGAGACCATCTTTTGCCACCAATAGCCTCCCACCGACCAGTTCGTTCTCACAGGGAGGGACTACTCAGGGTACCATCAGTCAAATTGTGCCGACTGGCGACTCCCAGGGGGAGGGCCTTCTCTGTAAGGGCTCCAACCCTTTGGAATGAACTGCCCCGATAGAGGAAACATGCCTAATCTCCGTGCTTTCCGCTGTGCCCTCAAGACCTGATGTTCAATCAGGCAGGGCTAAACATGTTTTTTTTTTAATTTAATTTATATGCTGCCCTTCCCCGGAGACTCAGGGCGGCTTACAATGCGTTAAGCAATAGCCTTCATACTTTTGTATATTTATACAAAGTCAGCTTATTGCCCCCACAAACTGGGTCCTCAATTTACCCACCTTAGAAAGGATGGAAGGCTGAGTCGACCTTGGGCCTGGTGACAATTGAACTCACAGTAATTGCAGGCAGCTGGATGTTAAATGCTGCCTTAGTAGGAGGCATTAGCCTCCTACGCCACTCAGGCTCCTCACTGGGAATGATTAAATATTATCTAATTCTGGGTTTTATTTAATTTGGGCTAAACTATGTTATAATTTTAATTATCGATTTTATGATGTTTACGTATATATTTTTTTTCTTGACTGTACACCGCCGTGAGTCCTGAGGGAGAAAGGCAGTATAGAAATAAAATAATAATAATAATAATAATAATAATAATAATAATAATAATAATAATAATAATAATAATAATAATAATAATAATAATAATAATATACAAACAAAACAAAAGTATACAGCTGACTAAATCTATCATAATACAGAACTCTCTTAACTGACAAGTTAAAACTATTTTTAAAAAAATATGATTAACTTGAAGCTCATAAATGCTTAAATTTTCCTGGTAAGGATAAATTTGTTAAAATAAAGATACTGACCAGGTTATTATATTTTTTAAAAAGTGTTTTAAAATCTGAATCCATTCTTTGTGGTCTAGGGCTCATATAGGGTATTAAGAAAGAGAAAGAAAGAGGAAAGAAGGGAGGGAGAGAGAGAGAGAGACAAAGAAAGAAAGAAAGAAAGAAAGAAAGAAAGAAAGAAAGAAAGAAAGAAAGAAAGAAAGAAAGAGGGAGAGACAAGAAAGAAAAAGAGAAAAAAAGAAAAAGAAAGAAAGGAAGAGAAAGAGACAAAGAAAGAAAGAAAGAAAAAGGAGAAAGAAAAAAAGAAGAAGGAAGGGAGAGAAGGAGAGAGAAAGAAGAGGAAGGAAGCACTACAAACCCTGGCACTAGATGTGGCTTCAGAAGACATTCTGAAAAAGCACAGCAATCTAGGCCTGGAAGGGATCTCAGAGGTCATCTAGTCCAACCCCCAACTGCAGCAAGAAACCTGACATTATCTGAATTATTTTGTTGCCTCTAACAGAGAGGGAAATTGCCAGAAATGAGTTTGTAAGGACAAGGCTGCCATGCAGAGAAAGGCAAAGATAGTCCTTGATTTATGACCACAATTGAGCCCAAAATTTTGGCTTCTAAGCAAGAGAGTTTCACCACATTTTACTCAATCCATGACCTCTCCTGGCTCTAACAGACATGTGCAAGCTAGGGAAGAACATCTGAAGGTGTGTGTAATGTTCTAATGTACAGAAGTTATAATTAAATGTGTGGCAGAAAGTAGACTCTGGGTGTGTTTTTCCAAATGTAGTAAAGGTTGAATGTGTATATTTTTAGAAGATCTCTCTGTGTGTGTGCCTCTGTGTGTTTGTGTCTACATACAAATACAGTATATATTGTAGATAATGTATCTTTTTGTGTGCCTATACACACTCTCCCCTTCATGGATTACTGCCTTGTTGTGACGAAAGAGCTTGCATAGCTCAATGAAGCTATGAACTATGCCGTGTAGGGCTACCCAAGACGGACAGGTCATAGCAGAGAGCTCTGACAAAACGTGATCCACTGGAGAAGGAAATGGCAACCCACTCCAGTATCTTTGACATGAAAACCCCATGGACAGTACCAAAAGGCAAAAAGATATGATGCTGGAAAATGAGCCCCTCAGATAGGAAGGTGTCCAATATGCTACTGGGGAAGAGCAGAGGGCTAGTACTATAGCACCAGAAAGAGTGAAATGACTGGGCCAAAGCCGAAAGGACGCTCAGCTGTGGATTCATATGGTGGTGAAAGGAAAGTCTGATGTTATAAAGATTTTTTTCTCCATAGGAACCTGGAATGTAAGATCCATGAATCAAGGCAAGATGGACGTGGTCAAACAAGAGTTGACAAGACTGAACATTGACATCTTAGAAATCAATGAACTAAAATGGACAGGAATGGGTAAATTTAATTCAGATGACCATCAGGTATACTACTGTGGGCAGGAATCTCTCAGAAGAAATGGAGTAGTCTTCATAGTCAATAAAAGAATAGAAAAAGCAATACTGGGATAAAATCTCCAAAATGACAGAATGATCTCGGTTCGAATCTAAGGCAAACCATTCAATATCACAAGTCTATGCCCCAACCACTGGTGCTGAAGAGGATGAAATTGACCGGTTCTATGAAGCCCTACAGCATCTTATAAAATTAACACCAAAAAATGATGTGCTTATCATTTTGGGGAATTGGAATGCTAAAGTAGGAAGCCAAAAGATAACCGGAATTACAGGCAACTTTGGCCTTAGAGTACAAAATGAAGCAGGGCACAGGCTGATACAGTTTTGTCAAGAGAATACGATGGTCATAGCAAACGCTCTTTTCCAACAACACAAGAGACGACTCTACACATGGACATCACCAGACGGTCAACACAGAAATCAGATTATGAGCTTCTTGTTGCAAAATTTAGGCTTAAATTGAAGAAAGTAGGGAAAAGCACTAGGCCACTTGGGTATGAACTAAATCATATCCCTGATGAATATACAGTAGAAATGACAAATAGATTTAACGAATTAGATCTGATAGACAGAGTACCTGAAGAACTATAGATGGAGGTTCACAACATTGTACAAGAGGTAGCAACTAAAACCATCCCCAAAAAAAGAAATGCAAGAAAGCAAAATGGCTGTCTGAGGAAGCTTTGCAAATAGCTGAGGAAAGAAGGGAAGCGAAAGGCAAGGGAGAAAGAGAATTCTGCATTCAATACACCCAACTGAATGTAGAATTCCAGAGAATAGCTAGAAGAGATAAGAATGCCTTCTTAAATGAACAGTGCAAAGAAACAGAAGAAAAGAATAAAATAGGGAGGGCCAGAGATCTCTTCAAGAAAATTGGAGACATGAAGGCAATGTTTCATGCAAAGATGGGCATGATAAAGGACCAAAATGGCAGGGACCTAACAGAGGCAGAAGAGATTAAGAAGAGGTGGCAAAATTACACAGAACTATACAAAACGAACTTAACGTCCCTGATAACAGTGGTGGGTTGCTCCCAGTTCACACTGGTTTACAAGAACCGGTAGTAAAAATTTTTAGTAGTTTGGAGAATCGGTAATAACATTGGCTGGCCACGCCCCCAAACCAGTCCCCAGCCCGATCTCCGCTCACTTACCCCACCCACCTCATCAGAGGCTTTAAAAAAAAAACTTTTAAAAGCATTTTTTCTATAACCTCTTTGGCTGAAAAAATGCTTTTAAAAGTTAAAAAAAAGCCTCTGATGATCGTGCGGCTCAGCTGGGATCTCAGAGGCTTTTAAAACACTCTTGGTTGCCCCCCTCCCCGTCTCCGTGCCACTGCTGCTGCTGCTCTGGCTCCCATGTCTCCTTCCTCGCAGCCGCCTCCGCTCCTTCCGATATCACTCTCTCTCTCTCTCTCTCTCTCTCTCTCTCTCTCCCTCTCTGAATATGGCACTGCCCCTCCCCTCTTTTTCAGCTGCTGTACGGGTTCATTCACCGTGCCTGGCAGGGACAGGGTTAGCAGGGTAAAGCCAAACAGCCACCATTTTCCTTGTGGGCTTGCAAGCTTGCAAGGGGCTGCCCCTTGAAAGTGAGCCCCAGCTGTGGCGGATAGATCCATGTGGAGATGGAAAGGGGATGGGTGGGTGGGTGATGAAAGCCTTGTCTGGGGAGGGGAATGATGGTGAGAGGAGTGCAGCCCCCCCTCTCAGGGTGCTGCCTGAGGGGAGAGAAAATAGAGGAGGGGATAAAGGAAGAAGAGGGAAGGGGGGCTATTGTGCAAAGAGGCCGGGCTGGAGGGTTTGAAAAAGAGCTGCTTTGTTTGGGTTGTATTGGTGGTTGGTTGGTTGGGGGGGCGGGGAAGAGAAATGGGACGACGGTGCTATCTTTAGCTTCGCTCAGCCGGTGTGGGAGGCATGGGGTCCGCCGGATCCCAGGGTGAGGGATGGAAGGAAGGAAGCCTGATTGGCTGACAAAAGTGTCCATGGAGGAGCTGAGGACGTGCCTATCCCTGACCCTACTTAGTTCCTTTCTTCTTCCTAAAACCAGGGACCGCTCCACTCTTGCAAGGCACAGGGACTTTCCATCCTGCTCCCTCCGTTGGGACTGAGGAAGACGCACAGAGCTTCTCTTCAAGGGGTTATTAAGGGTGGGGGAGAAGGGCGGCTGACAGAAAGAGCACCTTGGCAAGACATATGATGTGGGGGTTTGCCTTGGCACCTCGACACACCTCGGCTTATGCGGGTGCTCACGCCGGCCCCAGACATGTGCTTCCATTTTTGCAGCTGCGGAGATTGGGAGGGGAGGCCGGCTGGGGTTTTCATTCGACGCTCACCAGGGGCTGAGTGAGCCTTCTTTCAGTGCGCAAACTCGGGGCACCAAATAAAAGCTGAGCTGGCGGCTCCGGCGCTGCTTTGATGCAGCTGGGTAAACTGAGAGGAGGAAGGAGAAGGAACTGATAGGCAGGCTAGAGTAGCTCACTTTCCCTTCAGCGGGGCTTCCCCATCAGAGCAGCAGGAGGAGGAAGCAGTGGGAGAAGCTTTGCTGGCTTCCCAGTCGGGACCCAGAGGCAGCGGCTGTAAAAAGGCGCTGGGTACGCAGCGGGGGGTAAAAGAAGGGCGGGTGATTAAATGTCTTGTAAGTGTATCTATGGACGTTTTTTGCATTTTTTTCTGCAACCTCTTCAGCCGAAGATGTTGTAGGGGAAAAAAATGTCTTTAAAAGCCTCTGGCAATCCCAGCTGACTTGCCTGATCGTCAGAGGCTTCTAAAAGCATTTTTTTCTGCAACCTCTTAAGGTTGTAGAAAAAATGCTTTTAAAAGTAAAAAAAAAAAAGTTGGCCAGTCACATTACCTCCCCACAAGCCATGCCCACAAAATGAGTCACATCTACAGAACCGATAGTAAAAATTTTAAAACCCACCCCTGCCTGATAACCATGATGGGGTGGTCACTGACCTCGAGCCAGACCTCCTAGAATGTGAAGTAAAATGGGCCTTAGGAAATCTGAGCAACAACAAAGCTAGTGGAGCTAGTGATGGTATTCCAGCTGAGCTATTCAAAATCTTAAAAGACGATGCAGTAAAAGTGCTACACTCAATTTGCCAGCAAATTTGGAAAACTCAAAGGTGGCCACAGGATTGGAAAAGGTCAGTTTACATTCCAATTCCAAAGAAAGGCAATGCCAAAGAATGTTCAAACTATTGCACCATTGCACTCATTTCACATGCTAGTAAAGTTATGCTTAAAATCCTACAAGCTACACTACAGCAGTATGTGGATTGAGAACTACCAAAAGTACAGGCAGGATTTCAAAGAGGTAGAGGAACTAGAGATCAAATTGCCATTTTGCCATTTAAGGTGTGAGCTTAAATGGACTCCAGAGGATGGTAGAGGACAGGAGGGCCTGGAGGAACATTTTCCATGGGGTTGCGAAGGGTCGGACACAACTTCACAACTAATAACAACATACACACCCTATACTATGTAATATGTATGTACACATATGGCGTATATATATAGGATTAAATACTATATTTTGGATATTCAGTGGTAGTAAATAAATAGACACTAATTTCATTAGTGATAAGAACCCCAACCTCAAATAACCTAAAGCTGTAACCAACAACATACAAAAATAATGATACCAAATGAAATTTCAAAGAAGTATAGCATGGAAAGTTATTTGTCCATTTCATAATGGACAGATCAATTCAATATTTAAAACAGTTTTCTTAATACAGAAGTTATACAATAACATAATAAGGGGACAATAAAGCAGAATGGTTATTTTGGGCAAAAATATATGTCACCTAATATTCAAACCACATTTTCAATCTAATATTCTCCAGAAGGTTTGGAATTACAGCACCCAGAATTTCAAAACAATGTGAGCTGAAAAACTTAGCAGTTGTACACCCAACACATCAGGAAGGTATTAAATTGGGAAATGCTAGTGTAACAAATGTGATTATTAGCATAATAATATTAGCATAATATTTTTAAGCAAATTCTGGCTACAGTGTTCTGGCCTCCTGTAAGAATGTCCTCTTCTGGTAATTGATTTACTTGCTCTAAGAGAACAATTCAGCTGCTGTTTTAGGGAACACACAGAAGAGTTTGTACAGCTTAGGTACAAGAAGAAATGTTCCTTTGTGCAGAGCCTGTTAAAAGATGCAAATGTAGTTAGTGTGTGTAATGTAATATATGATTATACAGAAGAGTGATATATGATGTCCTTCTGCCCAGAGAAAGGACATACTTTTAATTACTTGTTGCAATGGTAAAGAAGGCATATAAGAAATATATGCTATTTTTTAAAAAAAATTACCGTATTTTCCGGCGTATAAGACGACTGGGCATATAAAACGACCCTCCTCAGAGCCATTTAAGGCTCGTCAGAGCCTTATGGGCTGGTCTGCCTGGTTACAGGAGAATGAGACCCGGCGTATAAGACGACCCCCGACTTTTGAGAAGATTTTTGTGTGTTAGAAAGTAGTCTTATACGCAGGAAAATACAGTAATTCTGGGTGCGATTCAAGGTGTTAGTTATCACCTTTAAAGCGCTCCATGGCTTAGGACCTGGGTACTTACGAGACCATCTTTTGCCACCAATAGCCTCCCACCGACCAGTTCGTTCTCACAGGGAGGGACTACTCAGGGTACCATCAGTCAAATTGTGCCAACTGGCGACTCCCAGGGGGAGGACCTTCTCTGTAAGGGCTCCAACCCTTTGGAATGAACTGCCCCGATAGAGGAAACATCCCTAATCTCCGTGCTTTCCGCTGTGCCCTCAAGACCTGATGTTCAATCAGGCGGGGCTAAACATGGTTTTTTTTTTTTTAAATTTGATTTATATGCTGCCCTTCTCCGAAGACTCAGGGCCGCTTACAATGCGTTAAGCCTTCATACTTTTGTATATTTTATAAAAAGTCAGCTTATTGCCCCCACAAACTGGGTCCTCATTTCACCTACCTTAGAAAGGATGGAAGGCTGAGTCAACCTTGAGCCTGGTGAGATTCGAACTTACAGTAATTGCAGACAGCTGGTGTTAATCACAATGCTTTAGACTGCTGAGCCACCAGGCCCTTTGAATAATTTTTGATTAAAACTTAAATAAAAATAATGTTTTTACTAAAACTTAATATAATATACTAATAGAAAATAAAGAAGAAAAAACAAAAATAAAACAAAGAAAAAAGTGTAATAAAGGGGGGAAGTTAAAAAAAATAAAAGAAAAAATATATAAAGAAGTAGGAATATATGCTATTTCATAAAGCTTGTTAGCCCGTGAAGTTGTTACCGTACTTAGGAAATCGCTTGGGCAAAATCTTTTAGCAGCACAGAATGGCTGAACAGCAAGTATGGCAGTACATTATTATAAGAACTACCCATATTTATATAATGATTGTCATGAAGATCTCCAGCATCAAAGACTTATGGAAGAAAATAAAGATGAAATTCTGTAAAAAAGGAAAAAACTAACCAGGATTCTAGCCAAAAGTCTGCTGACATTGGCTTTATTTGTTAGGCCATGCAATGAAAGAAAAAGGATGTCTGCACTGTTGAAAAAACCTTTATAGTACTTAGCAATAGCACTTAGACTTGTATATTGACCTCTCTAAGAGGTTTACACAGTGAGCATATTGCTCCCAACAATCTGGGTCCTCATTTTACCGACCTTGAAAGGATGGAAAGTCTATTAATTTCTTAGCACAGATGGTTGTGATTTCTAATGAAATTTATAAAACAAGTTATTTTAATTATTGTAGATTTAGCAACACTTAGCTAAGTTTCAAAAGAAGAAAATTGTTTTTAAAATTCTTGTTTGATGAAATGGAAATCTAACCCACTGACTTTGTAAATTATTGGTTCTTCTACTTTGCACTCTTCCATCGACTGGATTTTGGTATCAAACTGCAAACGTAAGGATTGAGCTCAAGAAAATATTGGATGGGGATCTTATATACATTAGGATGACATTTGCTATTATGTAAACATCTCCCTGCATCCCAACCCTTTAATAAGTGCACTAAAAATATGAGCAAAATCTATGGTTTTAACTGGAACTATATGCAAATTCACATTCCAGTTTAACACTAACATGTTAAAAGTTTGTTTCATGTACTAACTGCATTCAAAAATATTGCTTCTTTGTATCAAATTTGGGGAATCGGTGGCCTTTTAAATACATCAAGGATATATCATAACAAGTCCAGCAACCATAACCCATGGGCAAGAATAGTATCTGCAGGATTACAGATTTTGTATCCTGGCATACTTTTTGAAATGTAATAAGTAAAAAAAAATCACAACTATCACAACTACAGAACAGTATGAAACTGTTTTATTACTGGTTAATGTTATTAGCAGTTAATGTGAAATTGTTTTTCATATTCTGTATGACAAGTGGAAAACCAGATGTTCTTATCTCAAAAAACTACCAGTCAGTTGAGGCAAAAAAACCAACAACAACCTGAATGCACTTGCCATGATTTGTCAAACTGAATGCCAATCTTTCATGTTAGAATGGATGGAGTTAAACTAGTGATAAAGACAGACTAAACAGCAGGTAAAATGGTATCTGCTCTCTGTAAATGAAATAAAAATTATAGAAAAAACAAGGGGTCAAACCTAACTGAAAAGTAATACATACCATATATAGTTAGCAGGTCTAGAATACTCTGTGCAGGAAAGTACATAGTTGCTTGCCTTTCAAACAACCAGAACAAGTAGCAATGTAAACAACTAAAACTGAAATAAACATTTAAGGAGAAATGTGGAAAATGTATTATTGTATGTCACCAAGTTGTTTTTAACATATTTTTGTCCTGCAGGATTTTTTTTTTAAATGCTCAACTACAATATATGCAAATAGGTTTGTTTCTAATCAAAGAAGAATGGGAATTCTAGAAAACTTCAATAAAATTTAAGTATATGGATTTAAATCTGACTTAAACCAGTGGCATTATATCGGTAACAGCGTTGTTTTATAAAAAACCTTCCTGTGGATTGACAAGTGATAATCTACCCATTTCATCTTCAGGTTAATAAAACATAAAATATTATAGAAATCAGCTACATTTACAGTTCAAGTTAACTAATTATTGGTAATTTAAACCCCCAGGACTTCTCTGTGGTAATTATTTTCCTTCCATTTGTTTTATATTTGTTTGTTGGTTTTACTAAATATCTCACAAGCATTCTGACTGGGAATTATAAATCTCTGGAGTAGAAGGGAGAGATACTGATCTGTCCCCCTCTGCAGATACCCACAAAAACACAGCCAGTCGAGGGTTAAGGAAGCACTTGGCACACTCCACAGTTCTTATCTCAAACTTGGCAGCGTCTGCCAAGGACTTTAATAGTACACAGAAAGAAAAGCACCACAAATATTCAGCAAAGTCTCTGATCAGCTTCAGCTTGTAACTCCAATGCCTATCCGATAGAGTATTTGTTCATCACAGAGATCATTACCACCCCTCTGTCTATTATATAGTCTCTCTGGGTGTGGTCCAGTGACTCATTGATCCTGTGACTCCAGTCCAGTGACTCAGGTCTATTCCCTCATGCGTCTCTGCAGCTGCAGTAAGCATTTATCTCGCCTTCTTTGGTGTGCGTCCAGGAATGATGTCTCTCCCTCACTCTCATCTGAGACACCTGTTTCCCCACTACTTGGCTCTCTTTCAGCTGGCACCTGAGACGGTGCCAGAGGGGGGGGGGGGCTGGGAGATCTGGCTGGCTCCTCTTCCTCCTGCTCAGAGCTTCCTTCCTCCAATGGGATAGGCTCAGAGCACGGGGCCACAACAGATACCTAATTTCCAATAAACTGTCAAACTCACCACATGGATCAATCCCGCCCCTGAATCTATATTTGCTCCCACCCTTTTGACTCTGCAAACTGCTAAAAACCTGCTTGTTCTTCAGGCCTTGGAATTTTTTTTCTTGATATATTCATATTTTTAAAAAATCTGTAAACTCTACAAAGTTGCTATGGAGATGGATGTCCTTAAAAATGAAATAATAAATCAAGTATCTGTTCCTCTGAAAGAAATATGTGTGTTGGGATAATATGTTATTCTGAATTTCTTAGATACGATACAAAGAGAGTGTGCAATAGCTATTATCCAGATTTTAACCCCTAATTTTACATTCACCTGTTTCTTAAATTATTCTTCAAATTCAGCATTTAAGGATAGTTTATTTACGGATTTGGTAATAGAAATCCGGATAGGATAGAAAATTTATAGATATAGGCTGTTCTCATACACCACACTGACTGGCACCACCCTTTAGTAGCCAACGGGTTGGATCAATTTATCATCTAGAATTGTGCAAAATCAGAAAAATAAGTCAAATTAATAGATTTGGTTCAGGGCTGTAGTGCTGTAGTCAGAAAACACATTTTGGGATGTGCGCCTTCTTTACTGCAACGTATTTCAAGCACACTGCACTGCACAATCATTGCTTTTGGCTTCTTCCACAGATTCCTGAACTAAAAAACCTTGGACTTTCTCTTTTCCAAGAGATTTCCCAACAGATTGGGAAATAATGAAGGGAAACGGGTTGGCACAAGCCGTCCAATCAGAAAGTTGTATCTGGCACGTCCTCTTGTCACGTGACCAGCCGTCAAATTCTGAAGGGGCTACTTGACATTCCTTGGGCTACCCCGTTTCACAAGAATCTGTATAAAGCCACGCCCACAAGTTCTTCAATGGCTGGCTTTTTTCCCAAGCCCTAGACTAGGTTTTTCCCATTGGTCGAGAGAAACGTACCTCAGCATAAATGGCGGGGTTATCGTCCTTGTCTCCATTGTCTGAAAAATGGCCTCGCAAAATCTGGTACTGGTGGAGGAAGATGAAGTTGTCAGCGGGGCTCAGCTCATCGCGGAGTCCCTAAAGACACAAGTAAGAGCGCTGGGTGATTCCCGAGTATGGCTTCACCCTGAACAGGGGACTGGGAGAGACCATTTCGAAGTGCCGAGGGGGTGTTGAGTTGTGGAATCAATTCCAAGAGGCGGGCAAAGCGATCAGTAGTAGATCGCTGGGCCGCTGCTAGACTCCTCCCCTGCACGGACAAAACTTATGGATCGTTAAAAAGAGATTGCCTCTGACGCGTTTTGTTTAACGACGGGTTATTGAATAAGCCACAGTGGAGTATACTCACTCACTGTGCAGGATCAATACGAAGAAAGCATATTATCTTTCTTGTGCGAATCAGGACGAAACAGTCATAGAAGATTCGCTTTAAAACATCCACGTAAAGCAGGGGTTCCTCAGCTTTGCTGGCTGAGGAATTCTGGGAGTTGAAGTCCACAAATCTTAAAGTTGCCAAGTTTGGAGACCCCTAACTTAAACTTTTGTGATACATCTCCCAAGGCAGGAGTCATACATTTGGCGATTATAAGAATTTGCAAGAAAATTACATCATATTCACCTGCACCTTTTCTAGAAAGCTCAAAATGTTTATTATTTTAAGTGTGAAAATTTATGGGATGCTCACCCAGAGTCTTATAAATAAGTTACAGTGGGAACCGATGAATTTGCTTAGAAGCACATTCTATTCTGATAAAACAAAGCCTTACATAAATTTTCAGTCTAGGTGCTGGTGTGTTTTTTTTCTGCTTAATTCTGCAGAGGTGAAGTAATTTGTAGACAAAGAAAATTCGGTTTATTTTAAAATAAACTAACCACCGCTGATTTATTTATTTCTATCTTAACTCTAGGTCCTAGAGTCTAGGATTTTTAGCCTAACACTGAACAGAATACATACGTTTAGATTTTATGATCAATCGAAAATAAATAGCACTTAGAAAAATAGATGCAAGAAAAGAGCATTGTGGGAAAATGGGTTCTTTTGAATTAGACTCATTTTGTAATTAATAAGATATATCTCATAATGTAATTAACCTTATAAAAAGCCAAGAATTTTAATATGCCAATAAGAATAAAAATCTGGATAGTGGACATGACAGTACCCGGAGACAGTAGAATAGAAGAAAAAGAACTAGAAGATAACAAAATACAGAGACCTGCAAAAATAGAATGACTGGCAAAACAACAAGAACAATGCAAGGTAGACCCAATAGTAATAGGCTTCTTGAGTGCAATACCAAAATGACTGGAGCACCATTTGAACACCATGGACATTGGCAAAATCACAATCACAATCAGTTTCAAAAAGCAGTTTCACTTGGAGTAGCTTATACAAATTCTAATTTTGCCTTGTGCATAAAGCCAACCTCACTTTGGGGATAGAGATAAGACATTAAAGATAGTTGGTTAAATTAAATAGATGTATTAAAATAAAATATTTATTTATTTCAGGAAATTGAATATATGTTTGGCATTGTTGGTGTTCCTATAACAGAAGTAGCAATTGCTGCACAAGCAAGTGGAATTAAATATATAGGAATGCGCAATGAACAAGCTGTAAGTATTTCTTGGGTAATTTAATATCTGTGTGCTCAATAACGATTAAATGCTAAAAGTTCATTTTAGTGTTTCATAATCTGATACATACTGACAGCACAGATGCAAAAACTTTTATTTATTTATTGCTGAATTTCCACAGAAAAATGGTAATTTCTACACGTTTTTGTCTTTAACAAAAGTGGTTTTTCCCCAAAGTATTATCTGGAATTAGTGGAATGGTAGTCTAGTGCGCCTCACAGGGTTGTTGTCATAAGGAAAACAGAAGCATTATGTAAGTACTTTATTCACCTTGATTCAAACAAAAATAAAGTAGAATAAAAATCAGTTAAATCTGGATAAGACAGCACAAAAATAAGTAGAGATTAAATGATTGAAAGTATCCATGCTGTTGAGGAAAGAAACAAAACATAAAGATGCAAGAAGGAAAAAACACCATGTTCAATTAAAAGTGTAAAATATGCTTTATATAGGTGATGGCAAAGGAAGTGCCCTACAAACTATCCAAGCTTTTGAATTGCTTTATGAAATATAATTGAATAATATTTCAAAAATAGGAAAAAATATTTAATTATACAGTACTTTGGTATGCAGAATTATAATTATAAGAATAATCATACCAGGTATTTTGAAAGTTTTATGTAGCATTTAACGCCACTTGGTTTGACAATGTGTTGTCATGGCATTATGGCATGTTAAGTCCAACAGTTTTGCAAAAAATACAAAAGTAATGTAGAGTAGTGTAGTAATGTAGAAAAACTGTTTCTACATTACTTGGCATGTGTTTTTTTTCAGAAATAGAAGGGAAATGCATAAATTACCTTCTGGTGTTTAACTTTTGATTTTTCAAAGATGTTATGTAAAAAATAGTAAGTATCCGCAACCATCATGCCAGTCACAGCCATCGTGTTAAATCTGATTAGCAATTTTAACAATGTAACTCTTGTATTATGTTCCATATTGTCTTCTACATGATGCTTTCTGAAATCATCAGTCCTAGGAATATTACTATTCTGTCTCTTGCCCTTTCAAGTATAATTTTTTTCACAAGTTTTTTATATATTATGGCTAGACCTCCCTGAGGGCGGAGTGGGAGAGGAATCATTTCTTCTCTCTAAAAGATATACTGCTTAAATTAAGATACCATAAATACCATAAAAGATTGTTAGGAAATGATCATTGCCTAACTAGTTAGCCAGGTAATATATAAGCCAACATTATATGTTTACAGTATGAATATGTATAATATAGCTTTAAGAGTATTACTAAGTCATTCTGCATCCTGATTGGATGAGCTCTGTAGCAACTGTATTTAAGAAGAGTTTAATTGTGGTCAGTGGTGGACATTATACCACATTGTTACCTTTGCTATGTTGTAGATATCTTTGGTCTCTTTACATGGTCAATTTGATCATGGTTTATTTATTACTCCTTTTATGAACTGTTTATATTGTTCCTGAATGATTCATGTCTTGTTCTACGAACCGGTAAGAAGTTTTGTATCTCTAGATTGATTAAAACTTGGATTGGTAAAAGGACTATGATTTTGCTCTACTCTATAAGTAAACTACTTTAAAAACCAATTTGTATGCAGTTTATTCACAACTACTCTCAGCACCGTTTCCGTGCGCAAACACTCTATGCTCCACTTCATAACCGTTCCTGGTTATCTCACAACAATATCCTTAACATTCAATAGGACATTCAGATGTGTCCTATTATTTTGCTATCTTAATTTCCAGCCTGATCTAAGTAACCTTAAACCTCCAAAATGGCAAAGTTAATTAAAATTTATAATAAAGTAATTGTATTTTCTTAAGGTAGGCCAAAACTCAAAAGCAAATTACATTTTAATCCAACCATCCTCAACTCTCATCATGAAGAATAGCAGGTTTTTTCCTGTTAGATTAATGTAGGCTTGGCTTTCCCAACCTGGTACCATGCAGGTATAAGAGATTTTAACTCCATCGTCTTTAGTTACTGCAGTTTGAGAGCACCAGATTAGAAACGACTGCTTTGATCTGAACAGATTGAAGATGTAAAATCCTTTTTTAAGAAGCTGTTTTCTATATTTTTATGAATTACTATATGTAATTATAATTACAGTTATTTAATTACAATTAAATAATTGTAATAATTACAATATTTTCAGTGTTGAGCCTATGAACTCAATATAGATACAGGTTTTGTATCTATATTGTTTGTGTGGAAAATATCCCATGAAAAAACTTTCAGTTAAAGTTATCAATATGAACCACAAGATAAGTTCATTTGTTAATTTTTTTTGTTCCCACTGCCAAATTAAAAAGCTGTCACAATCTTTGAATTGGCACAAAGTAATATCAACATAATTATTTTTGAATCTGGTGGTCAGTCTCTGTCTAAATTACTGCCAGAAAATGATTTGCAAGATCTGATTTTTGCAAGTTCCATTAATTATAAATAAGGAGATTGGTTTTCTCCATTGGTGTTACTCAGCACATCACAAATCAGCATGGAAAATATCTGCTAATTGTTGCATTACACAAGAAAATGGCTGATCTGACTTTAGGCAGGTTTGTCTTTTTCTACACTCGCAACCCATAGTAGTTAAGATATTAGGCTACAAATCGGGAGAATGGGTTTGCCTTGGGCATGAAGCCAATTCAATGATCTTAGGCCAGTCCCCTTCTCTCGGCAAAAAGTTTAAAGAAAGGAATACCAGCCTCTAATAATCCTGCAGAGAAGAGAGGGAAATCTTTCAATTAGGTAAAATGGAATAAATGAATAGCTGCAGTGGGAGTACTAATGATTGAAAATGACAGTGGTGAGAAAGAGGCAATTGTGGTCTGAAATCAGATTTTTTTTTATTGAAAAGTTTTTTAAAAATTTTACAAATATATCCCCCTCCCCCCCTCCCCTCTCCACCCATTCCTCCCCACTTCCCAGAGCAAATCACAGGGTATAATATTAAACAATCATACGCTAACATAAGCTAACCAACTATGGCCTCTTATCTCCCTCTTGCACTTTAACTCCCCTTTTACTAAACTATCTTTAGATACATTGTAACATTTCTTTATTCATTCATAAGCTATTTGTAATTTTTTAGTCTCATATTTGCTTTGAATATAATCAATCCATCTTCTCCATTCCAACATATATTTCTCATTTGAATGGTCTTTCAAATATGCTGATATTTTGGCCATCTCTGCTAGGTTTTCTACTTTTAACATCCATTCTTGAATAGTAGGCAAGTCTTCCTTCTTCCAGTGAAATCAGATTTTAATCTCCATTTTCAAATAGGCACAGCTTCTATGTATACAGAATAGCAGCCTCATCAATAGGCAAGTTTTTGGTTTATAGATTATGCAAAACACCTGAAGGGTTTCTTTGTAAAGGACATTATTATGCACCTTCATAGTAAGTTTTAACTTACTATGCAGCCTACCATTTCACTTCACTAATGGACACTGGAGAATTGTTAGTAATTGTATACAGAGACAATTTGGAAACATCTTTGAAACAGTTGCATCAAATCTTTTTAAGGGAGAATGCTTTCAAATGCTTTGCCAAGCCTTACAAAATAGCATATAAAGCTATTGTTTTGGTGTACTGCATCTTTCCATTCAGATTTTAATTAATGTTTCATTTTCAATAGGCCTCTTATGCGGCTTCTGCTGTGGGGTATCTGACAGCCCGGTAAGATGACTATAAAAATAATTCTCATTGGATTATAAGACTTTGATATAATAATATTTCAGAATTTTGAGTTCATCTAAGTTTTTTGTAGTTTTTGCAGCAGTGTTTCTATTAGTCCCACTACCACAAGCTCAGTTTTCTATCCCTGAAGATAAGTGCATAATAAATAAAAAGTAAAAAAAATGCTGATCTTGCTTAATGTTTATACTCCTCTGACCTGTAACTGATTTCATTTACATTTAAATCTATTTTAGATTTTATGGTTGTAGACAGCATTGTAGATGCCCTTCAATTCAGTTTTCTTATTTCTTTTCTATTTACCATATAAGACGCACCTTTTTACCCCCCAAAAGGGGGTGAAAATTTGGGTGCATCTTATATGTTGAATGTAGCCCCGCCCACCTGCCGGCTCCCACCCTTCAACCATTTTTGGCCAGTTCCAGGCGGTAGGGATTTGGGTTGGAGCACAGCCTGAGGAACAACCCTCCCTCTTCAGGACAGTCCGGGAGTGGGGGAATCTGCCCAGCAGCTTCGGGGAACAAGGCAGGTGCCACGATTTGCGGCTGGTCACCCCTCTGGCCATGCTGACCTCACTCCCCAGCAATGTGAGGAGCCACCACTGCCACTGCTTAAGCCCTCTCTGCACCCAGGAGCCAAGCCGAGCTGAATGGGAGACCCTAAAAGGAAATGTTCCTCCTTTACAGCCATTGCTGCCTGGATTCCCCAATGCAATTCTCAAGAGTTGCGCTTCAGGTGGCGGCCAGTTCCCCTGCAATGTGCAGCAGGAAATTGGGAAGTGCTTTGGATTCGGGGAGGAGATTGTAGCGCTGCTGCCTGAAAGTGTTTTTCTGCACTTTGCAGAGCCGCGCACTCCTGTCCTCCTTTTCAGCAGACTCAACTTCTCTTTCCTCCTGGCCAGATACACCGCCTGAAACACGGTAGACTTCTTTTTGTCTCTGCACAAACCCCATGTTTGGAATTGGAAAGGGGATCCCAAGAGGAAAGAGAAGTATCCCCCTGTGCCGAAGAGGTTTGTTCCTCAGGCTGTGCTCTGTCTCTCCCCCCAAAGCATGCGAGGGGTTTCTTTGGGGGAAAGTGAGGAGTAGACCCTGCACCTCTCACTTGCAGGAGGTGGAGGAGGGCGGCGCCACCTTAAATGCTGGTAGGGAGAGGTAAAATATTTTTTTCCTTGTTTTCCTCCCACAAAATTAAGGTGCGTCTTATACTCCGGTGCATCTTATACACAGAAAAATACGGTAGTTTATATATTATAATGTTTTGACCTTCTCTTTTGTACTGAGGCAGAAAGGTTTAAAATACTCTAGTTAAATAAAAATGAAAATTTTTCCTTGCTTTCAAATTAATCCTTCAAAAATGTTTGTGTATGATGCCCCTGAAGTTATTTTTTGCTTCAATTCAAAACCTCAGGAGGTTTTCTTTTTGTTTCTAGGCCTGGAGTATGCCTCGCTGTTTCTGGTCCTGGTCTTGTAAATGCTCTAGCTGGAATGGCAAATGCAAACATGAATTGCTGGTAATAAATCTGTATTTTCTCTTTTATTTCCAAATACACACATTCAAATGCTATTTATCAGGAAAGCAGATAATTATATCATATCCTCATCATCTCACCCCATTTCCTCTCCCATTTTATTCAGTTTTAAGTAGATCACATCTACATAGAGGAGAACACAAATATGACATGTTTTATCCCAAAGTTAAGGTTTATCTTAATGTACTTCAGTTCATTGCCTTCTCCATTTCAGTGAGTGGTTTCTATGGTCTAGTTATGATTTTTAAACACTGGAAGATTGGGGAAGATTACCAAATAGATTTTGCATAAATATTTCTGTGCTTTTGTAGTAGACTTTTCTTAACTGTATATTGCATATAACCTTCACTTGATTTTGAGAAGTTGATGGTACCACTTGGTGCTTCTTAAAA
The DNA here is from genome assembly GCA_038048745.1 of Coluber constrictor foxii. Classification (NCBI taxonomy): domain Eukaryota; kingdom Metazoa; phylum Chordata; class Lepidosauria; order Squamata; family Colubridae; genus Coluber; species Coluber constrictor. Next base: position 129,691,849 of record CM075961.1, read on the forward strand.
AAATAAATCATTTTTAGTAATTGTCAAATCATCTGATAGAAACATAAGAACATTTGCTTTAAGATAAAGATAGTGGTTCTCTTACCATACAATTGCACTCATTTCAAATGATAACAAGATCATGCTCAAAACCTATAAGCTAGGCTTCAGCAATATGTGAACCAAGAGCTACCAGAAAGCTGGGTTTGAAAGAAGCAGAGAAATTAGAGATCAAACTGCCAACATTTGCTGAATTATGGAGAAAGCAACTGAGTTCCAGAAAACATTTGCTTCAAAAATCTTTCTTTCTACATTAAAGCCTTTGACTGTCTAGATCACAATAAACTGAGCAAATTCTTAAAGGTATAGGAGTACCACTTTATCTGTCTCCTGAGAATCCTGTATGTGAAAAAGAACAGTTAGAACAAGACATGGAATAATTGATTAGTTCAAAATAAGGAATGGAGTACAACAAGGTTGTATATTGTCACCCAATGTATTTAATTTATATTAAATACATTATGCAAAATGCTGCACTAGATAAATTGCAAGCAAGAATTAAAATTGCCGGGAGAAATATCAGCTATGCAGAAGATACCATTTTAATGGCAGAAAGTGAAGAGGAACTAAATAGCCGCTTGATAAGCGTGAAGGAGAAGGGTGAAAAAGTTGGCTTGAAACTCAACATTAAAAAAATTAACATGGCATCCAGTTTCGTTACTTCCTGGCAAATAGAAGAGGAAGAAATGGAAGCAGTGACATATTTTATTTTTTTGGGCTCCAAAATCAATGCATACTGTGATTGCAGCCATGAAATTAAAAGACACTTGCTCCTTGGGAGGAAAGCTATGATAAATTTAGACAGTAGTAGAACAAACTAGTGAAGCAGCATTTAAATCCTTTTCCCCCTTTACTATCTTTTCTTTCTTTTTGAATCAATGAAAGTTCCCAAAAGACTTAATGGAACTGATGAAACCAGTTCATACAACATCTTGCCCAAGCAATAAAATACCAGTTTTAATCAAATGTTAAAGCAAGTAGTATTTAGGAATATTTGGACAGATTAACAAAGTTGGAAGGGAGTTTATAGATCATCTAGTCCAATACCTTCCCCCCCACAGCAGGAAACCCTACATCATTTTTTTTATTGAAAAAGTTTTACAAACACAAATTTTTCCATTTTCCCCCCCTTCCCCTTTCCAACCCTCCCTCCCCCCCCCCCGTGACTTCCCAAGGTGAAATCCCAATCATATCATATCGTACAATACCCCCCTACAATTCTACCCCCTGTCTGTACTATCTTCATAACATTCAACTAAAAGCTATCTGATACTTCCTTGTTTGATATTTATTCTGCACATAATCTATCCATTTCTTCCATTCCCACACATAAGTTTCTTGAGTCCGGTCTTTTAGATATGCTGATATCTTCGCCAACCCTACACCATTTTTGACAAATGGCAGTCCAATATTTTCTTGAAATTCTCAAGTGATGAAGCTCCCACAACTTCCAAAGGCAAGCTGTTCCATTGGTTGATTGTTCCCACTATCAAAAAGTTCCCCCTTATTTCTAGTTTGAATTTCTCCTTGATCAGTTTCCATCCATTATTCCTTGTCTGGCCTTCAGGTGCTTTGAAAAATAACTTGACCCTCTCCTTTCTGTGGCAGCCCCTCAAATGTTGGAACATTGTTATCATATCTCCCCTGTTCCTTCTCTTCACTGGACTAGCCATGCCCAGTTCCTATAACCATTTTTCATATGTTTTAGTCTCCAGTTCCCTAATCATCCTGATTGCTCTCCTCTGCACTTTTTCTAGAGTCTCAATATCTTTTTTATAGTATGGTGACCAAAACTGGATGCAGTAATCTAGATGTGGTCTTACTAAGGCTTTATAGAATGGTATTAGTACCTCACTGGATCTTGATTGTATCCCTCTGTTAATGCAATTTAGGATTGCATTGGCTTTTTTGGCTGCTGCTGCACATTGCTGGCTCATATTTAGTTGGTTTTCCACTAAGACTCCAAGATCCCTCTCTCAGTCACTGCTATTAAGCCTGGTTTCGCCCAGTATATATGTTTTATATGTTTTAATTTATATGTTTTAGTTCACAAGTTGCTTATTCAAGAATTAAGTGAATCTAGCTTTTGTTTTTAAGGAATTAAACTTTTGTTTAATTTTTTTAAGGCCATTGATTGTCATTGGAGGCTCCTCTGACAGAAATCAAGAGACTATGGGAGCTTTTCAAGAATTTCCACAGGTGCACATCTCTGCTGCTATTTTTTTTTTCATAAAAGAATATCTGGATACTTTAGAAACCCATCTTCCAACTCAGTATTTCTTAGCCTTGACTATTTTAAGATAAGTGAACTTCAACTTCCAGGGAATTCTAGAGTTGAAAGTCAACACATTTTAAAGTTGCCATGGTTGAGATACATTACTGTACCTGATGCTCCTTAGATTGTTTTTATACCATATATCTTATTTTTCGGAGTATAAGATGTACTCTCCCTCCGCAAAAGTGAATGAAAATTTCGGTACGTCTTATAGACCGAGTATGCATGTTATTTTGGGCAACTGAACCCTCTGTGCTTTGCGTTTTCTCCCTCCCCAGCCCCCAGAAGCATACTGCAGTGTACCACACATCTTGTTTTTGCCAAAAACTGGCCCATTTTCGCCAAAAACAGGCCTGGTTTTGGCCTGCAAAGTTCTTCTGGGGGGCTGGGGAGAGCAAAAATGGGATGCACAAAGACGAAAAACTATTTTTTTTCTTGTTTTCCTTCTTTAAATCTAAGTGCGTCTTATAGTCCAGTGCGTCTTATAGTCTGAAAAATACAGTATTCCTGACAGAGATTTTCATATTTCAGTAAGTATTATTGATAGGCATAAAATTTTAAAAAAGTCCAGATTGAATTGAATAAACCTTCCTTTTTCCTGTGTTTACTTGTAAGAATATACTGTCTGAGCCTCTCTACTGAATATTTTACATAAAAATCAATGTTCACCATGACCTGCAAATCTTTGTCATCTGCAACTACTTGGCTCTTTTAAAACTTTGTTTTATTCTGTTTCTTTTTAATGTAAAATTACATTACATTAATGTAATGTAAATATAAAGGACAACTCTTTTGCCTATTCTTTTCTGGTATCTTCTGCTACATTATAGTGTTCTTCTATCAACATTAAGCTGATTAAGATATACTCCTAGCTTTTCGTTACTCTCCTCCCTAGCCACTCTCATGCGTATCTTATGTTTCCCTTGGAACAGTTTTGCAATATTGGGGCATTAGTGATATTAAGACTTTATTCTATTAATAAACAATTATATAATTACATATAATCTGGTGTCATTTGCCCCACATATAGCCAAATGCTATTAATTTTATTTGTTCAATTTACATGAATGCTTGTTCCATCTTTTTGGATTATTTGAGTTTTTAACTATAAAACAACTTCATTTCCTAATTTTTCAAATAATCAAAACTTTTAAAATGGCAGTGATGTATGTTTTACAAATTATAACCTTTTGTGTTAAGAGCAGATATTATGTGTGATTGAAAGTTTTATAAAGAAGTTTTCTGCAGATGGCTATGATAGAGTAATTGTGAGTAATCCTTGCATTATCTGGAATTAACTAGGGTATCTCTAGGGTATCTCTGCAAAGCAGTTGCAGTAGTCTCCTACTTTTCATTGTTTTTTGCGGAAGTGGGATGTGAATTGGATGGATTGTTGGACTGATTAAGTCCTGTTGTAAAATCATCTTGTTATTTAAAAAATAATATGTGTTTGTTTTCAGGTTGAAGCATCTAGACTTTTCAGCAAATTTTCTGTCAGACCAAGCAGTCTAGAAGCTATTCCTGCAGTTATCGAAAAGGTAAAAGATAAAAAATAGCAATACTTAATTCTTTCTCATGTAGCTTTGAGAGACATAGCACTGGAAAATTGCCATATGGCTGGTGATACCTAAATAAATGAATGGGTTCAGTTATTTATATTTCAGAGTAACAGATCATCAGAACAGTATCTAATTTTAGAAAATGACCAGTACCTTTTAAGATCTTAATATTATATGTTAATATTATTCCATAAATATGTTAGCTGTGTGATTGTATACAATATAATATTATTCCATAAATATTTTACAAGTATGATTGTATACAATATAATAATAATAATTTATACACACACATACTCTTAACTTATAATATATAATTGATTGACAAAATCACCATCAGTCAGTTATTAAAGGCAGCTTTACTGGAAGATCTTATATTCTGCAATATTATCTTAACATCATCAAACAACATCTGGCTATCTCAGGACCTTAGGAAGGACTCAATAGGTGGATAAAAATGCAAAATCCAGTTTAAAATCTCTGCTGCTACGCACAACCCCAAGATAAAAAAGACTTGCTACAGGAAAAACAAGCCCATTTTCAAGGAATATCTATTTAGGAGTCATGTTTCTTGTAGAATTCAGCCAGGGATTTTGATTGATGATTCCAAATCTATTTTCATAGAGCTAAATAAACCATGGATATGCTTATTTACAGACTGAATCCAACAAGTTATTCATTCTTCAGTAAATGGATATTTGTCCATTGTTTACTTAATGTATTTTTATCAATAAAGGCTGATGTAATTAAAAATAAAATAAAACTCTTAATTATGATTAATACCTGTATTTTATCTTCCAACTTCTCTATTCAATCTAGGCTGTCAGAACCAGTATTTATGGACGCCCAGGTGCCTGCTATATTGACATACCTGGAGACTTTGTAAATCTGACAGTGAAGAAAAGTTCTGTTAAGTGAGTTGTTATCTCTATAAATAGCAAGTTGTTTCTACTTGTAATGTTGTGCTACTTTTACTATATTTGTGGTTTCTCATGGGACACACTCTTAATAAAGGTAAATATTCACTCTAAAAATTGCCCATAGCACAAAATATTTTCTAGTATGAGAAACTTTAAAGAAATATAAGTCAGGCTCTTCAAAAAATTGTAACCAACTGGTCCCATTCAATGAACTCTTTGACAAGCTTTTATAAAGAAATTATTTAGGATGGAAGATAAAACAATTGAGGTCAAGATTATTTAAATGAATGTTCAATATCATGAGTGACTCTGATGTAGAAATGCATCCTTAAGAACAATTAAATGGGATGTTACCCCTTTGCTTGAATAAGACACTTCAGATTTTGGAAGGGATCTCAGGATTTCCAAATCTTATGCCATATCCAGGGTTTTACAAGGGAATGCCAGAGCATTGGCAGGTGTCACAATCAAAACTGATTTTTTCCCAAGCGTGAATCTCACCATTTTTTAAAAAATAAGATTTCTTAAGATGAAAATATGTATGCTATAAAAATGCCAGCAAATGAAACATTTTTTCTTTAGAATCAAAATGTAGCTCTACATTAGGAAAAAGACTTTTAGGGTCTGTTTCTCATAACTTTAAGATATAATTAAGGAAGGGAAGCTGATCTCTTTTCAAATACATAGACAATGGTCACATAAATCGTTATCAGTTTGAGAGCCACCATTTACAGGAATACTCCATTTTTGCCTTTCAATTGCTATGTCTTACATTCCCTTGAAAGCTTTACAGCAACTTTCCTATTTTTTAAATGGGGAATATTACATTAGAGGCTGTAATGTATCTGTTGCTTTTGATCTCGTTCCTTGAAAATAAATGTGGGAGAATGTAAAAAACCCATGTAAAGAAGCATTTGAAAAAAAAGCTACCCAGCAATTAATGGAATATAATTTTTAACTCATTAAAACAAAGAGTGAAATCACCATATTCTAACCATATAAAAGAAATTGAGTTGTATAGAAATTAGTGTCCACAGATTCCATTCTGCTTATATCTGCCCATATGCTAAATTCACAATTTGCCTCTGAATACAATTTGTAATAAGATTTTTATCTATGTATTAAAAAGACCTTATTACAGAATAAGCATTTGTAAACACACAAAATGCTAGCTTATAGGCTAGCATTTGGAGGATAATATTTTTTCTTTCCACAACTATTTACCATATTTTTCACACTATAAGATGCACCTGACCATAAGATGCACCTAGATTTAGAGGAGGAAAACAAAACAAAAAATGAATATGTAACATCATCTCACTGTCAATATGGAGCACTGAATATGGAGCAGCAGTGTAGTGAGGGCAGGACGGAGCCTGAGGGGACCACAGATAAGTGTCCTTTCATGGGCTAGTTCTGCCTATTGACTCCTGCACTGCGGAAAAGAGACACATGAGGCGGGCAAAGACAAAGACAGGTCTGTGACGCAATATTCGCTCCATAAGACACACAGACATTTCCACCCACTTTGGGGAGGAGGGAGGGATTGAGAAGTGTGTCTTATGGTATATGTTTTGCTACAATGGAGGATCCTACCCTGTATATTGGGTTGCTTCTCTCACTTGCTGTAGTAAAAGTTAAGACACTTTCAAACTGAACTCAACTTGTGATGAGTACAGGCAAATATCCATATTGTGGGCTTGGCAACAATATAAAAGTGGTTTACCATTGACATCTTTTTGGGATAAATCCCAGCTTAGTCTCCATTTCGTTTCTTCAGCAACACATTCTACATTATCAGAAAGTGATTTCCTTTAGTATATGCCAAGTGACGAGTTGATTGTACTTCTTAACAATACAGTCTTTGACTTACAACAATCCCTATTCATCAGAAAAAACAGAATAATAGAAGCATTATTCTGCTTCTAGAATAGAAGCAAAATAATAGAAGCATTCTATTGTTCTATTATTTTCAGAGTTCATATGCTTCTTTAACATCCTTTAATTTGTAATCTTTAATTGCATATAAACTTTTCTAACTTTGCTTTGCAATAGTTTTTGCTTACGTCTAAGCCAATTATTGATTAGACATAAGTCCAGCAGATAAGTTTGTAAGTCACATATTACTTCTTTCTTTCTAGTACTAGATATTTCTTCTCAGATTATATTGAAATGTATGTAACAACTATGTTTTCAAAATGGATTGAGTCCTGAATTTCTTTTATGAAACAATTTCAGTTCTCCACTATAGAAAAATGGATCATTGAACTTGCTTTGATATTTTCTTTTCTACAGTGAGTATATGTTTATCTCTGGTCAGATAATAATTTTGCTGTAGGAAATGACTTCTATTACTGTATTTTTCGTTGTATAAGATGCACTTCCTCCCCCCCAAAAAAGTGGGTGGAAATGTCTGTGCATCTTATACAGCAAATGTTGCCGAAACCCCACGTACCCACCAGCCCCTATCCTTTGGCCTTTGTCTCGTAACAACCTGCCTCCTTGCAGCAAACAGCCTGGTCAGCTTCAACTGATTTAGCATGAGTAGCTGATTGGCGGTTGGATCTGCCTCCTAGAATACCGCCTATCAGCTGTTCCAGGCTGTGCTGAAGCTGGCCAGGCTGTTTGAAAAGCTGTCTGAAGCATAAACCTGTCAATTATCTGGCTGAAACAGGATTAATGTCCTCTAAAAGGTATACCATTCCTGTTACATTTATTCCTTTATATAAGGGGGAACAAAAGGAACCAGCTGCAGGCATTTGATGCTTTTCCATGAAAGTTAGACAATTTATATCAAATGATATATTGATTGAAATTAAATCTTGACTTTACAATTTGATTCAAATTTTGTCACCTTTGAATTTTCATGGTTATGTCCTTAATTCAATCAGCTGCTCATGCTAAATCAGAGTGTACTGAAGCTGACCAGGCTGTTTGCTGTTTGCTGCAAGGAGGCAAATTGCAGATTTTTTTTTCTTGTTTTCCTCCCCAAATGCAAGGTGTGTCTTATAGTCTGGAGCATCTTATAGTCTGAAAAATGTGGTATATATTGTCTGGTTTTTCTCTTGAAATATTTTTGAGCTCTTGTTGATTTTTGATTTTGTACCTGTAAGACAGTATTGCTGACTCTTAGGAATGATTTTAGTCCTACCTATCAAAACGAGTAAGAGATACTTCAGGATACTTCCATTCACAAAAAAAAAAAAAAGCTACATAGTAAGTCAGTGTTTCATTTTGGTGGAAATGCAATATGTTCACATTAGTTGCTCCTCATAATAATAGCCTGAAATGATAATGCACAAATTAAATAGTTGCTTATTTATTCTGTTGTTTGTTCCAAGTCTTTTGTGAGAATTAGTTTTTTATTCTGTTTTACAGGTACGTTGACTGCTGTCCAGCACCTCCTATCAGTATGGCTGAAGAGATGACTATTTCTAAAGCAGTTTCAGTCATTTTACATTCCAAGAAACCACTTTTAATTATTGGCAAAGGTAATCCTATTTCAGTCCTATCAAAATAAACAAACACTCTATTCCATAGAAACTGCAAAATATAATGATTGAAATGTTTCTTTCCTTGTCATATTGTTTAGTCTATTTATAAAATAAGTAAATAATTATTTTGTCTGTTGAAATTAAAAGGTTTAGTCTATAAAATAAGTAAATAAATTCTTTTGTCTGTTGAAATTAAAATGTCCCAGGGATTTGCCTATTAAACAAAATATAATAACTTTCTCTGAAAATATTTGGTTGCTGGTGTTTTATATAAAGTAAAAGTAAACATCTTTTTTAAAGAAATTGTACTTTTAAAATTATTTTAACTCTGAATATGATGATAAAGCAGGGTTATCACGAGAGGGATGGAAAGTAAAATTATTTTTTAAAAAGCAGGATTGCCTTAAAATTGAATTGTTAGAATTTCTAGGGTGCAACATACCTATTTTAGAATTTAATTTAGAGGGAGAGAAAATATTGTAAATATATTACCGTATTGTCCAATCTTGGCAATATAATTGACAGAGACAGAAAAAGGAGATCTTGATAGTTGCACAGAGGTGACATTTACCTCTGCAAAGGGAGAGACTATTAGACAACTGCTTTGCTATAAAATAATTACAGATGAATTTATAATTAAAAATGTTTATTATTTTAACTAAAGAACTTGCTCAAAATGTATAGATTATTATTTTGAATGTTTGCATCAGTGATGGGTTGCTCCCAGTTCGTACCAGATCGCAAGAACCGGTAGTAAAAAAATTTAATAGTTTGGAGAACCAGTAATAAAATTGGCTGGCCATGCCCCTGAACTGGTTCCCGGCCGGTCACTGTTCGCTTATCCCGCCTACCCCCAATCTATTGCTGCCTCCTGAGTCTCAGCTGATGGCTAGAGGGAAAAAAACTTTAAACTCTTGGGGCGCCCTACAGCTGATCAGTGGTAAAAGAAAACAAATGAGTAGACCAGTCCCTGCAAAAATAGAAAAAACAGCCCCTTTCAGCTTCAGTATAGGTTAATTACCACAAGTTGATTAGATCGGTCTTCCAACTCTCAGCTGATTTGTTCTCAGCTGTTTTGCGCAGGGGTCTTTTGCTAGGTGTAAACAGTGCTGGAGCAGGTTTTTTTCCCTTAGCTATGCTGAAAAAGCAAAACTGAAAGTAAAGCAGGGTCTTTGCTGCACCGTGACAAAATGAGGCAGAGAGAGATTTCTTTTTCTTTTTCCTCACCAAAAGAGGTAGGTGCAAAACTGCAAACAATGGGAAATTTAGGGCAAAAGAGGAGAGTTCAAGATTTTAAAACATAAAAGAAAAAAAGCTCTATTTAACTAGGGAATTGTAATAATTGAGATACTATTAATTGTATATTGTGTTGAAAGCAGAAATGGTTAAGTTGTGGTTTGGAGGAATATATGGGGGAAATTATTTGGTTTGTTATTATTGGTAAATATAATTAATTGATTTGTAAGAAATTGGATTGCATGGAAATAATTGGAATATTCATGTTCAAATTGATTAATATACAAAAAAGATAGTTATATAACTAATTGATTTATATTAAAATGTTGAATTTGTATTAAACAACTGTAATATTACATAATTAACCAATGTGAGGATGGATATAAAAATAGATGACAATGGGAAGGGATATAATATAGAATAGAAGGAAAAAATTGAATTTGATTAAGATTAGAGATGAGGATGAAGGGTAATATTGGTTTTTTTTTAAAAAATAGAAGAGGAATAAATATGGCAAAAAGAAAATATAGAAATTGTAAATTTAATTGAAATGACTAAACACTGTTTAAATTTGTGAACTGCCAAATACTCTGTTCAAAGAAAATACATTGTATGTTTTATGTGTGTTTCTAATTATTGCTATTTATTCATATTTGTTCTCTTTTATTCTTTAAAGTTTAACAGTTCATTCTTTATCTTAATATCTTTATATTTGTTTAGGGTTGGCTTTCTTCCCTTTCATCTTTTTTATTGTACAGCAATCTTTCTCCCTAGACCTATCACCTCTCTTTTTTCTTTCCTTCTTACTTTCTCTTCCCATCCCCTCTTCTTCTCCTCCCTACTTCCTCTACCTTTCTCCTCCTCCTCCTCTTTTCCTCCCTCTCTTACCCTCACTCCTACTCTAAGTTCCCTTCCCTTCCTTCATCCCTCTCTATTGCTGTATCCTTTTATGCATATGGACTACTCAGAGAGCTGAAAAAGTTATTTTTGACTGGTCATTGCACTTTTGACCAGTCCTCGAACTTACAACTGTCCTCACATTTTACGTTTTTTGCCCTATCTTGTCACCATGGTGAAGAGAAGCAGTTGTGAAATGAGTGACATGGTTGTTAAGAATGCTGCATGGGCATAAATGTGAGGATGGTCATAAGTGTGAGGACCAGTCAAAAGTGCGAGGACCTGTCAGAAATGACTTTTTTCAGCCCTCTGAGTAATCCCTATACACATAGCCATGGCCACCCGGTCACATGACCAGCTAGCCACGCCCACCCAGTCACATGACCTCCAAGCCACCCCCACAAAATAAGTCACACCCACAGAACCGGTAGTAAAAACATTGAGAACCCACCCCTGTTTTGCATGTTGTCAAATCAGAAATTTTGATTGTAACAGTCACTTCCTTTTTATAGGCCAGTTTTAATTGAAAACGCTAGTCATTATTGGAAAATAAGTCATTTTTGCAATCCCAATAAAATATTGTAAACTTTTAAAGTTTAATACTACTGCAAATTAACAACATTCTATGGTAAAATATTATCCTTTTGTATGCAAGACTTTGTTAATACCAGTCTGCATATTAATTTTTTCTAATGTTCAAATGAAGATATAAGTGGCTCTTACAAAATCATCATCAGTAAAAAGCAATACTGGATTGGTCATAAAAAGGTTGATAGGATACTGAAATAGTGTCATGGAGCTTTTATGGTGGTGGGTATGTCTCTTAGGTGCTGCTTATTCACGTGCTGAAAACAGCATCAGGAAATTGGTGGACCAGTGTGGGCTTCCATTTTTGCCTACGCCAATGGGGAAGGGAGTTGTTCCTGACAACCATCCATATTGTGTGGCTGCTGCCAGAAGTAGGTAAATACACAAATTGAGCCTTTCCTTCCAACCTTTGAAATTAAGGGTAAAGAGCATACTATTTTTCGTTGTTACACTAGCCAAAATAACATAACAGGAAAGGTATTAAGGTCACATTAGGGATTTATTGGGAGATAACTTATTCAATAAACCACAAATAAACAATCCACCTTACCAGTTTAGGGGAGGTAGAAATCATTCCAAATCTCTAAACTGATTATACTTTGGAGTGATAAAGAGCAACATTCAGTTAAAGTGATTAAAGAACACAAAATTTTAATTGCTATTCTGTATATTATTAATATATATGAAAACAATTTAATTGACTTCTTTACTTTTTAATGACTAGGGCACTACAATATGCTGATGTGATAGTATTACTTGGAGCCAGACTGAATTGGATTCTGCATTTTGGACTTCCACCAAGGTTTCAGCCAGATGTAAAAGTTATTCAGGTATTCAGACAAATCTTTTTAAAGATACATTCCAGAGCTATTTTTTAAATAGGGTGCTCTTCAAAGGTAGTTAAAGTACAATGCCCAAAATGTTCAATGCAATTTTCCATGTTTGCTGGGGACCTGGAACTTATAACGTATTTAGAAAACAGCAGTTGGACAAGGAAGACTGGTATAGCCTGAGTGTATACCAAGTGCAAGAATTACTGGAGACAGGATAAGTGGAAAATAATGTAACATCAGTTTAAAAACATTTTAATCATCCAAACACATCTGCATAGTTATTGTCAAAAGACAGGATGTTAAACCAAGGAAATATTTTTTAGAGAAAAAAACCTAGTTCCTGACGTTCTCAAGGGTCTCTTTAATTTAAACTTGTCTTGAAAAAGAGTTTCCTCTAAAGTGCTTTAGAGACAAATTTTATTTGCCTTTCTGGATTTTTCTGCTTCTTGGTTGAGTTTCATCTTTTGTTTTTGCTTGCTTTTAGAGGCAATTTGTCTCATAGAGCATGAGGTTTTTATGTGAATTATGTTGTAAATCTTAGGCAAAAAGAGAAAACAACTAAAGGGGAGAGAAGTAGTTCATTTTTTCATTTTTCTGAACTAAAAACTGAAGGCCAGTGTTTAAGGAAAACTGTTCTTGCTTAAGTAGCCATCTTTTTCTTTTTTTCTTTTTTCTTTTTGCAAGCAGATAATTCATTTGCTTTCTTGGTGTTTTTTCACAGGTAGACATTTGTGCTGAAGAGCTGGGAAACAATGTGAAACCTGCTGCAGCCTTGTTGGGAGACATAAAAGTTGTGACTGATCAGGTAACATGCTCTCTTATGTAAGTGCCATCTTCTGTTGGTTGGATATAGGAGCTGGGTTGAAGAATTTGATGGAAAATCATTTTGGTTGATGAATTTTCAGTAGTCTGGCCAAATGTGCACTGGTATGCTGGAAAATGTAACAGTACATTTCTAAAGCTAATGATTTTTGTACTACTGTACTATATATATATATATTATATCATATTCATATTATATGGTATTATTCACAAGCATATTGCTATATTCTTAGCTTTTAGATGAATTTAACAAGAATCTTTGGAAATACCCTTCGGATACAGATTGGTGGAAAGATCTTCGAGCCAAAATGCATAGCAATGAGGCAACATCTAAGGTATCATTAATGATGTGTATCAGGAAGAAGTTTGGCTTTTAAAAAAAAGCAAAGTCATGTAGTAATAAATATGTTAATAAATTTATTATTGCACAGCATATTTCAGTATTATTCAGAGCTATAAGCATGAACACTTTCATGGTTGGAAGAGATATAAATTGTGAGGTCAGATGAAAAGGAAATGAAGACAGGCCATGTATGCATACACACACGCGTTTCTGAAAAAGCATTTCCCTTTCAAACAACTTCAACAAAGTTTAGTCAATTACAGTTTAATCAAACTTCAATTAAAAGAATGGCTAGTTGTACTAGTACACCATTAAACAAAATCATTCCAAGGATGTGACATAAAATCATTCAGGTTCCCAGCATGAATCCCAAAACAATATATTGTGGGATTTATGGCCAGCTTTAAATTCACTAAAATCAGCATCACTTCATGATTTTTAAAAGACATTTGTCATGGAGAATGAACCAGAATTCCCACTTAGGATGTTAGAAACTGATAACTAATTACAGGAATTGTTTGACTGCAGTTATTGCAATTGAAATTGGTGGAATCAATTACTGAATCCAGTGGGTTGATTACTTCTTTACATTGGCTTATTAGACACTGGATGGCTTCTATGAACAAAATAAAGTCAGCATTAAACTCTGGTTTTATTTATTCACTCAGATTCCCTTGGTGATCAGAGATTCAAATGGGAAAAACATATAAACATTCATAAAATGCAAAATTCTAATTTTATAATATTTATATGTTCAGGAACATTTGAGCGAGCAGAATTTTAACATAATTCATTTTCTCATTCATTTAAGGCACTATCACTAGAAAAACAGTTGCCAATGAATTACTATACAGTATTCCGACATGTGAGGGACCTTTTGCCAAAGGATTGTATTCTGATCAGTGAGGGAGCAAATACAATGGATATTGGGCGCACCATGCTCCCAAATTATCTTCCTCGGCACAGGTAAATATATATTAGTTTCCTTCTGAGTAAATATTTTGGCAATTTGTACTCAATTTGCCTGGAAGGACAAATAAAGATAACTTATATTTACATTCCTGATATTATCATATGTTGATGAACACTTTATTTACTTCAATTTACATTTTTTTCCTTCATACTTTACCGTCCAGATAAAGTTCTTAGATAAATATAAATTTAAAAGCAAAATATTATGTATATCATTCTTGTTATGCCAACAGGGAATTAGTGAAAAGTACTGTTTCTATGAGGAATACTTTTTCCCTCCCCTATCAGCTTATACAATTAAAAATTTCCTATAAAATAATGTGTTTTATAAAATTAGTTAATAAAACTATCTTTCTGCAAATGAAACAATTTGTTCCATCAGGCTTTTAATTCAACAGTTAATTTCTAGAACATAGGAAGAAATGTTTCCACCCATTTTCCTTTCCAAAAATTATAACTTTCAAAAGTTTTATCTGAAAGATTGAAGGATCTTCCAGAACAATCTGAAAGATTTTGTATGCTCCCAAGAATTCTTTCCAAGAATTTATTTACAGAATCAATAAAAAAATATTTCAAATCAAATTTACTTACTTATTCTTTGAATTGAAACTTCAGCAATTCTGTAAAAGTTGCAGTATATTTGGTGAAGCATACTTTATTTGGATGTCCTAAAAACTAACAGTAACAGTAAATTTTAATTTGATAATTTAATCTTGATTCAATTGATCTAGAGGCAGACATTTACCAATATGTTTTATATATGTATAAAATGAAGAAATGCCAATCTTGTTTATAATGAGTTGGGTGATTTACTAGAACAGATATATCATTATGATGTAAATTGAAACAAGTTCTTATTGAGTCTCAAATTATAAAGCACACAGTATTTTCATTAAGTGAAGAATATATTGTGAGTAATATTTGTCTGTGGTAATCAATCAGTACAGTTAATCCTCAAGTTATGATGGTAAATGAGGTTAGAAATTTCCTTGCTAACCCACGTGCTTATAAAGCTAATATCGCATTGTTTAGCAATGGCTGTACTGGTTGCTATTATTACCAAAGTATTGCACAGGTTGTTAAGTAGGAAGAAGGAGTTCCAAAAAAGGAGTGTGGGAGTGAGTACAGGTACCACAGACAGGTGTTATGGTGCATAAATGCTGCGTGAGTGCTGTGGGCAGATGCTAGGGATTGTGGGGATTGTTGGTGGGGAATGCTGCAGAAAGGCACATGTTAGGGACTATAGGTGGGTGGGAGGTAGTACAAGATCTCTGGTATGTCATACTCCATAGCAGAGTTCTTGAGAGAAAAACTTGCTGTCTTCTCTATCAGCTTTCATACTGACTTAGCTGACAGAGAAAATCACAAATAGCAATCGTGATTGTAGCTACTTGTTACACAAGATACCTAGATTGTGCCTAGATTGCTATCACGTGACTATGGGGATGCAGTGAGAGTGGCAGAGTCACAGATTGGTTGCAACTGTCTTTTGATTAGTGCAGTTTTAATTTTGAACAGTTGCTGAACGAATGGTTGTAACCCAAAGACAACCTGTAATAAGTAAACATGCAAGCATTGGAGAGTGGAATTCTTAATCAGTTTAATCAGCATGAGCTTTGAAATTTCATAATTCAACTTGAAAGCAAGCCGCTAAAAAAGTTGTGTTGTAATTAACAGATTGTAGAAAAACTTTGAAATGCTGATGTGACCGTAATAAAAATTATCTATCTAGAACAGCTTGTTCTTGTCACAAGCCCAACATTAATTACTTGTATAAACCAGTATTATTCATCAATATGTATATTTATCTGGTATTTGTAAAGATATTCCTTATATCTTTAAGAAGTTGGGATAGTGGATGTGAATTAAGAATTCTCCAACAGAAAACATGCTATGATGAAAAATATAAATTTATATAAAATTTATATAAAATATATATTCCTTGTAGACTAGATGCTGGTACCTTTGGGACAATGGGAGTCGGACTTGGTTTTGCAATTGCAGCTGCTATAGTTGCTAAAACCTGTAATCCTGAGCAGCGAGTGATCTGTATAGAAGGCGATAGTGCATTTGGTTTTTCTGGTATGGAAGTGGAGACTATTTGCAGGTAAAACTTTCGTTCTGCCAAATTTTATTTTAAAACAAAAACAAAAATCTTTTTCCTGTACAAAGTAGTGAGTTTCTACCATATTATAGTTAGAAAAATTTCCTTCAAATAAAAAACTGCCCTTCAGATTAGTTCCTTTTCATTAATCACTACAGGCATAACTTGCCAATCATTATAATCATAATCAACAACAATGGAATATACAATGGCTTGGATTCAAACACTTGGAAGGAGATGCTGAAGTTTGGAGAACCTTCTACCCAGTAAGTTCTTTAGTGTTGACTTCAATTAATCTTTAGAATATTTAACTTCGTGCTTTTACAAAATGTTGTACTTAATGCATTAAAAGCTATATACAATAAAATATAATTGTTTCAACTTCATCAAACTCTAAATGAGTTAATGAAATTAGGGTAGGTGCCATGTTATACTACTTCTCACATAACTGAGATTACCTGTGCTCCATATAGTGGTAGCACCCTTCCCCCACAAATTGCTCTGTTGTAGTTATTCTTCTAGGTCAATGTTTCTTGAATTTGGCAGCTGAGGAATTCTGAAAGTTAAAAAGTCCACACATCCTAAATCCTAAATTTGAGAAACAATGACCTAAGTCAATGATGGCTAACCTTTTTGCTGTCGCGTGCCAAAAGCAAGGGGAGTGTGGGGGGGTCTCTCTCACGCGTGCCCACACCCATAATTCAATGCGTCCCGTCCCCTGTGCATGTGCATGCGACCACCCATCCCCCACTCTTGGCACGCAATGGCATGGTGGGCCAGGTAGGCCCATTTTTCACCCTCCCCAGGCTTTCTAGGAGCCTGAGGAGCGCGAAAATGGCCTTCCTCACTCCCCTGGAGGCCATAAACAGCCCATTTTCTGACTTCCAGTGGGCCCGAAAGACCCAAAAATTAGATGGCCGGCACACACATGCACGCTGGAGTTGAGCTAGGGCAACGCTTGCATGCCCACAGATATGGCTCCACGTGTCACCTGTGGCACGTGTGCCATAGGTTTGCCATCACAGACCTAGATGCTTTAGAGTAGAAATTCCAATTTCCCTTTCTGCATTGACCATACTAGCTTAAGCAATTGAACTTTCAAGTCCTCTGGAATATCCCAGAACACTCTTATTTTCTGGAAAGATGATCATGGTTTTGGTTTTTTCTGTTTTTAATTGGGAGAGGGAGAGTTCCTCTCCTAATGGAAAATCAAAAAATAAAATGATACTATCCTTAAGAAAGGAGAACCCCAGAATGGGGTATACTTTGCATTCCTAGCATTTCCAATCATTGTCGATATGGCAGTGGTGAAATATTACCCTGCATCTAACTACTTTTGTCAGATATCCCCATCTAAGGTCTTGCACATTTCCAAACAGTTGCTGGGAATTCAGAAATGTGTAATCCGCTACTTCTGGAAGACACCAACTTTGAGAATGCTGGTACAATCTATGCTGGCCTAAATAAGGAAAAGGTTTGCATAAACGGAAAGTGGAGAAAATGATAGTGCTTATACAATAGTGCTTACTTTAGATAAGTAAAATCTAAGCATGGAAAAGATGCACATCAAATAATTGCTGTGGTCAATGCTTCTGATAAAGGAGAATATTTTTAACTTAAGGTTGAAGTGAGGGGTTCTTGTTAATGCTTCCATTGTGAAAGAACTTCCATTCTGAAAACTTTAATTACTAAAAAAATTCCACTGACACTTAAAAATCTATTACAGAACTTTGTTGAAATCATCCAGAATGCTTTGAAACTGAATAGAAGAGATCAAAAAGCTGTTTCTTCATCACTGGAATTTCTTCTTCAATAAGATCCTGATTTAATATGCTCGTAGTAATTAATTGGGTTCTGAGGGATTTCCCTGGGGCATTGGGAAAATGAAGTTCTACTTGTTTAGCAAATTAACAGTAATCTTTTATGATGTTTGATTTCCTGCTTAAGACTCTTAACCCACTACCCTAAGTCAAATCCTTTTACTTAATTTCAGTGCACCTCCAGTAGCTTTGTTGCCAGATGCTCGCTATGAGCAGATTATGTCTGCCTTTGGTGGCAAAGGGTACATTGTACAAACACCAGAAGAATTACAAGCTGCCCTGAAAATAAGCTTAGCAGAAAAGCTTGTCCCTTCTCTCCTTAATGTCATGATCAACCCACTATCAGGCAGAAAAAAGCAAGTAAGTGTTTGTGGAATTTGTCGTTATTCTTGACTTTTTAATATCAACATTATTTCCATTATTTCACCAGTCCTGAAGAATAGATCAGGATATCACTTTTATTAAACATTTGCAAAGTGATTGATGTTTAGAAAGTTTTTCAGTATATCCTTGAACACTACAGTCTGCTATACCTTGTATCTGTATAACATTTCTTGTAATTTCTTATTCTGAAATGTTGAGTATTGCTACTCCTTTGTATTCTCAGGATTTTCACTGGCTGACCCGTTCTAACATGTAACAGAAGATGAAAAGATCAGAAGCAAAATCCTTATGTAAACTCAAGAGATGTCCAGATTCCACAGCATAAGTACAGTTGCTAGATATTCTTACAACTTGAATGGTCATGTTGACTGCCATGTGTAAGGAAGGATTGTTAATTACATACAGATCAACATTTTGTCATTTGGGGAGAGAAAAGACATCTAGCTTCTAATTTAATTCTTTTTCCACTGCTTGTATCAACTTTTGAAAGCATTTACTTTGATGCCTGCACATTGATCTTAAAAACATGAGGTACATAACGTACTGATTCACTTTTGTTTCCTTTGTATTTTTACAGCATGGGAATGCAACAGAGCCTTGTTTGTGTCTTTCTTTAGAGAAACCTTCCCAAACTATGTACCATCTAGATGTATGATTTAACTCATGTTGAAATCCTTAGTTGATTAAAACTGCTGGAGTATGCATTTTGCATACTGATTCTAATTGTTGCCCTTTTATAACACTAAATATTTTTTCTCCAAATTAAATTAGCTTGTTCTCTCTGTCACTTGCATTATCTATGTTTACTGTTTTCATTGGTTTTGTAGTATGCTTTACTAACTTTATTGCATATCATTGAGTTTGTGTAAGTTGGGCAGCCAAATACATTTTTTTAAAAAAGTCGTATTGTTATGGATCTTCTCATAGGTACCATAGAGAAGTTAGCAAAAACTTGAAACCAAATAAATTATTATATGAAAACATTTGATTAATTTATACTTTAGCACTAAATAGATTATATATTTTAATCTGGAAAGATGTTGGATATGTTTTAATTCCAGATCTGCAATTTATAACATACCAATTTTGTACAATTCCTTTGGGAACAAATCTTTCTTCAAAATCTATATAAAATCACCAGAGGGCGCCATTTATTCAAGATTCCTTTAACAGTAAAAAAAATGCACTAATCTGTTCTTTTTAAAGGAATTATTTGTTTGAATTAGAAACAGAATCAGAATAGAGTTGGAATGGACCTTGGAAGTCTTATACTGCCAACTTCTGCTCAAGCAGGAAACCCTATACTCGTGATGTGAACCTATGGCACGCGTGCCACAGGTGGCACGTGGAGCCATATTTGTGGACATGCAAGCATTGTCCTAGCTCAGCCCCAGTGCGCATGTGCACACTGGCCAGCTGATTTCTGGGCCTTCCAGGCCCACCAGAAGTCAGGAAACAAGCTGTTTCCGGCCTCCGGAGGGCTTCTGGGTGGATGGGAAAGGCCATTTTTGCCCTCCCTGTGCTCCTAGAAAGCCTCTGAAGCCTGGGGAGAGCGAAAAATAGGCCTTCTGGGCCCACCATGCCATCGCGTGTCAAAAGTGGGGGGACATGGCGGGGTCACACGCATGCGTGGGGGGCGGGGCGCATTGAATTATGAGTGTGGGCACGCACGCATGTGATTCCCCCACAATCACCCCCCCCTTTTGGTACGCGATGGCAAAAAGGTTAGCCATCACTGCCCTATACCATTTTAGACAAATGGTTGTCCAATCTCTTCTTAAAAACTTACAGTGTTGGAGCATTCACAACTTCTGGAGCAAGCCATTCCATGATTAATTGTTTTAACTGTCAGGAAATTTCTCCTTTGTACTAAGATGTTTCTCTCCTTGATTAGTTTCCATCCATTGTTTCTTGTCCAGCCTTCAGGTGCTTTGGAGAATAGCTTGGCTCTCTTTTCTTTATTATTCCCTTAGATATTGGAATAATGCTATCATGTGACCCCTAGTCCTTCTTTCATTAAATTAGACATACTCAATTCCTGCTGTCGTTTTTCATATGTTTTAACCTTCAGTCCCCTAATCCTCTTTGTTTGCTCTTCCCTGTACTCTTTCTAGAATCTCAACATCTTTTTTATATTGTGGCAACCAAAACTGGATGTAGTATTCCAAGTGTGATCTTACTAAGGCATTATAAAATGGTTCTAATGTTTGATGTTAGTACATTAAATTTGTACATTTTTACAAATTTGTAAATTTGTATAAATAAGTACCTTTGATTTTTGTCTGTACATCAGATCTGCACTTCACCTGATATATAAATTACATTTTGTAAATCAGGTGAAATAATCTGAGATTAAAGTGGAATATATTGAAAAAGGCTGCTGCTGTGTTAATTAACCAGGCAATAGGTTGAAAATGGCTTTACAGAGTATAGTGATGCATATGATTTAAGTACTTATCTTATGTCCTATCTCTGCATAATTTATTCCACTATGCTCCCCTATCATGAGAGTATTTTTTACTGCTCCCATTTTTTATCAGACAGGAGGAAAGGAAATCCCCAAAGTTTATTCATGTGTTCTTTTTTAAAAAGAGCTTCTTGTATGTTTCCAAATTGTGAAAACACTTTTTCAAGGACTAGGGTAGGTTTCCATTTTCAACTCTTTAAAAAAAAAGAGGATTCAAGACTCTTCTAAATTGCTTCTAGTATTGTTTTATTATTCTGAGAGTGGAACTTTATGAATGTACTCTTATCCTTTGATGACCTTTGTGGAAAGGGATAATATATTAATTTACAGAAGTATCAGCTGCTTTTATGCTGCCTGGGCAACAGGGAGATACAGTATGAGAAATGATATCATTTCTCTCTCATGTCATCTGATTCAGATCTTTCATCTGTCCTGAATTAATTCATAATTCCAAGTATAATTATCCACAAGGAGGAAAACACATGTATTCACTTTTCCGTACCATTCATAAACTTTTGTCATGCCAAGAATAAACAGGTGATGAATAAATGTGGATTGAATACAAACCACAGTGACTAATATAGAAGACTCATATTAATCTGATCTTTTTATTGCAGAACAAATACAGCATATGAAAGGAGAGTAAATAGATGAAAAGCAGAGAAATGAACCAAGAACATTATTACTGGTTGAGACTGGTGAAAACTTTTTTTAGGTAACGTAAAATAAATTTGAAGATTTTTTAGTCCCAGTATAGGCAGCCACTTCTACAGCATCCTGACAACCTCTCTTAAAACATCTTCAGTGATGAGAAGTATATTTATTATTCCTCAAAAAAAAAAAGAGAGAGAGATTAGAATTTTAAAGAATAAGGAGTATTGTAGGAAACAGTGTATCAACATGATAGCATCAAGAATAGAAGGGAATGAAGAGGTACAGTGAATTGGGTAGTCTAACCTGGAATTAGATTTCCTTTTCATTTCTCTTTATCTTGTGTTTCCCATTTATTTTGCCCACTATTTATCTTGCTGCTTGTTGCGTAACGTTGGTTTTCCTTTAAGGAAATAAAATGATGGGTATGTTGATATGTAAGTCTCTGTCTTTCTCTCCAACAAGATAATTGAGATTGCTAGTCGAAGTAAAATAATCAGAACATAATATATTAATATAAAAGATGCACAAATGTTAAAAGTATATGATGAAAACTCAGAAATCTTGGTTGAAGATTTAAGCCTTATTTCTGCTTGAGGTGCACAGAAAGAAAAAGATCAAATGCAGCTCTCAGATGTGTGACATAGCTTGGCAGGGAAACTGCTAGGTTTTATAAGCAAATTTGAAAAATGGGAAGCATTTTTAAGGAGTTTCTGTTGAGATTGGTATGTGTACAAGTTCATTGTAAGAGTTTTTTTTATTCTATTTATACATTTGTATACTTAAAAATATATTTGGACATACAAACAACTGGACATGAAGGTTAGCAAACAAGTGCACTATGTATGTGTGAAAGAAAGGCGGTGACTGCAGGACAAACACGGAATTCTGGAAAGCTGGCAACAGCCCTTCAGTGAAATCTCTAACATTGAATTTTTACACCCATTAATTCCTGATGGCTTGCCCAATGCTGGTCCAGTCCCACACATCTTTCTGGAAGAGGTTACAAAGGAACTTGTGATATGATGACCTACCAGCAGACATTTGGAAGCTGGAGGAATTTAGTGGTAAAACAGCCAATTGGCTAACAAATTTCTTCAATGCCATTATGGATCCTGGACATTTCACTGCTGATTGGGTCACAAGTATCATAGTTCCCCTCTTCAAGAATAAAGGTGACCCAGCAGATTGCTCTAACTATCGATAATTCACCTTCAAAGGTTCTAGCCCAACTGATGCCATCTTCATGGTCCGTATGCTAATGGAGAAACCCTGAGAAAAGGAGCAACTATTGTACTTGGCTTTCTTTGACCTTGAAAAAGCCTTAGCATTAGCTAATCTGGCACACGCTATGTGATCATGGTGTGCCCAAGCAACTGATAAAATGTGTCTTATTTTATTGTTTTATGCAAATACAAGTAGTCATGTGATGTGCACTGCAGGCCCTTCCTATAGCTTTTCTGTGAAAGTTCACAGAAATAACTTGAAGTAGCAGCTTTATCTCAGTGTTTGAAAAATTGTTTGATGATCTTACTAATAAATGAAAGTTGTATACTTTCAGAGGACTTTGCTGCCCATGCATCATCTTCCTTTCTTAACCACAAATGAAAAAGTTGTCAAGTTAAAATTGAGGAGGCAGAAAAAAACAATCCTTTATTGAATCACTGCCAACTCAAAGAAAGCCACAATAATACATTAAGCTTAAATACATTTTAAAAAGTGATTGACAGCATTTCTGCTATATACATAGTTATTTAAATGGTGAAACCCCAGGATTACAAATCTTGTGAGAGTTTCATGATTTCACTTAAGATTTCAATTTTATTTTAGTGAGAACTCCTTAAGTGACCAGCGCATGGTATTTTATTGATCCCTAATCTATGACATTTTATGGTTTCTGCGTGATCTCAAAAATTGAAATTACATTAATACAGAATTTAAGGATTCAGATAGTTTCCTTGGAAAACTGGGGACTCTTTTACAAAGAAATATTAGAAGGTATAACATGGAAACAACAACAACATATTGGAGTCACATGTATCTCTTGATTTACTATTTGGCCTGGTTTTATTATTATTATTATTTACAAAAATCTTTTGTAAGAGTTTGTTGCACATATGTCTCATTTCTTGAAGTAAAAATCAGAATAAGAAAGAAAGAAATAGAAAATGAAATGTCAAAAAGGAGCCTTCAATACCATTAATCTTGGAATCCTTCTAGAGCAGTTTCAAGGTTTGGGAATGGGAGGACTCTGTGTTGTTCTGGTTCATTTCCTTCATCTGTGGTCACTCTCAGTGTTGATAGGAAGTGAAAGGTCCAATCCTCATCCCTTTTTGGGGGTCCTTCAGGGTTTGATACTTTCGCATTTTTGTTTAACTTCTTCATGAAGCCTCTGGCCAAGATTATCTGCCACCACAGGTTGAGAAATCAATATGCTGATCACCCAGCTGTATATCTCGGCCTGTGGTGAGTTAAGCAATGCTATTTATTTATTTATTTATTTACACGTATTTATATGCCGCCCTTCTCCCGAAGGACTCAGGGTGGCGAACACAAGTTAAGAAACATGTACAATAAAATCACACTTTAAATCAAATAACTAATTAATGATAAATAATAAATCCAGAATCAGAGTGAGCCTATTTGTTTGAACACCCAAGTCTTCAGCTCCCGACGGCAAGAGCAGAGATCAGGAGCCGTCCGGAGCTCGGTAGGTAATTCATTCCAGAGGGTGGGAGCACCCACAGAGAACGCCCTACCCCTGGGCACCGCTAGATGACATTGGCTCGCCGTCAGAACCCTGAGGAGAGCGGCCCTATGTGAGCGAACAGGACGGTGGGAAGCAGACAGGAGAAGGTCCTGTAAATATCCTGGACCTAAATCGTGTAGGGCCTTATAGGTGAGAACCAGCACCTTGAAGCAGAACCGGAGAACCACTGGTAACCAGTGCAGCTGACGCAGGAGGGGTGTTTATGGGAATAACGAGGGGCTCCCGTAACAACCCGTGCGGCTGCATTCTGGATCAGCTGGAGTCTCCGGGTGCATCTCGGGGGCAGGCCCATGTAGAGGGAATTGCAGTAATCCAAGCGGGAAGTAACCAGGACATGAGTGACTGTGCGAAGGTCATCTCGATCCAGGAAAGGGCGCACCAGACGAACCTGTGCGAAGGCTCCCCTGGTCACAGCCGTTAGATGGTCTTCTAGGGACAGCCAAGCATCCAGGAGGACACCCAAGTTGCGAACCCTATCAATGGGCAAGTTTTTCTCCATCCATCAAAACTGATGGGGCTTCTGAAATCCAAGATGCTGGCATCCACAGCCACTCGAGTCTTGGAGGGATTGAGTTTGAGTCTGTTTCTAACTATCCAGGCCCATACCACCTCCAGGCAATGGGACATCACGGAAAGGGCAACTCTGGGGTGGTTGGGGGTGGAGATGTATAATTGGGTATCATCAGCATATTGATGATATCTCATCCCAAAGCCATGAATGATAACATCTATATGAAGTCAGTGGCTTCATATAGATGTTAAGGAGTAGGGGGAAAAGAACGACCCTTGAGGCACCCCACAATTTAGGAGCCTTGGAGTGGATCTCTGCCCTCTCGCCCATACAAAATGTAAGCGACCCGAGAGGTAGGAGGAGAACCATTGTGAGACAGTGCCTCCCACCCCCAACCCCTCAAGTCGCTGCAGTAGGATACCATGGTTGATGGTATCAAAAGCCGCTGAGAGGTCAAGTAGGACCAGGATGGAGGAACAACCATATCCCGAGCCCACCAGAAATCATTCATCAGAGCGACCAATGCCATTTCTGTGCTGTGTCCGCGTCAGAAGCCCGATTGGTATGGGTCAAGGTATTATGTTTCCTCCAGGAACTGTGGGAGCTGTTGCACCACTACAGTCTCAACAACCTTCGTGATGAAGCGAAGGTTGGAGACAGGAGGATAGTTATTAAGTGAGTCTGGATCCAGGGAAGGCTTCTTGAGGAGAGGTCAAGCCACCGCCTCCTTAAGAGAGGAGGGGACGTTCCCCTCTCTCAACGAAGCGTTGACAATTGCCTGGATCCAGTCTCTAGTCACCTCCCTGGCAGCCAAAGCCAACCAGAAGGGACAAGGGTCCAATAAACAAGTGGAGGAACTAAGTTTGCCCATAATCTTGTCCACTTCCTTTACAGAAACAGGGTCAAATTCAATCCAGGTATTATTCTCAAAACCCACCCTAGTTTCCCGATTGGATTCTGTCCAGTCAGAGTCCAATCTGATCCGACTCTGAGCGATTTTATCATGCAGAAACTGTACAAAATCCTCAGCTCTGCCCTGTAAAGGGTCTTCCCTCGCTCCCTGATTGAGGAGGGAGCGGGTCACATGAAACCAGGCCGCTGGGCGGTTTTCTGCAAATGCAATGGGGGGGGCGGAATAATCTCATTTCGTTGCTTCCATTGCCACTAGATAAGACCTAATATGGGTTCTTAATTGTGTTCGGTCAGATTCAGATTGGGATGACCTCCAACATTCCTCTAGGCGTCTTTTCCAACGTTTCATTTCCCGGAGCTCCATGGAAAACGAAGGAGAGATCTGGGATCTGTGGCGGGTTAGAGGCCGCAAAGGTGCAATTCTGTCTAAGGCGTCAGTAGCCGACCGTTCCCAGGATGCCACTAGAGCCTTAGCTGAATTGCAGGATTGAGAGGTGGGGAATGTCCCAAGCTCCTTCAAGAACCTTTCTGGGTCCATCAGGCTCCTGGGGAGGAACCATTTTATGGGTTCCGTCTCCATGTGGCAAGGGTTGGCAGATTGAAAGTCCAGTCTAAGGAGGGAATGGTCAGTCCATGACAGGGGAGTGATGGAAAGTTCCCCTCTACCATGACCATTTATCTACTGCCCAGAGAGAAAAACCAGGTTGAGTGTATGTCCTCCCCTATGAGTTGGGCCCTGAATAACCTGAGTCAGGTCCATGGCTGTCATGGAGGCCAGGAACTCCCGGACTGTCTCAAATGGCTCGCCGATCGAAGGCAGATTAAAATCTCCCACAACCAGAAGGCTGGGGAGTTCAAGTGCCACTTCAGTCAAGACATCGAGCAGTGCAGGCAGGGCTGTGGCAACATAGTTGGGAGATAGGTATGTGACCAACAAGCCTGACTGAACTCCAGGGTCCCACTTCAATAGAAGAGACTCACACCCGCCTATCTGAGGGACAGTGACCTCCCTAGGACTCAGACCTTCTCTGACAACCACTGCCACCCCCCCGCCCCTTCCCTGGCATTGCGGCTGGTGCAGGACATGAAAGCCTGGGGGGCATAAGTCAGAGAAAGGGATTCCCCCCTCTTGCTCCAACCAGGTCTCCGTGAGACAGGCCAGGCCCATACCCTCCTCATCAATAAGGTCTCGTATGAGGAGGGCCTTATTCATCACGGACCTGGCATTTACATACACCAGACGGAGACCGGGTTCCCTCGCTCTCATATCCGAGGAAAGCAGGGTGAGCAGGAGGTATGGGAGCAAGCCACCATCCGAATGCTTCTGGTGTGATGCTCCCTACTCCTATATGCTATAACCTCCCTCTTGCAGTGCTTGAAAGCTGTTAAGGGCTGGATTGATAGCAACAGGTTGAAACAACCCTGACAAGATGGAATGGCTCTGGGTTTGGGGTTCTTTGTTCCATGGACAACTGACACCTTTGTCTTGGATTGGATGGCACTGCCCTAGATTGATTGGGTGCATAAGGTTCTTCTGGATTCATGACTCTTGCTCAAGGAGCAGGTAGCACTCATGGCAGGAGGGTGTAGACCATTGGTGAAATCTAAATTTATTTCCTACAGATTCTGTGGGCCTGGCTTGGTGGGCCTGGCTTGGTGGGGGTCATCTGACTGGGTGGGTGTGGCCTTTTTTTACCTTTTAAAAGCAGGAAGTGATGAATACCTGGGCGGGTGGGCGGAGCTCCACACCACCATCGTTGCTAGTTCTCTGAACCACCTGCTACAATTGCTACCGGATCGCTCAATCCAGTCCAAACCGGGAGCATTTCACCCCTAGTCTAGACACAACTCACGGTTGTGCACCAGTTATGTCTTTCCTAAACCAACAGTTCCTGTTCACAGTCATCCATGCATTAATTACCTCCTGTCCTGACTATTACAAAGCATTCTACAGAGGGCTGTCGTTGAAAATATTTGGAAGCTTCAATTGGTCCAAAATGTGATGCACTGTGTAGTTTCGTGCAGACCTAGATGTGCACATGTGTCATCTTTTTGTAGGAATTGTACTGATTTTCTTCCAACTCAAGGTGCTGGTTACCACCTTCAATGCCTTATATGGTTTGGGATCAGGTTTCTTGAAGGACCATCTTTTCACGGTCACATTTACCTGATTCACCAGAGTAGGGAGGCTGGAAATGCTACTAGTTCATTTCCTATGAGTTCCATCTAGTAGAACCAAGATGAAAGACCTCCTCCATGATTTCTTGCTTCCTGTGGAACATCTTACCTGCGGAGATATAATTGCCCCCAGTTTGACATATTTTCACAAGGCCCTGAAAACCTAGTTTTGCCAATGGACTTGGCCTTAAAGTAGGATGGAACCCATCAAATGACTCATTTGACTGTTGTTGCCAAGGGAGAGGGAATTATTACTTTTAATTGCTTTTTATATTGGGTTTTTATCCTTATAAGCCACAGTTTATCAGTGAGCTAGGCAGCAATATAAATTTTCCTAAATAAATAACAAAGGAAGAACCAAAAAGAATGGTGCTCTTCAGCTATACCTATAATTGGCATGCAATTACTGATCCTCTATAGCAGAATTCATTGGTAATCAAGAGGTGGCTTGGATTATAATTCTTTTATAATTGAGTGAGGCAAGACTTCAATATTTGCTTGCACTGTTCCTGCTTTTTGAAGAGAAGATCTGAAAATCTAAGCTAAGGGATTGGACCATATTGTAATCAGCTATGAGATCTTTGGAAATCAATAGCATAAAAATATGTCTGTAGAGACTGGCATTAACGTTTTATAGCTTCTGTTTGAACTTACAAGTCACATAGAAAATGCCATACCAGTAAGTAGAAATAAAATGTTCTCTCTTATCCATATTTCAGGGATAATCTAGACTCCAGCATATCTCATCATTGCAACTTGGCTGAAGAATTAATCCCTTAGAGCAGTACTTTCCAAACTGTTCTATTTAGAGACCCTGACATTCCTTGGAAGTTTACTAGGTCTTCCCCATAACTGCAGACTGGTTTCCCTGAAAAACATTTTGTCCTTCAATAATAATATAGTTGTTTTCTTATTAAAGTGTTGCAGAAAAAGGGTTTGGATGAAGCCCATGGCAAATTCTGATTCACATTTCATATAGAACATGAAGTGCATTTATAACATACAAAACTTTCCAGAAGATGGAAAGTTTTAAACATATTGTGAAACCTTTTTATTTTAGTTATTGAAAATTCAAAATACCTTTCTTGAAGAATGGTTATTCCTGCATCATTATAATAAGTATAATTCACACTTAATGATATTTAGTAGAAAAGTGATCTCCAACTTCTTTTTAGTAGTAGATTATTTGAAATATTAAAAACATAGTCTCAGCATTCTTAGGAGTGCCTAAGTGCAAGACCAAATGAGGATTGTGGGTGGAGAACAACACAATGTGCGAATGTGGAGAGATGCAGAGTCTGGTCCATTTCTTGGCTTACTAATTATTATCAGTAGAATACATTAAAAGGAATAAGTTTCTGGCCAATGTTAAAGCCAAAAAAGTGGGTTCATTTTGGTACTTTGAGCTTTGATCAGGACACAAAATAAATAAAGCATTCTTATGCATTGACAAAAATTCTGGTGAGAAAATCCATTACATGTACAAAGTACCAATTTACCAAAATGTTAATTAACCCTTCCAAGCCCCTACATTGGTGCTCGTGGATACCAGGCTGAAGGCCCTGGAACTTGATATTGAATAGCACTCTAGTACCTCAATTTAATGTGTTAAATTGCACAAAGTTTGAAAATGAATTATAGACATGGAAACACTATGAAAAAAACATGAGTTTACTATCTGCATATCCGGGATGTTGAAATTGTTAATGGAGTTATCTTCATTCATGAATGGATTTAGCTCAATAGTCATCTAGTTATCAATCAGAGACATGGCTTTCCCACTCAGCTTCATACCACACCCTCCCTCTCTTCATTAGTGCTCTGGCTATGTTTTAATAGCTGGTATTTGTGATGGGGGCATCTGATCCAATGCTTGAGTTAAATATAGCCCTGTCTAGTGTAAGGAGAAGATTTAATGGGAAATGGTTAGCATTCTTTCTCCCTAAAGAACAGAGGGAGAGGGAGAGAGAGACGAGAGAGACATGCACACATAAACATCTTGAACCAGTGAGAGGCTGAAGGAAGAAAGGCAAGCAAAAAAGACAGTGGTCAAGAAATCATACAGCTCGCAGCCAGAATGGTTATCCTCAGCTGGATTGCTCTAGGATTTTATCTTCAGCTCTTTTTCTGCTGGGCTTTGTCTCAAACCTCTTTTGTCGACAGTGTCTTCTCCATTTCAGCAGGTAAATGACAACCTTGCTTTCCTCTTGGTGAGTTACATATCTTCTCTTAGGTGATTTTTTTGAAACATGTTTTTGTTTCTAATCCTTCTAATCTCTAAGGCTTTGAGAAACTTGATTGCAAATGTAAATAAAGCTGTAGCTCCCCTAAATATATTTATCTATCTTATTTCAGGACCTAAGAGTGAATATCTCCTATTTAACAGTAAACCAATCACATTCCCAGGAAATATCTCTCTTCTGTAATATAGGTCTGGTACTTTATTTTGACATTTGATATTCCCTTGAAGATGTTATTTAACTTGGAGATCAGGGAAGAGAAATTAATTATATTGTATTATCTATTTTGTTAATATATCCCTGACTTTATCCTGCATCGCTGGACATAACCAGGATAAACATCTTTTGAAAAATAATACTCAAACTATCAAAAACTCAGATAACTTTGATAGCTAATTGCTGTAAAAAAAAACACTGCATGGAAAAACCTGACCATCACCCAGTGTGAATTGTCTGTGGGAGTCTTATTTACCACTCTAATCCTAGGCTTTCCTTCAGCTGTATGCAGTGGAAAGAAGACAAGGAATAGGCAATACCTTCTTTTCAATTTCAATTTCATTCTCAGGGGAAAAAGGTTTCTTTATCAGTAGGTATAATGGAGGTCCCAACCACTGCGATGGAAAGCAAGAATTTAAAAATTTAAGTTTACTTTTGAATTCATGCTAACTAGAACGATCACTTATCTGAATGACATTAGTTACTACAATGTGTAGTTTTAAAGATGAATTTCACAGCTTTCTCAAAAGGGATATTAACTTCCTAAAATTATTAAAGGCATCACAGGGAAGCAATCTGAAGAAATTCTTTTAAGAATTAGGCTGGATATAACTATTATGTAATATTTCTTTAAAATATTGACTTCAGATGTAGGTTTTTGGTAACTGATGAAACTTGTGTATAACTTCATGCCTCAACTACACATTTATGCCAATGCTACACTATATATATTAGAGTTATGAAGTAGTTATTAAAAATATTAGTTTTTTGTTGGAAGACATTTTAAATTTTCAGAAATTATATTTAAATAAAAAATACTATTTAAAACCTTGGCATCCTTCCCTTCTTACCTTTGTTGATTCATAAATGTTTATTTAAACAAACAAACAAACAAATAATATTGTACTCATAAATGGAACTAAACTAATATAGTATCTAGAACTGTGCTTACTGAGATACTCTTTTAAAGTATCACAAATTCACTTTGTGCAGGGATCAAATGCCAATTTGCAGAGGGCGAAGGAAGGACTGGAAGAGCAATAAAATCTTATTCTTGTTATTTTTGCATGTCTGCTTCCCCCCCTCTCTTTTAAGTCTTTTTAAAATTACATTAAAACAAGCATTAAAAGGACTTACAGTTTGGATAACCATTGTCTGCTGACTTCTTGCAAAAGTTCCTTTGGGATTTTTTTGTGCACTTGATGCTTCAAAGCATCTATACTGAATATACATAGCAAAAGTCTAATAGAGATGTTGCACAGCAGCAGTGGGAATCCCACTCTCTTATTTCTATCTGATACAAGTAAAAGTGTCCTCTCAGGAGATGCTAATTTAAAATAAATAAACAAACCAGCTGAAGTATCTAAACAGGGTTACTAAGCAGAGTATCAAACAAATGCAGCTTGGGAGCAAAATAATTGACTATCAGAATGAGATCATGTTGTTGTGATAAACAGACATGTGGTTTTATCATGGTTCATTACCCCAACCCAACATCTCCAAAACTAGGCGCCATCTTGTTTCCAGAAATAGTGGTTGATCCTCTTGGCTCTGTCTATCCGGATTTCTTGATGCTGAAACATAACTTCTAAAGGAAATGCTTTAAGGTTTTAGGTTACATGAGGTAACATGTGGCCATGATTCTTCATTTCCATCTGGCTCTGCTATAGCAGTTGAGTTATTAACAACAAATCTGCAAGGGTGAAGATATTTATGGATGGGTTTTTTAATGCATTTTCTTCAGTATATTTTCTTAGTGTTGGCAATTGAGCTGATTTCTTACTGGCTTTGCAGCAGTTTTAAAGGAAACCTGACAAATCTGCTTTCTTATAGAGCTTGGAGACAGAATATTTTCCCATTGGTGGGAACTCTTGCATAAATTTGCTCTTAGCTTCTCAGTTGTCCTCCCATCCTACAAAGGTATATCACCAAAGCTCCCCCTGTTTTTTCTCTGTTGCTTTAAGGAGGAAGGGGGCTCAGCATTTTGAAGGCTTGTCAGTTCTGCAGTCCCTTCTTCCTGTTCTGAACCAGCCTTTGTAGAAGCAAGAAATAGACTCCTTGTCACGAAAAACCCTTCTTTATTTACCTCTTGTGAATTAATTGCATTCACCCACCAAAAAGTCCAGGCTTTAGTCCTTCAAGGAGTTAACTGCAGTATGGACCTTATCAGTTCCTGGCGATAATTGCAAGGCCGTAAGCTCCTTGCAATTATCGCAAATTCTGGCAAGCAATCTTTGTGGCATGAAACACAATAAGCAAAATCTTCAGAAATATGAACTGTTGTCTCCTACGACAACCACTTCCCTTCTTTTTATTTCCCAACCAGGGAGGGGCTATTCACATCCATGTGTGCTTTGCTTCCCAAGTCAACTCCTTGTCCTCCATTGTTCATCTTTCCTAAATGCTCTTCATATACGTGCATCTGGAACAGGCCACAGTTGTTCTTCCTCCTCTTATCAGCCTACAAAGGCAGCTGCCTCTCTGGTGGCTGGGAAATGTCGGGTGGCCCTGGCTCTATCTCTGTGTCTAATGCAGAGCATCCATCAGAGCCTTCCCCAAGTTCCTCCTCAATCTCCTCATTGTCTGAGCCTGCCGTCAGCTCCGCTGGCAGCTGTCAGGCTACAACACTTCCAATGAAAAAGTTCAGATATGTGAAATGTCAAACCAAACAGAGGCTGGATGTGATGGTTCTGTTCTCCTAGTCAGCTGGAGTGGGCTTTGTGTAAAGTCATCTCTGTTCTTTGAAATTGGTGGTGGTATGGATGGTTGCCTTAAAATTTGAGAAGTGTTTCTGAAAATGGGGAAGGTAATTGGAAGTGGAAGAAACCTGTACTTTATTTTAGTCTTTCATAACATATTCACATTGGCCGGCAACACCTTGCCTGCTATGCAAGTTATTGAGTCTCAGGTCTTTCAAGAACACCACAAATTCTCTGTTGCTGAGGAATATTCATCAATGCTGAAAAATATTCATCACTGCTCTTTCCATCAGTGTTTCTGAGTCTAGTGTTCTTTGTAAGCAGAATGATTTGTTGGCTTGTTTTTTGAAATCAGCTGAGTCATTTCTACAGTAAAACAGAATGAGACAGACATATCTGGGAATAAATTCTGGGTGCCATGGAAGGGTAACACAATGTTACTTAATTTTGTTGTTTTGATATTAGATGCCATGAAATATTTTTGTGACATTTTCGGTCTCAAAATAGCTTTCGGCTTTCAATATAGGTAGATGCGTTAATACTAAACAGAGTTCAAGACACTGCAATACTCGTTATATTTCCCCACCTCTGCTCCTTGAAGTCTGAAACATTTCACATCTAAAGATTGTAGCAACAATTTTATGTTTCAGAGTTTCCAATATAATGTGTATTACTTTTACAGTTTAGCAAAGTAAATCCGTTTAGTTGACTCTGCAGTTAAGGCCAGCTTTTTTACTTCCTGCTTCGTAAGTAAATAGCCACAGTAAATCTGATTGTTTAGGAGATACTGAATGTAAGAGCTTTTCTTTTATTGAACCAATAGGAAAAAAACCCCAAAGAAAATAAGAAATTGCACATTTGCAAACAAGCTATGTGGGGCTGTACTTGAGAATACAGAGTATGAGTACGAGAGTACGAGAGTACCTAATCCTAATTGCTAGTACCTAATTGTAGCAATGTGAACAACAATGGGCATGCTTCAGTATGCCATTAAACCTTGCTGCTCATGAAGCAATGCTCTGAATGGCATCGGGCCATGATGGCGAACCTATGGCACGGATGCCATAGGTGGCACATGGAGCCATATCGGTGGGCATGCGAGCTCAGTTCCGACATGCATGAGTGCACCAGCCAGCTGATTTTGGGGCCTTCTGGGCTCACCAGAAGTCAGGAAACACACTGTTTCTGGCCTCCAGAGAGCCTCCGGGGGGGGGGAGGCCATTTCTGCCCTCCCCAGGCTCCTAGAAAGGCTCTGGAGCCTGGGGAGAGCAAAAAACGGGCCTACTGTGCCATCCCATGCCAAAAGCAGAGGGAGCACAGGGCGGGGCGGAGCGCATAGAAATATGGATGTGGGTATGCGTGCATGTGACCTTACCACGCTCCCCCCACTTTTGGCACGTGATGGCAAAAAGGTTAGCCATCACTGGCATAGGGACTACCAGTTTCCCATAGTGTCTTCAGTTGATTTGATCTTCCAGGATTGAAGCTCCAGATTCCTTTGATTAAGCAATGTCATCTATTTCAACCATTGAGTTCTGGATGGCCCCCTTCTGCGGTTGTTCAGAAAGCAGTAAAGACCTGGCTGTTCACTCAGGCCTTTTGTGAGGGAGAGGCAGACCCCTTGCTTCATCACACTTGCCATCTTTTATATTTTGGTTGATCACTCAGTTAGCCAGCTGTTTAGATTAGATCTGGCATTTTGTCCACCTATAGAGTTCCTCCCAATGAGAGACTCTACAGGTGGGATAGGCAGATGTTGTTGTTTAATAAAATTAAAGGTATTGTCAAAGGATATAAGCTGTTCCAAGTCAAGCCTTTGCAATTGACTGATAGGGATTTTGTCATCTGTGCATCTATTACTATTGGTACTATCTTTGCTTTCTTTTGTCATAGTTGTTCTATTTGCAGATATTTATATTTTGTGATTTTCTCCAACTCTTTCACTTCTCTTCTGCTATTTGCAGTTGTTGTTATGGTAGTTTCTATAGAGAAAAATATGCATGTTTTTAATAAAAGGCATCTCACTGTGTCAGAGTAAGTTATAACTAAATGACTTTTGAGCTCCTCAGTAAAGTTTTATGTCATGAAGGCTTCTGGTTATTTAATTTTTCAGTCAGACATAATTACAAAACTATTTAAAATTAAGGAAAATCTTCTGTAAAACAGGGCATGTGGTCCTGTTATTTCATCTGCTGATCCATAAAAAATTGGTTGGCCTATTACAATTATTCTTTCTCTCTCTCTCTCTCTCTCTCTCTCTCTTAAAAAAAACAAGTTTTAGGAAGCATCCCATTACCCTGCTATACTTTGCATGGGTTCCACTGCAGATTTCATTTTATCATGATAGCTGGTAATTATTTTTATCAAACTTTTAAATTAGAAAGCAGATCTTAAATACTTTGAAGATTATGTAAAAAGTACAAATGTCAATCTGTATTGTAAGCCACAGCAGTAAAAAAAAAACATGTACAATCTACTTATGTTGTATAAACTTGTGTACATTCATAGTACAGTTAGTAATTTAGGATTCTAGGTCATTATGTTACATCCTGTCAATATCAGAAAAAGATTCAATCCACAATTATAGGATTCTAAGAGGATTTAATTATTCTATTTATTATTTATATCTTTGGGTTTTTTTTAATTTGTGTAGCTGCCCATCTCAAACTGGATGATACTGGGTGACAAACAATCATAAAAATAAATAAAACACAATACATGAAGAAATTTAATACAAATAGTAGCCAATAGATATTACAATCTATTAGTTTCAATGCAGTCAGAAAACAAAGCCTTCCTGGGACCTCAGTACTAATAATCAGGTCTTCTTAGCTTTCCAAAAAAGACCACGGGTCAAAGATATCCCAATCTCAGGAGAGACAATGTTCCAGAGGACAGGTGGTGCAGCAGAAAGGGCAGATTTCCTGATCCCTGCCCCAACCTTCCTTCTTTAAATTATAAAATTTATTACAGTATTATAAAACCTGGTAAGTCAACCTGTCTGTGTCTCAGGTCTTGCTTCTCCTGCCCTGAGAGCACTTTGAGAATGGGGGACAAATTCTAAATGGTTATGACAGCCTTGTTGAAGAACTGTTTACTCCAAGGTCAGTTTTAAAATAAGGGATTGTACAAAAGGAAAGCAATGAAACTTGTGATTAAAGAGCTACTTAGTCACAGAACTCACACGGTATTTTGGAGTCTTTCTCCCTCTCCCTCTTGCTTTCTCTAATCTCGTTATTCTCTTCAGCACTATTTTCTTTTCTACTATTGCATTTCTATTTTAATCCTTCCCTCCCCTCCCCTCCTCCCTCCCTTCCTTTGGTGATGTATGTATGTAGGCAATGTTCAGCATTCAAAATATTTTTGAAAACAATAGACTAGGGTGATATAAAAAACAATAATGAAATATATAATAGAATAAATTCAGTTTGGTCTTGCTACTATTGGCTATCACTTTTCCCCCATCCACTTAAATTTTATTTGAGAGCCTGTTTCATGTAATCATTAAGGCATCAGGATAAAAACCAGGAGAGTCTGAATTTCCTGAATTTCAGGATATCAATCCTGAAAGATTGATAAGTAGATGAATGGATGGGTGGATGAATGAATGATGAATGGATGATGAATGGATGATGAATGGATAGATAGAGATGTTAAATAGATAGATGATAGATAACAATTCTAAAATCAAACTCTTCCCACAAACTTATCTCCTGAGAGGTTTTCCTGGTGATTTGAATCCTTTCTTTTTAGAAGAAGGCAACTGTAGAAAATGAACATAAGAAAAAAATAAGACTTTTTCCTATCTGATGCCAAATGAAATCTTAGCTTATCTGTCTAGCTTCAGAAGTAGAAACTGTTCATTCAAACTGTCCATTTTGTCAAACACAAAATATTGAAGACATAAAAGCTGCAATAGAGATTATGACTGCAATATAATAGCTGGTAAAACAATGCTGGGGATGTTCCAGGGGAGAGACTTCTTTGAGTCAGGGAACTTCGGGTTTGATACTGAGCCATAACAAAGCTAGGAAACACAGAGATGGTGCCAAAAGAATGAGTATGTCCCACAGAATGAATCATGGACCTATTATTCAATGGCCTTTTAATAGAAACCCTCTTGTTTGTCTTGTGACCCACTGAAGTACAATGTGCTCACTCACTTACATTCTCCTGTGAAAATCCAAAATCTGCTAAGCTGCGTCACTTATTGCATGAGTGTTTCAGATGGAATGACTGAGTAGGATTTTTCATGGCTATATTATTTACCATGTACAATCCTTATAGGAAAGCAGACATCAGGAATTAATTTCTGAAAACTGAAAGAAGGATGGACATATTGCAAGACTGTGTGGCAACAATACAACTTTTCTCAATGTGGATGCCCTGCGGACATGTGGTCATTAACCTCCAAAATCCCAAATCAGTCTAGCATGAGAATGATGAGATCCACATACTTGGCAAACATCCAGTTTGGAAAAAACAGCTCTATGCTTATATGAGCATGGCATATCTGCATTTATTGATAAATGTTGTGGAGGTGCACTAAATACATTCATTCCAAGGGCCACAAATTACAACTCTAGAAGGGCAGACTATTTTCAGAATTATAATAAATCTCCACCATAATATTAAAAGTAATGGTTACAAATGGCTACAGCTGGGCATAAATCAAAAGAATGTGCTACTGGAAGTAGAGCAGAGAATTGTTTCAAAGCTATTGGCAATGTTTACTATGAAAAGAAATTGAGTTAATGGGATTCCTTTGGAAGGCATAAAAGTATAATGGTAAAGAAGGAATTAGCCAAATCAGAGAAGTATGTGTGGCTTAACTTGTATTTTACTTTTTGAAAAAATAACCATTAATTTTAAATTAGCACAAGGACTAGTATGATAGGTTTTTGCTAAATGTCTAGAGATACATTGCCTTATTTTACTGTTTTTTCCCTAATTATAATAATACACAATATATAGAGTAGCTAGGACATCTCTCCCAGGATGGGCTCTGTTATACTGATCTCTTGCTGACAATATCATGGAAGGTTCTTCCAAACAGGGCTTCAGCATCACTTCTAGGGGTACAGATTGTGTTTCACACCACACCCTTGTGGAGCAGTGGTATGAAGTCAGATGTGCCGAAGAAACAATAACTAAAAACCAATTTTGAAATTGAATTGTTGTCTCTGGGAATACGAACATTCCTAAGGATATTAATCTAGCCAGAGCGATGATTTGTGAAATGAGTTTTATGATTATAGTGAAAAAAACTATATGTTTACAATAAATATATGACTGGGACAAGCATGGCCAATTACATTTTAAATCCAACAACATTTATTCCATGTGTGTGTGCCTCGAAAGACAGGCAGAAGAAAGTGACCTCAGATTAGTCTAAACCTCTTAGACAAAGAGCAAACAAAGGAAATTCAGAGTAAATCATCAACACTCTGCCTACATACTTCTGCTTCTTGGATCAGTAAGTCATGAAGTGCTAAAAACTCAGTGCCTTTAGATTTGGATAATCAACATTTGAAAATTATAAAATAGAGTTAATGGTTATTTCTTTCGCGCTGCTTCTGGCTATTTGTTCCTTTCCTCATAGCTGACTAGCTGCTATTTGCACACTAAACTTGTTAAACAGAGTAAGGGTAGACTTTGTCAGTCATTCTCACAATAATTGGCCTTATTTTTTTTGAAATCAGTGATGGATAAGACAGAGAATTGAGAAAGGTGGAGCAAAATAGCAAGAAGCTGGCTACTTGTGATGATTTTTGCCTTCCCATATTAATCAGCTTTTGGCTGGGTCATCCAGAAAAACTCTGCATTTTGTGGGTAGTTCTGAGGAAAACAGCTGTGTTCTGTTTTTGATTGATCTTTGAAGACCAAAAATGATAACTGAACAGAAGTATCCAGACATAGACAAAAAAGAGAGATATTTGAATAGTGCAGCAAAAATATTATAAGTGATGATCTTGGTGCGTAAGAGGAATGACAAACTGGTCTCTACTAAAAGCCAGAAAGACATTGGGACTATTATTGCCTCATTCCTGTATCTCATTATCTCTGTCATCTCCATATAATTTTAACACAGCTTTAATTATTTTAATAATGTGCACAAGTGTACCTTTCTCCAAATACAATTAATTATATTACATTTGTGTTTCATGATACAGTTTTGTGAGTATAAATGGAGCTCATCAAAGACCACAATTAATCTCTCCAACAGCCCTCCCTTGTCTGGACCAGAAGAAACGGATCAATACTAACCGAGGATGCTCTTTAATCGCTCTTGCACTTCCTCCTCCTCCTCCCCCTCCTCCGCCACCACCACCATTATTTCCTCCACCACACTTCACACATGGGTGGGATTCTGTAAGTATGGATTTAAGCATATATATTTTCTTACCTTTTGCTGGAAACCACCAGATCATATAGCATAGAGTACTGTGCAATTCTAATTAAAGTAGATTAAGACCATAATCTGGTAGCTACTGTACTTCTCTGAGAGAAGATTGATAGAATTTAACTAGATTTTCTTCTGAGCAAGCATGCAAGAAGATTGCATTATGTTTCTTAAGATTTCATTATATATTTTAAGTACATTTCAGAGCAATAATATAATACAATTTAAATTAATAATTTTGATATTAGAAGATTTAATTGTAGAACTGTGAATAAAATACATGCAGATTTTAAAATTAAGTGATGACTTGGCAAAAGTTTCTTTAACAAAGTTGTAATTGATAAAGTTATGTCAGCTGTCCAGTGTAAACATTTGCAAGAGTTGCAATGCAGTATTTAATTTTGCATCATGTGCTCTGGTTCTGATTCTATATGAAATTCATGCCATCCTGGCCTATGTTTCCTCTTGGTTTTATATGTATTGGAGATTAATCAATATGGCTTCAACCTATGCATCCTG
Organism: Coluber constrictor foxii; assembly: GCA_038048745.1. NCBI lineage: Eukaryota > Metazoa > Chordata > Lepidosauria > Squamata > Colubridae > Coluber > Coluber constrictor. The sequence goes on from CM075961.1 coordinate 129,731,701, forward strand.
AGGTTTCAAGCCAACAGAATATTTATTTTTGCACCTGCCTTTCCCCCATTTTTAAGTTAACCTGCATGTCTTATGTAGTAATGGAAAGCAATATATGGCTTCCACATATTAAAGAGCATAAGAAGACAAGACATTCATGAGAGACACTTAATTTGCAAAGTGTCTGAACAATTGTTATCAATTAACTGTTTCCATCTCATTGTAAGCCAAACTGTTTGTGCAACAAATTTTCATGTCTTCAAGTCCTATAAACCAGGGGCCACTAACTTGCAGGCTGTGACTGCAAAACTGGGCCATGCAAGTGGGCCATCATTCACACTGAACCATCCCCTCTCTCGTATCAGGCCGCCAAGCTGGGAAGTGGGGGGATTGCTGCTATAAATTCAAGTAGAAAAATGGTATTCCGTGTAACATCCTGATGCTTAAAATGCTTCCAAACAGGTCTCACATAATACTGCAGATGTGCTATAATTGCTTGATAAATTAAGTGGAGCATAATCCTATGTCAAAAATGATGGGATTGAATGCTCACTTCAGCAGCGCAAATACTAAAAACAATGGGATTGAAAGAGATGAGGAAATAGAAGGAGCCAGTTCTTCTAATGGACATCATTTAGAGGAGTGTTTTAACTTACATCTCCTGCTTTGCATGTAAAAAGACTGAAATTGGCAGGATTGATTTGTCAATGGCCACAACATTGCAGATTATTTTCTGCCTTTTTCCCACAATGCTCCATTCCACTCTGTTTTTATTCATTATTTACAATAAGCTTCTCTGTGTTTTATTATTCTTTTGACAATGGGCTTTTCCTTTGAATTTTGCACCAGGTATGTACATGGAATGGAGGTGCGGAGTAGAAAACAGTCAAGATAATGGACACAATCATGTCATTAAAGCCCCGCCCTTTTTAATGTGTATTGCCATCTTACTTTTTACTATCTCCTTGTGGACACCCACGTTGCACTTTTCTTTAGGAAACAAAAAAGTCTAACCATGCTACTATAATGCCTGCATTATCAGAGTTTTCCCCCTTCTCCCTAGTCCCTTGTACCCTTGCCCTTTAATAGGAAACTTTAGGGAGAATCTGGAGAGCTGTGAAGACAGTTTTTTCCCCTTGTAATTGTGAATGGAGGAGGGGCTCTGTTATAATTCTTGAGAACAGCTGTTGAAAACAAATGAATGGGTGGGTGTATTTTTGTAACTGGCTTATATATGAGAAATATTGGTTGGTATAGAAATAGTATAGAATAATGAAATGAATTTTCATTATTTCATTTATTATACAAATAGGATACCTTAATTTGGAAAAAAATATTTGTAGGTCAGGGTTGAACTGAGTCCATAATTAATCTCTCTGACAGCCATCCCTTGACTAGGATCCTTGCTGCTATCTGAGCTTGGACGTTTTCTTGCAGACCTTTCATTACTAAACTAGGTAACATCATCAGTGCTGCAAGAAAACAACCATGCTCAGAGAACAGCTAAGGACCCCACAAAACCTATTTCACAGGCATTTCATATATATTAACTCAATATAAATGTTTTTATCCTGTTGTTTTGTACTACAGTATAACTTCTGGAAGATAAATATATATGCATACCCCACTGAAATGCATCCATACACACAGTATCAATGAGTCATATAGAAACATTTATTATATAGGAAACTTAAAGGGTTTTATTTAGTTGAATTGGTAAGGCTTGATTGACAGGTAGAGAAGCTGGGGTTTGTACAGGGGTTTTTGTCTATGTATATATATGTATATCTGTTTCTATCTATCTATCTCTATCTATCTATCTATCTGTCTGTCTGTCTATCATCATTTATCTGTCTATCCATCCATCCATCCATCCATCCATCCATCCATCCATCCATCCATCCATCCATATATCTCATCTTACATCTTACTTTGGGGGAGATGATGTAACCTTAAAGACAGGGTCATCTTCATTTCAGATAGAATAAGTTGATTAGATTCAATTTGCCATTCATAAAAATACGATTTAATATCTGTATCTCAAGAGTGCATAGGCATCAGGCTTCTAGATGTAAAAATAAATAAATAAGTCACAAATCAGAAGCAAATAAGGATTCCATGGAATTGAATTAATGTATCTTTATTAGAATATCAAGATGTTCCTTTTTGGACAAAATGTCCTACAGTCATATCCAGTTTCTTATACTTGCATAAATCCATTATATCATTTCACATTTATTGGAGGACTTCCCAATCTTTGTATAATATTAGTTTTAATGTTTCTTCACCACACCATTCTTTCTAATTGACTGCCGTTGTTTCATTGCAAATGAAGGAACATGATTGAGATTTAATCCACCCTCTTCCTTGAATTCCTCCTAACATCTCACGACCTGCCCTAGAACGGTGGATGAACATTATAGAACATGCAATAGTATAGGAAGAATTCTAGCAAGAATTCTTCCTGTAAACGAAGAATATAATAGATTGTCATAACAAATCAACACAAAGAGGTCAATAATTCCAGTGAGGTTGCACCAAAGGAACCTTGTGCTAAGAATATATGATTAAACAGACAAAACGTTTAAAAATTATCAGATTTATGTAGTTACTTACCAAGCACATCTAAATTATATTAAAGTAACCAAAATATCTTTACAGTCCCCAAGGCATGTCACAACTTTTGAGCACTGCTGATGTTTGGAATTTGAAAATTGAAAAATTTGACCCACCCTAGGATATATTTTCAAGCAACTGAGTTTGCGCTGAAGAATGGTAATAGTGTATCCTTTTTCTTTTTTCAGTACATGTTCTATATTGACCAATGATGTTTCAATATCTCCCTCAATAGCAAGATGAGTGGCATTTAATTTAATAAATAAAAATAAATAAAACTTACATGGAAAATACAAACTGTATAGGTAACTTCTAGCTATGGGCCCTATTGGCCACTGGATGTTCCCCATACTGCAATAGTATTTAGACTGATATACCATCCCATAGTGCTTTGCAGCACTCTCTGGAGGTTTGCAATGTAGAAGCATTATTTGCATATTGCCCCCAACAATCTGGATTCTCCTTTTACCAACCTCAGAAGGATGGAAGGCTGAGGCAACTTTGAACCCTGTCAGGATTGAACTGGGCTTGAGCAGAGTTTGTCTACAATACTGCACTTTGAGCACTGCACCACCACAGCTCCTATTATCATCCATTCTTCTCTGAAAGGTTCATCTATCTATCTATCTATCTATCTATCTATCTATCTATCTATCTATCTATCTATCTATCTATCTATCTATCTATCTATCTATCATCTATCTGTTTTAAAGTGTTTAATCTTTCCCTGCAGTTTCCACTGTTTCAGAAGGAAAAGGATAAGCTCATCTCCACCCAGAATCTGAAATTAAAAAACCATTCCACAGCCTCTAAAAATCTTCAAAATACCTAATATAGAGAAAATGCAAAGCCTTCTGCTGAACTCAGAGCAGAGGGCAATGACCTTAAATAACATTATTGGAATATGAGAGAGAAAATTATACAATTAAGCTACAGTAACTAATATAATGTTATGCTTTCTTAATATGAAAAACTGCCCAGAGGGCAAGACTTTTTATTGTTTGATACTTTATTTGCATGCATATTTATGAGACTGATTCACATATCGCATAAATTGTATTGTGCAAGGGATAGTCTTTTGCCTGTTCTATCCTTTCCGTATTATATAACTTTCGTTTAATAGGTGAGACAATATGATGTATGTCCTCTGATTGTTACTTCATTTTTTTAAATGACTACTTTGCAAGAAGCAGAACTGTCTTGCTCTCAGAAGAAATTTCATAATTCCATACAGATAGTCTCAATTTAAAACCAGTTTCTCAGTGACCATTCTAAGATACCTCCCCAGGGCTGCTTATGAATTGGCATGACTTGGATGCAAAATCCTGACAGCCCTCCATAGTCACATGGTTGCATTTCAGGTGCTCAGCAACTGGCCCAAATTTTCAGCAGTTTGCAGCATACCATAGTAATGTGACTGTGATTTATGATTTTTTTTTCAGGAAACATCTGTTGTGGAAAATAGATTAGATTCAGTTAATGACTATGGTGATTCATGTAACAAGTGCCACAAAAATGCTTGTAAAATCAAGGATTGTCATGTGGTGACTTGCTTAGTGTTCATCACAATTTATGACTCTAATCACAGGCTCAATTACAGTCGTAAATAGAGAACTACCTGCTTTCGCGTCATATAGTGGCTGCTTTATTGGGAGATGCTATTTCTGGGAGCATCTGCTACTTGCAATTTGTGCTACAAGCAGGAAGGTCTATTTTGGTTGAGGAAGTTGTGTTGTAGAAAGAAGGTGAGAACAGCCAGATCGAAATCCAGTGTAGTCTAATATTCTATTTCCACAGAGGCCAAACAAGCATACACAACTCAGTAGTAACTCATGTGCCTCAGAAACATCCATTCTATTAGAAACGGAAATGGCTTATAACCATTGGTAGCCTTATTTCCCACGAAGGATAAATCGTGTTATGGCTTAGCATCAGAGGTGGGATTTACTTGGCCTTCTGCACATGCTCTTTGTTCATACATGCCTTCCATGCATGCCCATGGTCTCCAAAATGTGATAAAATAGGATGGCATTACATCTGAGAGAGTGGGCAGAGTTTACTGCAATTACCACTATCGGTTCACCTGAACCGAACAGTACCGGCTGAATCCCACCACTGCTTAGCATGTTGACCTTTGTGGCATGTAAACCGTGATGTAGAGTTTAGTGTCATAGGTGAATCCAGCTATTTCTAGATTATGCATTAAACCAGGGATGAAATAATAATAATAATAATTTTATTTCTATACCGCTCCTCTCCCGAAGGACTCGGGGCGGTGCACAGCCTAATTAAAAGCACAAGACAAACAACAATTTAAAAATTAAAAATATTAAATAATTTGGCTCAATATAAAACCCCAAATTTAAAAATCCCAGATTAAAACCAATTTAAAAATCTTCACATCGATAGCCCGGCCTGGCGGAACAAAAAGGTTTTGAGGGTACAGTGGAATACACGGAGGTCAGTGATGTTACCTAATTCTGGGGGCAGTTCATTCCAGAGAGTAGGAGCTCCCACAGAGAAGGCCCTCCCCCTGGTGTCACCAGCTAACATAATTTGGCCAATGGCACCCTGAGGAGACCCTCTCTGTGGGAGCGGACTGGCTGGCGGGAGGCTACTGGTGGCAGGAGACGGTCTCGAAGGTAACCTGGTCCGATGCCATGGAGCGCTTTAAAGGTGGTAACCAACACCTTGAATCACACCCGGAAGACCATTGGGAGCCAGTGCAGCTCACACAGAATGGGGGTCACATGGGCACAACGGGTTGCACCCATAACCCCCTGCGTGGCTGCATTCTGGACCAGCTGGAGCCTCCGGGTGCTTTTCAAGGGGAGCCCCATGTGGAGAGCATTACAGTAGTCCAATCGAGAGGAGACAAGGGCATGAGTGACCGTGCATAGGGCGTCGCAATCTAGAAAGGGCCGCAACTGGCGGATCAGGTGAACCTGATAAAAAGCCCCCCTGGCCATGGCCGTCATATGCTCTTCTAAAGACAGCTGTGAGTCCAGGAGGACGCCCAGATTGTGAGCCCTTTCTGAGGGGGGCAAAAGTTCACCCCCAATAGTCAGCGATGGCACCAGCTGACTATATTGCGATGCCTGGAACCACAGCCACTCAGTCTTGGAAGGGTTGAGTCTGAGCCGCACGGCCTCCAGGCAGCGAGACATCACATCAAAGGCATCATTGGGATGGTTTGGGGTGGAGATGTACAGCTGAGTATCATCAGCGTACAGATGGACTCTCACCCCAAAAGCACAGATGATCTCACCCAGCAGCTTCACATAAATGTTGAACAGAAGGGGTTAGAGGACCGACACGAGGCCCTTGCGAGGCACTCCCCATGCGAGGCACCTCGAGGTCGACCTCTGCCCCCCTGCCAATACAACTGCGAGCGGTCAGAGAGGAAGGAAGAGAACCACCGTAAAATGGTGCCCCCTATTTCTAACCCCCTCAACCGCTGCAGCATGATACCATGGTCGATGGTATCAAAAGCCGCTGAGAGAACTAACAGGACCAGGACAGAGGAGCAACCCTTGTCCCGAGCCCTCCAGAGATCATCCACCAACATGACCAATGCCGATTCTGTGCTGTACCCCTGCCTGAAGCCCGACTGGTACGGGTCTAGATAAATAGCTTCATCCAGGTGCCTGGGTAGTTGTCGTGCCACCACACTCTCAACAACCTTCGCAACAAAGTGAAGGTTGGAAACCGGATGATAATTAGCTAACTCAGCTAGGTCCAGGGAAGGCTTCTTGAGGAGGGGCCTCACCACCACCTCTTTCAAGGCAGCGGGAAAGGCACCCTCACTCAAAGAAGCACTTATAATTCCCTGGAGCCAGCCTCGCGTAACCTCCTGGGTAGCCAGTACCAACCAGGAGGGACACGGGTCCAATAAACATGTGGCGGCACTAATCCTACCCAGAATCCTGTCCACATCCTCGGAAGCCACAGGATCAAACTCCTCCCAGATAACATTCTCAAGACCTACGCTCATCTCCTCCCCCAGACTCACCCAGTCGGATTCCAAGCCTTTCCGAATCCGAGCGTCTTTATCATGCAGGAATTGTAATGCTCCCGGTTTGGACCGGATCACCCGATTTCGTAGCGATGGAGGCAGGGGGTTCGGAGAACTGGTAGCAAAAATCCCTGCCTCCCCCCATTGCCCAGCTGAGCCACACAATCATCAGAGGCTTTTTTTTTTATTTTTAAAAGCATTTTTTCTACAACCTCTTTGGCCAAAAAAATGCTTTTAAAAGTAAAAAAAAAAGCCTCTGATGATCGCGTGGCTCAGCTAGGATCATCAGAGGCTTTTAAAAGCATTTTTTCTACAACCTCTTCGGCCAAAGAGGTTATAGAAAAAATATTTTTAAAAGGAAAAAAAGCCTCTGCCAATCAGGCAAGTCAGCTGGGATCATCAGAAGCTTAAAAAAAAAAGCTTCTGCCATTCAGGCAAGTCAGCTGGGATCGTCAGAGGCTATTAAAAAAAAAAAAAGAAAGCCTCTGCCAATCCGGCAAGACAGCTGGAATTGTCAGAGGCTTTTTTTTTTTAAAGAAAGCCTCTGCCAATCAGGCAAGTCAGCTGGGATCGTTAGAGGCTTTAAAAACATTTTTTTTACAACCTCTTCAGGTGAAGAGTTTGTAGAAAAAATGGTTCTAAAAGTAAAAAAAAAAAAGTTGGCCATGCCTACTCAGTCATATTACTCCACCACCAGCAAACCACACCCACAGAACCGGTAGTAACAAAATTTTACATTTTACCACTGCATCAAACCATTGCTTAGTGCAAAGGGAACCCAGTTATTGAGCTAGAATTCTTTTTCCAAAAATGTTGGATAGAACTTGGGAAATCAGAAATCGGAAAATATCTAGATGACCCATGAATGGATGAAAGAGGCATGTGGGTGCTAAATATACAAATATTTATTCATCTGTTCTGACACTGGACTATGCTCATGTATATTGGGCATTTATATTGGGAAGCTAAACAGGATTGGACCCAGTTAGTTTTTGGATGTAAGATCTCCAGGAAACTATGGGAAGAATTAGGAGCTGAAAAGACATTTCAGGAGCAGACCATACAAATGATTTTGTAATATTGCTAAGAAATAAATACATGGATATATTAGGAAGTTTCTAGTCATTAAGCTCAATTCTAGTGGGACGTTATTTAACACATCAACCTCATCAACTTTATTGGCTCTCAGAAACTAAGTAAAGTCAGGCATTGTTGATACTTGGATGGGAAGCCAAAATAGAATTATTGAAGCTTTAGCTAAGCATCTAGAAAAAGACAATGGCAAATCCCTTCCATGCTCTTAGTAAGAAAATTGCATGGATATATCCATAAAGTTATCAAGAGTTAAACTCAACTCAAAGCAGATTTTACCTTCTATGTCCTTTTGTGCCTCCCCTCCTACTTTGAATTTCTTAGATGTTGTTTTCTCTGGATCTGAAAAACTTGTGTCAAGAGCTTCAGATAACACAATCTCCTTGTGCAGAATCTGTATGCCCCCCAGGACCTCCTGGCCCCCAGGTTAGTACTTTATTTTGGAAGGACAAAATGTGGTCACCAGGGACAGGATTTCTGATAGGTTACTTTGTCAGATGGCATGGAAGAATAGAAGGGACACAATGAGAGGAAGATGGGGAATGATGCAAAAAAAGTAGCCTCCTTACTTTAATTAAATTAATTCATGTAATTAATTTGATTAATATACTTCTTGAGCCATTAAGGCAAAGGGTGCTTTTAGTGCCTTTTAAATAGACTGGTTTAAATATGTAAGTAATTAAATATTAAATAATTTATATAAATAAGTAAGGAATCCAGTGTTTCTATAGGGCCATGAAAATTCTATGATTCTGAAATCTTAGCTCTTGTTTGATGCATCCAGATTGTCTTAAACAAGGAAGAAACATTAAAAGTTTCAGAAATATTCACTTTAAACTATAATTATTTGCTACTCTTTGATCATACCACCTCTATTTGATTTTGAGACTTAGGCAAGCTTTGATTTTCTACTGAACTGCCTAATTTTTAAAATGGCCTAGTGGAGGCAGTGGCACACTTAGGGCTGAACGCCCATATGTCCCCATATGTCCCCTCTCAGCATATCCAGGGCTCTGGAAATCTGTTGCTCCCACATACTTTCTTTTTAAGTTTCCCCAATGTTGTACCATCTGGGCCAGTTCTGGGAGCCTAATCTAACCGTAACCAAAATGGTTTTTCTACTTCTGCTAAAACAGAATCGCTTCCCATCCCAAATTCTAGATGTTACGCTTCCATCCAATCTCTTCACTGTATTTTATGTAGTGTTTCCATATGAAAGACTCCAAATTCTACCAAATTAAAGTACATCCTAACTGTTCCTTAAGAAATATTTCTAGAAACAAATATGTAGGCAGATGTGAAGGCAAAGGACAGAGTTACAATGGTAAGAAAATGTCATTCTGAGTCACTAACAAAATTCCAGAGTTTTATCAGGAGGTTGGACAATAAAAGCCTTTTTTGGAAACATCTTTCATCTGTCATTAGATGTAAAAAGTCCTAAAAACTGATCATTAAATGAGGCGAAAATAGTAGAGGCTGCTCTAAACAGACATGAACCATGTTGCATGTGAAGTTTTCTGTCCAAATTAAAGACAAATTGAAGTGTCTAAACATGGTATAGATTCTTTCAAGAAGAAATAAGAAAAGCTCTGTTGAGTCACAAGTTATCACTAGCAAGTCAGTGAACAAATTGCATGATGAAAATATTTAAACATCGTACTTCTATTTTTAGGGCCCACAAGGTATTCCTGGTGTGAAAGGACCAAAGGGAGTAAAAGTAAGCTCCAAAGTTGTTTTGTTAATGTAAAAAAAAGAAAGCTTGGGGAAATTTATTCATACAAGTATGCAAATATGGAATTATGCTGATTATGCTGATCATTGTAGAAATGGTCATCTTTAAAACCCAATGGCAGCAAAGAGGGTATTTTTTTAAATTTCTTTGCTACCATCTAAGTCTGGATTTTTGCAGCAGAAATGCCTACTTTAAACAAAGCATATCAGAATACGAGATCGTATCTTAAGACTGGCAGATCTGTGCTTCAAAAATCAATATAGATGGCAGCAAAGAGATTCAGAAATTAAATATTTGCTGCCATCTAGATTTTTGTAATCCAGATTTGATTGTCTTCATATCTCAATAATGGGACTTTGAAAGCACTTTCTGGTTCTGGCCTTTTTTCTTGACCATTGTAGGTTGAACTGGAAAGGTTGAAGAGAAGCTTCAATTTTGACTTACTGAAGATCCTTTCTGTCCTCTGGATGGTCAGAATCTGGATTGTGCAAGATTCCTGCTCAGAAAAAGAACAATCTAACCATGTCATCTAAACACATTTACAGATTTTTCCCAGCCAAGTTAGGGAAGTCATCTGGTCTTCGCCCAAACTTGTCTCCCCAAAAACTTGGAAGAGTCTCACTGTGTGTGGGATTATCACTGTTTTCCCCCCAATAGGAGCCTGGATAGTTCAGCAGACTAATGCATTGTAATTAACTCCAGCTGTCTGCAATTACTATAAGTTTGAATCTCACCAGGTTCAAGGTTGACTCAGCCTTCCATCCTTTCTAAGGTAGGTAAATTGAGGACCCAGTTTGTGGGGGCAATAAGCTGACTTTGTATAAAATATACAAAAGTATGAAGGCTATTGCTTAACGCATTGTAAGTCGCCCTGAGTCTCTGGAGAAGGGCAGCATATAAATCACATTTTTAAAAAAATATTCATTTTATGAGTTTCTATCTTGGTCCCAAGAAGTGTGATCTGTCTGATTAACAAAAGTCTTGAATATAAAAAAAGAATATAGGAATCTGTCACGTGCTGCTTTCCTCTCTTCTTGATAATCAACCAAATTAAAAATGTCCAGCTACATTCAAATTGTTTGTGACTCCTACTGATGTATTATTTTCTCTGACAGGGTGAGATTGGAAGACCAGGAAGAAAGGTATAAGACAAAACGCATAAGATCTCTTACATTACAAGGCTTGCGGCAACCATCTTCAACCTGGTACCCTCATGGTGTGTTGGACTGCAACCCCTGACTTCCACTCAACAAGGTCATGCTAGATGTGGGTGATGGAAGTTGTAGTCCAACACATTTGGGAAGGCTTATTTCTAGAAGCTTTTCTCAACTTTATTTAATTCCAGGTGTGAACTTCAGTGGCCAGAGTCCTCCAACCAATATTGGCATTGCTGAGAATACTGAAAATTGAAGTCCATACATCTAAAATGGGTTCAGGTTGGGGAAGGCTGCTTTTGTGTACATGCTAAGGCATGTAGATATGTTATAAACATTCTACATGATATTAAACACTAATAAACATGCATTAATCTGAGATATATAGATATCACATATCTATTCTCTATAGTTGAAATAGAAGTTCTTCCAGTCCCAAGAAATCTGTTAGGCTCTCTTTCTCTTTCACTTCCTGGCCAAAACTTTCCTATTTCAACAGCCATTTACTTGCCAGATCTAATTCTCCCTTTCCTGAAATCTGGTGGAATAGCTGCAATGAAGTGACAGATGAGGAAGGGATGAGCACATTGGATTTCTGGGTGCTCCATGGTCATGGAGAATTTCTGATGGTGTATGTAAAGAAGGTGACTGATTTCTAGTTGAAGTTACAACATTACATTCATTTTGAATGTTGAAATTTTGTGAAGACCCATGCTATTATACCTGATTAATTTAATTTAATTAATTTCATTTCATTTACTCCATCTTCTGTTTTTTTGAAGGGCAGTCGAGGTCCTCCAGGTGTCCCTGGAATGCCAGGATCTATTGGATGGCCTGGCCCAATGGGACTAAAGGTAAGATTAAGCTACTGATGAGTGATTCGTCAATCAGCCTATTTATAATGTAAATTATAGTCTTATTGAAACCCAAGGTATTTCCTATAAAGGAAGGTTGCTAATAAATGATGAGCTTGAAAAATCTGTTGTGTGCTTTGGGCAGATGATGTCCAAACATCATATTTCATGTAACAACAAAGTTTAACTGAAATTAATTATTCATATAGAGTTAATAGCTATATTTCTGGAATTGTCTGCAATTGATAGCACTCCTACATATACAACCCAAAATATGGATCAGGTATTTAGACAACACCTTTACCATAATAAAAAAGGACAAATTAGCAAACCATCAGCAACATCTTCAAAGGAATCTAATTCACAAGGGAAGAAGAAAATAACATGTTACCTGTCATGGCTATTCTTATCACCAGAGAGTGCAATGGCAAACTAAAACACAGGTGTACTGAAAAACCATCCATACCAACCAAGTGCTCCACTGCCAAAGTAATAATCCAATTTCCCAGAAGAGAAGCTGTGTAAGAATTATTTAGATGAGGCAAACGCACTGCAGCAATGAACAGCAAAAAAAAGAAACAGATCATCTATATAACATTTTCTAACAAAATGGATATCTATGCAACTTCATCAAAAAGAGTGCCTGACCGCTCAACCCAGTATAGCACAAACCACCCAAGCCATAAAAAGGATAACACTGTCATCCCTCAAAAACATCTCAGAAACCACCAACAGACTATTGCAACTACATGACCTCAGCAAAGCACACAAAACAACTAAACCTTTCCAAAATATCCTAAGTAAACAAAAATACCCAGCAGTCCCAGAAGAAAAACAGGAGTCATCTGCAACGTACAGTCTAAAGACAGTAACAGTCATTATGTAGAACAAACAGATAGAAGGTTAGCTGAATTTATCCATGAACACTAACTAGTAGTCAGAAGACATGATGAAAACTCTTTAATTTCACAATGTATTGACAAATTTAACCATAGTTTCAACTGGAAAACCGTGATCATCCTTGATCAAGCAAAATCCAAAAATGCTAGAGAATTTTTGGAAGATTGGCATGCAGACAAATTGATGATCAACAGGCACATAGAGATAAACAAAAAAACTATTCAAAAGAGACAATCAATAAGCCAAAAAAGGAGACCAAAACATCTTCCCATCAGCATTCAACATCCAGATGAGCAGAATTTAACATCAAGATTAACATTAGACCAAAAATTAAAATGTGAACAATACTTCGATCAAAGAACTGCCAAACAAACAGCAGTAAACAGCCCAACCAAAAACAACAAACCACCAAAACCACTCCCACCAACACCAACTGGGCAAGCCACTAAATACAAATTGAGAACAAACCCCATTCCTTACTAGCACTGATGATGTTACCTAGTTTGGGTTCTGAAAGATTTAGATTTAGATTTAGATTTAGATTTTATTGGATTTATATACTGCCCTACTCCCGAAGGACTCAGGGCGGTGTACAGCCAACGATAAAAATACATGAATACAAAATTTAAAACTCAACTAAAAACAGATTAAATAAATTTGGCCCAGACAAAATTAAAACACCCCACATAGTTTAAAACAGATTAAAATTTAACGCTAAAAACGGAGAGAGGTTAGGCCAGGCCTGCCTGGCGAAATAGAAAGGTCTTAAGAGCGCGGTGGAAGGTGCGCAGATCTGGGATCCTCCGTATCTCCGGGGGGAGCTCGTTCCAGATAGTAGGTGCCCCCACAGAGAAAGCTCTCCCCCTGGGGGCTGCCAGTCGACATTGTTTTGCTGACGGCACCCGGAGGAGCCCCTCTCTATGAGAGGTACCGGCCGGTGGGAGGCTATTGGTGGTAGTAGGCGGTCCTGCAAGTACCCAGGTCCTAAGCCATGGAGCGCTTTAAAGGTGGTAACCAAAACCTTGAAGCACACCCGGAAGACCACCGGGAGCCAGTGCAGCTCGCGCAGGAGAGGTGTCACATGGGAACGCCATGTCGCTCCCATCACCACCCGTGCGGCCGCACTCTGCACCAGTTGGAGCCTCCGGGTGCTCTTCAAGGCGAGCCCCATGTAGAGAGCATTACAGTAGTCTAGACGGGAAGTGACAAGAGCGTGAGTGACCGTGAGCAAAGAGTCCTGATCCAGAAAGGGACGCAACTGGCGGATCAGGCGAACCTGATAGAAAATCCTCCTGGCCACGGCCGTCAGGTGCCCTTGCAAGGACAGCCATGAGTCCAGGAGGATGCCCAAGTTATGAACCCTCTCTGTAGGGGCCAGTGATTTGCCCCCAATAGTCAGTGATGGCGCCAACTGACTATATTGGGACGTCGGAAACCATAGCCACTCGGTCTTGGATGGGTTGAGCCTGAGCCTGTTCCTTCCCATCCAGATCCGCACGGCCTCCAGGCACCGGGACATCACTTCAAGAGCATTGTTGGGGTGGTCTGGGGTGGAGATGTACAGCTGAGTGTCATCAGCGTACTGATGGTACTTCACCCCGAAACCACGGATGATCTCACCCAGCGGCTTCACATAAATGTTGAACAGGAGGGGCGAGAGGACCGATCCTTGTGGGACTCCACATATAAGGGACCTCGGGGTCGACCTCTGCCCCCCTGCCAACACAGACTGCGACCGGTCGGAGAGATAGGAGGAGAACCACCACAACACAGTGCCTCCCACCCCCATCTCTACCAACCGGTGCAGCATGATACCATGGTCGATGGTATCAAAAGCCGCTGAGAGGTCTAACAGGACCAGGACAGAGGAGCACCCCCTGTCCCGAGCCCTCCAGAGATCATCAACCAATGCGACCAATGCCGTTTCCGTGCTGTACCCGGGCCTGAAGCCCGACTGGAACAGATCTAGATACGTCGCTTCATCCAGGTGCCGGGGAAATTGTTTCGCAACCATGCTCTCAACAACCTTTGCCACAAAGCGAAGGTTGGAGACCGGACGATAATTTACCAACATTGCTGGGTCCAGGGAAGGCCTCTTGAGGAGAGGCCTCCCTACCGCCTCTTTCAAGGCAGCAGGGAAGACACCCTCCCCCAATGAAGCCTTTATAATCCCCTGGAGCCAGCCTCGTGTCACTTCCTGGGAAGCCAGCACTAACCAGGAAGGACACGGGTCCAATAAATACGTGATCGCATTCAGTCCACCCGGTATCCTGTCCACATCCTCGGGGTCACAGGATCAAACTCAGCCCAGATAACATTCTCAAGACCTGCCCCGGTCCCTTCCCCCGAGACCACCCAGTCGCAGTCCAAATCTGCAAGAAATCAAACAAGCTCAGAGAGCACCAAGGACCCTTCATTTCAACCCTGAGCTACAAACATCCTTTACAAGTATAAATATCTACCTATTGTTGTCTTTATAAAAGTAGTGAAATTATGGGTTGACATTATTATATTAATTAGAACATGTTTTCTTCTTCAGAGCATCTGTGAGAAGGCAGTGGGAGTGTTGGCTACAGGTGATCAGTAGGAAGCTAATCACATAATCAGCGTGTCTGATTAATACTTGAATGGGAGATAACCAGGGAACACTAAATCACTGACAAATTGTTCATTGAAAGCACAAGAAAAGGCACTCTTTGTTGTAATCTCTTCCACCCATCAGGAAATTTGGCAATATGATTGCTGACAACTGGTGGAATAGTTTCCTAATGTCAGAAATACAGAAATTTTGGAGCATAAACCTAAATTAGCTCAACGCCCTTTAAAAAAATGGGATAGACATTTTCCCTAAATGTTTCATGGCCACTGAATCTTGTTGCTTCCCCTTTCAAAAATAAATGGCCATCAGAACCTGCCCACCTCTGCCTTACCCTGTGATACAAACCATCAAATTGGCTCAGTGCCATCCAGGTTAATTATATCCAATGGTAAAAAAAGCAAGGGAGCAATCTGAGCAGTCTGTGCTCATTTGCTGACTATTCTGTGCAAAGAATTTGTGTTGAATTCATTTTATGTATTGTAATTTTCCATGATATAGATACATTAAGAAATACTGAAATGGCACAAATTTCTCTTTAGCTGTCAACTTGTGCAACCATTGCAATAAAACCTGGCCATTTTGAGTAATTTTCTTTATTGTTTCTTTTAGGGTGAAAAGGGAGATTTAGGTTTGATGGGATTGCCAGGTATAAGAGGACCAATGGGCTTCAAGGTTTGTTACGCCAAGCACTATGTTCTCTTTCTTGAGATCTAACAACTACTGGATTAGAAGCTAATTGGTGTATGTTGTAGACAGATAGCATTTATGATTTTGGAAGTGGAAATATTTGTTCTTCTGCTCTTCTTTATTAGATATCTTATGTAATAGTGTACCTGGGTTGAACAGAAGCGTCTGCAAGGGAAAAAGGGGTGGACTCCAAAAATTAAGTATGATGGTTGCAATGTGATCATGGCTATCATCTTTACTTTTTTGCATCCACTCCTGCAGATACTCTTAAGACTGAGCTACACAATATATTAAATGTATTTTTAGTACAAAAATGGATGAATGAATGAACTATTCTGGCTATGACCACATTTATTCATTCATTTGTACATACATTCATTCAAAGTATTTAACATGCAATTGTTGTTTTGTTTTTGAGTTTAAATTATAACAAATATCTGAATTTGACTTTGAATCTGGTCACTAGGCATTGTGAATAGGAGTCTTACATCTTTCTGTTCTCAGATACTTTCTTTACAAAATTCTTCCTCAGAAAAATACAGATGCGCTTTTTTATTACATTTTAAAGATCCCTCTATGGTAGGGATGCCAAATTTGCATTGCCATGGTGGCATCATATGAGATATCATGACTTTTCCCCCACCTGCCACGCCAGGCATAGGCGTGGCCAGCGCATAACGCATCTGCCCACAGGCTGCAGGTTTGACACCTTGTTCTATGGCCATAGTTGCTTTTTTTTAAAAAAACTACACATAGAATGGGAAAGTATTTTACAAAGTAAGAAGTTGGATCTCTTACATCTGTGATGCAAGGACATTGTGTCCAGAAAAATAGGGCAGTATAAAGGGCAGTTACATGCTATATATTCACCAGCTAGACTAAATGTTATTTAGCACTTAAATCCTCAGAATTATATCTACAGTTTTTAGGAAGTTTTCCCTAAGCTGATGGTTTGTTGATTGGTTTTTTTGGGGGGTGTGCATTGTTACACGTACCGTTTGTCTTTTTCTGACCCAATGGGCTATTCGTTTACTTATATATTTATTTAACATCTGTTACATTAACATGTCTCGATACACAATTGACTTAACTGCTTTTAAATCCATTTATATACAGATAAGCTGGAAATACATTAATATGTAGATATCCTGATCTGCTTTTCTAATGATATATAGAGAAACAAGAATAGAAAGTAGTATGCCATATTCATATGTGAGAGATAATTCTTTTATAGTTCCTTAATTTTTAGAAATAATCTTAATGGCCTATAGATCAAAAGATTGCATGTACATTTTAAAAGCAATAATTCTGAAAAACAGGCGTATTTATTATATGATGATTGTTTGATTCAACTGGCAAAATACCATGCTTCAAAATTATATTTAATGTTCATCTGCATTTATATGAGATAGGTACATATCAACTTCACTTTTTAAACATTTAACACAGTTTTACAGTATGTGAATTCAGTGACAGTTTTAAGATTAAATGAGTCATTAAAATGCTTGTAGAGGTTGCTACAAAGGATTAGAAATTAACTGGAAGCCCAGTAAAAGACAATGTCAGAGATGCTAGATAAGGGAAAGAGATGACTATAATGATTAATCACATAGATTTCTGTAACTATAATTATGCTAATTCTTGCACTGACTATTGCTTCTTATTAAACGTTCAAAGGAATATCTACTATACATGATTTCTTGTGTTGACTTCTAGGTTGAGGTATGATGCTGTCACTTCTTATGTTTTTCTTTTGTCTTCCAAAATTTTGTTCTAGGGTAATACAGGTGGTCCCGGAGAAAAGGTGAGTGATAAAATTACTAATAAGTACTTGGTACTAGTCTGTATAAATAAGTATATTGCATCCAGTTTATATTAAAAATGGCCACTTTTACTTGATTCAGGAGTAAAGTAGGTTGAAGAGATTAAAGAGAGGGGTCAATATATATATATTTATTTATTTATTATTTATGTATTAATTAAATTTCTATACCGCCCTTCTCCTGGCGGACCCAGGGCGGTATACAGCCAATTAAAAACCAGTACATAAACATTAAAAACATCCTAAAACCAATATAAGTTAGGGCTGAAGGTATAAGAACCGACTAAAAACTCTAAAAAGTTTAAAATTTAAAAATGTGTAAAAATATTTAAAAATAGAAGGGATCAGGCAAGTCCGGCGAGTTGAAAAAGGTGCATCTTTAAAGCCCGACGAAAAGTCCGGAGGTCAGCAATAGTTCTCAGTTCTGGAGGCAGATCGTTCCAGAGGGTGGGGGCTACCACAGAGAACGCTCTCCCCCTGGGGGTCGCCAGCCGGCATTGTCTGGCTGACGGCACCCTGAGGAGGCCCTCTCTGTGGGAGCGAACCGGTCGGTGGGAGGCAATTGGTGGCAGAAGGCGGTCCCGTAAGTACCCTGGTCCTAAGCCATGGAGCGCTTTAAAGGTGATTACCAACACCTTGAAACGCACCCGGAAGTCAACCGGCAACCAATGCAGCTCACGCAGGAGAGGTGCCACGTGGGAGCGCCCTGTCGCTCCCATAATCCCCTGCGCGGCCGCATTCTGCACCAGCTGAAGCCTCCGGGTGCATCCCAAGGGGAGCCCCATGTAGAGAGCATTACAGTAGTCCAGGCGAGACGTGACGAGCGCCTGAGTGACTGTGCGTAGGGAGTCCCGATCTAGAAAGGGCCGCAACTGGCGTATCAGGCGAACCTGATAGAAAGCCCCCCTGGCCACGGCTGTCGTATGATCCTCTAAAGACAGCCGTGGATCCAGGAGGACGCCCAAGTTGCGCACCCTTTCCGTGGGGGCCAATGATTCGCCCCCAATAACCAACGATGGAGTCAGTTGGCTATATCGGGACGCCGGCAGCCACAGCCACTCGGTCTTGGAGGGGTTGAGTCGAAGCCTGTTTCTCCCCATCCAGACCCGCACAGCTTCAAGGCACTGGGACATCACCTCCACGGCATCGTTGGGGTGGTCTGGGGTGGAAATGTACAGCTGAGTGTCATCAGCGTACTGATGGAATTCCACCCCAAAACCACGGATGATCTCACCCAGCGGCTTTACATAAATGTTGAACAGAAGGGGCGAGAGGACCGACCCTTGTGGCACCCCACACACTAGGCGCCTCGGGGTCGACCGCTGCCCCCCTGTCAACACAGATTGCAACCGGTCGGAGAGGTAGGAGGAGAACCACCGAAGGACGGTGCCCCCCACCCCCAATCCCTCCAACCGGCGCAACATGATACCATGGTCGATGGTATCAAAAGCCGCTGAGAGGTCTAACAGCACCAGGATAGAGGAATACCCCCTACCCCGGGCCCTCATACCATATAAGATGGTGACAGCAACTGCATGATTGACCTGCCCTTTCTCATATGCCTTCCTTATACAATGCATATAAAAAGGGGGCATGACTTTGATCACATGGTAACAGTGTTAATTTCTTTTTATTCACTCATTGAACGGCCTTGAACAGAATAAAGCAATGAAGAAATGGCAAAGCAAATTAAAATAGGCTTTAAATGCTGTGCAGAGTATTACTGGCATTCTCTGAAGCTGAACACAAGCAGAATTTTCTTTGTTCCACTAAGTTATTAGGGAACAGTCTATTCAGAACAGTTAACAAGGTTTATATTCT
Organism: Coluber constrictor foxii; assembly: GCA_038048745.1. Classification (NCBI taxonomy): domain Eukaryota; kingdom Metazoa; phylum Chordata; class Lepidosauria; order Squamata; family Colubridae; genus Coluber; species Coluber constrictor. The sequence goes on from CM075961.1 coordinate 129,750,972, forward strand.
GGATGGTTGTTCTTATTACATAAACATCTAAGGAAAAATAACACTTGGGCTACAATTTCTTAGAATTTACCAATTAGTTCCAAGATAGAATTCTCCAGACAAAAGATTTGACACTCTTACCTTTATCTAAATAGGAAAAATTGTAACAATATATCACAGCAGAGAATAAACAGGTCCATTGTCCTGGGCTGATAGAAACTACTCCTATTCCACATCTTTATATATTTAGTGCTGAAATAAAAGCAAGGTTGAAATAGTGACCTGCTTCTGAGTTGCCCCATCATCCTTGTTTTCCACAAGTATTCATTCCTTATAATTTATTGTCTAACAATAACTTTTTTCTTTTTTTTATAAAGTGAAAACACATGGCACAAGTGCTGTTCAAGCAAGGTCCTTAACTGAAATAATATTGAATGACATCTACTATGAAAGTATTACATTCAGGAAGAAAACATTTTTCTCAATTTGAATCATTTCAATGACATCCACCACTGCTCTGATCTAGTAGAAAGGGACTTTTGTGCAAGGACTGCATACACACAAAAAGGTTTTTTGTTTGTTTGTAGAGTAGAGAGGTTTGCTCCAGTCTGACATTTCAAAGAGAAGCATGGCTTGGATTCAATATTTCATTTAAAAAGGATTCTTCATATTGCTAAGTCCTGCTTCTCCTGTAAAATTCCACAGCCCAGTGACTAACCAGGTGCCAAGAGGAAATCAGCAAGTAAGGAATTTCATCAGACTACTCATGCTTATGGAACCTTAACCCTGTGTAGACCCAACACTACCACATCTCTACTATTCATTAAAGTAGAAACATTTCAATTTTCAGGTTTCTGTGTGAACCATCAGAAAAGTAGAATTGCTTTAGGACTCAGCTTGTTAAAACTAGTGAGACTCTTTAAACAGCTATACTTTTCATCAAGCGGATGTGAAAGCCTGAAAAATAGATGTGTGTTAATTAGAAGCAGAGAGATTACTAAGGTTTGAGCAAGCCTATAATTTTAGCCTTGCTCAAACCTAGAGCTCTTAGCCCAAATCATTTCCAAAGCAGGAAGAGCAGAAACCTAAAACAGCAATTCTCACCACTAACAACTTGAAGATATGTGAACTTCAACTCCAAGAATTCCCAAGCCCTAATAAATAGCTACTGCCATTGTATCGAAGGTCAAAAATCTACCTTATATACCTTCATGACTGTGGAAATTTTGTATTTAATTTAATATTGGGCATTGGAGGAAACAGATTCATACTTTTAACTGCTGTGTTATATAGCTCTGATATGGTTTTCCACAGGGAGCTCAAGGACAGAAAGGAGTCAAAGGCAGCAAAGGTGATAAGGTAATATTTTCTTACTATAATATTTTTTTTCTTGTTTAGTTTTTCAGGCCAGTTTGGCATCTAGCATCAGGCTAGAAATTAGGAGACTATGAGTTCTAGTCCTGCTTTAAGCATGAGAGTCAGTTGGATAACTTTGGACTAGTCACTTTCTCTCAGCTCAATTCATCTCACAGGACTGTTGTCTGGAGATAATAGGAGAGAATTAGATATTTTTGCTGCCTTTAATTATTTATAAAAAATAATAAAGGTGAGATTAAAAAATAAAGAGTAGTGGGCAAGGTGAACATTTTACATTTTGCTCTATTTATAGAAGAGTTATGTTTCTTAAAATGTTGGAAACCTCTGTACAAGGAACTTTATAAAGTCCTAGATTTGTAAGATTGATTTCTAGCTGCATCTTGCTTCCCTTCATTTCAAAACTTTAAAAGAGAGTTGTTTAGCTTCCTCAATACCAGTTTTTTTCAAACTTGACAACTTGAAGATCTGTGCACTTCAACTGTCATTAATCCTCTAGCCTGCATTTGCCAAGTTTGAAAAACACTGATTTATATCATTGCTAATCAGGCTATATCTGAAAAATATCTTCTGGTCTAGATGACACTTAAAAACCCAGTATTTCTTTTGAAGAATGGAAATCATAACTATATAGGGCCAAAGTCTAAGTCAACACAGTGTCAAATTTTCCATTAAGGATTGGCAGATATGATATAGTCAACTGAAGAAATATATTATTACAGATGTTCATTTTATGATGTCAGGATTTAAAACTGCATTAGCTTTTTCTATGATAGAATTATGATTATTCTCAAGTACGTGTGCATAGCAACATATTTAAACAGTACAAGGAATGCAAGATCTCTTTTGTTCCCCTTTCATGATTAAGGTTTCATTTATGTGAGCTTAAAATGTAAAACCACATATTCACAGTGTATATATTAAGATCAATATTGTCAAAGAAGTTTTGCTCCGGTGTATTAAAGATGTAATTCTAAGATGTCATTCTAGGACAAAGCCAGGGCTAAGGTAAGAATAGGGAAGATAAATCGGCGATAAATAATTGAAGAAATGCACATTTAAAGAAATGTCTCAGAGTGTAAAATTATATAATCTCAGGCGTGTTTTCAAAATGGATGGTCATAAAGACAAAATCAGGGCAAGAGAGAATTAGCATAATAGGTAAAAAATGGCAAGGTTATAAAATCAAAATAAATGAATTAAGATGTACCTATGCTTAAAAGTCACAGTCATCCTTATTTATTGTCAAAACAGCATAATTGATTTGATTTAAATTCATGCAAATTATAATTGCTTCACCTAGGACTGGTTAAATATAACTATAATTATCTCTGTCATTATATCATTCAAATAGATTATATTGTATAAGTATTGTACATTAACAGTAGAAAACTGTTCTACAATATTAGAAAAATTTCAACCTGCTTTACACTAAATCAAATGTTGACTCATTCACTTGTATCTCATTGCCATTTTATTGTTTTAGTAAGTTTTAGTATAATATGCCATCTTCATTTAGTTGATTATTAATATTAATATATATATAAGTCACATGGTCTGAGTTGGGCAACCAGTAAATGATCTATAAAGAAATAAACAAATTGAAGATCAATGTCCATGGAGATTCTCTGTCATCTTGGTCATAGTTTCCCAAAGGTGCTTTTTCAAAAGGCAACTGGACTTTGTATTTCCTCAAAGGCATTTCTCTTCTCATCCAAGAAGCTTCAGTCAGAACTTGAAGAAGCTTTTTGAATGAGAAGCGCATTGTCTTTTGAAAAAGTACCTTTGAGACTTGAGACTTTGAGCTTTTAATTAAAGTATGGTTCATTTTTTTATTCAACTTTTTCTTTGCAGGGATACATGGGTTTTCCTGGAATGTTGGGGCAAAAGGTAAGATGCTCAGTCTGTGCACAGGTTGGACATGTGTTGGAGTTAATATTACAAAGGGATTTTGAGAGACAATCTACTCTTAAGATTCATTGTCTTTAGTGGGACTTAATATAAATATAGATTAGATTGCATTGTTCTTTCCCAACTCAAATCTGTCTTGCTACTATGAAAACTCAGACAAGAACATAGATTCCCTTCACTCCCCATTTCTCCCAAACAAGGTAAGTAAACTGTAGTCAGTGTAGGATATCTATTGGCCTCTACTTTTACTTATTTTAAGTATGTTAACCAAGTTTAAGGAAGTTTTAGAAGCAAAATCTAAATCTGTGGAATATATTAGGCTGCTTCTGATTAGGTCATTGCAGTTTTACTGAACCTCAGTAATTTAGAGATGTCTGGACTTCCTGAATTCCCCAGTCATTTTGGAGGCTGTATCCACACATCTTAAAGTTACTGAGAAACACTGCATTAATTATTCAAAAGATTGGGATTAGTACGTGTCTCAGCTATTCAGTTCCAGATAAAAAACTGAAGTTGGAATGATTATTTAAAAAGCTGAGAATATAAACTATTGGAAAGTTCACAATTTGTGTAATTAAATAATATGAACTGTCATGCAGCTTTTGTTAATTTCATTTGGACAAGAGGATTTTTGCCATGACTAGTATGTCTGAGTTTTTAGACTGTTTACATATCTGGTTAAAATAACCATCTGATCATAACTGTAAGGACCAAATTTTCTTTTACCAAAAAGATCCATTAATATTCTTAAGGATGGTTTCACACTAGTTAATCATTTGAGGGACAAAAAGTAGATTCATTTGAATGGTTGTAGAAAAAGGAAAGTATTTGGTTCTGTTGATGTTATTGCTCACTGTTTCATTTCTAAATTTGATGTTCAAGTAATGCTCAAGGAAAATTGCTTTCTCTATCCTAAGAGAAAAATTGTAACTACCCTTTATTTATTTATTTTATTTTATTAATCATATTTCTACGCCGCCCATTCTCTGAGGGCTCTGGGTGGCTTACAAAAATTGACAGTATACTAAATAGCATATTGCCCCCAACAATCTGGGTCCTCATTTGACCCATCTTGGAAAGATGGAAGGCTGAGTCAACCTTGAGCCAGTGAGATTTGATCCGCTAAACTAGCAGTCAGCTGAAGTAGCTGCAGTACAGCACTCTAACCACTGCTCCACCTCAGAGTCCACATGCTACTAGTAGGCAGAGGTGAAGCAATTGGGGAATGGGACACTAGGGGCTTTCATGCATTTCATGTATCTTCTCATTCTCCTTTCTCATGTTCATCCATTTGACCTTGGGTTTAAAACCATCTGAAAGAAGAACAGGCTTTATGTGAGTTAAGGATTTTAGCTTGTCCGTTTCTGCTTAGTTACCAGAACCCTTTCTATAATAGAGTAGAGGGAACAGTCTGAGTTCACATTTATTTGGGCTGATGGTTAACACCCAGGTCTAACTAGTTTCCTATTTCTGAAAGTGAGTGCAGTAAGAAAAGTATCTATGGTTTCAGAATAGGATGCAAACACTGGATTGTGGCTTCATTGACCAAGGAGAAAAGAAAGTGACTGAAGCTTTTTATTATTTAGTGCACTTATGGTATCCTTATTAAGCTTTTTTTTCAGGTGAATGGAGCTACTGTATAATCCAGTATTAGTATCATGCTAAACTTGCTAAATGAAGTTCACAGGGTTTATTAGCAGAACTGATTTATAAGAGGAGCCTGCAAAGCACATAGACTTGACAGTCAGTTTCAACGTATGTGATGATCATTATTTATTTCTTGAGGGTTCTCTAATTCTCTTCCCATCATTTTAAGATGCAGCTTACTAATTAGTCCTTCAAGGAAATATTCTTTGAGGAAAATGTACTTTAGTTAATATTATTTACACAAGCAATTTAGAATGATCTCTTTTTGACATGTGTGAGAGTATCTGCTGAATTTTGAGTAAGACAGTTTCATAATCAAGTGTGTATCTTTGCACTGAAGATTTGGGTTTTATCCTTTCCATCTCCATCAAGGGAGAAATGGGTCCAAAGGGAGAAGCTGGTGCATCAGGTCACAGAGGACCAACTGGACGGCCAGGGAAACGAGGCAAACAAGTAGGAATCCTGTACTATAATTTGTTTTGTTTATTTTTTTTAAATCCTAACTTCCTTACTATATATTTAATTTTCTTATGTAAATCTAGGTACAGTATTTTTGTTTCTATAAATGCCTTGTTTATGATACCCTAAATCACATTTGATTGATTGATTTTCCGCCCTCATACTCCTAGTTCTGATCACAATGCTGGCTTTTGGGGGGTGAGGGGCAGTATGGAATATGAATTCTTGCAGGGTGGTGGTGGTGGAATATTGCTTCTAGCATGTAACTTAAATATTTTCCTTAAAGATTTTGTTAAATTTAATGTGTTCTCCACTCACTGTTGTCCTCAAAAAGCTATGCTGGCATTAAATTTGTTGTCCCCAAATTTAATGCCAGCACTGATCATTGGTCTACACCTCAATCCAGGGGTGAAATCCAGTAGGTTTTAACAGGTTCTGGAGAACCAGTAGTGGAAATTTTGAGTAGTTCAGAGAACCGGCAAATACCACCTCTGGTTGGCCCCAGAATGGGGTGGGAATGGAGATTTTGCAATATCCTTCCCCTGCCACACCCACCAAGCCACACCCACAGAACCGGTAGGGAAAAATTTTGGATTTCACCCCTGCCTCAATCTCTCCAAAATAATGGGTGACAAAGCCTAATAAAATTTAGATACCTCAAGTCTATTAATATGGCTACTAATCTTATTTATATTATCTCATGTTCATAGCCATCATAGATTTAACCCTTCTTTAGATTAAATATTGTTTTGAAACATCACTGGGAAGAAGATGAGATGTGTACTTAAAAAACTATTTGTTAAATAAGAAAGACACTTCTCACCCACTGAGCCATTTCCTGTCTCCAAAGCCAGCTGACGTCCTCATATCTAATGCCTGTGGTGGCAGCTAAATTAAGAAGGTGTTACTTCCACTTCCATTCTGAGATGCATCTTGCTCATCTCACGGACTCCTTTAAGTTCATGCTTGGAGTCTTCTCAGGTTAGATGCACTAAGACAGGCTATATATAGGCCAACCTCATCACAGGCATGACACACACTCTATTCCAGTTGCCATAGTTTTAGGAATTCTATTATTGCTGGTGGAAAATGTCTTGAGAATAATATAATATTTGCAGGAAAATGCCCCTGTTTTCAGACCTATAACCATAAACCTTTTTCTGCTTCTGTCTCCCTGCTTTTCCAATTTCTTCTCGCCCTCAATCTCTGTTTATTAATTGCTTTTGAATCTTGCTAATCTCTGTTTGTAGTGGCTTTAAACTTCCTTGATGAAAGATAACAAACAATTCACTATAAATGTTTTAATTAGTTCCTTTGTAAACTCTTACATGATTGTTTTGTATTACTCTTACTTTCCTTTTCCTTAAAAAAGATCAAAGCAAATATATTGGCAAGTAAAACCAAATGCACAGGTATAGAAAAGGTGACACCTGGCTCAACAGTAGCAAGTGTGAGAGGGATCTAGGTGTCCTAGTAAACCAGTACTTAAGTATGAGTCAGCAGTGGGCCTGAGCTGCCAGAAAAGCTAATGTAGTCCTAGGATGCATCAACAGAGGGATAGTTTCAAGATCACATAAAGTGATAGTACTGTTTTATACTGCCTGGTCAGCTCATACTTGGAATATTGCATTCAGTTTTGGTCACCAGGATACAAAAAAGATGTGAGACCCTAGAAAGAGTGCAGAGAAGAACAACAAATCAGAATCTGAATCAGAATTACAGAATCGGCATATGTTGTGTGAAAGACCTTATCAGGAAGCAGAAATTCAGTGTGGAAGGTATCGGATAGACCAGGGATTAGTACTAAAAGAGCAGAAAATTTTTTTGGCACAACATTGTACAAAACCTATACAGTAACAGAAGTGATGTGATTGATTCTACTTTTTCCTTGCTGTACAGGCAGGGATTATGAGCAACAGGGAGATGCAATATCTGCTCTGTGAAATGCTGACAGGAAGGTATTACAGTAAAGGCCAACTGGTAATTTGAATGAGTCAGTGAATAAAGGTAGGGAACTATGCCTGCCTATTTAATTGCTTATGCAAGAGCTGGACATTCTGTTCAAATTAGATTGCCACCCATTTTCAAGTAATTGTTGAGCAATCAACAATTTGCCCAAGTCCAACTTTGATGTGGTCTAGGAGATGCTGCCAACTTTGATGTGGTTTAGGAGATTTCCAAGTATCATTTAAAACAGAGTGGAGCAACCCAGTGGGCTGATTGATGAATTTAAGCCAATAATTAAATGTTACTAGCCAAGCTTTTGATTTCCCTATAATCAGCCTTGCTTCTAGCCTAAGAGCCACATTTGAGATGCATTTGGATGTGCAAAATAAAGAACAAGGAAGTGATTCCTAAGAACTAAAGAAATGATTCCCCTGGACTAAAACTAGAATATGGACCAAGACCGGTGGCTGCCAGAAATAGTGATAGAAAGTATAGGTATAATCCAAGATGTTGTCTAAGACTTTGCCTGGGAAAGTTTCATGCTATTACCTTGAGTAGTGATACTATAGATTTGCTGTGGTAATTTTTTGGGCTACCTAATCAGCATGAGTGCTCCTTCCAGCATTGACTTGGAAAATAATTCCAAAATACTTGAAACATTCGTTTTATTTTTTCCTGAGTTTCCACATCTCAAAGGATAAATTTTTCTTCTGTGCTCTTCTTAGAGTAGTATTAGAATTAGCTTTGCCCAGCCTAAATTGCATTAACAGAGGGATACATCAAGAACAAGTTAAGTACTAATACCACTCTATAAAGCCCTTAGTAAGACCACACCTAGAATACTGCATCAAGTTTTGGTCACCACACTATAAAAATGTTGAGGCTCTAGAAAGAGTGCAGAGAAGAACAACCAAGAAGATTAGGGGACTGGAAGCTAAAACATATGATGAACGGTTGCAGGAACTGGGCATGGCTAGTCTAGTGAAGAGAAGCACCAGGAGAGACATGATAGCAGTCTTCCAATATTTGAAGGGCTGCCACAGAGAGGAAGGGGTCAAGTTGTTTTCCAAAGCACCCGAAGACCAAACAAGGAATAATGGATGGAAACTGATCAAGGAGAGCTTCTACCTAGAAATGAGAAATTTTCTGACAGTGAGAACAACCAACCAATGGAAGAGAAGTTGCCTTCGGAAATTGTGAGAGCTTCATCACTGGAGGCTTTCAAGAAGAGACTGGTGTAGGGTCTCCTGCTTGGGCAGGGGGTTGGACTAGATGACCTACCAAGTCCCTTCCAACTCTGTTAATCTGTATCTGTATTAACAAAGATGATTAGGGGACTGGAGGCTAAACTATGCAATGAACAATTGAGGAAACTAGGAATGTCTAATCTAATGAAGAGAAGGACTAGGGGTAGTATGGTAGCAGTCTTCTGGTACTTGAGCAGGTGCCACAGAGATGAAGAAGTCAACCTATTTTCCAAAGCACTTGAGGGCAAGACAGTAACAAGTGGAAGATCATTAAAGTGAGATCCAACCTAAAGTTAAGGAGAAATTTCCTGACAGTGAGAACAATAAATAGAATGGCATACTTCTGGAAGTTGTGGATGCATCATTATTGGAGATTTTCAAGAAGAGACTGGACAGCTATTTGTCCAAAGTGGTATAGAATCTTCTGCTTGAGCAGAGCATTGGATTAGAAGATCTCCAAGGACCCTTCCAATTTTATTGTTCTATATTCTATATATTCATGGTACATTCTATGTCAACCTACAAATCAGCTTTATATACCAATAGCTTATGGGATTTAATATGGTTGTCCATAATGCACCAGGTTAAAGGCACCAGGCTAGGAATCAGGAGACTGTGAGTTCTAGTCCTACTTTAAGCACAATCAGTTGGATAACCTAGGAACAGTCACTCTCTCTCAGTCTCAGGAAGGAGACAATTCTGAAAAAAATTGCTGAGAAAATTGCAATAACTAGTCTATGTTATTTTTTTTATTGAAAAGTTTTACAAAAAGAAGTTTTCCCCCCAATATTCCCCCCACCCTTTTCCCTCCCCCCCTTCCCCCCTCCCTCTTCCCCCCCCAGACTTCCCAGAGCAAAATACAGGGTATTTCAATTAACAATCATAAGCTAAATTAACCTATCTATCCTTAAACTACCAAATCCCCCCAAAACTTTAACTCCACTATAAATAACATAATATTTCTAAAATTTAACATTCATTCATAAGCTATTTGATATTTTCTTGTCTGATATTTTGAATATAATCAATTCATTTTCTCCATTCCGATATGTATCTTTCTTGTTATAGTCCTTCAAATATGCTGAAATTTTCGCCATTTCCACTAGGTTCGCTACTTTCAATTTCCACTCTTCAATAATAGGCAAAAAGTCCTTCTTCCAGTATTGTGCTACCAACAGCCTAGTTGCTGATATTAAATTTAAAATCAATTTAGTTTCCAATGCTGTACAATCCATTGTTATACCCAATAAAAACAGTTGCGGAGTAAATTTCAATCTTTTTTTAAAGATATTCTGTATCACCCACCAAATTTTTATCCAAAATGCTTTGATTTTCTTACAAGTCCACCATAAATGATAATAAGCTTGTTACATATAAATGCCTAGCATTGTTTCCCCTGGTATAGTAAGAGTTAATCCCACCTACTCAGCCAGACCTTCCCCTGGTCCCTCCTTACCTCAGCTCAGCCTCCCAGGTATATAAAGTGTGGTCCAGAGATCCAGATGTACTTCCAGACGCATACCTGTAATAGAAACACTTGATCAATAAAGCAATCTGATTCAATTGCATTTTGTATCGGAATTATTGGGTAAGATCCTAGAAAACAAGCAACAGATTGGTAGCAGAGGACGGTTTGCCCATAACTCACAGAAATGGCAGAATCAGGAATCCAATCCAAAGCAGAAAACAGGATGTTCACCAGAGCCTACACCAAGCAGATGGAAGAACTGCAGGCTCTCAAGGGCGCCACAGCGAGAATCACCACGACCAAGGTAGTCTACCTGAGTCTACTACTCAGAGACGAAGGACAGAGAGAAGAAACCTACAACTGCGAAAGGACAGAGCCACCAAGCAGCGACGACTTCCGATCAACCATTCTGGAAATAATGGAAGCGACCGCCAGCAAAGAGGAGCTCATTGTGAAACTCCATGGACTCCTAGAAAGCCATAGAGCAGCGATGAGCATCTAGCAACAAAGCAATGAAATCACCAGCCCAGCAAGAGAAAAGTATCCCCAAGCTGAAGCTCCAGACATAGATGATTTCATTTCCACACCATGCTCTCAGCGGCCATCTTGGAATGGCCAACAACCAATGGGAAGCCAAGATTCAAACAGAGTGGTGCGAAACAACGAGGACCCCAACACCAATGGGGAAGAACCCAAAAACCACACCAAAGCAAGATCTCAAGCCTGCGAGGGCTCACCTACTGAGCCCGAAGTAGAAAAAGCGATTGAGACTCTTGTGGCAGCACTCGGCTCCGCACTCAAGCCTCCCGCACCTACGAAGAAACAATCCAACGCACAACCAAGCCAAAGAGACAACAGGGTGGCCACCAGAACCCATGCAGCAGCCCAGCCGACACTATGAGAGACAAGGCGCCCAGAAAACAACCGCCAAAACCTGACCACCTGCAGGATCGAAAATCCACAGGATTTGCACTTGCCACCCACCACACCAACTACACAAGGCCCGGGAATGAGAAGACAAAATAGCTACTTATCAACCGTGCGACCCCCGCCAGGCTTCCTGACTCATCCGGAGACCATCCAGGGATCCACCGTCGTCGCCGCCACCACCGCATCTTCGAATCCTGACGGTTCTTGATTTACGTCCACCGCCGCGCTGCCACGCTCCAGAAGTCCTCGACCTATGACCGAGTCTCCTCCTCTGGTCTTCCCATTCTTCGCCGGGGACCCAGGGACCCAGCCACGACATCCGTCGTCCAGGGAGGGCTACGGACCCGCCAGGGGCGAGCCCAACCTCCCACCGACAGGCCTAGGCCTAGGCCTGCGAGGAGCAGCAGACAGCTCCTCACACGATGAACTCTGGCGAGATATGAGCTTCGCGCATGCACAGTCACCACCTATAGGAAGAGAAAGGAATATAGAGATAAATCCATTCAGACTGGCAACTAGCATTCCCCCAGCATATTGTGAGTTCCCTCACGTACAAAATCATGGACAGCACCAGACTGTAAGTAACTTACCATACAACTCAATGACTTTTACAGCTGATGTCCACAGGTTAAAACTAGATGGGACTAACTTCCTAGAGTGGAACCATCAGCTACCAATTGTTTTTCTAAGGGAAAATATGTTGTTTTTGTTTGATGATCCACCAAAGAAACCCTGGACATTTGATATTGATTGCTTACACCACAGGGCTTATTATCTGTTAATGTCTAGCTTATCACCCCATATCTACTCCAGTCTAGGCCGCCACTTAACTGTGGCAGAAATATTGCAAAAATATTTAACTTACTCTACAGCAAAAGCGCAGCCACAACCACCAAGATATCCAGGGAATTTTATTCAGCCAGACACAAGGCTGGCACTCTCTTGGGGGAACATATCCTTAATCTTATTAGAGGGGGAAAACCATATCAGAAGACAGCATGAAAAGCATAATTATAAACTCTTTGGACTCCAATTGGGAAAACTTTATAATGCAACTGGATAGCCTTAATATAGAGCACCTTTCTTTAGAGACATTGACCAACAGGCTGATAGTGGAGGATAGTCTGAGAAGGGATTGCTCCTTGAGCCGTAGGGAAAGTAGACCAATAAAAAGGGTAGACTTTCAAACTAGGGATCACAACTAGGCGCCATTTCTTCCAGCCTCCCGCTCAAAGAAATTCAATTAGAAACAATGTAAGCCCGGAGTTAAGCACTGATACTTGCAAATGTTTGTTCTCCTGTTTCCGCTCTGTCTGCTCTTGTATTCATTCAATCTCACTTTTGCCTGCAGAGTTGGTCACGATGTCTAGCTCTGTTTAAAACACAGTCATCCCGGATCCGGAGCTTCAGTAAGCTGACCGGGGAGCTCTCGCCATCCAAGCCTCTGAAATTATTCCAAAGGGCTTACGGGGAGCTCTACCAGCACTCACCAGTTCTTCTCGCCTTCTTTTCCGGATGGAGAGATTTTCAAGCTGCCAGACAGCTGCTTAACACTGTCAAAGCGGCTTTTACGAAATCACGGGGCTGGTGGTCCGGAGAGACCGTCCACAACACCGGCGGTGGCAACCGGAAGTCTAGGTTATTGACAGGAGTCAAAACTGAGTCAAAAGAACACACACAAATCAAAACACAATTAGCAAAAACAAGTGCTTATCTTAATGCTGTATACAGTGCCATTGCTGTGGAAGTATATGAAATAAAGCAAGAAATGCCAAGTGCTATAACTCTTAGCCACTGGTTGGAACTAATGTAATTAAACAGTGTATTCCTTCTTCCATTAAAAGCTTGCATGCCAGAAACATCATCATTTATCTCTGTGGTCTTTCAAAAACCTGCCTAGGTCTTTAGTTATAGCAGATCTTGTGATGGTATAATTGTCTCTATCCACAGCAATAAATTATTACAAGTAAAAGTAAACACTTCTTTGAGTCAAATCTGATTCCTGATGGCTTTATGGTTTTTATTGTCTCCTACTTTTTTTTTAATCTCTTACTTATATCCCTGGGAATTTCAGATAGCAAGTAATAGCCCAATTTGCCTCTGTTTAGCTTTTCAAAATCAGCCAAACTCAGCTTGGCAGCAGTAAAAGATGTCTTCGTAAATTATTTTTTCCTGGAAATGAAAGGGTTTGACAAAACAATTCTCCTATACCTAAGCAAACATTATTTTTGTCTTGGAGAAATTGCCCATTTAGGGAAAAATACAGAATAGGAAAATAAAGATCTTTTTGACACTAAATAAATGCATATTTTGTTCAGATAGGTAGATGCATACATATAAGAGACGTGAAGAGCTGTGGGTTGATTTCACTGATTTTATTTCAAATAAATTCTTACTTTGAAATACCAAACTGAAGAGTTTTATTATTTGGATTAACAGGCATGTTAGACTTAAATTTTAAAACATTTTTTAAAGCTTGACAAGTGTAGATGTCTGGGGCATGCTGTCTGGAGAATTCTACAAGTTCGAGTTAATCTTCAAGTTGCCAAGTTTGAAAAATATTTATCTAAGACTTTGTAGTTTCCTTTATGATACAGCTTATAGTATATATGTAAGGAAATAGTTATCAGGTTCTTTTTTTAGGGACAAAAAGGAGACAAAGGACCCCCTGGAAGTATAGGCCCACCAGGACAGTTAATAGCAGGTAAGACTGGGCTTTCTTATTAGCTGCTTTTCTGCTTTAATTTTTATAATTTAATTATGCTAAACAGAATATACCTTTCATGCTTGTTCAATTACTAGCTAAAGGAACTTCATATTTTTAAGATAGCATTTTTGGGGTCAGTAGGCTTTGGGGAAGTATAGGTGGAATTTGGTAAGCAAACTGCCATGGCTAAAATCACATGGCATATCTCCCGACATACTAAATGCTGGAGGGCGTTCAGTGGCAGGAAAAACAGAATGGTATTATCCTCTGTCTCCTTAAAGCTATGATAAGTGTGAAATTGCTAGTTGATGTGATATCATATGAGAACTAAATCAAACAAGAAACAGATTATCTCCCTCTCTGTGTGAACTAGATAAGAGAGAAATACAGAGATTTCAGTCACTGTGCAATCTTTCTTCTTAAATTCAAGATTATTGATACATTCATCTATTTTCTGGTAGCTAATCTTAATGTAAATGCAGCATTGTGTAGAATTCTAAGGCTTATTATTAACATCTAAATATAGATGATACCAGCATTTTAGCATGGTGTCATCCCCCTTTTGAAGTTTGAGAAATCATGTTTTTCTTTGAGTTAAAACCATTTCTTCTAATGTGCCAAAACTATGCTTTTTAGGGACACTAATGAGAACAAGCTACAAGTGTTAAGAAAGAAACAAACAGGCTAGTCAAGGAGATGCAACATATTTTTATCTAAAGATGTTAGTCTTTTGTTATGTCTAATGAAAGCAAACAAAACTTTATAACACATAAATTATTGTTCATTGTTCATTTCACTTCATTGTTTCATTTGTTGGTTTCGGATATACTTATCATATAATAAATGTATGTAACTGTACCCAGGGGTGGGCTGCCGGTGGTTCGCAGGGTTCGTGAGAACCTCTAGCTAAGATTCTGTGCAGTTCAGAGAAGCCCCAAATCCCACTCCTGGCTGGCCCTGCCCACCCCAGACCTCCCAGGAGTCCCCATGTGGCCTGTTTTGGTTAAGGTGGAGGGAAAAAAATGGGCCTACCGGAAGTTCGGGAAGGTCAGAAACAGGCCCATTTCTGGCCTCCAGAGGGCCTCCGGAGCCTGGGGAGGCTGTTTTCACCCTCCTGGAGGCTCGAGGAAGGCCTCTGGAGCCCAGAGAAGGCAAAAACACCCTCCCGCTCACTGTGGTTCAAGAGGCTGACTAAGCCATGCCCACCATGGCCACGCCTACCCAGCAGCCAGGCAGAGAACCCCTTGCTAAAATTTTTGAAGCCCACTCCTAACTGTACCCTATGTAAAAATTTGACCCATCTTAAACATTTTTTTTTTTGCTTTGTCTGAATTACTTGTGTTAGTATCAGGAAATGAAAAAGTCATTTTGCAAAGATATTAGGTGTTTTTCTCTCACATTCAGGAACTCCATGCCAATTCAGGTGTCTAGATTTTAGGGCAACAGCTGCAGCCCATGAAAAATGTAGGATGAATGAAACCATGACTAAAAACAGTTCAACTATAGCTTAGAACTGCAAGATAGGCAATATATGTAAAAGAGCATTGCTTGTTTCTTTATTCAATTTATATAGCTCTCCATCTCATGTTTTCATGACTCTACAATAAAATACACAATATAATAAAAT
Organism: Coluber constrictor foxii; assembly: GCA_038048745.1. NCBI lineage: Eukaryota > Metazoa > Chordata > Lepidosauria > Squamata > Colubridae > Coluber > Coluber constrictor. The sequence continues at coordinate 129,766,268 of CM075961.1, forward strand.
AAAAATAAAACACATAGCAGTCAGGCATTATATACCAATCATTCACACAGTCAGGAGACAGGCTCTGTCCCACACCCAGGGCCCCAGGTTTAGTCACAAAGTCAAGTTTTCAAGGCCTCATGAAATGCCAACAGGGATGGGACCATTCTAACTTCAAGGAGAATGATGTTCCAAATAGTGAGTGCCACAGAAAAAAAGATTCTTCTTCTGGCCCCACCAGACAATATTCCCTCAATGACAGTACCTTCCTGTCAGTGGTGAAATCTGAACTGGTTTACTGCTGGTTTGCTGGCTGCGCATGCGTGCTGCATGCCAAATATGCAATATCCATGTGCAGTGCGCACCACATACTAAATGCAAGGTGCACGCATGCAGTGCACGCTAATAGGAGGCATGAGATAAGTAGAACAGCGTGCAGGGCATGTGTGATCAGCTGTGGTGCGCGATCTTTTTTTTTCTTGTAAAAGCATTTTTTTACCTATTTGCCCAAATAGGTTGTAAAAATTGCTTTTAAAAGTAAAAAAAAGGCTCTGACAATCACAGCTGAGCTGCGCGATCATCAGAGCCTTTTTTTTTTACTTTTAAAAACAAAAAAGCAAAACCTTCTGTGCACGCACAGAGGGTACAAAACACATTGTACGACAACCAGGTCGTTGGGTAGAGCCTTGTGCTGTGATCGCTACCGGATCGGGTGTTCTGGTCTGAACCGGAAGCATTTCACCCCTGCTTCCTGCCAAATCAGGTAAGGAAGAGAGTCCAATATGTATTCCGATCTTGAAGGACTTTAAAGATGACAATCAGGACCTTAAATTGCACCTGAAATCATACTGAAAACAAATTCACTTAATAGGGTAAATGTATCACCTCTGATGAGTAACTATACTAATAACTTCCCATTTTCTTGCATTCTGCACCAATTGGAGCTTCCAAATACTCTTAAAGCATAGCTCATTGTAAAACAGGAGTGTCAGACTCAAGGCCCAGGGGCTGGATCTGGCTCACAAGGTACTTAGATCTGGCCCACGGGACCACCCTAGAAACAGCAAAAGACTGGCCCATGGTGCCTCTGCCAGCGAAAACAGCTCAAGAGGGCCACGTGCAGTCCTCCCAGGCTCCACTTTCAGCTGCAACAGCTTCCTGCTGCCCTCTGCCAGTGAAAACGGAGCTCCATTTTCACTGGCGAAGAGTGGCAGGAAGCCTTCGCAGCTGAAAATGGAGCTCTGGAGCCCGTTTCTGCTGGCAGAGCACTTGGGCCACCCCAGATGCCCCCGACATAAGTGACATCAAGATGGTCATGTCTACCCTGGCCCCCAATGTCAAACACAATCCTGATGCGACCCTAAATGAAATCGAGTTTGACACCTCTGGTGTAAAACATATTGCAATATTCCAGTCTGAAGATCACAAGGGTATGATGAGTGACTATGAGCAAGGCTCTCCAATTCAGGAATAGGCACATATGATACATAAGCCAAAGTTGCATGAAGACCTTCCTAACTACAGGTGCCACCTGTTCTTCAGTAAGAAGAACAGGTGTCCAATAAGATCCCTGACTGGGCACCAGCAGTGCCATCCTCATCAAGAACCAAGTATGGAAGGTTTATACATGTATTCCCCAGTTTATTAGAGTTAACAGGAAAAAAAATATATTTTCAGCACTTGTGCATTATAAATATTAATGGTTTAGATGGCAGGTAAGACTCAGTTTGTTTTTTCTCATATGTCTGGGTCTATTTCAGAACTTCCTAATTTGGCAATCTGATATTTTCTAGGGCAACTAATGGGGCCAAAGGGGGAGAGAGGACTTCCAGGACCTCCAGGGAAATGTCTCTGTAACTCTCAGCCAAATGTGAATGTCCCACCATATGAGGAACCACTGTTCGGAGAGGCCTATTCCAAAGTACCTGCAGTAAGTGAGTTTGACAGGAATTAAGATGGCATATTATATAATTGAAGCATGACTGGATTGCTTTGTTGGTAAACTGTGATAATTATAACAACTAAGCTAAATGCTTTTAAAGTGTCCCTCTTAAGACATCCAGATAATCTTCATTTACTGACTGCCTCGTTTAGCAATTATTTAAAGTTATGACAGTGTAAAAAGTTATGACAGCTTTTCAACCAATCCTTGAATATACAACTATTGAAACTTTATGCAGTCATGTATTCCCTATTTGTGTGCTTCCCAGCTGTCTTGCAATAAGCAGAGTTAATGAAGAATACAGAAGAAAAATAATGTTCCATGATGCATCACTTAACATTTGTGGTGACTTGATTATTGATTGAATGGGAAGTGAAGTTGTGAGTCCATTGGGATGTTCTGCTTAACAACTATGCTGCATAATGATGGAGTTGCTAGTACCAATTGTGATTGCTAAGCAAGGACTACCAGTACTTAGTTCTAGCAGTTATTGGGTTACCAATGTCATGCTTTGCTTCTGAATGAAAATATATTTAATAATACAATTTAATGATACATTTCAAGTCCCATTAAATTATACATTTTCTCTAAATTCCTTGTATTTTGTCTATGACTGAATAGCACAGGAGTAGTATAATCCTCTCATTTTTACACATATTTTTCCCTTATAAGAAGTAAGCAAATATAAATTTGCACATTTTCATATTCTTCATATTTCTCTTCCAATCCATTTTTCTTATAAAAGTATTAGATGCATAATAAGTTTACTTTTGCTACCCTTAATTAGAAAACAGGCAAGAATTTGAGATATTGTTCAATGATTTGACCACAGAATGCTTTCAAATTCATAATATTTTTCTGAATTGGAGGGTAAGCTGGAGAGATCCAAAGTATTGATTCCAGCTATTCAGATTCGGAACCATCTGTACTGCAACTAATTGTCTTAAATAAATATTATGGTGATCTAATCGCCTTCCTTTTTCTATTTGTAACTTTCAGATTTTTGTAGTGAATAATCAGGAAGACCTGGAAAGATTAAACATAGAAAATGCTCTAGCATTTCGAAGAGATCAGCGATCTTTATATTTTAAAGATACTTCTGGATGGTTTCCAATCCAGGTAAAAAGAGGAAGAAACAGTGTAATTTTGAAAGCATTTGATCTCTTGATCAGTGAAAGGCAAACTTTTATGTGGGTTTTGTACCTGATGTCCTTTTGAGGTGGAGCTCTCTCCGCTGGTCCCTATTCTGTTTTCTATAAGGATCACAATTTGAAAGATGGGCATCAAATTGTCTTTTAAATTATTTCTAATATTTCTTTTTAAAATTATCTTTGTATTTGTTATTTTCGGTTACTGTCTACTAGCTTGCTTATTTATTTATTTATTTATTTATTTATTTATTTATTTATTTATTTATTGTTTCGTAAATGAGATTGGGCTATCCCAGGAGAAGATTAGCATAGTGATAAAATTTACATATCAGTATCTGTATCTGTAATAAAGGCGTACTGGAATTTAGGCTGTAGTCTTACTTGTAAATAAATACCATTGTATTTGGTTCTGATTTTATTCCTATCTCTTGATGGGAATAACAATGAGATGCAAAATGCAGAACAGAATAAGAAATAGTAAGCAAAAAATATTGGAAGGGCAATGAAAAAAAAAGAAGGAGGAAGGAAGGAAGTAAATAAATAATAACCACATCTAATTTATTGCTGCTGCATTCACTATACCTTCCTATACTTGTGTATCCTTGCAAATCATCTTCTTTCACCATATTGTTGCCTAATTTCACACATTGCCTTTTGTTCTTAAAGAGGAATTGATGGACTTTACTTATTCAAAACTAAAACATTGAATGGAATTAGGTTGGTCTGATTGATTTATTGATTAAGCCAGGATCCAGCAATGTAATGTTGCATGACAAGCATCTATATTTTGTATATATTAATGTTTTTTTAGTCTTGTTGTATGTTGTCAAGAGTCACTTGTTTGTGAAACAGATATCTATATAAATTTGAACGGCCAGCATATAACTAATAACGTCATGTCTGTATTTGTTCTTAGATGTCATGCTTTAGGTAATTGATTTATGAAAAAAAAACTTCGACAATATATTTCTTTATATGTACAGTATGGCTTACATTCTACTTGGATATGCATTTTTATCACAGTTTCCCTCCATCCCAAAATAACTGATACAGGAATCCCAAGAATACACTTAGTTGAATACTTCCAGAATATTGGTTAAAAAAAGAATTCAATAAAAAGTAATACTGCTATCTGTTTTGTAGACACAATATGTCACCAATATCTATTTTTTCAAATCAGTAAGGATGGTATTGGTTGCATTTTATCAAAAGGAATTGAATAGCAATCTTTTCAAACTAACATTTATTAAAAGGTGTCAGTTTTTATAAACTATAATCTCATGAAAACAATTACCAAACTCTTCCTTATTTTTGGCTACCATAGACCAAAGCAATCCTCTTCCTACAATGAGCTCCATTTATATAATCATATTCTGTGTCAGCAGCTAAAACCTTCCTATCCACTGGATCATCTGCTAGGAGATAGTAATGTCTGTGGAGATGGCATCATCCAAGATGGAGAAGAATGTGATGATGGCAACACCATTGTGACAGATGATTGTATAAGTATGTTTACTTCATTCATTTCTCAGTTTCTTATTCTATTTTTTATACAAACTATGGTAAAACACAGCATAATTCATACATGCAGTTGTATTTGGACACTAGTGTAGTACAGTTTTTTAACAAGATGCTTGCTAACCAATGACAGGATTTGTCTTAAAGCAATTGCTGGTGGAAACACAGAGGTTTATGTGGGATAGGCAAGGCCAGTCATTGGAATTATTAGTTTAAAAGCTTCCTAATAAATCTGCGGAAACTTTTCTTTGAATACATTTCAGACTAATTCCAATTTCTGATTAGCAGGATCAGCATTTGTATAATAATTTGAATACTGAAAACACAACATAATATCAAAAATCCTTTATGTAGCTATGATACTCCTTGGATTATGTTAGGACAGTTTTTATTCCTGCTTTTCATTCTTTTTTCTTTTTTAGTAAATAGTGTAGGAAAGGACAATCTGATATCGTCCAGATTTATTAAACTATGGTTTTTACAATTGGGCTGAACTTTTGTTAAAAATGTACCCCAAAAGGGTGATCATCGATTGAGGATTATACTCCAAGGTATTTTGTTGGTTCAGAAGTCTCTGTTGAGATTGTGCAAAATAACGTTTCAGTAAATTGTACAATGGTTTGTTTTTTATTTATTTTATATCATCAAATATTAACTTTCTCTGTTTTCTCCTAAAATTATTTTAATGTATTATTTTACACTTATGTGCTTATGTGCTTTTAAAAAAAGTTGAATATGACTTATGTGTTTTTGTATGATTTCTGAATTATTATTTTGAATTTATCTTGAGATATCTGAAGAAATAACAAGCTGGAAGGTTTTTTTGAAACAAAAATATATAATTCTAATACAAAATAGTTTTTATATAAATATTATATTTTAGCATAAAAAATTTGGAAATAGATCTTATAGATTTTCAGGTTATCTTAAAACAAACAACACTTTTTTTCTCCACAGTTTTAATTAAAAGCTTAAAAGAAGATTGAAAACAGATTATTTAGAATAATTAGCCGGTATTGGTGTGGTCCAAAATAACAAAAAGAACTAATCTTTATGTCTCTTTGACCAGATTTTAAGAAATTGATATTGAACTTCTGAATAAATTTATTTGTGTGAAAGCCAGCCAATGCTAGAGGGATACAAAGACATGCTTCTTATTTTTAATTGAACCACAGCTAATTCAAGCAAATTTTCTGGAACTGGACAATACACAGAATTAAAGCCCCTGCTGAATTCATAAATAGGCTATAGAGGATAACATAGCTAGTTAGCTAGTTTGTGATTATCTGCTGATTGCTGCATGCCTTTGTGCAAAACATTTAATCGAGTTATTCATTAATTTATTTTCTGATTTCATACAACATCCTAATCCATACGCTATTCATCCCAGGTGCGGGCTGCGTTGAACTATCCAGGTTCTTTAATATGTTATTTAAACATCGTTTAAATAACATAGAGAAAAAAAAATCGATGATTTCTTTCAACTTGCCAATAGCTAAGAAAGGCAATTCAACTCTCTTATGAACATTTTCTGACTAATGACCAAACACCTTCTTCTAGGGAGAGCGAACCATTTTTGTATCACTGTAACAGTATCAAAGTCAGTTTTTTTCTGTCTCAAGATGGCTGAGCTATGCTAACAGGAAACAATCTTAAATCTCTGTTGACCTTTGCTGCTGCACAGCAAATTTGGACATGCATATTGCTCCCAGGAGAAGCAATATGCCACTGAAAATGCACCCAGTTGAAAGGAAGACTTCAAAGTTTTACGTATGTTTGGGTCAGAATTCCTTTCTTTTGTGGGTAGTGATGGCATATAACATAATACACTTATAATCACTTCAAAGCCCCTATCGATAAGCAATATTGATGAACAAATAATTCGAATTGATTAATTAATTATCAAAATAATGCGTGAAAATGTCTGTGTGTCTTATAGAGCAAATATTGCTGTGGGGGGAAGGGGGTTGGTGCGGTGCTGATCAGCTGTTCTAGGTTTTGGGGATTGCTGCCGCCACCTATCACCACCTATTGCCGCCACTGCTGCCTGTTTGCAGCAATTGGCGGCAAACGGGCAGCAGTGAATGGGCCGCAGCAGCAGTGAATGTGCTGTGGTGGCAAACAGGCCCCGGCGAACAGGCCATGGCGGTAGCGAACGGGTGGCAGCAGTGGTGGTGAATGGGTGGTGGCAAACGAGCTGTGGAAATGGGCTGTGGAGGCAGTGAACGGGCCGCAGTGAATGTGGCGAATGGGCAGCAGAGGCAGATTTTTTTTTCTTGTTTTCCTCCTCCAAAGCTAATGTGCATCTTATAGTTCGGAGCATCTTATAGTCAGAAAAATATGGTAAATTTTATATAAAGATAACTGATATACTCTAATCTATATTAATATAAAAATAACTATGTCTCCACAAAATAACATATATTTTTGTTTTCTATTTTGTAATCAATAGGATGCCACCATGCTTATTGTGGAGATGGGTATCGGCATGAAGGTGCAGAAGAATGTGATGGCAATGACTTTGGATACTTAACATGCAAAACATATCTTCCTGGGTATGATCATTTTAAAACTGAATTACAGAAGACATGTTTTGATTAAATAAATGTGAACTCAAAGGAAGAGGGAGGCAGTATAATTATTTCCAGGGAAGGGGAGGGGTAATTAGTAAGGGAGAGATAGTTAATTTAGAGAAAAGCTTCCTGAAGCCTAAAGAACAAATCTTCTGTATTTGCTTAGAGGTGATAAAAAAGATTGATTTCATCCTAAATCAATAGTTATAGAGAGATACTGAAATGAGTCTGCAAAATTATTCATTTGCCTCTGATTACTTGGAAAATAAAGTGGAATTAAATTCTGAAGTGAAAAGATTGTAGGAGTAATTGTGTTCTAGAGATAGTTGCATATTCATCAGGAATATTTGATTTTGTTATATAAACACACACACAGCAGGGTTGAAATGCTCCCTGTTCAGACCGGATCGCCTGATCCTGTAGTGATGGAGACGGGTGGTTCGGAAAACCAGTAGCAAAAAGCCTCTGACGATCCCAGCTGAGCCGCGCAATCATCAGAGGCTTTTTTTTAAAAAAAAAAACCATTTTTGTACAATCCTTTTGGCCGAAAAAATGCTTTTAAAAGTTTAAAAAAAAGCCTCTGATGATCACACGGCTCAGCTGGGATTGTCAGAGGCTTTTAAAAGAATTTTTTCTACAACCTCTTCAGAGGTTGTAGAAAAAATGCTTTTATAAGCCTCTGACGATCCAAGCTGAGTTGCCTGATCGGTTGAGGCTTTTTTCCTTTTAAATACCTCTGACGATCCAAGCTGAGTTGCCTGATCGGCAGAGGCTTTTTTCCTTTTAAATGCCTCTGACGATCCAAGCTGAGTTGCCTAATCGGCAGAGGCTTTTAAAAGAAAAAAAAACCTCTGCCGATCAGACAACTCAGCTGGGATCATCAAAGCCTTTTGAAAGCATTTTTCAAAAAGCTCTGACTTTTTGAAAAACACTTTTCGCCAAAGAAGTTGTAGAAAAAATAGTTTTAAAAGTAAAAAAAAAAAGTTGGCCACGCCCACAGAACCGGTACTAACAAATTTTAGATTTCACAACTGACACAAAGATATATGCATAGACACAGATGACTTCTCATTTCCTTAGTTCTCAGACAACTATGTAGTTTTCAGACAACTGAAGGACAAAAAATTGTGGAGAAAGGTGGCAGAGTCCTCAAATCTGCCGCACTCTGGAATTGGAGAAAACTAATCAGAAAAAAGCAATTTAGGTTTAAATCTGCTTTTGTTTGAACTGAAATTGTATTGGCTTCTTCAGCAAGTCTCCAACCCTTTTAGCCTTCTATAAGGCTTTAAATGCTTTTACCCCAAGAACTGGAAGGAGATTAGATGCACATTAAAACTAAATAGTGCCAGACTTTTGTTGTTTCTTGAGTTGAATTTTATAGTTTTAAGTGCTGCTTTAAATTTTTAGTTGTTTGGGAAGAAATATCCATTTGGTTCAGTTCCAAGCTGGGAAAAAGTAACTGGAAACATGGAGGCTGATTGGAAAGATGACTTATTGATGAAGGAGACCCACATGTGATTCTGGGCAGCTGACAAAATGGAGTTGAGAGTGGGTGGGGTTTTATACCTTCTTTGGGCTTTGTATTTGAGCTTCCTGTAAAATATATTTTAAAAGACTGAAGGCGAAACAGTGAGTAATATTCAAAATATGGATGAGTTCACACCCAAAATTAAAAGTGACATTTGATTATATTTGTTTAGTTAATTAAATCCAGTCCAAACTAAACATTAAATGTATAGTTAATTAAATCCAATTAATGATTTCAGCAAATGCATTTCAGTTCTTTTATTGTTTGATAGCATTTGAGTGGGCTCCAGGAAATTAGACTACAGTCGTGGAGTGGAGAAGGGATGGTGTAACAGATTTCCTTTTGTGTGGCCTCCTAAATATGAATAGATATAAAAGCAATGAGATTTTTATAAACCAACTTCTCCAACTACTTTTGAATGTTGTTCCATGCTGCTTGGAACATTTCTAAGAAACAAAAAAGAACTATATACAATTAGTTCTTGGCTAATATTACAATAGTGCTGAACAAGTTTTATTTACAACAGTTCCTCAATGTTGTGCGTGTTGCACAACACGCACAACATTGCACCTCCACCATCATAGGATTGTGATTTGGGCACTTGGCAACCAGCAAGCATTTATAATGGTTGTTGCATCCTAGAATGCAACGTGATTGGCATTAAGGGCCTTCCCTGCCAGCTTCCCACAAGCAAAATCAATGGGGAAACAGCAGGGAAAGTAGCAAGTTGCTTCTGCTTTCCTTGCTTTTTCTCTTGAGGAACTCCACTTTGGAGTATGATATCCTTGCCTGAACTTGTGCAGTCACATCCCATCTCCAGCTGTGTTTGCCCCAGGCCACAGCATCCATCCCGTGTATTTTCACTTATCCACCCACCATCCTACTTGCAAATTGCCTAAGATGATTGTGACTTGCAACTTCCTGCTGGTTTCCCCATTAACTTTGCTTGTTGGAAGCCAACAGGAAATCTTAAGACATGGTCATGGTCATGTGACATCCTCATTTAACTCCCATATTTTTTTGAATATAAAACGCACCGGAGTATAAGATGCACCTACCTTTTTTGGTGAGGAAAATAAAAAAAAGAAATCTCCCTCTGCCTCTGAGCAATTTTGCCTCTTTGCAGCAAACAGCAAACAGCCTGTTTTACTTTAATTTTCGTTTTCAGCATAGGTTGATTAGCACAAGGAAAAAAAAATCTGTTCCAGCAATTTACATCTTTGCAGCAAGCAACAGAGTTCTGCACAAAACAGCTGAGAGCAAATCAGCTGAGAGTCAGGAGGCCGATCTAATCAACTTGTGCTAATTAGGCTGTGCTGAAGCTGAAAGGAACTGCTTTTTCTTGCTGTTTGCTTGCAAGGAGGTAACTGCTGCGAAGCAGAGGCCAAAGGGTGGGCGGGGCTACATTCGGTGTATAAGACGCACCTAAATTTTCACCCCCTTTTAGGGAGGAAAAAGATGTGTCTTATACTCCGAAAAATACGGTACCTATGATCCTACTTAATGAACGCAGAGAAGACTGCCATGATCACATGACATCCCACTATATGACTGCATCTTGTCCCAATTATTGATATTGTGAAATCTATTACTAATTACAGTCTTTGAGTGGGGAACATAATTTGGTCCCTATTTTGTCTCCAAATAGAGAATATGTTTACTATTGAGAAATCCTCTGTTCACTTCATCTGGGCACACACAACAATATCTACATGCAAAGATCCATGTTATTACTAAGACAGTAAAATTTGTTTTGAAGGCTTTCTTGACAGTTGTCAGTAAGTTGTCAAGACAGACCAAACATGAACACAAAGTCACAAATAACTAAAATTTAATAAAAACAACTTTTATTATAGGTTCCAGTACCTGAATCTGCAAATTTGAATATCTCTCCCTTCTTGCCCTTTATCTTCAAGAAAATTAGGGAGGATAAAATCTAAATAAAATTCTCCTCCTCCTCTTCCACAAGGTTATTTTTATTTCTGCAGTTCTTCATCATTCACATACTGGAACTTTCTCCAAAAATATTGCTGTGGTTCTTCCCAGAAAGATATTTAACTTGGATCTTTGCTTGCTTGCAATCTGACTTGTATGTATTAGAACAAGCAGTTTCCTTTGGTCAGCAACCTTTTTACCTGCAGCAGCTGCTGTTCTGCATGCTGTCAGATGCTCTTGCTATTTTACGGGAAACATTTAATTTGTAAATGAAATTATCTGCAGAGCCCTCGTGGGACATTTTAATTGGCAGGAATAAGAAAGATAGCTCTGCCATAACTCAGCTGAGTCGATGGCCTGTATCTAATTGTAACTTGCCATAGTACCATGTCCTGCTGTAGATCTGTTTTGAAAGGCAAATGATAGTATGTACATAATTGATGAAAACCCTGAAAAAGATTATCTACCAATAGTGAAAATTAAAAACAGGACTTCAATTCCAGGAGACCCTCTTGGGCAGTTTCCAGGTGAATTTTTCATCTGCAGGCTGCCTAGTTTATTATAAGAACTCACAGAACATCTAGATCATTTTGTAATCCTTAGCAATTTACATGTTATTAGCCATTGATTGTTTCCTTGCTTCCTTCTATGGAATCCACTTTGGCAGAAAAACCTGGAAGAAAAAGTGGAAGTATAAAAGGCATAACACCTACACAGAACTTCACTCCTCTGTACTTCATTTCTTTTTTTTTAATCCCACCTTTATTACTTTATAAGTAAGTCATGGTAGCAAACATACCTAAATTCATCCCCTTATTTTCCTCATGACAACAACCCTTTGAAATAGCTTAGGCTAAGAAAGAGTCATTGATACAAAATAGCTCAGTTGACTTTCATACTGAATATAGGACTAGAACTCACTGTCTCCTGATTTCTAGACCGACACCTTAATCACTGCGCAGATTTTAATAGTATGATTTGACAATGCTTGATTAGGATCTTCTCCAAAATAGTAGAATGATGGATATAATAATTGGCAATGGTAGATTATTTTAAACTAGAAAAGCGACTTATTTGCATTATCTTCTTATGACAATTTTGTTTCTTTCTACAGAGAACAGAATTCAAAACCAATTCTTAATATCTTTAAATTTAATTTAACCTAAGGGATCAAAACTATCTGTTTAATTGAGCACCATTTTCTTTCAGTTTGGATGAAATATTTGCTATATACAAGATAACTTTCAGTTTCTTTTTCTTTTTAAGTGTTCATTTTAAATAAAATTAAGCCTTCTTAAGTGTGCTATGAGTAGAAAAATAGGTACAAATGGAAATAACCAATGCACACAGTACGTCATTTACAAAAGGCAGCTTTACTTGGAGCAGCTTACATCCAATGACAATATCGTTAACATCATCAGACAAGAACTTCTTCCTATTCCAGGTCTTTGGGAAAGACTCAATAAGTGGATAAAAGTGGCAACTCTAGTCTAAATATATGTCTGACAATGCAGTGAACTATAATAAATAATAGCATTTAATTTATAATAAATAATTTATATGTCATGTCTTTTCTTATCTTTTCTCTTAGGTCTTATGGAAAATTACGCTGCACTTCCTACTGTTATATTGACTCTACAGATTGTCGTTATTTTACATGAAAAGTGAGTGGTGGGAAAGGAGTAACCTATATATGACATGCATGCATCAGGTGCTATATTAGTATCATCAAACCAAGACTGGACGATAGAGAAACAATCAATGCTGCAACAACTATTGTCATGCTGCCATGATGATTGGAGATAAGTGTTAATTGCTTGATTACAGTGGAAGAAAATCGGACCATCCTTTCCTGTCTTAATAGAAAACGTCCAGTGACAGTAAGACTCAAGATTTGCCTTTTTCATGACTTGCTGAAGGAATTTTCCTGTGTATCAAGAACAAAAACAAACCAAAGGAACATTATATTTGACTTCATACTGTTAGGTTATTAAAATACAATAATACCTCAATTTAGCACTGTTAGTTCTTCAAATAAGCTCTTCAGGTTTTCTTAACAAGACTTTTCCAGTATAAAAGCAAATCATAATCTGTTGGCAGTGTTTATAAGGAGTATTTTTTTAAATTATTATTATTATTATTATTATTATTATTATTATTATTATTATTATTATTATTATTATTATTATTACAATGTGAAATTTGTACATGCTTTAGCTGCATGAATTACGTGCAAACACTTTATATTTGTTGATTTGGGCTGCAGCCTAGTGCCCTCTAATGTATTAAATTTCACTGAACTCATTCTGACTTAACTTCTGTACAGTTATGGTCAAGTAAGAACTAAACAGAAATAAAGACTATTTAGTTTTAGTTTAAAAAAATAAATAAACTCTACATTAAAACAAGAGACATGCAATGAGATTAAATCATACTTGCTGACAGTTTAAATGGGACAATTAGGAAGGAACCACATTTCTGGCTAATAACACCAATGAAATAGATAGACACCGTTCAGAATCCTAGGAATAGAATCAGCTTCTGATGCTGAAAGAAATAATGCTTTAAGCTCATATTCAGTCAGCTAGAGCCAACATGGCCAATAGATGAGTAATGATGGAAAGTACATTTCAGCAACTTCTGGAAGACTGCAGCACATTGTATTTAAAAACTATGGACTCCTATGCAGGTTTATACAGATGCCAGTTTCATGTCCAGTTAGTGGATCTAAACATTCAGGAAATTGTGGTTAGGGTTGTAGTCAGATTTCCTGCAACTCCAGAACAGTAGCTCATATGGAGCAAGCTAGTGAATATACTCTTCCATGCATTGTATTCATGAAAATATTTGGAAATAATAAGATCCTAACTGAATTCATCTAAAATATACACTGTAACATTTACCACTGCATGGAAGGCTGCATTTGAAAAGCTGAGTTGCATTAATGATAATTGTTGAGAAACTTTCAATCAAACTTTAATTCTGGTTTATTTGCCAGGAAATTAACTAGTTGCTCACTTTTATTGATTTCCAAACTGATAATTGCTTTCCAGTCTCAGCTTTGTATAACATTATATATGATTGTGTATATCAGTGATGGCTAACCTTTTTGCCATCGCATACCAAAAGCTGGGGGAGTGCGGGTGGTCGTGCATGTCCGTGCCCACACTCATAATTCTATGCACCCTGCCTTCCCACGCATGCGTGCGTGACCCCCCATGTTTCCCCTGCTTTTGGCATGTGATGGCCCGGTAGGCCTGTTTTTTATCCTCCCCAGGCTCCAGAGGCTTTATAGGAGCCCGGGGAGGGCAAAAACAGCCTTCCCCCCCTCTCCAGAGGCCCTTCGGAGGCCAGAAACAGCCTGTTTGCCGACTTCCATTGGGCCCAGAAGGCCCAAAAATTAGCTGGCTGGCATGCGCATACCTGCTAGAGCTGAGCTAGGGCAACGCTCGCGTGCCCACCAATATGGCTCTGCGTGCCACCTGTGGCACACGTGCCATAGGTTTGCCATCACAGGTGTATATATTCCTATTTGTACAGCTTAGTCTAAGTGCTGTATAGATTTTATATGTATATAAATGGCTTTTCTTTTCCTATTTTCTAGAAAAAAATTATCAGCATTCAGAATATTATTCACCTTATTGCAGACATTCAAAAAAAATGTTACATTGGAAATATGCTAAGACAGAAATTGAAACTTTAAATGCATGTAGATTAATTTTTCATTTAGTGAAATAGCAGTTCAAATTAAAAGAATTAAGACAGGCCACTCTTTTCCTGCTATTATTGATCCAAAATATATGTTTGAAATGCATGAAACTTGTAAAACATTGGTATTCTTTTTCTGTAGATATTAAATACAGAGGACAGCACACAATTATAATAAAATTAATCTAACAATTATTCATCCTTTTTACCATAGATATGTAGATTATTTTAAGTCTGCATGTGTATAGTATTGTGAAAATATTTTTTTAAATAAAAACCATTCCATTATTCAGATTGGTGCTCCTTTATCTGAATTTCTTGTATTGATTTCCCCAATCTGGATTTTTACCAGATGTGCTCAATTACAGCTTTAGTCATGCAGAATCACATGGCTATACATGTTGTACTTCAACACCATTGGAGGATTCTACATGGCAGAAGACTTGTTTATATTATAATAAAACTTCAGGGCACAATGCCACAATCCCATGAATGTAAGGTGTGCCAAGGTCACTTAAGTTCTGTGGTACAACTTTTCAGATGCTTTTTAATTGTGTGCTCAAGTTGCATTAAAGCAGGATTCAGGATGCCAAATCTACTATGAATTTGCCCAACAGCTATAATATCCCATGGTTGTGGATTGTTCCCAGTGCCTTTCATATGCTCAGGGGCTCAGAAGGCTATATTTGTACTATAACGTCTCCTTTCTTCATGGTTTAATTGCATGTCCATGACTGTATATCCTATATTTCCATCACTGCATTCTCTGAACCTGTTCCAATTTGTCTGAATCCTTTTTAAGATTGTGATGCCAAGAATTGGGCTATTCACTATTCAAGAAGAGGCCTGATTAGTGCAGAATACAAAGAAACTCTTTCTTCTCCTGATTTGGAAATTATCACTGGAAACAATCTCCATTTGAGTAGGACTGATTTATCTTCACTCAAGTATTAGCTCCAATTCAAGGCCTTGTATTCTTGGCCGTGTTAAGATGATGTAAATTTGGGGAAAAGCATAATCATTGGCAACAATATGTTGTAGAATTTCAAGCTGTCTTGAAAACTCTTGCTGCAATGTAAGGACATTCCAGGAAGGCATTTCATTTAGAACAAAAGTCTATAAAACGGTCCTTTTATGATGCTACTGGCCAGAATAAGTAACTTTCAGTGTAAAATCTCTCTCTAATCATCAGTTTTGAATTGTGACTATGTATCTAAAATCTACTAAGAAATCCTATTATTTATTTGGCATAGAAAAAAAAATCACTCTGGAAAAAATATTACAGATTTAAAAATATAAATTGGATTTCTTCCTCTCCCATTCTAGCCTTTTCTTTTCATTTCAAAGTTTCATTTATTATTGCATTTATTTATCTACATATTATCATTAGTGAACTCCAGCAGTCTTCTCTCCCTATTTCTCATTTCTCTGTTGCTGTTTGGCAAAACTTCAAGTTCTAAGACGCTGCAGCAAAAAGTCTTGTGGTATGTTTTGATTGCATTTGTGATCTCTGAGCCAGTTAAGACTGATGTAAATTTGTTCAGGAAACAAGATGCTATCTCTGATAGGGTCTGATAGGGATTGTATTAAGGGAATGCACTCCTACTGGAAATTACATCATGGATTTTTAAAATTAGGTTCTTTGTTTTTAAAGAACCAAGATTTTTTTTAAAAAGGATGATACTTATGCACAAACACTCTACTCTTCTGCTGATATTTTTATGTTTTTAAGTATTTGGTCCCATGGGTAGGTTTATTTTGGCTTGATTTTCAAGAGGTGTAAGTAGAATAGGAATGAATGAAGTGTATATTACCATCAATGCTTACTACTCTATTCCCAGACACATAATTGTATTTGGGGCATTGACAACCAGATCTGTTTACAATCAATTGCAGCAATTTTGCAGTCATGTGACTGCCATCTTTGACATCTTTGCTGGTTTGGGACTTTCCACAGGCAAATTTGCAGGCAAATTTGGAAAACTCAACAGGGGCCACAGGATTGGAAAAGATCAGTTTACATTCCAATTCCAAAGAAAGGCAATGCCAAAGAATGTTCAAACTATCACACTATTGCACTCATTTCACATGCTAGTAAAGTTATGCTTAAAATCCTACAAGCTAGACTCCAGCAGTATGTGGATTGAGAACTACCAAAAGTACAGGTAGGATTTCAAAGAGGCAGAGGAATTAGAGATCAAATTACGCTGGATCATGGAGAAAGCTAAGGAGTTCCAGAAAAACACCTACTTCTGCTTCATTGACTATGCTAAAGCCTTTGATTGTGTGGATCACAACAAATTGTGGCACGTTCTTAAAGAAATGGGAGTACCAGACCATCTTATTTGTCTCTTGAGAAACCTGTATGAGGGTCAAGAAGGAACAGTGAGAACTGGATATGGAACCACTGATTGGTTCAAAATTGGGAAAGAAGTCTGACAAGGCTGTATACTGTCACCCTGCCTATTTAACCTATATGCAGAACACATCATGAGAAAGGCAGGGCTAGATGAATCAAAAGTTGGAATTAAGATTGCTGGGAGAAATATCAACAACCTCAGATATGCAGATGATACCACTCTAATGGCAGAAAGCGAACAGGAACTGAAGAGCCTCTTGATGCGGGTGAAGGAGAGTGCAAAAATTGGCTTGAAACTCAATATTAAAAAAACTAAAATCATGTCACCCGGCCCTCTCAGTTCCTGGCAAATAGATGGGGAAGAAATAGAGGTAGTGACAGATTTTATTTTCCTGGGCTCCAAGATCACTGCAGATGGGGACAACAGCCAAGAAATTAAAAGACGCATGCACTTGGGAAGGAAAGCTATGGCAAATCTAGAGCATTCTAAAAAGCAGAGACATCACCCTACGAACAGATCCTGAAGATGAAACTCAAATACTTTGGCCACCTAATGAGAAGGAAGGACTCACTGGAGAAGACCCTAATGCTGGGAAAGATTGAGGGCAAAAGAAGAACGGGACAACAGAGAATGAGATGGAAGGAGTCACTGAAGCAGTAGACATGAGCTTAAATGGACTCCAAAGGATGATGGAGGACAGGAAGGCCTGGAAGAATGTCATCCATAAGGTCGCGATGGATCAGACATGACTTTGCAACTAACAACAACAACAACAACAACAACAACAACAGGCAAATCATGCAATTTAATTTTGCTCTCTATTATTTGAAAAAACTTAAATATGTATTTACAACTCCAATGCCCTTGAAAAGAAGCAGATCAAGAACAATAAATGCAAACAATAAACCATGGTGAACTTTCTAGGTCCTGTAAAAATATCTCACAGTGTGTGTATGCTTTTTCTATGGAGTCCCAAAATTACAGAACATACAAAAAGGAAGCAGTCTGTTTTGTACGGACATCAATTGTGGCACGAGGGAAATCTGTTATTTTTATTCATTACTTTTATTTAAATAATTAATATGGCCACTCACAGTGACACACCACTTTGGACTGCTTGAGTAAATTGGCATACTCAGCAGCCTATAGACCTCATCTTAGAATTACAAAACTATACAATAGAGAGATCCTGTGAGAGTAGAACTTTGAATGTCGGCATACA
The DNA here is from genome assembly GCA_038048745.1 of Coluber constrictor foxii. Taxonomy (NCBI): domain Eukaryota; kingdom Metazoa; phylum Chordata; class Lepidosauria; order Squamata; family Colubridae; genus Coluber; species Coluber constrictor. Next base: position 129,784,184 of record CM075961.1, read on the forward strand.
TCTGAATTGATAGAAAATAAATATGATCCAAACATATTTGAACTTGAATGTAAAAGCTTGGAAAACAGAAGGCCTGGTAATCTGGAAACCCTCAACTGGGAAAATATTTGTATCCAGTTTTCATTGTCATGGGGAGACACAATCACTGATGGAAAGTTTATTTTCATTTGCTGTCTGCCTGCTCTTGGCAGGAACAAGAGGTTAAATTAGAAATGCCATTCAGCTGAATAAATACAAACTGGACAATATCCTATTAGCATATGGAATAACAAAAAACAAAAATATCCTATTAGCATATGGAATAACAAAAAACAAAAATATCCTATTAGCATATGGAATAACAAAACACAGCTGGAAGATGTTTAATTAATACTAATACTAATACTAAAAAGCATGCACAAAAGCTTTAAAAAGCCAGGGTATCACCCAAAACTATCTCACTTACAGTCTAAGAAGGTTAACTGCAAATTATATAGTACTAATTCACTGAGAGAAAACAAATAGAATAAAACCTATAAGGTTGAAAGAGGGAACAGCTGGACAGTCCAAAATCTATCTTGAACACCCCACAACTCCTTGGGAACAGTTTTGTTCATCCTACATTTCAGAAAAGCTTGAACTACAATGAAGGAAAATGCTCACAGCTGTCGGAAAAGAGATCTGAAATTTCACATCTACTTGGGAGACCCTGTAAAGTGCCATCAACATTTTACAGGGTAACTACTCATTTTTCCCATTAACCATAAAATGGCTGTGATCAACTGAAACATTAATGGAACAAGTGATAGAAAGAACAGGCCACTATGGAAACAACCAAAATCTCTGCATATTATCAAAGACTGCCTCTTCTGATACCAGCCTGCCATAGCTTTAAACTCATCAGACATGTCTTATGTATTCTGCTGATGATCACATCATCACTTAACCAGAAAGGTAGCCACATTAACTTAGCTTGTTGTGAAATCCCAATTGGTTTTTTTAGTTTATAGTTCAGTGCATTGTGTAAGAATATGGAATTGGATAAAATACAGTTCAGTTAATCAGAGGGGAATGCATCATGCCAATTTAGCCTATGTAACAATGCCAGATGTGTGACTGTGGGTTCTCTCTCTCTCTCTCTGTCCTAGGAAGCAGCCAATGGCAAACCACTTCCAAAAAAAACCTTGCCAATGAAACTGCAGGGACATGAAAGTATTATAATTATCCCACCAAAAAAAGGAAGGAAGGAAGGTGAAGAAATAGTCTATCACTTTTAAATTCACTTTCAAATCAGTCTCAATCTTGCCAGATAGAACTTATTCCTAACACAGTATCTATAGAGACAGATACAGTAGTCTTAAATTTAACTTCTGGGTTCCTTGTTCAAAAACATCTTTTGATATCTCCATTGTTAAAAAAAATCATTCTATAACTCTAAGTTCAGTTTGAGTGAACTTTAAATTATAATCTTTAGTTCCCCTCTAGTTCCAAATTTGTGCAACCCATTAAAAGGATTCTTTATAGTTAATACCAAAATCTTATTTCAAATTTATCTGGCATCTTAGACCATTCGTGACTTTCCACAATCAAAGTTTGAATTATCCTTTTGCTATTTATTCCAAAAAAGTTTTTTTTAAAAATTCTTAAAGTTTAAATTAAAACTTCTTTTTCTAGGGATTGAAAATAACTCACAATGCTGTAAAATCTAATAGAAAGTTTCTTTTCTACCAGATTTTAGATGAATAACTGAAAAACAGTTAATAAGCAATTTCCAAAAGAGACTAGAAAAGGAAGTATACATAATATTATCCTTTCAAAGATGTCAAGCAAATTCCCATGGAACAGAATCTGGTGCCATATTGAATTATTTGGTCAAAAACCATTTGTTCAGGAACTTTAAAAGTTAAATTTTTTTATGTGTGTATCTGTTGTATGCAAAGCCCAAATTTTATTGCTATTTGTGGTGTATATATCTTCAGTTTCTTTTATTTTATTTATGAATCACTTGGGTATCAGAAGATAAAAGAATACGTAAGAAATAGTCCCCGATAAAAAAGAGATACCTTTGTTTAGTGAGCAATAAGATTTGTGCTAAGGCAATGGGAAGAAGTTGTAAACATCCTATAGTGCACCTCCTTCAAACTGCAAGAAAGCTCATATTTCAAGTCTCTCACCACATTTTACTTTCAGATAGCTTGAGAGAACCAGTGTGGAATAGCCTACAATTTTCCATATTGTCAGCACTCTAGAATGGAAGGATTTCTCCTCTGAAAGGGTATATGTCCCCAGCACTCATTCTATCACATGCTAAGTGTGGGCTTGAAGGACACATATTTAACAATCCTGACTTAGGCAGATGATCAGAAGTTTCCACACTTTATTTAGAGAGACATAAATTGTGGCAGTGTCCCAAAGTTTTCCACGCTTGATAATGTAGGCAGTTCAAATACTTAGTAAAATGGGAATCTGCTTTGCAAACTTGGAAAACTCCACGCTTGTATAAAAGGAGCAATTACTGGATTCTAATTTTCCCCTACTAGTTTTATATAAAACTTTGTGGCTTGATGGCATTTATTTAATATGATGGGGAGAGGGGAAGTATCAGGTTCCTGGTTATGTACCTGAGTTTACTGTCTTGGTTTCAAATTACAGGAACGAATTGAATATTGAATTGTGACTTGGGGAGGAACCCACAGGATCCATCAGTAATGAATGACTTCTCAATTGCATGAAGATTGTATGCCAGCTGTTAAGAAAAAACCAAGTGGGAAGCTATATGATCTATTGGAAAATATGTGAGACATGCCTAGAGATATGGGCAGTCTACATCAACCCTGCAAACAGATGCAAAATTAATTAGAATAGATTTGGCAGAAAGCCATAATCAGAGTGGTAGGAAAAAAGAACAATCTTAGGAGAGAAGGAGAAAAGCCATCTAGAATTGTATGCATATTAGATCTAGTTGATTTTGCAGGAGTGACTAGCAATAAAAATCTACATCATAAATTATCCAACTTGTATATCTAATTAGCCTTTGTATGTATAGAGTTCGTAGCCTCGGAATTCTCAACAGTTCAACTTTGCATTGCCTCTTTTTTGCCCACAAATAGCATGTGCTCACAACAGACTTGATGGATCTAGTCATGACTGAATATGTAACATGTCACCAACAACACTATGTAAACAGCTGTTTAACTTTATAGTTAGTTCATGGTAAATTGGCATTCTATATAGGTAATGAAGTTAGAACTACAGCTGCAATTGGGAAGATGGGAATCATAAGCCAACTTATTCAGGAAGTGAGCTCTGGCCTGTACTAAGGTCACATATAGTGATCTAATTTCATATATACTATTAAGTGTTTCAATAACTAATGACTGCTTTGTATATAATATCTGGGATTAAACTATTTTTATTCTAGCCCAATACTTTCCCATGCTTCATCTTTTATATATTTGTTTTATGTTGCCATTGTATTATATTGCTACTTGGATAACTAATAAATAATCACTGATTATACCACATATGATAAAAGAAGGGACTAGAAAATTACATAGCATTGAAAACAAGGAGACATATATATTTTTTTGAGCTGAGAGTCATTATAGTCTTTTGAATGGTACATGACGGGAGAGGCAAGTATACATCAAAATTGTGATTTGGTGATAGCTGATGGAGGCCTCTGGGAGCCACACCTATGGCTTTTAGGAAACACATAAGGCAGAGTGTGCCCCTTTGTTAAAAGCTGAAGGTGTTCAGTGGGTATCCTGTTTTTCAATTCTGTCTTGGTAGAAAATAAAAAAAAACTCCTTACTCCATAACAAAAGCACAGCTGAGAATGCTAAACATTAGCATATTTATCTTCGGTTGTTGAGGAGAAATATTAAAAGAGACACATCTGCAGACCTGATTTATTTATTAAGTTTACAGAGATGGGAATCTGGCTGGAGAATTCTGGAAGTTAAAGTCACATTAGTAAGATTGAGAAATATAAAAATCCCAGGCACTAATAGTTAAACGCAGAATTGAAACCCTTAATGTGTATGCAGGCATCAAGTTGCCTTCTAAAGTGTATGAATAATACGGATGAAATATTATTTGAGGACAGACAGGATTGTTTTTACCAATCACTTTCTGTTTCTACAGGTTGGTGAAGACTGCCCCATAGTGAAAATTATAAGGAATAACTATCCTGCTATCATCTGTTTTTAGGGGGGGGGGGGGAATGGATTGGCTTTATTTGTGGACAGACTGCATATTCAGTCAATAAAGACTGCTCTCACAGAAACAATTTATATTATTTTCAAATAGTTTTAATAGAAAAGATGTTTACAAATAATTTGCTGCCTCAAAATCTCTTTGCTATTGAACTATTTTCTAAACAATGCTCATTCATGCCACCTAGTGGCACCAGTATGAATATTCTTGTGGGAAAATATGTACAGATATACATCTACTTACCAGTTTAGTGTAACTAAAGCAGCTAGGACATATTGCAATTCTAAACAACTGAAACTTTTGTAAACCTATAAATAAAATGAGTATGTTGATTAAAATAAAACAAAACTGGTGATGCCTTCAGGCATCACCAGTAGGAGGAAGGTTGCACCACAATTCTAGTCTGATCTTGTTGCTGCAAAAAGCACATGCTGGCACAGATAGTGGCCAGAAGAAAGTTCATGATTTATAATCTTATCCAGGGCACTTGTGATATATCATGAATATTCTGCTGTTGAATTGGGCATCCCTGCCTAGCAGCTCCCGTCTGAGCTGATGAAACTGGAGGGGAAATTTGTAACCTTACCATAAAGGTAGTATAGGCACAAAAGTGTCCCTTTTTCTCAGTTGAATAGATGAGCTGTAATCTAAAGGTAGGGAGAGAGGAAGAGGAGGAGGAAAAGAAATTGCTTTTATTCTGGACAATGGAAAACATCCTTCCAGACCATACTATGGTACAGTGGGGCAAAAAAGTATTTAGTCAGCCACCAATTATGCAAGTTCTCCCACTTAAAAAGATGAAAGAGGCCTGTAATTGACATCATAGGTAGACCTCAACTATGAGAGACAAAATGAGGAAACAAATCCAGACAATCACATTGTCTGATTTGGAAAGAATTTATTTGCAAATTATGGTGGAAAATAAGTATTTGGTCACCTACAAACAAGCAAGATTTCTGGCTCTCTCAGACCTGTAACTTCTTCTTTAAGAGGCTCCTCTGTCCTCTGCTCATTGCTTGTATTAATGGCACCTGTTTGAACTTGTTATCAGTATAAAAGACACCTGTCCACAACCTCAAACAGTCACACTCCAAATTCCACTATAGTGAAGACCAAAGAGCTGTCGAACACCAGAAACAAAATTCTAGACCTGCACCAGGCTGGGAAGACTGAATCTGCAATAGGCAAGCAGCCTGGTGTGAAGAAATCAACTGTGGGAGCAAAAATTAGAAAATGGAAGACATACAAGACCACTGATAATCTCCCTTGATCTGGGGCTCCATGCAAGATCTCACCCCATGGGGTCAAAATGATCACAAGAACAATGAGCAAATATCCCAGAACCACACGGGGGGACCTAGTGAATGATCTGCAGAGAGCTGGGACCAATGTAACAAAAGCTACCATCAGTTACACACTACGCCACCAGGGACTCAGATCCTGCATCTTTCCAAATCAGACAATGTGATTGTCTGGATTTGTTTTCTCGTTTTGTCTCTCATAGTTGAGGTCTACCTATGATGTCAATTACAGGCCTCTCCTATCTTTTTAAGTGGGAGAACTTGCACAATTGGTGGCTGACTAAATACTTTTTTGCCCCACTGTACAAAACATCTTGAATTTGTTCACATCTGGAGGATTTACTTTTGAAAAAACTGTCCTTCAAAATTTATTTTTATTTATTATTAAATTTACTTGGCACCTATCATGCTGAGGGGCTACTCTAAGTGACTTACAACAATAAAAAGAAGTGAAGAGAGTGTTATCAAAAACAGAAATAATAGAAAAATAAAACAATGCAAAAGAAAATGAGAATATATCAATATAACAAAAAGATGGGTGGGTAGGTGGAGAACGAGGGGGGGGATGTGGGGTTTGCCTTCAGTCGAGCAGCCACTTCCAGCGTGGAAATCCCCAACTGGGTCCTATAAATGAAATTGTCCAGAAGGTAATACAGCTTGGTCTGTAGACAAATAGAATATTCTCCAGTTCTTGGAATATTTTATCAATTTATCAATTAATTTTGCACATCTCTATCCTGGCAATTCAGTAGAATACAGTGCAGAGAGGCATCATATGATTGATATGCTGATGCTTAAGCATCCACCCCTTCTATACTGTGGTCAATGCAGTTCTTTCATATAAATGTAAGTTAATTAAAATACATGGAATAAAAAATATTAAGAATATAGATAAAGGTCATCTCATCCTACTCTAATTGAACAAAATTTAGAGCCAATTATTGAGACTACTCTGTGCTCAAGCTTTCTTTTCTCATTGCACATCAACTTCATTGTGCCTCCATCAGAAATTTGGAGAATTGTTGTTATAATAATTGTGCTATGTTATTCCTTACTTGCTTTTTAATTATACGGTAAATGGTTGTAATCCTAGCTGCAACTCTTTTTATTTGGAATAACACTTCATTCCTTCTATATTTATTCCCATTAATCCAGTATTAGTGAACCAGTTCTTTTAGTCTCACATTTTAACATTGCAAGTATCTCTGAGCTTACTGTATATCCTTATACTGTTCTTATTCTAGGGTCATGAATCCTTGGATAGTTGCAAGTGAATTTGGGAGGGGAGAATCACAGATTTTGTGGAAAGTTGGAGACTCTATGATGTTGAGGGATGTGGTGGCTCAGTGGCTAAGATGCTGAGCTTGTCAATTGGAAAGTCGGAGTTCAGCGGTTCGAATCCCTAGTGTGGCATAATGGGGGAGCTCCCGTTACTTGTCCCAGCTTCTGCCAACCTAGCAGTTCGAAAGCATGTAAAAAATGCAAGAAGAAAAATAGGGATCGCCTTTGGAGGGAAGGTAACAGCATTCCATGCACCTTTGCTGTTTAGTCATGCTGGCCACATGACCACAGAGACGTCTTTGGACAGTGCTGCCTCTTCGGCTTTGAAACGGAGATGAATACTGCCCCCTAGAGTTGGGAACGACTAGCACATGTGTGAGGGGAACCTTTACCATTACCTTTTATGACACTGAAATTCAGCCAGAAGCCATAAAACTGGAGTCAAGCCATATTTTGCTGCCACTCGGTGCTTGCAGTCTGGTTGTCCATTTTGTTCTCCTGCCAATTATTTTGGTTCTTTACTGGCATCTGTCTAGCATACAGCTATATTTCCAAGATCTCGCGAGCTCACTGTTGACCTTATTGTTCACCCATCCAGCCTACCCTCATCTTTTTTTCCTTCACTCAAACGTTTTTTTTTCTCCTCAATTGGCAAAACAACTGCCAAAGAGCCCAGACTGAAATCCATGCCATTAACTGCTCGTTAGCACCAACGTGGTGCAATAAAATCTAAAATAACTCCAAACCCTTTTCATCTATGTGTAATGGTTGTGGGAAAGATCTTGGAAGATGGAGCAGAGACAAGGCCAAGAGAACGATCAAGATTAGAAGATGGCATAGGTCACATTTGACAAGGCAAGAAGTTCAAGATCATCACTAGTTTCTTGGGCTGCAAAGAAAAGAGGGGAGAAGGGAGTTGCTTTTAAGATTCTGTCAATGTAGCTTTGCAAAAAAGTAGAATTAACTCCTGTGTCTGTAATAAATTGAATTGAATTGAATTAACTCCTGATTGTGATTCCTATCTGGTTTACCCCACCAGGCCAACATCAGTCTTGCATATCTTAAAGCACAATACTTTTATATTGCTTATAGCAATAGGAGTTGGATTGTAGAAACGTGCAATGTAAATTGATTCCAACAGATAACCCAGAATTTGAAACACACAGAATATTCCTAAAAACAGGCTTCACTTTAATGAAGCTAGGTCTCCACCCACTTTAGAGCAGCTAAAAATCATCACTGGATTACAAGAAACTAGAGACAATAATATCCCAAGTTTATTATTCAGGTTAATGAGATTGCATTCTATCTACTGTCATTTCCAATAAAGAGGAGAGAACGTCATCTTTGGATTTCATTTCAAAGTCCAGTAACTAAAATAAATATTGTCCATTTTCAAGGCATGGACTATGTTGAACAAAAAGAAAAGAAAGAAAATAAAACAAATATGTAGCATGGCAGAATTATGTGCATTACTTGTAAATAATTGTCATGATGATACTCTATTTGCCTTTTTTACAGGAAAATTATGTTTACATTCCTGCTATTACATAATGTTTCATAACATCTTTCTATGATCCACTGTTATCTTGAATCTGCAACAGCATCAGAATATGGCAATTTTGCTTTCAAGAGTATATTTTAAAAGGAAGATTACAAATTATCGAAGTATGATACATTCAACTACTGAGGGTGAGATAAAGAAATTCTAACAGTTTCACTATATGTTGCTTGATAGAAGTTTAGAGTATGCAAATCATACAAGTCAATTGCAGTTTATGAAATTCCCAATTGCTTTCTCATATGTTACTCAAGTCCCAAACAATTTATAATAAGAACAGAGATATGAAACTTACATATAGTGTATTTACATGAAAAATAGCTTCACTGTAAAATACAGACTATTTTTGCCTTGCTGCTCATTTCCCTGAGAATACGCAATTAACAAAGAATTAACTGATTTAAACCAACCAGGGCTAACATTCATTTCATCCAAGTAAAGCAAATCACATCCGCATTTAGAGGTATTACAAATTCACTTACTTTTATATACAAATCTTCTCTGCTATTTGATGGAAAACTGCATCCTTGTTTTTCCAATTCTGAACAGAATAGTTTTTCCAGTAAAAATAAAGGCATTTTTCATCACAATTCACATAATATAGTGTAATTTATCAATTGGACATTACTATCACTTAATTTGGTTTGACAAAAGCATGATGTCTTAGAAATGGCAACATACCGTAATATAAAAAATTATAATTTCACATCATACATATCATTGTGGGGTAACTGTCAACATTTCATATTCCCTGGAAAAGCAAGGTTTCCATCATAAATTACATAACCCTTCATCAAGTAAGAAAATCATCTAATTAAGAGAATGTGACAGTAAAAGAATGGCTAGGGTAAAAAAAGAATAAAGTGTTATTATACAAAACAATGGCAAAACATGATACATAACTAGAACTGCAGGCTGACCTTAATCAACAAATAGAAATGTGCATAGCTTGTCACTCAAATTACATTCACTGTCATCACTATCAACCTTTCAAACAAGGCTGGCATGATGAGCAAGCTAACAAAAGGAGTTAAGCGTATAGAGGACAACACATTGCCTGATCAGGTCATCGTTACTCTAAATTCTGCATAGATATGCTTTGGTGTTGTCTTAAATGAGGAAGCATCAAAAGTAGTCCAGAGGCCATTCTAATAGAAGTGAGAAAATCCCACTGGTAGGATGGCACTTATTCTGATGGATTTCCACAAACCAGTTTTGCTCCAAGATGTCTGTAGATCTCCCATTAGTGGTGCTCTTACAGAAGAAAATATGGGATGCTGGAGGTCTGCTGAAAATCTGACGAATTCCCCCCACTCCAAAGTCCTTATGTAAGACAATCCCTAAAATAGTATAGTTAATCCTCTCTCTTGCCTCAAAGCCAGGGTGGGCTGGGGTGGGGAGGCGGGGTAAAGCAAAGTTGGAAGGGAGATAAAGAAAGGTATTTTCAGATACCTATACCTAGATACCTATTCTGGCCACTCAAGTTAAGGACTCAACATTAGTCCTTTTTTCCACCTTCAAGCTCTACTGTTATACTACTAATTTCCTTACTTAGTTTGGTTGCAAGTAGTGAAGTAAACAAAGTAACTGGTCAGTTCTTTCCTTTGGATTTCGCTTGGTGAGTAAAAGAAAAGAAAATTAAAAGTTATTTCCAAGCTTCAACTTGAAATGGTGCTAATTGTCTGTAATACAAAAATTGGAAAACAATTTCATCATTTTTTTCCTCTTGAAACAAAGAAAATTATTTTTGAAGAAATATTTACAAGCGGGAAATTTCTCCAAGTTAGAATATTAACAAAAGTATTTATAAAGTGCCTCCTAATTGCAGTATTGTACATTCAATACAGGAAAATCTGTTTTCCTTTTTTCTTTTTTAACATGGCCTTATGACTTAAAAAAAACAAACCCTATTTCTAAAAGAGCATAGGTATATAAATGTGTGAAAGAAAAAAAACATATTTCATGTACCAATTGTTAACAAAATTACATGATAAGACCATTGGCTAAGTATTTCTATAATGAATTCCAAACTCACTACTTTGTATATTGAATATAAAAGCAAAATATAAATGCTTAAAAAGAGAAATAATACAAAAAGTTTCTGAATTTCCTGAGTTATCCAATCATTGCATTTGATTAGATAGCAAAATATAATTTGCTACAATAATTCTATTGACTTAAATGCTGGTACGTATAAATGACAGCATTTGTGCCTAGTTAATTATAGAATGTTCCAAATTTTATAGACTAGCAATTTTTTACCCAAGTAGATCATCAGGTAGCAATAGCAATAGCACTTAGACTTATATACTGCTTCACAGTAATTTACAGCCCTCTCTAAGCAATTTACAGAGTCAGCATATATCCCCCAACAATCTGGGTCCTCATTTTACCCACTTCGGAAGGATGGAAGGCTGAGTCAACCTTGACCCTGGTGAGATTTGAACTGCCAAATTGCAGGCAACCAGCAGAAATAGCATGCGGTACGGCATTCTAACCGCTGACCCATCACGGCTACATTCAGATACCAACTTTAGTTTTCTAATCCCAGAACTTAAAAGTTTTCTTTGAAATTCCTAATTAATAGCTCCTAATAATTTATATCCTAAAAATGCCAGAATGCTGCAAATTTGTTTTAATTACATTCATATAGGTGGCCTATCCTATACAGAATGTTAAAAGTTTTCCACTATTATGGACTGTTTATCAACCCCTTAATCTCATTTTGTTCTAAATTTAGATCTGATAGTGCTAGACAAATCATAAAATGTAGGCTTCTAATATGAAAAGTGTGAGAATTGCAATGATAAAGTTTTCAAAGTTCTGCCCAATCCAAAGTACATCAGTTTGAGACTTAAAGCATTTCTGCACTATATGACGTTAGGTATATACTTCCAGTCCTAGAATCCAGGGGCATTTAGTTATTGGCACTGGAAAGGATTAGACTCAATTATGGCACAGGACAGAGTATCAGAATTAACCCTCTTTTTTTCTGGTGTTTCTGGGGTAGCATTAAAATACTGTTCCAGGACAGAAGAAATTAATGCTATTAAGAAGTGATGTATCATCCCTGTAAGTAGAATGGAGTTGGTTCATTGCTACAGCTCCCTTAATAGATACAGCCTATGTTTCAAAATTCAATGATGAGTTTGGCAAAGGAAGGAAGAACAACAGATGTAGTTGTGATACAAATCCTTTACAAGACAGATTCTAATTTGAATGGGATGTGTAGTTTGGATATCCTGGCTGAGTTTTATAGTTGCAAGTATATATCACTGTGTTGGAATAAATGCTCCAGCAAGTTCTAAATGTCTAACCAAATGGTACTAAACTCCTCAGATTGGAATCACTGCCATATTTGGCCTGTTATTTAGCAAATAAGCAAAATATCTATTCTAAGGACCTTGCCATAAAGATAGGCGGAATCCAGCTAGATCATACAGCAACTTTGCATTTAAAACACAAAACAAGTATTTTTTTAAAACTGTATATTAAAAAAAAGAAGAAGCATGGAATTCTTTCCCATGTATGGAAAAAACAAAAACAGATACAGCAAGGAAAAGAGCAATGTAGTACATTGATGGACAGAATCCCTGAATATGCAAAGCAACGTTAGGCTGAGATCAGACCACTTCATCTGACTCCAGTCCATGTTCTTCATACAATGCATCCAAGATGTTGAGCTGCTTTTCCATGGCTGGTAGGTAAACATTAAGGTCTCGCTGCATTCCATGATAAAAAGCTTCTTCTTGATTTTCACATTCTGCAAGCGACAATGCAGCCACAAAGCCTTCATAGGTGGGAGATGCTCTTAGAGCTAGCTGCAAGGAAAAGGAGAAAAAGGAAGTCAAGCATATCTTCTAATTTCTACTTAATCATTTGCACTGGATGATAATGATAAATGGAGAGAGAAATTATTTTAGGTCTACATAACTAAGATAAATTATTTAAGAGTGATATCAGCTTTATATAGAAGTCAACCACCTGAAGCTCCAGGACCATATGTAGACCCAGATGCTCTCAACTGGCTTGAGCATCTGGAATGCCTTCTAAAGCCTATTACCCAATGATAACATTTAAAGTAACACGGGAATGCAATTATTAAATACACCGGAAAGAGTGTGTATATACCAATCTATTACCCATCTAAGGTGAACATTTATTTTGTAAGATGTTCTTCCAACATTGCTTTTTTTTTAATGGATCCATTCAGTTTATTCTCACACATCACTATTTGGATCAAAGCTTCAACCTCCAAAGCAGCATTTATCAACTTTGTCAACCTTAAGATATTTGGGAGTTGAAGTCCACACATCTTAAAGTTGGTAAGGTTGAGAAGCAACATACTGGGCTCCATAGAATCCACCCGAACTGAGGATGGGACAAGACACAGCCTTAGATGTTTTCCCCATGAAACCTTACATTCAACATCAGACCTCTAAATTAGGTTGACCTATAATTGGTGTATAGGTCAATTTGGTGTATAGATTGAAAGGTCAGCAGTTCAGTGGTTTGAATCTCTAGTGCCGCATAACGTACTGAGCTCCCGTTGTCCCAGCTTCTGCCAACCTAGCACTTCAAAAGTATGTAGAAAAATAGGGGCCACCTTTGGTAGGAAGGTAAGAGCGTTCCATGCGCCTTTGGCATTTAGTCATGCCGGCCACATGACCATGGAGATGTTTTCGGACAGCGCTGGCTCTTTGGCTTTGAGACAGAGATGAGCACCGCCTCTTAGAGTCAGGAACAACGAGCACATATGTGTGAGGGGAACCTTTACCTTTACCTTAATAGTTGGTGTAGTTGATATTTTCCTGACCAGAACCAATACAGGAGAAAAAAGAATGACTATTGATGTGTCAACAGAAATACTTCCTATTTGTCCAGCAAGGTAGGGACAAATATTTCAAAACAGTGTATCATCTTTATCTCTACTCTTTGTTTGGGAAAGCAATGAGGACTTACTGCAAAAACTCCTCGAACAACCCAGCCATGATACTGTCGTAATGTTTTGCCATAAGATTTGTCTGCAAAGAGAACAGAAATCAGTTACAAGATGCTGAATTCAGATCAGAAGCAGCCAAAAGGAAACAGAGGTTTCTTATTCATGCAAAATCTTTCTAACCATGATATTTTTTCTAACATGAAAAATTAGGTTTCTTTTTAAGCTTAAGCTTTGCTTTTTATTTAGTATATATAATCCAAACAAAGGCGATGATTGGACAGATTTGTTTTTCTTTCCTAAAGTTCTCACATTTATAAAATTTTACAAAATATTCCGTACTTACTCAGTGCTGTTTGGATGTTTTTCTCTCCATTCTTTAGTTCTGTCAAGAACTCCTTCAAAAATTTTAAACCTCTGTTTATGATAAACAAGGTATAATTATATCTCTGAAAACATTCCATTCATTTTACAAAGGAAGACAAAAACAGGATAGTGAGGCCCTTTGCATCTCTGTGATTTAGTTTAAGATACTGTTGAAAGCTTTCTGTATAACAATAGAAAGCTGCCCAACATACCTCTCAGCTCTGTGAATCCTTATTTATGAATTCTGTATATATAAATTACTGCACTGATTTTTAAATTACAAATGTTGAAAATCAAATATAATCTCAAACAAATGAAAACATACCTTTCCGGAAAAAAAAATCCTAAAGAACAAACTTTTTATTCCAATTGCATGAACCAATTCTTGTAAAGGCAAGGACATTTTTCCAGCTATTTCCAGGATGTAAGAAAACCATGACAAAATTATTAGGGAGCAGTGACAATTTTTATTTTGTTTTTTAATTCATCGCATTAAGTTGGCTGAAGATGTTTTCTTATTTTTATGTTTCTGATTGACTCATCTTGAATGTCAGCAACAGAGCAAAACTCTTTCTAGAATTCAGGCACTGGTTTTGAAAATGTTAAGCATAAAGGCCACTAGTATGGTGAAAAAATGCTAACAAGTCCAATGTGCATATTTAATGTCTATATATTATTTCATGCATGTGGTTATCAAATACCAGCAATAAAGACCTTTTTGACACCTCGTACATTTAATAAGGGAAGACTAAACACATTGTTCTGTAAAATTTCTTTACAATTCTGCTCACAAATGAAGTGGCATTGAAACTTTACATCTTGAACATTTGGATATAGCAGAGAGAAACAAAGATATAAAATCTAATGAAAGGGCACCAAGGTTTAAGTTTATAGCTGGATCTGAAAATTTGTACTCTGCTTTTAATTAGAAAATGACTATCTCAGAAAGCTGAGATTTCATAGCTCCTTGCCATTTCTTCTCTGTAATATAAAGAATATTTTCCTAAACTTTATAACATTCTCAATGACTGGCTAGTCTGTATTCTACACCCAAAACCTGATCATAATGCACAAATCATATATTTTTAGTGTTTTTAAATAAAGAGTGGTATCTTGGGTCTTACTTGTTTTGCATGTAATGTGACCAATATGCAACTGTTTTCTTAAAAAGTAAACATTATTTACAGATTTTAGAGCAAAGGCAAGTCCCTTCTACTGAGTCATTTAATCACTCCCAGAGCAGAAAACTGACCTTTTAAGCCAGAGGAGGGCCTGTGTAGCAGAATGTCGAATTTGGGCCACTTCAGTGCTCAACTCATGAAGGACAATTTTTTGAAGGGTGCAGAAATCCTCTTTGTTGGTTATATATTTCTGATTTATTTTCTGAAAGGATGTGAAACATACCTTTTAGACTTTTTTTTAAAAAACTAGATTTATTTGCCGCCCTTCTCCGAAGACTCAGGGCGGCTTACAATGTGTTAAGCAATAGCCTTCATACTTTTGTATATTTTATACAAAGTCAGCTTATTGCCCCCACAAACTGGGTCCTCAATTTACCTACCTTAGAAAGGATGGAAGGCTGAGTCAACCTTGAGCCTGGTGAGACCCGAACTGGTGCAATTGCAGACAGCTGGATGTTAATAACAGGCTTTAGTCTACTTATTAGCCTGTTGAGCTATCCAAGGCTTTTTAGCAAACAAAGAAAAAATGCTTAAAGATATAAAGTTGTTGTTATGCAATACCGTTACTTAATGTAATGATGGGACTGAGAGTCATAGTATTTGGATCTAAAGCAGACAAAGGTGTATTGAATTCAGAGTGAAAAAAGACACTGGTATTGTGCCATGTAAAATAGGAAGAAGTTTTGCCAGGTTCCAGTCCAAATACTGCATGCCTCTAGACCAGGGATGGCGAAACTAGTATTTAAAACTCTAAATATACATTCATTCTGCTGGTGGTTTCTTACAAGAATAGTTTTTCTTCTTTTCTGCATCTACTTCTTTTTGAAAAAAGCTAAGTAACAATGAAAAGATTAGAAATTGAATTGTAAAAAGAGAAAGAGATAACAGAATATATTTCGACCTACAGGAAAGGTAATGGAAGAGCTTTCTGCAGGTAGCAATTTTCTTTGCAATTCTACATTTTTGGACTTGAAGATCTTTCAGAGTTAACTATCCAGCTTTCCATTCAGATGAAACATTTAGGCATTATTTCCTCTGGAACTACAGGGAAAGGTGGCTTTTCATTAACAGGAACTCCATTTTTATCAAGATTTCCATTGCTTTTTAGAACCGAAGGTGCTGTTATCATCACTCCTTCCCTATCCGATAGCATCTGGCTTCCTTTTTTTTTTTAAAAAAAACCTTTGTTGCCACAAAAAGTTAATGGTGCATGAAAAAGATCTGGGATGGGACTACGAGATCATTCACTGCCTTCTGATTTGGGTTCTCCCACTGGCCTGCTGAAACAAGCAGTTTTAAGAAAGCTGCTTTGCAAGAGTGGCAAAGACAGCAGACCATAAAGTAAACATAGAAAAAAAGGGCCTGTGAGGGGATATAATAGCTTTCTTTAATATAGCTCTCTTTAAGTACACGAAGGTACATCATCAACTACATAAAATAAAGTATAGCTTATTTTATCACGTCTAGGAATGTAAAACATGAAACTAAGTGTCGTATAGTAGGCATCAAGCTAGAAACTGGGAGACCGAGAATTCTAGTCCCGCCTTGGGCACGAAGCTAACTTGGACTAGTCATTTTATCTTAGCCCTAGGAAGGGCACAAAGGCAAAGCACTTGTGAAAAACTCTGAAAGAAAGCTGCAGTCTCCAAAAATCAGACACAAACTGAATGGAAGAGAGAGAGAAAAAAAATGAAACATAGGAGAATAAGGTGAAGTTACAGAAAGGCAAATGCCAGTGGAAATTCCAAAAACCTGCCTAATTCTAAAAGCAGTTTGACCTCTGAACTTAATACCCAGGAGGTGATAGGTTCTTATACATAAATATATATTGACATATCTTGACCGGGTTTACTTTGTTTTCAACTTGAGTACATGATAGTCTAAATGGTTCCTTTCAGTTCTACAATGCTATGAAAGTTAAATATTAATGGCCGCTGAATGTTAAACTGAATCTATTACCTTTATATTTCCTTCAAAATCCATTTTAACAGGGGCAAAGACTGTGGGTCCAAGTTTGTCTAGAAAAAAGAAAACATTGTCTTTTTCAAAAATTTGGTTCCCTCAAGGCCTCTTTAACTGGCATCTACAAAATTCTGATTTAGCACAAAAGAGCAGGAAGGATATGTCCCTTGGGCTACATATGATATTACACAAGAGTATTTTCTCTTCTCCCTCTTACTCTATGGAAACAGTGGAGGAAGAATTTTTTTTGCTGTCAGATATTGTCTCCTCATGAGCCTAGTGGTCTCCTGGTGGCCTAGAAGTGAAAATGGTTGCCTCCCACTTGGAAGGTTGAGAGTTCAGTCCAAGGCAGAAACAGATGTTTCTCTATCAGGGCACAAAGAGAAAATGTCTGCTGCAAACTCTGTGTAGGCGTCAGGAATGGCATCTGGCCAGTAAACACTCAGCTTCATTCAGTCACCCCAACTCCACCCCAATAAAAGGGATTACAGGGTTGTAAAAAGAAAAAAACCCATTGTCTCCCCAAACACAGATTGTGGAATGTATCTCAATTTTCTGATAACCTAAATTTGATATTCTTCTTCTTCAAAAGTCTATTAAGAACATCATTGTTCTTAATTCACTGCTTTCATTCTTTTAGAGAACAGGACAAAATAATTATTATTTAAGAAATCTCCTTTCACCCCAAATGATGCTAAAGCTACAAACTATTTTCAAACAATCTGTGTTGGATACAAAGTATTGAGACATAATTTCAGACATAATTTTTGAGTAAAGTATAGCTAGCCCTCACTTAATGACAATAATTGGAACAGGAATTTAAATCATAAAATGCAACATCACACCATTGTGCCCTTAGCGATGTATTCTAGTACTTCTAGCTGCTGTTAAGCATGATGTTATGTGATCACCATTTGTGACTTACTACTGGCTTCCCTACTGACTTTGCTTGTCAGAAACTGACAAAGAAGATCACAAATGATGACTGCAGGATGGAAAGATGTCATAATTGCAAGCTGGGTGCCAAGGGTCCAGATCATGATTATATATATATGTGGAGATGCTGCAACCACTGTAACTGTGGAAAACGGTTGTAAGTACCATTCACTCAGTACTGTCATAAGTTTAAATAGTTACTGAACAGGATGCTGTTAAGTGAGGATTACCTACAATGATAAATTACTGAACAGAAATCTATCTTAAGTTCTAAAAAAGATAGTTTAAAAGTCATCCGTCAGAGCAAAATGCTTGAATTGGCTTATGGTCTTTATAAGATATTTTTAAGTCTTTCGTGATAAACATCTGGAGCATCTCACTAGCCTTCCTCACTGGCACTTAAAGGGAAATACCTTCGTGATAACATTTAACATGTTCAGGCTTTGCAGACTTCCTAGAGCAGGAGTGTCAAACTCAAGGCCTGGGGGCAGGATCCGGCCCACAGGGTGCTTAGATCTGGCCTGCGGGGTTGCCTTGGAAACAGCAAAGGACTGGCCTGTGGTGCCTTTGCCAGTGAAAACAGAGCTCAGGAGGACCCCTCATGGCTTCCTGAGCTCCATTTTCCCCTGCAAAGGGTTGCAAGAGGCCACTGCAGCCGAAAACAGAACTTGAGAGCCCATTTTGGTTGGCAGAGTGCTCGGGCCACCACAGGCACCCCCGACACAAGTGATGTCATGTTGGCTACGCCCACCCTGGCCCCCTGAGGTCAAGCACAACCCTGATGTGGTCCTCAGTGAAATCAGGTTTGACACTCCTGTCCTAGAACAATGGTTTTAGGAATTCCATGGCCACTACACACATTTAGAGCTTTTGGGAGGTCAGCTCAAACCTGATAAACAACCGTTTATAAAATTGGTCCCTATACAGGTTGTCCTCACTTTATGACCAATCTCTTAGCAACTGTTCAGTTAGGATGGACCCCCCCCCCAAAACTACATGACTTGGTTCTGTAGTTCCAATGGTTGCATTTTTTGACCACCACAGTCACATGACTTCATTTCATGTGCTGGACAACCAGCTCACCTTTTTGACTGGATACAGTGTTTTGAGGTCATGTAATTATAATTATAATGGGTTTTGCCCATTTCTGGTCTTTCCAGGTCATTTCCAGCTAAAAATGCTTCTAGGAATATTGATTTACTTAATGATTACTACATTCACTTAACAACCATGGCGTTCATTTAATATTTGCCACAAAAAGTCATAAAACCAGGAAAATCACCTGGGTGCTTCAACTTACAACCCATGACTTACAACAGAAATCCTAGTCTGCATTAAGGTTTCAAGCTGGGGACTATCTGTAAAACTCAAGCTAAAGTGGTGGAGGTGCAATGGAAATGCATAACAGATTGAACCTGGTCAAAATGAGCTAAATGTTTAGCAGTTTCTAAATTACACTCTGAAATAATTTTACTTTGATTAGGGCAATGTGTAGTCTGTAAGTTGATTAGAAGTAAGTTTCATTGATTATTGTTTGATACCAAGGAAACAAATTAAAAGCTTTCCCTAATGAAGGTCACCCAAGCAGGTCCATAACCTTCAACATTTTGAAGTAAAATGTTATTTAAAGCTTATTTCAGACATACTGAATGTCTGAATTTACACATTGCAAGCCAATTTGATTTAGGCACCAGGCTAGAAAATAATAGATTGTGAGCTCTGGTCCCATTTTGGCATGAAAGCTAACTGGGTGACTTCGGACCAATTACTCTCTCTTAGCCCAGCCACCTCAAAGGGTTGTTGTAGGAAAGTCAGAAGGAATATTAGGTCTGTTCTTCCGGTTTGGTGTCACAGCAAGACAGTCGGGGAATTAGCAGGCTCTGATGAACCTTGCGAAAACCCCGGCTGACGAACTGCCACCGATGGGTCTTCGGACCAGAACCATCCTGCAGGGACAGGGAAGAAAGATTGGCACCTCGGACGACCAAGAGGAACAGGCAAGTTCCTCAAAGGTTGGAAGAAATTCTCTGTGACTCGGCGGCGGGAACCATGGATCCGGACAACCGGATCAAGTAATGAGGAGGAGGAAAGTGGAATGGAATGGAGTTTTTCAAAGCCGGATGAGTGACAGCCAACCCAGGCTTGTAATAACATCAATGGAAACATCTTTTAACTACAAGACCCCTAGTGATAAAATAGTGGCTAAGGTGCATGGGGGCAAAGAAGATTTTGAAACGTAACTTTAAAGAGACAAAGACCTGATAGAAAATTGACTTTTGAGTAAAACTAATTGGAAACATTAAACATTGAGACATGGTCAAAGGATTGGAAAGAGTTTAAATTTGGACTGGACTTTAAAAAAAGATTTGATACTTTTAAAACCAAAAATAAAAAGAGAAGCTAAGACTGTTATGTAACAAACCAAATGGATACTTGTTAAACAATTGGAAATTGTGGATTGCAAAGAGACACCTTCTGGAGTAAAAAGGAACACTGCAACTTGGTTTTTTGTTTTGGAAAGTCGTGAACTTTACAGATAACAACTGTGAGAATTTGTGGAGGATGATTTCTTTGTCTGCAGGCAGCTTGACTTTGGGGGGAAAAAAAGAAAAGGGGAACCACAACAGAACTCTTATAATTGGGATAACATTAATTTAAAAAGAATAAAATGGTGCAGGAATTAGAGAAGAAACAAATTGATGCATTTGACTTGGAATGGAAATAAGAAAAATAACTAAAATGATACACTGAAGACAAAATTTGAGGACATGGAAGCTGAAATGAAGTATATGCAAGCAGACAAGAAAATGAAGAAACAAGACACAATGGCTGGAAATGAAGACAAAGACAATGTGATTAAATATGAATAAGTAATGTACAGGTGGATAGTAATAATAAAAAGGAGGTTTTTAGAGACAATATTGTGAATAACAAGTTATAAAGATGATTACATTGGGATTAATAGTGAAAGAATTGGGGAATATGGGGTAAGATAGAAAAGTTATTTTACAAAATAACGATATTAAGATTAATAATGGTTAATAGAAATATGAGAAGAATATGTTACAGATACTTAAAATTGAAATATGGATGGAAGCTATAATATATGAGAAACAGACTATGTTAAAAGAAAATATATCAATGGACATAATGAATCAATGTTTATTAAAATGATACATGGTATTATTTGAGAATAATTTATGACTATAAAAACTGGGATATCGTTTAAATACCTATAACAATTGCAATAATTTGAATATTTTCAATAACTTTATATTTTAATATTTTCAGTGTTTTTGATAATATCTAAGTAAAAAAGAAAAGAAGATTGAAATAATATAGGACTAAGAATTACAAATAAGAATTACTTAAACTGGTTTTTATATAAATGATATGGTTAAAGAGATAGAATTGTGGGAAATGATTGAAATTGTATTGTAGTTTTATTTGAATCAAGAACCATGTTTCAATGTTAAATTGCTATATTTTTGGATTAGAGATAGGATCTAAATTTGAAGTAATAAGGAAATAAGGATTTAATGAGCATTATATGAAGTAATAATAAATATGGGGAAGTTTTAGAAAGGGAAATACGATTTTGAAATATAAACACGTGTGACCTGTATGCTTAATTGTGAGGATTTAGGCTAAGAATTGTGAAATGTATTATGAGTTATTAATTGAATTGAGATTTAAGTGGAGTTAATAGAAGGGTAATTGTTTTGATTAAATAAATTTGAGTAAATCTTTTAAAGATGGTATTAGTTGAGATAGGTGATTTAAGATTAAGAAATAAGTATTATGGCAAAATAGAATATATAAAATTTTGTCAAAGATGATAAAAAATTGTATAAATTGATGACCGGATCAGGGCTCTGTTCCAAAAAGATGTAATTTGTGTGTTGAGAAAAATAAAAATAAAAAAACTTTTTGCAAAAAAAAAAAAAAGAATATTAGGTCTGTTTGCTGGTTTAAATTATTAAAAAATAATAAAAACACAGAATAAAAATAAATTTAAATTAAATTAAAATACATGCTAAGACATCCTTCAAGAAAAAATGTTGCAGGAAAATGAAGTTATATAAAGTTATTATTTTAAAAAATGAAAAATATCTGCTGTATTTGCCTAAAAAAAAAGACCTGCCTAAAACTTGTAATCAAGTTCATTATTTTCAAGCTTCCTTCTTGCTACCAATAACATTTAACAACTATGGATTATTATGGGTTAATTGTATTATTTATTTAATGTTTATTTTATTTTATTGTATTAAAATATTAAAATTATTTTAATATTTTTTGGATATTTATTTAATTATAATTAACAACTTCTCAAATCATTCTCTATCTTTCTAGCTATCATAAAAAAGAAAGACCTACTTACTTTACTGAATTATTTTGGAAAAGTCAAAGGCAACCAGCAAATACTGAGGATAAGTAAGGACTACTTATTTACAAATTACAGAATCTATTCTATGTAGAACACCCAAAGCAGCCAAACGGATATATTCATATACAATAAATATTATAAAGAATACCAGGAATTATACTTACCCAAGACTGGAACTATCTCATAACAGGAATTCAGAAATTCTTCTGTTGGTATTCCTCCATCCTCAGAAAGCTTGATATCATTAAATCTTTGGAAAATAATGCAAACAGAACATGAAGAAGTCAATTCTGCAATAGCAATAAAAATAATTCCACCCTGAATTTCATATTTCAAAACCTTCCACAGATAGTCTTTGATTTACAAATGTAATTAAGATTGGTTACAGTTGTGTTATGGCAGTAGGTTGAGGCATTTATGCAACCAGAAATAATTTTATGGTCTTTTTCAAGCCAGTATTAACCAAATGCCGTGATCATTATATGAACCAGAATTTTCTTCCCTCACAAAAAAAAATACCCACCCAAAAATATTATAAATTATGGTCTGATAACTTTGGAATGCCACAATTGGTCATAAATCTGCCCTGCCCAATATGCAGTCACATGACCACAGGAGGGAGGTGGTATGACCATTTGTGGTGACTGGGGGTGCTTTATGGGCTGCTTTGTTTCTGTCATTACTTTGAACGATGATAAAATGACTGGTTAAGAATTAAGGACTACCTGTAATTTATAGTATTTATAAATGTTTACTAGTTCTTCTTCTGTCATATTAGGCAAGCACATAGCTCTCCAAATTCTGTGGAGATTTATGCTGCTCCAGACTGAATTCCACTAATTAAAATGTTTGGGGCATGGTCCATCCAGGTGGCACATTACCTATAGTTCATAACACTGAAGAAAGTAGGAAAATCTGTGTCTGCTGATCTGTTTACAGATTCTTCGAAAAGCTCTAAAGGTTTGTCCTCTTGAATGTTCCCTTGCGGTAGTAGCTTGTTTTCACCATCTTTACTGGGGCTACCTTAGATTTAAAGAAACACAAATCTTTAAATGGTATGGAGGCTAATCGTGGAAAATATGACTTCTAATTAATATTTAGACCAGAGTGGATTTGTATGGGCAGTATCCAGCTAACAAAGCTGGAGATGCATTAACATTTATTTAGTTAGCAAATCTATAAATATTTTTCTAAACAATAGGAAAATAAACAACAAATCAAATTTCAGCTGACTCTATATCCTTATTACTCTAATTCAATTCTCTAGGGCAGGGCTGTCAAAGTCCTGGCCCATGGGCTAGAAGCGTTACATGCTGGCCACACCCATGCCTGGTTTAGCAAAGTGGAAAAAAGTCCAGACATGTCAGACATGTCCAGTTTGTCTTCAAGACAGAGAGGCACTAGAGCAGGGGTTTTTGACACCCCTGCTCTAGTGCCTCTCTGTCTTGAAGACAAACTCTTAACATAACAACAGTAGCGTGTCAAACATCCTCACAATCTTCTATTCAAATGTTTAGGTACTATAGAGAGGGAGGTCACATCTCTTCACAAATACATATCCACTCACTCAACTTTCTTTTATACACACACACACACACACACACACACATAAAAAAATTTATTTTCAAAAAAACAAAACACAATATAAAAACCATTATCATTCCATACAATCAAAGACACTGTATTATTAAGACACTTAATAATTTCTTCATCATTAGATAACTTTTCTCCTTTCCAGTTTTTAGCAAATACAATTCTGGCTGCTGTCAAGAGATTCACGATTAAATATTGCAATTCTTTATTATATATCTCTGGTACGATCCCTAATAAGAATATCTCTGGTTTAAAATCAACCACTCACTCAACTTTCTTTCTATGTATTTATTCTTCTGACTTTCATCCCTCCTTTTTTCCTTCAGATATAGCTTTATCAGTCTTTCATGATCTTTAAGCTCATACATACATATTCTATACCAACTCAGGATTCTGTTATGGCTAGATATGAAATTATTTCTCCACAGATTCTCCAGGGGGCTATTTTCTTACCTTTTTTTTCACTTCTCTTTAGGGGTACAGGGGATGATTTTTCAATAAAAGTTTTTTCACAAAGGGTAGTATTTTTATAAATAGACCCATTTTCACATTTCTTTAGTTCCATCTTCCTGGGAGGAAAGAAATAAAAAAAAGGGAAAGCCAAATTAATGCTTAAAATTAATGCTTACATAATATTCTCATCTTTCCTTCCATTTTTATGAGTAATATTACATTTTTTAAGAGTTTACTTTTTACTTTACTCTTTTTTTACTCTAATAAAAGGGTTGGCATTACCACAGAAAATTTAGACAATGGGAAAATCTTCAACGGAATGAAGAAAAAATAAGTTGTACCTTTCTGTTACACCGCGGCTAAGTATGGCAGGAAGTTTCAGCTGCAAGGAAAAAAAATGATTGGCTATGAGTTCAAACACTGGCAACATTCTTCCGGGTTCGATATTCTACATTCTACTTCGAATATCGAAGTTTGATGAACTTCGATATTCAATGTTCATCAAAATATGGAAAAAATTAAAACATGTATGAATGCTACAGTACTCTAATTTAGTCTAATGAGTAAACAGTAATAGCCAAGGTAAGGAAATCTAAAATTCATCCTAATGCCACACTGCATATAAATAGCAATCTTCAGCTGTGGCAAGTAAAGAAGAGAAGAGAAAGGGATCTCCTATAAAGTATTAATTCTGGAATTTCAAAGTTTAACAATCTAGGTTGGTCTTACAACACCAAGTATTTGCTGAGAGGCACAGATGTTTATTTGTGTTTTTATCTCAATTATTTTGTTTGAAATATTATTCTGCTCCCTATGTTTGGCTTATATTTTTAGTATCTGAAAAAGATATGACATTGATTTTCTAAATACTATCAGTTTTTTTTGCATATTGCTTTAAAAGCTGAGAGATCTATGAAAAAAATGTTCAAACTATTTGAGATCCAAATTTGGCTGCTGACTCTGAAGTCTGTTATAACTTTTTCCCAGCCACCTTTCGTCATGACAGTTGGGCAGGTGGAAGTCATCATATTCTAGTACAGCAGACAATTATATTGGTAAAATCATAAACCAGCAAAAATCATATGATATATCACAGAAGGAAACAAATCCTGTACTACATCCTGGGATTTCATCCCAGTTACAGGTAGTCTTTGACTTATGACCACAATTAAGCCCAAAATTTATGTTGCTGAAAAATTAGTTAACTGCATTTTGCCCCATTTTACGACCGTTCTCACCACACTTGTTAAGTAAATCAGTACAATTGTTAAATTAGTAACACCATTTTAAGTGAACCTGGCTTTCCTATTGACTTTGCTTGTCAGAAGTTCACAAAAGGTGATCACATGACCTTCGGACATTGCAACCATCACGAATATGAACCAGTTGTCAAACACACGAAGGTAAATCACATGACCATGGGGATGCTGCAATGATCACAAGTGTGAAAAGTGGTCATGTCACTTTTTTCAATGCCATTGGAACTTCAAACAATCATTAAATGAACTGTTGTAAGTTGCAGACTACCTGTATACAATCCATGAACAACAATGAGCAAGAAATAAACTTCTGAAATATTGCAGACCACACCCAAAGCAGCGCTTGACAAACCTGCTTGGTAATTGGTCTTTTTTAACCGTGACGCTGAAATGCTGATCTTAAAAAAACCTTATGAACCAAGCATATTTGTAACATCTATTAAAAATGCATAGTACATTTCTCACTCATATTTAAAATTTGTTCCTTAATTCTTTTTCTACAAAAAAGTAGACGTATTACAGGCTTTCTTGACAAAAAAAAGTTCATAAGCCTGCTTTGTTCTTTTCCAGAATAGCACATCTCAAGCCAAAGTTCAATTATGGAATTGGAATTGCTCATTCCATAAGTATCTAATGAATGTTTGTCATAATAGAAAGTCACTCTTTTGGCAGCTGAGACCTACAGTGCTTGTTTGCTATGATGATTTTCTTCGACAGAAAGCTACTGTTTCATGACATATTAATAATGCTAAAATTTGGAGGGAGTTGTTTGCTATGTTTGAGAAAGAATTTTTTATTTATTTTAGGTCTATCTGATGACTTGCCTGGCATTTTGCTTTGATTCTCACTGCAGATTGCCAAAATGTGGTGCCTTTATAGTTCAGTAGTTTATGCTGAGCAATGTCGCTAATTTGTGGATGATTTCAGGACTCACAAAAAGAGCAAACCATATTCAGAACCATATGCAAATGTAAGTTGACAGTTCATAAACTATTTTGTAACATCTGAGATTTTATAAACTTACCTTGTTTAATTTGCGAATAACTGAATATGAAGTTTCTCCTGGAGTATGTTGAAGCACTTCAGAAGAAAAGGCAGCATTTGCAATCTGCATACATTCTTCAAGAGTCTTCAGGAATGTGGCACAGCTGGAGTTCAATAGTGCTCCCATATTAATTCCATGCTGCAAAATTAAAAATTTTCAAGAATTACCAGTTTTTTGGCTTTCCAACCTGCCATCACCATTACCCCAATTGCAAATCTTCAATATCAGAATTCACTTTTCCTAGCTCAGTTGACTGCACTAAATAATTATTTATATAGCAAATTAATTCAGATTGCACTGCTGACTGCCAGAACATATAATATTTTTTACCAAGACCTTATTATTCAGGTAGGACTGAGGCTTCCTGGAAAACTCAGAAGCTTCTGCATTTTTAAAAATGGTGCCAGTCTGAGCTGTCAGGATGTCTCTTGCCTCTTTGCCTTTCCATTTAAAAGTGAGTGATAGGGTAAGGCAACCAATATCAAAATTCACTCTATTTGTAATGATACCTTGCATGAATTATCTGAATAAGAGGAATATACATAGCTTCTCTCTTCCAAGAGTATTTTCTCTGTAGTATTATTTCTAATCAAACATGAGAGGTGATTGCTTAGTGTCCTGGTTAGTTCTTTGCAAGTTAACAAAAGGAGGAGGTTTTCGATACACTTTAGAGATATGCACCTACCAAATATGGTATTATTTAGAATACACCCAGGTAGATTTCTTATCACTTCCATATTATGCATCTGTATACACAGTTCATGGTGATCTGAACATTGTGATTCAGATCATCAAAAGAGGCAAGCCAAATCTAAATTTGGAAGGCCTGAATTCTATTTAAAAGTCAAATATTGGTATGGAAGCCACAATGAAATTTCCATCAAATAACTTTGTAAGAACAGAAGAAAGGCCTGATATTAGAGCAAAAAATTACAATGATAGAATCTGAATAAAACATTTCTTTTTCCAAACTCCTTCTATATGATATTTGTCACTGAAGTCCTTGGCAAACATCTCAACTCTAATACTTCTAACAACAGGAGTCCTTTTTGGAACATATTACCTGAACATGTGAAGTTGTAGTAGTTGCTTTAATTTTTTCCACTTGCTGAACCAGGAGGTCACAATATAATCTAAGTTCTGCCATTTTTGTTTTCAATATTACAGTGTTTTCTGTAAATTCTAAATTAAATTAGAAAAATCAGTCATAGTTGTTAACATTTTATTCAATCAAAGGCATCCCCAATGACTTCTCAACAAATAACATTGTTCCAAAAAATATTGTATTTAAAAAACTGATCATTTAATTATTCCTTAAATTCTGGAAGGCAGTATAAAAGAAAACCATGAAACCAAATTTGATATTAACTAATGCAGTATATTAATTTTTGACACTAAAATAATACACAAAGTTTCAAATTAGAAAGATCTATCTTTAAGAATATAATATATAATATATTCTTAAATAACAAAACCAGATCTTTTTTAGATCTTGTTTTAAAGATATATTTTGACAGAACTTTTCACTTCGCGGAAATTAGAAGTAATATTTGAGTAAATGCAATTTTTATTAAAACATCTTTTTCTTACATTATATATTCATACAATGCTTTTAATTAGCTGATATAAAAGAAGGAATTCATTGTTGTATAGTTGTTAGATTATGAGATTCTCAGGAGATATTCCTGAGGAGATATTCATACTTAAATCCCTATTCAGCATAAAGATTCCCAGGAATAGAAAATCTCAGAGATACTTTTGAAAGAAATGAAACAAAGACTGTCAACAAAGTTTTTGTGCAACAAGTAATTCAAAGATTGGATATGTACATAAAATGTTACTTTGGGGGAAGCTGAGAAATACTACATTAAGTTGATCCCCATGAGAATTACTTGCCTTTTTCTTTTAATGTCCGAATATCTGTCAAACAAGCCTTGGCAGTTCCCAGGGCAACCAACCATTTTTGTCTTTCAGCTGTATCTTTAGCTTTGAGATAAAAGCACTGTTCTCCAGGAATCATCAAATCCATGCGTGTATTATCTATAGAATGAACTAATAGCAACAGTTATGTGAGACTCAATCAGCAGTCACATATAGACTAACTTGATTCAGACACAATTTGTCTAATTATATGCAGCCTTTTTCTTCCTTTCTTCTAAATAAACCAAACGAAAACTCCTGGAATTACTAATCAGTATTCTTTTCTACAGCCAAATTTATGGATAAGAAGAACAGAAAAAAATCAGAATCATAGATCCATAGGCCGAATCACAGTGCACCAGGAATAAATAAGTGAGGTGTTGCACACCATCTTAAGACTATATAACATATTTTGCATTAATAAATAAAAATATGGATATATATCATATTAATGATTTCCACTTCCTTGTCACAAAAATTCTAATTTACCTGATATTACAGTTTTCTGGGTTTCATGTCAGTTTAAAAACTAAGCTAATAAATTATTGTCCCTGTTGGTTAACTGATAAACAGCAGCATATTTTATTGCGGTCATAGACCAGAAAGACCAAAACATCCAAGAGACATAGCTGGCACACGACCAGACTAAAGTGTAAAACGGCAGCCAGATCAGTAGTGGAAACCACTCCGTCAAACTCACAGTAAAGTTGTACATAGGGAGAAAATACTATATTGCAATTTACATAAATCCACACATCACACTTTACACAGCCACCAGCTAGCTCAACCGCTGGCGATCAATAAGACTGACCTCTACATTAACTGATATTAATGTAGAGGTCTTCTTTTTCAGATCTAACAGGAAAGATAGAATGATTTTTCATGCGAAGAGGAGGAGAAAAAGACCAGGAACATATTTGGAGAATTTTTGGGGTCTATGGCACCTACTCACAGATTACTTATACACGGCATATGAAGCTGCAGGTGAGTTTCTAAACAAAGTCATTGAATATAATAAGCAAGAAGATAAACTTTGTGGATCTTATCTCTCTACCTTGAATTTCACAAACTGCCATCTGAATGCTCCCCTTACATCCTTTCCAAGCATCTTCCCGTGAGTCATAATAGGATAACACACCTCCTGCAAGAAGGAACCACCGAGGTTGCCAGCCTGGAAAGAAATAAAGCAGTGTTTTAAAATCACAACTGGAAAAAAAAAATGTATATTTTATTGCAGGTCAAAGAACAAACCCAAACTTGCTCCATGGTTAATGAATTTGCCCTAGCAAATACTGTATACTCTATAAGAAATATAACATATACAGACTTAACCAGTGGTGGGATTCAGCCAGTTCGCACCACTTTGGGAGAACTGGTTGTTAACTTTCTGAGCAGTTTGGCAAACTGATTGTTCGAAGAAATCATTAGGGCAGAGAACCAGTTGTTACATTACTTGAATCCCACCACTGGATTTAAGTACATCACTTCAAATCACAAGTTAATTTTAATTAACCAGGCTGACTGAGGAATTCTGGGAGCTGAAATTCTCACATCTTGAAGTTGCTAAGATTGAAAAATACTGATTTAGAAGCAGTTGGTTCCAAAAGGCCATTTTGTACAAGAGACTGCAAAGCAATTAAGAGAATATTATTATTATTCTCTTACAGCTTGGGTGTCCAATCTGTAGTCTTAGGGAAGTTGCAACTTTTCATGGTTTTTGTTAAACAACCAGTCCCTTTCTTAGCTGTCTTTACTTTTTATTTAAAATATAAAATTAAATGAAATAGTTTGTAGGTGTGAAAAGATTAATGTGAAAAGGTATTTGTGTATTTTGTGTATTTAACTACTGAAGGGAACTTTACTCTTATTAAAATTCCACACCAAATTTCCTTTTATCCCACCTTTATGTTACTTATGATGTACTCTACAACACCCACAAGTAAATGCATATTAAAAATTTTCATAACAACCCTTGCCAATCCATTCTAAATATGAATTTGCATACCATCAGATCTGGCAAAACTATTATACAAGAATCATCTGTGAGAAACAGATATCTTGTATGTATCTGCTCAAAAATTCAGTTCGCATTGGTTTCAGTGAAGCTGTCTCTCAAATTAATCAGTATTAGTCAGTAAAGGGAATTCTAAGAATTGAAATCCTGCTCATCTAGATACCTCTGGAATTAAGTAAAGCTAGGGTCTGGATAGTAATCAGCTGTGTACCAATACACATCCATTAAAGCATTCCCGCACCCCCACACTTTCCCAGATTAATGACTCGATGTTCCATCTCATACTAAAAATATAAACTGTGTTCTATTACTCAGTGAAAGTAGAAGGTACATAGGTATCATGAACTTCTGATGGAGGGTTGAGTGAAAAGGAAAGAATTCACTTATTCAAGGCAAGTTGTTTACTGGGGAATGTTATGAATGTGAGAGCCATAGAAAAAAGAGGAATCATAAGAAATAATTAGAAAAAAAATGGAACAATACTAGAGCCAAGATAGAAATAATTAACCAATACTGTAATTTTCCTCCTTTGTATTAAGGCAGCTGATATTTAACCTACATACAAAAAAGCAGCTTTAGATCTCAAAAGAACAGAAATTATCATGTAAATAATGCATAGAATTCAGTAGATATAAGCTTTTAATTAATCATTGTGTTGTTGATTATTATAAATAACGCTGTTATAATTATATGCTAATTATGTTAATGTGATCACAAATCGTGCTCTTTTGTCTAATTCCAGCACAAGAACTGTTCTTTCTACATGAATTGCATTTATAGTTAGGTGGCATGTTTAACCCCAATATGTGTGAGTCCATCTGGGTGATCATTCTGTGATGCTATTATCGTATCTTGTATCATGGCATACAGAAGGAAGAAAAAAGGAAGCATTTCTTTATATTTCAGCTATGGGGTCTTGAATAAAATCAAATCACAAGTTTAAGTGTTGCGAATGTTAATGTAATAGAAAGCATAATTTATAAAAGCAAAGATACAAAGAGAGTACTCAAAAGTTACCAGTGACTTTTTTTATTTAAAAGTTTTTTACAACCATTTTCTCTTCCCTCCTCCCCCTCCCACCCTCCTCCATCCCCCTCCCAACCCCGCTCCCCCCACCCCAGACTTCACAGAACAAATACAGGGTATAGTATTTAACAAGCATAAACTAAAATATTCTAACTATTATAGACTCCTAACTCCTCTTGGTCTTTAACTCCCCTTTCAACTAACAAAGCATAGTTCAAAGGAAAGAAAAAAAAAAGAGAAGAAAAGAAAAAAGAGAAAATAGTTCTGTTTTCTTTCACAAACTTATTTAAAACTTTTTAGTCCAATACTTGTTTTGAATATGGTCAGTCAATCTTCTCCATTCCGATATATCTTTTTTCATTTAAATAGTCCTTCACATATACTTAAGTTTGTCATCTCAGCTAGATTCAGTACTTTTAATGTTCATTCTTCAATAATAAGTAAATCTTGCTTTGTCCTGTACAACTCCACCTAGCGTCTGGCTAGTGTTATTGAATTCAAAATCAGCTTAATCTCTTTAACCATACAATCTGTGAATATACCCATCAACTATAGGATACATTTTATTTTCTACATAAAAATATTTTAAGCAATCCACCATATTTTTATCCAGAATACCTTAATACTTGTCCATATTAATTAGTTATATCCATTAAACCTTCAACCAACTATCATAATTGAGTTAAGGTAACAACCAAATTGTCTGCGAATGCTCCCTTTATTCTATCCAACCCACGTATTTTACTCAACAAAAATTCCAAAGTTGTACATTTCTTCTATTGTTTTCAATTTAAAAAAATCAATTCAGTCAACCAGATATTTTCTTTAGCTCAAAAATTATTAGCACCGCAGGGACTTGGTTACTCTTCCCCAAATATTCTAGTAAATTAACAACTTGCCTTACATTAGTCTTCATTTATCTATCATTGATAAACGCAGTTTATACATTTTAAATCATTTATTACATAACTGTCATTAACCTCTTTGCTACTATTTTAATCAAAATCTTATAATCTGTATTTAAAAATAATATAAGTCATCCTTTGGAGTCAAAAGAAAACAGGGGTAAAAGCTATCCTCCAGAATGGGGGTACATCTCCTGCAAGTTATATATTAATAAATAGTTCCTTAAGTGATCTCCCCATTTCCAACTGCAAATTTTTGTAGTAACCGGCTCTTTTAATAAAAATTTCTGTCTAGCAACCCAAGAGTTGAAACAATAAGCTTTGTCAGATTGCCATTCAAAATTTACTTCTTGATCTTCCATTAGCTGAGCAAATGCCTCTGAAAAAATCTCTTTCAAATTCTCTTGCTTATTTTCCTTCAAACCTCTCATTTTCAGAACAAATTCCATGTCTCTATATTGTATCATTATTACATCTGAGTCTGCTCTCATCTTATTCTGAGATTTTCCCAATGTATCCTCCAGATTTCCATCAAGTTGCTCAATTTCCTCCACTTTCTCTTCCAATGGTTCAATATGGCTTGCCTGACTTTGAACTTCCACAGCCATATCTTCTCCAGTTTGCCACTTTGGGGTTTGGATAAACTCTTTAATTTCAGCCATCTCATCTGCAACAATCTGCACTTTACTTTTAATCACAGCAGCAATTCTTTCCTCTGTAGTATTAAGGGCTTCCAGCAACATTTCATATGTTACTGTTTGTAATCCCGTTGGAGCAGAGAAAGGTTGCAATTTAGACATTTGACTTTTAGGAACAGCAGTCTTTCTTTGTTGTGAAGCCATCTTTGCGTTTCAATTTAGTTTTACTCAGTATTCAAAACATCAAGTCCACTAGTTCCAAAAATTTCCAATCCTTAAATAATATCAGTCTTCTTTTTTTCCCCCAAAAAATCTCCACTGTAATCTTTTTCGATTTAATATCTTCTATCTTTAGATACAAAAGTCTCCAAATTTAAACTGGGGCTGCCAGTGCTGGACGAGGCTTTCCTTGTAACTTTTTAACTTTCACTTTCCATGCCCCATTAAAGCTCAATCGCCATCTTGTACTTTCTTCACTTAGTATTTTAGAAGGAAGTAATACACATTTGGAGTTAAAGTTAAAATACTTGCAAGTCTGTTTCTCCTGTCTTCTTCAGTTCCGATGTTAATTCAAATCATTTTTTGCAGGAGTGGTCGCGGCATCTTGCTCTGCATAAAGCAGAGTCGTCCTGAATCCAGAGCTCTGATGGGCTTTCCAGGGAGCCCACACCCTTCAAGCCCCAGAATCATTCCTGGGGCTCTTGGGAAGCTCTACCTATACCCATCTGCTCTCCTCTCCCCCCTTCACCCGGGGAGAGAGTTTTCAAGCCGCTAGACAGCTGATTTTCTCTGTTCTAGTGGCTTTTACGAGATTATGGACCTGGTGCTCTCAGGGAGCATCTTCAATGCCTGCGGTGCCATAGGAAGTCCAAAAGTTACCAGTGATTTTTTAAAAGCACTGAATTTTAATATAAAATATCACATTTTTATTATTAAAATTTTTATATAAAATATAAAATCTTAATGGCAAAAAATTAGGTTTATTCATTTTTAAAATAACCCCCGAATTATTTTGTTACTTTTGCTAGAAAATGCTATAAGGTATACTTTTGGAGAATACATTTCTAGATATTTCCAAGGCAACTACATTTTAATAAAGACTTAATAAAGGCTTATTCCATATGAAGATTTCCTCCATTATGATCCATCGCTAGCTTGGTCTTTTTTCTTCCAATGGTGTGCTCATTGCCACTGTAATTGAGTCTCTTCACCTTGCTGCTTGTTGTTCTATTCTTCTCTCTTTCCTTCCATCTTTCCCATCATTAGAGCTTTCTTCAGAGACCTACCTCTTCACATAACATATTCAAAACAGAATAATTTGAGCTTGGTCATTTGTGCTGTGAGTGAGAATTCTGGACTGATTTATTAGATGATCCATTTGTTTGTTTACTTGGCTGAATATGGTGTTCTCAAGAAACCTCTCCAATATTAAAGTTCAAAAGTATTAATATTCCTGTTCTTCAAAGTCCAAATTTCACTTCCATAGAGTGTCACAGGGAACACTATGGGTCCCTGATTCTTTCAATTCTGATCTTTGTAGGTATCATGTTGTTTGAATATCTTTTCCAAGACCTTCATGGTTGTTCTATCAAGTGCTAGTCTGTGGTGTATTTCTGGACTGTTGGTTCCGTTACTATTGATGGATATCCTAATAAGCAGAAACTAGACACTACTTCAATATCCTGTCAATTAGAAATACACACACACACACACACACACACACACACACACGACATAAGAAGAGAAAGAGACCATTTAACCAAGAATGATCTTAAGATATAAGTAAGAACATATGAGAAAAATCATTCCATCAAGTGCTAATGTTGTAACTTGAACAGCTTTATAAGAAGCCACTATAAAAGAAAAGAACTAGCATAGTAAAAATGGAATTTATATTCTGAATACCAAAGAAAGTAGTGGCTTCTTTCAAATCCCAACTATATTTCTTCTAACGAATGTATTTCTAATATACATACACACACACAAATAATGATAGCACACATAGCAGAGGCATCCACAAGATTACACATGACCAGTGTAAATGCCATTGTTTCATCCATGCATACAATGTCAAGACACATGTAGAAAAGGAAATTATATTATGTAACTTGTATTTGGCATTTGACCCTTTTAACCTGCCTTGGAAATGCCAATGTTCTTATCTTTCTTGGAGAAACTTTACAATCATACAATTGCTACTAAAGCTATTTAAATTGATTTAAGCCTTTGTTCCTCAAAATATTACTAAATCATAACCCTTAACTCTCATCCCCATATGCTAGGATGGCCGAGGCTGATGGGAACTATAGTTCATCAATAATTTGGGATTATAGGTTCTAGAATGGGTACTGTATATAAATTTTAGAAATCTCCTGCAGAAATCGTAACTAAATAAATACTGTTTAGGTTCTGTTTCTAATTTAGAAGCATTTTTGAAGAATGGCTAGTGAACTGTAATGAACTTAATTAAAAATCAAGCACAAGGAAGAAAAATGATCAAGTATAAAACCATGATTCAGATGCGAATCTTATCCATATTTCAACTTCAACTATTGAATTGCTTTGGATCTTTGTTAGACACATTGATAACTATGTTCTTAACTATTTATGTTGATTTACTGAAAAGAAAGTTCTGCTGCCCAACAGGTCTTATTACTATAAAACCTCTATATTTGAGATTTGCAACTTAAACTCAATTAATCAGTCCTATCATTCTTTAAGTGCAAAATAGGTACTCAGAGAAATTTGGTATTGACAAAGGAAATACATCTAGATATTTACCATTGTAACTCTGAATAAGTTGAATAACAATAGATACAAATAGTTTAAATATATATAATGTTAATCTTACGGGGTGACTCAAGGGCTAAGATGCTGACCTTGTCGATCGAAAGGTCGGCAGTTCAGCGGTTTGAATCCCTAGTGTGGCATAACAGGGGAACTCCCGTTACTTGTCCCAGCTTCTGCCAATTTAGCAGTTCGAAAGCATGTAAAAATGCAAATAGAAAATAGGGACTACCTTTGGTGGGAACAGTGTTCCGTGCACCTTTGGCGTTTAGTCATGCCAGCCATATGACCATGGAGACGTCTTCGGACAGCACTGGCTCTTCGGCTTTGAAATAGAGATGAGCACCGCCCCATAGAGTTGGGAACAACTAGCACATTTGTGCGAGGGGAATCTTTTCACACACACACACGTGTGTGTGATTGTCCTGATTCTTGTTCTATAACTCAGGAAGAAATACCTGACACTCCTTTTTTTTAAATACTGTTTGATGATATCACACCTTCCTAAATTCATCCTCCTTGCACTTTAGACTGCCCTTATAATGTAAATAAATCTTTTTAGAGCAAAGTGTATTTGTTCAAGATTGTAAGATCATTCTGTTACACAAATAGGCAGGGTAATCCGCCTCGCCCATGATTTATTAAAAAGAAAAAAAAAACCCTGAAATATCACATTAGCATAAGTATTCAGATCTTTTGCAACAACCTTTAAATTGTCATGTTGGAAAGTGAACCTTCAGCCCAGTCTGAGATCCCAAACACTGTGGAACAGATTTTCACTGAGGATATCACTGTACTTTGCTCTGTTCAGCTTTCCCTCAACCCTGATCAGTCTCCCAGTCCTTGCTACTGAAAAACACCTCACAGCATGATGCTGCCACCAACATATAAATATAATTAAAATATAAACATAAATCAAATTAAAAAAAACATGCTTCATTGTTGGGATGATATTGGGCAGGTGATAAGCAGTGCCTGGTTTCAGATATAATATTTAGAATTTATGCCAAAAGAGTTCGATCTTCATTTCATCAGACCAGAGAACCTTGTTCCTCACAGTCTGAGAGTCCTTCAAGTGCAAACTTCAAGCAGTTTTTCATGTTTTTTGTACTGAGGAGATGCTTCCGTCTAGCCACTCTGCTATAAAGCCCAGATTGGTTGAAGGGCTGTAGTAATGGTTGTCCTTCTGGAACTCTGTCCCATATCCACACAGGATCTCTGGCGTTCAGTCAGAGTGACCATCAGGTTCTTGGTCACCTCTCTTAACTAAGGCCCTTCTCCCTCAATTACACAGCTCTTGGCGGAATCCTGGTTGTGCCAATTTTTTTCCATTTGAGAATTATGGAGGCCCTTGTACTCTTAGGAACTTTCACCACAGCAGAAATTTTATTGTAGCCTTTCCCAGATCTGTCCCTTGCAATAATCCTGTGTCTGAGCTCTGCAGGCAGTTTCTTTGACCTCATGCTCTGCTCAGTATGCATTGTCAGCTTTGAGGCCTTTTATAAAGAGTTGTATGACTTTCCAAATCATGCCCCATCAATTTAACTTACCATAGGTGGACTCCAATTAAGGTGTAGAAACATGTCAGCAACTATCAAAAGAAATGAGAAGCACCTGAGCTAAATTTCAAGTATTGTTGCAAAAGGTCTGAATACTTATGCCAATGTGGTATTTCAGTTTTTCCTTTTTAATAAATTTACAGACATTCCTAAAATTCTGTTTTCACTTTGTCATTATAGGGTACTGAGTGTAGATTAATGAGAAAAAAAAAGA
The DNA here is from genome assembly GCA_038048745.1 of Coluber constrictor foxii. NCBI lineage: Eukaryota > Metazoa > Chordata > Lepidosauria > Squamata > Colubridae > Coluber > Coluber constrictor. Next base: position 129,821,708 of record CM075961.1, read on the forward strand.
ATCTCAACAACTGTAGGAATCAGACTGCAGCATAACAAAATTGACAAAAATGAAGGGAGTCTGAATAGTTTCTGAATGCACTGTGTGTTCTTCTGTATTTGATTCCGTTTAAATTTACTATTCTTATAATCCGATTTTTCTTAATAAACTAACCGCTAATCAAAAGAAAGGAATTTAATTGTCTGGATTTCAGCAAAGCAATTTCCACAGGCATTCTGAATAGCAAGCAAATTAAGTGTGGGCTGAATAGAGAAACAACTAAGTGGATATATAGCCTACTCAAAATAGTATTCATAGGTTACGGATTAACACTTTCTAATGAAACTAGAGAGATTAAGCAGAGAACCACAAAATTTAATCCTTAGACCAAGATTCTGGCAGATTGTAATACAGGTAGTCTCTGATTTACAACCATTCGTTTAGTGACCATTAACGTTACAATGGCACTGAAAAAGTGACTTATGATCGGTTTTCACACTTATGATTGTTGCAGCATCCCTAGAGTCACATGATCAAAATGCAGGCACCTAGAAACTAGTATGTATTTATGACAATTATGGTGTCCCAGGGTCGTGTGATCACTATTGGTAATCTTTTCAGTCAGCTTCCAAGAAGCAAGTCAAAGGAGGAAGTCAGACTACATGACTACATGAAAAACTCAGCTTCAGTGCTTCACTTAACAATTGTGGCAAAAATGAATCACAACCCACTTAACAACTGCCTTGCTTAGCAACATAAATTTTGAGCTCAATTGTTGTAGGTCCTGGATTACTTTTTAAGAAAATCACAAAGAAATTGATTTGAAAATGAGCAATGAGGATGATCAGGAGATTAAAAGCTAGTCTCATAGAACTTGTTCTACGAAAACAACTTGAAAAAATTAACCTTTCATTTACGTAATTTATAATAACCATGTCTCCAATTTGTCTTTTTTAAAAGAGCAGGTTAGAAAAAAACTCTAAATGTTAATTATTCGTAGTTCCCTACACTGGCAGCACTATGTATCATTAGCTGCCAACCACTTAGATAGCTGATGGATACTAGGCAAAAAAACTTTTTCAGATGGTGCATAATCCCTTTTGCTTAAATCAGATGAGGTGCTCTGTCCATTTTTTGTCCAATTCTTTCTCCTTTAGGGGCAGCATCTGCATGGTTTCCCACAACTCCTCCTATTTCTGAACTTGAATTTAAAACTTTAGCAAGAGTTATTTTCCAAGACTGGACTGTCCTCCCAAGCCAGGATCCCTCGATTCTTCAAGGCAAAGCAGCAGAGCCCAGACTCCTATCCCGCACCCCAGGCCTTTGTAAAGCTTAGGACCTCCAACAGCCAGCAGCATCTAAATTAGGCACCCAGGACACTTTCCTTTTCTTCCTAGTTTTCAAAGTCACTACCTCGCTCTTTTAGTTACACGGACCAGTTCCCAGCTTCCAGTTCAGGATTTGCCGAGATGGCGCAACTTAAGCAGATTAACAAAGAAAGAACAAGGTAGGACTAGTAATACTCACCGCTTAGATAGTTGGTCCATTTGTATAGTACCCCCTCCATAATGACAAAGTCCCCCCATCCAGATCTGCTTGGGACAGGGGAAACCTTGCCCCTGGCCTTCCCCCGGGAAACTTTTAAGCTCTCAGCCCCACAGCTGAAGCACGGACAGCCAAGGCCATCCTGAGGCTGGCAGAAGTCCGGCCCGCCTTCCTGTCTCCTTCCCCGCCCTATTTCCCCCCTCCCCACCCTACCAGCCAAACTAGTTAGCCTTACGCTACTAGAGTAGGAATGCAGGTTTAATTACAGCAACGGGCTTTATCCGCTGCGCAAAGTTGCGTAAATACGTTCCTGAATGCAAAGTTTACATGTGATTAGAAAAAGGGCGTGGCTAGAACACCAAGAGAGCAGATGAGTTCTTGGGAACCAATGAGAATCCGGATCCATGCGTGGCGTCAGCCTATGATGGCATTCCGAAGCCGGCGGTATTGTGTTGAGGGATTCCAAAATGTATGCGCGGCGTTCTCTCGTAGAATTTTTGGGAAACCAATCGCCGCTCAGCGATGACAGAGCTCCCACGGTTTTTTTTCGCCCTGCAGATGAACGGGTCAGCTTCCCAATGGAGTGGCTGGCCTAAAACCCAGCCCTCGCGTTTAGCCAACCAGAAAGGAGAAAGGTGGCTGTTAAATGGATACGAATGCTTGCAGGAGATTTGGCTGCTTTTCTGCGGGTTTTAAGACCACGTTTGCCACGTCTGCGGATCTGGAGAATAAGTCTGAAAGCTGGTGAGATACAAAGGCTGGGAAGAAGCTCGGCTCCGTGGTTAGCTTTTTCCATCTCCACCTTTATTGCAGCGGCTGACGTTTTAAAGTCCTATGAAGTGGAATTTCTAGAAGATACAATTTAAGTACACTAGAAAGAAAAGAGTATATTTTAGAAGGCTTTTTTTTTAAATAAAGCGATCTTAGATCATTCCTTAGTAATGTGAGAATCTATTTGAGGATTGTTGGATTTTTTTTTAATGGACAGGTGCATGTAAGGTCATGCGGGTTGCTTTTTCAGCCTGTGAAAAACGCATCTTCAAGTAATCAGAATGGAAGGTACCTTTTGGATTCTCTTTGGGACCGTGGCTTTGGTGACTGGCGCTCTCATTCCAGAACCAGAAGTCAAAATCGATGTTCTCCATAAACCTTTCATTTGCAAAAGGAAGACCAAGTCTGGAGACCTGATGTTGCTGCACTATGATGGATATTTAGAGAAAGATGGTTCACTCTTTCATTCCACGTATGTATTTGTTCTGCAAATTCAGACATGCTAGCCAAATAAATCACATTTTTGCTCGATGAATAAGTATTTACCATAATGGAAGATAGCTTGCCTTTTCTGATTATTCTTTGAAATATGGCCGAGGGCTACAGTTGACACCAAGTCACCTGTAGCCCTGGGCCACAAAAAGTGGCCCATCCTTAATATGCAAAATGAATGATGTTGTCGTAATTGGAAATATTTGATGGCCTTATTATAGGGATATTGGGCTTTTAGGGTATTGTGGATTTATTCTCAGTTGGGTCATAACTACATGCACTTTTTTTCTGAATTGTGAGATTTTCCTTTGGATAAGAGCATTTTTATTTGTAAATCCAGAAGTACAGCAAACCATAGCAAACCATTCTTACAGCAAAGTCCTGGTTCACTTCAGTAAAAACCCTCTTTCCCTTTCTTTCTTTTTGTACCCACCATACTTTTACAAATATAAATGAGTATAATACAAGTGTTCTTAGTTTATGGATCATGACTCCTGGAGGTGTATGAGCAACACAGAGAGAGTCATTTGTTTTAAAATTTGTTTGGTTTACAAATCAGTTTTCTATCTGCTGTTTTGCCTTGGAAGAGGTATAAGAATTCCATGGACTGCTAGGTATATTGTATTCTTTAGAAGTTTAAATTATTTACTACTAAGTTCTTCTGTCTGTAACTTTTAACTGGGTGAAGCTGTGCATCATTGAACAACAATTTTTGAATCAAGTATCTCAAAGTATCTTGGATACATTATAAAAGATATCTAGAAACTGAGATCCATGACTCCTGTGGGATAGAAATTTGGGAGATTTGTGATTACTTCCATGCTTCTGTGCTGTCATCCGAAGCTTTTGTAAACCAGTCCTACTCTAGCCTTCCAGAGATGGAATAGACCAGGCCCTTCTTCAACTGCTGGAATCCAAGTAGACTAACTCCATCCTATTCCTCTGGTGGATAGGTAAACTGGTTACATCATCAGTTGCTGAAAGACAGTCAACTTCAGGAAGTTGGACATGGCTCCCATTCCCACTGCTTTTTTTGCCCTTGGTCAATTCTGTTTCGCTGTTAAGGTAAGAAACATTTTGTGAAACAATGACCAAGTGGCTCATGGGTTGTCTAATAACATTATAAAACATTCTGAAATGACTTTTTGCATGTGAATTTGGTGTTTAAACATTAAATGTTTACAATCTATCACAAAGTCAATTGCATTTTTAATTTTCTGTGATTAGAACGGTGGTGTAATCCGGCCGGATTTATCTGGCTTGCATGAACCAGTAGCGCCGGTGGCGGGAGGCTCCACCCATCTGCCGGGATATCATTACGTCCCATTTTTGACCCTCTGCACATGCACAGAAGTGGTGCGCGCACTCACATTTCCAAACTGGTAGTGAAGGTAATTTCACCAGTGGATTAGAGTGCATTTCACCACTGGATTAGAGCATGGTATATTTTGAAGATGTTTTGGTGTTATAAATGAAATTGACAAAAAGCATATTTGTGATATCTATTTGCAATTTATTGACACTGGCTCCAGTAATTGGCTTCAGCTTCTATCAAATATATTGCTTGCCTCTGCCATCTCTGCCGGTTAGCATGTTTATAGCTTCTGGAATATCTTTATATATTAATGACATTCAATATTTTTATCCATTAAGGTAACAGATAGGTAACAGAAACATGTTAAACTGGTAAGTATTATGTCTTACTAAAGGAAATGATGTCTGAAGTTTGTTCTGACACTCTGAATTCCCAGCAATATAGTTCCTTGGATATTACTGTACAAAAAGAATTCAAAAAATGAATGAGAAGGCTGTAAACATGCTATTGAGTCAGGTCTTCTTCTTCTTTTTTAATCCTATAAAGAACAATTATGGATTAAAAAATAAATGAGAAATCAGAGTGGTTGTTTTAAGAATAAAAGCCAGATTTCAGAAATTAATGGAAAAAGGATGTCCAAATTCATTCCTTATTGGGGATTTTGGCTGCAGTTTTGTTAAATCTCCAATGAAATTCTTTATAAAGCTTTTTCTATCATTGTTTCATTTGATGTATGGAACAAATGCTAATTATTAAATGAAAAGCATTTTTGTGACATTTTCTCCTCCCAATTTATCACTCAAGGGCATTGCAATATTGCAAAGTTCTAAAATTCCTGATATGATACTTTTAAGCTAATGATTGTCATGAATACCCTAGATTTCAATTAGTACAAACATAATAAGCTACTTATTTTGGCTTATAATGTGTTGTTAATAATAATTTCAGTTGCTAAATCAGGAGAAAAGACCTAAAAAATTGTCCACTTTTATGTGTATGCTTTAAAATGGGACTAGGGCCCTCCAGAAATTGCTGAACTACAACGCCTAGCAAAACCAAGGATGAGAACTACTTGAGTTTAGTTAACAATGACTGGAGGGATTCAGATTCCTCAGCTTCAGTTTTCAAAACTTGTTCCAGGAAATAACCAATGGGACCCTGTAATTCTATTTGCCATGCGAATTACTAGAAAGAAATAGAATGGGATGGCTTATCAATTAGCTTGTCATTAGCTTTCATGAACAGAATACTGAAATACTAAATCTCTGGTCTGATCCAGCAACAGGATTTTTTTTTTTTCAATTGGATGTCCTAAGTGAATGTTTTATTTGTTTCAGTCACAAGCATAATAATGGCCAACCAACATGGTTTACTCTTGGTATAAAGCAAGTTATCCAAGGCTGGGACAAAGGTTTGAAACAGATGTGTGTAGGAGAGAAGCGCAAATTAACAATTCCTGCATCCCTAGCGTATGGAAAAGAAGGCAAAGGTAATACTTTCAGGTTCATAAAATCATATAATTATAAGATTATGGTTCATAAAATCATAGATGTTACCAATATTTATTTCTTTACCCGGGTTACATAATACAATTGCATGGAAAGCACAGCATCTTTATGTATCTTTTAATATATACTTACTTAGTCTGTGTTTATAGATTCAAAATATTTTGGGAAACAACCATCTGAAACATACCTCCAAATCAATCATGAGATGCTTTTAAAAAAAGAAAGAAACATGCTTTGACATGGCCTCCCAAAGTTTGAATCATACTGAATATCTTGGGGAAATCTCAGACATGAAGGATATTTGAGCTAGAAGTGTTCTGTAAGAAAGGGGTGGGGGTGGGGAATCCAAATGCAAGACCAAAAAGATTCTTAATTGGCTACAGGAGATTTTGGAAGCAGTTATTTCTGCTAAAGGAGATGCTACAAAGTACTTACCAATAGACCTTTCAAATCTTCCACTGATATAAAGAAAATTATTTTTCTTATATAGGACTATACTGCTGGTTCATGTGTAACTTATTCTAATAAAATAACATCAAACACACACATTCCCTTTTCATCCTTTGGGTATTAAGTGTCTTCTTCAATCTTTGGTCCTTCACAGAACCCTTGGGAGTTTGTAGGTTCTACTTAATATTTTCCAAACGCTGCCTTTTTTTAGGCAGATTGTTTTGATGTTGGAATCTGTCATAGTGTCGAGTACTTCTGTTATACTGGCCTTTATCTTGGCATTTATTTTCTACCTCCTCTCCTTCCTTCAGTCCGGTACTTTTCCAGCTTCTCTACTACAGAAACAACTACAACACCACATGCACCCACATATCTAACTGCTACAAAATCTCTTAGCATGCCTGCCTACTTACTACTAATCATTCTCGTAATTTGTCACCATCAGTTTAAGGCGCTGTTGAACTTTTTAAGGAAAAAACAGGCTATATATAACATTACTAGCAGAGTTACACAAAGTACTTTCTTCTTAATTTAGGCTTCATTCCCACAGCATTACGTTGCTGTTACGTGATGTATCGCAAAGTTTTTCCCCATTGCGGAGCTGGAGTGGGTGTGGCCTGTGTGTGATGCATCCGGCCTGTGGACTGCCAGTTTGACACCCTTGCCATAGGCCAGTGGAGGGAGCGCGGTGGGGTCACAAGGACGCGTGCCCACATTCATAATTCTATGGGCCCCACTCCCCTGTGTTCCCCCCGCTTTTGGCACGTGATGGCATGGTGGGCCCGGTAGGCTCAATTTTGCTCTCCGCAGGCTCCAGATCCTTTCTAGGAGCCTGAGGAGGGCAAAAATAACCTTCCCCACCTCCTCAGAGGCCCTCCGGAGGCCGGAAACAGTGTGTTTCCTGACTTCTGGTGGGCTCAGAAGGTCCAAAAATCAGCTGGCTGGCGCACACATGCATGTCAGAGCTGAGCTCGTGTGCCCACTGATACGGCTCCGTGTGTCACCTGTGGCACCTGTGCCATAAGTTTGCCATCACAGCCACAGGCTATAAGAAGTGTGAAGTAATAGGCAAGAGAAAATAAATTTGAATTGAAGCCAATTCTGTGTCCTGACTTTTACTTTTCTTATACTTAACTTTTATAGGATAAAGAAAAATATTACAAGTCTTTCTCCTCAGATTAACCTAGATGTATGTCTGTACATTTTTCTGAGTCTGGCTATATTCAATGTTACAAACATTGACGTTGCAGAAACAACACATAAAATAATATAATCCAAATGGGGCGGAGCTACAAACAGTGCATTTGTTGAACTGTAAACTATAGAAGATTAGATATCTTTCTGTACTTACAATAAGATAATATAATTAGGAGATATATCCACAATTCTGGTGCCTTCAGGGGTGCTAAACTGTAAGAGCTGTAATTTTGATACATTTAAAGGTTCAATGAGAGTAACTTCTAATTGAATGTGCATGGATTTGCATTCTAAATTAGTGTTCTGATTTAGACTTCCTTAGAAAGCATAAAGCAAAGTCTTAATCCCGGTAAAACCTCTTTTATTAACAAGACTGTGAATTCTGTTCATTCACAATCAACAAGGCTTTGGCAAACAATCTTTCAGAGGAATATTTATCAACCCCCACCTTATCTCACTTGAAACGCTGCCAGAGAACCAATTTCCAAATACAGAGCAAGGCCAAACTTGGCACCGAGCCTATTAGAATCACGAACAGAACTTTCCAATCTTGAAACAAGATGAACTAATTGCTTCCTGCAAAAGCCCACATCCCGTTCGCTCCATGTCCTATGGGAGGGGCCAATCATCTCCAAGGTGTGGCCTGACTCCCGAGGCTACCCTGCTTTCTTAATTGTTCTTGTCTTGTGGCGGCTCTGTGCATGTACACACTAGGAACGGGCTCCATCTGTTCCTCTGCCTTGCTACTGTCTAATTCCTTCTCTGCCTCCAACACAAAACCCTCCGAGCTTTCCCCAGCTCCCGGGACTGGCCCAAGTTCCTCTTCAACCTCCTCACTGTCCAACTCTGCTGCCAGTTCCACTGGCCGGCGGTGGGCCACAATTCCTTAGACATTATGTAAACTTTCAATACTTTGGTTAACTCTAGGTAACAAAATAGGTCCTCAGTATTAAGCTTAATGTGATCTCTGTTTTATATATTTCTTGTTTATTTATTTCTTTGATAGGAAAAATTCCACCTGAAAGCACACTGATCTTCCACATTGACCTTTTAGAAATCAGAAATGGACCAAGATCTCATGAGTCCTTTCAAGCGATGGATATTAATGATGATTGGAAACTATCTAAAGAAGAGGTGAATATGTTAATGTATTCCGCCATGTATAAAAATAAGATATCTAAGCTATCATTTCTCTTGAAGTTCTGTGCAAATGTGGTGTCTATAAATAAAATTTTCATTCCAAGCTGAGCTACATTAGAACTGAACTATTATTCCTGCCTTCAGAGTTCTGTTGCACACTTTTCTGCTTTCCAAAAGGCCTTGAAGACATGGTTATGCCAACTAGTCTGAGGTCCCAATTTGGATGTGGCACTTTGGAAGTGGTTAGTGGACTAGATAATATCTACTCCTTTCTGTGTGCACTTTTCCCTCTCCCTTTCCATCCATTTTATAAAACTAAATAAATAGTTTTATTTTCATTGAATTTTAAATTTTTGATTCTTATTTATTGTTTTAATGTTTATAGTACTTGTAATTGTATAGTAATTATAAGTTTGCCCAAAATCGCTTCTGGTAGAGGGATAATATTTATGTGAAGTTGTAAAGTGTACTAAAAAAAAGTCTCTCAATAATGTGGCTTCTCTCTAGAAGTCTGTGCTTATCTGCTCTTAAATGCATATCTATGATTTTGAATTTTGATCTTTTTTCTTTGTCTCAAAGGTAAAAATGTATTTGAAGATGGAATTTGAAAAACATGGTGCACCGATAAATATAAGCCAACATGATGCTTTGGTTAAAGACATATTTAATAAAGAAGATGAGGATAATGATGGCTTTATATCTGCAAGAGAATTTGTTTATAAGCATGATGAGCTATGAAACATTCTGAAAAAAGTGACTTGAAAAAAAGCAAGTGTTTGCAAAATGGTTTTTTTAAAAAGCGTTTTGAAGCTGTTACTCATCAATGTGTGCATAAATTACAACACCTATTTTTCTACAAGATCTATTTCTGATACCAAATGAAACAGTGTTTAAATATAGGACTGAAATATTTTAAGGTTTTTATTTAGGTAGAAGCATTATTATGTATTGAAGAACATGGAATTAAAACATTTCCAAAAACAAATATTACTGAAAATATAATTGTTTGCGTTGAAGTATTTATTGAGAATATTCCTGTTGTTCAAGTATTTCATTTCTGTGCTCTTAGAACTCTTAATATTTTAAATGATAGTTGTCACAATGTGCTAGTAGGCCTGCTTTATCAGCAACATTTTTTGTAAAAAAATAAAACATTGCTTTTTGCTAGAAGAGATTACAGTGTCTCATATAAGCAATTTAAGACCTTAACCATAGTTTTTATCAGTGGTGGGATTCAGCCAGTTTGCACCACTTCGGAAGAACCAGTTGTTAACTTTCTGAGCAGTTTGGCAAACTAGTTGTTGGAGGAAATCATTAGGGCAGAGAACTGGTTGTTAAATTACTTGAATCCTGCCAATTTTGAGAAATTTTGAGAAATATACTTGATAAATGAAAGACTCCATAGTGGAAAATATAAAACTGAAAATGAATACAGCAATAGAGAGGGATGAAGGAAGGAGAAGAGAGATGGAAGAAGGAAAGAGAGAGAGGGAAGGAAAAGAAGGGAGGAAGGGAAGGGAAATTAGAGTAGGAGTGAGGGTAAGAGAGGAAGGAAGAGAGGAGGAGAAGGAGAAAGTAAGAGGAAGTAGGGAGGAGAATAAGAGGGGATGGGAAGAGAAAGTAAGAAGGAAAGAAAAGAGGTGGTAGGTCTGAGGAGAAAGATTGCTGTACAATAAAAGAAGATGAAATGGGAGAAAGGCAACCCCAAATTATATTTATTTGGGCTATTAAGCTATTAAGATAAAGAATGAATTGTTGAACTTTAAAGAATAAAAGAGAACAAATATGGATAAATGGCAATAATTAGAAACACACATACAAACATACAATGTATTTTCTTTAATAGAGTATTTGGCCTGTTCACAAATTTAAACAGTGTTTAGTCATTTCAATTAAATTTACAATTTCTATATTTCCTTTTTGCCATATTTATTTGTCTATTTTTTTTTAAAAAAAACAATATTACCCTTCATCCTCATCTCTAATATTAATCAAATTCAATTTTCCCTTCTATTCTATATTATACCCCTTTACATTGTCATCTATTTTTATATCCATCCTCACATTGGTTACTTATGTAATATTACAATTGTTTAATAGAAATTCAACATTTTAATATAAATCAATTAGTTATATAACTATCTTTTTTGTATATTAATCAATATGAACATAAATATTCCAATTATTTCCATGCAAGCCAATTTCTTACAAATCAATTAATTGTAGTTATCAATAATAATAAACCAAATTATTTCCCCCATATATTCCTCCAAACCACAACTTAACCATTTCTGTTTTCAACACAATATACAATAGTATCTCAATTATTACAATTCCCTAGGGAAATAGAGCTTTTTTGTGTGTGTGTTTTAAAATCTTGAACTCTCCTCTTTTGCCTAAATTTCCCATTGTGTGCACCTACCTTTTTTGATGAGGAAAAAGAAAAAAAATCTGCCTCAGCCTAATTTTCCAACGTTGCAGCAACCAGCAAAGCCAACAACCTACTTTACTTTTTGTTTTGGTTTCAGCTTCAATTGCACAAGAAGAAAAAAAATCTGCTCCAGTAATTTAGCTCTTTGTAGCAAGCCACAGATCCCTGTGCAAAACAGCTGAGAGAAAATCAGCTGAGAGATCTAATCAATGGGCTAATTAGCCTATTTTGAAGCTGAAAGTTGTTGTTTTTTCTTGCTGTTTGCTTGCAAGGAGGTAACTGCACAGGCCAAAGGGCAGGGGTCACTCTCCTTGTCATTTAGCACCCCTTGCCGTTCCCTTTTGCCTCTAGTGCCCCCCCTGCCGCCCCCCTTGCCTCTTACTGCCCCCCTAAGGCATTCCACCGCCCTACAGGGGGTGGTACCGTCCACTTTGGGAACCACTGATGTATACTAATAGGAAATGTTGTGTTTAGGTATTAAGACCCATTAGTATGAGAACCATGTCTGTTTCTCTATTATAGTAAGGTTGGTCGTTTTACTTTAACAGTAGGCAATCTGCTTTGTGTCTGTTTGACTGTGAGTTAAGACACAATCAGGCTTCTACAACAAAGGAGCTGGCCCTCCCTTACGGCTACTGGGTCCATCATGTTGATGTGGGTTTGGATTGCAGAGTTCTTCCCCTACATTATGTAGGGAGTTTAGATTTCCCAAATGGGACTTTTATTTCTGGAATTCAACAGCTCTGGCAAGTTGATTGAGTTTTATAGATGGTCCTTGTTTAGTAGCAACCTGGTTAAGTAGAGTGGTTGCTAAGTGAAATCCTAACTGCGTAGGATCTTACTTTGGTTTTCCTTTGCTTCACAAAACTGTGAAAGTTGTAAATACAAGGACTGGCTGTAAAATTACTTTTTCATCATTGTCATAACAGAACTGTTGCTAAATGAGAATGACCTAGACCACAGGTAGGTCAAACTCGCTGTGTCACATTGCCGTCAAATGATGTATTGTGACTTTTTTTCCTTTTGTGGAACTGGGGTGGGTGTGGCCTGCATAAGACAGATTTGGCCCTTGGGCCGCCAATTTGCCACCCCTGAGGTAGACAATGTATCTTTCTCGCTTAGTTTTGGAAGTGCAAAGCTATTTTTGCTCTTGAGTAAGTTGATTCTTTAATATTATAAACCTTCCTGTAATCAATATGGTATGCACACCACAACAGTTGTGTGTTTTCAACCAGCATAGCTTAAATAAGTCATGGCTTAACCATTTAAAAAAGAGGCTTCGCACTATATGGGAACCCAGTCAGAATCCTATAGTTACCATACCTGAGTGCTTTAAGGCAGACTTTGTGAGGCTGAATTCCCCATCTGTAGTCAAAGATTTAGACTATAATTATTCTTACCAATTTGGCTGTAAGTTCCTTGAAAGTAGACACAGGATATGAAGTTTCTGTGATTTAAGCTGTTGAGGATTTTATGCAATTGCCATTATTCACCCCCCCCCCAATATTAGTGTGTAAAAAAAAGAGAAGCAGAAGTGCCGAAATGTATGTCCATTATGTTATCAGTCATCTTCACCATCTCTTGGTCTTAGGGCAAGAACTTTTATTTACTTATATATTTATTTAACACATTTGCATAGCTACCCAGCTCTCACAAGGGAATCTAGGTGGCTTACAGCATTAAAAACTCGTAACATAAAACCCTTCCAGTACTGCCCCTCCTCCAATGGCAGTAACAGATATAATCACACTAGGAATTTGATCTGTTCCCCGTTATAGAATCACGTCTTCAGGGCCTTCTTGAAAAAAAATGAAGCAGGGCCAGTAATACAGGAACTCCTCAAGTTACAACAGTTCATTTAATGAAAGTTACAATGGTACTGAAAAAAAGTGACTTATAACCATTTTTCACACTTATGACTGTTACAGCATCATGTCATGTGATTTACATTTTGAAGCTTGACAACTGGTTCATGTTTATGATGATTTATTTATTGATTTATTTATTATATTTCTATGCTGTCCTTCTCCCGTAGGACTCAGGGCGGTGTACAGTCAAGATAAAAACACAAACACAGAGACATCATAAAATTTCAATTTAAAATTATTACACAGTTTGGCCCAATTGAATAAAAACTCAGAACTAAAATAACAAATTTAAAAATCATTTAAATGTTTAGCCCCACCTGTTGGAACATCAGGGTCGTGAGGGCACAGTGGAAAGTACAAAAGTCGGGGATGTTACGTATTCACTCCAAAGGGCTGGAGCCTTCACAGAGAAGGCCCTCCCCCTGGGGGTCGCCAGTCGGCATAATTTGACTGACGGCACCCTGAGGAGTCCCTCTCTGAGAGCGAACTGGTTTCAGTGTCCTGGGGACATGTGATCCCTTTTATGACTTTCTGATCAGCAAAATCAGTGGGGAGGTCAGATTCACTTAACATGTATTACTAACATAACAACTGCAGTCGTTCATTTAACAAATGTGGCAAAAAAAGTTGTAAATTGAGGCAAAACTCACTTAACAAATTTTTCATTTAACACTATATATTTGGGGCTCAATTGTGGTCATAGGTTGAGGAGTACCTTATTCAATAGGAAAGAAGCTGCCACCAAGGAGGCCATTTTTCTTGGTCTCACCAATTGTATTTTGTTAATGGATAGGACCAGAAAAATGCCTTGCTTTTCGTCCTGGTGGGCTGAGTAGGGAGAGGCTGTCCTTCAAATAAAGTAACATGGACTTTTTAAGTAGGGCTTTAAAAGTGATAACCAGCACCTTTAACTGCACCTGAAGCAAATTGACACGCTCCCAAAAAAGTCAAGATGAGACATGCAAATCTAGGCTTGTGCAAAATTGCATTTTGAACCAACCAAAGCTTCCAGACAACTTTTCAAGGATAGTCTATGTAGGACTATCCTTGAAAGAGACTAAATTATCTGACATAGTCAAAAGACAAAGGAAAGTTATCAGCAAGTTTAAGGAATTTCAAAAACACTTTAGGAAAATTCCTTGAACCTACTCAATAAACAGCCTGAGCAGTCTGAAAATGTTATTAAAAATGGAATGGAACATCTTAGAAAAAAATGTAACTGGCTAAAAAAGGAGCAGCACAGGAATGCACTGTAACATTTCAAGGCAGATCCCACAAAAGATTTCATATTTCATAATAATACAGCATTTGACCAATCAAGTATTTTCCATCATATGCCTGCTGATCTTTCTAATGCCTGGATTATTATTATTATTATTTTGCTATCACAATTATAAAATCTAGGTAACCTTGCAACATAGCAATAAGGGTTTAAGGTTTGTGATGGGGACACAGACCTGTCTCGGCCATATTTCCTCACTCAGTTTAGTGTAAACCTAATATGGAATTATGAAATAGCCAATCCATAGAACTCCACCTTAACATATTTGCTTCTTCCAAAATATTTGCTTTATTTCTTCCATCACAATCACTACAATTCTTCAGATTATTTATTTATTTGTTTGCTTGCTTGCTCTGGTACCGTATAAAACTAAAAAATAACCCAAAACAGCTAAAAACATAAAATCCAATAGGCAGTCCAGACTACAATACCCAACAAAATCAACAAAACACAACGGGCTTTAGATAAATTATTAAATTAACCCCAGCTTTTTTAGTTTTTCTGAACCCGACCTCGGAGGGTTCGGGAAAGAGAGGGGTTATCATTTCTACATTTCCCTCCTACTTAGCAACTTGGTTTGAGATGTCACTTTGTTCATGCTCAGAAGCGCGGCGTTCATGTTCCGCACCCCGGGCGAGGCTGATGTTTCCTAGGCACCCCTTCGGCCGCTGTATGGCAGAAAGAGGTCCAATCCCCTCCTCTCGGTGTCGCCCGCCCTAGTCTCGCCGCAGCAGCCCCGCCGTCTGAATCCAGCGCAGCGAAAGCGAGCGTCAGCTGCTGCGACAAAGGCGGCGCCAACTGAGCGGTGAGGTGGCAGAGCAGTCACTGACGTCCGCCTTCCCTCCTTCTCTCTCCTGTACTGCTGGCAAAGTTGTTCACGTGAGTGGGAGCCTGTCTCTTACCTGGAGCCGAGCCTCTTTCCCCCTGGCGTCCGCGAAAAGAGAAGCAGCCGCCGGCGGAGGAAGATCCACAGGGAAGCGTCTCGAAGGTGGCCTGAGAGGTGAGTCTCATTTCTTTCCTTGCCGAAAGGGGGAGAAAGGATGCTCTGCGATGCCAGCTGGGCGTCAAGGGCATGCTCGCTGCTGCGCATCGCCTGTGAACGCTTTCAGCCCGGCCTCCCTTTCAGCCCTTCAGTGGCGGAGAGCCTTGGTGTGATGTGCAGTCAGCGCCAGACTAAATCGCTTCAGGGAGTCTCGCAAGGCTACTCTCCTCCCTTCTCTTTTGCAGCTAGCTCCGTGGGGGGAACGAGAAGGCTGTGGATCGCCTTTGCCTTTTCTCCTTTCCCTTCCTCGTAGATGTTTTTACTAGAAAGAAACCATGAGCATCAGAAAGAGCTTCAGAGCTTCTAGGATAGTGGCATCTCAGCAGTAGGTGATTATTTTTGCAAGAGGATGTGAGAATGATCACCAGCAAAAAGACATTTTAAAAGCTTTAGCCAATGGTCCGTGCTCCACAATGGCTACTTCAATGCATTGATTAGGATTAGCATTAGGTTGGGTTCAAACATTGGGCTAAGCAGTTTTAATTTGGCTTGGCATGTTGTCAGAACTCACTGATATAGGTCTGAAAATACTGTGCTGTATGGTTTAATAGACCAACCCCCACAGTTTTTCTTAAGGTACTAAACCATGGCCAAACAAACCATGATTTAGTCTTAGTGCGACCTGTATCACGATGCATGGAAATTTTTTCCTGTCACTCAAATATCAGTTCACATTATGCCCCACAGTATAGTGTGAGGAATATAAAATTTGATTCACGAAGCTTTTCCAGCCTGGTCCAGCCTAGATACATTGGAATGACAACTCCCATTATTATTCTCTAGTTTTGGCTCCATTTGCCTGAGCTTCTAAGTATTGTAGTCTTAACACATTTGGAATGCACCAATTGATAAAAGAATGATAGAAAAAAAAACCACGCCCACTCCATCATATTTATAGGGCTTACTTGAAAGTAGAATAAATTATAGATTGTGTATAATTCAGATGAACAGTGAGTATATTGAGATAAGAGATACTGTAGCTGCTTATTACAATATACCCATTTAATTATGGTGTTAAATATCTACTGATTTTGACAGCTGATGGAACCAGAATCAGTTCATTCATCATACATAATGTTAAATAAGCTCTATCTCTCTCTTTCATTTACAGGTATGACTTAGCATTAAGGAGACGAAATTTGTGTGTATGTGTGTATAACCTGAAGGATATGTATATCATTTGAAGAATTTTTACAGGACTGTTTCAGTTGCCTTTAAATAATAGTAGTAATAGTGAGGGACAGATTGAAACAAGAACCTTTGCTGCAATTTGCAAACTGCTAGATGCAATCTAAAATAATGAACAATAAAGTCCTGGCTCATAACCTGAAAAACAATGTATTAAACAGCCTCAGTAAATACAGTTGTTAAATTACTATTACAGTAATTCAATAATTCTTCAAAGCCAAGTGTTTATATTTTAAGATGCAATCTTTGCTTTTGCTGCTGATATGTAATGAATGCAATGTGGATTAAAGATTGCAATCTTTAATATGTTATTTAATAACTGATTAGCTCTGCTAAAGACAGTTTTTCCTCAATCTTTTTATACTTGAATTGGGTTAGCTGTCTAGAACATTGCTTATCTATTTCAGTATCTATTTAAAAGAATTTGTTCTATTGTGCAAGTCTTGTATATTTTAGTCAGTTCCATGACTGAAGCAAGTCCCAATGATATTTGTAGACAAATATCAGCAAAGCTTTTTTCTTTTCTAATATATTTGTAGCTGTGCTTTTTTATTTGTATTATAGATAACATCTAATCAAATAAATGATTGTTACAGTCATAGATGTAAGATACAGTTATGGGATGTAAGATTTTAACTGTGTTTTCCTAGTCCTTCTATCTATGCATCCATACAAGATCTCTAGCCATTCTCAGAAGGGGTCATAGGTTAGTAGCAAAGCACACATAAACCCAAGTATAATCCCTGGTTCAATTCCTGATCTGCAAGTACACGTTCTATTCTATTCTATTCTATTCTATTCTATTCTATTCTATTCTATTCTATTCTATTCTATTCTATTCTATTCTATTCTATTCTATTCTATTCTATTCTATTCTATTCTATTCTATTCTATTCCCATCCCATCCCATCGCATCCCATCCCATCCCATCCCATCCCATCCCATCCCATCCCATCCCATCCCAACTGGATCCTTGTGCATAATATTGAATGAAGATGGGGGTGCCTTTTATTTTGAAACATCATACAACATAATGGGGTAAAGGATAGAAGAGGTTACTGCATAAATAATGCATGGACATTTTGAAATATAGAAGTACAAGTCCCTAACTATGTTGTTATAGACAAGAACCTATTTATTTTTTATAGAACATTTCAATGTTGTTGTTGTTGTTGTTGTTGTTATTTCCAAAATAACTTTGGAATTGTTGCCCTAATGATCTACATATACCACTTCATTATTTTCTGTTTTTTTGAAACAATGAAATGTAATAGTTACTAGTAAGACTAAGGCCTCTAAAGCAAATGTCCAGTGTTTGTCAAACCATTGGAAAATACAGAACTATTCAGCAACAATTCTTTTACATCCAAGATACAAAGTGTTCTCTTGAAAATGTATCAAATATACAGTTCCAAAATTTCTGGAGAGTGTGGGTTATTTCCTTTCACATTTAGCTTCTGGGTGACATAACATAGTGATTTAGGAAATACTGTATTTGATGTGTATAAAGGCTGGCAGTCTGAAGCTATTACAGTTTATACTGATACTGTGATGAATCTAGGTTAAGAATTTGATGTTCTGAATTTAAAACTATACCAACAGTGTTGGCCTGTCTGGATGGCAGGTGGTCTGTCTGGATGGCAGTTACTTCATCCTCTGATTGGTGAAGTTTCCATCCGTGCCAGGAAACTAATCACTTCCTTTTCTGTGAGCAAGTCTTTGAGGAAATACGGTTTTAATTTGCATGATCAAACAAGTCCAATGTAGCAATAGCTATAGCACCTAGATTTATATATTACTTCACAATGCTTTACTGCCCTCTCTAAGCAGTTTACAGAGTCAACATGTTGCCCCCAACCATCTTGGTCCTTATTTTACTGACCTCGGAAGGATGGAAGGCTAAGTCAACCTTGAGCCAGTGAGACTCAAACTGCCAAATTGCAGGCAGCCAGCCAGCAGTCAGCAGAAATAGCCTGTAGTACTGTATTCTAACCACTGCACCACCACGGCTCCTCATATCACACAATCCTAGAGTCCTGCCCCACATCATAAAATCCTAGAAAACTTAAAGGACTTTAGGGGTCCTTGATACAAATCCCCTGTTCAGTGCAGGAGCTGCTTGATCAGGAAAGCATTTTAACGGTGGACCAGAACCATTTCATGTTCTGCTGTCATCTGAACCAGCAGACAAAAATGGCATATTGTAGTCAAATTCAGGGAGAAAGCACTTTACTCTTTCCCTTTTCCTCTTGTCACCTGGCTAGAAGGGATATTGTCATAACTCTTATCAACATCCCTCCTGGTCCCAAATTTTCCAAGTCAATAAGTGTTTTAAGGGAATAGAAGCAAGTGAAACATCACTGGAAGTAATCCAGGGGTGAAATGCTCCTGGTTTGGACCGGATCTCCCGATCTGGTAGCGATGGTGGGAGGTGGTTTGAAGAACCAGTAGCAAAAGTCCCTGCGCGCCCCATCCTCCATGTCCAGCTGACCCGCGGGATCATCAGAGTAATTTTTTTTTACTTTTAAAAGCATTTTTTCTATAACCTCTGGCCAAAAAAAATATGGTTTTTTTAAAATAAAAAAAAAGCCTCTGATATTCACGCGACTCAGTTGGGAATGTCAGAGGCTTTTCAAAGCATTTTTTTCTGCAACCCCTTCGGCCGAAGAGGTTTTAGGGGAAAAAAATGCCTTTAAAAGCCTCTGGCAATCCCAGCTGGCTTACCTGATCGTCAGAGGCTTCTAAAAGCATTTTTTTCTGCAACCTCTTAAGGTTGTAGAAAAAAATGCTTTTAAAAGTAAACAAAAAAAACAGTTGGCCACCCCCCCCCCACCAAGCCACGCCCACAGAACCGGTAGCAACAAATTTTAGATTTCACCCCTGAATACACAAAACGGCACTGGAGTAGGGAACATGGCATTACCTCATTTCATTTATGTAGAGTAGGCAAAAAAGGAAAAGTTTCATCAGAGGACTGATTACAATAAGCCACCCATCACTTCTTCATCCCATAGGTAAGACAATCCTTCCAATCGCTTGGATACAAAAGGAAACACATATAATTCCCTGTCTATTCCCCACTTCTTTGGAATATCCCAAATCAATAAGAGTTGCAGGAAATATGTATGGAAGATCCCTTCAAAATGCTTTTGAATGTGGCTGGCTCAGATTTCTATCCACCATCTTGTATCCAAGGGACACAAAAGAATGTGTGGAAGCAAGGGAAAAGCTGTATTGGGGAAAGAAAATGATATTGCCAGTAGGGTCTTCCCTTCTACAGTCGAATGGGAGAAAATAAGTTTTGAACGTCTGCTATAAGGAACCTTTTGTCAGCTGAAATGCTTCAATACAGGTAGTCCTTGACTTACTACAATTCATTTAGTGACCATTCCAAATTACAATGTCGTTGAAAAAAATGACTTATGACCCTTTTTCATTCTTATGACTGTTGCAACATCCTCATAGGCATGTGATCTCAATTCAGACATTTGGCAACTGACTCATATTTTTGACGGGTTATGTGATCCCCTTTTGTAAGCTTCAGACAAGCAAAGTAATGGGGGAGCCAGATACACTTAATAATCATATTACTAATTTAACAACTGCAATGATTCACTTAACTTTGGCAAGAAAGGTTATAAAATGGGGCAAAGCTCACTTAACAGCTGTCTCACTTAGCAATCAAAATTTAGCCTCAATTGTGGTCATAAGTTGAGGACCACCTGTATATCCTTGAAATTCTAGCTGGAGAAGGTACAAGAAGTCGTAATAGTATAGGAGAGCATGATGCAATACCAAAGTGGAAATTGTTCCTTGAATGTTACAGAGCCATTTTTTTTACAAATTATTAGGGACTGATCAACATTCAGCTGACATGCTGAAAGACTATGTACCCTGAAATGGAAGGAAATAAATGATGAGATATAAGACACCTTCACCTCAGCTCTGTATCTCCAGATGTGTCATGTTGAAAATTCCATCACCCTTTGGGCTGATGAGACTTACAGTGTACCGTAAAACATTTGGAAGTTACTAGGATAGAAAAAGTTTTATATATTTAGATATACATTTAACTATTCAAAAGTAAGTTTTCAAAATCCTCTAATGGCCACTGGTAGTCATAGTATGTACTTCACCCTTAGGCCACTGTTGGCTGGATTTTCACGATAAATCATGGTTTATTAACTATGATGATTGAAATTCAATAGCATGCTAAGTGTAAATTAAACAAATTCTGTTGTGCAATGTGTGAAAGCAACCCAAAGACTGGGTAATAAGACTGCATTATCTGAGCAACCTTTTTGGCTAACTAATAGCAAAAGAATATTCAACAGAATTTTGAGGACAATTGCCTGGTTTTATCCCCAAATAGATTTTGATAAGTGCTTTTTGGTTTCTTACTCAGAGATTTGGTAAGTACAATTGAATATCACTTTGTAGCAAGTACAATTCCTAGGTGTAACAAACTTAATACAGAAAATTAGACTACAAGTCTTTTTAATGTATGACATAATAATTAAAGATAATTATTTCCACTTTCATATTTCTAGGGGTTGCTTAGAACTTTAAAGGTTGTAATAAATAGTTTGGATGAAATTTACAGATAACTAGTATATCATACACCGCCCTGAGTCCATTAGGAGAAGGGCGGTATATAAATTTAATAAATAATAATAATAATAATAATAATAATAATAATAATAATAATAATAATAATAATAATAATAATAATAATAATAATAATAATATAACTTAAGATAGCTAGTAGCTGGTAGCTTTCTTGTATGGTAGTCAACAATATACTGTACATTTACCGATTAAGTTATCATACTGAGATCCTTAATTCACTGTCTAGAGTTATAGAAATGATAGCTTGACTTACATGTTGTGGTTCATGCTGCTAAACCTATTCAATTTTTTTCCAATTTAGTCACAATCAGCATGAAGATGCAGAGCTGTTGACCATTTAATACCAACCAACCAACCAACCGATCGATCAATTGATCAATCAACTAAAAGCAGACAGATAATATATTCTAATAAAATCTACTAGTCTTTTTAATGTTTATTGCTTTATAAGTTAGGACAATATGTAGGTGATAAAAAGCCACCAGAGGGCAGGATGTTGTCATGGCATCTTTAATCAGAAGTTTCACAGCTAAGGTGTGACATTGATGCATTAAAGGACAGGGAGGGCTGGGTATCAGAAGATGCAGCCTTTTTTTTCAGCCAGTCAGAATTGTTTCTGTGCAGCTACTAAGAGTACCACAGCTACAGGTATAGAGATTCTAGAAGACTGGTGTTCTTACTGTGAAGTAGGGTTAAACACTTTGACAAACAAGCTTGTATGTATCTTCTAAATTAATTGTGAAACCTGTTTTGGAGTACTTGTAAAGAACCCAGAAACATAGAACCGTCTATTTAAAATAGTTATAGTTAATAAAGAAACACTATCCCCATCACAGTATTTATATTGGCATTTTTCCTGAAAGATAAGACATAATGAGGAGGGTGCTATTTATTTTTCATTGAGTTTATTTACACTGTTCAATACATGCTCCTACCTGTCTGCTTCTGTTGATTTAAAAGCAAGAAAAAAGAGGGAGGGGAAGGAATGGGGTCCCATAGAAATGATTGCTTGAAAAACATAGGCCATTATATTTGAACTTTTGAAGAAATCCTTAAAAAAGATCATGATTGGCACTCAAAGAAAGTAGGCCACCAACTCAATTAAGATGAGTTTTCAACCTATGACAGACAAGTGGGAGCATCGTGAGCATGGTTAATGGAACCAAAACATTAGGGTAATAAGTGAGAAAAACTAGAAATCTCCCATTTTTTCAGTTCAGTGAAATTGCAAAGCCAGCCTGATTTTCCCACACTCCTTGAGGCTTTCTACAGGCTGTTTCCTAGTGACTGTATTTGCACCCAAAGTTGATGGCTGACCCATTTGAAACAAAAGGTGATTGACAGACAACTCCTCCCCCTTCTTTTCCTTGCTTGTTTCAGGGTGAACCATTACACAGTGTGGTGGCCTATTTCTACTGCCATAAAAGCATGCAATTTTTTTTACAAGTCTGGCACTTCCTTATCTTAAAATAAAACTCAACTACAAAGAAATTCTGCTTGAGAATCAGTCTTAATAAGATATTTAAAACCTATGGTAATAGTTGTACCCCAAGAACGAAGAAGGAGTTGGAGATTTGCCAGCTATCCAGTTTCATAGCACATATCTTTTATGTGTCCCTGGGTTTCTTGAAATCCTGTGAAAATCAGCCTTGGATTACAGGTAGAATTTAGAGAAGGAAAAAAACAATTTTTGTTCATTTCTTGCAGTAGCAGATCCTTAATTCAGTTGAAATTAGCATCCATCCCCATTCCATGTGTATATATATGTATGTATGTATGTATGTATGTATGTATGTATGTATGTATGTATGTATATATGTATATGTGTATATATATGTGTGTGTTTGTGTGTGTATGTGTGTGTGTGTGTGTGTGTATATATGTATGTATATGTATGTGCATGTGTGTGTATATTTTTTATTAAACAGTTTTTTTAAACAATTTTTTTTCTATTTTCTTCTTTTCAACATTTTTGCATCAGTAAACATTTCTTACATATCCATTTTCTCCCTTACTTCAATTTACCATTTATACATATGATTCTAATATTGATTTATATACATAAAGATAACAATGTACTCAATATCAATCATACATTCTATATCCGTTCCATTTCCACTTGTTTCTTACTACTTTTCAACTCCTATATTTTCCTCATTTACTCTTTCCTTGCCCTCTCCTCTCCTCTAACCATTCATACCATTTTTCCCATACCATATAGTATTCTGTTTCCTCCTTTTCTTGTATTTTTTTTTTGTGTGTGAGACTCACAAAAGTCCATCTCTGCGCACTCCAAAACTTTTCTAATCAAATTTTCTTCTGTTGGTGTCTTATTATTTTTCCAATTTTGTGCATATATTATTCTTGCCACTGTTGTAATATGTATAATTAAATATTGTATTTAATAGAATATGTATACAACAGGGGTGGGTTCTAAATTTTTTTACTACCGATTATGTGAGCGTGGCTTATTTTGTGGGCATGGCTTGATGGTCATATAACAATTATTTAGGATTTAACAGAGGTACTGGTCTACCAGGCTTTTAACTGCTTGCAGAGCTGTACCGATCTACCCATTTATTTTTGCAGGCACTGGTCTACCATCAAACTGCCTTTTACCACTGATCAGCTGTAGGGCGGCCCTTTGAAGCCCCGCAGCATGAGTTTAAACAGTTTTTCCTTTTGCTTATCAGCTGGGAGGCAGCAATAGATTGGGGATCGGGCCAAATAAAAGGTAAGAATAATGTGGGGGATGCACAGAACCGGTTTGGTGAAGTCATATCGTCACTGCTCAGTGGAACTGGGTCAAACTGGGAGAAACCCACCACTGGTATACAATTTAAAAATAGCATTACTGTATACAGTCAGTTGCCCTTGAAATTAATATACATCATATATAAAAGAGCATCTTGCTCTTGACAATGAAAAACTTATTGCAAGTTGTCACTTCATTAGTCTTAAAGAGTGAGAATTTATTTTCTGGCCATTTTCTTGTTTGGTATGACAGGCATCAAAAGTGATATAGGTATTTTATCTGAAGGCAGGCATAATGACTTGAAACAAGAATCAATAAAACTGGGTTGTGCCCTCAGTTTTCATGTGCTAATTCCTTTTAAAGCTAGAAAATAGTAATTACTCTCATATCCATCCAACCAATCATGGATAGCGTCAGGTTATATGCAGTTGTTAAATAAATAATTTTATATTAAAAAAAACCCCTGTATCTGAATTTGTGCAGAAATAAGGCAAACTCATATCTTTAATATTTATTCCTACCTTTTATGTTTTAGGATGGATGTGGCACCTCCCAGTTATTGTTTTGTTGCATTTCCACCATCAACTAAAGATGGCCATGTAGTAGTTGGAAAAAATTCTGCACGTCCTCGTGATGAAGTTCAGGAGGTAGTTTATTTTGCTGCTGCTACTTATGATCCAGGATGTAAAGTTGAGGTAAATAAAAATAATTGAGGTTCTGGCAAAATATTTTTGAAAATATTTGAAACACTTGTAGAGCATCTTAAAATACTATTTTTCTTTTCCTTCCTTCCAATTGTCTGTCCCCCATTGGTTCTGTTATCTGAGACAGAATATACAGTTATTACAGGTATATACAGAGGTTAACAGATCTTCTTTATCAGACATCAATATGTTCATCATAACGCTCATATTCCTATTTTCCAAAGACAGATTGTGATATATTTAAATCTTCTGTTTTAAATCTGCAGAAAAACACCATAAGTATTTCACTAGTATGAATTTATGTAGCTACTGGATCCTCAGTAATGTGATTAGATAATCAGATTACTGTTAGAGCCTTTTAAAAAGGGGTAGTCTATTCATAGAGATGTTTGGTACTTCAGCACTGAGATTATAGACTCAGCTATCCATATTTTATTATAAATATAATAATAATGCATTCATGGCCTCAACACATCAGGAAGTATTATATTTATGTAACACTTCATGATTCTGATCATGTTGAGGCCATGAATGCATCTGAAATCTTTAAAAAAGATTGTAGGCATAAGTCACCTAGCTTCTTATAACTTTTTAAGGCTGCTTCTATAATTCCTGTTTAATTGTAATAAGATAATAAACTACAATACAATGGCTTTCTCTAATCTAGTTTCACTCATGATGTTCAGACAGCAATTCCTAGAATTTAGCCATTGTACCTGGGAATTCTGAACATTGCAGGTTGAGGAATAATTTATTAGGAATTTCATGCAAACCTGAATGCTTTAGTGTTTATTAAGATAAAAATTATATGTAGTCTATTTCAAAATCTAAAACGAATATTAACATTTTAAGATGAAGACTGATTAATAATTTGATATAGTAAACTACTGGCCTGGAAATTTGGAGCTCGTGAGTTCTAGTTCTGTTTTAGGCATGAAAACAACTGGTTGACTTTCTCAGTGACTGTGAGGCCAACCCATCTCACAGGGTTGTTGTTACAGAGAAAAAGAGGAGGAAGATGGAGCATAATGAATGTTTGCTGCCTTGAATCACTCTAAAATAATAAAGGTGGGATAAAATCTATTAAATAAATAAACAAATCTCCTTTTTTCTGTACAGTGCACATACATTGAAATAGATCAAGTACCTAAGACAAATGCTATTGCACTGAGCAGACCTTCCTGGCTCTGGGGGGCTGAAATGGGAGCCAATGAACATGGAGTCTTCATTGCTAATGAAGCTGTGCTAGCCAAAGAAGCAGCCTCTGAAACTGAAGCTCTCCTAGGAATGGATCTTGTGAGGTGAGAAGCTTATTTTATGAACAAGTAATTTATGGACTGGTCCAGAATACTAGCAGATTAAAAACAACGTATCATTTGGTATGGTGATTCTGAAAATCTCACAAGACACTGGAGATAAATAGATAGATAGATAGGTAGGTAGGTAGGTAGGTAGGTAGGTAGGTGGGTGGGTGGGCGGGCGGACAGACAGACAGACAGACAGACAGACAGACAATGCCAAATCTGGCCCTAGGTTCTACCTCAGTTTACCTTCCCAATAAGCAACTGTGTTAGAAGATCACTTAAATAAATAAAGATCAATTTATTAGGGTAACTTGATAAAATGGGATCTCTCAATGAAGAAGGAAGAGAAAAAATCTTGAACCCCATGTTTCCCTCCTTTTTATAGTTAACACAACAAAGAAAATAAAAGAGGAAAGTTGATTGGACAGAATAAAAGTAACCTCCCCTTTGCATAGGCAATCAGTTACATGTAGTCAAACGTTAGATATTTGCATCCCATAATATCGCACATGTTCACTAAAATGAGGTCTGACATAAGAAGGGGCATAATTGGAGGAACAAGGTTGTTTGGAATTCACAAAAGAAATAAACCAGACCACACCAATTTGTACTAAGAAACTGTTTCTTATCTGGAGCTAATTTCCAGATTGCTTATCAGTTTAAGAATGTTAAAAGCTAATAAACCTGAACATCATTTTAAAAGAGAGAAAATAAATCAAATTAAAATACAAGTAACTATGTTAGTTAACAAATTACAAAACTCATGTCATTTACCTCTCAATAGAGTAAGTAAATACCGTATTTTGGGGAGTATAAGATACACCTTTTCCCCCCCAAAAGGGGGTGAAAATTTAGGTGCGTCTTATACACCAACTGTAGCCTTGGCCACCCACTGGCCCTCACCCTTTGGCCTCTGCCTCCCAGCAGTTACCTCCTTGCAAGAAAACAGCAAGAAAAAAACAGCTCCTTTCAGCTTCAGCCTAATTAGCACAAGTTGATTGGATAGGTCTCCGACTCTCAGCTGATTTGCTCTCAGATTTTTTTTTTGCACAGGGCTCTGCTATTTGCTGCAAAGAGGTAAATTGCTGGAGCAGATCTTTATCCCCTTCTGTTAATCAAGCTATGCTGAAAATGAAAATGAAAGTAAAGCAGGCTGTTTGCCGCAAAGAGGCAAAATTGCTCAGAGGCAGAGGGAGATATCTTTTTCTTCTTTTCTTCACCAAAAAAGGTAGGTGCGTCTTATATTCTGGTGCGTCTTATACTCTGAAAAATATGGTAGGTAACTTAAGTAAGTAAGTAAGTACTTTTGGTAATACTATTGCATTGGTCACTCTGTTTCAAAAACAAAATACATTCAAATATAGTGATGCACAACTGTATTTATCAGATTATATGCAAAATGTAATTATTACTTCAGACTTTGTGAAGTGAAGCCCACAATTCAACCCTGAATTATCAATATTCTGTTCTATCAGTGCATTACAGTATATTAATGATAGTGGTGGTATTCAGCAAATTCGGGTAGTGGCAATCTGCCCTGGCGCTATGCTGTCCTATTTAGCCATGTTTTCTAAACCGCGCACATGCGTGCAAGCTGCGCGCGAGGAAGCAAGATTGCGTGCACGTTCACATGTTTGGTGTGTGGCGAATCGGTGGTAAAATTATGTGAAACCTATCTCTGATTAATGATTTTTTAAAAATTAATGGGCAAGATCTAGCAGTTAAAGCTACATATTCTCTGAGGTCTGCTTATGGACCCAGAAAATCCATCCTTCGTCCTTTTTTTCCTCTCTCTCATGGACATAGAGATTTATTCCCTCCATTGTTTCATCCTAGATTAATAGTAATTATATTTGACATATTTCCTTGTAGTCCAAATTCATTATAACCCTAAACTGCTAATCGGACTGTTCTTGACACTTTTTAAAAGTTAGTAGTTTATATTTCTGCCTCCTTCTGTTAAATAGAATTTGGTTCAGTAAGCTATTTTATTTGTTTAAGTACTTTAATAAACCACAAATCTTTAATGTTTATCCAACACCCTGTCCATCTAGAAGACAACAATTTGCAAAGCTATCTGGAATAGATTTCAAATTACCCAGCTGCATTTTTTAAAAAAGTAAACAATTTTAGGAATTTACTGTTTTCCTCTGACTGTCAATTTTCCACTACAGTTATTCTCCTCCTCTTCCTCCCTTTTCTTTTTTTTTATATAGTTGATCTACTGTTGATACAGATTAGGGCTCCAGGAAATAGCCAAGATAGATTTGCTCAACCTGGCACCCTCCGTGTCTATTGAACAAGATGCTGGTTTTACTTTCTGGGAGTTTGCTAACATAATACCAATATAGCTGAACAGTATCAGCCTGGAGGGTATTGTGCTTGAAGAATATTTGCAAAAAGACAGGGAAACGGTTTTTTATTCCACCATTCATATTTGCTAAGGACCAGTGGTGGGCGATGGCGGCAGGCTCTGGCCACCCGTCCAGATACTTCTGCGCTTGTACAGAAGCATCACACATGCACGCAAGTACATGCTTATCCATGAGCAAACCGGTAGCATCGGGTTTTGAAACCCACCCCTGCTAAGGACATCTCTTTTCAAGATGTGAGGTTAACTGTTCGATTGTTGTTGTACAGTTGACTTTGTGCTGTTATACTACTATACCAATAATTCCCCAAAAAACATGTGCAATCATTGTTTGTTTAAACCAGTGCTTTTTCAACCTGGCAATTAGCATACTAGCTGAGGAATTCTGGAAGTTAAAGTCCACATATCTTCAAGTTTTCAAGTTTGAAAAACACTGCTTAGACTTTATTTAATTACTCAACGGACAGCTACATTGTTTTCTTCTTTTCTGTATATAAATTAAAGTTAAATTCTAAGTGCTTCTGTAACTAGATAGCTTTTTTTTTATTCCCTTCCCAGACTTGGGCTTGAAAGAGGTTCAACTGCTAAAGAAGCCTTGGATGTCATTGTCTCGCTGCTGGAAGAATATGGTCAAGGTGGAAATTACTATGAAGATGGAAATATGTGCCATACTTTCCTGTCTGCTTATCTGATAGTAGACAGAAAAGAAGCATGGGTGTTGGATACTATTGGAAAATATTGGGCAGCAGAAAGAATTATAGGTCTGCTTTAATTTTAATTTTTATTCCCATCCATTACTTAAAAGAAAATATTATAAAATGTGAATTTCCAATGTGACACTGTATAAATTCAGATTTTATTTCTTATATATACTTATCTTTTTGTATCACCACCCAACTAGAGTTCTCCAGGCAGCTTACAAAATAGAAGTTAGAAATCTTCAAATCTGAAAGTCAAAAAACAAAATGGACCTGAGTTCCAAAAGAACTGTAGAGTAAAATGACTGGTGCAAGGATCTTCAAATTGTTTCTAAAAGTTAATTATTTAGAACTCTTAAAGTATGAAAACAATTTTTCTCTGACTTTCTCTCACTAAATCATGAATAGCCAATAGATAATGAAGCAAATTACTGTTTGCTTCACACATCCACACATCCACGCACCACATACCACACACATATCGGCCTAGCTGTCTGGTGTTTCCCTGCCAGCCTAAATTTTTGCCCCTACCTCACCCCAATGCATTGTTTTCGACCACAGCCTTAGGCAGTCTACTTCTCCATCCACCTGGTGTTACTCTTTTCCATTTTTCAGAGTTTTGCCATTTGTAATAAGAAATGTTCTTGAAGTTCTTACCAGTTCTCTTTTTGGCTCGTTTTCTTCATTTTTTCTCTCTTATTCTCATTCACATTTTTTGTGTCCTTTGTTAGATCCTCACAGTTACGATGCCTGGCTGACAGGTTCTCTTACAAGGCATCGAGGATTGGCTAAGCCACGAGCAGACGAAGGTGCAAGAGAACGACTGCTCGCGATTGGTTCAAGCTATCTGACAGCTAGCTATTTAAGGAGCTGTCAGACGAGTTGTGGTGCTTGTCGTTATGCGTTCTGTTTGAGACTGCTGTAGTTCAATAAAGTTGGTGTTATTACAACCTAGACCCCTGACTGTTACCCACCGGACACAACAAGTGGTGACGAGGATGGGATTTCTATGAGATGACGGTGGCCATCGACACCGACGGAACTGACAGTGACAAGTCTGTGCCCTCATGACAACCTAGCTCGTGCAATGGCGACCGCTCTTCCTACATTTACGCTCTTTGAGTCAGCTTTGGAAACCTGGGATGAGTAACTAGAAAGATTTGAGTGTTTTTTACAAGCTAACGACCTGGCTGACTTATCTTGCGCGAGGAAGAGAGGCTACTTCCTCAGCTCGTGTGGCCGTGAAATCTTCAGGACAGCCAGGGCTCTCGCCTCTCAAGCTGTGTTCGCAGTGTCATGGGAGACTTTGATTGAAAAGTTGAAGCATCACTATTCACCCGCTCCCTCAAAAATAGCGAGACAGCACGCTTTTCACCAGAGGGCTCAGAAGGAGGGGGAGTCCATTAATGAGTATATGGCTGCCCTATGCTCAGCGGCACTGCATTGTGAATTCAGGGAACTGGATGAGATGCTTCTGGACCAGCTCGTATGCGGGGTGCGGAACATGAAGCTCCAACAGAGATTGCTGGCCCGCTCAGACCTGACCCTCCCGATAGCAATGGACGAGGCCAGAGCCGCCGAAATGTTCAAGTCTTCGGCCGAAATCCAATGTTCCCAGACTGGGAGGAGGGGGGATTATCAGCTAGCACCTTTCAGACCGTTCATTATGAGGAGTCTGACCATGACGATACCTCTGAAGGGGAAAACAAAGAGAGCCGCGTCAAGTCTACCAAACACACGGCTCGCATGTCTCCAGTTAAGACATCTCAGGGAAGCTGCCTGGGTTGCCGGGGTTCGCACACCCGTGCAGAATGCAGATTCTGATCCGCTGTCTGCGAGCGTTGTGGCAAACGAGGCCACCTCTCTAGAATTTGCCGTTCTGTTTTCCCAGTTCCTGAGGGTACCGGAGAACCAGGGCCCAAGCGAATGAAGACCAGATGGACCGGGCACCACAACAGAAGAGTTACTATGACTCTTGAGGGTGACATTGCATCGGTGGCTGTCAGCCATGCTTCCGCACCAGCCTCAGAAAGCAAGATCTTTATTACCATTCGATTGGAGGGAGTCCCCTGCAAGATGGAGGTGGACACCGGCTCCTCCAAATCATTAATCTCTTTGCCCACACCTACTGCCCTGCTCCCTTCTATTTCTCAGCGGCGGTTGCAGCCTTGCCATATCAAATTGAGGGACTACCAGGGTAAAACTATCCCTATACTTGGTTGTGGGTTCTTCCATGTTAACTATGACACATTTTCTGGTCACTTGCTATTAATAGTCATGCGCGACCGGCTCCCCACTCTACTTGGGCTGGACTGGTTTGCTGCCCTTCACCTCGGTGTGTCTGGTATACATTCAACCTATCCGGGCGCTCTAACCAAGTTCACCCATGAATTCGCCGAGGTATTTGATGATCAATTAGGCGCTGCGCCGTTTGGGCACCACAAATTGCCACCACAAAATCCAACAGTACCTCTTAACGCAACACACTACACCTAGCTCAACTACCAAACACAGTCCAGCCAAGCTACTCATGGGCTGGCGGCTCCGAACGACCCTAGACCGCCTGCACCCTGATTACACTAGGGAACCATTTAGGGGAACTCGTTTGCCATCCAGGGAGTTCAGTATGGGGGACTTAGTCTACGGTTTAAACTTTGATAAAGACTGCCGGTGGCTGCCGGGCCAGATTACACAAGTAACTGGTCCCTATTCTTACAGGGTCCAACTCTCCGATGGGAGAGTTTGGCGGTGACATGTAAACCAGCTTCGGAGAAGGGTAGCTGATGCGCCCACCCAGCAACCTGGCCAGGACCACCTGACTCCACCTTGCAGTGGCCACACGGGCGAACCTAACATCCCTTGTTCTCCAACCGCAGCATTCTCGGTGGGCAACTTACCTATTGGTGCGGGTCCAGTGGCGAGTTCAAATCCTCCATTCCCCAGCGAGGCACAAGTTCCACCAGCCTCAGTAAACGAAGATGCAGCTTCACCTCCTGCACCGTCTGCGCCAGCTCCAACTTCAACGCAGTCCTCACTGATTCCTCCCACCATGCCTGCTACGCCAGAGCCGAGACGGTCTGGCCGGTATCGTCATCCGGCTTATCTGGAGGATTACGCATGCGCATTCTGGGTGGGGAAGGGTGTTAGATCCTCACAGTTACGACGCCTGGCTGACAGGCTCTGTTACTAGGCATCGAAGATTGGCTAAGCCGTGAGAAGCTGAAGGAGTGGGAGAACGACTGCTCGTGATTGGTTCAAGCTATCTGACAGCTAGCTATTTAAGTAGCTGTCAGACGAGTTGTGGTGCTTGTCATTACGCGTTCTATTTGAGACTGTTGTAGTTCAATAAAGTTGGTGTTATAACAACCTAGCCTCCTGACTGTTACCCCCCGGACACAACATCCTTCTTAGGTAAACCAGTCAGGAAACACAATTAGATGAGCTAAAGCTACTTTATTATAAGGCTACATCACAGTAACAGAATCTTGCAAGTCTGACAGTACAAACTTCCCATCACCATTTTTAACCATCTGATCAATTAGGATGGGCCCTTCCTACGTTTCTTTCTTTGATGCTTAAATGACCATGGGATCTTCCCTTTTTTGTCTGGTTATTCCCTATGCAGCATCTCTTTCCCTCATCCAGGGGTGAAATGCTACCGGTTCGCACAGGCTTGGTGAACCGGTAGTAAAAAAAAGCTAATGGTTTCGTCCAAACCAGTATTTCTGATGATCAGCTATGCCGCATGATTTATATTCGCTAGAAAGTAGGAAATCCTGCTTTCTAGCAAATCTAAATTGTATGGCACAGCTGTTCCCCCCTCACTGTTCTACTTATCTTCAAAAGGTTCCTTTTCCCGCGTGAAACATGCATTTGGTATACACTGTATAATCGCACGTGTGTGCTTTTGGCATGCACCGCACATACATGGGCAGTGAACTGGTCGCAATCCGTGGAGGATTTCACCACTGCCCTCATCCATAAGTTCCATTACACATCTCCAGTAGTCTCCCTGTTCGCTGCTTTAAGTTTAAATCTTTTTAATCAGAAAGAGTAAGGCAAAATAAACTTCATTTAGCGTTAGCCAGGCTCTTTTCTTGAAGCTAAGATTAAACTTTTGTTCTTTCAAACCAGACAAGGGAGGTTTGAAGCCAGTCTCCTATCTTGGCTTACAAGCTGCCAAGCATGTTTCATTATAGAACAAGTATGTAGATTCTTTTTCTGAATGGGATTTATATATTAGGTATATCTGCATATTTGTAAATCCATCTAGCTACTCTGTGCATCTTTTTTTGTTACCTTCCTTAAATGTGACAGACACTTGAGTGAAGAAGGGTTGAGGGTTTTTTTGCTATTTATTATAAATGCAGCAAAGGTGAGAAAGAATCAGTTCATCACTGCTTTGCACAATTCAGTGGAGCAACTCTTTTAAATCTGTTACAACATTAGCACTTAGCTAATAGGATTTTATTGAATGCAAACTGGATCTCGCTTTAGGTTTTTTAATGTCATATTTTATTTAGATGTTTATTCTTGTTTCTATAGACGGAGTGAAGTGTATTTGCAACTGTCTGTCCTTAACTACAAAAATCGACGCAGAGCACCCTGAGCTTAGAAGTTATGCAGAAAGTAAAGGATGGTGGAGCCCAGATAAGGAGTTCAATTTTGCTGAAGTATTTTCCCAAGCTGATGATTGTTCAAATTGTTGTTTGGGGATGGAGATCTTAAAAAAGCAAGAAGGCAAGTAACTTTGTTGCCCATAGTCTGATTCAAACCGTAAAAGTTTAGAACAGGAGGGCAACTTGACAGTTTATTACCACCAGTGGCAAAAAATTTGAGAGAATAAATTAGATAATATATGCATAAAAGGGCACAAGAGAAACTTGGAGCAGAGAATTCAAGGTTCTGTCCAGGTAATGATCTTATGCAAGGAACTCACCCATCAACTGCATTTGCATAGGAGAAGCTTAAACAATTCCTCAGAAAATTTAGAAATAATCGTTATTGTGTTGACCAGTTAATTAAATAGAAAATGATAGAAAATCTATATTCATTGAACTGAATTGCTAGATGCACATTTGAAAGCACAGACCAACTATTTTATGTTTGTTAGACCCACATATTCCTCAATGCTAAGGAACATATTACATTGTTCTGTAGTCAATGAAAATGGATCCTGAAAGATTCCCAAAATCACTGCAGGAGTTTCCAAATATCAGAGGTGGGAATCATGCTCATCTGATGGTGAAAGTTGCAATTTCATCCTGCAGACAAGAATGAATTCCAATTGTCTAAAAAGGGGGATTGATAAAACCACATCACATTCCATTTTGCATCTATTTTGTTGCCCTTGCTCTTTTTTGAATTCTAATAATAATTCTGTTTAACATTACCCTCAATATTAGGCTGCAATGTTCAAAATGATATTTGAGAGAGTGAGTTATATAAGACAGGAACTTTCAGTTAGATCTGGTGCACAATGCAATCCAAGGGTCTTACTTGGGCTTTATGAACTATATTAGGGGCCTGAAAAAGAATAATGTCATATTGAAAGTTGGTGGCAGCTGGGGATTGCACAAAATCTGGGAGATTGCGTAGTTTAGGCAATATACATAAGAGCACCAGAAAAATCTTTATAAATCACAATTCTTTTACAAGAATATGTATGAAAGGGAGATCTCTTTGATATCCTGCTTCTTTCCCTGCATCTATTATTGCAATTTCCATTTTTCCTATTTTTTATCTCTCTATGGACCCTGCTGGATCTTTCCCTTTGTTTCTTGGCAATAGATAGAGAATAACCATATATGAACACACAAAATATATACATATATACATATAAAACATACATATACATATAAAATTATGTATTATATAAATATATAAAATTATATATGTTAATTATTTTTAAAAAGGAAGATAAAACTAATACTAATATAAAGTAAGGAAAAGAAAAGAAAATCAAAGTGCCAGCTTTCCTTTCAAGAAAGGAAAAAAATAGAAGAAAAAGAAAAAAATATTACAAAGAAGTGGTTTCCAATTTTTTTTTACAGCGGTTATAAATATGATGATTAATTTATTTCTTATTCTGTGGTCATATTACCTGTTATTCTATGTTTGCAACTTTTCTTTCATTGATTTATCATACTTAATCATCATGCATTCATTTTTTCCTATTTTACTCAAAAGGCCTCACGCAACCTGTTACTTCCTAGATGCATTGGCAAAGAAAGGAATAGATTTTTCCTCCTGAAATGATCCTGCCCTGCTAAATTCCCAATTTCTGTTTTTTTCTTCCAGGCAACATCACTGTGGAAACCATGATTGACCTATTACGTAACAAGGCTGAGGGCATCTCTGTGGATTCTGACTCTTTTCTTACAACAGCAAGCATGGTGTCCATCTTACCTCAAAATCTGACTTCCCCATGCATTCATTTTTTCACTGGTACACCAGATCCATCCAAGTATGTTAGATGTACCAGCATTCTTTTAATAGTCTCAAGAATTAATTACTAATTTTACATCTTGGTTGGGTAAAATATACATTATTCTCTGATTAGGGTTATGTAAAGAAATGTTCAAAGTTTTGTTTGGTTATTTCAAATCCCTGGACTTATTTTTGCAGCTGCTAATTTAAATCTAGTTGAGTAAAAGCAGCTTTGTAAGGGTGAAAAAAAAGATAGATTAGTTCAGTGTTGTTCAATACTGGTAACTTTTAAGATGCGTGGACTTCAGCTCCCAGAATTCTCCAGCCAGAATGTTACCTCAGGAATTCTGGGAGTTGAAGTTTACAGATCTTCAGTTTGCTAAGTTTTAGAAATACTGTGTTAGCTGTTTGATCTACCCTATTGCCAATTTATATGCCTTAGCTGTGTTAGCTATTGCCCTGTAGATTGCCTGCAATGGATCCTGGGATATCAAGGCTGCTTCGCTCTTCATAGTTTACTCTCATTATTTATGTTGGGCTCATATATCTAAGATGAATGCTCATAAGTTAATTAATTTTTTTTACCAGAGTTATTTATTCTGCACTGCTTTGGAACTTCATTTTATAAATTTACTTTTCTAATACTATAGGGTTATTTTAGAAAACATTACATATCCATTAAATTATGTTGTTCCAAAGCTTAAAGATGCTTCAGAGCAGGGCACTATCAGAGCCTCCTTAACCGAAGTATGCATCCTTCTGGGATTCAGCATCAACTATGTTAAGCTGAAGAAAAGACCTCATTCTTTAAAAAGCTCTAAACCTTATTAGATGTAAAATTAATGGTGTAAATAGTTACACCTGTGCTTTGGATACAAAATACTCTCATATTTATAAAGAAATATATAAAGCTACTATTGTTTTATGAATGTATAAAACTAATGAAAGAGACTGGAAGGAATAAGCTTTAACTGACTTATAATCTTTTCAGTATATTGGTAAGTTTTCATTGGATCTGTATTAATATTGTTTTCTTTTGGTAATAACTTTTTATTTTGTGTAATTTAGCCATGTCAGCATTTCCTGTATCTTTATCTTTTCTTTCTGTGAATACAACTCTTTTGATTTTTCTTGCTAAAGGCAAACAGGTGAACACTTACATTAAAATATAATGCAACAGGGGTGGAGTGATGGCTCGGTGCTTTAAGATGTGTGCTTGTCAGCCACAAAGTCAACAGCCCGGGTTTGAGATCCAAGGAATGTGCTTCCGTTACATGCCACAGCTCCTGCCCAGCTAGCAATTCAAAAGCAGGAAAACGCAAGTAGATAAATAGGCATGGCTTCAGTGGGAAGGTTACTGTTTCATACTTCATGATGGCTACTTGATAATGAAACCATCCCTCAGATAATACAGGATCCTGTCAGAGATGACTGGACAGAGAAAACCTTTAACCTTTATAATACATCAAGAAATATTATAGTGGCTTCAGCATTATAGTTTGTCCATTACCTGCAAGCTTTTTGTATTTAAGACATCAAAAAATATTTTAATTGGAAATGATATTAAATTTATTTTTAGAAGTAATAGAAATTTGAACGAAACATTTTGTGGATTCCAGATATTAGTTCTAATCACAGGATTTTTCAAGGAAGAAGGATTCAGAAGCAACAAAAGGGCACTGCAGACAATTCCTAAAAGTAGCACAGTGTCTATTCCAGTTGATATGAACAACTCTTTACAGAAAATTGCAATATTAAAAGCCTACATCCTTGAAGGGATATTTTATGTCACATAAAGTGACTGTTAATTTGTGCAGAATGGTGTGACAAAACAGACTAATTAAAAGAGTGATCAGTGGCAATAAAAATGTCCTGACATGATTATTTAAGTTTTAATATAATTATTAGCAAAAGTAAATACAGTTTGTCAAAAGCATTGCATATATTTAATCCCCTCTTTAATGCAATTGGTACGCTCAGATTTATTTTGGGTAGGTTGTTTTTGTTTGTAGGAAAATAAACTGCTAGGTGACAATGCAATCTGTAACTATAATTACTTAGTTGGTCATTCATGTAATCTTTTTCAGGTCCATATTTAAACCTTTTATCTTTGTGGATGGTGTGAAAATAGTACCTAAAGTTCAGTCACCCATTTTTGGTAGTGAAGATCCTGTGAAAAAAATTCCTCGCTTTCAGGAGAAACCTGATCGCAGACATGAACTGTACAAGGCGCAACAGCAGGCCCGATTAGTCTTAGACAGTGATGAGGTAAGGCTTCCAATTCAATTTTAGAATACTAATTATTATCAAACCAATTGACTGAATTGTTCAGTACTCCAGGTTTGCATTTTAAAAGCAGTTCTCTTATACTTGTATAAAATATATTTAAGGTTGTGCTCGCTTTATTTCTGATTGTTTCTTTGCATAATTATAGAATAGCTTAATTCTATATTATACATGTTGATGTTTTTGTAATCAGAAAGAGGCATACATTGTAATGGGAGAAAAGAAACTTTCCATACATAGTTAAAAACTGAATGTTATCTTCTATAATTACTGTATCTTTATACTGATAGGTGAAATACAACAATATTATCTTCAACTGCTTTTTTTCAGTATGCATGTCCAAAATAGCACTGCAAGTAGTTCTCACTTGATGTCTATTTGTTCAGTGACAGTACAATAGTGCTGAACAAGGATACTTATAATAGGTCCTCGTAGTTTTGGCTGTCGCAGCATCCCCACAGTCACATGTTCACAATTTGACTGCTGGGCAACTGGCTCACTATTACAATGTTGCAGTGACCTGCAATCACGTGAACAATATTTGCAACTTTCACTGCCAACTTCTGACAAGCAAAGCCAATGAGGAAGTGGGCAGGTGGTTGCAACTGGCATTCATGTGATCATGGGATGCTGATATTGCACGTTACTCACTTAATGATGACAATTGAGGCTGCTGGAACTGCTATTGCAAGTTGGCATGGTGATGTGGCATTGTCTTACAAATATCCCAGCCCATTGACCATCACTAAGCAAATATTTATTTATATCTATTTATATCTGAAGATACTGTTGTATCTTCAACTACTTTTTTTCAAGTGAGCATGTGCACTGTAGGACTAGGCAGCCATAGAAACTGAATGAATGAATGAATGAATGAATGAATGAATGAATGAATGAATGAATGAATGAATATCCCAAAGGTGCTTTTTTCAAGAGGCAACTTTCTAGGGTCCTTTCAACAGTTCCAAGAAGGCTCCACACAATTTGCATCACTCAGGTGACCCTGATGACATAGATAAACCTCCAGGTGACCTTAACAACCTGTTTGCAAAGAGTATAAATCCTTCCATTCCCCACTATCCAGTTAGAGCTGAAGAAGTTTCTTGGATGAGAAATGAAACATCTTCAAAGAAAAACTAGAAAGTCCAGCTGCTTCTTGAAAAAAGCACCTTTGGGACAACCATGACCTGGATAACTGAGAATCTCCATAGATGAATGAATGAATAGTAATATAGTCAAAAAAATTAATACTACAATTGTTCTTCCTAAGATGCCACCAAATTTTTCCTTTTATAATTTTAAGTCTTATCAATTAAAGGACAATGCATGCCAATGGCAAGAGGAATTTGGAAGTTTTTTGAAGCAAGATGCTTGCTTCCCTCCCCCCCGCCCCCAATTGTAGGTGAAAGAAAATTAGAGAAATAACTGGGGAAAAAAGAGTTTTTCTAGGGAAATTCCCATTTGTCCTAATCTCTTTCATGGGAAAGTGTTTTTGTAACCATTTAAATATAAGACAGTGTGCAGTGCGCAGGCTACAGTGTGCAGCAGCAGCCAAAATAGCTAATAGAGTTCTTGGTCGTATAAGCAGAGGCAGAGGATCAAAATCATGTTAGGTATTAGTACTGCTTTATAAATTCTTAGTAAAATCACATCTGGAATACTGCATCCAGTTTTGGTTACCACATTACAAAAAAGATGTTGAGATTTTGTAAAAAGTGCAGAGAACAGCAGCTAAGATGATTTTAAAGGCCTGGACACTAAAACATATGAAGAACGGTTGCAGGAATTGGGTATGGATAGCCTAGAGAAAAGAACTATAGTGCTATCATAGCAGTATTCCAATATTTGAAGGGCTGCCACAAAGATGAGGGGGATCAACTTATTTTCCAAATCACCAGAAGGCAAGACAAGAAACAATGGATAGAAACTAATCAAGGAGAGAAGCAACCTGGAATTAAGGAGAAACTTCCTAACAGTGAGAACAATTAACCAGTGAAACACCTTGCCTTCAGATGTTGTGGTTGCTTCATCACTGGAGGTTTTAAAGAAGAGACTGGACAGCCATTTGTCTGAAATGGTATAGGGTCTCCTGCTTGAACATGGGGGTTGGACTAAAAGACCTACAAGATCCCTTCAAGCTCTGATTGAGGTATATTTCTTGCTGTATACCTCAATCTTCTCCAACCTGTCATCTTCTACATGTGTTTAGTCAGCAACTTTCAGAATTTTGACATGGAATTCTAGAAATTGCAGTTCCTACACACTTTTCAGTAATTCTGAGTGTTGTAAAATCTGGAAGTAACCAAGTTAGGAAAGTCTGGATTATAACTTGTTAAATGTTATTATATGTATGGTTAATGCACAAGCAGTTCCGTCTTTTTTAGTTTCCTGAGAATTTTTAATATGGATGCATTTGTAAACATTTGTACAAGGTTATAGCTTAAATCCTTTTAATCAGTGTTTCCTATTGGTTTTTGCATTCCATAGGAAAAAGGTCAGACATTAAGAAGAATAATGTTAAACCTCGAAAAGCAGGGCTTGGAAGCAATGGAAGGCATACTCTCTAGCTCTGAGATTCTTGATTCTTCAGAAATAGAAGACCTATTTTATGACTGTGTAGATACAGAACATAAATTCTTCAAATGAAGTGAGTCTTCTTCATGTTTTTCCCCCACATTCATATTCCTATTTCAGCAAATGTTCTTCTAAAAGTAAAAAAGTCAGCTTAGATGTTCATATTCTTCTCCATCTCCTGAATCTGAATGACTTCAAAGCCAATTTTTAGCACATATAAGAAGCCAACCTTCAGGACATTGTGGTTATTTTGCTATATGTATGTATTTCTCCTGCAGTTTAGATTGTCATTTGTACTTTGTAAATTAAGGCTTTTTTTTTTCATTTCAGCAGCCATAAACACTATAAGCCTTTGCACAAGAACATAGAACTCTTCAAGCCTTGAAAGATAATCTCACCATATTGCCGAATTTGGGAGGAAGTATTCATCTTTCTAGAGAAACTTTCCTCAGTAGCTGTATCCAGTTAGCATCCTTTTTCATTATGTGTTGTCCTGTGTATATTGCTAAAAGAGAAGATTCACTGATTGGTTCAGTTAGTAGATGCATGCTGGCTAGTGTAATTCTGGAATTTTTATTTTATTTGGGTGACAAAACTTTAAAAATGAATAATTTTAGAAAAGACTATAGAAGTCTCAATGTTGTTTTCAAATTAAACAAGATCTTTTCAGAACTTCCCTTCAAAATATTCATTCACTTTCAAAGGAAAGATGGTACACTTTATAACTTCTGAATGATATTTTTGAATAGAAAATGTGAAAATGTTTTTTTAAAAAAGGAAATTCCATTATAAAGGATATAACTTTTAGCATTGGAATGCCTCCTCACTAATGCTAGTTTGAATGAGAATGAAATCAATTTACATAAATAGCCCACCTAGTTCTCTATTCCACATTATTTCATATTTCTTTGTGCTGCATTTGAAACATTTATCCAAAAGTTTGGTTTATAATGTTCCCAATATTATTGAAAATTTGTTGGAAAGGTTTCAAGTGAGGTAGAATGTGAGAATATCTTCTATCACCCTTAGCTGCTTTAGGCAGATAATAAGTCTGTTACTACTTTGCCAAATAACAGCAGTCATTTATAGCTACTTAAATAGTAGAATAGGATCTAATCCAGTAAACAATTACCATTGTTATATAATTATGAATACTAAGATAGTCTCAGATGAGCAAGGTTAAATTTGCACACTTTGATTGACAGACAGTTAATGAGATCAGCAAATTTGCATTTGTTGCAATCCAAGATTGAGTTAAAATGGCATGTGCAGTAATGACATAACAAACTCCACATTCGTCCATACATTGTCTGACACAGATATGTACCTTGAGTTTTGTGTTATGATGCATATTTCCCCATGTTCACCAATAATATAAAATTATATTTACTTTCTTAAAGAGATTGACAGTGAAAGTGTTATTTACCTCCAGGTTTTTGTATCCTGAATCCATTCTCTTATATAAGTTGCTTATTGTCTGTGCATCCAGACATTGGACATTACCAAGTTCATCTTGGCCATCAGCAAGTCATCCCTCCTACTGTTGACTTCTTAATGAAAAGATGGATGTATGGCAGGTGTGAAATCTACTTACCTTCCTTACTGGTTCAGAAGTGCACGCGCTGAGTGTGCATGCTCGCGCGCACTCATGCATCACATGTGGGGACAGAACCTCTGCATGCGCAAAACTTTTTGCACATGCACAGAGGGTAAAAAACACATTACTTCCTGGGTAAAACCAGGAAGTAATGACACATGGTCAGGTGGGCAGAGCCTTGTGCTGCCATTGCTACCGATTCTCCGAACCACCTGCCACAATCGCTACCAAATTGCCCGATCCGGTCCAAACTGGGAGCATTTCACCCCTGATGTATGGAACAAAATGATTGTGCAGGTGAAGCCATGAGGCAGTGACAGGTGATTAGATTCTAATGTCAAAACTATGGTGCTAATCCTATAATTCAAAACATCAGGATTCTGATGTTATAAAACTTCCAACTATCAACTCCCAACTAAACTATTGTGATCAGGTCATAAATGCTATTTATAGTGTTCTTAACTAGGGACACTTATAAAACAGATGTCAAGAATGACACACAGATTCATGAAGTAAATAATAGTTTTAAAAATTATGCAGGAAACTAAGGAAAGTATTTTTCCATTGTACAAGGAACAATGTAATTTTGAAGGGCCAGACTTTTTTCTAGTTCTTCCAATATATCTTGTCACTATGGAGATCTACAGACTTTCCTTAGTCAAGCAATTTATCTCTACAAACTGTATGGTCAGTTTGTACAGCAAACAGCTATTATTTTAAGGTTTAAAATTTCAAAGAATAATGGCATCAAAAGATGGCTGAAAAGGGGACAAAATTGATTTGAGGACATTTTCTGCAAAACTCCAAATGTTCCAATTGTGCTATAAGATTTGATCATGCTCTCTCCCTGAGGATGTGTTGGAATGTATAATACCTGATTGAAGCAGAATTAGTACATTTTTAGGTATTTCTTGTAGGAAGTTGCTATCAGGAGTTTGATGTCAGTTGTGATATATGTATTAGACATTTATGATTGACCAAATTAATAAATTATTTCTGCACAGAAAAAATGTCTGGGTATTAAATACTTTAATATTATTTCCTGAAATGCATTAGAGAAGTTTTTTTTCTTTTTTCCAGTAAGAAATAAAATTGTGAAAACAAATTAATGTAAAATAGTTATTTTCTGGAAGTTACTAAATCACATTATATTATGCCATAATACATGTTTATTTATTTATTTTTATTTATTGAATTTCTATACCACCCTTCTCCCAAAGGACTCAGGGCGGTGAACAGATTAAGATTTCATATACATATAAATATATTTTATAAACAGTAAATAATAAATTGAGTCAACTTGGTGTATCTATTAAGACCTTGGCATAGAATTTTGATGTTTATGCTAGCCCTGCTTGTTGAAATAGAAAGGTCTTCAGGGCACGTCGGAAAGTACGAAGATCTGGGATTATTCATATTCCAGGTGGTATTTTGTTCCAAAGCGTAGGTGCCCCCTCAGAGAAGGCTCTCTCCCTTGGAACTACTCCATGGCTTAGGACCTGAGTACTTACGACATTGTTTTAATGATGGTACTATGAGTAGGCCTACTCTGTGAGAGCGTATTGGTTGGTAGGAGGTTGCAGCAGGTGGTCTCGTAAGTACTCAGGTCCTAAGCCATGGAGCACTTTAAAGGTAAGAACCAACACCTTGAAGCGCACTCAGAAGGCCACCAAAAGCCAGTGCAGCTCGCGTAGAAGAGGTGTTACATGCGAGCACCATGTTGCTCCCATAATTACTCGTGCAGCCGCATTCTGGACCAGTTGGAGCTTCCGGGTGCACTTCAAGGGGAGCCCCATGTAGAGAGCATTGCAGTAGTCAAGTCAGGAAATGACGAGGGCTTGAGTGACTGTGCGTAATGAGTCCCAGTCTAGAAAGGGACGCAATTGGCGGATCAGGCGAACCTGATAGAAAGCTCCTCTGGCCACGGCTGTTATATGATCTTCTAAAGACAGTTGTGCATCCAGGAGGATGCCTAAATTGCGAGCTTTCTCTGTGGGGGTCAATGACTCATCCCCAATAGTTAGTGATGGGACTAACTGGCTGTACCGGGACGTCGGTAGCCACAGCCACTCAGTCTTGGAAGGGTTGAGTCAAAGCCTGTTTCTCCCCATCCAGACCCGTATGGCCTCAAGGCACCGGGACATCACTTCAAGGGCATCATGGGGTGGTTTGTGGTGGAGATCTACAGCTGAGTGTCATCAGCGTACAGATGACATTGCACCCCAAAACCACGGATGATCTCCCCCAACGGCTTCACATAAATGTTGAACAGGAGAGGCGAGAGGATCGACCCCTGTGGCACCCCGCAAGTAAGGGGCCTCGAGGTCGATCTCTGTCCACC
The DNA here is from genome assembly GCA_038048745.1 of Coluber constrictor foxii. Lineage (NCBI taxonomy): Eukaryota > Metazoa > Chordata > Lepidosauria > Squamata > Colubridae > Coluber > Coluber constrictor. Next base: position 129,865,604 of record CM075961.1, read on the forward strand.
TGTCAACACTGACTGCGACCTGTCAGAGAGGTAGGACGAGAACCATCGTAATACGGTGCCTCCCATTCCCAGCCCCTCCAACCGGTGCAGCATGATACCATGATCAATGGTATCAAAAGCCACTGAGAGATCTAATAGGACCAGGATAGAGGAACATCCCTTATCCTGAGCCCTCCAGAGATCATCAACCAATGCGACCAATGCTGTTTCTGTGCTGTATCCATGTTATGTTATGAGCTTATTTAATAGAAGATCGTCCCCCTTTTTCCTCTCTCTCCTCCACACATTTTAAAATTAATTTAGGATACAGTCTGAAATTTTTAAAATGTTTCAATAATTTTCATACTTAAAGGTCTTGGTGCAAATAAAGATGGTTACTATACTCTACATGTCATTTCTAATTGAGCCATCATTGACTAGACACTACTGCTCTGTGTCTTGTTTTTAAACGTAAGGTCTGATTGAGTAAATGTCTTTTCATTTTCCTTGGTGCAGAAAAGCCTCGTTTCTTCCCCTTCTTAATTCGGAAATAAGTTCTAGAATTCAAGAATATTGCCGTTTATTGCAAAAGCAAAAGCAACAGCTCTCATCAAAGGGGGAGTTGCTTAGCCCTAACACTTTGTGCAGATAGTTTCTAGTTGTTTTCACATTAAACAGTCAAAGAGCCACTGCTGAAAATAGACATACAGAACTAGCTGAAACAGCTACTGCAGTCCTATGGTTCCACATGTAAGAATAAGGTAGAAATGCAAATACAGTCTGAGTTTCCCTTTTCTCTTCAAACAAGGCAACTTCTCTGAGAAACAGTTATCCTCAAACAGATCTGTCTACTGTATTACACTGCAACATATATATGACCAAAGGCTGCCCACTGCAGTTTATCTGAATGAAAAGCTGGTCAAAAATTCTGCAAGAATGAAAACAGTCTATGATGGCTAGGTTTGCAAGAATGTTAAACCATAATTCAGTAAAAAACCCACCTCTCTTCTGTTCAAAAATGCCCCCCTACCCTTATTGCTGTCCTTCCTTCGTTGCCTTTTGTAGAAAGCAAAATTGTGTGAGACAGGAAGCTATGTTTGCCATATGCCCATTAGTTGGTTCTTAAATTTTCCTTCTCATTCCTTTTTCAATTGTATGTACAGCATGTTATTTAGGGCCCAAATGTGTAGCAGCTAGTTTAAGACTATAGATGCTTCCTAAACAAGATATATTCCTTTACTCCATGGTTCAGTTCAAGTATTCTTTCTATTGGTAGGCTGTGTCGATACCTAATTCAGAGGAATTTTGTGACTGACTCCACTTATTGGAGCAAGGGGGGGGAGGGGAAATATATTTTATTATTATTATTATTATTTTATTTTTATACTGCCCTTCTCCCGAAGGACTCAGGGCGGTGTACAGCCAATTAAAAACACAAAATATAAAAACATCATAATTTAAAAATTATTAAAATTAATTAAACAATTTCAGCCAGAATTAAAACCCAAAAATTAAGATTCCAAATTTAAAAATCATTTAGATAGACAGCCCCACCTGTCGGAACAGTGGAATCTTGAGGGCACAGCGAAAAACACGGAGGTTGGAGATTTTGCGTATTTCCGGGGGCAGTTCGTTCCACAGGGCAGGAGCTCCCACAGAGAAGGCTCTCCCCCTGGGTGTCGCCAGCTGACACTATTTGGCCTACAGTACCCTGAGGAGTCCTTCTCTGTGGGAGCGAACTGGCCGGTGGGAGGCTATTGGTGGCAGAAGGCGGTCTCGTAGGTACCCAGAACCTAAGCCATGCAGCGCTTTAAAGGTGGTGACCAACACCTTGAATTGCACCCGGAACATCACTGGGAGCCAGTGCAGCTCGCGCAGGAGAGGTGTTACATGGGCGCAATGAGTTGCGCCCATAACTATCCATGCGACTGCATTCTGGACCAGTTGGAGCCTCCGTGTGATCTCTAAGGGGAGCCCCATGTAGAGAGTGTTACAGTAGTCCATCTGGGAGATGACAAGGGTGTGAGTGACCATGCCCAAAAAGACCCTATTGTGCCTGCAAGTTGAGGACTACAAATAACAACATTTTATTTTCTTAGGCTGATGGGCTTTAGAAGAAGCTAATGGAAAATGTTTTGCTTCCATTCTTCATGCATGGAGTATAAGTGTATCTATGTGTGACATTCTTTTGGAAATCTATACATCTGCACCACAGAAAAGCTATATCCAAGAAAACAAAAGAGAAGACTTGCCAGAAATTTATATATTATACAATGTAAATCAGTAAACCAAATTTGGAAATAATGAATTAATTACAACAGAAACTCCATGGGCAACTAAACTGCATACAGTACAGGCATCAATTTTACTTTACCAAAATATACCATATAAGAATGAAGAGCTATGTAAATTACAATACTTCATAGCATTTAAAAATAAAATTCAGGCCAGTTTTAAAGCAATTTAAATTAAAATACATAATGTTGTAACTTTTTTATAACTGAACATGCACTCTCATTCTGGCCCATCTGCATCCAGCAGTCTTTTAAGTGCCATATTTACCTGTACCTATCACATGACTAACAAAAATATGCCCTATATTTTATACTGCAATCGGTGACCTCTTGATTTTTTTTGGAATACCCTTAAATTGTTGATCTCATCTCGCTTGCGGTCGTAAAGGGGGGTTGCTTGCTTTATCTGTAAAAAGAAAATGGTATTTTCCATGACACAATCAAGACAATTTCTTTCTCCAATAATCAAGAAGTTTGAGCCATGAATCAGAGAACCATCAAGGCAAATTTATAGACTGCTTATGTCAGTTGAAAACCTTCATAATATCTCTGAAGTCAACAAAGACACACGTGTAGACATATATGTGTAGTTTCCACACATAACGCTTAAATCACAGCAATTTAATATATTTAGAGGATTAAGAAGTATCTATTTGGCATAGGATTTAGGATAGCAGTTTCTCAATATGTACTGGTAGTCCTTGACCTACAATCACAACTGAGCCCAAAATTTCCATTGCTAAGCAAAGCAGTTGTTAAATGAGTTTTGCCATATTTTGCAACTGTTTTTGCCTCACTTACTCACTCAGTCCCCAAATTTTTTTTACCTCCTCTGTCATTTCTTAAAAGATTTATTTTTTAAAAAAACTATTTTAAAAAAATTTATACCTATTTTTTAAGAAGTAAAAAAAATAAATAAATCAAAAGCTAACTTCAAAAGCTACCAGCTTCTAGCACCATATTTACTTATAGTAATTCCTTTGGATCATGGCAGAATCCTACTGAGATTAATTGAGTACACAAAGGGTTCATTTACATTGTTTAACATTTTCACCTTTTAAATATGAATGTTAGAAAAAAACAATTATAGTTTTAATTAGAACAATTACATATATGTATACATTTTTTCTTCTCAGTCAAATTGACTGCTGGTGATTGCTTGGATAATCCCAAGTCTTTTTGGCAAGGTTTTTCTGAAGTAGTTTGTTATTGCCTTGTTCCTAGGGTTGAGAGAAAATGACTGGCCCAAGGTCACCCAGCTAGCTTTTACTTAGAATTGACCTTGTATGAAACTGGCTGAGTAATTATTTACAAACACACATGTAAAATATAATAAAATGACATGTATGTATATAATTGTTATAATAATAATTCACCTTCTGGTAAATTATTATTTGTGACTGGCTGTGACTGCTATGAAAGTCATAATCTGAGTGCATCCATCACATGTCCTCAAATTTCTATCACTTGGTTACTCCATGCCATACTGAAACCTGTTTTGAATCCACGGTAAACAAATTACTTTAGGATAATGTTTCTCAGTCTGAGCAACTTTTAAGATATATGGACTTCAACTCCCAGAATTTCCCAGTCAACTGATGTCTCATGTGGATGAGACAATGAAGTATAAATAGTACCGGGCAAGGCTTATAGATAATAGGCATGGAGACTATCACTCTTCTTGGAAATGTGCTACATTTGAAGGCAATTAAATTGTCAAAAACAACACAAACAAGTTTCAGTAGCTTTGACATTGATCTCAAGATGGGAGAGGACAAAGGGCCCCATGGTATAATCTTAATTATTTAGATCTGACAGAAAAGTGTCATACCACAGGGACACATGGGCACTATATTTAAAACACAAATTGTGGATACCAATGGAAGCTCCTAGATGTTTTTGAAAATTGGGCTATTTAATTAGCAGACATTTCTCTACAGTGGAAACACTGTTCCATGCATTATACTGAGAAAGCCTGGAACGCTCTCATAACTAGAGGGCCAAGATGAATAATAGCCCCTCTTTGGGAAGCATTTAACATCATATTGAGGTAGAAATGTTGACTTACTTCTCACTTCTTGGCTAGGATAAATTTTCTTAAAAGGCTTGAAGTCCTCTGGTGGAGGAAAGTCTTCCATGGGATGGAAAGTAAATTTTGATTCAAAATCATCTGGAAAGAGTTTAATTTTACAGAAATTCATATTGAATTACAATAAGCAAAGTAACAAGTATTTAGTACATATATACCCATCATAGAATGTTATACAAAAGCACAATAAAATAATCCATCCAGCATATTCTCAATTCAGCTACATAATTTTATCATATTTTTAAAATTCCATATGCTTTACTTAAAGCTTGTTTAGCCCCATCCTCTTCCACCAATTCTGAAGATATTAGAACTGCAGTAGTCTCTCACAATCCTTTTTTTGAATCTTACTATTTCACTTAAAAGTTTAAATTCTATGATAGTAGAATTTAGTAGAGTCTAGTAAAATATTCAAGTAGTTTCCTTAGTAAAAATACTGAAAGTGTTTTCTTATAAATAATAATAAGTTGACAATAGTTGATCCTAGGTATGTTGCTATTAATGTATCAGCCTTTAAAATTCCTGAATAAATGTCTATTTGTCTCCAAAAAAGTTCAAATACTTAAATGCACCTGTTCCTCATTTAGCAACTATTTCAGCTTGTGACTATTCACAAATATGGTGGTAATTAAAAATGTCATTTTCTGGCTATTTGCCTTATAATTAAAGGCTGTGTGCCTGAGAATGCATGTCAGAATAAGAGTAACACTGGTGTAGCTGTACAGAAAACCCTTGACTGAATCAGGCAGTAGTAACCAATGATCTTTGAAGCAGCTCTCCCCACCCTCTCTCTGTGTCTGTGTCTCTCTTAGCGACCATTTTGCTTAACAACTTGGTAGTTGGAACAGAATTTAGTCACTAAACAATTGATGAGCGCATACTGACTTTCTTGAGGAGTTTGCGTTGCCATTCTTAAGCAGACAATAGTTTTACAAAGCCTTCGTAGATTATTAAATCTGTAACTTTGTGATAAGAACAGTTCTATGTTTTTGTATGTACAATATTTGTCAACAATAAATGACACAGTGTTACCTGTAATACCTGGGTCTTGAGTAGCTGGTGGCCACAGAGATACTTGTGTGAGTTGGCATTTGCTTGTGAGCTCAGTTGTGGGAGACCTTGCAGGAGGAACAGGTGGTGGCATCAATTTTGCTAAGAAGAATAAACATGAAAAACAGAAAAGAGTGAATCAAATATTTATTTGCATTCTTACCACTCATTTTTGTTCCAAAAGTTCAAGCAAAACATACATACACATAACCTATTTGTCCTCAAAATTAGGCAGTGTGATTAGTCACAATTAACCAATGTGGGATTGCAGTCAGTTCTCCCATTTTGTCCAGCATGTTTCTTTTTGAAGATCGCCATATAGTTTAAAATAACATTCTGTTCAAATCATCAGATTCAGTGAGGTATTAGCACTTTTAAATACAATTTCTCTGACTTATAGGGAACTTATTTTGGTCTATGGGCAGACAATCTGTTAAAGGCTGTGTGTTCAGTCAGCCATGCAACCCAAGCAGGTATGTAGTCCTCCATGGATGAGTGAGAGAAAATGACGTAGATTGTGGTTACATTCTAAAGCAATTTCTGAGTTGCACAATGTACAACACTAAGGATTCCAACTAGCTTCAGTTCCTAAGTGTATATAGAAAGGACATCCATACCCAAAGTGAGTTACATTCCACAGGACGTAAACCAGTATGGATGCCACTCAAAGTAGTTACCTCCACCTCTTCCTTGTCTCCTTTTCTGCATTGCAGGAGCTTGCTGTGTGCTTGGAGGAGTAGAGGGAAGAGGCACTGATTGAATGGGGAGCTTTTGCAACTGGCTCTTGGGAGGCATTAGGGGAGCAGAATCGCTGCTGCTGTTCAAGGCACATGTTGGTGATGGTGGTGAAAACATTGAGGTTCTAGTTGAAGAAAAAGTAGACATAGAAAGTACTGGGAGAGGAGGAGGTGGTGGTGGCGGCATGGGGGGAGAATTCTGTTTTAGATCGAGCTGGGAGGAGCTTGGGCTGGAACATTCATTAATTTTGCCTGGAAGCCCAGAGGGAGATGATGGAGACAAGGGTAATGGTGGAGGAGATGGTATGTGCAATGGGGAGAGGTGACTTTTAGGAGTTCTAATCTGAGAGGATGCAGCAGCAGCAGCCATATCTGGGGAAGGGAATTTATTAGAATGCTCAGGAGGAGGTGGTACAGGGGGAGGAGGGGGAAAGATAAGTGATGGTTTGCCAGAGGGAGATGGTAATAGTGGTGGAGGTGGAGGAGGAGGTGGAGAAGGAGGAGATGGAACTGAAGTCGGAGCAGGAGGAGCAGGGATACTGGGGTGAGCTGCCATAGCACTCTGAATCTTGGATGCTTCTGACTCATCTGCTTGCTTAGGGCCACTTGGAGAGATCTGAAAGTTGCCACTGGACTTCCCATTATTGTTGAGTGGGACTGGGGCTGTTTTGGCAATAGGTGGCTTTCCAGTCTTATTCACTGAGAAAATTAAGCAAAAACAAATAAATCACCTTTAATTTTGAAAATTACATTCAACAATTCATCCTTTGAATAGCCTAAATTATTCTCATTGTATTTAAATCTAAATAATTCATCCAGATTATTGAATTCAAATGAAAACAAGAGGACTTTTTTCTAACTTAACTTCTTAAATTCTTTGCCCTATTGTTAATTAGCTATTCCAATTCTATTCCAATCCTGCCAATTCATTTTCAGAGACTACAGATCCAGCAATTCCATTATTCTGGGAAGCAGAAGGATCTAAATTTTGTTTCATTCTGCTGCCAGCCAAAAAACAAACTAAAATAGTACTGCAGAAAGGAAGAATTGTTCCTGCACATCTCAATTATACCATACAGAGGTGAGATGAATGTCTCCAGGCAACAGCTACACTCTGATGGATTCAGGAACAGCTGTCTTTGCACACAGCACTGTAGCTTATTAAACTATTGTGCCTGAAATCTGTTTTTCTCATACACGTCTCTTATTTGCTTGATTTGGTAGTTTAACCATATTTCCCTGTTTGGTTGACAACAATGTTTATAAGACCAAGGTATGATCTTGGTCATTTTTATTATTTTAAGTTGCAAACTGGATTTTTTACCTGCTAAGTCTCTTTGGCCCACTGGTCGCAGAACAGGGAATCCTTCTGCAAAAAGGTTCCCTAATGCCTGAGGTATTTCAGTGCTACAATTTCCAGCACTTCCTCCATCTTTGCTGGGCCTTCTTCTGTCAGCTGTGAAGGAGGAGGAGGAGAAGGAGTATTATTTCAGCTTTTGGCTTTTCTACTCTTTTTCTTTTGGCATAAAACAGAGGCTAATTGCTATGTAGATACAACATGGTGATGGTTAAGCAAATTAACTGTAACTGCAGGATTCAGCCAGTAAGCATGATTAGAACATGCTGTGGCTGGATTCACACAATACACTAAGCCAAAGAAAAAATACTAAATGCTTTTAATACGTAACTAAATGCTAAATATATAATTGAACAAACTGTATTATGGCTTAGTTATGATGTAAAATCTCTGTCTTACAATTATTAACATAACAAAAAACAGGACTTTCTGCTGCATATATTAAGAGAACTATTCCCTGCAGTCTAGATAATATAACTGCATATATATTGTTCTTTAAAACAGGAATTTAGGTATTACCACTGACTTTCTATAATCTCAACCAATATATTACTGCTAGGATTAAAATATTTCCCTTTTTTGCTTTTTTCTTCCACTGCTTCCTCTTTATCTTATTAATTTTAAAGTTTTTATCTTTGGCATTCCTTGTTGCAATTTTCTTTTTATTTTGGCTGGAGTGAATTAAATTAACTGAGAAATGTTTTTTTTTAACCATAAAAAACTGTCAGTCTATTTACCTTGTAAAAGGTATGAGTAAATAACTGACAAGTGTTCAGAATAGCTGAAAAAAGAAAGGCTCAAAAATGTGTCAGCAGCTGACATTGCGTTAAGACAGACAGAAGAATCCTGGGCTCCAGAATCACTGCTGATAGCCCCGCTGATAGATGGTCTTTTTTGGACCACACAGTCTTGTTGTGACTGTGATAGTGGAGGGCATGTCCTGTTGATCCCAAGGACACCACAAAGTCCCTGGTTGATCCAGGAGAAGTCTTTTTTCCGGCGGTGGGGCGGCAGCCATTGTAGCTGCTGAAATTGGGACAGCTCCGGAATGGAAGAAGATTAGAAGGACAGTGAGTCGATTTGGTGAGAGACTTTCAATTTAAATCAATGTAAAAGAACACCCTGAGATTAAAGGGGGAACTAAATTGGAGACAAAAGGAAAATAAGCGGTGAAATCAAACTTGATTTTTTAAAATATTTTTTTTCCATTTTTAAACCATTTGATTGGTGGATGTTCAAATTTTTGTTTTTCAACCTGGACTGGATTAACAGAATTTAGAATTTTTTAAACCTCAGTGCCTTTTTACTATATATATATATATTTTTTTTGGGGGGGGCTTAATCTTTCCTTCTTCTTTGAGGATTTTTTCCCCTTTTTTGCCAGGTCCTTTGTATTGTTTACTGACTATAGCAGGATGAAAGGAAGGAGAGTGTGTAACATTGCCATCTATTGCATTGGATATTTTGTTTCTTTTTTCTACTTTGCTTAAGCAGTAATTACTGTGCTACACTGTGTTACAATTCAAGGACTCGGAGCTTTCTTACAGATAAGATAGTTGGAAGTACATCTGAGAAAGTTTGAGCTATCTGTAATTGTTTATTCAGGTGTTCTTCAGGGAACTATCAGAAGCAGGAGTCAGAGATTGAATGAGAGAGAATTGCTAGTATTTTGGAAAGATAAATAAAAATTGAAACCTACCTTTTTTTTCCTTTTTCCTTTTCTTTTTGCTCACAGCTCTCTGTACCCTTCCCCTGTTTAAGTATTTTTAATGGGTCCATCATATAAATAAATAGAATTGGATTAAGGTATACAAGTGCCTGAAGATTATTTTTTTCTTCTCTTTATTGGTTTCTTTTTTCTTTTCTTTTTTCTGCTCTCCTTTTTGATTTTTTTGACATTTTATTGATATTTGGGCTAATATATATACTCCCTTAAAATTGGATTAGGGTATAGAAGAACCTGAAGAATTTTTATTTTTCCTTTTTTTGGCTTTCCTCTTTTTGGCTATTTGTAACTACTTTCCAGAATGAGTAGAAAAGTAACGACTGTAGGCTCCTCCTCAAACACACCTTCTTCATCACCATCTGGAGGACAGTGATATATCCAGTCGATGCTTCAGCAGGAGAAGGAGAAGGAAAAAGAAAAAGAAAAAGAATCAACACTACAGATGATTCTACAAGTAGTACAGAAGATTGAACAATGAACAGAAAGGACAGAAGAAAAAATGGAGAGTACGCAGTAAATGATGTTGAAATATGAAGACAGATTTCAAAAAACTGAGAAAAATGAGGAACAAAGAAAGAAAAAAATTAAAGATATAGGAACTAGACTGGAAGAAGTTGAACGAGATAGGAGCAGCTTTGTTGGATGGGAGATGGATAGATCAGAATTCTATCTCAGATTTCAAAATGTAGAAGAAGAAAAAGGAGAAAACTTGGCTGAAGTAATGATAGGAATCTTAGCAGAAGCACTGGAAATCACCAAAGAGGAGAAGATGGATGGTATAGATGAGCTATATTGAGTATATACAAGATATGCAATGCGCAATAAACTACCACAAGAAGTGCACATAAGGTTTACTAAGAAATCGATTAAAACACAAATCTTGCAGATGGCAAGATTTGAAGTACAAGGAAAAGGAAACTATGGTTTTGAAGCAAATACCGAGAAAAATGAGGGAGATGAGGAGAGAATACCAATTCTTGACTAAAATACTACTCCAAAAAGGGGTGAACTATAGATGGCTGATACCAGAAGGATTAGTGTTAACATGGCAACCACAAAGATACAGAATAGATACAATAGATAAAGCCAAAGCATTCTACACAGAATTTATCAAAGAGAAAGAAGTGGAATTGGAAGAGACAGAATTACCAATATATCAACAAAGGAGGACTTAGCAATGATTGAAAAAGCAGAAGGAGCAGTAGGGGGAACTGTGGAATATAAACAACAACGGGAACCGAGAACCACTAGAGCAATAAATCCTTCTTATAAGGTATAAATATGGAAGAGAAAAAATTGATTTCAATAAATATAAATGGACTTAATTCAATTGTTAAAAGAAAGACATTTCATAAATTAGAGAAATTAAAATTTGACATAATCTGCTTGCAAGAAGTGCATATTAAAAAGCAATATAAATAGTTACTGGCGCACTCAAAATTAGGGAAAATTTTTACTTCATTGCCACATTGTAAGAAAAGAGGAGTTGTCTTATATATTAGAAATACAATACCAGCGGAGCAAATATATGCAGATGATGAAGGAAGAATCTTGATGGTGGAAATAATAGACAATGATATGAAAATACTTTTAATAGTAGTATATGCTCCAAATAACAAGCAAGATGACTTCTACAGAAAATTGCATATGAAAATAATTGAATTGGAATGATAATATCTGCATAATCGGAGATTTTAATGGCATTGTGGATGAGAAATTGGATTATAAAACGCATAAAGTAATAAAGCATAGCAGAAAGATACTTCCGAAATCCTTTTTCAAGATGACTGATGAAATAAACTTAAAAGATGCATGGAGAGATAAAAATGGAAAAATAGACAATATACTTTCTATTCAGATAGACATTCATCTTGGTCTAGATCAGACATGATATGGACAACAATGGAACTGACTCTGAATATAGAACAAATTGAAATAGAAGCAAATACTTGGGCAGATCATAACCCAGTGACAGTGAAATGGATAGGGTTTTAATAAGGAGAAGATAAGAAGATCTAGATGGACTTTAAATAACACTGTAGTAAAAGAAAAGGATTTTGTTCAGAAAATGGAGAGAAAATTGGCTTTCTTTTTCAAAGAGAATAGAAAAGAGGACACATCGATGCAAAATCTTTGGGATACAATGAAGGCTTATGCTAGAGGTCTGATAATGGACTATACAAGGAAAAGAAATATGGAGAAAAGACAAACTTATAAAATACTAGAAGATGACTATAAGACATTTGAAAAAAACCTTCAGAAATTTTTACATAAAAAGGATATTACAATAAAAATGGACACAATAAAACAAAAAATGGGGTTAATGGAGAGAGAAGATCTAGTCAAAAAATTAGAAGTACTAAACAGAATTATTTCAAGAATGCTAACAAACTAGGGAGATAGTTAGCATATAAATTGAAAAAAGAAGAGAATCAAGAAAAATAACACAGTTAATTGATGACCAAGGACAAAGTAGATTTGGAAATAAGAAGAAAAAATTATTCAGGATTATTATAGACAATTATATGAGCAGGAAAGTATAAAGGAGGAAAAGGTTAGACAATATCTCCAATATGCAAACTTACCTCAGATCCTCAAAGATATTGAGGTGATGTTAGAAGGAAATATTACTATGATTGAATTAACTGAAGTAATTAAAAAACAAAAGAATGGAAAGGCATCAGGTCTAGACAGACTGCCAGTGGAATTTTATAAGACGCTACAAGAATCCTTGAGTCTCCTATGCCTAGAAGTTATGAATGAAGTTATGATAAAGAAGGAAATACCTAAGTCATGGTTGGAAGCATATATTACACTTGTATTAAAAAATACTTAAACAACTTTATACATTCTGACTAAAATGGGTTTCTGTCAAAGAGACAGGTTAGAGATAATATGAGAATAATTCTGGACATTTTGGAATATTATGAGACCCATCCTGAAAAGCAAAAGGTTTTGATATTTCTAGATGCACAAAAAGCCTTTGACAATGTGAACTGGTGATTTATGCTGTTTCAAATGGAACAGATGAGCTTTGGCAGAAAATTTATTCAAGCAATAGAAGCTATATATTGTAAACAAACAGCAAAAGTAATGATAAATGGAGAATTGACATTCTATTGAGATAAAAAAGGTACTAGACAAGGTTGTCTGTTGTCCCCTCTGTTGTTTGTATTAATATTAGAAGTGCTAAATAGAAATATCAGAGAAGAAAAAGACATAAAAGGAATGAAAATTCAAAAGGAAGAATATAAACTACAAGAGTTTGCAGGTTTTTATTCTTGAAGATCCATTAACATCAATAACTATACTGATAGACAAAATAGGAGAATCTGGGGAAGTAGCAGATTTGAAAATTAATAAAGACAAAATGAAGATTTTGACAAAAAATATGTTATTAAAACAAAAAGAAGAATTGGCAGAAATATCAAAGATGCAGCTCACAAATAAGGTTAAGTATTTGGGGATATATTTGACAGCAAATCAAAGAAAATAATTACAATAAACTCAAACAACAGATCGGAATAGATTTGGCGAAATGGGGAAATTTGCAATTATCACTGAGAGGGAAGATATCAACTATTAAGATGAATATATTGCCTAGAATTTTATATTTGTTCCAGACAATTCCAATTAGACTGTGGAAAGATTATTTTGAAGAATTGAACAAAATAGTGTTAAAATATATTTGGCAGGGGAAAAAAGGCGAGGATAAAATTAAGTTTGTTACAAGATGCTAGAATGAGGGGATTTTGGTGTACCCAATTGGGAACATTATTAGCAAGCGACAAGTTTGATGTGGATTAAAGAATGGATAATGTTAAAAAATACCAGATTACTGACTTTGGAAGGACATGACTTGTTGTTGGGGTGGCACACTTTTCTATGGTATAAGGGAACAAAAGCACAGGGTTACTTTAGAACACACCATATACGAAAGACTTTGTTATTAAATTGGGAGAAGATTAAAAAACAACATTATTTGCCTTCCGGTGGCACCACCAGCACCGCTGCAGTTCTTTTGGGAGCTCTGACTCTGTGATCCATAAAACCGCCAAAACAGCGAAAATCATCTGTTTTGGTGGCTGGCAGCTTCCCCCTTGGGCGAAGAGGGGGAAGTGAGTGCACAGGCGTGGGTAGAGCCCCCCAAAACCTCCAGGGTTAGTCCTGGGGGTGTAGAGGGTGAGGGCTCCCCAAGCGCCTGAAAGCATCTGCAGATCCGGGATGATTCCGTCTCTGACGGAACAAGGCGCCGCGACCACCCCTGCGAGCTAATTGAATTCAAGGATTGATCTCTACGCAGGCAGAACGAAACAGGAGAGCTTTTGCAAGTATTTTATTTTTCTTCAACTCTGACAAATAATACTTCCTTCCAGACTCGAGTGAAAGTTTTAAAGAGACTCAAAATGGCGCTGATAGAGAATGGAAGCTAAAGAAGAAAGTGATTGTTAAGCTTGTTTGCGCTTGTTAAAGTTGTAACAGCTGTCAGTACTTTGAAGCTTTGCTGAATGAAGTGGGAATTTAAGGCTTGCAGCTCAAGAAAAGAGTTTTCTGACTATTATTGGTTAGAGACTGAGAAACAGAATTTCACTGACTTTGCTGAAAAGCTGCTGGAAAGTGTTTTTTCTTGGAAATGGCAGTGGTAAAGATTTCTGAAGGGGATGAAGGCTTCTTACCACATACTTCAGCAAGTATACAAATACTGACAGTGGATCCTTTGGAAGAAAGGTTAGAATCATTTACTTCTTCAGTAATGGAAAGATTGGAAGAGATTTTTGACAAGATTTTTACTCAAATTGGTAATAAAGATGTAAGGGGTGACAATGCATTGGCATCTCAAATTACAAATAATACTGAGATGTTGGGGGAAGAGGTGGAAGAAGTAATTCAGATAAAAGCACCTGTGGAAAATGGAATGGATGTTCTTCAAATTAAGAATGGAAAGCTGACAGACTTGAAGGACATTAACCTGGAGATATGGAGAGAGATTTATCTAGAGGTTCAGACACAGATGAAAGGAAAGTGCCAGGAGGTGTTCGGGATCTTTAAGATATCAAGAAGGATTTGAAATGGAACATTACAATTTCTTTATAAAAATGGACTTTTAATTCAATTAAGGAGGTGTGTTTTCTAAAAGGAATTATTTTGCGACCTGCACAAGACTGTAAGATTCAAAAATTATAGCTGAATATTCAAGAGTTTGTAAAAATAAAAGATGGAGGAACAAGACGGAAGAAGAATTAAAAAAAATTCTAGGTTATGATGAATTAGAAGATATTTTGATGATTGACTATGTTGTGTTGATATGCCCATATGTTGTATGTTGATTATGAAATAAAAATTTTAAATAATAAAAAAAAACATTATTTGAAAATTCCAGGCTGGGTTTCAATGATTGAAGCATTTTCACACTCAGTAATATTTAGAAGGGAAAAAATTGTTAGATATAGTGAAATACTGGATGAAAAGGGTGAACTTAAATTGAAGCAAGAACTGGAAGAACAAGGGTTAAAGATGAATTGGTTTTCTTATTTGCAAATACGTTCTAGATACGATGAGGATTGTAAGGCAGAAGGTATTTATTACACTTTGACTAATTTAGATAAAATTTTAACAGGTTCTGTTGACTATGTAATTAAAAAACTATGGTTATTTACTGGAGGTAAAATTGGAAAAAGAACAAGTAAAAGAAACAAAGATAGCATGGGGGAAAAATTTGGTTATGGAATTGACTTAGAGAAATGGCAAAAATTGTGGGTGGAAAATTATAAAATGACAATGTCAACAGCATATAAAGAAAATTTGTATAAGATGTTTTACAGGTGGCATCTTCCCCCGACGAGAAAAGCCAGAATGTTCAAGAAGAAATCGGAAAAGTGTTGGAAATGTCATCAGATACCAGGCTCATATTACCATATGTGGTGGACATTTGTAGAAGCCAAAAGGACTAAAATCCACACATGGTTGGAAAATATAACAAAATACACATAGACTTTAAACCAGAGAGTTTTCTATTAAGAATTGTGCCATAACAGAGAATTGAGATATTTGATTGTGAATGTATTGACAGTGGCTAGAATTGTATTTGCTAAAAACTGGAAAAATGAGAAAATACCAATGCAAATCATGGAATGTGCTAAAATGAGTAAATTGACATTTGAAATTAGAGAACAAGAAGATAAACAATATTATAAGAAATGGGAGTTATTTTACCAATAGCTAGATACTAAAACATGGAAATGAAATATGAATTATAAAATGAATGTTATAATATGTGACAATTTTTTGGGGGAATGATAATGCCATTGTTAGATAAATGACAAATGATGATAATGATATAAAGATATATATTAGATTGATAATATGAGAAATTGGATAATTAGTAAAATATGAATATGGGGATGAAGCACAAAGGATTTGTAACCGATCAACATTGTTTGTAATTGTTAATGGAAGATAGATTTTTATGGTTGGTTTGTTTAAAAATAAAAAAAAATTCAAAAAAAAGTGTCCAGGAAAATGCAAGTGCAAGAATTAAAGTCATAAATGTGGGGAGGAGAAGGAATTAAGAATGGATTTAAGAATGAATCCAAAATACAGTATGAACCAAAAATACTGTATATGGGGTAACTGGAAGACTTGAAAATTATTCCTCTAATTAATAAATTCAGAATATTGAAGAAAAATGCCAGCTTGATAAGATTCATTAACAGTTTTCAAACTATCAGATCAATATAAGAAACTTTCATCAGAAAAATGAAAGTGAGTCATTGAAACAGTTTCATAATCAAGGAAAAAACAAAGGTTTTTTGCCAAGAAAGGGCTTTTAATGTAAAATGACTGAGCGGCCATTGGAGCATGTTCATAAATGGAAGACTTACTATCAATCTGTGGAGCACTGCGATCATTGATCTGGCTTACTCTTCTCAGTCGAGTCCCTCTTTGGATCTCATGTAATAAAGCACTTCGACTTTTGGATTCCTCCCTTTTCACTTTGGGTGGTTCTGTGTTTGTCTGTCAAAATAACAGATCAAAATGTCAGACATCAGGAGGGACAAGGACAGAGAAGTGTCTAGCAATATTCTGGTTCTTTGATGATCACCACACTGTATATGAAGTTTGATAGTCAACATCACCATCTTAAACATGGGCCAGAAATTGTATTTGTTAGATGTACTTCATGTTTATCTCCAGGAATTCAAAGTATACTATTCTCGCCTGAAGCTTTTCCCCATAACAAAGCTGAGAGTTTGAGCTCCTCTGACTGAGGATGGACTGCAATCTGAAGTTTCCTGGTTATAGTTCACCTCCTTAAACCCTACATCATATTGGCTGAAACTAATTGGTCTCCAGTGTCAATCTTTTAATACTTAAGTGTTGTCAGTGTCTGCTATTTTGAATTACAATTCTAGTAGCCAAATTTACTAGGTGTTTCCTCAAGAGAATTACAATTCTGAATTATATTTTGAATTACAATTCTGGTAGCCAAATTTATTAGGTGTTTCCTCAAGATAATATAGCGCTTCCATCATTATTTATCAGGATCCTTGCCTACTTGAATTTTTACAATAAAAACAGCTTTCTGGTAAATGATTGACAAGTGGAACATTCTGATCAAAAGTTCTTTTAACGAAAGATATTAATGTAGTATGAATTACTTTTATTTAAAAACACATAATTCATTTTCCATTTCAGCTAATAATCATAGACAACGGTACTGATGAACATGCTAGTAAACCCAATATTAACAATTTACTTTTTTGTGCGAATCTCAATTGTCTTTTTTTTTTAATCAACAGAGATAGTTGAAAGTGCATCATATCAGTTTGGAATCAAAGCAACTAAAATCAATGGAATATAAATTCCAAAATATGATTAGGATCAGGCAAAGGGATAACTTGCATTTGTTTCCTTTATCGCACACTGAATCACTTTACTAGGGAATTCCATTCAGGTATAATCAAACTTCCATTTTACAGATCTCTCTTCAGTAGCCTTGAAATAAAATAATTGTTGTCCCATCTCGTAATTTTTATTTCTTGTGACTGGGCATGGCAGCTTTTTTGAAAGGGATTTGCCATTGCCTTCTTTTTACGATTGAAAGAAGAAACTGGCTGAAAGTCACCTACCTGATTTCATGATAATATGGGACTACAACTCATGGTCTTTTGATTTCTAGCTGGATGCTTTAACCACTACACAAAAATGGTACACAAATAACACTTGTGTACAAATAACACTTGAATTTTGAGTTTGGACTTCAAGACCAAATAATGCTTCGTTGTTTCCAAAGCAATCAGGATGATTGGTGGAATTAATATCATAGTATAGCTTAAAGTCAATTTGCATTTTATGGAAAATCTTCGGCTCCAAAAGATATCTTTTGATTGTGAATGTTAGAAACAAGGAAAGAAGAATCAAGTGTTCAATGGTAGTGCAAATGTTTTGGGATTGCAGCTTCTAGAACTGCTGTAATGACAGTCCTAATCTGCGGGGCACCAAGTTGAGAAAGATTGGATTATACTTTAAATTTTTAATGAAATGTAATGCCATTCAAAATAAGGCTGTCCCATAATAAAATATAAAAATAACAAAATATAATAATTTGATCTGGAAGCGCCTTTGACCCAGAGCTACATGGACAGATCTGCCTATACAGAAACTTCATACATCACCAGGATCCATTTGAAAGTTGACCTAGATGAAGTTTTCCCCTTAATTCTGGTATGACCATGTTGTACTACATGAAAAAATGTATTTGGGTGTTAAAGTGATATTAAAGTGATGGGCACATCCATTCATATAGGGAACATTAACACATGGAATTTTATTTTAATTTTACCTTAGCAATATTATTATACCCAGACAAAAATCCAGTGACAATTAAACATACCTAAGAGAGAAATAAAATATGGTTTTCCCCATTTAAAATGAGAACTTAAACTTAAAACTTACATTTAAAACTTATAGAAGTTTTAAAATAAAGAAATAAAGCTTAAGTGCTACTTCCCAGTTTTGATTTTAAAAACACTGCATCTCAAAACTGTTTTCCTTTCTCTACAAAAGGGGTGTCAAACTTGAGGTGTCATGTCATTATGTGATGTATTGTGACTTTTTCCTCCTTCGCTAAACCGGGGGTTGGCATAGCCAGCGTGTGAAGCATCCAGTCCACAGTCCACGAGTTTGACAACCCTGCTCTACAACAAGCAATCAGATAGAAAGGTATGCATGTAATTGCAGGTGGATTTTCTGATTTCATGTGAACAGTGTGTTTTAACCAAAATTTCTGGTGAAAACTTTTGGTGTTTTTATTCTTCCACTTTCTGGACATCACAGTGTAATAGGATACCATCTATCGGTCAAAATAGTAATGAGGGGAGGAGAATGGAAAGGATGGGCTTTAGGAAATGCTAAGTAGTAACAAGTGACTCTCTCCCTCCCATGCTTTACATTTTCTTTGCCAAATCAGGAAAGAACGTCCATCAGACAGATGAAGCAGGAGAACAAGATCTTGAAAGACATGGGAAGCCCACCCATTTACCCATTCATCACAACCCACCAATCAATAGTGACTAGTAACTAAATATACTGGAAGTGAATCTCTTGCATTAACAAATAGCTTTGACGGCCCAACAGACACAAGTTCAATAGACTTATTTTGATGGTGCAAAAAGCACCAAAATTGCACTCGGCCAGCAACTGTGGCTGAATACAATAAAATGGGAACAGGGGGAAGTGGAAACTCAGGGGATAGGTTTCAGGTTTCTGTAGAAACCTGAAAAAGTCAATCAGCATTGGGCTATTCTCCCCCCCCCCCCCCCGCCACCTTAAGGTAGTCTAACTGTACTGAGTCAGCAAAGCATGTCAGATTGTACCTGATTTGAAAATTAAGAAAAGCTACTCTAAAACTAAAATGACCAAAGATGCAACTAAAAACAAGATACAGGAAAATCCTTGAGATATGGATGAATAAAGAGGTTGTCAGGCCATGTTGACAGGATAATTAGGTGCAAGTCAGGAAAGAGTTTCAACTTGGAACTGACTTTACTGCAGACCTTATGGCTTATTATCATGTCACATCTCTGTCTTTCTAGTTTCCCCATCTTGATAACTGATGGGATCCCAAAACTTTGCACATGTCTGTAAACTTCTCTATTAATGGCTTTAATATAGATTTTGGATTTTTCCTCAGGGCCAAAACAACTGCATTTTTATTTTGAACAATATTCATGATTCACTGAGATCCTCTTTTAAGAAAGCAGCATTTTAAAGGAGAGAAAAAACTAAACAAGAAAAAGGAAACAAAACTGTAAATAACATAGATACTTCCAAAAGATAAAGGCTGCAACAAAAATACAGGAACAGATAGTTCTGAGCAGGCTGACTACTAAACCAAAGATTTGAATCTATTATATTTCAGTCCTAGTCATAAAAGGTTCAGTTCTGAAATAAGCAAGACGTGCTCCTGTATGCAAAGCTGTTATCTCTCATGGTTCAATAACTTACTTCTTGCACAGTGGAAAAGAAGGAAATCTGCTAAAGATTAAATGTTTAACTCTTGTTTTAAGAGTTAAGAGTTACATTAAGCAGCACCATACATTACTAAAACAGAGAATTACTGATGAGTGCTGTCCTAAATGGCCAGGGAAGCATTTTGGAATAGTTTCATATTAAATATTGAATTTATTTTTGAACAGTAATACAACACATTTTCTTTTAAGTGTAATTATTTTTAATTGTCTGTTTATCAACATAGTCAATTAACTTTTGCTAGGACTTTCATTTTGGCTATTCTGTGACATTCCCAACTTGCAGTTATTCCACCCAATAAAAGCAGAAACCAGAAACCTTTGAGAACCATGATTCAAGAAATAATTTGGTTTTCAACTTTTGCATGCTGTGATAAACACAAGAGAGATGACAAAAGGATATTTAAAGGGTAATAAGGCTAGTGCCTTTAATGTTAGGGAGAGCAATTCAGAGTCTGCAGGCTGTAGCTAATTGTCAGGTTCTTTTTTCTGCAACTCACAAACATGACACAAGATATTCAAAATTAAATCAAAATTCAGATTTAGTCATGTTACTATCATATCTGTGCCATTCCCTGTTCAACATAATATCTGAATGCCATCCTATTTTAATATATCCCTGACTTTATAGTTGACTAAAATCTGAAACATAATGAAAAGATCATGTATTGTTTTTGCATGTTTATGCACAAAATACAGACCCTATTTAGTAAATAAATACTATAAGTATTTTGAATGGTTAGTCACAAATTTTCCTTCTCTCTCCCACAAATACAGTGTTAGCTCTTCTAGATGGCACATTCAGGTGGGGTAATATTGGCACCAGAAGATTTCCTCAGGGATGATGTAAAATCTTATTAATAGCTTCTATTCTTATGACTATATTTGTTGCCAAAAAGAGGGTCATTTTGAAATGTCGTCTGACAAATTAACCTACATAATTCACCTTCAAATTCATTGATAAATTTTTCTTTCTCACACGCACATACATACACTATTTTCAAAAGCTGAATATCCCATATTCAAATACTGTTATGGTACACATTATAGTGAAATGTATAGTTAATTACTTTTCTTTTGGAGAGCATCAAGCAATACTTACTGTGAAGAACTGAAGAAACATAACTTGAAAAAGTCCTTATTTTTAAATAATCCCTTCAAATAAATTCTGATTCCAGCAGTTTTCCTGATAGTTTTGCTGTAACTCTGCTATTAGACTAGGGCCAGTCCTGGGCAAACTCTTGGTTTAAATTTAGAACTAACAGCTGTGAGGTTTGTTTTTCATTCATATGTCCACAGGTTGTGTCATATGGACGTACTACACAGTAGTTATTTTTCCTCCTCATAAGAATACCATTTGTTGGGAGTGCGACAAGGGGGAAAATAGGAGTAGAAAAAAATCTTAATATATCATTTTATTTTTAAATCATCACAAGATTATGATGTTAACTGTTACATCTAAAAAAAGATTGGGAGATGGATACATTAAAGATAATCTTTTACTTATTCCAACATACTCCAAGCATAACAGTGATTTACCAAGTCCTAATATTTGTTTGCTTGGCAATGGGTAAAAATTTTAGCTCCCTAAAATATATTGTTGGAATCGTTGGAGGTCTTTTTAAGCCCTTGTGATTACTGCATATTGTTGTTACTTATTAATTTTACTTTAATAGACTTCTATGAACGAGGGATTAGAGGCTAATGTTTTGAAATATTGTTGATAGAGTACATTCTTCATTTTAGCTTGCTCCTGGAGAGAGGTGAAATATAAAGAGTTAAAAATAAACAACCACTCAAAAAATCCACTTTTTTTATGTCCCTCCTAGAGTTCAAAAGTAACAAGAAAGAAAAGGTTACTTCTTTTATTAAATCCCACATATGCCTCTGCAAATAAGAATAAAATTAATTCCTATGACCTTCCTTTATGAAATCAGAACATGAACAGTTGGTGCTCATTTTCTTTGGCAGCGGTTAGGGGATATTCTATTATTTCTTATGTAAGGAATGTCACGTTAAATAACAAGTACAGTTTTTAAAAAGGATGGAATGACTCATGCATTTAACAGGCTAGATTGTCAGGAGGAAGGACTCAGTAACTCTTTTTTCTTTATCATAAAAAACATAATAAACTCATAAAATCTTCCCGATATGCCTTAAATGGAGAAATATAAAATCTCATTGAAATGGCAAATAAAGTGTTCAATCCACAGTCTAACCGATGTTAGTTTGGCTTTGGTTTGCATATTTTTATTGCCAATTCATGCGTTTTCAGTGGCTATCTACAGATATGAGATGAGGCCAGATTCAATCCATACACTTCTCCAAAGTCCTGTTCTTAATATTTAGATTCACCAAATAATTGCTATGATATTTATCCCTCTCCAAAACTTCCATATAGATATTAGGGAAGGTTAGGCAGTACTTATGGGGCTGAATAATAATTGGGCCTTGCAAACTTCTGCACGGCTACAGAAGGTTACCTAGTGATGTAATGTCATCTTTGGATGGAACAGAAATAAATTTTTGTTTATAATTTATATTAGTGAAGTAAATTTCTGTAAATTTTTAAAAGACTACATTGTGTAAATATACAGAAAAAAATAAGATGCGAAAATATGTATAAAAAAACAAAGCATCATGAAGAAATTATGCTTATCATCCATTTTTAGGAATGTCAGAGAAGGATTATAATAGTTGATCTACTTAAGGCTTTGTAGATGCAACCCCGTGGACTAATTCACTTCAGTTTTTTAAAGGTCGTGTATTGTACTGAATGGTGTAGGCAGACCAACTATGTCAACAGTTGAACTTGTGTCTGTTCTTCACCTACGCAGTTCCCACTTTCATGTTTTTGCCTACTGTCTAATTTGATCTGACAAAATGCAAAATTAACTCTAGACATCTCAGAAAATCATGGAGCAAATATATGGCTATGCCAAACAATACATTTTCAGAGGGGTATTTTTAAAATCATACATGCCCACAAACACACACACTTTTTCTCATTGGATTCTTTAGCTTGATTTTTATGATTTATCCAACTGTTCAGAAATTGAACTGTAAATTTGGCTGCATATGGCTTTTCACATTCTTATTTTTGAAAGGTAATAAAACATGAAAGAGAAAGATATTATTCTTTGTGAATACATTTGATGAAGTCCACAGATAAGTGAATAAGATATGGAAATGTCTCTCATTGTCACAGATTAACTGAGTGCAACCATTGATCTGAACAGCTTTTTAGTTAATTAACATACTGATTAATCCTTTAATTCAGTCTTGTTAAATTCTGAGTGTGCAGAAAATCCTATCTAGAAAATTCTTGCATTAATATGTATTTTAAACAGCCTGGGAGATTTCTAAGTGGCTCCCCAGAGGTTAAGTTTGATGATCTCCAAGCATGAACTAAAGTTAAAAGTAGGCAGCCACAGAAGTCAACCAATTGATCTAAGGAACTGAGGAAGATTTTGATCAGATCAAATGACCCAAATATCCATTCAGTCTTTGGCCCAGGGGCAATTTCCATACCTTGACCTCCTTTCTAATGACCTTTTAAAAATGTTTAAGTACATTTAAAAACCAGCTCCGGTCCAAATAGAGGATGATTTAAAATTTTCTGCACATGACTTTACAATGCTAACTTGAATCCTTGTTCTGCAGTTATGGGTTTTCTTTCTTTGGATTGCTGCCTTAATATTTAAGTTCTGTCCACCATAGACCAGATTCCTGACTTCTGGCCTGGTAAGCATCACCCCGATTGTTTAAACTCAGAACTCAATTGATACATATTGATTTATTGACCTGAAATCAACCCAAGAAAAAAAATATGAGATAAAGTATTTTTAAAGATAAACTATTTCTAAAGCTAAATACATTTACAAAAAAATTTTTTTGTAATTTGTGAAAAGCGAAAAACAAAACAAAAAACCCCTTTTTTATTCTTATACCTGTATTAGACCAGATTGTATGCATCAAGAATACATATATGGAGGTCTTCTTAAGTGACACAGCTTGTCTGGCTTTGGAGTTTCACAATATTCTTTGTATTTAGAAAAGGAATGAGCTGAAAGTATACTGGATTAATAGTACACGTGATGAAC
The DNA here is from genome assembly GCA_038048745.1 of Coluber constrictor foxii. NCBI lineage: Eukaryota > Metazoa > Chordata > Lepidosauria > Squamata > Colubridae > Coluber > Coluber constrictor. The sequence goes on from CM075961.1 coordinate 129,889,468, forward strand.
ATAACACATTCAAGATCAGAAGGTGAACTATAAACTATATTATAAAATGCAGCAATCATAATACATAAACCATGTAAGCAAAATATTATAAAAATCAAATCCAAACAACTAAGATCAACTAAATGGAAATGGAAAATTGCATGGTACTTTAAATAAAAAGAGAAAATATAAACATTTACTTAATTAATACATGTATTTATTTTCAAGAATAAACTTTCTATTTTTCTTTTTAAAAATGTATTTAAAATTCAGCTATTGACAAAGCTCCAGCATTTTAGATTTTGCGAGTAGCATTAGTTTCCTTTATGCAGCTTTAAAGTATATGTTTAAATGTACAGTAGTATTACTACTAAAATTTTCCAGAAATCAAGTTCAACTCCTGTTAACATTCAAATAATTTTTTTCAACTTTGGATCTATCTTAGAACCTCAGATTTCACAGTGAATTTCACCTCCCATCTAAATACCAAAACAGATCTGACATGAACTGGCCTTTTTTTTCAAGATCAGCTAAACCTAGTTAGGTGCTGCCACCTACAGAAGGCAAATAGGAGTAGCACTCTTTAAAGTCTATTCAAATCAAGAGGGAAAAAAAAACTTACCACAGGAAATGAAGGTGGTGGTGGTGGTGGTGGAGGAGGAGGAGGAGGATCTCCAGATGATGATGAAAAAGAAGTAGGTGAAGTTAGCGATGGAGAACCTCTGGAAGAGGATGGAAGAGGTGGTGGTGGTGGTGGTGGTGGAGGAGGAGGCGGAGGTGGTGGTCCTCCAGAGGAAGAGGGTGGGAGAGGAGGAGGAGGAGGAGGTGGTGGTGGTGACACCGGCATCTGTTGTCCACAATCAGGGATCGAAAGCTCTATGGAGAAAATCAGCATACATAACTATATGCCCAGGGCCATCTTTCATTTAGGTTTTAAGGTGGTTGCTTTGTTTTGCTTTTTACAAACCTTAAGATCTCTAAATGGTAAGCAGATAAGCTATTCTTTACTTCATTCCACATACAAATCACATGCACAAAAGAAATCCCAGTTAGTTTCTAAGTAAAATATGCATTTAATAATTGCAGCTCTTCACATTGATTAACTCAAGAAAGCTTCAAGAGAGGATGTTACGATTATGCCCTTTTCTGCATTCTAAACATATAATTCAGTAGAAATGAAACAGTAATAATTAATCTATTCCAATATCTTGTTTGGGAATTGTAGGAATTGTAATGTCATACATTAGAGGCCATCAGATAAAGATCATTGACCAAATACTATATGTTCATGTATAGCAGAATAGCAATGATGCATTTAGCTACTCTATTACATTGACTCACCAATCCTTTATCAACATTGTGGTTGTTCTATAGAGTGAATTTGTTCTTCTATGCCAACTTTGCTGCTAGACCATGTTCATATGGAACATATATTTGTCAATCTATTTTTCTTATGTTATAAGAAAGTCAAATTTCTTCCTGAAAGTCAAGTCAAATTATATGCTAGATTCCTTATGCAGCATTCTGTGAACCATCTTCTTTCCAGAAAGAATTTTACTTTTATACATTGGTACTTTTTCCAATAATAAATGCAAAATAGAATGAATTACAGATTTCTATCCAGACATTCAAAAATAAAAAAAACCCAAAACCACATACTTAAAAGTGTCATGTGGAGTAATGACATTTCTAATTAGAGAGTCTGGAAAGAAGCTTCTCTCAAGATGTGGGAATAAAGATTCAATATATTCTGATCCCCTTTTTCAGACTTCCAACATCCTCCTTTACTAAAATGTAATTATTCCATTTAATCAAGTAATTAAATGGGAAAATAAGCAAGTATTTATTTAAAAGGAACCTACTAATTAAAACAAATAATATAGTGACACAAATCGATTCTGCAAAAACCAATCTCACTCCATAGCTTCACCCTTCAGTAGCTTTCATGATTCTGCCATCAAGTCATTCATTCCTCATTGATCTGTTGAACACACATCTCAAAATGAAAACAAGAATAATCACTATGTAACAACAACCAAATTAAGTATGGTGTGTAATGCACCACTAAAAACTTCATAACTTTATAAAACATTTTTTAAAAAAACATAAGTGAGGCAATTTTATTTGTGGCCACTATGTTACTTCATCATAGTTTTGATTAAAGTTCTTTCCTACCTGCTATTAAATTGGAATGATCCCTGATGATGATGTATACATATACATGCAGTTTTCTTGGCAGCAAGATTTACTACTGCCTTTTTCTAGGATGATTTTTTAATTTTTCAACCTCTCCATCACCTTTAATATTCCATTACAGTTTTTTGTCCAGGTATTAGCCAATCCTGACTTTGTTCAGTTCCAAGCCCAAGTATCACTACCAAAGACACAAATATGCCCCATTAGGTCCAATTGGTCATGATGATTGCATCCATGAATTTTTATGAGTAAAAGCAGCCTGTTATTTATTTCTTTGAAACTTTTTTTAAAAAATTACCCCATCTTTTCAGCATCTGATCTGATTACAAGTAGTTCAACTTCCAAGACAAGGGATAGAAAGGGAATTCATCAAATTTGCAGATAATACCAAGGAATAGCCAACACTCCAGGCTCAAGATACAGAAGGATCCTGACAGACTTGAATACTGTACCCTATCTAACAAAAGGAAATTCAATGGTGAAAAAAGTAAGGTTTTACATTTAGGAAAGAAAAAAACAAATGCACAGGTATAGAATAGGTAGTACCTAGCTCAATAGTGGAAACTGCGAGAGAGATCTTTGAGTCCTACTGGACACTTAAATATGAGCCAGCATTTTTGTGCAGTTGCCAAAAAGCCAACTCATTTCTAAGTTGCATTAACAGACATAGAATCAGGATCACATGAAGTGTTAATGCCACTTCATAATGCCTTGGTAAAAGAAAACTTGGAATATGGTATCTAGTTTTGGTTGCCATTATATAAAAAAGATACTGACACTCTAGAAAGAGCGCAGAGAAGAGCAACAAAGATGATTAGGGAACTGGAGATTAAAACATATGAAAAACAATTATAGGAATTGAGCCTGTCTAGTTTAACGAAGAGAAGGATTAGGGGTGACATGATAGCAGTGTTCCAATATCTAAGGGGCTGCCACAATTTAAATATTGTCATCTCTACACCTGAATGCAGAATAAGAACTAATGGATGGAAACTAATCAAGGACAGATTGAATCTAGAACTAAGAAGAAATTGCCTGACAGTTATAACAATTAATCAATGGAATGACTTGCCCCCAGAAGTTGTGGGTGTTCCAATATTGAATATTTTTAAGAAGAGATGGGACAACCAATTATCTGAAATGGTATAGGGTTTCCTATATGAACAGGGGATTGGACGATAAGCCCTCCAAGGTCCCTTCAAACTCTGTTATTCTTTTAAGTACTTAACCTTGAGGCTAGATTTCATATTAGTCGCATAAAATTGCATCTACTATAGTACTAACAATGCCATGTTATTCCTATTTGTCACTAAAGCTTTTGAAGACTAAAATTCTTCATCTCATGTACTTAGACCTCTTCCATCTCATGTACTTGGACCTCTTCAAAACCTGCATGCAATTTCTGATCTTCTGAATTCCTCAAAGTTTAAATGAAGGTCATTATTTTACCATTTTCTTCTGGTCTAGAATTTATTAGAATAGAATTTCTACAGTTCATCATAAACCTGTCGCCTGAACTGTATTTTCGGAGAACTTCTGTTATTTCATCTATCTTCCTCCCCCTCACTTCCTTTCACACATGCTAATGTCACCCATCTCTGCAGCTTATTCTTCTGCAAGACATATGGAGGACATGTTCACCCCCCCCCCCACCTTGCTGTGAGTCAAGGGAAGTAGGATAGGCAGGAGAAGCTGTAGACTCCCATGATATTTAGCCTTGAATAATTAGATCCCGTTATACTTAACCTTAAAACCTTGAAATATTTAACTTCCCCCCTTTCTATTTGTGTGATAATTGCACCATGGCAACTACACATAACTGTACAGTCTGTATTATTCAGAGGAAAAAGTATACTTAAAAACAACCTCTATAAGCAAGCTTGCACTGCCGAATGTAACATTTACTGTATGAATTTTGTACAACGTAGAAACTGCACCCTATCCTATTAGTACTAATATATACTAGCACATCTATGTATTATGATGTATAGAGCAATGTTTTCAGCCTGGGCATCTTTAAGACATGTGGATTTCAACTTCCAGAATCCTCTGATACAAAATACAAAAGTGAAAAAAAATTAAGAATTAGAGATTTGGAGAAACACGACTATTAAGGCAAAAGGAAACAGTTAACATCCAATTTTTAACCTAGTGTTTTTTAGGGCAAGCAAATATACTCTCAAAGAAAGCAGTGGTTAGTGCTACCCTTTATCTTTATTTATTCAGAAAGCCTAGAAATATATTAGATCAGAGTGGGCAACCCATGCACTTTTTCATGGTATCCAAAGTCTCTGGATTTGTTAGGCCCAACTTTTCTAGCAGGTTCATTTTGCATTTTCAGAAGATTACAGGATTTAAGGCTCACACATCCTTAAAATATCAATTTCAGTAATAAAAAAATATATATTCCAGTATAAAACTCTTCTTACCTGGCTTCTATCACTATTAAGAATTTGTTCTTGAGTAATGGTTCTTCTCCTGGAGAAAGCATCTATCTAACAAAAAATCCTTCCTGCATCATTCTTAAACAATAGTCTCTGATACCATGCAAACCAATTGAAGATCTGATTGCCTAATGTGATGATCATAAATGTTATGCTATCTATGGCTGGGAAGCAGTAAGTGACAGGGTGCACAACATCATTATATGCAACTGGCAGCAAAGAAGTTGTCAATGGTGCTACCAGAAACAAGAGGGTCCTGCAGTCACAGCCAACAGGTTCATTACTTTAAAATTTAAAATGACCTATAGACAGTGTGGAGCACCAGCTAACTTTTTGCCAGAGAAAGTCCCTCTGGACTATGGTTCCTTAGATCTCAAAGCAACTAGTCTGGTTGCTAATGCTTATTGCTCACATGTCACAAATATGGACCCTTTGAGGACACTGGTTAGATACAGTAGTTTGAGAAACAGGATCTTCATCTAAAAAGCCTTTTGGTATAATCCAGAAGGGCTCTTTATATTTTTGCATAATGCTCCACAACTATTTTAAGCAGCTCTTTCTTTACCTCATTAATAGCCTCCAAACTGAGTCATCTGTGTTTGGGGCTTGTTCTGCAAAGAAAAACTATTGCTATTACTAATCAACATCCTCTAGGAAAAATATTTGAGGCATGCTCCACTCCTGGATGAAATTAGATTTTTCCTTTAACTGAAGCTTTAGGAAATTTAGACAGGAAGATTGAAGATACTAGACATAGGAAATCTAGGTATGCACAGGGGACTCAAAGAATACGGCAGTGGCCCCATACATGTATTGATTTTCATGTATGTACTCTTACATATAACAATAAAACCAAGCTGTTATTTCATTCTTTGAGTTACTCCCTATGTCAGGATAAGTTTGCTCCTGTAAAGAATAGCAAGAATATGTTTAGCTAAAATTTAGCTAAATGGCTAAATTTTATCAGGAAAATTCTCCCAAATAAAGGTTATCAATCTTTCCTCTTCCATACCTGCCCTGTTTTCTGAAGTAAACCTATCCATTTTGTGACCTTTAACTCCCCCCATGACCTTTAACTCCCCCATGACCTTTAATGATCCCCATGTTATCAGTCATGTATTTTTTTAATTTAATCACACCAAACATGGATTGAAATAACAACACAACTACACCAGACATTTTAATTAATTGTCCAATATTTTACTTCATTATTTTTATTGTTAAAAGATACATAACTACTAAAATGCATTCACAGGGTAAAAATAGTCATAAACCCAATATTGCATTTTGAAATGAATTAATTCAAATCAACTACTTGTTGGTTGGCTCCATCTTTTTTAGATGGCTGCTTTTAAACAGAAATACATAGATGGTAGAAAATTTAAATGTTATTTCTCAGAACAAGAGTCAACCAACAATATTTAGGAGGAATGAGACACTTATTTTATCAGGAAAATATATGTCCCGCCCCCTCCCCATTCAGTCATGTCCAATTGTAGGAGATTGCCTGGACAGGCTCCTGCAGGTTTTTTGGCAAAGTTTTTCAAAAGTGGTTTGCCATTGCCTTTTTCCTAAAGTTGAAAGAAACTGAATGGCACACAATTATCCAGCTGGCTTTGTGCTGAAGATAGAACTCACAGTCTCACAGTTTTAGCCTGATGCTTTAACCACTATATCAAACTGGTTCATAAACATTATGTTAGAGGACCTTTAATAAGGCAAGGTAATTTTCAATTTATAAAGTTAGCAAAAAAGAGCTTAAACTAGAAAACAAGATGCAAAATTGTAATTGTTTAATATTCATTTTGAATTACCCTTTGAACTACAATACAAAAGTAAATTAGCACACATGTATTTATCTTATTCCCATATCATACACCTGCGTGACCTTTTCTGGACTTGGAAGCTACTAAGCAAAATAGGATCAGAGATATTCTGGAATAAAGACTTCCAGGAAATCCTAAATCCATTGATTAGGTTAGCAAATAAAAAAAAATCCAAGAAAAGGATAATAACCAAACACTCTGACTTTAGCTTTGAATAAAGAATTCAATTTCACAATTAAGTAAATTGCTCTTACTTCTACTTCTGTTCAACCATATCTTCAAAGCAATTAGATTTTCAAGGACTATGAGCCTGTGTAGCGTAGGGGGCTAATGCCTCCTACTAAAGGCAGCAATTAACACCAGCTGCCTGTAATTTCTCTGAGTTCAAGCCTAGTCAGGCTCAAGGTCGACTCAGCCTTCCATCCTTTCTAAGGTGGGTAAATTGAGGACCCAGTTTGTGGGGGCAATAAGCTGACTTTGTATAAAATATACAAAAGTATGAAGGCTATTGCTTAACGCATTGTAAGCCGCCCTGAGTCTCTGGAGAAGGGCGGCATATAAATCAAATAAAAAAAAACAAAAACGAAATTCTCTCCCAGGTGGGGCTCTTTAGAATATGAAACTACCTAGAAATTTTAGTTTTGACTACACATTGCCTTCACTTGGATCTGTCAAAGTACTTAAATTTTGATATGGGTATCCTAAAAGAGAGCACTTATTTCTCTGGGGAAAAAGTGCTGGCAACATACATCATATGCAATGGCTAGTTCACAGACCACGCTATAAATTGGCAGTTTGTATTCCCTCAACTCCTTTCCGAAAAGCTCTTGGAATATTGACATTACAACTCTTGAAAATAAAAAGCACAGGTACCTGCTATTTTAAAAAGGCAGAAAGACTAAAACTGCCCCAAATCAAAATTAAAACAATTCCCCAATAAAAGGTTATCAATCTTCCCCCTTCCACAAACAAAAGCAGATATACCTGCCCATTTATTGGAAGTAAAGCTATCCATTTTGTGACTTTTACCTCCCCATGTTATCTGCAGCTGTTGATCACCAAAAGATTGACCAACCATGATTAGTAATGATTTGTTTTTTGCCATGGTTTTTGACTAATACTCACAACACAATTATTATACAATATAGATACCTGTTGATATATAAATTTAAATTGCTCATTTTTATTTACCTTGATATTCAATTCATTTGAACTTGAATTCTTCAAACTTTCATTAAAGTTTTCTATACGAATATCGACTGTATCTCTTTTAGCAACAGCCAAACACATTTTTACAGAATCTGATCATCAACAGCTCTGATATTATTGTTCAGTTCTAAACTGAGGAACTGCTGTTTTATGTTGCATCGAAAGAAGTACATCTTCTAAATCACTGCCAGCCCTTTGGAATAGTCCAACTAGAACACCAAAGTTTTGAATGTTAATACTGTTTTTATTATAAGGTAACAGTAGCAGAACCTTGCCTTTATATTTAAGAGAACTAGGGAGGGTCAGGTCTGAGACATTTTCTCAAATTACATTCCTGCTTTGGACTCAGATTTCTCCTATCTGACTGTGGTCTTTGTTATTCTCATTACAGTCATAGACAGTACCTATTCCAGTCTATTTGGTATATTGAGTAATACATTCTGTTATATGCACCTTACTTTACAAAGTTAGACTAATCAGTTCAATGAAGATAAAGAGAATCAGGGAACTGGAATCTATGCTTCATGGGAAGAAATGGTGTGAAGTGAGCATGACTGACAACAAAGATAAATAAGGAGAGAAAATATAGTTTTCAAGTGCTTGAAAGGTTGTCAGAAGGCGGTCAAGACCCGCTCTGCATTATACCACAACACAGGTACACAGAATAAAGTTATTGAAAAGTCAAAATCTACTTGAACTTTACAAAATAATTTCTAAAGAATAAGAATGGTTTAATCAACAGCTTAGGAAGATGGCTTCTCTTCATTATTCATGTCAAGGACAGAGGAATGCTTTAATTTAGATTTTTGTATTGAGCAAGGTATAGATTCCATACCCCAAATGATCCCTTCAAACTCTGAATTTCTCAGAAGTCAGGGATGAAGAAATAAGAAAAATAAAGAGGCAACAAGTAAAAGAACACCTCAAATAAACATTATAATATTCTACGGTACTAGACATGCTTATAGGAGCTTTCTCCAAATGGATGTATCTAATATGTGTTCTTCTTTCGGGGCAATTCCCATAACATTGTTGTTTGCAGCCAAAAGCATCACAAAATCATATTTCACCACACACACACACACACCACTGTTAAAAGCTTGTTTGTGTCTGTAGCAATCATTCCTCCAGACCACATTTCTAAAGAGTACTGTATACTCAACTGAATACATTTTTTAAAGTTATTTAATTATTTTTAAAAGATCAGACTTTCAATAAACATAGAGATAGCATAGAAGTACCTACTGAATTATTTGTTTAGTCATTTCACCTCTAAATTATTTAGTAAAGGCTTCTGTATCCATCAATTTTCCTCCAAGGACCTCAGGGCTTAACTTGTCTCCACAACAACATATAAGATTGGCAAAAGCTACACACTAAAGAATTAGGGAACATATGATCATCCAGATGTTTCTGAACACCAAGTCTCGATAGTCCTAATTAGTATGAACACTGTTTAAAAATTCTGGGAACTACAGTTTAGCAGCATCTGGAGGCTTGCAAGATTCCTACTGTTGGAGAAAAAAACAATGTAATTTTGGCACAGATTTCTTTCTTCACTCAATTTAAATTTAGTAACTAAACCATGCCAAAACTATTAGGTACAGGTACATCATGTTAAGTACCCCATATCAAGCCTGATTATGTGTCTGCTTATGTTTACATCTGCTCAAGAGCTACTGAACAGGAAGAGGAAATAGGAGCTTGGCAGTGGAGTTCAACAGAAGAATTTATGGAAGTTCTTAACAAATTTTCCCTCTACGTCAAGTTTGTGCTTGGCTAACCTGAAAGCTAAAGCCATTTCCTCACTAGTGATTTATGGTAATCTCAAGCCATTGTTGCAGTATTATAAAGTGTGTATTTGACAGTGATATAGTAGCACAGTAATGCTTGATTTACTAGGAATACCAACTTTGAGCTATCAAGGAAGTAAAAAAGGGAACAAGAAGCAAAATGAGGGAATCCTAGAGGGCAGAGGAGATGTGATTGCATTTAAGACAGAGTGTCCTGATACTTGATAGCACCTTAGCATGAGGAGCCAAAACAAAGGCATGCCAACCGGAATAATCGGGTTCTGGGCTGCAAAGCATGTTTTCTGCCTGGAGCACAGAAAAAAAATGTAACAATGATTTCAAAAGCATATTGAAGTCCTATGATAATGGAATCCAGTTATCGTTTCCTGCTATTCTATGTGGATCAAATGATACTGAAAGAAATAGCCACAATCACTTTATATGGAATTGGAAGGTCCAGAACAGAAGTTCAAAATCTAGGGCAATGTTTAGAAATTCTCTCAGTTTAAAGATGCTATATTGAGAAATCCTAATCTAGAGGCTCAAATCTTTTTGGGACATGACTGGGAAAGAAAAGAGGAATATTAAGAAGTGAATTACTGTTTACCTAATAATATTTATGGGAGATATTTGGATTCGGAGACTATCATCTTAATTACTGAGATTGATGGACTGCTAACATGAGATTGACTGTATCTCAGATAAACAACAGACTTACATGCTTTAAAAAGAAGGAAGAGTGTGGCTTTCATGGAATATATTAATCCACTCTATATAAAATCAGAAAATTAGCTCATGAAGATAATGGGATTAAGAGTCTATATAACAATGCATAGAATGTGTGCAAAATGAAAAAAATAAACTAGAACCCAGCCCAGAAAGGACAATATTTAATGAGCATGATATGCACGTTATGTGGCAAATGAAACCTGATGGGATGACTATTCTGACTTGAGTACAGCAAGATAAAAGTGTTCAAAACAAGCAGAGACAATTGGAATGAATATGTGTTAAAAGTATCTACCTATATTCAGAAATCCAAGTAAATGAATACCTGGAAGGAGATCCAGGAATCTGTAAACCAATCAACCTGACATTAATCCTTGACCTTAAAAGCACATCATAAAAGGATTGTTTCAAACCTCCAGAGATCAAAGTGGTAATTATTAGATACCAACCTGAATTTATTAAGCACCAGTCTTTTCAAATTAAAACCATTTATAATCTAAACATTTATTTGCCAATAATGGGAGTGCTGTGGATTTACTTGTTTATTTTAGCAAAATATATTACAAAAAAATAAAATTCTGTTGAATGAAACTGGTTAAATGATGATTAAATGACATGATACTTAAGTGGATACATAGCTATCTCAAATATCATAGAGAAATACTGGGTCAGGTACTATTGTGGCAGGTTTATCTTATTCTTCAATTCTTTATTAATAATCTGGTGAAAGAGGTAGAGGGAATGCTTACCAATTTGCAGATGATACCATCTTAGGTAGGATAGTCAGTAGACAGAAATAACATTTAAAACAGTCTTTATAGGTTAAGAAAAATGAGCTGAAAATAGCAGAATGGCATTTAATAGATGACAAATGGTTAATTTTTACTTTTCTCCTTTGCTTGGGAAACAGAAAACAAATGCATATAGGGTGGGGATACTTGGCTTGATGACAAGTACTTGCATAAAAGATCTTGGATTGTTGATTACAAAGTGAGAATGACCCTGGGTGCTAATGCTACAAAAAATAAAATGCAATGGGATATATGAAGTATAGCTTCTAAATCATAGTTAGTAATAGTTCCATTTCAACAGAATTACTATTAGCATCAGAAATTGTGGTTGTAAGTTGAAGATTACCTGTGCTTAAAAGAATCTCACACTGAAGATGATCAATATTTACTTTCTATTTTTCCAGGGTGTAGAACAGTGATGCCTAACCTTTTCTGAACCAAGTGCCCAAAGTGCAGCCCAACCCCCAAAATGCAATGCACTTGCAACCCCTTGCATGCGCCCCGGCCCCCTGCCCATGCATGGGGCAGGGGGCACCCTGCCCCTGCATGACAGAGACCCAAAGACCAGCTGGCCAGCAGGAGGCACACACACTTGCGCAGCACAGCTGAACTGGGGCAATGGCTCATGTGCTGTCAGAGAAAGTGTGGCCTGCCATCTCTGGCACACATGCCATAGGTTTGCCATAATAATGGTTTTAAGTTTTAAGAAGTTAGATTCTACTAAGACTATTACTATTATTCTTCTCTTCTTTACTAGTATCTATCTCTTCCCACTTATTACTAAAACTATGTTGCTTGTATCTTTCAATTTATATTGTTTTTATATGTTTCCTAGTATGATTTGATAGCTTATTAGTAACCTTGACTATCACTAAGTGTTGTATCTTTTTATTCTTGATGAATTTTATTCTCCTTATGTACACCGAGAGTATATACACCAAAGACAAATTCCTTGTGTCCAATCACCCTTGGCCAATAAAGAATTCTATTCTGATTAAATGTTTGGGGACTTCCTCAAGTGAAGAGCCGTTCAATACTAGAAGTGATTACCTAGAGAGGTGATGGGTTAAAGAAGCTCTAACGCAGGACTAAAACTGGAAAGCAGAAATTGCACAACCAAATGTTATTAAGTACTTGGGTACTTAATACAAAAGTATAAAAGTACTTAATAACAAAACTGAGAGTTCAGCAGCTGATGTGAATCCAGTGGCATGGGAATCCTTTTATTTTTGCAACTTTACTTTCTGTGAATAAACTGGGAATAACAACATATTGATTTAAGATAGGCTTCCTCTCAGCAGTTCTCAAAATTCTGAGCCAATAAGTTTAAGAATTCAATCCATTTGGGCACTCCCAGATGCTGTACACTAATTCATTTGACTGTGGCTCAATAAACCTTTGTAACTCTTCTAAACCCTTTCATTTAGATCTAGACCTAGTGAATTTCCACAAAACTTATTTTTAAATGCGTGCAACGGAAAGATAGAAATCACATAGTTATGGCTACAATAAGCAAGTAATAATTAAATGCATTGGCCAATATAGTAACTTGCATATATAGATCCACCTACAGAAGCTCCCATGGTCAAACCAGAGGGGAAAATGTATTTTCTGCCAAGAGCATTCAAGGTATTTTCAAAAGGCAAATCCAGGCAATTTATAAACCAAACCAAGATTGCTCTTTTTAAGCAGTCTTTCATAAATTATACAATTCAATGATCTATTTCAAGCATCTGCAAGGTTTGACAACCTACCAAGTATCCACTGTATTTTTCAGAGTTCTACAATTCCAGCTCTTCCCTTGGCACCTACAGCCACCAACATCTTCAAGGGGATCCTTTCAAGGTTGCATGTTCTTTTTCCACCCAGTTAAAAAAATCAAAAGGATTTGGATACCATTGGAATCTGGTGCATTAAACTGGAGATGCTTGGAGGCACAGGATTCTCAGCATTAGCAATGAAAAGGAGTTCTATAATTAATCCACCTTTTCTTACTTTATATCTGCTCACAGATAAGGTCTTCACTCTAGAATCATGTTGCCTTATTAACATAATTCTCCAGCACTATCTTCTCTCTTGCTACCTAGGCTTTTGTCAGGGAGCACCAACTTAATGTGTAAACACCAGCCTTCCTCTGTGAAAGTCATGAATGCAACCCTACTCTATGTTCTCCAAAAATCCTAGGCTACAATACCCATAACTTCTGGCTACTATGTATCCTGCTCATGGGAGATGGGTATGAAGAACAAATGAGTTGTTATATAACTCATTACTTAGTCCCTTCCCCGCAACTAAATGGAACTTAGTTCTTTGTAGATACGTTCGGGATTGTGCTAATTTAAACCCGCAAAAATCCCCGGAGGTGTTTTAGCTGAAACGTTTCCCGTCGCGCTCTAAACTATGGCTTGTTGAATAGCTCCGGGTCTAGGATTCTCAACATTGGGGTTTAAACGGTACGTTAAGCCACATATAGTTCAGCGTGATGAGTAAACCCTAGCAGAAAGAAAAACGACGCTATCCAGGCGGCACAAGGCGGACTTTATTCTATTTAGGATGGGGTTGAGAAAAGTGGGGGGAAGGGGACGAAGGAGGGAGATAAAACCCCTTGGCTGAAAAGGCAAATGGCCACACCGCTCTTCCAGCCCCCCATATCAAGACAGAAATAAAGGAGTTAGGGAGCGCATGGGTTGATTTTCACTGACCTGAAATAAGATAGGAAGACAGCCCAACCGGCCGGTCTTCGTTATCCGCCAGCACAAGCGCAGCGACTCCAAAGCTCCCGAATCCGGTTTCCCTCGATCCGGCAGCAGCGTGGGAAGGTAGGCGGGGCGTCGATGCAGCTTCGTCCTCACGCTCTCATTTATCCCTGGAGTTCAGATGCAGTCGCTTCCCAGTTGCGGTAGGGAGGGGGGGGCGGGAATTAGGGAGCGAACTTGGGAGAGCAAAGTAAGGGGCGAAACAGACAGATGCGACCTCTGGCAACGGGCTTTGGGAATCCGCGAAAGGTCCAGATTAGAAGGAGGATTTTAGCCCTGCCTGAAGTTCTGTTAAATTTTTAACTTGGTTTCCTTTAACTTTGGTTTTCTTAAACAGCGCTAGAGCCAGCAGAGCTTCTCTCCGTTGCCATTGGAGAATATTTTACCGGTTTCAGGAGCCAGAAGCATTTCTAGAATTCCGATTAAGTAGAGCCTGTTTCTGAGCCTGGGCAGAGGGCCGTCCATTTGTGGACTCAAACGAGAGGAGTCTGCAGGTAGTTTTGAATTCCACCTTCAAAACATGAGGTACAGGGGTGGGTTCTAATTTTTTTTACTACCGGTTCTGTGGGGGTGGCTTGGAGGTCATGTGACTGGGTGGGCATGGCTAGCTGGTCATATGACCGTGTGGCCATGGCTACGTGTATAGGGACTACTCAAAGGGCTGAAAAAAGTCATTTCTGACAGGTCCTCACACTTATGACCATCCTCACATTTATGCCCATGCAGCATTCTTAACAACCATGTCACTCATTTCACAACTGCTTCTCTTCACTATGGTGATAAGAAAGGGCAAAAAATGTAAAATGTGAGGATAGTCGTAAGTTCGAGGACTGGTCAAAAGTGCAAGGACCAGACAGAAATAACTTTTTCAGCCCTCTGAGTAGTCCATATGCATAAAAGGATACAGCAATAGAGAGGGATGAAGGAAGGGAAGGGAAATTAGAGTAGGAGTGAGGGTAAGAGAGGGAGGAAGAGAGGAGGAGGAGGAGAAAGGAAGAGGATGTAGGGAGGAGAAGAAGGGGGAAAGAGAAAGAAAAGGGAAGAAAAAAGAGAGGTGGTAGGTTTGAGGATAAAGATTGCTGTACAATAAAAAAGATGAAAGGGAAGAAAGGCAACCCCAAACAAATATAAAGGTATTAAGATAAAGAATGAATTGTTAAACTTTAAAGAATAAAAGAGAACTAATATGAATAAATAGCAATAATTAGAAACACACATATAAACAAAAATGTATTTTCTTTGAACAGAGTATTTGGCCGGTTCACAAATTTAAACTGTGTAGTCATTTCAATTAAATTTACAATTTCTATTTTTCCTTTTTGCCATATTTATTGCTCATCTATTTTTTTTAAAAACAATATTACCCTTCATCCTCATCTCTAATCTTAATCAAATTCAGTTTTTCCCTTCTGTTCTATATTATACCCCTTCCCATTGTCATCTATTTTTTATATCCATCCTCACATTGGTTAATTATGTAATATTACAGCTGTTTAATACAAATTCAACATTTTAATATAAATCAATTAGTTTTATAACTATCTTTTTTGTATATTAATCAATATGAACATGAATATTCCAATCATTTCCATGCAATCCAATTTCTTACAAATCAATTAATTATATTTACCAATAATAACAAACCAAATAATTTCTCCCATATATTCCTCCAAACCACAACTTAACCATTTCTGCTTTCAACACAATATACAATTAATAGTATCTCAATTATTACAATTCCCTAGTTAAATAGAGCTTTTTTTCTTTTGTGTTTTAAAATCTTGAACTCTTCTCTTTTACCCTAAATTTCTCATTGTTTGCAGTTTTGCACCTACCTCTTTTGGTGAGGAAAAAGAAAAAGAAATCTCTCTCTGCCTCATTTTATCACAAAGACCCTGCTTTACTTTCAGCAAAGACCCTGCTTTACTTTCAGTTTCGCTTTTTCAGCATAGCTAGGGGAAAAAAACCCTGCTCCAGCACTGTTTGCACCTAGCAAAAGATCCCTGCACAAAACAGTTGAGAGAAAATCAGCTGGGAGACCAATCTAATCAATTTGTGGTAATTAACCTATGCTGAAGCTAAAAGGGGCTGTTTTTTCTATTTTTGCAGGCACCGATCTACTCATTTGTTTTCTTTTAACACTGATCAGCTGTAGGGCGGCCCTTTGGCAAGAGTTTAAACAGTTTTTTTTCCTCTAGCCATCAGCTGGGACTCAGGAGGCAGCAATAGATTGGGAGTGGGTGGGGTAAGAGACAGGCGACCAGCCGGGAACAAGTTCGGGGGCATGCTCAGCCAATCTTATTACCAGTTCTCTGAACTATTACATTTTTTTACCATTGGTTCTTGCGATCCGATTCGAACCAGGAGCAACCCACCACTGATGAGGTGTGAGTGCACCTAGGAGAGACAGCTTACTCGAGGGCCTCCGAATGTACTGTGTGCTACTGTTCATAGAATCCTACAGTTGTTTAGATGTCTGGGGAATTTGGGAGTTGAAGTTTAGCAACATCTTTATGTTGCTAAAGTTGAAAAACGCTGATTTAGGCCCAGGGAGGAATCCCAAGTGTCTATTCTCTACATCATGGCGGAGCCCATCATCTGTCCAACTGCCCATTTCCCCCTCCCTTAACGTTGGTAGAGAAGCTGCTTTCCTGCAATTAAATCCACTATAGGTAATTCTTGTTATGACCACAATGTCAGCATTTCAGAAGAACCCAACTCCAATTAAAAACCATCAGTCCATCATATGGTTCACTCATCATCCGTCCCAACTTGAGACACCACTTCCACTCTCCTCTTCCAGATGCAAGAATACCATGACCTTGACAAAAAAGAAGAATGCTATTATGTCTAACTATATAATAGCTCATTACCCTCTACTAAATCCCCCTCCTAATTTCCCAAGCACAAGAAGGTGGCAGCGTGGAAGTTTCCAGTGTTAATATGGCTTCCAAAGCTGACACACAATTGAACTTACGACCAAAATTTCTGTTGCTAAGTGAGACAGTTGTTAAGTAAGCTTTGCCCCATTTTATGTCCCTGCCACAGTTAAGTGAATCGCTGCACTTAGGTTAGTAATACAGAGAATGAATCTGGCTTCCCTACTTATTTTGCTTGTCAGAAGATTGTAAAAGAGGATGACAGGATCCTAGGATAGTACAACTGTCATAAGTATGAGCCAGTTGCTAAGCATCCAAATTTTGATCACATAACCACAGGAATACTGCAATAGTCATGAGAAAAATGGTCCTAAGTCACTTTTCTCAATGCTATTGTAACTTCAAACAGTTACTAAACAAATTATTGTAAGTCAAGGACTACCTGTATTCTGTATCCTATTCTGTGGATATTTACACTATTTTCCCAGTTTACCTGCTTGGGAAGCAAAATCAAATTAATCTGATATTTGATTATAGTACATGTTGTCCCAAAGGTGCTTTTTCAGGAGGCAACTGGAGTTTGTGTGTTGTTGTTGTTTTTTGAAGACTTTTCGCTTCTCATCCAAGAAGCTTCTTCAGCTCTGACAGCTCTGATTTAAATCCTTCTGTTCCCTCCTTCCTGTCAGATAGAAGCTTAAAACTTAAAGTAGCTTCTTGGATGAGAAGCGGAACATCTTCAAAAGAAAATAAACTCCAAGAAAGTCCAGTTGCCTCCTGAAAAAGCACCTTTGGGACAACCATAACCTGGATGACTGAGAATTTCTACAGATTTATAGTACTGTAAATGTTATTTTTCAGCATTTGCAGATTCTTACAAATGGATCCAGTGGTGAAATCCAAATTTTTTTCTACCGGTTCTGTGGGTGTGGCTTGGTGGGTGTGGTGTGGCTTGGTGGGCATGATAGGGGAAGGATACTGTAAAATCTCCATTTCCTCCCCACTCCTGTGAGAAGGACATTGCAAAATCTCCATTTCCACCCCACTTGGGGGGCCAGCAAGAGGTATATTTGCCGGTTCTCCAAACTACTCAAAATTTCTGTTACAGGTTCTCCAAACTGCTCAAAATTTCTGCTACCAGTTCTCCAGAACCTGTCAGAACCTGCTAGATTTCACCCCTGAATGGATCCCAATTAGGAACTTTCAATGAATCCAAATGATACTTAGTAGTCTGTCATTCCTTGAATGTCCTCCTATTTGAAAAACAGACAAAATTTATTCTCTCATCAACAATCACTCTTCCTTTTATCCTGAATTTCTCAAAGATTATTATCTGTCCTCTAACTGTTGGTCCAGGGCATCTCCTAGTAAGTCTATATGAATCAGATGTGATCCTATTTAAAGTGATGATTTTGGATTCTCTTTGAGACTTCAATTGAGATTCAAAATATTAGAGCCTCTTTGAATATGAAGAAAACTACGATAGGTCTTAATAGAAAAGTACTGAATTTTTTTTCTCAGTTAAAGAGCAGAGACAATAGACAATCAGTGTTTCCAAGGTGTATATTGTTAAGAATTTCCTTGCTCTGTGTGTGTGCATGTGTTTATTATTCATATACATACGTACATATGTATGTACATATGTGTTTACAATTCTCCCTTTCAAGACAAACAGCATAGTAATTGCTATTGCCAGTGAAAAATGTGAATTTTATTGAATCAGAAAAGCATTTTGTAAAAGCATTTTACAAATATAACAGCAAACACTTCCCAAAGTATTTTAAAAATAAAGTCTTCCCATTTGTTTTTCTGAATACCAGACTTGGCATGGTACTAAACAGGTGCCTTGTGTAGTATTGTGCTTTACAGCCATTGATTATCTTCTGTGATATCTGGTAGATCCCTTCATCACTAGCATTGGGATATTGCTGGGCAGGATACATTGATCAAACATTTTTTGGGGGGAAAGTCAGAAGAACGATCTTCGGCTTGTTCTTCTGGGGTGGTTTAGGTTTGTTGCATGTACTAATAGAATTTTCAAGAGTGCCAAAGGAATTGGTATTACTTATTGGCCAGTTTGGCCTCTACTGGAAAGGTCAAGTATTAGTCCTGGTGGGACTCAGTTAGAACAAGCTTGTAAATTGCTAACAATATCCTACTTTGGTATTTATTTTTCTATATACAAAACTAAACATTGTGTACTCTCTGCAATATTTCTAGAAATAGCAGAAAACCATTGATTTAATTTAATTAATCATATTTCTATGCCGCCCAACCTCCAAAGGACTCTTTATTAAATGTGTAAAGTTAACAAAGAACTGCAAAAATACCTGTTTTAATTTGTTTGACCCCAGATGTATATCCCACCTTTCCTCAGAAGTTATCACAACATAAATATCTTGTATGGGCTGATTGGGCTGAGATGCTGGTCCAAAATCACCTGGAAGGTTTATTGGTTGAGGCTGGGCTTGATCTTAATCAATACACTAAGCTGGGTTTCTAATTGCAAATATGTTTTGATGCAGTGAAGGGGAAAGCCTTCTAGCTGTTGAGACCAAAGAGGATATCAGGATCTTTTGGAAAGAAACCCTAACTTCACAGCTTCACACATATTCTGGTAGGGTCCATCAATCAATCAATCAATCAGCCAGTCAAATTAACTTTATTATGATTGTTCACCAATGCAAAAAAATAAGACTAATTCTCAGACAGCAAAAACAAATAATATTAAAAGTGAACAATCATAACATTGATCTCTGACACTGCCTTCTTGGTATACTGCCATGTGGTTTAACTGCTAGAATTGATTGCTAACCACAAAAGAAATTTTGCAGTGAACTGTTCTAGGAAAATGTTGATCAAGTATGTGGTTAATCTATGGGGAAAATCTATACAGCCAATTTAATAACAGAAAATAAAGCTTCCATAATGGGCATTTCTGCCCTAGGGATTTATCAAGTTGCCCAGCCATCCCAGGGATACTAATTTACTAGTGATGATTTGCTACAATGATGGTTTGTGATTCCACAATCCTGAGAAAAAGAAAAGCAAGAGAAAGAAACTTAAAATACTCCCACCTTGATTATGTTTAGTATAAATTGGGACAGATAAGATTCTGGATAATCCCTGGAATTTCTGGGTGCCTATTTCATAGTCCAGTATACTTTAAAGGGTTGCCATTGCTAGACCTTAAGAAAATCTGTTGAACTAAAATAAATACCAACAACAGCACCCAGAATAATCAAAGAGCAAAGCAATTCCCTCTGTTATAATATTGGAACTCTTGAGTTCCCAAAAAAGACATGATTATTTCAGCTGGCTGGGGAATTCTGAGAATTAAAGTCCATATATCTTCAAGGCTGAGAAACACTGTTCTAGATAATAACATAGCTGCAATTGCTTGTTAGAATGTTTTGCCAAATCTTAAGAATTGCATGCCACTCATTTACTGTTTTAAATAACCATAGTTGTCCTTATTCAGTATAGGCACTTTCATTTTCTTCCTTTCCATTTGCCTTGATTTAATTGTGTTCTCAGTTCCTATATTTAATAAAGAATCGTGATGTTCTCATGTATTTTTGTAGAACAAGTTCTTTCTTTCCCTCTTCTCCAAGCAGGGCTTCTTCTGCAGAGCTCTCTTGCACAGATCCTGCCCCCGCTTTATTGCTATTAAGTGCTCCATCCAAGTACAGGGCATCCTTTTAATTGATTCAGACTCAACATGCAAGCCAAACTCTCACCCTCCCCACCCCAATACATACTACTGTGCTTCTCCAGGACCTTATGATTCCACTGTAACCTGAATACATTTCAAAGAAAAACCACAATAAACTTTTCAAACCTCTTGTCACAGTGCAGTAGGGATTTTTTCCTCCCCCTCAATTCCTTTCATAGGCTAACAATTACCCATCAAAGAAGGTATAATTGTACCTTATTTGGCTAGCCTTCACAGTATGGGAGTATCAAGCATTCATACCGTATTATTTAGCAGTAAGACTAAATGCCATCTCTGCAAGTTACGGTTCACTGTTAACAATAAGCCAGCGTATATTTAAGCAAGCCTTTATTGAAGATTCTTTGTGGTTCATAAATTTTCCATTTTAAACCAGTAGGTGAGATTCTAAGGACTTTTGAACCAAGACTTACTGTATCCCATTTCATAGCAAAAGTGAAGGGGCAAATCAGAAGTTATGCAAAACTTTGTAATACCGTACCCATTAGAGAATGAATGAAATTTAAAGATAATCAGAGTTTTATCATAACAATTGCCATCCAAATGGTTGTAAATAGATGTTAATACTTTGCCCTTCATTTGCATTTCATTTCTTCAAAATTTACTAGAAAGCAGTGTGCTTTGGACAGCTTTGAACAACCTTGATTGATACCAAAATGTTAAGCAGGGTCATAAGGCTTGACTGGGTGACTATAAGAAAACCTTAAAGCTATGGACTTGACTGGACAACTATTGAAGATAAAAAATGAATATTAAGTCACTTCCCATGTATTACCAAGACAATTCCATAGTCATATCCGTGAGATTCTTGATTCAAAGGAAAACCAAACACACTCCAGCTAGTGTCTATAATGAGACCCACTGAAACTGTATTTTGGAATAAAGCGATATATTATGCTGAAAGGAAAGCAGTATCTTTTTGTCTCGAGACCCAAAATGTTATGGTCATGAGTTGCACAATACCTCATTGAGTTGATTCAGTATTGAAAATTAGAGTAGTGTGGGTTAGTTTACAAAGTCCCTAAACTAGACAGTGGACATAGTAC
Source organism: Coluber constrictor foxii (assembly GCA_038048745.1). Classification (NCBI taxonomy): domain Eukaryota; kingdom Metazoa; phylum Chordata; class Lepidosauria; order Squamata; family Colubridae; genus Coluber; species Coluber constrictor. The sequence goes on from CM075961.1 coordinate 129,910,846, forward strand.
AGTTTAAGAATATATGTTTTGTATTGCAGGCTGACTGCCTGCCAACAAACATGCATGTTGATGTACAGTGAGGAAAGGTGCAAAATAAATGCTTGTTCCTTACAATAATAGGAAAGTATGTTGAACCCAGTTGTAAAAGTATTAGAGAAACTGAGCAATACTAGTATATCAATGAGAAAAAGAGGAAGAGATGGGGGAGCATTCTCATATTCCCAGTAAAGCTTTAAGATCATTCTTGTCCAACCTGGTACCCATATTTTCTGCAGGGGTTGATAGGGTTCATAGTTAGTTATAAGTTATAATCTTTATTGTCACTGTACATATGTACAATGAAATTGATTTAGCCTCGACTGGTGCAATCCATAACAAAACAAGTCCATAATATTTGGGATTGTCAGTTTGGAAAATCTTTAGGCAGACAGTGTTAATAGATGGCCACAGTAGTATGTTTAATTATTTAGAATATTCTTATTTATTCCTGTTGGGTTTTATATGGTTAAATGCTATTTTTAAAACTTAACACAATTTTTCATTTTATTTCATTCCACTAGAGGGAGAACTTGCAGTACAACATAACAGTTTCCTCATCCAAGAGTTTGCATTAAATCAGATTTATTTCTACAGGGATTATGTAAGGGCAGAAGACTATTTCTGGCTCATTATCATTGTGAAGTTCTGAACTAGACAACTTGTTGAAGGGAGACAGTTCTCTTGAGCTTGTTACCTTGAGAATTCTGAGAGTTGAAATCTCTGCAGACATAGCAAGCCTTTGCTGAGACAGTAGCCTTAAAAACAAAGCTTGTCTGTTGGCTGTGGATTCATACAGAGTTTTAATCAGTCTGCAGTTTATAACAAGCTTATCTAATCCAGTTTAATTTATAGATGAGAACATAGATATCCCAAGACTTTTCTTTTTATTTGTCTGACTTTTGCAATACAATTCTCAAACGAAACAAAAACAAAGCAAAACATGAATTATTGTCCATATTTAGAAAACGTATTTTCTAAAGAAATCAGATGCTCAAGGAATGTTTTTGGTTTTGGTTTTTGATAGTCCTCAAGATACGACCTTAATGACCCTGCCCATCTGGTTGCATGTCACGGCAGTGTTTAGGTGAAATGTCTCACATAATGATCCCCTCAGTGAAATGTTAAATGAATGTAATATTTCCCCCATTGAAATGTTGAATGAGGTTGTTAAGAGAAGCATGGGGTCCCTCGGGATGTGTGTGTGTGATATTGGAGGCCTTGCACAGGCCCAGAGCTGCCTCGTTCCCCCTCTCAAGGCCTCCCCCATCCCTGAAGCACCCCATGCTCTGCTTCTCATGCCCACTGGCTTTTTCCAGGCCTTAGGCCTGCTTCCCACCCCATCAAGCCAAGCAGCCTTCTCTTTGTTTACATTTTGAAGACCTCCAAGGCCTTCCAGAGTGCCAGAATGATTTCCTTCTTTGTATGGCTGCATGATTCAATTGTGAAAGTGGCTGCCATTTTGTCCCCCCCCCCCCAATGAAATAACAACTGCATTTCCATTGCCATTGAGCACCCTTAGAACACTCTTTGTTTTGCTGCCTTAATGAGATCTGCACAGTGTTGTAGAAGTAAAATGGAAAGGTTAGTCTGGAAGTTGCCATTTATCCTTGCCTACAAACAGGCAGAATAAAATGGCAGCCACATTTGCGTCACCATTGCATGGTCCAGGGACCATGCAATGATGCTTCATTTTGCTATCCTAACAAGGTCTGCACAGTGCTGTAGAAGCATTTTGCAGCGTTCTGCACTGTTTTGTTTTGCTGCAATAAAGCAAAACATCTATCTAGTTGGAGAAGGTGATCTGTTAATAACATCTTGAGATAAAACAATTGTAACAAAGAGAATATAGTAAAGAGTGGAAATAATAATGCCAGGCAAGTAACTACATAGAGAGGGCAATACAGAATAGCATATTCCAGTGAATGAATTATTCATTGGAATAATCCACATTCATCCACAGCATGGATAGAATCTCTGAAGGGGAGTTTTTCGTATCTTTAGTAATGACCGTTAGGAGGGCATTGAATCTGGCCAAAGATAAGGCTTCCGAATTTAGAGATCATTGTGAAATTGAGATATCTACCTAATTGGAGAAGATGATCAGAGTGACTCAAGAAGGTGTTTCTTGGCTTGCAGCTTCAATGGCCCGCTGTTTGAAATTAGCTAATATGCATTCATAGCCATTAAAAGTGATGGCTGGCCATGAAGTTGCAATCTGGTATGTATTTTCTGGCCCCAGCAATACTTAAAGGTATCAGTAATAAAGGAGTCAAGCCGACTGGAAACAAGAGAGCATAAGCCTATAAAAGATGACAATCCAGGCATAAATAAACCAGTTTTATGGCGAAGAGCCATGTTCCAAATGGAGGGAGGTACTGTAAAGATGGTTCTTAAAAGTTGGACTGAACTCTTTCCAAAGGAAGAAATGACCTGAGTTCTTGGCTGAGCTCCAAAAAAGAGTTGGGTTCAGATCTTAGAAGAAAAAACTTAGATAGGTGGGGTTATATGCTGAGCCTTTTGAAGAAATAAAAGGTCTAAAAAGCCATCACTGTTTTTGTACATTTAAAATAACATAGTCAACACAAGATTATACAATGGCTTGTAGTTTAAAAGACAATTCCAGATATCTAAAGGCCTTGACTTATTCTATTAGATAGTTATTTGGTCACGTGTATCTTAGAATGCTTAACAAAAATCATGATCTTGGTTTTAGAATAATTAATTTCTAGGTCTTCTTGGCAATGTTTAGCTAGTATATGAAGCACCTATTGTAGGCTAGTCTATGTTTGAAAAAGAAGCACCGTATCATCTGCATTCAGAATAGAAATGTATCTATTTCCCAATTTTTGTGATTGAAGGGATTAGCTATGGTATATAGCTTGGCAATAGGAAAATTAATATGCAGTATATATTTGAAAAAGGGAAACTAGAATACATACTTGTGTCACTCTTCTCTTAGCAGATTTTTTTGGTTGTTAGGTATAAATGCCCTACCTGCTCAACATGCCCCACCTAGCCTGGCACCACAGGGGTTAACCCACATACCTCTAGTCCCCTCCTCTCCCCTTGCACACTCCTTATCTGAGGCTCCGCCTCCTGAGTATTAAGGTCGCTTCCATGATGCTCCTGTTGTTGTTGCTGTTGATACCTGTAATGAGAAACATCTGTAAATAAAAGAATGAACTGATTCAACCTTAAAGTGTCTATGTAAGTCATTGGGTTCTCCATCGATCATCCATAACAAAATAGTAGCAGAGGATGGTTCCATGACCCAATAACTAGAAGACATGCCTGGAAAACAACCGCCTACTGAAGAAAAGAGGAAACCGCACACAAGATCCGAAACAAAAAGAATGGTGGAACAACTCTCTCCAATGGGGACACCAGAGAAGACAGAGGACAAGGCAGACCCCGAGCCCACCACAACAAATGAAGAAAAAGGCGTCGGAAGCCATAACGACGAAGAGATTGATCACCAGGATAGCAATAAGCTCAGACGCGAAATACTGAGCTTATTGGAATCATCTGCAGCCGAAGAAGAGCTGGTCGCAAGCATCCGGAAGCTGATCCAGGACCGTGAAGCGACCAGAGACGATCACGGACATGCAATGGAGCAAGAGAACTGCCACTCAGTAAGGGAACCATTGCCAGTCAAGCCCCATGCCGAAACTAAGGAGTTCGATGCCGCCCTGAATTTCAAATGGTGGCCATCTTTAAACATGTGGCCTACCAAGATGGCCGACCACCAGCCGATTAAAAGTGAAGGCCCAAGATGGCCAACTGAAAAAAAGTACAGCCCGCTAAGCAGTGAAGAGGGGGACAGTTCAGGGATGAAGGGACCGAGCCGGACTCTGGAGTCCCCCCAACCGAGCAGCAGGTAGAGGAGGCCATAAAGACCCTCACAGCCGCCTTTGGGCCAAACCTACAAATAAAAAAGGAGTGCCAAGACCCACAGAAGAGCAAGGAGCAGAGAAATAAGGCCCCAGTTCACCCATCCGGGAGCGCGGACACAGCTGATGAATCACCAGCATCGCTGCACCCTCTGAAGACCGGACGCAGCCCACAGCCAAAGCCCAGCACGCCAGAATGTGGAGAATGGAACAGACACTCACCGCCGCTGCCATCATAGCCGTCCCGACCACGCCTGGGAAGACCAAGCTTCCATCCCAGCCAGGAAATGACCCTTCGGACCTCCACCGACCATCGCAGGACTCCCAGAGGTGACATGGAGGCCCACGCATCAAGGAGAGGCTTCTCCGCTGGAGCTACCACAGGAAGATCCTTCACCGACAACTCCATGGGCAGAGTGGACTTCGCGCATGCACAAAGCAGCCTGTGGAGAGAAGAAGGAAAAAAATGCATGGAAGGACTTTTAAATTGCCTACAAGCATACCCATGCCCTACTGTGACTTTCCACACATTCAACACCATGGACAGACTCCTGCTGTAAGTAATAATAATAATGGTGCAGGGAATTTAATCAGTGACTTTCCTAAACTAAAGATGGATGGGTCTAATTTACTGGAGTGGTAGCAACAACTCCAGTGGTGTTTTAAAAGAAAATGTGTTAATGTTTGTAACTAACCCCCCAGAGAAGCCCTGGACCCTCGAGCAGGATTGCCTGCACCACAGGGCATTTTGCTTACTAATTTCCAGCATTTCTCCATCCATGTACCCCTGTATTGAGCATTACCTGACAGTGTCTGAAATAGCACAGAAAATGTTCAGACTTTTCTACAGTGAGAGTGTGGCTACTACGACTAGGATTTCCAAGGATTTTTATTCAGCTAGAAAAAGGCCAGGGATTTCCATGGGAGAACACCTCCTAGAATTGCCACCAGGTTAGAACTACACCTAAGGAGGGAAATTGTGTCAGACCAAACTATGAAAAGCGTGATAATCAACTCAGACCCTTCTTGGGGCACATTTATTACGCACTTAGACACTCTTAGCCTAGGCCACCTGTCCATAGAAAGACTTTCCAACATGCTAATAGCAGAAGACAACCTGAGGAAAAGCCGCCAACACACGCGCAAGGAACATAAACATAAAAAAAGGGTAGCTTTCCAAGACAGGCCACAAGACCCCACTGAATGCTACAACTGTGGGTCCAAAGGTCACTGTAAGCACGATTGCCCCAGAAACTTTAGGGAGAGAGACAGATGTGAATAGAGGAACAGATACACAGACAGACGTTCGCCAGATAATAGACACAGACGTAGGGAATCATCAATCCCAAGGGATTAAAAGGGGAACAGGGAAAGTTCCAGAGACAGCAGAACCGGATCAACATATGGGATAGAGGGACATACTCAAACCCATAGATTAGACAAGGGGGACACCGTGTGGCTCATTGATTCCAGAGCCACCAATCATACCACCTGGGACAAGAGGCTGCTTTCCTCATTTAAGAAGAAGAATTTTCTAATTAAAGTAGCCAATCAGAATGAGGTACAGGTAACAGGGAAAGGGGCCGTGACTCTACCAGAAATAGGAAAGATAGAGGAGGTGCTAGTCCCCGAGATACCACATAACATCCTGGCAGCACTAAAATTCAGCAAAGAGTTAGAAACAGAGATCACATTCAAAGGAGGAGAGGTAAGCATGAACAAGAATAATGAAAACATAGGAAAAGTGATAGTCAAGAGGAGGTTGCCTTATCTACACACAGGAAGCACAGACACTCCCAGCATTAACACCAACACAGAAGCTGATGCTAACAAGGACACGAATCCACACAGGCAAGACACACACAACTCAAAGAAAATCACCACAGGTAGGCCTATTCACGATAATTACGCTCACCTATTGCACGGCAGATTAGGGCATGCCAGCTACCCAGTAATACAAAAGATGACTGACAGTACTGAGGGTATTACAATAAAGAACTGCGAAACCTACCTTGACTGCTTGGTGTGTAAGTGTTCAAAACTCAAAACCGCACCAAAGCCCAAGAAGGCAACACGCACCATCAACCACATATTTGATTTAGTACACATGGACCTAGTGGGCCCCCTGAGACCATCAATAAAGCATGGGAAAAGATTCTTCCTCACCATAGTAGACGATTACAGCCTCTATGGCTTCGTCTGCACTCTGAAACATAAAAGTGAAGCTTACCAGAGATTCAAGGAGTTCTACAAGAGGCTGGGGGTGCAAAGCAACACCAGAATAAAGCAAATAATGACCAACAGGAGTTCAGAATTCCTATCAGGGAATTTTCACACTGGCTGAGGTCAAAGGGCATCCTACACTTCACTTCCTCCCCGTTCTCGGCCTTCCGGAATGGCATCATAGAACGAAGGAACTCCACACTACAGACCATTCTTAGATGCGTCCTAGAAGATTCTGGGCTTCGTCAACATTTTTGGGCCGAATCACTGGTATACTCCAATTATACGCTCAATAGGCTATGGTCCAGTGTAATAGATAAAACACCTTATGAGGCAATGTACAATAAGAAACCCAAGATAGCGCACTTACATGTATTCGGAGTCACCGCCGATGTACACATCCCTAAACAATTGTGCTGCAAGGGAGACAAAGTGTCCAAATGATTGAGGTTCATGGGTTATGAACCGGGGACCAAGGTATTTAAATTTATTGATAACCATAACCAATTCGTTGTATCCAGGACAGCACATTCCACGAGCAGACTAACTGGTCCAAGATACATCTGAACGAAATTTATCATTGTCAAGCGACACCACCTTACAACCAAAGCCAAGACAGACCAAACACACCAGCCAGCACACACGAGACTGTGGACAAACCAAACATGGAGAAGTCAAAACCAAAGAGTGGAAAGAAGGTCATCCAAAACTAAAGGTAGACTCACTCACACAAAAGGAAGCGAGATACCTACATCACACTGAGTCAGATCCCAAGAGGCCGGTCAGAACCACAAGGAACCAAATGCCCAAAAGACTCGAAGATTACGTGATGCACTGCACTCCGACCCCATCACACCGAACTCCTATGATGAGGTGACCAAACTTCCCTTGGAAGAAAGGTCCAGATGGGAAGTGGCCATGAAAAAGGAGATGGACAGTCTCAAAGAACTGAACGTATTTACACCTGCTAAGGTACCAGAAGGAAAAAATCCCATAGGAACCAAGTGGGTATTCAAGATCAAGACCTTGGAAGATGGCAAGGCCTTATACAAAGCATGACTGGTAGCCCAGGGATTCACACAAAGATATCCAGAGGACTACACTGAAACTTACTCCCCAACCATAAGAGCCGAAAGCGTTAAGAGCGCTTTAGTCGTTGCATCCATCCTAGGCCTGGAAGTATACCAATTTGATGTACAGACTGCCTACCTACATGCCAGGCTGGTCAAAGAAATCTACGTTAAAGCCCCGCCCGGCAGAGACACAATCAAAGGAGACACATGCAAGTGGACTTCTTGAGAAATATGTACAGGGAGGCCCCTGAATTCGAGGACAACATGCTATACAGATCAACCATTGGATCTCTCCTGTATATTGCCAATTGGACCCAGCCAGACATTGCCCTGCCTGTGAACTTGTTGTCCAGGCACGTAAGCAAACCCATGGTTTACCATTGGGAGGCCATCAAGAAGGTACTCCAGTACCTAAAGCACAGCTCAGACTCATGCTTACTGTTAGAGCCAGACCCTTCCAAGCAATCCACATTCACCTGCTATGCAGATGCTGACTGGGCCAGTGATGTAAAAAGCAGAAAAAGTACATCAGAATACATATTCTTCCTAAACAACAGCCCCGTGCATTGGTACACGGGCAAACAGAACTTGGTGGCCACATTGACTACTGAAACTGAGTATATATGCCTGTCCAAGGCTGCCAACAATCTAATGTGGTTCAATGACCTACTCTCTAGTATCTGGATCGAGCCCACGTATCCAATAGCCATCTACGAAGACAACAAGGCCGCCATAGAAATATCAATGGCAGACGCAGTAGGACAGAGATCCAGACACATTGACATAAAACATATACACGTAAGGCAACTCTCCAAGATAGGGTTCATAAGCACCATACATTGTGACACCAAAGAACAGACAGTCGACATACTCACCAAGCCTCTACAATCCAAACAGCATACTTACCTAACTTCCAAACTATGCGTCCACATCAATAACACACAACGGCAACTAGATGCACATTCACAGGTTAGGCATTTAGAGGGGGATTTATTAGGTATAAATGCCCTACCTGCTCAACACGTCCCACCTAGCCTGGCACCACAGAGGTTAACCCACACACTCCTTACCGAAGGAGTAAGGCTCTGCCTCCTGAGTACTTAAGGTCGCTCCCACGATGCTCCTGTTGTTGTTGCTGTTTTTTTTTTAATTTGATTTATATGCTGCCCTTCTCCGGAGACTCAGGGTGGCTTACAATGCGTTAAGCAATAGCCTTCATACTTTTGTATATTTATATTTATACAAAGTCAGCTTATTGCCCCCAACAAACTGGGTCCTCAATTTACCCACCTTATAAAGGATGGAAGGCTGAGTCGACCTTGAGCCTGCCTGGGATTGAACTCACAAGTAATTGCAGCAGCTGGATCTTAAATGCTGCCTTTGTAGGAGGCATTACTCCCCTACGCTACTCAGGCTGTTGATATCTGTAATGAGAAACATCTGTAAATAAAAGAATGAACTGATTCAACCTCAAAGTGTCTATATATGTCATTGGGTCCTCCATCGATCATCCATAACATTGGTGCAATATCCTTGGGCATTACCATATATTGCATCTACATCCAGGAGTTGTCCATATAACTTGGATATAATTACAGGTCATTTTTTTTATCAATTGAGGAAGAATTCAATTTTTCCCCATAGTTTGGATCTGGAAATGAGGTCAACTGCACATTTAAATGAATGAATGCTACATAGTGATGAGCACACTCCAGAATGGTATTTCTGAATTAGATGTTAGATTGAGCAGTATTTCTCAACTAGTTCAGTGATCGAGCAGCTTTCTCTGATGCCTGTCTACATGTTAGCTAAAACATTCCCAGTTACAACCCAATTCAGGAGCTCATTCTACAAGCATCTATCATATTGTTTGCCTACACTATTGAAAAGGTTAATGGGGCAGCATTTGGGGCGTAAATCACTGCCTCCTTTTTTTTTATAGATCTGGATCACCAAAACTAGGCCCCAATCATCAGGAAACCTAGAATGATTCTAATGTAGTAAATAGGGAAGGCAGAACAGGGGAAATAAAGTCATTTCCATGAGAGTAGTTTAGTTGTTTGTTTGTTTGTTTGTTTCAGATATTATTGAATCAATTTTGTAACTTCATAGCCTGACGTAGTATGTCAGGAAGGGAGCAAATGAGCTTTATGGTCGAGTTCCTCTTCAGGTGGGGTATATCTTCCTATACGTAAAACAACCTGAATTCTTAAAATGAGCAGCTGAGATTAGTTGGCTCCAAAGACTGAAACACAGTCCGCCTCTTCTTTGCCTGTAATGACTGTTTACATTTCCTTTTGAACAGGACAAGAAACTTTTTATATTCATTGAAGCAGGAAACTAGTTTTCTTCATTGTATGGCAACGGTTGGTTAAAAGAACTCTGATTCCTGTTAGCACCAGTTGGATGGGTAGAGAGAATTGGATGAAGAAACTAAACTAGTTGAATATAAGTTGGCAAAGTCTGATCAGGGGACTTGGCATCCAGGATAGTTGTATGTAATTGAAGTGCCTCATTAGTGGAGAGCATTTGGGTTAATCTGTCCTTTGTCTGAACTGTACAATTTTTCATATTTGTTCCTTAGGGATATCTTTGAATAGAATAGAGAATGTATTCAAACAGATAATATCAAAAAGTTTCAAACGCAGCATGTTGGGACAGTGATCACTCTCAGGAGAGTTGTCAATAGGGAACTGGATAATTAAGGGACATAAATTTATTGATTACAGCAATATAATCAATAAGAAATGGTCTTGTACCTGTTGAATGTGAGAACTGTGCTGGATAGTCAGTAGTAGTGATGCCATTCATAATTTACAGCTCCAGTCTATAAAATGTCTGCAGCATCTGTAAGCCCCTGGAATTGCAAGTGTGGTCTGTGGAATTTCTAATAATGAGGGAGGATGGTCTACAAGTAAGTTGAATTTTGAAAAAAATTGACCAACAACTGATTATCTATTGAACCACTGAAGTTTCCTGCAATGATGATACAGGCAATAATAAAAGTGTCTGTTTGTTTGTTTGTATGCTGCCTTTATTATTTTTGCAAATAATTCAAGGTGGTGAAAATATCCAACACATCTTCCTCCTCTTATTTTCCTAAGAACAACCCTATAAGGTAAATTAATTGAATAGCATTGATATAATTTTCTGCTTTTCTCCAAAGCTCAACAATACATGGTTGAGGAATATAGAAATCAATGGGAAGCAATTTATTTCCAAAAATGTTGAGAGTTGTTTGTAAGGTTCTCAAATGGGTCTGTTGACATAATCTCAATATTTAGAATGTTTGAAATATGGATGCTCAGACCAGCACATAATTTACCTTGTCCCATGCCAGTAATTTTTGAGAGGAATAATGGTTCATATTCTTCAGTAAAGAGATCATTTGTTGATCATGTCTCTTGGAATATAAAGATGCTGAATGTATAGAGTCTTTATTTCCGTCTTCCCATTCAGCAATATAACAAGAGAACAAGGATAGCAATTCTGGTGTAGAACCTCCTAGTTTGTTGACAGAGGGAGTGACTGGCAATGTACTGATGTCTGTGAATGAATGATATGGTTCATGCGGTCATTCTAGAGATGAAATGAAGTCCAAAGTTCTTCAGTATCTAAGAAGACACACTGGTTGTAATTTGGCCAACCTTTGTGTTCTCATATTGCTATACGAAACCAGGTAACTTTTGTGGTGGTTTGCCCTTAACATAGTGAACATTGTGGTGGTAACTTTTGTGGTGGTTTGCCCTTAACATAGTGAACATTTTTTTCATGTCAATATAATTTATTAGAGAGGTTGTTCCACCCTGGATCATGATTTTTTTCCTACCTCAGAGGCTGTTATTCTCATTATTTCCTGTGATTCCTGTGGCAAAATTTTGCCTAGAAGACTGTAGTATATGACAATTATTGGATATGTTAAGCAAATGTCCATATAATGTAATTGGTGCAGCTGACCACCTAATAGAGGTTGTGGTTTCCAAGGTTTTAGGGCCAGGCAGTTAAAATCTTCCTCTTGTTGATCAGCAGCACCCAGCTTCTAATTCTTGGAAGTTTCTGGATATTGTGCTATTTCAACAGGAGCAGGATAGAGGAATTTGTATTTGCTCCAGGGCCTTAGTGTTGATGATCTGCATGATTTGATAAAGAGCCAAGATGGTGCAGTGGTTAGAGTGCAGTACTGCAGGCTACTTCAGCTGACTGCTAGCTGCAGTTCAGCAGATCGAATATCACTGGCTCAAGGTTGACTCAACATTTCATCCTTTCTAGGTTGGTAAAATGAGAACTCAGATTGTTGGAGTCAATATGCTAATTCTGTAAACCGCTTAGAGCAGGCTGTAAAGCACTAGGAAGCAATATATAAGTCTAAGTGGTATTGCTATCTAAATTATATAGGTCAGAGGAGGGAACCTAAGTGCCAATAGGTCTTTTCTCAAATTGATCATACAGTATTTTAATAATATCAACTTGTTCTGAGTCTGAAAGAGCACTAAAGAGTTAATCAGATTCCTCCTCTCCCCCCCCCACCCCCAAAGGACTATATAATGTCTTGCTGTGGGTAGAGCAAATTATTCGCCTGGGGAATCATATCTCGGGGCAGAACTGATAAAGCGTCCTTGAGATTATCTAAACTCAAGTGGTCAAGCAAGATTGGTTTAGGAGTAGACAGAGTTCTGAATAGAACATGTTTGTAGGGTGATTTGTTTAGGCTATAGATATATTTGTGATTTAAATGTCTCTCTTCCTTAGCTGCATGCCCAGAGGGAACTTGTTTCTCCTTCCCCCTAAGAATGGCCATCTCTCACCAATAATTGCTTTCTCTTTTCTTTGGGGTAAGGGTAAGGTTGCCCATGGCTTCCCTGCTGGCTGTTTTTGGTCACACATTCTATACAAGAGATCTGTGCTTTAGCAGAGTTTTCAATTGACTGGTTCTCAATATGTTCTACAAAGACCTCTTTTAAGGAGTTAGATTTTGATTTTAATTATGGATAAGTCAAAGATAGAATAGTTTGCACTATCACATATTTTGTTTGTTTAGAAAGTCAGTTATATTTTTGTTCTTAAAGTTTATCAGATTTTTATTCACACTGCTCATCCTGTACAGGTAGTCTTCACCGTATGACCACAATTGAGCCCAAAATTTATATTGCTAAATGAGAAATTGAGGGAATAGGAATACTTTGAAGAGTTGGCTGTCTGCTGGTTAGGTAACTGCAAACTTTCGAGTGTTTGGTAGGCTTTGATGTAGCTTGTGTTACAGAAAATGTACAATGTCTCTTTTCCTATAATGATTAGTCGTGTCCTGGAGTTTTCTCAGCTTTTTCTAAATGTTGAGGCTTCCAATAAGGAATTAGAGGATGGTATTTAAAACAATTAATTAAAACTACAGTGATAAATACTTTTCTGGAGAAGCTCTTTACAATGGTTGATGCCTCTTTACCCTATATATATATATAAAATATTGAATAAAAATAATGTAGTGTAAAAATGTTGCATTCTCATTTATGGAAACACTAATGGATTATTCACTATGAGCACATTTCGATATTCCTTAAAGCACTTATACATTATTCATTAAAGTGGTGCATTATAAGGAATATATATTTCTTATGAATTAGGATTGCTATATGCTGATTATTACTATTTTATTTATTTTTATTGGTTTGATTTATATACCGCCTTCTCCGGAGACTCAGGGTGGCTTACAATGCGTTAAAATGCATCAGGATAAAAGGGATAACCTGGATTTCTCCACCATGATACCCTCCAAGTATACTACACTAGGCTTCTCTACAGTAGTGGGTTTAAATTTCAGTTGCTACTGGTTTGCTTACCGGAACATGCGTGCAATACTTCTGCGCATGCGCAGAAGCTTCTGTCCATGCACAGAGACATCTGGGCGGGTGTGCAGAGCCTCCCACCACTGCCACTACCAGTTTGCCTGATCTGGGGCTAACCAGTAGCAATCCACCACTGTTTCTCTACCTAGAGCAGCACTTCTCATCTTGGTAATTTGAAGATGCATGGTCCTACATAATTCCTCAATCATAATTCCTCAATTCCTACATAATTCCTCAATCAGTCTTGCTGGCTGAGGGATTCTGAGAGTTGAAGTCCACATATCTTCAAGTTGCCAAGATGAATAAGATGATCTAGACCACAGTAGAATTTCTATTTTGCATTTGAAGGCAGACAGGCTGAGAAGAAGGCGGCAATTAATTGTCAGTTGCACGAGTATCTGTGAGGGAATAAAAAAAAAGTCAAATTGGCAGCTGCACCTGCGCAGTTGAAACTGCCTACCCTTTTATACGAGCATCATATGTATAAGTAAAAAAGAGAGGCTTTGCTTGGCCAAGCCTGCCATCTTGCCTTTTTGGACATCCCTAAAAGCACCTATGAATGAATGTGTGCAAAGTAACTGCCATTAATCCAGTTTGGGGACTGGATTAAATTTGAAGCCCCTTAATATGGGCCTCGGGCAGTTCCACTATGATGGAAAGCATTCTAATCTGGAAATGCTTATCCTGATTTTTTGCTCTCTGGCCCTGATTCTTAGTTGGCTCCCTCCCTTAGTTGGCTCCCTTCCAGCCTAATTCCACTGGATGGAGGAAAAAGTGACAGAGAAACAATTGAAAGCTGTGTTAAGTAAATAATAAGCCCAAACTAACTGAATGGATATATATATACAGGGAAACTAGCTGCACAAAGTAGGCAATTTACCTTGTTTTTCCACACATACTTGTTGAAATCAGATGTTTTAATATTTTTTGAAAAATACACAAGAGAAAAATAGAATTGGAAAATGTACAGAACGTTCTTCTAGGATTTCTTTTTTTTGAGGGGGAATAAATAGACTAAATAGAATTAAGTTGCTCCTGTTCGGAAGACAAAATAAATGCAATTTTTGTTTAACATTGCCAAATGCTCCACATTCTATCAGTATAAGCTGCCATCCTCAATATACATAGTTATTATAAACAAAAATATAAATATTATAGTACTAATAAGCATTGCAGAAATCTGCTGTTCCACTCATTCAAGTAGCTTAACAGTTGATAATCATATGCTGTGGATCACTGGAATGTAAAAAGAGTCTTTCCTTAAATATCTTAAGAAGTGCTGATTCCCAGCAGATTTAATTCATTAGTCATTTTTGCTTTTCTCCAAAGAAATCTATAAAATTGGTTGGCTTCCATAGCTGCATCCCTAGAACAACTTTTCAATGACTGAAATAAAGGCCAGCTTTTTCCAACCTGTTGCTTTTCTGTAGGTATTTTGTGAATTGCAGGCCTTATAATATATGGAAGCTGCAATATTGGGGTGAAACAGGTACTTAGGAAAATTTGAAATACGCTCTTAGCTTTAGATCTAAATTTGAATGTTGGCTCCGAACGCTCTAATTCCAAACACTCTAAACACATAAATTGTTGGTGCAAGTTTGTATATAATTAACATTAGATTAATTAACAATTAACATGGAATGCTAAACCTTGCCTCCAAAAAGCATATGTTTGATAGCCTGTATATGTTTGATAGCCAAAAAGCATATGTTTGATAGTCTGTAGGTCAGGTCAAACTGATGGCTAATGGGCCAGATGCCTCATACACAGGCCACGCCCACCCCAGCTGTACGAAGGAGAAAAATGTCACAAAACGTCACATGACTTTTACGTGATGGTTACATGATGGTAATGTGATCCGGCAAATTTGACAGGTGGTGTTCCATTTCTAACACCCCATTTACTGATTTAAATACAACTAATGGTATAATTTATAGAGTATAATGTAACCTACTGCTTAACTCTCCATAATGCTTGCTTTAAAAATAAAAGCCATATGACAAAATTCATTACTTGGCTTCAGAGCTAGTCAGTTTATTAAGACATTACACTTTCAAACTTGATGATTTCATTTCCCTTACTATGTTTATATCTGAATACCAATATTACGTTAACAGTATTAAAATAACTGGACCTCCTTGAATTAACAGGTATCATATGATGGAATGTCCAGTTAAACTGGGGAGAGAGGTCAAGAGGGGCCCAAGTTTAGAGTTTCAGAAAGGGACAAAGGCCAGACTTTCCCCAGAATTCTTGAATCCTTATCTTGTCCTTCCCAAGGGAATGCAATCAGTCTGGTGAGATTCTTGTAACATTCTTGACTAGCAATAAAACTACTGTTGAAACTTTTTATGTGTACTGATTGCTTTCATCTGACACACTAAAATGGATTATTGAAGATATTTTGATCACCTGGAACATAGCACTAGGTCACTATTTCTCTCAACCTCAACAGCTTTAAGATGTGGGGACTTCAATTCCAAGCATGCTGGCTGGGAAATTGTAGGAGATGAAGTCCACATATTTTAAAATTGCTGAGGTTAAGGAATACTATATAGACAATACAACCATCCAAATTGGACATGGGTCATATAGTGCACCTTGCCTATTTCTAGGCTCACATGTTATATCAATTCCAACCATTAGCATTTGGAAGCTATAATGTATGGCTTTGGATAGTGTTCATGCTAATCAAATTATGGATTATTCAGTAAACCATGTTCAATCAAAATGTTGGTTACATCAATTGTAAAGCCTTTATTATGAATTTATACCAAATGGTAACAGAGCAAGGAAAGGCAGCAACATGTTTAGAGCATTTTCCACCCTAATCATCAGACATGTCAGGTACCAATACTTTACTATGGAAAGAACAAAAGTTTAGATATGTTTAATAACCTTTGAATCATAACTTTCAATGTAGTTCTAGTTTTTTATCCCAGGATTACCTATATATTCCAATTCAGTGTTTCACTTTTTATTATCTTGAGATTAAAATTTATCTAATGATAGGCATACATTAGACCAGAAGTGTCAAATTCGTGTCATCATCATGGTGGTGTCACAAGACATATTGGGACATTTTCCCCCTTTGCTAAACCGGGCAGGGGTGGGCCCAGCACGTGATGCATCTGGGTTGCAGGCTGCAAGTTTGACACCCCTGCATTAGACAGCAAGAAAAGAATGATAAACCCTGAAGTATTAATTCAACATTGACTTTTTCAAGATTAAAATTATTTCCCCCCCAGGCAACAATTTAAAAAGCACCTTTTACAGATATTTTGGAAGATTGGGCACAGTAGGCTGATAAACTAATGTATAATCCTTCAGTAAAGGACTAGTTCAGGTATTCAGCAAAAGAAAGGGGATGCTAATGATAGAAATAATACAGAGAATTTTAGTCCAATTTCTACTTGATGTAGACAAATATGTAGATTCCTTCTTAAAAATGCATCATTAGTTGAAACCCATTAACCAAATCTTACTGATTTTAGTTAGATTTTTCTAAATAAATAGATATAAACAACCCAGAGTCATTTTGTAGAGTGAGATGGCTGGCATATAAATATAATAAATAATAAGATTACATCTTTAATCAAAAATATCTGTACACCCAGACTAAGAAACAAGTGCACCAAAATATGATTTATTAGGAAGTTACTTGCTTTTACCTAAACAAATTGTATACTGATTTCTTCAGACCACCAAGACTCAAGAGTTGGACCTGTTTTTTTTTTCAAAGGGTAGCCTCATCCATACAAATGTAAATGTAAACTTGGCATACAGGTTGTCCTCGAATTAGGGGCACAGTTAAGCCCAAAATTTGCTAAGTAAGACATTTGTTAAGTGAATTATGCTCTATTTTATGACCTTTCTTGCCACAGTTGTTAAATGAATCACTGCAGTTATTAAATTAGTAACTCAGTTGTTAAATGAATCTGGTTTTCCCATTGACCTTGCTTGTCAGAAAGTCACAAAAAGTGATCACATAACCCCAGGACACTACAACAGTCATAAATATGAGTCAATTCCCAAGCGGCTGAATTTTGATCACATGAAGCAATCGTAAGTATGAAAAATGGTCATTGTAATTTCAAACGGTCATTAAATAAACTGTTGTAAATCAAGGACTACCTGTACTGTAAAAAAATGTTTGGAAGAAAAGCATCTACAGGATGGGTAAAAAATATCAAGATAGCCATGCATCTTTGGCTCATCAGGGCGTTGTTTACACTATCACGGCTGCCAATTTGAATCTGATTTTTTATTCATCTACAGAAAGAACTGTATTAAATTCTTTGTTGTTTTTTTCTCTTTGGAAATATTTTCTGATCAGAATATATTTAGAAAAGAGATTGAATCATTTGCCAGGATGATAGTGGTTAGTTATCAACTAATATTATCTTGCAAGAAGCCACATACTGTGCAATGCGGCATGAGGGCAAAAAAACACAATAACAATGGAAAAAACTCCTGTATAGCAATTTAGTTGCGAAGTCATGTCCAACCCATCGCAACCTTAGGGACAACATTTCTCCAGGCTTTCCAGTCCTCTACCATTCTCTGGAGTCCATTTAAACTCATGCCTACTGTTTCAGTGACTCCATCCAACCACCTCATTCTCTGTTGTTCCGTTCTTCTTTTGCCCTCAATCTTTCCCAGCATTAGGCTCTTCTCCAGTGAGTCCTTCCTTCTCATTAGTTGGCCAAAGTATTTGAGTTTCATCTTCATAGCAATAGCAATAGTAATTAGACTTATATACCCCCTTCACAGTACTTTACAGCCCTCTCTAAATAGTTTACAGAGTCCGCCTATTTCTCCCAAGAATCTGGTTCCTCATTTTACCAACCTTGGAAGGATGGAAGGCTAATTCAACCTTCAGCCTAATGAGATTCGAATTGCCAAAACTGCTGGCAATACTGCGTTCTAACCACTGTACCACTCACTCTAGAAATTCAGTCAAGCTGATATATTAAGTAAAATATAACTTAATTGGCTTCTTGAGTTTTTATTATTTGAGAAAGAAAATAAGTATTCAGTTTGGCCTTGCAAGTAGGACATTCATCATGTTAATCAGTTGATCTATTCATTGTTACAAAATACTCCTTGGGGTAGGTTCAATCAGGACAAAGTCAGCAAAGACTTGTAGCTGGTTGTTCTCAGAACAAGTACAGAATCAACCAGTTTCAAAAACATATGCAAAAATGAGATAGAGGTATTCTTGTATATACACTAAACCATTTGTTTAATGATCATTCGAAGTTACAATACCACTGAAAAAAGTGACATGGCTGGATTTCATATTTATGACCATTGCAGCATCCCCATGGTCAAGTGATCAGATGCTTCAGATGCTTGGCAACTGGTTCATATTTATGACAGTTATAATGTCCAAGGGTCACCTTTTGCAACTGTCAGGTAAGAAAGTCAATAGGGAAGATTCACTTAATGAATGTAGTGATTCGTTTAACAACTGTGACAAGAAAGATAATAAAATAGGGCAAAATACACTTAACAATTGTCTTGGTTAGCAATGGAAATTTTTGATTCGATTGTTGAGAATTACCTGTAATGAATTAAGCTGATTTAATTGTGTTGATCTTACTATTTATATTGTAATTTATATGTGTCTTTGATGGCAACTGTCTATAAAGAAACCTGAATCCATGCAATATACATGAAAATGGAAACCATCATAGACACTGTCTTCTTCTTCTTCTTCTTCTTCTTCTTCTTCTTCTTCTTCTTCTTCTTCTTCTTCTTCTTCTTCTTCTTCTTCTTCTTCTTCTTCTTCTTCTTCTTCTTCTTCTTCTTCTTCTTCCTCCTCCTCCTCCTCCTCCTCCTCCTCCTCCTCCTCCTCCTCCTCCTCCTCCTCCTCCTCCTCCTCTTCTTCTTCTTCTTCTTATTATTATTATTATTTAGATTTAGATGTCGCCCTTCTCCAGAGACTCAGGGCAGCTTACAATGCATTAAGCAATAGCCTTCATACTTTCATATATTTTATACAAAGTCAGCTTATTGCCCCCACAAACTGGGTCCTTAATTTACCTACCTTAGAAAGGATGGAAGGCTGAGTCAATCTTGAGCCTGGGGAGACTTGAACTTGCAATAATTGCAAACAGCTGAATGTTAATAACAGGCTTTTAGTCTGTTGAGCTATCTAGGCTCCTGGATTGACTTTTATACCATACATTTAAAAAGTAATAATGGCAGTGACCTTCACTGGAACATTGAAAAAAATACGAAGAGTTGATTTTGGCTACTCAAAATCAAGCTATTTTAACTAATGCAATAAGGCCAGAATTGAAAAATCATCAAATGATTCAAAGTGCAACTTGTGCAAAGAAGCAGAAAAAACTGTAAACCACACAAACTAAAGATTGCACAAACTGATTATAAACAACGGCATAACACAATCAACAAAATTATTCAGTGGAACATCCTTAACAATTATCCTATGTCAGTTTTAAAATATTGGCGAGAATATATAGTTGAGAAAAATAGTCAAAATGAGCAGATTAAAATATTGTGGATAACTGAATTCAAATTGATTTTTCATAGCTCACCTCATTCAATTGTGGTTGAAAAGAAGAAAGTGTGGATAACTGAACTAGACGTACCAAGGATAGTAGAATAAAAGACAAAGAATTGGGGAAGATCATGAAGTATTTAAAAATCTGAAAATCAAAGTTGAAAGATTGTAGCATAAACTGGCTGGGTGGTCCCAATGGTTATCAGCTCACTATATACCAAAAAACCTTGGATGACACTTAGAAAAACTGCTACATTGACAACATTTTCATCCTAGGTACTTGGGAAGAACTCAGTGCATGAAGGCAAATACCAGTTAAAGGACTATAACTGTGATTTCGCGTTGCTGTGCATATAATGATAATAATGATAAAAATAAATGATAAAATAGTGGGAACTGCATGGATGACATCTGCATTTCTATATGTAAGGGAGATGTAATCATAGGCCATTTCTCCCTTTTAACCAAACCTGAATATTACTGGAGTTTTTGGCACCAAATGCAGGATTACCCCTGTAGCCCATGTCATTTGTACCAGCAGCTCAGCCAAATTTGTTTTAGATCAGCTATGGTGCAAAAAGAACCACAAATATTCCATCATCCACCTTTAGACACTGGAATTTCACAGACCATGGAGATGAATAATTTCCTATCGATGGAAATGCTGCCTTGTTGCCTCATCTACTGGCTTCTTAATCCTTCCTCCTCCTAACTAAAGCCAAAATACCCTGGCATCTTTTCACTTGACTGTTTAGAAGAGAGAAGTGTTCCCAGTCCCCACTCCCTCTTACTTCTCTCTTTTTTGACATCTTTTCTTGGCCAGGTAAAAGAAGCCCTGGTCAGCCTGTGAACAACAATAACAAATACAGTTTCCAAATTCAGCCTGTTGAGAATTTGTGAGGGTTGGACAGTGAAAACTTCATAGTTGCATGGAAATGATCTTACTAGAAGCAACAACATAACTACTGACCTAGAGCCAGCATTTTAAATTCACTTAATGCATTAATGTTGCATCATCACTATCATTGCCCTCTTTAATTTCCAACAATCAAAAGATCAATGTGAAAAAATTAAAATGACAGTTTCCCGAAATACATCTGGGTTTATCAAGTATAACCCAGCAAATATATTTTTATATTTATATATTTTTATATTTGAGCCGAAATTATTTAATAATTTTAATTATTTTTAATTTATGTTTGTCTTTGTACTTTTAATAGGCTGAACACTGCCCCGAGTCCTTCGGTATAGAATTATTATTATTATTATTATTATTATTATTATTATTATTATTATTATTATTATTATTTAGTTTAAAACTAGAAAATATTAGAAGGACATGCCAATTGGATTAGGCATTTGATAGGAGGCAACCCGCTTAATTGCTGCAGGTATGCCAAGTACTATTTATTGGCATCCAGCTCTTTTTCTTCTGAGTAATTTTACTGCAGTATCCAATTAATGCAACACTCTGTTGATGTAGCCTTATAATAAATTAAAATTATTTCACCTTAATATGCTTATCTAGAATACTTCACAAGGTTATCAAATGTTTAATCTAAGTATTACGTCTTGGGGCATATTTTCATGTATAAAATATATTCATACATGATTTTTTTTTTACAGGATAGAGGAGTTTGCTAATTATTAAATCTGCCCTAGAAGCAAACTGAGTATTCTAGAACTTTCCCAGAATCTTCTGGAATTCAAAAATGCAAATTAATTGGTAAAGTACACATGAAAGCTTTTGCAAGATAGGTAAGATAACTTACTGGATTTATACACAGATCTCACTGAAGTAATTGATTAAAGAGTGAATTATTTTGAAATCTCTTTTTCTGAAAATATAATTTTATTTTAAATGATAGGTCATATGTTAACCAGAAATTTAGATTTTGGTTTGACCTTCATTAGTATTGTATAGAACCTTAATTGTAACTAGCAAGTAGATAAGAGTCAAGCATGTTATTTTATGATACCTGCTTTGCAATATTTTTGCATCACACTGATATGCTAGGCTGGCAACCGTTTATAGAACTGTCATAAAGGTTACCTACAGATCTAAATTACCTTGTGAATCAACCTCAGTTTCAGTCTTCTAATCTGCCAAACAATTTAGACTTGCAAAGCACATTGGAACATGGGTCACTGTGACTTGGAACATGTCTCACTTGAGTCACAGAGACATTGCTATTCTTGTCATACAGTGTATGTCTTGCTGTTTTCTGAAACAGCACCACACATAACAAAATAGCTATGAAAAGTATCTCTCTTTTTGTATAATAAATGTTAATATTAAGTCATATTGTTAATATTAAGTAATATTGTTTTTTTACTTCCAGACTTGGAAAAACAAAAAAGTAAGATTAATGCTAGTTTATCTACCAGTTTCTACAAATATATGGCTTTCATATGTATATGTGTATGTATATTATGTATATGTATAGGTATAGGTATAGGTATAGGTATAGGTATAGGTATAGGTATAGGTACAGGTACAGGTACAGGTACAGGTACAGGTACAGGTACAGGTACTGGTACACGTATACGTATACGTATACGTATACGTATACGTATATGTATATGTATATGTATATGTATATGTATACGTATACGTATATCAATGGTTGGTTTCAAAATTTTTTACTACTGATTCTGTGGGTGTGGCTTGGTGGGTATGGCATGGCTTGGCGGACGTGGCTTTGTGAGCGTGGCAGGGGAAGGATACAATAAAATCCCCATTTCTTCCCGATCAGCTAGGAGGCAGAGAATAGATGGGGGTGGGGCCAGTCAGAGATGATATTTGCCAATTTTCCGAACTATTCAAAATTTCCACTACCGGTTCTACAGAACTGGTCAGAACCTGTTGAAACCTACCTCCGATGTATATGTATATGTATATGTATATGTATATGTATATGTATATGTATATGTATATGTATATGTATATGTATATGTATATGTATATGTATATGTGTATATAGATATGTTCCTTCCCATATTTGGGTAGACCAGGTTGCTTTGATAGAAAACCCATTTAATCTCACCTGGTACAAGCTGACAAAGCGAGGAGAACCTGTGGTTTAGAGGTTAATACATCTGCCTAATATGCAAGCAAGCCCAGGTTTGAATCCCAGAAGGGTATGGCTAGCTGATGAGAGCTAAATAGCTTGAAATAGATCTATACTAGTCTCCCTTTATTTCTTTGTCAGTAAATATAAATTTAACAAAATAGTTTGTCGTGAAAGCGATTGCCTGAGGGCTCCTGGATTGGGGCTGATCTCATATACTCATATGTTAATAATTTAGCTAATTGTGTAAATTTTGGTTCAAATCCAAATTCCTCTAAATCTTTTTTGTATCTAGATTGCAATTGAAGATACGGCCACCAATCTATGATTATTTCTTGTTCCTTTAATTCTTGGTTAAATTTTAATAGTCCCTCTCTTATCCCCTTCTCTCCCTCAAGCTGGCCCCATAGATCCTCTCCTCTCCCCTTCTCGCCCTCAGGCTGGCCCCATAGATACTCTCCTATCTCCTTCTCTCTCTCAGGCTGGCCCCATTGATCCTCTCCTATCCCCTTCTCTTCCTCAGTCTTGCCCCATAGATCCTCTCCTATCCCCTTCTCTCCCTTATGCTGGCTGCATAGAAGCCTCTACCCTTCTCTCTCTCAGCCTTGCACCACAGAAACGCCTCCTATCCTATCTCCTTCTCTTCCTCAGTCTTTCTAGCCCCTTCTCTCCATGAGGCTTGCCCCACAGAAGCCTGTCCTATGCTATCCCATTCTCTCCAGAGTTATTTTCAAGTTGGGAGGAGGAGTAGAATGTCTAATTAATTAGTATCAGAGCGGATTATAATAATATAGGAAATACTAATGCTCTGATGGTCATTTCGAAAAATCCTTTCTTAGGGAGCACCTAGAAGCCAAGCAGAACATAAGTGGCAAATTGCAAGTTTGTAGGCTTTACGGTTCTAGAGATTTTGTGATTAATGTGTGAGTCGTTTTCACTTTTATTTATATAGATACACACATACATATATATTTCAGCATATACAGAGTGTGTGTGAGCGTTACAGTGATATTTCTCTGACTGAATTTTGAAAAGGCAAGTTTATTTTCCCTTTCAGTCACAAAACACCCTAAATAGCTTTGAGCAAGTCAGTGACCACCATTATATGATAAAATTTGATATCTCTGAAATTAATAGACTTTGATGTATTTGGCTGTTTCTGTAACTTTTTTAGTTTGACTTCCTTTACAAATATATTGTGAAGTGAAGCTGTTATGGAGACTATGGTGTTTTGCTGGATGCTGCAGAAAATATCAAAAAATCAGGAAGCTTATATTCCTTCATATATTTTTACTCCCTTTATGTCTCACCATTGGTCAAGGTGGCTAGGTTTCCTGGGAGTTGAACTTCAACAACATCTTGACTCCAAGTTCCCTATCCTTATCAGCCAATGATGGTGCACCACCATTATTACATTTTTACTATTAATGTAATGAAAATAGCCTATTTCTGGGGGTTTTTTGCATATTAAACCATAGGGCCTGGGTAGATAATGTGACCTTTCTGCAGAATTTTTCAGGTTCATTAAAAAAAAAAGAATAAAATGGCAGTTAGGAACTGAGAAAGAGTTTTTCTTAAATCTTTGGAGAGCCGCTGACTATTTTCAAACTGTCAGAAATTGCTTTGAAATCCTTAATTTTATTGATAAAGAAGGAATCCAGAGGAATTATGAATGAACTTCAAGAAGTTGATAAAGAATGAATGTGAAAAAAGCCTTACAAAAATGAAGAAAGGGAAGAAAACAACATTGAAATAATATATCTTTGAATTTTAGTATTGGAAAAGATTTTTGAGAATACTGTCAACACTTCAAAAAATAAACTCATGGATCCTTGAACAAATCAATCCAGAATTTACACTTGAGGCATAAATGACCAGGTTCAAAATATCCTACTTCAGACACATTGTACAAAGATCCAGTTGTCTAGAAAAGACTCTAATGCTAGGAAAGGTGGAAGGACAGAGAAGAAGACAGAGAAGACAGCCAAGCAAGGTGAATGGACTCAGTTACAGTGGCAATGAATGCACTCACAAGTGCTTTTCAAAGGGCAACTGAGTTCCTTCTAATCTTGTATGAGAAGTGAAATGTTTTCAGGAGAAAAAAACAAAGAAAGTCCAGATGCCTTTTCAGAAGTACTTTTGGGAAAACCATGACTTGGATGATTGAGAATCTCCATAGACAATTGGGAAGCTTGAATGAACAATTTAGGAATAGATATAGAGACGATCTATCTGTGGTTGCCGAGAGTGATGCCACATTATAATTTATATTGTGCCTAATATTTTTAAATATTGGGGTCATGAAGATGTTCTGCATTTAAGGGGGTTCTTGTATTTCTTGTATGAAATGTGTGTCATGTGCACATTGTTTATTCTCAAGATATTGCTGGGTAGAATGGGGGATTGGTTGCTGTGGGATCTCAGAGGGATGACTGAGACAATAGGTTTTTTGTTTGTTTACTTTTAAATTATTCTATGGTTTTATTATTGTGAACCATATAAACTTGCACTTTAAGACAGGTAGTATGCAAATGTTACAAACAAACAAACAAATAACATATATCATAAATGCTGATTCAAACATAAGTGCTTTTGTTTGGGAAGAAATAGCGTGTATGCAAACTAAAAATGTCTTATCAGAAAGAACAACAAAATCCCTAAAAGCTAACAATGTAACAAACTGGGAAAGACATTGAGGGTGTGAGTTTCTTCTAAGGGTGTCAACCTATGAAATTATCAGATCCATTTCTGAGGGTGTGGAACTTAGGCAGTTGTTTTAACCATTTGTGAACGCTTGCTATCAAATGATAGTCTACATCTTTTATAGCTATATAACATAACTATTGGTTATTAATTTTTGCTTCTCTCAGACTTCTGCTATCAAATGCCAGGTAGGTAACAACTGAATATAATTGGTGTCATTGGGCATCTGTCTCTGAATGAATATAGCAACAGTCTATTTTTTTTTCCCAAACACATTGTTCAGCTTCATATTTGAATGAGTCACTGAATCCAAAGAAACATTGTGGATAAAATGCATTAATTTATCCTGGCACATCTATATAGGTATCAGCATTGTATAGATCTTCATTATTAGCAATAGCAATTGCACTTAAATGTATATATTTTTCATAGTGCTTTACATTACTTTTTGGGTGGTTTATAGAGTCAGCATATTTTTCTCCAATCGGTGGGAATCCTCATTTTATTGACCTCAGAAGGATGGAAGGTTGAGTCAACCTTGAATTGGTAAGGATCAAACTCCTGCCTGTGGGCAGAGTTAGCTTGAAATACTGCATTCTAATCATTGTGTTACCCTGGCTCTTTTATTGCACAGATTCTGATTATAATTGAAGTGTTTTTGTTGTTGTTAGTTGCGACGTCATGTTTGATCCATCACAACCCCATGGATAATGTTCCTCCAGGCCTTCCTGCCCTTTACCATCCTCTGGAGTCCATTTAAGCTCACAGCTACTGCTTCAGTGACTCCATCCAGCCACCAGTTCTCTGTCGTCCTCTTCTTCTTTTGCCCTCAATCTTTTCAAACATTAGGCTCTTTTCCAGTGAGTCCTTCCTTCACATCTATTTCTTTGCACTGTTCATTTAAGAAGACATCTTATCTCTTCTAGCTATTCTCTGCAATTCTGCATTTAGTTGGGTGTATCT
The DNA here is from genome assembly GCA_038048745.1 of Coluber constrictor foxii. Taxonomy (NCBI): domain Eukaryota; kingdom Metazoa; phylum Chordata; class Lepidosauria; order Squamata; family Colubridae; genus Coluber; species Coluber constrictor. Next base: position 129,937,171 of record CM075961.1, read on the forward strand.
TTCTCTTTCTCTCTTGCCTTTCGCTTCCCTTCTTTCCTCAGCTATTTGCAAAGCTTCTTCAGACAGCCATTTTGCTTTCTTGCGTTTCTTTTTTTTGGGATGGTTTTAGTTGCTACCTCTTGTACAATGCTGCAAGCCTCCATCCATAGTTATTCAGGCACTCTGTCTATCAGATCTGATTCGTTAAATCTATTTGTCACCTCTATTATATATTTATCAGGAATATGATTTAGCAGTTCATACTTGAATGGCTATAATCCATAATCCAGGTAGCCAACATCAATGCTGATGATTATAGAATTCTAAATGTTGGCTGATTGTGGGCTTTTTACCTACCACTGTATAGAAGACATGGAAGAATGGAAGAAAGTTTTAGCTCTCTGAAAAACAGAATTAAAGAAATAGGTATAAGAAAACAAAGAAAGAAGAAGAAGATGGGTGCATTAAAAAAAACAAAAGCCAATTCTTGCAGAGTATAGTTAAAACCTGACCTAGGTAATAACTGATTGTAACAGGCCAAAATCTAGAGAAATATCTCAGAAATTTTATAATTTTTTAAAAAAATTGCATGTAAAAAGTAAAAAATAATTCAATACAAATACAAAAGAAAGAAAAAGGAAGAAAGAAAAGAAAGAAAAAGAAAGAAAGAAAAAAGAATTTGGAATGTTATTTGAGAAGTCATATAAATGCATGCATAAATGTATACAGAAAGAAAGGAAGAATGAAAGAAAGCTGGGCGGGGAGACAGGAACTGACCCGAAGTCATCCTGCTAATTTGGGTCTTGGAGACCTAGACTTCACAATCTTAGGTTTTTAGGGCTAAATAATAGCCACTACATCAAACAACTTTTCTATAGTTTATGTTTATCAGGGTCTTACAGTTTTTTATATTTACATAGTGGTTTCCATAAATAGAAAATTAAAATAGATACACCAACAATCTTGACTCTGTAAATCAAGAGTCTGCAAATATTTTCTCCATGCCAATTAAATGGTCCTTAATGGTCCTGTAAGTTCTGAAGCTAGTTTAAGTTCCTGGCTTGTTCTATAACTAAAGAAATTAATTTTCTCATTTGATTATATTTGAAATATATAGCTAGAGATTTTTGGGGAAAAAATTTGTAAAATATGATTGGGGATTCTAAAATAGCTTCAGGTTTCTTGGCTATGAATCATCTGCTGCCTTAATAGATGAACAGAATAATTCTTTCTGTCAACTTCCTTCAATTAGCTTATTTTGGAATCCATGCCTGTTTTTTTTTCCTGTTCTAAACGTGAGCAGAATCTTTCTGCCATTTTATCATCTAAGTTGGCAGCATTTAAAAAAGCATCATATTACTCTTTATATGACTGGAATACAGTTTTGAGCCTATTTAAATAGTTTTATTTTTTTAAAAAAAAATAGCGCTCCATTGTGTTGGCTGAGGGTGTGCCTCATCCTGCTTGGCAAACAGAAGTTGTAAAAACCAATGCAGTAAAAATTACTCTAACCAGCTCTGGAATTAAGAACTGAGTTTTTCCCTTATAGTATATTGGTAGGGGCAAAAGAAAAGGAAGCAGATAAATAAATGAAGTTAAACTAGGAAAAAGGACATTCTAGAGGACAATTTGTAGAAAATTCACAATAGCTCAAGAGAACAATGCATTTTTATAGGAAGAGTAAGAATTCTTAATGTTGTGCACTTGAATGGGCAGAATATAGCAGTTATTTATTCAATTGTATTTTACAAATATTTGCAGTACCTAGTTTGTCTAGTGCTTATATAATATATATAGTGGGTCAATATAGGGTCAGCTGTTGTGCAATATTATGATATTGGATTAACAAGTTTTATGGAGCCATGGTAGCACAGTCGTTATAATGCAGTATTGCAGGATAATTCTAAAGCACTGTGAAGTAGTATATAGGTCTAAGTGCTATAGCTATTGAATTAATGAATAAATGAATGTTTATGGTTAAAATACCTAAACAGTGTGCTAATTTAATCTATAAATAAATATTTATCTTTGCCCAATTGTACTTAATCGCAGCATATATAGTGAGACAATATTTTGTAGTGGTTAAGGTATTGGATAAAGGCTGAGAATTCAGGTTCATGATCACCTTCTGGCATGAAAGAATTATTGGATCATTTTGATCTAATCAATATTTTCTATTTAATCTACTCTGTCAGACTAACTGTTGTGTGGAAAAATGGATTAGGACAGCTATGCCATGTGTCTCGAGCTTCTGGAGAAAATATGAGATGTAATCTGATAACTCCAGATTTTTATACATCTGTATCTATATATCCTCATTTCCTGCCTTTATTATCTTCTATTATTGCCAGGGTTGAATGAAATAGATTTAAAGTGTCACTTCTATACTGTGCTTTAAACCAGTGATTCAAAGACAGTAAATTTTGTAACATTTTGCCACTCTTAACTTTGGTGATCAAGTCATGTGACAAATAATGGGGATGATCAGAGTTGTGCTTTAGGAATGTTGAACAGCCCCCAATCTGGTCATTGGTCTGTTTCCACATCACTCATTGTCCACTGTCCTCTTCATTAGCATCACATTTCTTCATTTCTGTATGACTCTTGTCACCTCCCCCAGCTTCATATTCTCCCCAGGTTTTTGCAAGAAACATGTGAACAGATCTAATAACTGTATTTGGGAAATAAAAAAGTTACATTGTGGTTATTTTGTTACTTTTCTTGGATTACCAGATATCCTGAAAAAGAAGGACATGTTCTCCATTTTGTCCTCATGTTCTCCATATTGCAAGTATGGCCTTAAAGTCAAATATTGTCTATCTTTTTGAATATTTTTAATCTTTTGGACTGTTTTTACAGCAGTAGCCATTCAAATTTTGGGGTACTGTGATCTTGTAAACTGCTTTCTTTCCCTCATGTAAGTATATAAACAGATTCAATGACTTAGATTTATATTATTTATTTTCTGAATTCAGCAATGAGCTTCATTCCAGCCCCGTCATATTTATGATCACTATAGTCTATAGATCACAGAATTCATAGATTTTTATGATGAAATTTGGAATCATGTTACTGTTAGTTCTATATGATTGCTAACATATGTTCTTGAAAATAAAGGCTTATTGGAAAAAACAATCTTTTTGGTTCTGGAAAAAGTAATTCCATGTTTTATTATTGTTGTTATTGTTGTTGTTAGCATATGACATTGTTACATTAGCCAGGAGATCACATTGCTACTGCAGAGTAGTAGTTTTGCTGCCAATTTACCAGATCTGTTGTAGGAAATGCTCATATGCTTCCCAAGGTGCACCCCTGGATGATAAGACAGCTTTGCTACAGAAAGAAAGGTGAACAGCTCTTCCTATGGTATCCTACAAAGCCCCCTTCCTGCCCGGAGCTTTCTCACAACTGGGCACCACAATCAGGAAAGTTCAGAGCTAACAGGAATCTGACTGCCTGCATGGAGCACCAACTCATGTCCAAATCCTACCTATTTATCTAGTCGCATAGAACATGCTTTTGAAGTGTTAGGTGGTCAGAAGCTGAAGTGTGTGACAGGAGTTCACTTCAGTGTACAATGCTGGGACTCGAACTGCAGGAACAGAGACCTTCATTAAGTTACTGAGCCACTGTTCCTCTAAATTCCATGTTCTTGTCAGCCTAAACTCTTTTTTTTTGCAGTTTGTAATTTTTGTTATGAATGCTAAGAAAGTTAATTGGTTAATGTGTCCTCTTTTTCAATTGTCTGTTCAGATATCTGGTAATCCTATAATTTCCTTTTTTAAGTCAGTGCCACCCATAAAATAAGATAGTGAATATCCAGTTCCAGTTAGCTCACCCTAATTGACCTAATTAGCTACACAATACCAAAATCTGTTTTAGTACTGTTTTTTTATCTTGTGTCTTTCCATTGGTTTCCCTAGTCTGCATTACTTTAACTTGGAAGCTGTCCAAGGAAGTTATTGTGGGGGAGGAGGAAAAATATGAATGAGTATAGAGAAATGTAGGAAGAGATCTGAAATCAGGCCAGTTCCAATTCTATTGCGATTTTCTTATAGCAAGCTTAAAAATAGCAAATAGTATTGGTAAATTTTACATGTTTTTGCTGAATTGAGCAAAACTAAATAGTAGAGAAAGGCCCTTGGAACAGAGCAAAGGTAGCATTCTCATTTACAGTTGAGTGTATTCCAATATTGGAAAAACTGTGTTCTTGTTTGTTTATGTGGAATTTTCTACCAGCATATCTAAAGTAGAGAAAGGCCCAATGATGTTATCCAAATATTTTAAGACTTCAGCAACTATCAGTCTTGTGAAAGGTACAATCATTATAGAAGAAATACACAATTGTTTTTCAATTTAATTTACAACACTCTCCAGTTAGAAATCATTTAGTCTCTCAAATTATTGGACTTATTGATGTTACTGTTTCTTTAAAAGTTCTTTGGTAAGGTTCAAGTTGGTCTTGTCATGCATTGTTGACTAGTAACGAAAACAGAGTGATATAAAGTTGCAGTGGTTTATTTAGGCAACAGGGAAGTGTTCTTTCTGGTATAAGGGAACAGGTTAAAATCGGTGAGTTTGTAGGAGGCAAGGGGAATGCATCATAGGAAGAGGAAAACAGCAGCGTGTTCTTGGCATCAGTTAAAAAATGAGTTGTTTGCAGACGGTGGTGGTAGTGGAGGGGGTGGGAAGGAAACATGGTTCCCACAAATGAAGCAAGTTGCATATGTAAAATTGTGGTTTGAAGAAAATGATCCAAATTATTGTAGTTGCCTGTCTTTCTTCTGTTACAGTGCTTTGTGAGAGGACAGTCTTCTTGGAGTCAAGCCGAGTGATTTTATGAACTTTATGCAGTTATTGTGCCAGAGTAGAGAATAATTTGCCATTATCTTACTTGCTTGTAAAGTTACAAACAATGTTTGTAAATAGCGGAATGTTTGTAAATGCGGAATTAAATAAACAATGTTATTTAATTCCGCAGACTATCCTACAGTCTTGAGTTATTCTGAGTTAGGCCAAGGTTGTCTACATGCTCCCTAACGCATCTCAATGCCAAATTATTTGCATACTGGATATTGACTAGTGTAGTGATGTAGTGATTAAAAGTACCAGGCTACAAACTAGGACACCATGGGTTCTAGTCTTTCCTTAGGCACAAAGCCAACTGGATGAGCTTCTGCCAGTCACATTCAGCCCTAAAAGAGGAAGGCAGTGGCAAACAACTTTTGCCAAGATAATAGGTCTACAAAATTGTTTAAGTGTGTTAGACTTTTACTTACATGTTGTACTAACACATTACACTTGAATTAAAGATTCACCTGCAGAGTTCTTAAGAAGCTTAACATAACAATTTAATGAAGTATAAATAGTTATGCTCTGTTTTTTACAGATGGAAAGAGAGTGAAAATTTTTGTTTGTTTGTTGTTTTAGCCTGCCCTTATTTTTTTTATAAATAACTAGAGCAGTACTTTCCAAACCTGGATAAATTACCCAAAATTGGCTAAAAATGGTTTTTCTTCATGACATGCAAACCCAATCATAATAGGCACATTTAAATAAGGACTTTCTGATATGCATTTTTGATTATGAAAGAAAAGGTTTGGAAAGCACTTTGCTAGAGCATGATGGTTTCATAAAATGTGTGAAAAGAATTAGCATTTGCATCTCAAAAAGTACTTAATTATTTATATCTAATGAAGTTTCTCAGTAATTTTTATAAATAACATTTTGGACATTTTACAATATTGAATTAAAATAATGAAATACTAAAGAAATTCTATCTTTTTTATATAAATGTTTTCCAAAGTAGCAATTTCATTGCAAAAAGCTTTCATATAAGAATTAATTGAACTAGAGCCACAAAGTATTAAAAGTCAATAAACTTCTATTAAGGTCACAAAGTTTCCATTAAGGTTTTTATTTTATGCCACCTGGCTTCACTATTATTTATATACTGATGAGAATTTTTTGAGTAAAAGTGGAACTGGGAACATCACACATTTAAAGCATATGTTTATGATTGTTGCCAGTGGCAACCAATGGAGGTCACAGGGAATGCAACAAACAGCAGTAGCATGCAGGTTGGCCATGCAGTAAGACTTTTCCAATTCCTGAAAGAATGAAGTTTAGCCACAAGCATTCCTAGTTAAGATTTACAGTACTTTTGCCTCCAAGATCTATATTAAGGATGGGGATATCTATGGACTCCATCATTATTTGTCCCAGCATTCCTCTATTCAATTTCAATTTATTAAAGCTGTTTGCTAGCAAACTAATTAAAAAGCAAGAGGACACCCAAATAACCAAAACTAATGTCATATAATCACTTGTAACCGTGATGGCGAACCTATGGCACACGTGCCATAGGTGGCATGCAGAGCCATATTACTGGGCATGCCAGCTCAGCTCTGGGGCACATGTGCACACAGGCCAGCTGATTTTTGGGCCTTCTGGGCCCACCAGAAGTAGGAAAAGAGGCTGTTTCCTGCCTCTGAAGGGCAGGAGGTATGTGGGGAAGGCCTGTTTTTTTTCTTACCTGGCTCCATTTCTATTTATCTCTATTTATCTGTTTATCTATTTAGCCTTTCCCACTCCCTTGGAGGCTCTACGGAGGCTGAAAGGACCCATTTCCCTACTCCTGTTGGGATAGGAAGTGACTTTTTTCTATTCCCATCTAGGAGAGGCTTCTAGAGACTCCTGGAGAGGTTCTGGAGGCTGGGGACAGCAAAAAATGTCACTTCCTGTCCCACCGGGAGTTGGGAAATGGGCCCTTTCAATCTCTGTAGGGCCTCCAAGGGAGTGGGAAAGGCTGTTTTCGCCCTTCCCAAATAAATAGAGATGATCTGGAACCAAGTAAGAAAGAAAAACGGGTCTACCAGGCCATTATGTGCCAGAAGTGGGGGGGAGAGGGGGTTGCGCACATATGCGCATGGGCACTTGCACGCGTGACCCTCCCCCTCCCCCCCGGCATGCGATGGCAAAAAGGTTAGCTATCACTGACTTATAACATTAGATGTATTTTCCTTCTAGATTCCCTTCTGCAAAAATTTAACTGGTATTTTTAGTGTATGAGTGCATGAAGATTGAAATCATACTTCTCCCATTAAACGTTTTTAGTAGCTTGCAAAAGCTTGTTATTTGGTTTAGATTACTGATTATGTCCTATAAATTCAGTTCCATTCTTAAGTGACCAGATAGATAATGTTCTCCAGGATGAAACTGTATTATAATTCAATTTATTGCTGGATTATGGTTTTGCTTTGCTTTATTTGCCAAAGTCCAATCAAGGTTCAATAAAGCAATCTGTGGAAATCCACATGAATCAGCTTTTGCATGAGATACTACTTCTAGGAATATTTTAAAAATATTACTTAAAGTAAAGTGAAGCATCATAATAACGAACAATAATCCATCTTGAGCCAGCCATTAAATATTCAGGCTTATTTTTCATTCCACTTCTCCCATATTGAATCTAGGTAACAAAACCTTTTAATATTTTATCTAGCTTTTTGTTTTTTTATGATCAGCATAGATTCTAACATAAGGATTGTTTAGAAACATTTTGGAGTGCAGAACATAGAAATAGAACTGGGGAGTTCCTTGCCAATCCCACGTCTCCTCTGCCAACTCACTGCCACTAAGACATTGCAGGATAACTCAATGTGAACAATTCTTGGCAGGGACAATTTGGTATGGGCACTCAGATGGAGAGCCAAGAAGGTAAATAAGCAGGTGGGCAGAGTGCACAACAACAGTAGCTGGGGGCATTTCCATTTTCACATCCCCTGCTGCCACTGCCGTTGCTTTCATGCTGATGTCCGGGCTGTTCAGAATTTTAACCATTTGGCAGTGGCAGTGGGTAGGGATGAGGTAGCAGCCATGGGCTTCCCATTCTCACATTGCCTGTCTGCCATCTCTTCCCCACTCACCATCCCACCCACCACTGCCACCACCAAATGGTCTAAACTCGGAATGACCTGGAGATCATTCAGCACAGAGGCAGTGACAGAAGCCATGATGGGGCATATGAGAATGGGAAGCCCCTAGATGCTGATGCCACCACTGTGCACTCTGCCCACTCACTTACTTGCCTGTCTGGCTCTCTTCACTCACCCACCTGGCCATCCAGCTCTCCATCCGGTGCCTGCAGCTATTTGTCCTGATAGCTAATTGCCACCTTGAGGTGTCCTGAAATGACCTGGCAGCATGAGTTGGGAGAGGCAACTTGGTAGTGGCGAGGGGACCATCTTCTGCTGGCTGCATGCAACTGGCTGCGCTCAGTAAACCTAGACTCTCTGAGATCTGGAAGTCTTTCACTGCAGATTTCTTGCACTCATACTATTTAGCCTGTAAGATAAGCGTGATTGACTGGGTGCTGCAATCTGTTGAGACATTAATTTCAATATTAAGCTATACTGCTTCTAATAAAGGACAATATTTATAGCTCAAGGTTGAAATGAGGGGTCCGTGGTGCTCTCTGAGCTTACTTGTTTTCTTGCAAATGTTTCATTAACCTAACTAAGTAACTCTGATGATGTTACAAGCCAGCTCAGAGAGCACCATGGACCTCTATACTGCTTGACAATTTTAACCATGAGTCATTTTGTGCATAACTGAAAAAAAAAATCACCTTGCTTAATATTATAGCGTCTCTAAATGGAAGAGCAAATGCCAATATAAAGCTGTATATTACTAAAAATAATTTTTAAATCTTGTGCTTTTACAGTAATTCTGACCCCACACTATTCTACATGAGGGATCCTCAACTCCAGGTCCACAAACCACTACCAGACTGTGGGCCATTGAGAACTGGGCTACATGAGCAGTGGGCAAGTGTGCAAAGCTCCACTTGCACATGTGTAATTAGGTTATGTGTGCGATACCATCCCCTCCTCCTCCCTGCTGCTGCCACCAGTCCACAAAGCCAGAAAGGTTGGGGATTGCTGTTCTAGGTTATGAATATTTTTTTTATAAGAATGAGAATTATGCATTATCTATTCAAGGTACTGTTTAGACATCCAACACAAAGACGTTTGATGGTCATTAAAACATGACCCAAAGGAAATATTAAGGCTTTACTATATGCTCTAAGATTGCCAGTGTTTCATAGTAATGCTGCATTACCATATGGAGTGAAATAAAAAAAACCTGCCTCAGTAACTGAGAATTTAGAGATGTAAGATAATTTACATTGAATTAAGCAGACACATTTAGGCTGGTCCATTTAGCCTGAAACCTTCTAATTCAGTGTCTCTAGAATAGCAATTAGTAACTTGACAATTGTACTCTACTATTACAATGTATCATGTGAAACATTTAATAGGAACTACAAGTATCATACTCCTATAAGCAACTGCTTATGATTACCACAAGCAAAATAAAATTATGCTTCAATTTTTTTTTTCTTGAAGTGAATAAACTTGGCAGCCACAGATGCAGTAAAAGTGCTTCCAGATATAATCTACTCCCTCCTTCTCTAGTCACTTCCAGATTCAGTTACTATTATTTCTACCAACAGGAACATAATTGTTAAGAATCTGCAGGTGATACCAAAAAGTTTGTCCTTGAAATAAGATAAGACTGAGCATTTCTTCTTTTTCTTTTAAAAGGTTCACTATTAAAACTCTACTGGGCAATAAAGGGTCTGCAACATAAAGGAAAAAGATGCGTTGGAGAAATTTAGAGGTCTTATCTTTTTTTTTTGTGCCAATGAAATAATTTTATAAAATTTATATTTTAAAACAGTTACTAATTGCAAAAGCTGCTCTGGAATAAATAAGATTGCAAGGCCTCGCTAAAACAGTAGTTTAGTTTAAGTTTTAAATATATACAAATGCTAGTTTTATATACAGTAGGACAAAAAAATATTTAGCCAAATTGTGCAAATTCTCCCACTTAAAAGATGAGAGATGCCTGTAATTGTCATCATAGGTAGACCTCAACTATGAGAGACAAAATGAGAAAACAAATCCAGACAATCACATTGTCTGATTTGGAAAGAATTTATTTGCAAATTATGGTGGAAAATAAGTATTTGGTCAAACAAGCAAGATTTCTGGGTCTCACAGATCCTGCAGTACCAGATGTGTCCCCTTGCTTAAGCCAATACATGTCTGAAGTTTGCTAGAGAGCATTTGGATGATCCAGAAGAGAATTGGGAGAATGTCATATGGTCAGATGAAACCAAAGTAGAACTGTTTGGTAGAAACACAACTCGTCGTATTTGGAGAAAAGAGAATGCTGAGTTGCATCCAAAGAACATCATACCTACTGTGAAGCATGGGAGTGGCAACATCATGCTTTGGGGCTGTTTCTCTGCAAAGGGACCAGGATGACTGACCCATATACAGGAAAGAATGAATGGGGCCATGTATCGTGAGATTTTGAGTGCAAACCTCCTTCCATCAGCAAGGGCATTGAAGATGAAACGTGGCTGGGTCTTTCAGCATGACAGTGATCCCAAACACACCGTCTGGGCAACGAAGGAGTGGCTTCATAAGAAGCATTTCAAGGTCCTGGAATGGCCTAGCCAGTCTCCAGATCTCAACCACATGGAACCCCTGTGTTGCTCAGCAACAGCCCCAAAACATCACTGCTCTAGAGGAGATCTGCATGGAGGAATGGGCCAACATACCAGAAACAGTGTGTGCCAACCTTGTGAAGACTTACAGAAAACGTTTGACCTCGTCATTGCCAACAAAGGATATATAACAAAGTATTGAGATGAACTTTTGATATTGACCAAATACTTATTTTCCATCATAATTTGCAAATAAATTCTTTCCAAATCAGACAATGTGATTTTCTGGATTTGTTTTCTATTAAGTGAGACATTTCTTAAGTGAGTTTTGCTCCATTTTACTACCTTTCTTGCCATAGTTGTTAAGTGAAACACTGCAACGTATAAGTTAGCAACCCAGTTGTTCAGTGAACCTGGCTTCCACATTGACTTTGCTTGTAAGGAGGTCACAAAATGGGATCACATGACCTTGGATCACAGCAACGGTCATAAATATGAATCAGTTGCCAAGATCTTAACTTTGATTACATGATCATGGGGATGCTGCAAAAATCCTCACTCTGAAAAATATGTTTTTTCAGTGCTGTTGTAACTTTGAACAGTCACTAAATGAACTGTTGTAAGATGAGGACTACCTGATCAGATAGTCCTTGAGTTACAACCGTTCATTTAATAACCGTTTGAAGTTACAATGGCACTGGAAAAATTGAGCTATCTTTTTCACACTCATGATCATTGCATGATTAAATTTCAGACACTTGGTAACTGATTCATATTTATGACAGCTACAGTGTTCCAGGATCATGTAATCACCTTTTGCTTATGTCCTTCTCATAAGCAATGTCAACAAATTCATTTTACAATCATGTTATTAATTTGAAAACTGCAGTGATTCATTTAGCAATTGTAGCAAGAAAGGCTGGAAAAAGGAGCAAAATTCACTTTTTTTAAAAAAAAAATGATTTATATGCCGCCCTTCTCCAGAGACTCAGGGCGGCTTACAATGCATTAAACAATCTCTTAAACTTAAAAAACTATCTCACTTAGCAACAGAGCTTTGGGCTCAGTTGTGGTCGTAAGTCAGCCATATGGATGCTGCAAAGGTCGTAAGTATGAAAAACGGTCATAAGTCACATTTTTCAGTGCCATTATAACTTCAAGCTACATGAACTATTGTAACTCTAGAACTACCTGTATTATGCTAAATAACAACCTAATGAATTTTTGTAGTCATATCCAGGATTGGTAAAACTCACTGATGGGCTTTAACTTTACAATATGCGGGTATTTTGGATATAATTCTGTCTGGGATTTCCTTAAAAATTGCAATTTTCTAGATAGTGGGTTTCTCTTTCCTCAGTGTGTTCAAGCAGTGGCCAAAGAGTCATTACTGGCAGAGATGCATTAAATTGGATTGCTAGATTGAAAAGCAGACTGATAGTATATGATTCTATATCATCTATAATTCTATATCATATGTGAAAGGGTGGGACTTCCAATTCACAAAATGATTGCAGTGGTAAACCTGACATAAAGTGAAAAAAAGCTAAGCAGAGAACCGAACAGAAACCAAGAGAATATGCCTATATTTGGCACCAAATTAACAACTTTAATCTTGAAATATTAAATTAAAAGGTACAGTTTTTTAAAAATGAAAGCAATATTTCATCTATTGTTTCATACATGGATGCAACTGAAACTAGAACGCTTCCTGCAAGACAGTAAATAATTCATAGTGACAACTTCATAGGAAATGTCCCTGCAAGCATTAATTTCATGGAGTAACGAACGGGCGCCTTTATCCTTCACTGCGTCATTTGCTGGTCTCCTCTAACATCGTTTTGTTGCCCCTGAGATGAAAGGCACGTCTTCAACTAAAATGGAGAAGCCTCCATCCCACCAACAAGAGGGGAGATTTTCCAAACTAATTTCGGAATAAATGCAGCGCCAAAGCTCCTTGTTCGTGGAGCAAAACCAATTCCTGCTGGCGGGAGGGCGAGGAACGAAACAAGCAGCAGTCCCCGATAAAGACAGGCCCTCCTCCTGCTCTTCTCCCCCCACCTCACGCCCCAAGCCGGCAAATGACAGTCAAGCAGGGCGGAGTAGGAGAGTGACCGGCTCTGGTCACTAGCCCCGATTCTCTTCACTGGGATGCGCAGGCGCGGGACTAGCGGGGTCAGCGCCGCCTCCATCCGCACCTTCAAACAGCTTTTGCGGACTTTCGGCGAGAAGGCTTGCGCGAGGTTTCCTCTTTTCTTTGAAGCGGCCCGAGTGGGAAATCTTGAGATTGCGACGGTTGCCAATAGGCGACTGGTTCTCCCAAGAGTCTGAAGAGTTGGGAGGAGCGAAAAAGACCTCAGAAGGATCCCGCGGCGGCATTTCTTTGCTCTTCTTTCTAGTGGACAGAGATTTCCACCAGCTGCTCGGGGAGCTTTTGGCCCCGGCCCCCCCAGAAGGGGCTTTGGCGGCACTACTGCTCTCTGCCATATTCTGAAAGTAGAAAGCGTCCGGATCTTTCTTTCTCTGTTAGGGGGGCAAGGAATAGTCCGAATTTCCTAGGGGATTAAGAAAAGAGGAAACGTTTCAGCGAATTTGCCAGGGCTGGAGCCATCACAGCTTTCGGTGCAAGGAACGGAGGACTCTGGTTTTCAGGATGCGTTGCGTTTCAACTCTGCTTCCCCTAGAACCTATAAGGTCAACTCTGATTGGGGGTCACAATTTGGTACCTTCGTACCCAGCTATATTTTCCAATAGGTTTGTTATTTTACTCCAGAAAAGCCACATTGCTTATGCAATGTACCCCACTGGGACATATTCCTACCCTCCAATCATCCAGTAGGGCTTGAAGAGTTAATATGTACTCCTGTGCTCATCAGCAATGCAATCCTGATTTTTCATTTTTTTCAAATGTGCAGTATCCCAAGAGATATAAATGTGCAGTAACAACAGAGATATATTCAGTATGGCTGATATTTACTTTTTCTGAGTCCTAAGCAAGTCATTCAAATGACGCTCATGAAAAATAAGTTGCAGCACTAAATTTTTAATCCAGAAAATGATTGATGAACTATTTATGGGAGGCTATTATAAAATGCAATTAGGGGTGTAAAGGAAGGAGGATATATCTATCGCATCTATTGGGAAATAGGGTATATGAAGCACTTATTAGCATCTTACTTTCAAGGACTTGATTTTTCTCAAGCGTGGTGCAGACTTTTTCAGTATCAGTTTTGTTCAAGAAGGGCTGTGTCCATGCCTAAACACAAGAGCAGAGAAACTATGTAAACTTTTAATTCAGCCAAGGTGCTTTGGAAAGTTAAAACCTTTCCATATGACATAGCTTCCTTTTATACTCATGAAATCATTAGCCATAGTTAAACCTTTCCAAGATTGGGCTCAGCAACCAAGAATTTAGTTGCTTAGCACTATTCATCCAAAGCTCCTTTAGTTGGAAGATTTAAGCACAGGGTATTTCCAGTACAGGGGTTTTACAATGCACAGTGCCTCCTGATAAGCTCAGCTGTAGTGGCAGACCTGTAGCAAAGTTCATTGCTGACAATTTATAGAGATTGACAAAATGTAGCTAAAATAGTAAGTTTTCAGGTTAGGCAATTTTGCCTTGTATGTTGCCTATGATTAGCAGTACCAACAATAAGATTTGAAGACTAATACCATGTTTCCCCAAAAATAAGACCCTGTTTTATATTTTTTTGAACCCTAAAATAAGTGCTTGGCCTTATTGCCATGTGCTCAAAAATCTGATAGGGTTTATTATCAGGGGATGTCTTATTTGGGGGAAACAGGGTAATAGGAAAGGGTTGTACTGCCTCGCTTCTTTCACACTACTTGTTAATAGATATGTACAAAGATTGAATTGAAAAAAAATGAAATAGTCTGGTACGAGAAACTAAATTTTATACAAGGGTCATGAATGCTTTGTAAGAGTGAGCTAGAAATGTCACAGGTCTGAATGAGCAAAAAGAACTTGGTCTGAACATAATGACATTTGCAAAGTCTTCCAATTACAGAATCTCCCTATGAACAGTTTTTACTTTATCATCATCAATGGACTCACACAACTTCTAAAGCCATTTTTTTTCCAGATGAAGGGAAGAATTACTTTTTTACTTGCAGGTAACCATAACTTACCTGCAAGTAATTTGAAGTGCATCCCATTCATTTAAGAAAAATGTCCTGTTAGTTAACCAACAAATAAATTGACAGTGGCCAAGTCAACAGTTTATAGACTTTAGGATTATCAGGTAGGATACAATTTACTGAATTACTGAGAAGCAGAATGGGGCATCTTCCTTCCAGCAATATGTAAAGTGAGAAACACTCAACTGAGAGTCATTGTTTTCCATTAGTAAATTATGCTTGTTGCTAGTCATAGCTAGAGGGCCCTTGTTGCATTCTTTACCAGAATTTGCCCTTAAGGCAGATACTACAGAGGACAAAAGATGACACTTTATAGTAAAAGGTATTTTCAACTCTTAAAGTGGCACACAACTCTAGCTTTAACTTTATCAACTTTAAGATAAATTAGTGTTCACTCAGTGCTACTGTCTCAAATCAGACCATACTCACCACTGTACTTTTCTGTTGGGTCCTTCAAGATAGTCCGGGAAGAAAAGAGTTCTGTGGTATTCCTGCTTGCTTGTTGTATGTACAAGAAGGCTGTTGAGGAATGGTAAAAGTCAAAGAGGGCAGGCATGTTTCAGAACAATTGAAAAGAAAGTGGGAGAAGCTGGTGTACATATTTTATGGGGATTGCTTTAACTCCCATGAGAATTGAAGTGCAGCTCCATGGATCTTTGTTCAGAAGTAAATCCAAAATTATTAAAGGAGAGTTCTCTTGAGTTCTGGGGATTGTTTTACGAAGAGACGCATATAGGATTAAAGAACCCACCAGCGAGGCGCAAATCCGCAGGGATTCTTGAAAACACCAGACGGAAATCCTCTTCTACTGGCAGGACTATTCAAGAGCGCGGAGCTGAAAGCCACCTCTGTTCCAGCTCATGCAGCGCAACCGAGCCGCAAAGAGACTCTTCCTTTCACTGAGCACCAATACCACCCTCCACCTCCCGCGACTTTAGTACAAGGCGCTGTGGAAGGCAGGGGGAAGGGTATTAGGACCGGCACACACTCGGCGCCGCAAGATAGGTGGGCGCCGCTCGACAGACCCCCCCTTTCCTCTTTTCCGGGAAGCGAGAGCGTGAGATGGAAGCAGGGCGCTTCTCTCGGATAACACCTGTGGGGCCTGCCTGCGGGCAAGAAGGGAAGGCAAAGCTGGGCTCTCACCTGTTCCCCTTGGAACTCACACGCTCGCTCTTGCCGGTCACGAAGTGAATGGGAATAAACCCTCAGACTATCATCTCCGCGTCCTGCGGAGGGATTGTAGTTACCTGCCTTTCCTGAGAACCTCGCTACCTCAGCAACAGGCTGTCTCAGAGTCAGCTGTCTTGAAGCGCCCGCCCGCTCCAAGTGGGAGAGATCAACTTTACCAGGTGAACTGTGTTAGGGTCAAACCGTAGAAGCAGCTAATTTACCGGGACAGCCTCTAGAGTCGAAGAAAAGCAACTGGGGGGGGGGGGGGAGGAGAGAGAGAGAGGAATGTATCGTCACGAAAATATTTCTGTCCACTATTTTTAAATGCAACGTCGTACAATCTAACCCGCCCGACTCACTTTCTTCAGCGGTGGAAACTGTGCTGGGTACTTCTTGGGAAAACAACTAGGAGGCAGGTGTAGGTGAGCCCTCGAGTGGAACCCGCCCTTTTTTTCTTCAAAAAAGTGATTGGTTCATATAAAAAAGCAATTTGACAAACGTTGGTCAGTAGTAAGTAAAAACTCAGCAGGCTCTAACATTTCAAATAACTCTTTAATTAGATGTTGAAAGTTGCAGTTGACAAATTGGTTCTCTTCTCTTTTCCTGTTCCTTGTAAATTGAAGAGAAGTTGTATTTGGACTTACTAAAAGGCAGGTATAACAAATATTGGTAAGAAAGCCTCTGGGAATAATTGAAGAAAGCCCCAAAAATTGAAGAGAAGAATATGGATAGCTATATTTCTTTAGTTTATTTTCATATCTGAACATTTTTCATATCTGTTTGGGGCAAGGATAGAGATATACTTTTCTGCCTTCTGGAAGGGAAATTATAGTTTAGTATTAAACATGTTCAAGCAGAGACTTTAAGAGAGGCAACAGGAGTTGTAGTTCTAGAATTTTGTTTGTTTCTTAACATGTTAACATTGATACTTTAACATGACTTTAATGTATTCTGTTTGTAGCCCTGGAATGGCAGAATTAGTGAAGTTTTCTCAGGCTAATCAATGTCAAACTGAGATAATCTCTTAAACCAGTATCTCTCAACTTTAGCAGTTTGAAGATATGTGGACTTCAACCCTGCAGAATATCCCTGCCGGCATCACATACTGATGCCTCCTGGAGGCAGAATGATAGCAAACGGAAACAAATTTTTCATCTCAGAAGTACAGTTGGGGGTATTTTGACCTGGGGTAGAAAGGCAATCATAAATATAAATGTCTCAGCTATGAGTAATAGCCTCAAAGATTTGAGTTTTCTGTGCATCAAGCATAAGGTACTAATAAGCAATTCAGTTTATTTTGTATTTATCCACTGGATTCAGTATAGCTTATAAAAATAAAACTTTTGAACTTATCCCTTGCCCACCACCAAAATCTATAAACTACAAGCTTTCCCCAGTCCTTGTATGCTCTTTTACAAGACTACCATCTTTTCAGGTTTGTTTTAATACTAAAGAACTGCCTCTTCTTCTTAACCAACTCTAAATGCATTAATAAAAGAATTTTTTAAACTTTTTTTTAAATAAAAAGAATATGAGTTGAGTTCTTTTAAACTATAACCAATTTGGTAAGGCTTAAGACACAAAAGAGCCAACAAAAACACTCACAAAGCACATTACTTACTTCGACGCGCTCTCTTTCGCAGTCTACTCACAGTTACCGTTACTCCAGTACTCCCCCAGCTGTTTTGCAGCAGGCTTTTATAGTTAACTTTGCCTTGCTGGTGCTGAGGAGAGGCCTTGAAAAGAACAAGTGAGAAAAAAAACAGGTGCCGGCAGTTTGGGGGCAGCCTGATCTCATGGTTATATGTCATTCGTAAGGACATATTTAATCCTACTTAATGTTAATAGCAACATTAACATTCTAGAATAATAGAAAAGATAAATTATGCTTACTGCATCTTCTCTCTGCTATGCTTGCGTTTATTTATGCCCTGAACTGATTTCAGTGAAGTTTGGTCATGTCAATGACTTTGTCACCTGCAGTAATTCCCAAACATCATCCTTTTTTTTCAGAATTTAAGAAGCTTCTTTGGTGAGAGGCAAAACATTTTCAGAGAAAAAAACCCAAGAAAGTCCAGTTGCCTTTTTTGGGGAAAAAACCCCCAATGCCTTTGGGACAACCGTGACCTGGATGACAAAAAAATGTCCACAGACATCCCCCTTCTTTGTTTTATTATTTACTATCTTGCTTTCTGTGTGACCATTAAAAATGTGTTACATCAGGGACTGCAGCAGTAGCTGATAACTTTCTGAAGCAGTATTTGAAGCTGGTGCCATTATAATCATGCAAATGATGCCCTGAAAGGTGTGTAGAACTATCACTTCCATGGTGTCATTACTACCACAATGTCATTATGTAAGTCCAACATGCAATGTTCCCTTTGATAAGACATATAGTTGAACACATCTAAAGAGCATCAAGTTAAGAAAGACTGACATGGAGTGCTAAGATTGATATTAGGTTCTTCGCTGTTACTCACTGACATCTACATGTTCCAGGACAAGTGAAAAATGATTTTGCCCAAGCTTATTTTGTTGATTCAGTATAATTGACTCCTTAAACAATAGGTAATAAATAGTAACTGCACCAGTCTCCAAAGCAAATTGGAATAGTCAGTAAAATTTGCCTAGTCTAATACAGGTAGTTTTTGACTTACAATCATTCATTTAGTGACTGTTCAAAGTTACAAGGGAACTGAAAAAAAGTTATTTATGACTGTTTTTCACACATACAACCATTGAGCACCCCCTTACTGATCAAAATAAGGATGCTTGGCAACTATTTCATATTTATGATGGTTGCAGTTTCCTAGGGTCAGGTGATATATGACCTCTTTTGAGCTTCTGACAATGGGGAAGCCAGATTTACTTAACTGTGTTAATAACTTAACTGCAATGATTCACTTAACATCTGTGATAAGAAAGGTTGTAAAGTGTGGCAAAAATAACTGTTTTGCTTAGCAACAATTTTTTTAGCACGACTATGGTGGTAAATTGAGAACAGTAGTGTAAAATGACATTTGCAATATAGCAAGAAGTTGTAGAAAACAATGTATACTTTCACTTCATTTCATTTTCTCTTCTTGCTTTATTTTAGGAACCTAGGTTTCTTTATAATTCTGATAATTTTTAAATAATTACACTTTTAATTTAAAGATATATAGATGTGTTCAATGTGTGATAATATAAGACTGGAAAAAAATTATTCAGTTCAAGCCACATTTGAGGCTGTTGATCATTATTTAACATTTTCACACTGTAACACATTTTGATGTGATAACTTGTTAGCAGAAGACGAATATGTACATTTATTGGGTTTTGCACAAATTTTCAGTTCACACCTGGACTGTCAGTGTTGAAATCTGTTTGCAGTAGTGCCAAAAGTTTGCTGCTTTTATCAATGCCACCCATTGCGTTATTATTCAGGTGACACCAAACTGGCAGGAATAGCCAAAACTCCAGTAGATAGGCTTAAAATACAGAAGGATCTTGACAGACTTGGGCACTATCTAACAAGACGAAATTCAATGGTGAAAAAAGTAAGGTTCTACATTTAGGCAAGAAAAACAAACCTCGCTCAATAGTAGTAACTGTGAGAGGGATCTTGGAGTCCTAGTGGACAACCATTTACATATGAGCCAGCAATGTGCAGCAACTGCCAAAAAAGCCAACACAGTTCTAGACTGCATTAAGAGAGGGGTAGAATCAAGATCATGCTAATACCACTTTATAATGCCTTGGTAAGGCCACACTTGGAATACTGCATTCAGTTTTGATCACCATGATGTAAAGATGTTGAGACTATAGAAAGAGTGCAGAGAAGAACAACAAAGATGATTAGGGGTCTGGAGGCTAAAACATATGAAGAACAGTTTCAGGAACTGGGTATGTCTATTTTAATGAAAAGAAGGACTAGGGGAGACTTGATAGCAGTGTTCCAGTATCTCAGGGGTTGCCACAAAAAAGAGGGAGTCAAACTATTCTTCAAAGCGCCTGAGAGTAGTTTGAAGGTGGAAACTAATCAAGGAGAGAAGCAACTTAGAACTAAGGAAAAATTTCCTGACAGAACAATTAATCAATGGACCAACCTGCCTCCAGAACTTGAAAATGCTCCAACACCGGAAATTTTAAAGAAGATGTTAGATAGTCATTTGTCTGAAGTGGTATGGGATTTCTTACACCACTTCAGGCAGGGGGTTGGGCTAGAATACTCCCAAGGTCCCTTCCAATTCTGTTAATCTATTCTATTCTATTATTTTATAATTTATATAAATCATACATTTTTGTAATTTTTCAGTGAATGATTGCAATACTTTGAAAACTTTAAACTTTACAAACATGGAAAAAATGATATCCCCAAATAAATATGTTGAAAGGATTCTGGTGTGAGTTTGCCATAGGCAAAAATATGGTTAAATATTTAATCTTGGAAGATTTAGTTTGGAGTATTCAGAATTTCCATAATATATTATCACAATATATATTATAAATAATGTACATAAATCACACACCAAAAATAATTTTACTTATAACAGTATAATAAAAAACTTGTATCACACACATACATTGTAGTTTGTCTTTGGCACATTAGTAAGTCTTTGAGCAGTGGAGTAAGCCTACTTGGAGACATACTGTATGTCAGGAAAAGAATAAGAAAATGCATTTCTTATAATATTTTTCATACTGGATATTATGCAGAAATGCATTGGGAAAACATGATGGACTACTAAATATTTAATTTTAGCTAACTGTCTAATACCTACAGAAAGATGTATTTTAATATTTTGTCTTTCATCGTATTAGGAGTTTCAAAAGTACAGGCAGTTATCAATTTATGATCACAATTGAATCCAAAATTTCTGTTCCTAAATGAGGCAGTTGTTAAGTGAATTTTGTCCCATTTTATAACCTTTCTTGCCAGAAGTGTTAAGTGAATCATTGCATTTGCTTAATAACATGGTTGTTAAGCAAATCTGGCTTCTCCATTGACTTTGCTTGTCAGAAGGTCACAAAAGATGACCCTGGGACACTGCAGCCTTGATAAATACGAGTTGTAACTTGAAAGTTGAAAATGGTTATAAGTGCATTGAAACTTTTTTTCAATGCCTTTGCAACTTTGAACAGTCACTAAATGAACTGTTGTAAGTTGAGGACAACCTGTAGGGAAAAACTTGAAACTGGTTAAATATTGGAGATGGTTGCATCATTTTGTTAGAATATTTGATAAAAGTCTCAGTAATTTGAGCTATTTATTTGTATTTACTTTACTTGTATTATTTATTGATACTGTGTATGTTGCCCTGTGACAGATCTGAGCAGCCTTCAATAACATAATCTCCAGTATGGTCAATAAAAATAAATCAGCATCAATAAAATCATAAAATTAAAAACCAGTCACAGAATCAACAATCAGTACTGTATATTGGGATGAATCACCTACATCCCAAACACACTGGAATATAAGTGTCTTAACTTACTGGCCGGATGTCCATCCTGATGCCTATGTGGAATTTGCAGCAAATATTTTCTCTTGGTGACCTAAGAGAAAAACATTTGTTGCTATCTAGGACTAAACTTTCAAGGTTCCATCTGGGAGGTGAGCATCTTTACCACTAGGCCACCATGCTGCTCCAGTTAACTATCTTCCTGGGGGTTAAAATTTTTTTTTAAAAAAGAGGCCCATCTCATCCAGGGAATCAACCTGTTTCATGCGTCTGGAACAGCCAACAAAAAAGTCTCATTTCACAACCAGAGCTTCACATACCTTGTTACATTATACATATAGGAAGGGGAGTTTCAACCAGAGGAGGAGATGCTTCTACAATAAGAACCGAGCTATAAGAGCTTTATTGATTAAAAGTAGTACTTGAAGTTGCATCCTTTTTGCAGCATCAATGTACTGAGATGCAGCAGTTCATCTGCTAACAGTTGTTACATTTTGTGGTAAATTCAGCTTCTGAATAATCTTCAAAAGCAGTACCAAGAAGAATGCATTATAGTAGTATCCAAGTGTAAAATAATAAAGGTGTGAATGAGTGTCACACTGATTAACTCTTGCATATAAGCTATGAAATCTCAAAAAGACATAGAGAAAGTATGTTTTTGTTTTACAGTGAAAATAACAAATGGACTTAATAGGTTTATTTTTTTTCCATTTAAACTATCATAAATTACAAAGCATATTTCACTTCACAAAATAAAACCATTTCCATACCATTTTATAACAATATTTAGTATATAGCCTACAACATTTAAATTTGTGTAATTTAAGAGAATTTCTAGGACTATTATACCAGCAAAATTATACTGTGCTGTCATCTGGCCCATAGCCTGTTTCTATCTAACTAGCCCTTGTTGATTTAGGTAAAGGATAATTAATATACATTGCTTTCCTGCCCCATTTGGTCTTTAGTCTTATTTCATTATCAAAATTACACACTTATTTGTATAGAAACCTATGCTCCCTGAAATAATTCAGAAAACAGCATAATTGGCTTTCAAAATTTGTAATCCATACAAATCAAGAATACAGTTTAACAGCTTTTCATAGAGAAAATTCTGATTTACACTATACTATCTACCTGTTTTTGAAATATATGTACCAAAATCTCATGATGAGAAATATGTATATTATTAGAATGAATTGCATTTATTATATTGACAGATCAGCCTCTAGAAAGACAGAATAAAACTTTTGTAAAATTTGAAAATGTACCATTTCTCTTTCATTCATTCTCTCTCTATTATTAACACATTTGCCAAAATAGAATGAAGAGAAAAGGCTTAATTTAAACAGGTTTACTTTTATAAATATTGACATCATTGGCATTTAAAAATAACAAAAATCTAAATAAGGGTGAACTTTTTACTAAGTTTAGAAATACGCAATAATCTGGCATTACTTATTTTAAACGTAACTATACTGTATTTCGAGAAACAAATGTTAAGTATGGTAGTTGATAGTATTGCCAATAATATTTAATTTTTTTTACAACATATCTCTTGGGAGGTAAAATTAAAACAAAAATTACTCCATTTGCCACATCTCCACAGTCCATGTTCAGACGGATTTGAAGTAAAATATTATAAAACTATTTGCAATTAAAGAAATATGTCAGGATAATACTGCAACAGTGGTAAATGTTTTCAATATAATATACCAATAATGCTTAAGAAAAATATACAAAAAATAATCAATGCACCGCATTGAATTATAATTTTGCTTAATAAAAAGACACCCCTAAAACTAACGTAAGTATAAAATGTATTTGTAATTACATGTTTTATTTTAATCAGACATATATAATTATGTCATACATGGAAAAATGTATATCCATATAGAAGTAACACTAATGAACATCCTGATGCTAATCTCTTGGACAAACTAAGACATTTTGGTATTTATTGCCTTCTGGTTCAAAATTCTGGATGATAACCATTTGTTGCAATCTTGCCATTATCTTCTGCAATGTTACAATGATTAAAGGTATCACCTCATATCTTGAAAGTAATATTATGTGAACAAGAATCTCATTGCGTTAATTGTCCCCTGTATCTACATATATTTCTACATAGAAATGCATGTATATAGACATGATCTATTTGTATATAATTATATTCAAAGCTTTTTAAAAAGAGAGAACTAAAATTTGTAGCAAAATAGATTTGCTACACATATGAACTTTTACAAGTTGCTGGGCTGAGAGATTTAATTTTAGTAGAAATTGAGCTAGAATAAGATTTGGGATTTAGCTCAATAGTACTTTTTTTTGCTTCAGTGATCTAAACAAATATACAAAGTTTCTTTTCTTTTAATAAGTTAACTGAAGAAATCTGCAACCTTCCTACACAGGAACAAATTAGAAACAAGGTAAAGGATGAAAAAGGAAGTTTCTTTAAAAAAACCACTATCTTTTGTTTTCCTAACTTGGTGAAACACAGCTTTTACTAAATATTTTGGTGTACATTTACAAGATTCATAAAATGAAACATTGCTCACAATTCTTTTCATGAGGATTTATTTGAATTTAATTTTCATTGCAGATAGTTATAAATTTAGAGCTGTGCTTGTCTAAAACAAAACATCTTCATTTTCTATTAGTATCTGCACAATTAGCTTCTGGTACCGCATATCATTGAGTGTAGCAAGAGTGCTTTCTTCTGGGGGCCTCATTAAAGTAGGCCCAAACACTATTCCCAGATTTTCAGCATTCATAAAATTTTCCTTTTCATTCATGGTAATCCTATAATGGGAAGACAATATATATATATATATATATTTCTTAGAATTGCTTTTTAAAATACTATTTTTGGTTCACATGACCATTAATGTATATATATGCTTCTACAACTCAGCTGCCAAAATAATTATGCTCTTTCACAGTTGCTTATACTTATTTATTTCATTACATTACAAGATCCCCCATGATTTTGATCTTTTCATCTCTTAACTTCTAATACATCCAGTGACATCATCTGAGTATACAACTCCAAGCAGTATATAAGCTTCCTATTTTAATTTATTATTCCTTTTAGTTGTTTTAGTTATTCCATCAAGGAATATAACAAACAAATTTTAATGGGAATTTCTTAATCTCTATAGACTTGGGGTTTTAATTTGGATGCCGATTGATTTAATTTATTTTAGCTATCTTAACTTTTGTATTGTATGTATTTTAATTTTGGCTGTCCACCGCCCCGAGTCCCTTTTGGGAGAAGGACGGTATACAAATTAAATAAATAAATAAATAAATAGTCAGGTGCAAAATGACCATAACCACACATGATTTTCCAGCTAAACTGATTTATTACTACTCATGCCTACGCACAGGAATCTACTCAATGAACAGCATTATTTTGACATGTCATGTGCTCCCATTGCAACTGGTAGTAAAAGTTAGTAGAACCCACCACACACACACACACACACACACACACACACACACACACACAGGTAGTCCTTGAGTTACAGCGGTTTGTTTACTGACTGTAAACAATCAGTTACAATGTAATCAAAGTTACAATGGCACTGAAAAATGTGACTAATTATTGTTTTTCACAGTCACGACAGGGGAAAAATGCTACCTGTTTGCACCAGTTTGGATGAACCAGTACAGCATATGGTTCAGTGAACAGGTAGCGGCGGCAGCACAAAGCTCTCCCCACCTGCCTGGATTTTAACCAGGAAGTAACCTGTTTTTGACTCTCTGTGCATGCGCAGAGGATCCAAAATTTCATGTGATGTGCGAGCATGTGCTTCCAAACTGGTAGGGAAGCTAAATAGATTTCACCCCTGAGTTACAACCTTTGCAGCATCCCCATGAATCATATGATCAAAATTCAAATGCGTGGCAATGGGTTCATATTTATGACTGTTGTTGTGTCCCAAGGTCACATGATCACCCTTTGCAACCTTCTCAATGGGGAAACAGGTTTATTTAACAACTGGGTTATTAAGTTATTAACTATAGTGATTCACTTAATAACTGTGGCAAGAAAAGTCATAAAGTGGGGCAAAACTCCCTTAACAAATATTTCACTCAACAACAGAAATTTTGGGCTCAATTGTGATCATAAATTGAGGACTACCTTTACACACACACATACACACACACAAACAAACACAGACACCACATACACACAAACCCCACAAAATAAAGTAATGTAGCTTACTTTTTGAGATGAATCATCAGGTATCTAAGAGTCTCATAATGTGCAGCAGGAAGTAACATTAACACTTCATGGACAGCTTCTAGTCTTTCATCAGCATTGCAGATTTCTGTGGGACACAGTATTCATTAGGGGTAAATGTCAGCCTTAAATAAAAATCTAACTTGGAATTTTATATTGTAAGAATTTTAGAACTATAATATTATAGAATGTAATAAGCGATTAAGAAAAGAAATCTGTTTTAATACTTACTTGCTGCCTCTATGAACCTAGAGTAAGTATCATAAGTGATAACAGGAATTGGTAAATCTCTGAAATACAGCTTTAGTGCGCCAGCAATAATATTTATGTCAGGATATATATTAGCAGACACATCTGCCTTGTCACCATCTGGAAAAAAGAATGAGTATGGGTTTTAAGATTATTTTTTTCTGAGGGCAAAGTTAACTATTTCTTGTCATAGCCTTTCAAACACTGATAGACTCATACATGCAGCCCAGAAAGGTGAAAAATTATTGGAAAACAAAAGTACAGTTTTTTGCTATAATAGAGGGAACTATCAAACTGAATCTGAAATGGCTTTGGACTAACGTTAAAAACTCTACCTATATCTTAGTTTATTGTCTCTGGTTTCCTTATGTTGCCTGAAATATACACAATATTATTCTTGGTGCAATTGTAGGAAAATAGAGATCATAGCACTGTTGCTTATCTAATACATATTATTATTTTGGGAACAACGGACAATCTATTCCTTATGATTTCACCAATCTGTTTTTTAAATGCCCAAGATTGTTAATGTTTTGATTAGAATAAACTGAACAATATATTTAAAAACAGCACAAATTAAAAATAAATTAAAAAAGACTGTTCAGCCTCTAGCCAGATTTACATAGTTCTCATGGAAATAGGATGGTGCAGATGGTGCAGAAATAGGATGCTAGGATTTTCCTATGTCAATTTCAGGAGACATATGCCACATGGGAAGAAATTATACTTTTAGTACTCTGGTTTAAAACCTATTATACTTTAAAACTGGTAACTAATTATTTATTGTAACTCTGTAGATAAACATAGCTAAACTTTGTTTCTAAACTAAAATGATTCATATTTTAGCTGGCTAACACTATCTAATATTGTGACACTTTGTACAAGTGGAAGTTTTGAGACAGATATCAGGCTAACATCTGATAAAATAAAAATTAAATTTTCAGAAAGTATCATTTCTTCTGTATTTTTCCCACTTTGCTTAGGTGACTGCTTTTTCAGATTAACTCTTGGCACTATATTTGAAGGAATACACCCACATTTCTTTCTCAACAGAAATAATGCTCACTGGGAAAAGACAAGCTGTAAATTTATCGTATTAGCATTTGGAACAAAATTGAGTTGGATTAAACTCTATTATTTCCAATTCAGTGTGTAGAAATTGGGAAGCAATTTTTTAAAACATTATCTGCTGTAGCAGAGTGAATTTACACATTAGCATCCTACTCACTGCTACTCTTATCATCACAATATTTATTTTGCTATACTAGTCTCCTCCTATTTATCTCATATTTGTGACATAGTAGAAAATGTTTTTTAAACATTGCAGCTGCCTCTACATTATTGAAAAGATGGTAAACAAAAATGGTCTATTATCCAAGCCCTCACTACAAATCAAAACCACAAATTTATTAAATAGAAATGACATTGATAAGTTGTAAAAGCAAATTGTATCGCAGAAGTTTTAAATGAAGTTAGTGCATATTGTTCTGCCAGTATTTTGCTTCAAGCAAAATAGGTGATATAAAAGAAGAAAGCTTAAAAAGCAGAAATGTCCATCTTTTATTATAGCAATTAAAGAAATAAAGTCTAATAAAAATATTGTTCAAATTTACTGTGCTTCTCATGAGAATTCATAACATCTCTAAATAATATTCTTTTATTTCTTTTTTAAAAAAATTAGAAAAAGATATGACACTTCTGTGTCTAAAATGCATCAGCTTCAATTTCCTTTCATTAATTATGAATATGAAAGTTTTTACTTATGTGAAAATAATTGTTTACTCTGAAAATTAGGGTTATTTTATCTTTATACATATATAACATTAAGAGAAATTGGATGTAAAAAATAGTAGTGGTTTTTTTTAAAAAAACAATGGCAATATGAAAGCTGCAATTTTAAAACATTGATCAGGATTTAGCAAAGGGAATAGCTCAAAAATGAGTTACAGCAGCATGCAGACTGTATTTCTCTGCTATTTTCCTCTTTTTGTAATGAATGGAAAACCCATTCATTACATCTTCTTGTTATGAATGATTTTATTTTTTCTTTAAATCAAGAGTAGAATTAAAATGTGTTGGAGTAGTGTAAACGTAAGATAGGAAACAAGGAATGAACACAGTATATACACATTTCTGAATGTGTGTGCAGTGTGCAAATTCAATTCATGATGTTTAATTGTTCAATTTGTTGCATTCATTGGTCTAGTAGTTAAGGATAGAAGCCAGAAGACTATGAGGTCTAGTTCTGCCTTAGCCATGAAAGCCAGCTTGGTGACTTTGGGCCAGTCACTCTCTGTCAGCCTAAATGATCTAACCAGGTTGTGGTGGTGAAAATAGGAGATATTTGTTACCTTATTTATCAAAATGCAGTGTTTCCCTGAAAATACGACCTAACCCGAAAATATGCCCAAGCCTGTTTTTTTTACCTGTGAGCCTAATATAATCCCTATCCCAAAAATACGTCCTAGTGAAGGGTGAATGGGCATGGCCTGCATAGGAGGCGGCAAGCGCATGCAGGCCAAGTGTTTGGCAGCAGTTCTATGCAGCACAGGTGAGTTGAATACCTGTGCAAGCAGCAGACGGAAGCAGCAGCAGGGCAGAGGAAGGCGATGCGGATGTGCCACATGGGCCACAGGAAAAGGTAGGATATAAATAAAATAAATAAAAAAATAAAATGGACACTCTCCTTTATGCTGAACAATTGCTGTATAAAGTTAATCTCTAATGTTAACTATGGCATTGATTCCCCATTTTTTAAATTTTAAATCCCAATCATTTTTAAAAAAGAATATAGGGTCTAGAGAGACTTCCGGGTAGCGCCAGCGTGTTGGGAAGGAAGGAGACATCGCTCTGTCTCTTTTCTCCCTTTTCTTGTTTCGGGAGCCCAACTGCGGGCACTGCCAGCTACGAAGAGGTTGGCAGACAAAAGGGGATATCCGTAGGACCCCGGAGGTGAGCGCAAACACCCCGTAGGTTCAGGGATTTTCCCCCTAATCCTGTTCAAGAAAGATCCCAGCCCCCCCCCCCCCGGGCTGGCCTGAACGCTGTAAACCACCCCAGAGAAGGAAGCAGAAGATTGGAAGACATCAATCATATAAAGAAAACCTAAAGAGTAACAAAAGGGAGAGTGAATCGAGTTGAGAGGGGAGAAAGGACGGGGGAAGGAGGTGCTCCGGAGCAATTGGTGAGTTGGAGCCAGAGAAAGCGGCGAGCGGAGACGAGGGGAGCGGAGGAACGAAGCCAACCGGGAGCGCAGGATTGTGTATGGGAGGCAGCGGAGTGGAACGAGAGTTGGAGAGAAGGAAAAGTGAAAGATATTGCCTATATCGACTTTATGATTCGGAAGGAGAGGCAGAGACTGCCGAGAGGGAGACTTGATTGATCGAAGAGGACTGAGAGAGATTTGATAGCTGAGACGTTGCGGGACGGAGGATTCAAGATTTGATAGTCGAGGATTTACCGCTTCAGATGGAATAGACTTTAACGCAGAGGGAAAAGAAATCCACAACAATTGGGATTGAACAGAAAGACCCATAGCTTTGAGATTGTGGACTGGAGAGTGAAACACAATAAAACTTAAACAGACTCTGCGGGATACTTCCGGTAGCAGCAAATATAAAGTGAAGTGAAACAAAAGTAAGACTTTTGAACTTTTGAATCTCTCACAGTGAGAATTTGAATTGGGACTAAATAGGAACATTATTAACTGTGATCAACCTTTCCCAACCTGAGGAACGAATGAATTTAATTTAAAGGACGAACCCAGGAAGGAGTTAAAATGATGCAACAACAGTGAGACTGGAATGAGTCAGCAATTCAGAGAGGGCATCCATTGTTGAAAGTTTGGAAGTATAACTACATTAATTTTTTGATTATCGTGCACTTCATAATATTTCTGCTGCTGTGATAACATTTAATATATTGATTGTGTCAAATTGCTATTGAACAATTTAATAATTTAACAATAACTGGTTAATAATATTTAATAATTTAAGAATATCGGAATAGACATATAAGTTAAATTAAGTTATAAGGGTTAAGATACAACATAATATACATAGTAGAATTAGGGATTGATATAAGGGTACTGTTTTATTGATTACTTAATATACTGGATAATTAGTTTTAGGCATTTAATTATTATATGGATTGAATTGGAATAGAATTTAACTAAGTGAAGTAAGGAATTGATGATCTGCTGATTTATTTATCCATTTATATAATATATAACAGTATTCAATAGTAAAGAAAATAAGAGATAAAGAGAATAAGAAAGCAACTGATATTTAAGCTTGATCTGTGTTGTATAACTGTTCAATTGTTTAATTATAAAGAAGTAGAAAGATTGTACGTAGGAAATTGAATATACTTAAGGAGAGAACTTAAAATGAGTCACTGAATTGGAGGTTCTTTTCCCTACTCCCACCTTTGGAAAATTTAACCCCTGAACTCAAAATACATATTAGGAATACATTGTGTTATATTGCAGTGTATGATAAACTGGGATTATATAAAAGCAAAAGTTAGAATGTCATACACTTCTACATCTAACGTGTCCAAATCTAATAAGGGAGCATCAGCAACCCGCATAGGGACAATTACATCACCTCTACATCAAAAATCTATAGATACAATGATGGCATCAGATAAAGAAAAACCACCTCAACAATTTAATATGCAGAATATACAATCGATATTAACAAGCATACAGGAGGGGATGAGTAAAACACAAGAATCGATTGCCAGCAATCATATAGAGAGTAGGAAAAACCACGAAGAGATGACAGTCAATGTTGTGGAAATAAAAGACCACCTGAAAAAAATGGACGACAGAATGGAGAAAATACAGCAAGATATAACTAAAAATGAACAAAGAATCCAAAAAATAGAACAGCAGATGGAACAGACAGATAAGAAAATGGAGAGGAGAGAACACGAACAGATGATGATGAATAAAGAATTAGAGGATTCGATCTCCTTTCTCGAAATGGAAAAATCGTCCTTTTTTCTGAGATTTCAAAATGTGGCAGAAACTAAAGAAGAGAACCCAAGGCAAATAATGACAGGAATTTTGGCAGAAGCGACAAAAAAATCGAAGGAAGAAATAAGTATAGAATTGGATGAAGTATATAGGGTCTTCACAAATTATGCTCGGAGGCATAAGCTCCCTAGAGAGATCCATGTTCGCTTTGCGAGAAAAACAATCAAAGAAGAAGTATATAAGATAATGAGGGAAACACCACCAACATACAAAGAAAGAGAAATAATAGCTCTTAAACAGATACCTAGAAGAATAAGGGAAATTAGAAAAAGTTATAATTTTTTAACAACAGAATTGAATAAACATAGAGCAATGTTTAGATGGCTAATGCCCGAAGGAATCATGGTAACGTGGAATGATAGGAGATATAAATTGGACACAATACAGAAAGCACAGGAATTTTTTGAAACAAATTTCTATGTGGAAGAAGATAGACAACGATCAACTCAAAGAGAAATGGGAAAACAAGAGGAGCAAAGAGAACCGAGAACTAGGGGAGAAAAGGAAAGAATGGAAAGAGAGGGAGCTAGGGAAAAGACGAAACTAACTGGAGACAACACCAAAACACAGAAAATCAACTAAAGACAAACTGGAAAAATGGGAGAAGTTAAATTAATATCATTAAACATCAATGGACTCAACTCACCTACAAAAAGAACAAGAACATTTAAAAAATTACAGAAGATGAAAATGGACATTATAATATTGCAGGAGGTACATATAAAGAAACAACACCGTAAATTAATAGAATGTAACAGATTAGGAGAATTATATACATCTTTAGCAGAAGGGAAAAAAAAAGGCATCGCCATGTATGCGCACAAGCACTTACAGCCTAAGCAAGTATATCAAGATGATGAAGGCAGAATACTAATGGTAGAGATAGTAATAGGGGGGAAAAAAACATTATTAATAACAGTCTACGCACCAAATACTGCCCAAATGAGTTACTTTCAAAAAATCCATCAGAAGATTAAGGAATTGGACTATGAAAATATTTGCCTCATTGGAGATTTTAATGCAATTGACAATATAGAAAAAGATTATGGGGCTAACAAACAGAAAAAAACTAAGAAAAAATTATTGCCACAAACTTTTTACGATTTGGTGCAGGAATATCAGCTTAAAGATGCATGGCGAGAAGTGAATAAAGAGAGAAAGCAATTTACATATTATTCGAATCCGCATAACTCGTGGTCTAGGATAGATATGGCATGGATGACGGCACAACTAAGAACAACTCTAAAAAGCATTGAAATAGCTGCTAATATCTGGGCTGACCATAATCCAATTGAGATATGTTGGAAAGGAGATCAAGAACGTAAAAGATGGATGTTAGATACAGAATTGTTGAAGGATAAGCAATATATAGAATGGATGCAGAAGGAATTGAAGATTTTCTTACAAATCAACTTCATAGAGCATACTAGTATACAAAATCTTTGGGACACGACTAAGGCCTATATTAGAGGCTTAACAATAGCATTTAATGCAAAAAAGAAAAGGGAAGAACAGCGATTAAAAGAAACACTAATAACCAAAATTCAGCAACTAGAAAAGGAATTACAACAGAATCCAGATAGACAGAAGATAAAAGAAGAACTAAAACTTACTAAGCATCAAATCAACCTGATGACAACTTCCGAAATTACAAAGAAAATGAAATTTGCAAAACAAAGATATTTTGAATTTGCTAATAAGACGGGAAGATGGTTAGCACATAAATTAAAATCAGAGAAGGAAAAAAGGACGATAATACAATTAAAGGATAAAGATGGAATTATGTACTACAACCAAGAAGACAAAAAACGAATAGCGACTGAATTCTACCGAGAATTGTATGCAGAAGAAGCAATAGATGAGGAGGATGTGAGGGAGTACATAGCTAAAATTAACTTGAAAAAGTTAAAGGACCAGCATGTAGAGTGTTTGAACAGACCAATAACGCTGATAGAAGTAGAGGAAATAAGGAAGAAACAAAAAAACAATAAGACACCAGGAACAGATGGTTTACCGATAGAATTATACAAAGCTCTGAACCAGACCCTGGATGAAGTACTAATTCAACTTTTCAATGCGGCATTATTGAAAGCTAACACTCCCCAATCATGGAATGACACATTAATCACCCTGATACCAAAACAAGATGCAGACAGAGAAAATATTAAAAACTATAGGCCAATTTCGCTGTTGAACGCAGATTATAAACTCTTTACATCAATCATGGCACACAGATTAAAAACATTCATAGCAGAATACATACACGAAGACCAGAATGGATTCATACCCGGTAGACAAATCCAAACAAATACTAGAATAATAATGGACACATTAGAATTTTATGAATATCACCCGGACAAACAATTGGCACTAATATTCTTGGACGCACAGAAAGCATTTGATAACCTGAATTGGACATTTCTAATAACACAATTACAACAAATGGAAGCAGGAAACAAATTCATCCCGATGATACAGAATATATATAAAAACCAAAAAGCAAGAGTATTGATCAATGGCCAGACATCGGATTGCTTTGAAATTAAGAGAGGAGTAAGACAGGGATGCCCACTGTCCCCCTTATTGTTTATATTAACCTTAGAAATACTATTGGAAGAGATTAGGAGGGACAAGGAGCTGTCCGGACTTAAGATAAAAAACCAACAATACAAGTTGATGGCCTTTGCAGACGATGTGGTACTGATAGTAGACAACCCCCTAGAGGCCGGCACTAAGGTGTTGAATAAAATACGACAATTTGGGAAAGTAGCAGGATTGAAAATAAATATGCAAAAAACTAAAATTATAACAAAAAACATTACAAAGGCCCAACAAGGAAAATTGGAAGAGTTAATGGGGATACAAATAACGAAGAAAATTAAATATTTAGGGATACAAATGACTAATAAAGTATCATCTTTGAAGGAAGATAATTATTCAGAACTTAAAAAACAAATTGATAAAGACTTGCAGAAATGGAATAAACTACAGTTATCAATGATTGGGCGTATATCGACAATAAAAATGAATGTACTTCCACGAATTTTATACCTGTTTAGAGTAATACCAATTAATCCCGGCAAAGCATTCTTTAAAGATTTGGATAAGATGACTGCTAAATTTATATGGCAAGGAAGAAAGGCCAGAATAAAATTAAAATATCTACAGGATGCCCAAGAAAGAGGAGGGATGGGCTTACCTAATTGGCAACTTTACTACAAAGCGACAGTATTAACTTGGATACGGGAATGGATTGATTTACGAAATAGAAGAATATTAATAATAGAAGGGCCAGACTTAACCAAAGGATGGCACGCATATTTATGGGATGAAAAATACATAAAACAGGGACAATTCTGCAGACATATGGTTAGAGCACCTCTGATTAAAATTTGGCACGAGATTAAAAAGTCGCAATACATGGAAATGCCAAGATGGGTCTCCACGATGGAGGCTCAAATTTACCCTAACACTCTAGACCCAAGTAAGATGAAAACATACCATGAGCTCCTGACAGAAGAAGGAAATCTAAGAACAAGAGAACAATTAAAAGAACAAGAAATAGAATTGGATTGGCTAACCTACTTTCAATTAAAAACCAAATACAACTCAGATAAGGAGAGATATGGAATACAACGAGAACCAAGTCAATTAGATAAAATATTTTTAGGCCCCATTGAAAAATCGATAACCAAATTTTATAACTATTTACTAGCACAGGTATTACAAGAAGAAATTGTTAAAGAAAATATGATTGCGTGGGCGAAAAATTTTGGTTACTCGTTACAGTTAGATGAATGGGAGAAAATTTGGAAATATAACAAGAAGGTAACCCTATCAACAGCATATAAAGAAAATGCATTAAAAATGTTTTACAGATGGCATTTCCCGCCGGCGAGAATCGCCAAGATGTACCCTAATGTATCACCGGGCTGTTGGAAATGTAGGGAAAAAAAAGGAACTTATTATCATATGTGGTGGCTCTGTCCCAAGGCCAAACAATTCTGGAACAATATTAGGATAAAGTTAGAACAAATAACATCCCAGCATATATCGTTGAAACCACAGACTTTTTTATTAGGAATATTTACAGAACATTATGATAAGGACATAAGATATTTAATCACACACATCTTGACAGCCGCAAGGATTTCGTATGCACAACATTGGAAATCAGATACAATCCCAACCGACAGTCAAATAATAACTAAAATCATGGAATGCGCAGAAATGGACAGATTGACAAAAAAAATACAAGATAAAGAAGATTAGATGTACTACCAGGTGTGGCAAAAATGGTACCAATGGCTATCTAAAGTGAATAATTGACCCTGTATATAGTAAAATGAATTTATACAATATACATACAGATACACATATAGTTAGGAACATATTAGGAAGATATCATACAAGAAGTAACATGGTGAATGTAAAATCAAAGGTACTAATAGTAAATTAAAGATGGATTTAACCTATTATGTATATAGAAAGAAAACTACAGAAATACGACTAAGGATGTCTAAAATTAAGAATTTAGCTACCTAGGTGAAGGTAGTTTGTTGTTTGTTTGTTTGTTCAGCGTTATTGTGTTTTTCTTTTGTGTTATGTACGTTCTTCAATAAAAAATGTTTAAAAAAAATAAAAAAATAAAAATAAAAATAAAAAAGAATATAGGGTCTAGCATTACCAAAATCAAAAGGCCTTTTGTCTTTTGAAGAAAGACATTAACTATGAATAGGCATTCTATTATTATATTTACTATATACAGTATTTCAAAGGCTTACATTTTTAGTGAAGTACTCAGACTGTTTGTTTGTAAGTCCTATCTGTGGTACATGTACAACTTGTTATAAATCATTGCACTATGCCATTTTCAGTCAACCAAAAAAGACATGCCGTGCATGGTATAAACCAGGTGATTTCTGCTGATTCTAATCTCTAGGATAAATTGTGTTGCTGAAATATTTACAAGACAAAGACGAATAAAGACAGCCATAAAATCAAATGGGTAGGAAATATAATTGTGTAGTTCTGTCTTAGTAGGTAGGACAACATTACATATGAAATATTTAATGTGAAGCAGGACAAAGAA